>OY728143.1:817963503-820463503 GCA_963277665.1 Viscum album
TGTTATATTAATAAAATTTTCAAAGTTTCATAAATTTTGTTATAATTTTGTGATCATAGTTTTTCAAATTGATGATGATTTTAATTGAAAATTAAAAATGTCCTATATAAAAAAATATTTTCAAAAAATGGATTTATATTTTTAATTATACACATTGATAAAATTTTATTGTTATTTATTTGTATTTTTTCCAAAATAATAGAATTGTTTGGTGAATAGTAAAATACAATGATTTTCAATAAAAGGTTAATAAATGAATTTTTTAGTCATTGTTGATGTAAGGCTGATATATAAAAATAATTTACGAACAAAAATTCATTATATTAAAATATTTTTTTTGATATGGTTAAAAATATTTATAGTATTCATCCAAAATAATTATCAAATTAATAAAATAATTAGAATACACCCTCTTATCCAATATAGATACAACCCCTCACCACATATTCTTCTTAAACCATCTAAAACATAAATATTGCCCAATTTCTACGAAATTATTTTCCCAATACCATCTTTTGCATCACGGATAACCTGGTCTCATCAATGGATGAAAAAATTATCCCTATAGAGGTTCACAAGAATGAGAAATTCAAATAGTAAAATTTTCTTTCTTTTTATTTTAATTTATTTTCACATTGATATCTTTTTTTAATCTTTTTATCATCTACACTAGTCTAAGTGTAACTATATGTCTAGTATCCTTAATATAATAGAATATTATTATGTTATTGTAAAAATTCATCTTCAAATCTATTCCATTATTCATTTATTCAAATAATAAAAATATCATATTTTTTGTGCATATTTACTGCCATAGTAGAAGATGTATTTTGATTTTCCACTACTGACTTCCTTCAAGGTTATAATATAATTATTATGGTTACATATTATTTTATTATTAATATTATAATTTATATATTATTTTTAAATTATTATATGAAAATGATTTCATATAAAATGATATAAGATCATAATGGTTGTAAAAATTTCAGAAATAAATAAAATTATTTTTTTTATCATTATATAGATGAAAAAATCCCCATTAAATATATCCAAATGTTATAGAAGAACAATTAAAAAAATTATCCTCAATAAATTATAAATTAAATACTATAATCATTCTCATTGTATAGGAACTTATACATATATAAACAAGATAACTGATCATGAAAACCAAGAAAACGAATAATCGTAGATGAAAAAATTGAACTTTATAACTAATCAAAAGTTCCATATATGAACCAAATAAAACAATAATTAATAAATCCCCATTGTAATAGGTTTTTATTTATTAATTAATAAATTTTATTTGACTATCTATGATATTAAATTGAATAAATTAATATGACATAAGTTAAAAGGATTATTAAAACCAAATATCTTTCATTAAGTATTCCCACTATCAATCTATTTTCATTATAGTTATTCAATTAATTTTTCTTAGGTATCATTTATTTTTTCCATACATTTAATTTTATTGGATATACATGTTTCAATCCTATTTTATATAAAATTCTAATATTTTTTCCCAAATAACTCTTCTTTCCAAAACACATCTTTTCATGAGAGTGTTTAATCATTACTCAAGAATGATGATTATTATATCAATTGTGTTATTCGATATATATTTAGGGACCCCAAACTATATTATTAAATGTATGATTTATGATACAAAACACAATCATCTTCATGTGTTGTGTTATGTCTATGATTGATATATGTTATATGTGGGAAGCATGATTATGTAAATGTTATTATGTGAAAGGTGAACCTGGAATAATATAGCACTCCAATGCATTTGGTAATACGTTGTATCTCATGATATTTTATTCAATAATCTTGAACATGATGTTATATTAGTTCAGTATTTGGGAATTATGATTATGATCGTATCTTATATGTGAACATGAATCAATCTTTGTCCAAAAACATGTTTAGTTTATTCCAATAATGCATGATATTTCATTTTTATGCATTTCATATTCCATTTCATTACCCAATGGTTCCTATCATGATTATGATGATTATCCAATAATTATTTCACGATGATGATGATTATACCAAATCAGGTTATATTGATTTATGATCTTAATTATATTCATACTAGGTTATTAGCTAAACCCATTGTTTTAGGTATATCCTCAGCTGATTAATAGGGCCATGTAGTGCTTGAGGGTCACTATGATTCTAGAGAATAATTCGTCAAATTATTTTAATGTTTTATTATGTAAATGTTATGTATGTTCATAATTTTCCAACTAAACAAAACCCTTTCATTCATTTTTTAATAGTAATATGTTTTTTACCATTAAAAATATATAATAGTAATGTAAGAGAATGTAGAGTCCCTATGGTTGGTATCAGAGAATAGTTTATTTTATTTATGAATTAGGACTAGCGAAAACCCTTAGTATAAGAATATGTATATACCAAATATGTACTATTTTAGAAAAATTATAAACATAGATATAAAATTATTAATTCTTTTATAAATAATTTCACAATATAATTAATTATTAATTTATGACTGGTTGATTTATATTTTCTTCAATGATTTTCAATTTTATATATTATTAGGAACAAGTAGAATCAATTATAACGACCCACGATTGGGACAATATAGTGACTGCATAACTGACATCCACAATGCCATGGTATGTGGAGTTCATTATTTCATCGTGATTATTAATTATCTATAATTGGATATGAACAATAACCTAAATAATAAAGAACTTACTCCTTTTCCTAAGAAGGAAAAACTAACTATCTTGTTTTTTTGTGTCGATGGCCATCACAATTTAGTGTATATTCTAATCTAATCATATTATAATAGTTAAACAACTCAATAAAGAATATATTTTATGAGCTAAAAAATTAAATGATGTAGAATGTGACGTTGGTCATTGATTGTTTAATTGGAGAGGACAACCAATGGTGGGTGTTGATTAATAACACCTCATCAAAGGGTGAAATTAAAGAGACAGAGTGAAAAGAATTTAATAAAATATTTTTTGACATGTATTTCCACAGAACACTTCATATAAATATAGAGATAAAATTAATAGGGTTGAACCAAAACCAAGGTAAATATTCAATGGATAATAAGGAAATTTTCACATATATTTCATTGTATAACAATGGTTTTATTTTACAATATAATTGAAAAATAGATAGATCATATAGTGGGTTAAACCACACCTTGTAAATTATCTAGAAATTCAATACATTGGCAGTTATGAAGATGTTTCTCAGTGTGCTCTCAAACTGAAGATGGCATTTTGAGAGTGGTCCCATGGCTATGGTCATAATAAATAAAATATTGTCTTTCACTCTTGAGGATTTTAGGAAAAAACGGGAATGAAAACTGAACCACTAACATGTCAAAAATGTGGGAAAAAGAATCATGAGAATTCCCTAAATGAGACATGAAAATTTGTGATGTCTACAAGAAAATTCCACAAAACTCATTTATGTAAAATAGGGATAAGGAAGCAGAAAATTTTTAAATAGGAATGGAGGGGAAAAAATGTTCGATAGTTTCAAATGTTGGGAGAAAGGGAACTATGCAAGACAATGAACTAAATATTGAATCCTTAAGGAAAATAAGCATTAATATCTGAAAAAGATAAAATATTAAGGTAAAAATTATTCCATAACTAGTTGTGAGGTCGATCCTATAAATGAATTGGTGCTAGATATGTTGGTTACTCATTGAAGAATAGAAAATGTATTATTTGACTATGGTTATACGTATTCATTCCTATGTTATAATTATTGAATTACTATTTCAGAAACCACTAAAAATATTGTTGTTGAGTTATATGTTAGACTATAAAATTTTGAAATCATTGCATACAATGCATATATATCCTCCCCAAATTATGTTTGTGGAATGACACCCTAGAATATATTCACTTTGTTCCTTTGGTGGAGTGTGGTGCAATTTTTCTTGGGGAATAGATATCATTCTAAAAATCATACATCAAATATTTGGAAATGGAGAATACTATTAACATTCATAGGCATTGATCATTTCTATATGACTGTAACTAAGAGTAATAATATATTTTAGAATCATCATCTTATCTGTAGATGTTATTTCTATATGAGAAACTATTTCTAACTCAAATGAATGAGACAAATTTGAAAATCATGACCCATGACATGACCATTTAAAGGTTCTACACTGACATGTTCCATGGAGAATGGATAATTATTTCTCCTGATCAAGAGGTTGAGTTCTCAAATGAACATATTTTTGGATTTCTTACAACATCAAAGACACCATATAGAATGACAACCATTGAATTATAGGAACTAAAGAAGTAGTTTCAATAAAATTTGGAGAAGAGTTTTATATACCTGAGTGCTTCACCATGCAGTGAAAATGTTCTCTTTTTTCAAGAAGAAATATTTATTGATGTGATTATACATCTATTCTCTCGATATAATCAAAATCATTATAATGAAATATTCTCCACTTCTATTGACAGTTTAATTGTGAGAATAACTACGTGTGGACATGTCTTTCTCTATATTGGTCCTTGGGAAGGGATTCATATGGAAACTATGAGTTAATTTTGATTCCCTTAAATCTATCTACTGATCTAGAAATATTCATCGACATAAGGAATTGAGTCTTTTGAGATTACCTCAATGAATTTTTGGATGTATTTGTTGATGATATTATAATATAATCCAACTGAAAGGGGAATACTATCAACATTTGAGTGATATGATAAATAAATTATAAAGGGAGAAACCATATGAAAAAAATAGAAAATGTGTTTTTTGGATGGAGGATGTGTTATTCTAGAGGCATGTTATCACCATAAATATATTATCTCTAGACACTTTTAAGACAATGGATCTCCAAGAGTGTTTTAATAAAACATAGTTAATAAAAATATATATCCACCATAATATATCTGTGTATTTCTAGGGATTTTTGGGTATCATATCTTGATTGTAAAGACAATATACAATAGAAATAGAAAACATTGAAATGTTTTTTGGGAACTGAGAAATTGAATTCTACATAAATGAGTCAAAATGAGGCTAATCATGTAAGGACTTGTCCTTAAAACATTACATAATATGGAATTAAATTAGTAATTCACATTAAGGATCTTCTCAGGTTTAGAGTTTTAGAGAATTTGGACATAACTATTACATCACAAAAGATTACAAAGTAGTCACTTCTACTCAATTTCCATTTTCTTCACAAAATAAAAACATTTATAAAAAGAGAAATATATAGTTCCATGTTTTAGATATCATGAATTTTCCTTGATCCCATCCTTGAACCTATTCATCTTTATGTACATTGAATAAAATTTCAAAACATGGGATGAGCATAAAAATCTCAGTAAATGTTAAAAAACAAAGAATGAAATTAGTAGTTCATCATTACATAAATAACATAAGCACTTTAACATACATCCTGAAATCATAATATTTATGAATAAAAAATAGAAAACAAAAAACCATAAAAGGAAACTTGTGGCATCCATATCATACTTACATTGTAGCTATCACATATATGTAGGGAGTTACATTTGGAATACCCACCACAGTATATAACCTAAATTACATAGTAGAAACATTCATGTTTACCTCTGTCACGTTACCCAATGAATTGAAGAGCTATCTCAGCCTCACCCGCCAAAGGTTTATCATTGAATCACCCATACACATAAACAATTTCCAAGAACCATAACATATTCATAACACTTAAAATAAACATAAAGGAAAGATATCATTTCCACATTCTAATCAGAATCTATCATTTAAATATAATTAAATAACAACTCCATTATCAAATCCATATTCAATACCAAAATACAAAAAAGAGTATATGGTATTTTATTTTCTTTTTATAAAATTTCTACTTGTCAAGGAAGCGAAAGATCAAATAATACTCATGGCTGAAGAAAAGGTCCTTTTCACCGCATACGTTAAAAAGAAATATTATTTTTTTTATTCTTTATTAAAACAACTCATAGGAAATTATTCCCTTTTAATGAAATGAAAATTCAAAGGTATTTATACACCGTATAAATGATATTTGAGAATGAAACAAAATATTTCTCAAATGAAGAGGATTGAGACGAAGTCCCTTACCTCGTGTCCGACTTGACTCTATCATTCTTTAATCTCTAGAACAATAAAATAAATATAATTTATACTTTCTTATGATCTTTTTTCAATTTTATTATTCCTTTTATATCACTTATTACCATGTTATGAACATTATGTAATGATTTAAGAGAATAACGGTTATTTTGACAATATTTTGTACTTGAGTAAAAATGAACAACTTATAATATCAAGTTGTCCATGTTGTCAACAATCCATTATCTCCATAATGATATTCATGATTTAGATATCATATAAATAATATATATACAATATATATATGTATTTATAATAGTACATAACATTTGGAGATAAGAAATGAAATCCACCGTTCATGGAGACGATAAGTCCTACGTAAGCATGAACGCTACTTCCAATTATATTTACTATTTTAATGGAATTAAAACACAATGATACATATTTATATTATAATTAAAGTAAATTATCATATATAATATCATTAAATCCATCTTTTATACATCCCACATAAGGTATTAACGAGTCTTATCACTTTTAGGGGGCGGTAGTCCGCACTTCCTAAAATGAAATTATCGCTTTTACCCATTATGGAATCCATAAATGTATTCTATAAATGAAAAATACAGAATCAAAAAGAAAATATAAACATATTATATATCATATATAAATATAGTTCCATTATAATGACGACCATTAGAGGCGGTATAATTAATTGAACAATCATCGTTTAATGAGGTGTTAATTTTCTATCCATATAAACATTATGTTCTTTACCCATTAGATTGTGGTGTGTTTAAGTGTAGTTCGAATAATTATCTTAACAACATCATAGTATATTGAGGATACTGGTGTTATTATAAAAAAAAAGAATAAAAATATTTTAGTAGGATGGAGAAGTAAAATAAAACAAAAGAACAAAAGAGAAGAAGTTACCTTTAAATCAGGCAACTCTATTAGGTTTGATCAAAAATGGTTTTTTGAAGGGATTTATATCTCAGTTACGGCTTCTAGGACGAATATATAGATATTGGGAGGTTATTGGAGTAGATGATTTATGAGACAAAGGCTTGAGATGTTTTTGAAATGGGTAGGAAGTGAGGGATTTTTATAAGGGAGAGGAGGGGCTCTTTAGGAATGTTTGAAACAACTATTTTATTATAAACTCATCATCAGTATAAAAAGGTCAAATATTCATTAAAAGAAATTTTAAGATGACTAATGTTCGAAATATAATCATAAAATAATAATTGGGCATGTTTTGGATATTTTTATAATCATTATAATCTAATTTATTTAAATCATTATTTATTGAGTTAAATATTGCATCATTATTGTTTCATAGATATTTTAATTTATGTGAAGTCCAAAATTTATTAAAAAACTACCATGATGTAGGAAAACCTATTAGCTTTCTAAAAAATATTTATAGCTGAAATGATATCTTATATAACACCTTGTATAAATTTATTTACTAAAAGATATTTGTTTATTTCATTTTTTCATTACATTAAATTAATTAATATAACATTCCATTATTAGTTCCATGTGGCTCAATGGGGTCCCGAATTCGAGCCAAGGATGGACATGGTCAGATATGTATCAGCCAATAGAATTAGGACACATTTTAGTGTTATTTAATATTATTATAATATTATATTTTAGCCCTATTTACAAAATTTACATTTTAATCATGGTAAATAAAATATTTACTGAAGTAAATATATAAAATCTATAAAAATAATAGTTACTTATTTACACAATTTGGACCTACTGATTCCAAATATCGAATCCATTTTTGTAAATTAAAAACAAAAAAGTGGTATATATTAATTTTAAATTAATTCCCTCTGTCAAAACAAAAAACATGTTTTTAAGAAATAATAACTATCAAAAGATTGACACTTGTAGATCTTCAACTTCAAAGTAAATTATTTTCAATTTCCAACATTGGATTAAGTAGTAAAAATATATTCTAATTACACATTAGAAAAAAAATATACATATAATCTAAACATATAAATAATTTATATTAAAAGGTAATTTTGAATTCAAATACAATATGTTTTACTATTCATTTAAAATGAACTATACTAGAAAAATACCAAAATTTAACCCAAAGTAAATTTTGATGTCCCGAATCTGAAGAAGAATTGTATTTTGTCAAATAAAATATATAAAAATGACCAAAACAAGATTTAAACTTGGATTTCCATCAAAATGAGGTAAATCTCCCTTTTAAAGAATAATAGAGTATTTATGCTTAGATTCATTCACTCTTGAAACCTATAAATATTATTAGATAATAGTAAAAACATTTGACAATCATGTATAATCATATAGTAGTTAGTTATTTTCATTCCCACCGATATAATGGCTAGGCGTTAACTACCATTTAAAATAATAATAATATATTATTATTGTGCAACATAAGATTTCAAAGAAACCCACTGTTGCGTATTGGGTACGCTATCGAACATAGCATCCCTTTAATTTAAAACTAATATTTATTTGAAAAATCTTAATAAACATTCAAATGTATTATTCTTTATTTACTTGGGATGTTACATCCTTCCCCCCTTTTGGGAATTGCGTCCTCACAATTTTTATTCACTTATCAAATAAATGTATCTATTTATCCCTCATAACATTTTCAGATTCCCACATCACCACTTCAACCATATGGTTTTTCCCCAAAACTATTGCCTGAAATATTACCTTATTCTGCAACACTTGATCTTTATGGTCGAGAATATGGAGTGGTTGTTTCTTATCAAATTGATTCAATTCCAACTGAACTACCTTTGGGCTAAATACATGAGATGGATCTGGAATATACATTCGTAGCATTGTAACATAATAAACATTTTGTACCTGAGATAAACATGGTGGTAAATCCACTCAATATGCAACTGCTCCAACTTTCTCTAGGATTTCATAAGTTCCAATAATCCTCGGACTCCACTTTCTCTTCTTACCAAAACATATCACACTTTTCCATGGAGTAACATTGAGAAAGACATGATCATAAACTCCAAAACATAGATCCGTCCCTTGATTATCTGCATAGATTTTTTGCCTTTCTTAACTATTCTCATGTTCTTCTGAATCAACTAAACTTTTTCTACCATTGCTTCTTCCAATTCTGGTCTCATCAACTTTCTTTCACCAATTTCATCCCAAAAAGATGGAGCACCACAATGCTTTTTATATAATGCCTCAAATAGACCCATCTTTATAATGGAATGAAAACTGTTATTATATGAAAATTAAACAAAAAAATATGTTGGTCCCAACTTCCCTGGTAATCCAATGTAAAAGACCGTATCATGTTCTCCATGGTCTGAATTTTTTATTCCGATTTCCCATCTGAGTGAGGATGAAAAGTTGTACTAAAATTTAATTTAGTACCCAACGACATCTGAAGGCCTTTCAAAATGATAGATGTAAGCAAGAGATTAGGATCATATATAGAAGGGAATACCATGCAACCTGACTATCTCATTAAGAGACAACCGAGAAAGTTGATCTTGATACAAAGTATCTCGAATAGGATTGAAATGAGCACATATAGTCAAGCGATCCAAAATAAACCAAGTTTCATTATTACCTCTAGATGTGTTTGTTAATCCCACAATGAAGTCCATTGATATATTTTCCCATTTCAACATTGGCACTGGTAAATACAGAAGCATCTCGTTCGGTAAGTGCCGCTCTACTTTAACCTACTGACAAGTCAAACAACTCACAATTAAATTAGTAATATCTATTTTCTTTCCATCCCACCAGTAATACTCCCAATGATCGTTGTACATCATAGTACTACCAGGATGAACAGAAAACAGGGAACTATGAGCTTCACATAACAAATCATTCTTCAACTTTGAATCATAAGGCACACAAAATCATTTCCCAAACCTCAAAACACAATCATTATAAATGTTAAATTCAAGAAACATAGAATTCTGAACCAAGTCTACCATTTTATATAACTCTATATCTTCTTTAAGTGATCACGAAATTCTATCTCACAGAGATGATTCCACTGAAACATAAAACAAAACAGAAGAATTTCCAACTCCAACAACTTCTATGACAAATTTCATCAATTCCAAAACCTATGTATCATGTTCTAAATGTAGAATTGATATTTAAGCATTAATTTTATGACCTTAATCATTAGACAGTTTATTTTCCTTTCGGGGATCATAATCGATCATCCAATCATAATCAGTGATTAATTCCAACCATCTCCTTTGCCTCATGTTCTATTATTTTTGAGCGAATATGGACTTCAAACTTTTGTGTTTAGTATATATTTCTCATTTCACTCCATACAAATGATGCCTCTATATTTATAAAGCTATATCAATAGCAGCTAATTTCAAATCATGTGTAGGGTAATTTAACTCATGAGGTTTCAACTGACGTGAAGCATAATCAATTACCTGATAATTATGTATAAGGAAAGAACCAAATCCATTCAATGAAGAACCACTATAGATAACAAACTCAACATATTTAGAAGGCAATGCCAATACTGGATTATTCACCAATCTTCTTCTCAATTTATGAAAACAATCATCACATTCTTTTTTCTAGATGAACATAACACATTTTTGAGTTTACTTAGTCAATGTACTAGATAACCTTGAGATTTTTTAACAATCCATCATTAATAAGCTTCCAAACCAAAAAAAATGAATCTCCATTATATTTTTGGGTCTTCTCCATTATTCATCATCTTTAGTTTTAGCAGGATCAATAGTTTTTCCATTTTCTGAAACAATGTGACCCAGGGATGAAATTTGTTGTAACCAAAAATCACACTTGCTGAATTTACCATACAGTTTATTTTAATTTAATATTTTCAAGTCAACAATTAAATTAATTTTATTCTCCAATTCACTTTTAGAAAATAGAAAAATATTATAAATGAACACAACCACAAACATTTCCAAGAACTCATGGAAAATTATATTCATAAGATCCATGAATACAGCAGGTGAATTGGTAAAACCAAAATGCATAACTAAAAATTCATAATGGCCATATCTAGTACGAAACACGGCCTTCGGAATTCCTACATCATTTACTTTCAACTGATGGTACCCCAACCTCAGATAAATCTTAAAAAAAATATTGATCTCCCTAGAGCTGATCAAAAAAATCATCGATATTAGGAAAAGGATACATGTTCATAATAATGATGTTATTCAATGATCTATAATCATTTCAAAGTCTCAATGAACAAAATTTTTAAAAATAAATTATAAAGACCCGGAAATTTCAAGGAAATTTTTTTTTCTTAATTTTCTTTTAAATTTTACAAGAACGTAGTTTCTGACGGAACCTGATTCCGAGGCCGGGTGTGCCCGGAATCATTTTCCAAAGTTTAGCTCATGTACGTTCAGTGAACGAACGAGCGGGTTTTTCTAACTTTTGAACCGATGCTCGAAATTGAAATCTGAGGGCACCGATGAACTCGCAGCGCCAGTATTCTCTTAGAAATGCCGTTTCTGGAGTTGTGTTTGCTTGGACGTGGTTTTTAGATTTTGGGGTTAAGTTAAGAAATAAAATAAAGTGGTGCGACAATTTTATTTTATTTCAATTAAAGACACTTAAAAGCCACTTATGCTAAGTTAATCGGATAGGGTGGAACCCAAATATATCCTACCCACTTGGTAGGATATTTGTGAGGTAGGGCCCACACGAGCCCCACCATTTCTTTTCCTCTAAGTAACGTACCCGCAACCCCCCCCCCTCTTTAATGAAGTCAACCGTGCATTTTTCTAGTTAAGAAACGCCTCATTAATTGGGTAGTTAAATCGTTACAATTAATTGAACAAATTAATTGTTCGTTTCTTATCTTTTGAATTTCAAAATCTTAGGTCAATAATAAAATACGGGTCCGACCTCCGACGAAGAACACCAAACCCTCGGAGATTGACGGCGCGACGCCGTGTACCGCGACATCAGCGACGCTTCTTCTGTGACGCTCCTTCTGCGACGCTTTCTTCTGCGATGAGAAAATATGCGACGAACCCTCGCTCGACGACGCTTGAGGTAGGGGGTTTTATTTTTGGTCTGCTATTATCTTTTGATAAAAGAACAACGAGCACGGACCAACCAATTCCAGGTTGATCTGCGGATTGTTCGTTCATGCGGATTTATGTTGAGGATTATTATTTGATTTGTTCGTGATTATTACCTTAACGATCTTCGTGAAATATGACCATTTTCTATCAATTAACAAGAGGGGGTCGGACCGCACAAACACGGGCGACCCTCCTCTTTATCCTTGTGGGTTTCTTTTGTGGATTGAAACGGGGATGGCGTGGTTTCGTCGCACCGCGCGGAAACATGCGGCAAGGAATGCGCAGCGCCGTCGCACCACGTCGTGAAAACGAACAAGGGAGCGACGCCGTCACGCCGCGTCAGAGAAACCCGAAGACATCCGCGGACGGAGTCGGGCCACGGTGAAGGGCCGCGGCGCCATCGCGTCGCACTGAAGAACCACAAAGACGGTGCGTTTTGTTAATTGACATGAAGATTGTCGGACGATGACGAACAGGGCCGCAAGGGTGATTTGAAAGCTTTGCAGCAAAGGTCGGGTCCCGGGAGGAAATCTAGTGTAGACAGAAATGGAATCGGACCACTAGAGCAACTCCAGTGGCCCGCGGAACCCACCGGCGGCGCCGACGGCCGTAGGCGGCGGCGCCCCGGCACGCCGCCGGACGGAGCCACCGCGGCGGCGACGGCCAGCAGACCTGCGACCGCGTGGGTCTGGCGAGACACGGGACGCGGCCTTTCCACGTCCGCTGACCAAGGGTGGCCCCACGCGGGGGCTGCAGTGTTCTCACGCGGGGGCAGAACGCCCCCCGCCGCTCGGCCGTAACCGGCCGAGCCGATTCCGTCGGTCGGGCCGCGCCCGCACCGGTTCGGGCCGGGTTGCGCCCAGGCCGGGCCGGGCCACTCTGGCCGGGCCGACCCAGGGGGTTTGGGTTGGGTCGGTCAGGCCCCAGACCCCCCGTTTTTCGACCTTTTAGGTCTTTTGCTCATAACTTGAGCTGCGGGCCTCCGAACGACTCGCCGCTAGTGGAAATGCGATCCTTTGATAGAGTCGGTCGTTTCGGTATACTACACCCAAGGTTTCAGAATACTTTGGGTTCGGCCGAGTTGGTTCGTACACGAAACCAACCGGGCCCTCAGAGTGGAAACGCTCATATCTTGAGCTCCGGCCGTCCGATTGATGTGTCGTTGACTTTGATGTTTTCCTCTTGTTGAGATGGAACTTTTTGCATACTTAGACCGAGTTTGGATGTAGTTGGAGTTTGGGCGAGTTGGGTTGTACCCGAAATCCAACCAGGCCCCTAGAACGGGAAAGCTGATATCTTTCAGACCAGACGTCCGTTTGACGAACCGTCAGCGGCGTTGGTGATCACGTTGAGACGCGGTCCCTTTGAGTTTACCCTATGATATTTCAGGGTATATTTGAGATACGACCGGGTTGGTTTGCTCACGAAACCAACCGGGCCCCTGGGACGAAAAATCTAATAACTCACAGACCGGGCGTCCGATTGACGCTCGTCTGTTGCGTTGAGACCCCTATGACAAGGCGGTCCTTTGAGATACTTTTTTCGTGGTACTTTGAGATACTTAGAGTATCGACATGTAGGTCGTGGAGCGGACCCTCCCAAAGACGAGCATGCGGAGTACGGAGACCGTGTAGCCGACTAAGACCTGATGACTGCTTGACCGACTCGACTTGGAGTGAGTCGACTAGCCCAGTGGATGGGGCACTACTTTGTGAGGTGAAGACCCATGGCAGAAGGAGCACTTCCTGTGTGATAGTGCAGACCCGCGGTACTCGTCCGGAGAGTACCTCTGCAGGCTACTAGTGGGTGTGCACAACTATGTTTGGGTGGCATACCCCGGCGGGAAGCACTATTGTGTTTGGTTGGCTGGCCCGAGGTACTCTCCAGGAGGAGTACCTCAGTAGTCTTAGGTTAGTGAGCAGTACCTCGGAGTCATGACAGGACCATTGTACACTCCAGAGACGGGGCTCTTTAGCAGTTACGGTTTCGATAATAAAAATACTTGTTTGAGCTGAGTTTATGACCTTTGTGTTTCCTCATGATTGAGATGGGTTAAATGATAACTTAGGTATATGTATGGGCACATACCTGGGTAGTGGTTATCTGTTGATTTCATAATCCTTGTGTTTCCTCATGATTGAGATGTGTTACTTGATAACTTAGGTATATTTATGGGCATATACCTAAGTATAGGTTATCTGTTGAGTTCTTCTTTGTGGTTATCATTGTTGGTTTTAGTGAGACCTTGAGGGTATCGGGGTCCCTACTGAGTATTGTTATACTCACCCCTGCACTGGCTATGCTCGCACCTCGTTGTGTTGGTTGCAGACGAAAGGCAGTGTTGATGGAGGTCGAGTGTTCGAGGACTGGACGGTACCCGGAGGTGGACTACACGACGAGTCAGTACGAGGAGGTGGACTACATGACGATTCAGTATCCGGAGGTGGACTTCACGGCCAGACGACACTCGGAGGAGGTTGACGGGAGAGAGCATTGTCGAAACTATTTGTACCTACCCTTTAGGAAGGGTCCGTGGTGTACGATCCAGGAGTTGCGCCATCCGTACATACCCTTCAGGTAGGATCCGAGGAGGACGACCCAGGAGCCGCTTCCGTCCTACCAGCTGTTTTCTTTTTCTATTGTAGTTGTACTTAGTTTTGTGTTTGTATTCTGGCCCATTTACCTTTCAGCACTTCTCTTTCTACTTAGTGTTTTACTTCCACTTGTACTTTGTGGTGTTTTGTTTAATTTTATAAAGGAAATGCCTTCCCAGTTATCGGGATTTACGCCTTTGGTGTTAGTCTCCATCCCCTGGCCTATGGAAGGTGGGCTTGGGGTAGTCATGAAACAAGCCCCGAAGAAGGGTCGTGAAAAATTGGTATCAGAGGAGTCGGTTCTACCGCACAACTTATAACTATGATATTTTCTTTCTGTGAAGCAATAGTGTTAAGAGTACCCAGTGTGGTTTTCAGTTCAGGGAGTCCAGTGTTGGTGCGGGCGGCCGACGTATCCATACACCAGGACCCTGACAACTGATTTCGGACATTGTGCACGAAAACACTGATTGCGTGTGTGTTTCCAGATGTTTTTAAATGTCAGCTCAAACCAGGTCAGGTCACCAGGTATAATCGTTTAACAGTGTCACGCTGTTTCTTTCAGGATGCCTTTTCTCAGACGACCAGCTAGAGCCCAGAGGGACATGCGTACTGACAGCTTGTCGAGTGACGAGGCTTCGGTACATGGCTCTCTTGCAGTTGAGGCACCAGCGGAGGCACCAACGGTACTACCATAAGTTGGGCCACCAATGCCACCAGCCCCAGCAGTAGGCGATGCACACCACTTGAGCGCGCTGCACGAGTTCCAGTGCCAGAGACCACCTAGGTTCCAGGGAGAGACGGACCCGCAGGCGGCTGAGGATTAGTTGGAGACTGTGGTGAGAGTCTTAAGGCTAGTGGGGATGCTAGTAGACTTCATGGTGATCTTTGCTGCCAGCCTTCTACAGGAAGCAGCAGGCAGGCGGTGGAGCCACTTGTTGTAGTTTTGCGACAGAATTACCTTCACATGGGAAGACTTCGAGACATTCTTCAGGGTGGAGTTTGTGCCAGTAGCTCTACACCCCAAGCGTGTATAGGAGCTTATGCCTTTGCAGCAGGGTTTTCGATCAGTAGCAGAGTCATCTATGGGCAGTAGACAGATGATGTAGAGGTCTAGGAGGACCAGACCAGCAGTTGGGCGATCTCGGGATTTAGGATTGGTGGGGAGGGGCACCCGGGGTGGGGTCAGAGTCAGGCGTTCTAGAAACGGACAGTGTATCTCTTGTGGTAGGAAGGGTCACTTGTCACGTGACTGTACGACCCCCCGCATGGTTGATCAGCAGGTGTTGGAGGAGCCACCGAGACAGAAGCAGCGGCTGGTGCTTAAGCAACATCCGAGCTGTGGACAAGGTAGTAGAGCTACGGGAGTTGGTGGACAGGAGAGGAACTAGTGGATACGTCCTTTGTACTTCCAGTTCCATGTTTCTGTTGTATTCGTGTCTTTGTACTATGAGATGCAATAATAAAAAGACACTTATCTTGTGATGTTTTCTTTCCTGTCCTTTTAGTTTGGTTGATACTGAGTGTTCCTGGTTAAGACTGTTGACTTGACCCTCACTTTTTATATTTCTACTGGAGGAGACCCAGTGACCTCACACTGATGCTGACAGTGTGACTCGACCCATGGAGGCGAGAGTGAGAGTTGGATCTCTTGGTAGTTATGTCGAGGCCTTACGACATCATCCATGGCATGAATGCATCATTCATGACGGGATTGACTGTATTAGGCAACGAATGTGGTTCATACAAGGGATGAGATTGGATTTATCTAATCGGCAAAGAAGAAATCATAGCAGCTCTTGTGAGAGTGAAGAAGGTCCAGGTCATCCAAGAGCGGATGAAGACTGCACAATGCAGTAAGAAACAGGAAACCGGTGCCAGTCTTAGAGACTCAGGTTTGTTAAATGTTTCAAGAAGAAGAAGCTTTAAAGGGAGATGAGTCTGCAAAGCGGCAGACGTAGAGGCAAATCTAGGAGAGCAACATGAGGTGGTGTACATCTTAACATGCTACAACCACCCGCCTTAGTTATCCCTGACAGGATCAGTGAGCTAGAGGGAGGAGGAAGAGTGTGGCTACATGTGGTCAAGTAGTGTGACCCAATGGCTCTAAAAATGATTCAAGGGACGGTCTGTGTCCACTACTAGCTGCTGTAGTAATAGACGTCGATATGAATCATTCACCTCTTTCACAAATCTTGTCCCAGACCTAGAGTTTCCGGTAAGCCATAGACTTGACCCTCATGTCTGGAGATACCTTGGGAGAAGAATCGATAATCACACTTACGCCGACGGTGTGGTCAGACCCTTGAGGTTAGTGTTTCCGATGGAATCTCTTGGTGGAAGCGTCGAGGGCTTACGACGTTGGTTTGAGTATCGACTGGGCAATCACAGTTCATACACAAATTGATGGTATTAGGCCAAAAGTTTGTGGTTTAACTACGACGTTGGGATGGGTTTTCCTTGGTCGGTGAAAAAAAGGAAACCCCAGGCAGCACAGGGTAACTCATGCACTGGAGGGTGTGACCGATCACTCTTGAGTCGGTCAACCTTACTCTCGTGGTAGTAGTCATTTTGAGTTTCAGTTCTAAAAGGAATTGGAGGCCTCATGAGTTTGAGGATGACGATCACGTCCTTATATGGGTCTCACCTCGACGAGGTTTACGGAGATGTGGCCAAGGTGGCACGTTATCTCCGAGGTTCAACGGACTTTCTTAGGTCCTCAGCTGGGTAGGCGGGGTGGTTTACCGCTTGACCCATCCACCTCAGTTTCACTAGGTGTACGACGACTTCCATGTCTCTCAATTGCGGAGATACATGCGTGATCCTTCACATATCATTGACCATGGGGAGATGGACGATGGAAATGGGGTTACTTTTACGGAGGTTCCAGTGGGGATCAAGGATCGACATGAGCAGATCCTGTGAGGACGGTCGATCCCTCAGGTGAGCTTTCACTGGCAGTACAGGAGTCTCCAGGTAAGCACATGGGAGCGGGAGGCTCATATGCGTGCTCAATACCACTTTTGTGACCCTAGTTTATGATTAATCTTTACGGGGACGTGAAGCCCTGAGGTGGGAGTTATGTAAAGACCCAGAAATATCAAGGAAATTTATTTTCTCTTAATTTTCTTTGGAATTATACAAGAACGCAGTTTCTGACGGAACCTGATTTTGAGGCATGGTGTGCCCGGAATCATTTTCCTAAGTTTAGCTTGGGTACGTTCAGTGAATGAACGAGCGAGTTATTATAACTTTTGAACCGGTGCTCGGAATGGAAATCAGAGGGCACCGATGAACTCACACCGCCGGTATTCAGATAGAAACTCCTTTTTCGGAGTTGAGTTATCTTGGGTGTGGTTTTTAGTTTTTGGGGTTAAGTTAAGAAATAATATATAGTGGTGCGACAATTTTATTTTATTTCACTTAAATCCCCTTAAAAGCCACTTAAGCTAAGTTAAGCAGAAAGGGTGGAACCCAAAAATATCCTACCCACTTGGTAGGATATTTGTGAGGTGGGGCCCGTACGAGCCCCACCGTTTCTTTTCATCTAAGTAACGCTCCCGCAACCCCACTCTTTCATCAAGTCAATCGTGCATTTTTCTGGTTAAGAAATGCCTCATTAATTGGGCAGTTAAATCGTTACACTTAATTCATCGAATTAATTGTTCTTTTCTTATCTTTTGAATTTCAAAAGCTTAGGTCAATAATAAAATAAGAGTTGAACTTATTTTATTTAGTTGGACTTGTGGCATGGAGAGAATTTGGAGGAAAACGTTCTTCTTCGACGAAGAATGTGAAGAACGCGAAGAACACGAAGAACGATCCGACCTCCGATGAAGAACACCAAACCCTCGGAGATTGACGGCGTGACGCCGTGTACCGCGACGTCAGCGACGCTTCTTCTGTGATGCTCCTTCCGCGACGCTTTCTTCCGCAATGAGAAAATATGCTACGAACCCTCGCTCGACGACGCCTGAGGTAGGGGATTTTATATTTGGTGTTCTATTATCATCTGAGAAAAGAACGACGAGCGCGGACCAACTAATTCCAGGTTGACCCGCGGATCGTTCGTTCATGCGGATTTATGTTGAGTATTATTATTTGATTTGTTCGTGATTATTACCTTGGCGATCTACATGAAATAAAACCATTTACTATCAATTAACAAGAGGGGGCCAGACCACACAAACACGGCTGACCCTCCTTTTTATCATTGTGGGTTTCTTTAATGGATTGAAACGGGGATGGCGAGGTGCCGTCGCACCGCGCGGAAACATGCGGCAAGGAATGTGCGACGCCGTCGCACCGCATCGTGAAAACGAACAAGGGCGCGACGCTGTCGCGCCGCGTCAGAGAAACCCGAAGACATCCGCGAATGGAGTCGGACCATGACAAAGGGGCGCGGCGCCATCGCATCGCGCCGGAGAACCACGAAGAAGGTGCGTTTTTTTAATTGACGTGCGGATTGTCGGACAACGACGAATGAGGCCAAAAGGGCGATTTGAAAGCTTTGCAACAAAGGTCGGGTCCCGGGAGGACCTCTAGCTCAGACAGAAATGGAATCGGCCCACCGGAGCAACTCCGGTGGCCCGCGGAACCCACCGGCGGCGGCTAGCAGACCCGCGACTGTGCGGGTCTGGCGAGACACGGGACGTGGCCTTTCCGCATCCGCTGACCAAGGGCGGCCCCATGCGGGGGCCGCAGTGTTCTCACGTTGGGGCAGCACGCCCTCCGCCGCTCAGCCGTAACCGGCTGAGCCGATTCCAGCGGCCGGGCCGCGCCCGCGCCGGTCGGGCCGGGACGAGTCGGGTGGGACCCGGACCCAGGTCGGGCCGACTCGGTTCGGGCCGACCTAGGGGGGTTGGTCCGGGTCGGTCGGGGCCCAGACCCCCCGTTTTCGGACCTTTTCGGTCTTTTTCTCATAACTTGAGCTGCGTACCTCCGAACGACGTTCCATCAGTGGAAATGCGATCCTTGGATCTAGATGGTAGTTTTGGTATACTACACCCAATGTTTCGGAATACTTTGGGTTCGGCCGGGTTGGTTCGTACACGAAACCAACCGAGCCCTCAGAGCGGAAACGCTCATATCTTCAGCTCCGAACGTCCGATTGACGTGCTGTCGACATTGATGTTTTCCTCTTTTTGAGATGGAACTTTTGGCATACTCACCCAAGGTTTGGATGCAGTTGGTGTTTGGGCAAGTTGGGTTGTACCCGAAATCCAATTGGGCCCCTGGAACGAGAAAGCTGATATCTTTCAGACCAGACGTCTGTTTGACGAACCGTTAGCGGCGTTGGTGATAACGTTGAAAAGCGGTCCCTTTGAGTTTACCCTATGAGATTTTGGGGTATAGTTGAGATACGGCCGGGTTGGTTCGCTCACGAAACCAACCGGGCCCCTTGGAAGAAAAGGCTAATAACACACAGACCAGGCGTCCGATTGACGCGCCGTCTATTGCGTTGATACCCCTTTGACGATGCGGTCCTTTGAGATACTTCTTCATGGGACATTGAGATAATTGGAGTATCATCCTATAGCTCGTGGAGTGGACACTCCCAGAGACGAGCGTGCGGAGTACGAAGACCGTGTAGCCGACTGAGACCTGACGACTGCTTGATCGACTCGACTTGGAGTGAGTCGACTAGCCCAGTGGACGGAGCACTACTTTGTGAGGTGAAGAACCATGGCGGACGAAGCACTACCTATGTGATAGTGCAGACCCGCGGTACTCGTCTGGAGAGTACCTCTACAGGCTATTAGGGGGTGTGCACTACTGTGTTTGGGTGGCACACCCCGGCGGGAAGCACTACTGTGTTTGGGTGGCTGGCCCGCGGTACTCGACAGGAGGAGTACCTCAGCAGTCTTAGATTAGTGAGAAGTACCTCAGAGTCTTGACAGGACCATTGTACACTCCAGAGATGGGGCTCTTCAGCAGTTATGGTTTCTATAATAAAAATCCTGGTTTGAGCTGAGTCTATGACCTTTGTGTTTCCTCATGATTGAGATGGGTTACATGATAACTTAGGTATATGTATGGGCATATACCTGGATATTGGTTATCCGTTGATTTCATAATCCTTGTGTTTCCTCAAGATTGAGATGGGTTACTTGATAACTTAGGTATTTGTATTGGCATATACCTAAGTAGAGGTTATCTGTTGAGATCTTCTTTGTGGTTATCCTTGTTGGTTTTAGTGAGACCTTGAGGGTCTCGGGGTACCTACTGAGTATCGTTATACTCACCCCTGCACGGGCTATGCCCGCACCTCGTTGTGTTGGTTGCAGACGACGGGCAGTGGTGACCGAGGCCGAGTGTTCGAGGACTAGACCGTACCCGGAGGTGGACTACACGATGAGTCAATACCCGGAGGTGGACTACATGACTAGTCAGTATCCGGAGGTGGACATCATGGCAAGACGACACTCGGAGGTGGTTGATGGGCGAGGGTATTGTGGAAGCTATCTGTACCTACCCTTCAGGTAGGATCCGTGGTGGACGATCTAGGAGTTGCGCCATCTGTACCTACCCTTCAGGTAGGATCCGAGAAGGACGACCCATGAGCTGCTTCCGTCCTACCAGATGTTGTCTTTTTCTATTGTGCATTATTCAGTTGTAGTTGTACTTTCTTTTGGGTTTGTATTCTGGCCCATTTACCTTTCAGCACTTCTCTTTGTATTTAGTGTTTTACTTCTGCTTGTACTTTTTGGTGTTTTTTTTATTTTATAAAGGCAGTGCCTTCCCAGTTATCAGGATTTACGCCTTTGGTGCTAGTCGCTACCCTCTGGCCTATGGAAGGCGGGATTGGGGTAGTCATGGCACGGGCCCCGAGGACGGTTCGTGACATAAATAAGACAGGATCACCCCATGGTGATTTTCTAGGTCAAATGAAACTTTAATCAAATAACTCATGAAATTGCTTCTTTAAGTCTAAAATTTCAATTTGGTCCATTTGATAAGGGGGTTTTGAAATTGGATTAGCATCAGGCATTAATTCAATAGTAAATTCAATATCTTGATCAGGTATAATTCCAGGAAACTCATCAATAAAAACATTAATGTACTCATTTACCACTCGAACATCATTAATCTCAACAATTCCTTTATTTTCAACAATATGTGCAATGAAACATTCATTTCCATATTTTACTAGTTTCCAAAATTCCTGATATGTTATAAAAATTATGGGTTGATTCTTGTTCACAAATAGAAAATATTTCTTAAAAGAAACCATTTTATCTCTTCAGTCAATAATAGCATGATAAACAGAAAGCCAATCCATACACAAAATAACATCAAACACTACTAGAGGAAAAAAAATAAGATTTTCAGGTATATTCTTCTCGCAAACAATGAAAGGATTGCTATTATAATTTCATTTTCCCCAACATTTCCTCATTTTGTTTTTACCATAAGATCCATATTCATATCGTGATATGGAATTCTAATTTTATTAGATAATTTCGTAGAAATGAATGAATGTGTAGACCCTGAATCAAACAATACATTGGCATAATCTGAACAAACAATCAGTGTACCTGATACTATATAATTTGATGGCCCAATATCTGCTGAAGTAGTATCAAAGGACTTCACCACCCCTTTCTTCTTGTAGTCATGCTTATTTCCCTCAGTTGATTTCTTCTTTGGACACTCATTAACATAATACCCCATTTCATTATACTTGAAAATTTTTACTACTTTAAATCAGATTTTGTATTACCATTAACGTGATCTTTTTTAGTGCAATTATGAGCCTTATGTCAAATTTTACCACATCGGTAGCACTTAACATAATTCAAAAATCATTCCCCATCATTATTTTTACCAAAATTTTCACAAACTATAAACTTATGTTTCATACCATCAGAATTTTTTGATGAGTTCATCTCTTTCGTCTGCCCCCTCGATCCCTTGTTCTTTTGTTTGTCAAAAAACATCTGATCATCGGCAAACTTCGTTTACACCTTCATAACACAACAAAGAAGATTTTCATATCTTTTAAAATCACGAGAATCTAAATCCATTCAATACTTTAGAATTAATCCTCAGTAAAAACGCTTGATTTTACTGTCAAGATCTCTTACGAAATTCATAGCATACCTTGCGAGTCAAGAGAATATTTATTTACAATATTCCACTGAGTTATCCTCCTTCCTCAATTATAGGAACTTTTTCCATCAAAAGTTGATCCACCTTAGGAAAATATTTCTCAAGGAACATACATTTTAATTCATCCCAATAAAGAGCATCAATCTCATAACTATCCATGATATTTTACACCATCGACCACTACTGATCAGCTTCCCCTTCAAAACTATAAATAGAAAGACTAACCTTTTGGTGTTATGAACACCCCATGACATCAAAAATATAATCTAGTTCTTTAATTCCCCTTTTGCTTATACACAGTCAGATGATCCTCTGAATGATTGGGGATGTTGCCTCATGAAATGCTCTACTACTAACATGTTACTCTGTGGTTGATCTGGCTAATCTCGTGAATGGATACCACCACCATTTATAGCCCGAGTCATCAATTTCATCACTACAAAAAACTGTTTAGTTCTCATTCAGAACATCTCAGTTTGCTGATTTGGAAGGTTTTATTCCTCCAGATGTCATCCAAATAATACTTCCATGTTTCCTCTACAAAAAACCATTCTGAACACAGAAATATATTTGGAAAACAACATGGTAATCTGTAAATGCTATATTATTTCAATATTATCATATATTAATTTATGGATATTAATTTTTCAATAACATAACTCTGTTAGTTTTCTAAACCGACCTATGATACCAACTATAAGGAATCAGCCTTAAAATATTACATAATATTGAATTAAATGAATAATTCACATTGAGGATTTTTTCAGGATTAGAGTTTTAATGAATTTCGACAGAACTATTACCTCTCAAAATATTACAATGTAGTCACTTCTACCCAGTTTCCATTTTTTCACAAAATAAAAAATCATAAAAAATGTAATGTGTAGTTCTATGTTTTAGACAACATGAATTTTCCTTGATCCCATCCTTGACCCTATTCATCTTTATGTCCTATGAAAACAATTTCATAACATGGTATGAGCACAAAAATCCCAGTAAGGCTTATAAAATAATGATTGAAAACATTATTTCACATTACATTCATAACATTATCTCTTTAACTTACATCATGAAATCATATGATTTATGAATAACACATAGAAAACAAAAATCATAAAGGTAACTTGTGGAATCCATATCATTTTACATTGTAGCTATCATATCTACATATGGAGTTACATTTGGAATACCCATCATAGTATATTCCCTAAATATCTTAGGAGAAATATTCATGTTTACCTTCGTCACATTACCCAATACATTGTAGATCTATCTCAAGCTCACTCACCCTAGGTTTATTACTGAACCTCCCATATACGTATACAATGACCAAGAACCATACCATATTCATAACACATAAAATGAACATTAAAGAAAGATAACATTTCTACATTATAATCATAATATATCTTTTAAATATATTTACATAAAAAATCCATTATCAAAACCATATTCATACCCAAAAAACAGAAAAGATTATATTGTATTTATTTTCCTTTTAAAAACATTTCCTCTTGTAATGGATGCCAAAGATCAAATAATACTCACGGTGGAAGAAACGGTCGTTGTCACTGCTTAAGTTAAAAAGATACATTTCTTTTGTCATTTAGTAAAACGCCTTTTAAGAAAAAATTACCTTTGAATGAAGGGAAAATTCAAATTTATTTATACACCCTATAAACGTATGTTGAAATAAAACAAAATATTCCTAAATGGAAGGGGATTGAGACGAAGTCCCTTACCTCATGTCTGACTTCAACCGATCATTCTTAATTCTCCAGAATAATAAACTAATGTTAATTTATATTTTCATAAGAACCATTTTCAATTTTATTATTCCTTTTATATCACTTATTACCATGTTATTAACATTATGTAGTCATTTATGTGAATAACGATTGACTTTTCAATATTTGGTACTTGAGTAAAAATGATTACCATATAATTACATGTTGTCCATGTAGTCAACAATACATTATCTCCAGAATTATATTCATGATTTAGATATCATATACATCATATATATCTAGTATATATATGTATTTATAATAGTACATAACATTTGGAGATAATAAATGAAATGCACTGTTCATGGAGACGATAACTCGTATGTACACATGAGCGCTACATCCATTTCTAATTCTTATTTTAATGGAAGTATATCATAATGATGCATAAGTATATTATAAAAATATTATAATATCATACATTATATCATTAACGTTATCCTTTTTGCATCCCACATAAGGAATTAACGAGTCATATAACCTTGAGGGGGTAGTAGTCTGCACTTCCTAAAATGTAATTATCGCATTTACCCATTATGGAAACTATAATGGTATTCTATAAATGAAAAATACATAATCATAAAGAAAATATATACATAATATATATCATATATAAATAATGTTCCATCAAAATGGTCACCATGAGAGGTGGTATGAGATAATAGAATAATCATCATTTCGTGAGGAGTTAGTTTGCAATCCAAAGAAATATTATCTTCTTTACCCATTAGACGGAGGTGCGTGTAAGTGTAGTTTTAATCCTTCTAAAAATAATATCCTAGTATATTTAGGATACCGTATTTGTTATAAAATAAAGGAATAAATAGATTTTAGGGTGTTGTAGAAGTAAAATAAAACAGATGAACTTAACAGAAGACATTACCTTTAAATCTGGTAACTCCCATTTGTATGAACCAAAAGGGTTTCATGAAGTACTTTCTGCCTAAGGTAAGGATTCTAGGATTAAGGGAGGTATCTTGGGATCTTATTAGAGCATAGGTTATAATATTCAATGGCCTGAGAAGTATGAGAAATGGGTATTAATGGAGGGATTTTTCTAAGGGAGTGGAGGGGCTCTTTAGGAATGTTGGGAGAAATTATTTTATTATAAACTCATCATCAGTTTCAAAAGGTCAACTATTCGTTATAATAATAGTTAATATGACTCATGTTCAAAATAAAATCATCCAATAATAATTGGACTGGTTTGGTAAATTGTATTAATATTTATAATATTATTTATTGAAATCATTTATTAATGATGTAAATATTGCGTCATTATTATGTCATATATAATTTTATTTATTTGATGTACAATAATTATAAAAAACCATGATATAAGAAATAGTTTTAGCATTCCAAAAAATATTTATATTTGAATGGATAACTTGTATAACCCAACATAAAAATTTATTTACTAAAAGATATTGGTTTATATCATTTTTGTCTATACATTAAATTAATTAATATAAAGTGTCATTATTACTCCCTTGTGGAACCATGGGGACCCCAAAACACAGAAGTGGGACATATTGATTCCAAAGGGTCATTAATATAATGTTCCATTATGAATCCCTTGTAAATAAAATATCTGTTGAAGTAAATATTTAAAATGTATAAAAATAAAAGTTACCTATATAAAAAATTGGGACCTATTGATTCCAAATATTGAATCCATTTTTCTAAATTCAAAACACAAAAGTGGAAGAAATTTATTTAAAAATAATTCCCTCACTCAAAACAAAAAGTGTGTTTTTAAAAAATAAGAACTATCAAAATATTGGCACTTGTTTATGTCCAATTTCTAGGTGGAATTAATTCCAGTGTCCAAAATTGTATTAACTATCAAAAATATATTATATTTACACTTTATAACCAATTATAAAGACAATCTATCCATATATATAAATTATATTAAAAGGCTCATTTGAATTAAAATACAATATTTTTCAATATTCCTTAATAAATGACATTTATTAGAAAAATTCTAAATACTTACCCCAAGTAAATTTTGATGTCCCCAATCAAAATAAGAGTTTTAATTTGTGAAATAATACATATAAAAAGGACCAAAACTATATTTAAAGAGGTTTCACCATCAAAAGGTGGAAAATATTCCTTTTAATGAATATTAGAGTAGTTATGCTTAGATTCATTCACATTTTAAGCATCTATCTTTTATTAGATAAATTTAACAACATTTAACATACATGTATAATCTTATTATAGTTAGTTCTATTAATTCTCGCTAAAACAATAGTTAGGCGTTAACTACCATTTAACATAATAATATTATATTATTAGTGTGCAACATAAGATTTCAGAGAAACCCACTATTGAGTATTGGGTATGCAATCTAACATAACATTCCTTTTAAAGTAAACATAATATTTAATTCAAAAATATTAATAAAAATTATAATGTATTATTCTTTATTTACTTGGGATGTTACAAATCAACACACTAGTAGACAATATAACAAATAGATGGTAAATATTTTTTTAATAAAAATTTTCATCAAATTATGAGTTAGGATATTTACTAATGTAGAATTATAAATTGACCGAATACTCTTCAGGGGTAGTTGAAAATTCATGAGAAAAATTATCCCACACAAGATCTAAAATTTGTAGTTGGGACCTTCACAAGGAAAATATGGTCGAATTATATATATGGGGGGAAAGTGTGAATATATATTGATTATAAAAACCCATAATATATATTCACATAGATGGATATTAATATTTTATAGAGAATATTGAAATAAAAAATCATAGATTATGACTGGTCAATCGACCATCATCTAGGTAATGATATTTAAGTGGAGGATTCTTTTCGTTGAAAGGGTCCTTCAATATTGTCATTGATGAAAATTGAGAGGGATCCAATTTTCAAAGAATATAAATGTGTAGAAATGGTAATCATTAAGGGTTGAACATCCCCAATCCCTTATCCCATTATTTCTCAACCATACATTATAAAGAATGTAAAGGATTCTTAAAAATATTTGTAAAATCAGAATATGGTGAAACCTCTATAAAAGGTGAATTCGCCAAATTATATAATTGATGAGGAAGGAGTTGTAAGATTTGGGTCACTTTTATTTGTACCATCCAATCTGAATAAAAAAATATGTTCTAATTGATCCACATAAAAGATCCTCCTATATTCAACCAGGGGGCACAATAAAGCATAAATATCCCTAAGAAAACAATTTTTTGGAAAATAAAAATAATGATATCAAATAATTTATATGAAGTGGCATGATATGTCAGAAAATGAATGTTGAAAGAAAAAATTAAAAGGGATTGATGCATCCATAACCCATACCAACATGGATATGGGAAAACATCACCATTAACATTAGCACTATAAATCAGAATATATTTAGAGAAAACAATGTTATACAAGTTTTTGTGGATCATTTTATCAAGAAATATAAATTTATCTAAATTCACAAGTAAATGTCAGTGGATCAACATTCACATATATGGATTAGAGAAGTGTTAAGTCTATATAGAGTACCATAATAGATTGTTTCCAATCGAGATCCATGATTCAAATCAATGTTATGGAAAATTCCATAACATCCTCTAAAAAAATTAGTTGAATATACATAAATATTATCATCCTCAAACTAAATACAAATAATATTAGATTATGTAAACATGTATGATACATTGATTCTTTGTTATATGAACATCAATGTAAAATGGGGCATACATCATCATTAGGTTGAGTTCTTTTACTATAATAGTTTTTACACGAGCATCCAAATAGTTCCATTTAAATAATTTTTTGGAAATAGATGTAGAACATGAGTGTTCATAGATGAAATTAGTGAACATAATCTTTTAGGACCTAATAAGGAATTAGAAATTGAAGAAAAGTTAAAAAACATTCAACAACACATCCTAGTAGCCCGAATTCAACTGAAGAGCTATAAAATTAATCATCAATAACACATCAAATTTAATTATGGAGACACAGTATTCCTATGAATATCTCTATGGAATATGATCATGAATGTTCTGAATAACAAAATGTTGAGTCCCAGTTACATCATCCTCATTGATATTATATATTTTTTCGGAGGTGTGGCCTATCGATTGACACTTCCACCTACCATGTTTCTTGTAGATGATGTATTATATGCATCTATCTACAGTAAATACAAACCATATCTATCATATATACTAACTCCAATGGTGGTATAATTGGAAAATGATCTCTCTTACCAGGATCATCCATCGAAAATGATGGACATTAGATATAATGTTATACATAATAGAATTTCTCAACAAGTAAAATTAAAATTGTGGAACCATATGTATGGAGAGAAAAATATGGTGTTGGAGGAAGCGGTGAAAAAGAAGTACCCACAATTTTCTACACCATAGAAAGTAAAAAAATTGATAGTGAAAATTCATAAGTTGGAAGAATGTAAATACCCCATCATTTTATCAATTGTAACCACATATTATAATTATTAAATATATTATAAATCACATAAAATAACCTAGAGAAAACAATAGCAACATTATAAATTAAAAATGTAAAAAATAAGATGTATTTATATATGTTATGGAATAAAAAAAACTTAAATAATAACATTAATTTTGGATTTTTAACATGACTATTCAGATTTTTTATCTATCAAATTTAATAATGAATCACCAATTAAATTATAAATATAATTTATTTATTTTACTATAGAAAATATGATATAATTATATCATAGTTTAATTAGATAAATATTTTAGAAATTATAAATTATGTGTTGATATTTGTTAATGTCATAATTAAATAATTAAAATTTTATAATAAATATAATGACTTAAAATAAAATTAATATTCATAAAATGTACTAAAAAATAATATTATTATATATAATGATTATTAAAAAATTTAAATAGTCATTAATTAATTTTCCCATGATTTACAGAATCAGTTATTAATATAAAATTATTTCTTTTTCATTAAAATTTGTATTTTAATTGAAAATATTGTTTCTCATTTTATGAAAATAATTCTCATAAAATAGATTTTTTTTAATTATATATTTTAATAAAATTTTTGGGCATATGTTTCTGGTTTTTAGATACACATGAATTTTTAGTGAATATTAAAATAGTTTATGAAATGGTAAAAGGTGAATACATAAATTTTTATTCATTTTTGATATAAGGACGATGTATCACCAAGTTATAGATGAATTATTTATTATTTTTATATATATATTTCTTCTTAATGTATAAACTAGATTCTATTTCAGAAATAATAAACAAATGAATACAATTTTGAGAAAACAGCTATATACACTCCTATGAGTACAACCCCTCACCACATGTTATCCTTAAACATTATATTATTTCAAAAATATACATGTTCCTCCCAATAATTTAGAAAAACTGATCACTCACATTCAGTAGCCCATTTTCATATCAAAATACAACACCATTTTTTCTATGGAGGTTCTTTAGGAGGTGAAATTAAAATGATAAAATTCCATTTCTTTTTCATTTAATTTCATTTAAATTTCATTTATATTCATATCTTATCCTCGCCATGATTTATGAAAGTGTAAGTATAAATATAGTATCATTTATATACTTTAATTTAATTATTTTAATGGAAAAATTCAAATTCAGCTCTCATACCTTTTTCTATTAATCTATAAATGGAAATATCTACTGTGATGTGTCAATTTACCTCCACATTGGATGATGTGTTTTCATTTATCAAAAAATCAAGATAGACATTTCATGAAACCATTATTATGGTTAATTACGGTTTAATTATACATATTATATGTTGGATAATGTTCTAGACCAATATATAAACATAATTTAGTAAACAATATATGGTTTCAATGGTCGTAAAAAATGCAAAAAGAAATTAAATCAATACATTAATGTTATATATAATAAATTATCCTCCTACCATGTAACAAAATTACATAAAATCCCCATTACACTGGTTTATGTTCATTAAAATCATATATATTTAATTATATAGAATAATTTCCATTTTAGAAGAAATTCCTTACCTATAAATTAGATGAATAATCATGAAAACCAATAAAATGACACCACCATACGATGAGGTTGAACTATACAACTCATCAAAAAAGAAATTAAATTAAATTAAAAAAACATAAATCAAATAAATATATAGTATTATATTTTTTTATTAATTTATGAATTTAATATTATTATCCATGATATTATTGTGAAAAAATAACTCAGATATAATGTTAGAGGATTCTCTAACCCATATCATGTCTGTTGGGTTTTCACTATTACCCACCACTTTCATTATGGACGTTCCTTTAATATTAATCATATATAATTCTTTTTTTTCCTTAATATTTTTGTGGTATACATCATTACAATACTTTTTATGATAAATGAAATGGATATTTCAAAAGAACTATTCATTATGAAAATTTAACCTCTCATGAGGTTTTTTCTTCTTCACTCAAGAATACTGGTTCGTATTCCAAGTTTGTAATTCTTTATTTATTTTGAGGATCCAATTTTTATTCATGAACATATTCATTATCAAATTAAACCCAAATATTTCCTAGTTTATTTTATATCTATTATTGATATATAGTCAATGTTTCATCGATGATTATGTTGCATTGGTTATTGTTATGCTTCTCATGAAACAATGTGAGAGATGAGTGAACAAATTGATATAATTTATTATCATAATGATGTTATGATTAATAAAATTTGTTACGTGTGAAGATGATTTGTTCTTTGTTTTAAACTATGTGTACTTTTAAAAAATAACATACAATGTTTTATTTTTATTCATTTCCACATTCCATTATTTTTTACAAGTTACCTATTATGCTTATTTTGATGATCCCATTCTTATGGTATAGTTGTCATTAATTTTATCACCCATCTTATATAGATTAATGTTCTTATTTTTCCTCATACATATCTTTTAGCTCACTAAAGTATTGGATGTAAATCCTTAGGTGATTACTTATACTACGGAGTGAATGAAAGACACTAAAAATATAAAGCAATGGAATTAAATAATTTTTATGGTTTATTATGTAAATTATACGTAAGTTCATAATTTTAAAATTATATTGGATCATAGGTTCATTTTATTGTAACAATAATATATTATTTACCATTAAAATAAAGTAATACTAAGGTAAGAAAAAATTAGTGTCTCTATATTCTTTCATTATAGATTCCCAATATGGATATGCTTTTGTTACTTACATTCAAAAGAGGGCCCTTATATATTGGAAATTATAGATTTCTACTGAATGAGGCATACACACTGAGGATTCTGGATGTAATAATTAATGATTCAAATTATATGATCATTGAAAATTAGTAATTTCATTTGAGACATTCTCTGTGTGTGAAAAATGAATAATTTTTTTTAGAATAATCACAATTAGATTGAGGACTTCTGAACTATGTAATTCCTTTTGTGTTTTATGACATGGATCCCAGGAATTATTATTTTAACCTATGTATATAGTTTGGAGAGGAATTGGAGTTATCATAGTTTATTTGGTTCATCATTCTACTAATGGATAAGTAATAATAACAATTTCATAAGAGAATTTAGATTGTATGGGCTATACTCTCTAGGATATTGAGGGACTTACCTTGAGGTGGATTCCCATTAGTGGTCATACATTAAGAACTCATATTTTGTATCTAATTTGTATTGGAATCAATGTTCTCATTTTTTCAGTTTATGGTATTCCAAATTATGCCTACTAAGAATTGGTTACCGTATCATGATGTGTCTTCCAAACATATCGTGATAGTCTTCCTGATATGTTTGTGGTGTCTGTTTAACATGTATGAGTATTTCTGTTCTTGTATGGTGTATAATTCATCATTATGTGAGTATTTCAGGACATGTTCTGGTTTCAAAAACAACATGTCTAGAGGCAATACCATGATCCAATTGACTTGTCAAAAGGATATCACATGATTCAGATGGCATTTATAGAGGGTGTCACAAGATTTGGCCAATATGTATGGTAGACATGTAAAAACACATTAAATGACTTGGTTTACATGTCTAGAGGTATTTTCATGACTTTGTTGACATTTCTAGAGGACTTCACGTGACATTGGTGAGAATTACATTCATTTTTGCTTGATTTAGATTGGTCATTCAAAGCACATGATTCCTTCACATGAAAATTAGTGTTTTCGCCTTTTCATTAATCTTCCATATATTTATTTCATGATTTCATATGTTCCCCATGGATGATCAATCATTTTCATTTTTATATATAGAATGAAAAAGTTGACATGAATAAAATACAATGAATAATCTGAATGGATAATGGATTTCCATTCTTTGATATATTGGATGATCATGCGAAGCACATATTAATGGAACTTAATAGCTTAGTAAATTACAATAACTTTACAGAATAGAATACACTTGTGATACATGAACTTCTCCTCTGAAAAGTATTTTATTCTTCCCTCATGTGGGTGTTTCCATCAACCAATTTGTATTTCTGATGAGGGGAGGTATTTATAGGGTATTCCACCACTATTATATGTCACCTTTCATTGATCATACATCGAAGATATGAGAAGGATTTAATAGAGAAAGTAATGATTCATTCTCTATGAATGGTCATTCCATAGTTCGTTCACTACATCACATAAGGATAAATAACCACGAGGTCACTTCATCATTTTAATACCTATTGGACACATTAATTATCAGTAGGATTTATAATAATCTTGTTTAAATGTAAAATTTATTTCAAAATAACATGATGAACCCTCAAAGATTCCTTGATAGATCAACAAATTTGTGGAATATATCTATAGTGGTCGAATAAGCATTTTTTTAGGACACATAGGAGTCAAAAACATTATATTGGAGGTATCTTACAAAATCAAAATAAATTTTCATAAGGGTTTCCATGATATTGGGATGACATGCAAAAGTTAATTCAAATGATCAATGGTGATCACTCAAGGCATATAACACCATTCATATGAAAATTATAATGTTTTTCCACTATGATTGGAATCCACAATTTCCTATTTTATTTCTTATTTTTTTCAGTTTCTCATACTTTTCCCATTGGTTTTCCATTAGGGAGTCATATGGTTAATAATTAATCTCATAATAGAATGCATGGATTATCATCGATAGTCTCTATAAATGATTTTTATGTGTCTTGTGATCAATACAGGATACCACTATGGTGTTCAAGAAGTGTCATGGAAGACCCCTCTGTCTATCTAAACATCCATTGGTGGATAAAATGATTAAATGGTCATATTTAAGTTAATTTAAATGAGGAATGGTACAAGAAAACATCATATCTCTTGATAAATATGAAATGTCTCCTTTTGGATCCATGGGGTTTTGGTAATTTAATTGGAATATAAAATTATAATAATCTTATTTTTCAATTTCATAAAGTGTTCCGATTTTTCAGAAAAAAATTGAATGGGTATTGGATGAAATTACGGTGTCTATTAATCATAAGATGTACTATGTGGAATTTTTCTTTTCATTATTCACAAGAAAGTTTGTGCTATTCTACAAAAATTGTACAAATATGATTGTTTTTAGTGGGTTAATGCATGATCCGAATCATGTCATGCATTAAACAAGATCTATTTTCATGTCCCTCTAAGGGTCATGAATGAATGTGTATTTATGTAGGTTATAAGATCATTAGGATTTGGCTACAATTGTATCATGTAGTCATGATACTCCTACCCAATATTATTCTAATGTGATTACACCGATTCTTCATTTTTTTCCTAAATTCTTGAATTACAGATTATCATTTTGTGGGTGTCAATAATAAGACACCAAACATTTCATACATTATTATTAGCTTTTATTTTATGACTATTCAATACATAAAATTATGATCCAATCAAAAATAATAAATGTTTATCATCATGGGAAACATTAATATATAAACATAATGTTCATATGACTTCGACACCATCTCCCACTATATTTTTTATAAATACTATCTCTCTAAAGAATATCATTCGTAAAACCATTCCTTATGACATGGATAAATAAAACATAACAAACGGTAAAATGTAATGCATATTAATTATAAACATGGGAGATATCAATGTCCATGTTAATAATACATGGTCATAGTTGTATACAAAAATAAATATAAAATTTTAAAACCAAACCTTACAAATAATAGTTCTTAATAATTATTCATGTAATAAAGTTGGGTAATTCATATGACATGAATCAAAATGGAAATAAAAACACAAGCCATTAGTTCATAAAATTTCTATAATAGGTATTTTTTTGAATAAACATAATCCTAGAAATAATATTTCATATTCAACGATACCTTACAATACTATCATGGTGGAATGGTTTCAATATATATTCTATCATATTACTACATAGGGTTGACTTTCAAGACTATCGTTGTAGAAAAATCCACTCATTTAATTGGCTTCATCCAATGTTTTATTCCTTCGTATATTATGATATGATCAAATCTACCAAATGAATTTAAGCTATATATAAATCTATTACCATCTGTTATATAATCATAATACATTCACATATTTTATAGTGATGATAAATAATTAATAAAATATCATATCCTATAGAAGAGAAACATGATTAATAAACATTGTGAAAATTCATCAAAGTATAAAAAATAAAAAATAAAATAGTTTTATGAAAACATGATCATCATATTCATAAAATGTCCATAGAATCAATAATGATTTTAAAATTGGATCATATATTTGTAAAATCGAAATTATCTTCTTGGGATATTAACCTGAATGAATATTGAAACACCCTGAGATATTGTTAATTAATATTTTTTGAATTTAACTTTAATTTTTAAAATTTAATATTTCATGAAACACTAAAGATAAGTTATTTTATATTAAATAACTATGTTTGTCTTGTTTTATACACAACACCAAGAAAATAATTCAATACATGAAACAGAAAATCCGGCTCTCTCTACATGAAACATTGAGGTTAGAATGTGTTAAATGAAACAATGAATTTCATTATAGACACATGTACATGAAAAACAAGGGTTTACCAGACAATAATATATTATTAAAATATGATTATTTAACAAAAATAATATAAAACAATGATGAAATATTAGAGGGCTTTAATATTATAAACTAATTTAAGAAAATATTTGGATTACACAATATAATATAAATTTATAGGATAACAGATAACTATTAATCAACATAAAATATGATTTAATATAAAATGAAATATTATTATTGTCATGAAGCAATTCTACCCTAATAAATTATATTATCATTTATTTTTGGAAATATACTATATTAGAAATTCATTTGACATGGAACTGACTTCGTGGAAATTAAAAACAACACTAAATATAATTAGGTTACACACAAAACAAAATAGGGATATGTTACACATAACACTGACTTGGCATATGATGTATGCCCCACTAAGTTTCTATGATTTCTTTTATAATTATTCTTATGAGATAATTAAAACCTAGCCAATAAAATTAATTATAGGAATTGTAATAACAACATTTATAAATAATCAACAATTATATTATATAAATAAAACATATTGATAATGCAAGATATGATTTTTAGAAAGGACCTTTTATTATAAAAAATAACATTCTCTCGAAAGACCACCTTTTAATGTCATTATTTGAAAAAAAAATTAAAATTAGAAACTTTTAGAAATTTAAATTGATAAATTAAATGTAATTTTTCAATTCATATCATCAAAATTATCCTATATTGATTTATTGATATTTTTCTTAGAAACATCATTTTTTGAAGAATTGTGAAAACTAAAACATTTTTGTAAAAAACGACCTATTTGTTAAAATAATAAATAATGATAAACTGTATTTTAATTTTATTAAAATAAAGTTAGACAAAAATTATATATATATATATATTAAGAAAATTTAATACATTAGAATAAATATAATTTTGAAATTTCATATAAAACCGTAAAAAACATTTGAAAACTGTTCTACTTTAAAAAAATATATTTCGTTATATCTGCTAGGTTAACATTAATCTTAATTTTATAGATTCTCATAGTTCGGTTTAAAAACAATAATAGGAACCATTATAATCAGTTTAATATTTTTAATATTATAATATCAACTTACATTTTGACTAAAAAATTTAGTAAAAGTGATTGAAATAAATGACAACAATTAAGGTTAAATTAACCTTAATTAGGGACTAAACATTAATCATAGTGACCCAAATGACATAGAAACTATTCAAACACCGAATTTCATTCCATAGTTCTACCAAAAAATTAAATTATTTAGTATTTTGGTTTATGATAAACATTTTATGAAATAAAAGTTCTACACAAAACTTGTCTCTAAAAATTACAATTGAGTCTCTTTCCTTCCTTATAAAAGGCCACCAAATTAAGTCATTCCTTATACATACAAAACCGCATATGAAAATACTATTACATCACAAAACACCTCCCCAAAATCATATATTCCACTTAGAGTTTTTCCATTATGCATAACGGAATCTATGGAATCCTGTTAGCACAAACAATGACTTAACCAATTAAGATGTAACGCCTTCTCTCAAGTATTTTCATTTATTTTCCTTCTCTATAGTAAAACAATATTTGTTTTATTATTATATAAAAAACTAGAGTAAAAAATATTCTAGTATTTTTTTCATGTAAATTGTTTACATACACTTACGCACACATCCATCAAATAGTTAACAAACTTATTGATTCTATGTATGTCAAACTACTTCTTTAAGAAATGATTGTTGTTCATTTTTACATTATCACCTATAATGGATGCCATTATGACAGATAATATATTTATATAAGAAATATTTTATAATTATAATGTTCTTATTCTATATAAATTTATATTTAGAACATACCATTATGCTTTCTATGTTATGTAAATATTATAATTTCGTTTGGGGAAGTGTGGACTACGACTCCATGAAAGTGATATGATTCATTCATAAAATACATGGATTGTATTAAGAATGGTTTTATAGAATACTAATGATATATTTGATATCATCAATCTAACTTAACAATGATATATATACATACATACATATACATATATTTATCATAATTTCATTCTTTTATCATGGAAATTAAACGAATATAACGTTCTTGAATACATACAACATACCTTCTCCCGAAATGGTGTTTTCATTTTCCTAATTATATATTCTATAGATAATTATAATACACATATAGTATATATATATATTTCATATTAATATCATGTTTTACATTTTTTAATTCATTATATAAAGTATAAATTCCAGTAATATAACAAATTAAGACAAATACAATGAAGAAAATGATTATTATCTAAAGAGAAACCATACTATAGTATTGTATACAGGTGGGTCATATAGGGTTGTAATAAAAACATATATGGTATTAGATATAATAATATAGTTCTATAAAATATTTCAAATAAAATTATATTTAGTATACAGGTGTATTGAATGAGTATGATTTGAGTCAAGACAAATTGTAAATGGATTTCATCTAACTTTTTATTTCCACGATATACATTCTATGTTGGACACTATTTCATTTGGCTTGGTATATTTACTAACCACGGTTGTATTATATTTATATTATAATTAAATTTATTTGTATTAACTTATCCATTTTATAATAATTCATTCATGGGTTTTAAGATTTATATGTTACCAAATCGATAGAATTGTTTTGCCATATTATTCCTTCTTTGAGACTCATGATTTTTTATTCACCTAAACTAATTGTGGAGGTTTCTATACATCCAAAATAAATTTCATATCATGAATATAATTATTTTCTTGTTATTATAATTTTCATTTAATATATTTTTATTATATGGAGAATAAAATCTTAATTTACCATGTTATAAGCGATTATTGACAGAAGATCATTGCTTATCCTAATGGTATATGATTATGGATCCTTGATGATATATTAATATACACATATAAATAAAACACATGAACTTTCTTATCAAATATTTATAAAATATATATTCATAGCATATTACTATTTTCACATTATTTGTTAATTAAAATAATGTTTTACGAATAAACATATGATCATATCTCTCGTTTTTGTTGAACATCTTTGTTACATAAAAACTATATCTTCTAAAAATGGATAGCAATAATATTATACCATTATAATATAATATGTAAATGAAATTTTTATCTTTTTTCCTTTTTCCTGTCTCTTCAAAGGAATCTTCTTTTAACATTCTCAACAATGAAATTTGATAACCTTTTTACTATGCCAAATTATTGTTCTTTTTTACATTGTATGACAAGTATAGATTTACCCACCTATATTTCATTGAAGATTACTTTATATAATAAAAATATAAATCTATAATAATTTTTTTTGAAAAATTAAACATAGTTTAATCTTACTTTCCAAATGTTTTCAAGATCATATTATATGTTTAAAAAAAATTGATTTCAAGACTTCATTATAATATTCAACAGTATTTGCAAAGAAAATTATTTTAAATTTTTTTTGTATTAAAAATACTTTTAATCTATGTTATAATATTATCCCCCAAGAAATTTTTGTTGACAAATATTTCAATATTATTTTTCATCTAATATGGAATACATCTTTGTTACTCATACATTTATATGGAATGATCTAAATATTCCATTAATATTATTTGTTGAATTATTTTTGTATGGTTTGAGGTATTATTATGAATTTTTTCACTTACATGGGTTATATGCTTTTGAATCTCAGATATTTTCATAGGTGATTTATGTATGAAATTATTAGTAAAACAATCTTTTATATTTATCTTATGATGTGATGAAATATTAATGATACCCATTGCATGTAATGGGTTATGATTGTTGTCTATAAAACCCATAATTATTTAAGGAATGTAATATGATTCATGTTCTGTTATCCTATTGAACATCTATGTGTGAATTTATTATGTGATTGGTGGAACCTATATCTCCCTCCAATGTATTGGGTAATGATGGATAACTCTTGAGTATAAATGTTATGGGTGAACCTGATAAAATGTTCCCAATATTATGTATGGTCCTAGTTACAAGTCTATAAGTTAATTCATTAACCTGATTACATGTTCAAAATTTTATGATTGAGCTTTATTACTTGTTCACAAATGTAATTCATGGACCTCATGTCATGTCCATAAGTTTAGCATGAAACTGATTAAATGTTCAAAATGTTTTACGTGAACCTTAAAACATGTTCACAATGATATGAATGGACCTAGTCTCTTGTCAAAAAGTTGAATCGAGGCCCTGATTCCTTGTCCATAAACTCATGGGTAAACATATTTTCATTTATACATATTACCAAATTAATAAATAAATGTACATGCCACAAATCCAATGTCTTATTCCAATGTTATGATTTTAGGAATTATGCTCTTAATTATTTTGTGATTTCTGTCTAAAAAATATCCAATATTTACAATGATCTCAATCATATCGGTTATGATCTTAAAATTTTATTTTCTAGTTCTATAAACTTTTTATTCAATTTAACATTGCACATCATATTTATTTACCCTTACTACGCTTCTATGATCAACCCTTACTTATGTTTCCTTTCTTAATTTGATGAAGAATGGTTTTTGGTATTATTATTAAATTTGTAAATCATTTTAAGATATTTTAATGATCATTCACCAGGATTGAATATTTTATTACATATTTTGAAAAGTAACTAATATATAATATTACCTAGTAATTTATTTTTGAAATCTACTAAATAATCATATAATATGTTGTAATATTCATGTCTGTTAGGCCTGGTTCACTATTGTTGGTATAAGAGAAAATGTTTATTTATCCTCTAAAAAATAGGATGAGATATCATCAATGAGATCCCTAGTTATATTTCTATGGATATTTTTAGGGATTCCACTAAGGATAACTATAAGTATCAGAAAAATTTTGGAATATGACTTTGAAATTTATTAATGGATAGAGTGAGTGGTTTCATTGAAATACATCAATGTCTATTTACTACAATAGAATATGGAACTGGTATTTATATACATTAGAGTAATAACTATGGAATGATTTTCGAGGCCTGCCTCAAGGTAATCTGGTAATAGAAAATATTCTTTACTTAACACCTAGATTGACACTCCCATGGGATATGATTTGGAAATTCAAAAAAACATTATTCACAGACATAAATGATTTAAATGTACAATTACTATGGATAAAATTTTATAAAAATATGGTGTCAAAGACTAAATAATTAGGAGCCATAATATAGGAATTCTATACGTACTTTTTCCATGTTTATATGTCATCCCATTATGATACATGTTTCTCACACTATGCTTTCATGTTTTAGTCAATGTTGAGAACTAAAAGGAACTGGGTTAAAATTTATTGTTTCAGATGCAGAATGTATGGTGATTATGTTATTTTATTTCCCAAGTTTAAATATCATAATGATAATCAATAAGGTGCTATGATTATTGGCTATACATTGAAGATAATGAAAAAAAAATGGAATTTGATAATTATTTATTATTCTTCCAGAAATCATTACATTAAAAAAGAGAAGCATGATTAGAATGAGGATTAGGAATATTAAGACATAATTCATTTGTCATATTCTTGGAAAGAGGTATTAAGAAATATGTTGATGAAACTTTTGTATTGTTTTATGAATAATCATGAACTAATAAAGTATTTTGGTTTTGGAATTAAGATATTTTGTTATATAATATATAGGTATTTTCAATATATGTTTTTTTGTATAGATATAAAAGGACCCATTGAATGGTGATGAAGATATTTAATTATGATTTCATTGAATGGTTCTTTTTTTATTAATGGAAGGTGGCCTCTATTTAAGGCCTAAAAGTTTGATAAGGATATTTGGATAATGAAATACTCTATATGAATAAGTTCATTGTAAGTTAAATATTATCTAGTATCTAATTATTGACTATGTGATCTTTTTCATAAGGGATTATGTATTCCACTTCATAGATTTATTGGATATCCGGTAATCATTGGAATAAGGAAGAATTCATTATTCTCAGAAGTATTTATGTTAATTAATGGTGTCACCATGTTTTGAGGAAATATACAATGAGGGTATTAACATGTATGGAATGTGACTCATGGTTTTACATTGTTATATTTTGGGGATCAATATTAAGATGATTTCATTCATTTTTTCCAATCTGTTGAGTTTTCTTCATTCGAAAGTATTATAAAGTTTATTATTTATGGAAATTTATGTTAAACATTAGATGGTGTTAATAAGATTAAATTGATTACAATAAATATGAATATTTATGAATATTGGATAGGCTACTAAAACAACTATTTGATGATAATAAATGATAAAAAAATGGGATGACATATCATGTATCTCATGATATATTAGTACAATATAAAAAATTTACCATTCATTAATTTGGTTACAAGGCAAAGTGGAAATCAATCAAGGTATATCCAAAGGATTGTATTGTGCTCTGAAATGGAATAACATCATGTAAATTTATATATATATTGTCTGTAAATAAAATGAATTTCTTAATGATAGTATAATTATCAAAAAATGTGTTTTCCAAATACCATAATTTTCATTGAGGTAATGAAATTTTAAATAATCCAAGATTTGTGGTTTTGAGTCCCTAAAATTTTCTATCATAATTCACTGAATTATAGTAGATGACCTCTATCACTCCCTTTAAATTTTTAATACCTTCCACCATGTCCAATATTCACTCACAACTTATGTTATCTTATAAAAAACTTTTCATTATAAAACGTTGGGTAACCGTTATGGTTCCATCATTACCTTTTAATGGATTTTTTAGTATTCATTTTTTCAATGTTGGTTTCTATGAAAAAATATTTCAAGTATTATACCTATGATAACCCAGAAAAATTTTGATTGTGAAATTTGTTTTAAGGTGGTTTAAATGTATAATGTAGTTTTTTTTGAATTTTTAATTTTTCAAAAAATATTTTTATCTTTTCGATTTTTTTAATTTCATGGAACAATAAAGATAGATTATTTTATATTAAAGGGATATGTATTACTTCATTTATATGCAACAAAATCATAATCATTTACTACATGAAATATATATATTTTCATAATATACAAGGAACACAGAAGTTATCTCCTGTTATATGAAACAATGACTTTCCTCGATAACTAGGGTTTCATGCAAGGTTGATGTTTACTGAAAAATAGTATTTTATTAAAATATTTGTATTTAATATAATATGATAATACATTGAAATTAAATTATAGGATATGGATTCTGTTATCTAACTTATTAAAATATATATTTTTAAACAATATTATACGATATAATAGGTTACCCATTGAATATAAATGAATACGAAATCAGATTAAATAAAAAAATAATTATTATTTTGGAGTCAAAGTTGTTTTACTATAATAAACTAGAATTTCATTTGTGTATTGACCTATACTAAGTCAAAAATTCTTTTGAATGGGAATTAATTTTTTTATGTTAATTGAAACTTTTACTTTGTGTACAATAAATGCAACATCAACATGGTGTATGTTACCCACAATAATTACATGGCGTATGATGCACCAAACACTAATCTTATACAAAACCTTTTTTACAATTATTTTAAGGAGATAATTAAAATATAGGAATTAAATATAGTTATATGAATAGTAATAAATACAATTCATGTATTTCTTATAATTTTTTATATAAATAAAACACATGGATATTGAATGATATGATTTTGGGCAGAGGCCTTTTATGATTAAAAATATTGTTTTCTCGAATGACCTGCTAAAAATTTATTCCATGAAAAAATAATAACATTATTTCTATACACATTTAGAAATATAATTTATAAAATATAAAATTTATTTTTGAATTAAAAACATAAAAATTATCATATAGTGAGTTTTTTTGAATTTTTATGAGAAACATCATTTTTGTGAATAATGGAAACACCAATATTTCAGTTAAAAACTGACTTTTGTTTAAATAATTATTAATGAAAAATAATATTATAATATTTTTTAAAGTCACATTATATCAATTATAAATATATTCTTTTTTTAATTATAATTAAGTTTACTTTGGATTTGAATATAAACCCTTAATAAACAATTGGACAATTTACAACATTAAAAACTCGGAATATCGTATCGTCTATAAGATTAGAAATAATTTTATTTTTCTAGTTTCAATGAATTGATTTTCAAAAAACTAATATTAAAAATTTTAATCATTATAATATTTAAATTCTAATATTATCTACTTAATTATTGACCAAGAGTATTAATATAATTGATTAAAATTAATCACATAGATTATGGTCAAATAATGCTTAATTTTGGACTGAAACATAATCTTAGTGACCACATGACCTATACACTTGTCCAAATCCCATTAAATGTCCATATTTCGTCTAAACATCTAAAATTATTGATTTTTTCTGTTTTATATGACTTTTATGAAAGAACTTGTTTAAACCTAAATTATTTCTAAAAATTCTATGTGAGCCCTTTTCCATCCATGTAAAATGCCACAAACTAATCCCTTTACTCACACCTATAAAACCACTTATTTACTGATATCACCTTTACCATACACTTTCTAGAAATACTCCCTTCTGCTTGGAGTGATTCCCTTGTACATAAGTCCATCGAATTAATCATTTTTCAACAAACTAAAATGATTTAACTGATAAAATGGGAACATATTCTCTCATGTATTTTAATTTTTTTTAAATATCCTATCCCTATAACTATTTTTATTATATAAATATATTAAAAAAATATCATAAATTTAAAATTATTTTTTTATGTAAATTTTAAGAAGAACACTTACACACACCCTTATCTAATGAGTAACATACCTCTTATTTCTGTGTGTGCAGAAGTACTGCCACACGAAACCACGGTTGTTCATTTATCCATTACCACCTATATTTGTGGCCATTATGATGGAAAATATATTTATATGTGATATATATTATATTTATAATGTATTTATGCATCTGTAATTTTTATTTTGAACATATCTTTATGCCTCCCTCTCATGTAAATATGATAATTTTGTTTGAGGAATTGTGGACTACCGCTTCTCAATGCGATATGATTTATTTATACACAAAATGGATTGTAGTAAGGATGGTTTTAGTGAATATATATGATATGTATGTTATTATAATGATACTATAAAAACTATTTATATAATAACAAATATATTTATTTTACATTTTTTCTTTCAACACAATTAATAAACTAAAATTGTGTTCATGCGTACGTACAAGCTACCGTCCCCATGAACATTGTATTCTTTTTCATATTTATATATTATATTAATTGTTTTAATACATATATAATGTATAAAAATCATATTTAGATCATGTAAAAAATTATAAAAACAAATATAATGTTTATAAATTACAATGATATGACAAATTAAGACACATGTGAAGAATAAAGTGAATAATACCCGATGTGAAACCATAATATTTTATTGTCAACATGAGAGTAACATATGGTTGTAATAAAAAAATATGGTATTAAATATAATAGCATGTTTCTATAAAATATTGATAATACCTTTATATTTATAATACTTGTGGTCTGAAAGAGTATGCTGAAAGTCAAGACACATGTTAAGGGGCTTTCATCTCACTTTTTATTTATATGAGATACATGCTATGTTATCCAATATTTCCATTTGTGTTGTGTATGTACTACCCATGGTTTTATTCTATTATAATTTTCAATTAAATTTATTGGTATTATCATATCCATTTTATGATCATTATTTAATTGTGTTTATGTTTTAAATGATACCAAATCTGTAGATTTTTGTTTCTCAATTTTCATTCATTGAGACTCAGGTTTCGCTTGGCTTCTAAACTCTTTTTAGTGGTTTATATACGTATATTTTATATTTTATATCATGAATATCATTTTATCGTAATATTTTACGCACCTTTTAATTTCATATACTTTAAATAACATTATGACGCAATGTAACCATGTTATAAGAGTTTATTAAGATAATCCCATATGTTTTCAATAATGTTTATGTTTATGATTACATAATTAAATAAGATCCTACACCCCTAAAAAACCATGAAGTTATATCTACTCTATTTATTAATGATATACCCATGTTGTGATACCATTTTTTCTATTATTTGGTAGATAATATTTTTTTATGAAAGATATTACCATATCTCTATTTGTGGTTGGAAATATATATTCCTTAAAAACCAAGAATTATATAAAGGGTTTCTAATAATATTATACCATTCTCCAATAATATTTAAATGAAATTTTTACCCAATTTGACCATTCTATTCAAAAAAATACCCTTATTGCATTCCCAACAAGGCATTTTTAATCTAGTTTACCATGAAAAAGGTATGTTCTTTTTTTACCTCATATGACACAAATTGATTTAATATTTGTAATTTAGTTGAAGCTTTAATTAATATTTAAAGGGGTAATCTAAAATAAAAAAATTACATGTAATTTTCATGTAAAATTTTATACAAAAGGTTTTCATTTTTATTGAATATTTTTTCAATGAAAATGGATTTCAAAATTATTTCAAGAAAACTTTATAAGTGTTTAATGTATTTTAAAAAATTATTTTCAAATGGTTTTTGGTATTAAAAATAATTTTCAAATTATAATTCAAAGTTTACTCAAGAATCATTTACTAATGATATTTAAAAATTACTTTCATCAAATATGGCACGAAATAATGTTACTCATTACATTCTAGGAAATGATCTAAAGGATCCCTTCATAATAATTTTTATTGGATTATGTTTTGATGGAGGTATTATTATGAAATTTTTTTATCAACCACATGATATGTTCTTTTGAATCTTTATAATTTTTATGGGATATGATTTAATGAAAGTATTTGAAAACCTATCAAATTTTTATAGGTTATGATGTGATGAAATGTTAATGAGACCCATTTCATTTCATGGGTTTTTATTATTGTCTATTAAACCTATCTATTTATATATATCATGATATTATCCTTCTATTATTACCCCCGGGAAATTGATGTTTGATTTTTCAATGTGATGTTTGGAACCTATATCTCTCTCTATATCATTGGGTAATGATGGATGACTAATGAGTAATTGTTTTTTCATGAACCTAATCACATGTTCATAATGATATACATGGACTAGGATACATGTCCCTTAGTTTATGAATGAACATGATTATATGATTATAATGTTATGAGTGAACCGTATTCTGTGTTCACAATTTTATGAATGGATCAGGTTCCATGTCCATATGTTCATACAAGAACCTAATTACATTTTCACAATTTTTTTGATCATGATTACGCATTCACAATGTTATGCGAAGAAGTGGTTTCATGTACATTTTTTTAAGCATGGTCCTGATTTAATGTCCTTAACATAATGAGGGAACATATTTCTAATTTTAAAAGTTAAAAATGTTACAAAAAATGTGCATTCCAAAAATTTTAAGTCATGTTAATTTGTTATTATTTAAAGTATTAGGATCATAATTCTCTTAGGATCTATTTCTTATAAACTGAAAATCATTAATATGATCACAAATATGGAGTGTTTGATATTCAAATGTAATTATATAGTTCCATAAACATTTTATTCTGTTTATGCTTAAAATTTTCATTTATTTACACATACTGACTATCTGATCTCACCCCTTGATTTTTTTTCCTATCACCAAATTACGAATAATTTTTTTTAGAAGATCAAAATGTGTAGATTTGTATGGTATATGTTAAATATATTTCCTCAAGATATAAGATGTTTCTTCTATGTTTCCAATGTTATTAAACTATTACAGTCCTCTTGAACGTATTTTTAAAATGCAATAAATATTCATATATAATGAAGTAATATTCATATATATTAACTCTGGGTATTGATAAAATGTATTTTAAATATCACACTAATTATATTTTCCTGAAATTACCCTTTTTCATACTGATATCAATTTTTTAAATTCATAATATAATAAAATATTTAAAAATACTTTTTCATCCATAAAAATCATGAAAATTTATAAAGTATTATTCAATGTATTGAAAATTCATGATGGTAATAAATTCATTTCACCCCTTTTATATTTTTAAAATTATTTACTTTTACATTTTTAATAAAAAATCCAAACTACTTAATTTGGAAAATGACATGAATATCACATTTCAATAATTTTGTTTAAATTCTATCATGAGTAATTAAAACATTAAAATATAATAATAGAGTAGAAAAAATGATCTTGAATATTATTTAGTAATCTAGTTCGTAGAATAAGTATGATTTTTCAATGATTGATTAATAAATATCGATTTTCCATAAATGGAACTTTATATCAACTTAGTACAAAAATTGTATAAAATTAATTAAAAACATGTACTCTTGAGAAATAACTATATGAAAAAAATATCATTAGATTTTTTTGAGTTATATCATGAATTTTGAAAATAATAATTTCAATCATAATAAATCCCAATAAATAATTAAATTGAAATAAAATATCTTACCACATATTAGACATGGTTATATTGTTATCTTAATTCCATTATAAGATATTTAATTTTTCATAAATAAATAAAAGAGTAAATTTAAAAAATATGTTATAAAAAATTATTCACTTATAAAATTAAATTTATATTTATTAATAATTCATTAAAAATCTTTATGTTATGATGTTACCAGTTTTTTTTTCATCAGAATCATGTCATGATAGTTCTAATACTACTATATTGATCATTTTTTCATAATCTCAATTATCTTAATAATGATAAAAAATCATATATATATATATATATATATTATTATTCTGTTTATTATAATGATAAAAAATTGAATTATACCTTTCATGGGAATAATAGAATGTATATACACAAAACACTATTATATTTATTTTAAATATAATTAATAATGAAAATAAAATTAATAATAAAACTTTATTACAATCCATCTAGATCTGATGAAAAAAATTACATCTCTTTGTGGAGATGGTGGTCTGCACGTATGCACAATCAGAATTATCATTTTATAATGGATTTGAAGATAAAACAATATATATGATATTTCAATTACCTTATAATATTAATAATTTCATAAATAGAATTTATAAACATTAAAATACTGAATTAAATGATCATTTAATGTGGTTGATAGAAAATATAACTTTATTGCTATAGATATGTGGTATTATATAGTTTTTCCTGATCGATACATTAACATTGAAATAGAGTTTGGATATTGGTGTTTTTACATCATTATATATAAGATAATGAATTTATTATATTAAATTGAATACCATTGATATAGATATGTGATTGATAAAATAACTAGAATGTTGTTGAGTATGAGTATAACCACTTATTCAGTGGGCCTCTTTTATATCCTTCATTATATATTCATTCAATAGTCATTTATGTAGAGCAGAGCCACTAAATTTGGGATAGAAAATTTTATAAAGAATATGAGAAAGGATTTATTGTGAAATTACAACAAAAGTAGTATGAAGATTAATAATTAGGGGTTAATTTTTATTATTTTTTTCCCGTTCAGACATAGAATTTATTAAAAAATTAATACATACCAATAACCTTCTTAAGAAAATTTCTCCAAAATAGATAGGAATAAGAATATGGGATAGGATGAGGTTTCAATATTTCTATAATGTAGGATTTAGATAACATTAATTCATGTTTTCACTATTATCTGTTAGATTAACCCTTTCTAAACACGTTTTACCCCTTCCCATGATTATTTTTTACTACTTTCATTATTTAACATAAATTATATCTTTTTAAAAACATTAAAAATTCCATTTAAACTAATTTTTAAATAGTTATTCAAAAAATAATGATTATTTTTGTGAAATTAATTTTATAATGGTCAATAAAAATTATTATATAATTTTATCATAGAAAATTAATAAGACCATTGTTGATGAAAATAATATTTTTAAAACATTCAATATGTGAGATAAAATATTCATATATTTTTATTAACATATTTAATTTATTTAAAATTTATATTTTTTTGAAAAATTTTATTTATATTCATACTTATAATTGAATAGGATGTTTATCGATGTATACTATCTTTTGTTTCATTTAGAATAAGGGTTGAATGTATCATAAGCTATCATAAAAATTAATTTAATTTAATGAGAAATATATCATAATATCACATGGAGGAATATGATAACAATCATATAATGAGATTAGCCCTCTAAATTTCGTCACACTAATAGAAAAATGTCTATATCTATATTTTATTACATCTTTAGGTTCTCTTGTAGCTTTTTTGAATTTATGATTCCTCTGGTGAACCTTAACTCGACGGTTACTCATGTTATGTAGACAAATTTCTATGTAATCTAATAATTTTTTCATTTGATCTTCATAAGAAATATAATGATATAATTTTATGAACACTATGTTCAGTTCTTTTAATGGATCATGTTTGTACGTCATTAAGAGAGATACGTGTAACACATCGTGGATATGGGATTGGATTTTGGAAGTCCCAAGTAAAAATAATAATATCCCAACTTGATTAATTATATTGATGTGGAAAACGTAAAAATTTTTCTTCATTCATTTATATCTTAATCATATCATTTTATTTAGTAGATAAATTATTATAAATACCTTCTCTAAAACCATATTTTACATTTTTCTTTGGTTAATTTGAGAATAATTTTTTTATGAATTATAATTATCTTTAATATGATGTTAAATGTGTATAATGATCTCTATGAGGTCATATACTTGAAATATTACCAATTATATTCACTCTCCCACATCATCCTATCATTTTAGAGTCCAACATATATTTCCATAGTGATATTTATAAGGTTCCATATAAACTCTTTAGTGAAAGATATTGATATAAGAAAACAGGATTAGATGAATATGTTTATCCATACCAACTGTGAAATATGTCTAATAATATATCACTGTATCATGTAGGATTAATGGTTATCATATATTGACCATATTATTAAGCATGATAATATATACAAAATCATATCATTGAAACAATTATTATTGAAGACATAAATTCAACTATGAGTTAAACCTTAAATAATAATTATATGTAATAGAATGGGGTTTATCATTAACACATACCAATTCTATATCTTATATTCTATAAATATAATCATTATATAAATTATCTATGAGTGAAATGAATTATTTTGGACATTATAAGTTGATTGAATTGAACCTAAATTTTATTATGGAACTTTGACCATTTAGGGAGTCCAATGAAAAAATTCATGGTTATTTTTTTCCACTTCAATTATTGTAATTTTAATGGTATTATCACCCTTATAGACATTTATTTCTTGGGCATTACATTCAAACTCTCCACGAATCAAGAATCATACTGTACAACATCTTTTATCACATATCCCTCTATAAATACACATTAGGATTTTTATATATTTTCATGCATATAGGTTGAGTTGAGAATGATTAACTGGGTGAATTTTCAAACATAACATTATTATAATCGACCATGGATGGAGCACATACATATTTTTTGAAACAGATTATTCCATCCCAATAATGATTTAACCTAGGATTATTTCTTACAACATTTTTAAACTCAAGATCTTCCTTCATTTCCACATTGATCTTCACATGGATATATTTTCTCATAATCATTTGGGATAGAAAAATATTATCTCCTTACATCATTATAACTATGTCAATTCATTAAAATATAGAAAAATTAGATCTTTCTTCATCCTCATCGTAGATAAGCTATCATGCCCCCTCTGACTCAAAGCATCTTCAACATTTTTTTATTCTCACAAATGAAATTTATTAAGTAGTCATAGTCATTAATAAACTAATCCCATATAATTTATAGAATATTCAAATAATTCATGTGAATATATAAAATCATGTATTTTTTATTGGTAAATATGTCACACAATTTTTATAAAGATAAAATGTCAACATCCTTAATTAAAACATTTCCAAAATTATCTTCCCATCATGAGATGGGTGATTTTTAACATGTAAATTAAATTGTATTGAAGAACTAGATATTACCATATCATTATATTTTACGAATCATTAGATAAAATTTTCCAACGCACCACAAAATATAATAGAACTTTATATATTTTAGATTGGTTTTTGTATATCTGTGAAGTAGATCCAAACTATTTGTTCTCAGTTTTTTTACCATATTCATCTTTACAATTTATAATTGATCCCTTATTAGTTAAAATGGGGATTTTATAAGATATCTCTATTGAAATTTCAACAAATAATCCATAATAAAAATTTAAAAAATTTATAAAATAATTTTATGTCCCAGTGGTTTGCATTAGAACATGTTCAATAACATATGCCTTTAAAGGATCCATATATATACCATCCCATGATATTTTATGAAAAATAGGAAATTGGTTATACCCAAAATTCCCAAGTACTTATTTTTTCATTATTCTTATTCTTATGTAGTTTCCTCTATAAAACCACTTAGTGATATTCATGATATTTCATTCCTTTTCAATACATGTGATATAATGACAAGAAATTGAATAATATGAACATCATATTCAATAATGTATATGATACACAACAACAAGAGTGGAAGAAATATAACAAACTAATAAATTATAATAAATTTAGAATTTTAAATAAATTTACTCTATTAAATTTCATAAAATTCATGAAATACTAAGGTAACATCCATTACAAGCCAGAATGACCTTCATTGATGGATTCTATTACATTAATGACATGGTTTTACCAAATACTACTTGTAATATTATTTAAAATTATAATTACATCCAACACATTAAATTTGAGGTTATAAATACGATTAAAAACATATTACATTTATTATTAAATTCCTTGGTTGACAATGAAAATGAAATAAACATAAAAACTAATGGAATTTGAAAGAAATGTTTCAATAAATAAATGTATTTTTATGCACCAGTGGATTCTTATACAAATAATTTAAATTTATTACTATTAGTGGATGATCTTTATTATTTTTGAAACTATATATTCTATAAAATGTTTTTTAATTCATCCCAAAAATATGATAGTAATAATATATTAAAAATCCAATCTAATTTAAAAAAATTATTTTCTAAAGACAAGGTTTTTTCATTTTATTGGACCATTTATTTGAAAAAATATTTAAAAATTTAAAAAATAATATTTGATGACATAAACTATATTTTTAAATTAGAATGTTTAAATAATAATTTGGAGAATTTTTGAAATTTTTTCAGTAGTTTCATTTTCTTCTAAATAATTAAAACATATTATATTTTAATTGAATTTACATTTTCTAATAAATAATTTTTAATTTTAATTGGTTTTAATGTAAAAATTGATAAATTATGAATATATTAAGTAAATTTAGGTCATTTTAATTATTTTTGTTTATTTTTATATAATTTAAAATTTTAATAATTATTTGAATATTTTCATTTTAAAAATAATATTTCTCATCCCATCTACATGATTGATTTTATATTAATTGGTTCTATATATGTGGTTTGAATTTAAAAAATATAACTTTATAATTTGAAAAATAATATTGTATTATTTTAAATATATCTATGAGAATTTTTAACAAAATAATTAATGAATACATTAAATTTTAATTCTTGTTATTACAAGAAAAACTGGTTTACCAAGGGACTCAATATCAAACATAATGGGGTAATGACTTAGAAACATATTCAACAAAACTTATTTGTACATATATAGACCATATAATACTTTCATTTATTTTTCGTTATTATTTAAATCATACAAGAAGGAAAAAATATGGATAAAATTACCCCCTTTCAAAAATAACAAGAGTTTTACTCAGCCCACGTATAAAAGTCAACTCCTACCCTCCACTCGTCACAGCCTAAAACATCATTAGATAAGAGAAGACCTATCCAAATCACTCGTAATATATCCTAACATTATCCTAGAAGTGATATTTTTTGTTAAAAGTTTCCCTTTACTGTTTTAGTGAAACCCTATTGTGGAGACCTTAAAAAGTGGTTATGTTATTGAAAAAGAATTTTTATATTATTTACATTCATTATCCTTGAATTAATATTATAAAATTATTATAGAGTATCTCAAATATATGATATATGATGATATGTAGTTATGATGATTTGAAGACATAAAAATTTAATCAATTCAATGAATTCGGCAATGAAATCATCATTCTTGTGTATACTGGATTACCGCCTACAAAATCGTTATATTTTTTCCATTATAAACTTACATGGTCAGGAATAAGGATAAAGTATTAGTTTATATGTGATAAGAATTATATATATGAATCTATTATTATTATGTTACTATTATAGTACACATACATTCGTTCCTTCTATTTTTTGGGAATACATTAATGTGGCTCGTGTGTAAGGTGGACCACCACTCCACAAATCGATGTGATTCATTCACAATTTACAAGGAATTTATTATGGATTTATTTAATAAATATGTATTATATATATGAAATAAAAATTATATTATAACTATAATATATATAACTCTTAATTTTATATATTTTAATATAATAGAAAAATTAAAATTGTTATAAATGAGGACATACAACCTAACATTATAATGAATAATGTTTTTACTTTACAATCACAAAATATTATGGATTAATATAATTTTATAAGCTATGAATATATTTGAATTTTAAATTTTTATTTACATTATGGATATGATGAAATTGTTATCACATAATTGGAAAACATGACAATTAGAATTATTATTAATAAAAAACAATGAAATTGACACATAACGTAAGGAAAATAATGGAATATTATTTATAGATTTATGGTAAAATGTTAAAATAGAATAATATTAGAAAAAATAAAAATTAACCCAGATATGTAATAAGTTACAAACTATTTTATAACCATGATAATTGATATTAATGAACTTATTAGGAAAATGAATTCATGAGTTATGGAATTTTCAGGTCAATTTCCTTTCGTTCTGGCATATTATAATGTTATTAACTGAATTAGTTTTATATTGCAGGTATACTAACCATATTCATGTAATATCATAAAAACATAATTTTTTTGGTAATTTATGTTTACATTGAATTTCTTTCAGTTAATGGGATTTGAATAATAATGTTACCAAGTGGTAATTAATTTCATAACAAAATACCTTTTCATTTGGTTATATTACTTCTTTATTGTCATTAATATTTTATGATTTTTTTAATAATGAATTTTTAGAAATGTTTTTTATTCAATCATTTTGTGTGAGAATTTATATTTTATAACCACAATATATTCATCATTTGATTCTCACATCAAAATTATTATCTTTTCAGGGATTACATTGGACTATTATTTTAGATAGGATTGTTTAAAGAAAATTTTTTATTAAAGGATATTATTAGATCATTTATTAATAAAAAGTTTAATTTTTTATTAATTGGTAATTAATGATTATTTATAATTCATAGTACCATTTTACTAATATTTTTTACTTGAAATTATTTATAAAAAGTTTTAATAAAATCTTACTTCTTTTATCTCATTGGTCATAAACAATTTTTCTCCTAAAACCATGTTTAAAAAATCTTTTCAAAAATATTTTTATCTATTTAAAAATAATTTTTCAAAATAATACTCACCATTTCTCATTAAAAATGTCCTCAACTAAATCATATTTTATATTTAAGAATAATTCCAATTTTTAATATTACAAAAAAGTGAAAGGAATCATTGTTTTGACCTTCATGATATGTATGGATTTTCCCACAATCATTTCATTTAATCTTCCATTACGTTATTATGAATATTGTTTTTAATAATTTCATTCAAAAAAATATTTTCAAGGAAAATCATTATCTAATTTTTTTTTGAAATGGTACCCATGTTATCTCAAAAAAATTAATTATGTTTCCCCCTAAATTTTAGTATACATTTTTCAAAATACAAAAGTTGTAAATAAAATTAATACCATCATTATTATTTCCCTCTATTGATTATGGTTCCTTTCAATAATAATTGTAATGAAATTTACATCATTTCATCATTTTCATAATCAATAAATTCCATTTATTTTTTCACTTTCCAGTGATCGTTGAATATTAAATGTCCATTATATATCCATAAAAATTATCGGGATATGATTTTTTCTGAAATAATATAAAATTTTTACATACTTACTTTTCTTTAATGTAATTTGATTAATTAGGGAAATATTTATAAATCTATATTCTTTATCAAATAAAGGTATTTTATAAGTCATATTTTATATATATTAAATAGATTATAAAATACATGTGGAATTTTTTTAATAGTTATGACATGGGATAGAGATTGTTTAACGTATATACATTGAGAAATTGGTATTCTGATGATATGGAATTAGATTAAATAAAAACCAATATGATTATGACTAATTGGTATTAAACTATCAAGATGACCGATCCTGACATTAGTGTCTTCTGAAATTTCAGGACTCAAATCTGATGTGTCTTTACCAAACATGTTTTAAACTATATTTAAAGTATATCATTAATCTTAAGGTATCATGTCATACGAATAATAATATCCAACAATTATCGTTTTTCCTTATTAATATTATATTTTAATTTTCCATAAATTTTTTAATTTTTATAATATATGGATGTGTTACATTCAGAACATACTGAATAAATGGATTTTTTTCGAAGTAATTTTCTTTAAAAAATTATTCTTACATTACCTTATCATGATAATCAAGTTATTTAAACGTCTTTTTTTCAATTAATTAATATACCATATTATTTACTCATACATTTCTTAGTTTGTTATTTACATTGCACGTGTGTCAGTTATTTACCATTCTCTATTTATTATGCTGATTGATTAATTAATAATTTATTCATATTTAAATATTATTGAGAATATGATCTAATGCATATATTTTTCCTTTCCATATAATTTAATGATGTTCATTATAATTTTTATTAAGACATACTATATATGGAATAGGATTATTTTTAAAAATATGTCTAAATTCTTTTATTATAAATGTAATGTTATAATCATGTATGTAACTAGTTTACCATGATTACTAAACTGATTATTCAATTGTGAAGTGATTCCTTGTTTGTTATTAAAATATATTGTTATAAAGAACATGATCTATGATGCTGGGGTTGGGGAAGATAATGATTGATTCCATGAAAATTTTTTAGACTCCATGGAAACCTTATTTAGGAAATTTTTTATTAGAAAACATAATACATAGGAAGAATTTGAGTATAAGATTATAATAACTGATTTTTTTGATAAGGTATTGATTTTTTGGGTGTTGATAGAACTAAATATCTACATATACTATAAATGTGGATGTGGTTCTAGACTAGATGTAAATAGGGGTAATAAAACCTAAAATCATGTATCGATATTTACTTCTAGGTAACCTAGTACATGATTGACGTATTTACTATGCACTAGTATTCACACTACAAGTGGATATTCTTAAAATAATTCATATTCTCATTAAAAATAATATTTATGGTTTTGAATAGATGATGTCAATGAATGAACTTGGGAATCCTGTGGATTCATATATTTAAGATAAGGTGTCAAGATTTATACATCACATAAGTTATATTTATGATGACCATAGAACATCGAAAGAAATATGTAGAATTAAAATGAATAAAATTACATATGAATTATGATTCATGAAATAAATTATTATTGTGATTTGAAAATAGTATTTTGGTAACAAGAATTATGAAACCTATATGAAATATGATAAATATTAGAAGAAATTCATAAATAATTAATATAATATCAATGTATACCATCATCATTAAAAGATATTAATATTTAAAATATTCATGATGACTTAGTGAAATTATTTTTTATGTTTGTAATGTGTTTGTAAAATTATTTGGGAAATTTTGGAGAAACTTATAGAAATTATATTATTTATTTGAAAATTAAATTGTGGAATAATTACACTAAATTCTATATAAATATGTTTAATGGTATTGATAACAATTAAGGGTTATATGAAATATTAATTATATTGTACAAATAATCAAATAAGATTATTAATTATTTTTAAGAAATAAATATATTGCGTTGAAAAAAATTAGTAAAATGGTTATTTATTAATTAAATTTTATCAATGGTGTCCATAATATTTTTTGTAACATTTTGATAATTATAGAAATATTGTTTATAAAATAGAAAACTAAAATTTAGGGTGAAAAGTAGTCATATCTAGAAAGTGGGTTGTTCTTAAACACATGACAGGAGGACGATAAGGATTTCAGGTCTACAACTGGCCTATGTCATGTCCTAGTTAATTTTTCTATGTATTTAGATAAACAATTTTATTAATAAATATCAATGATAAACTCGTATTAGTATATTTTTACGTTTAGGGTCTAATTTATTAAACATATTGATTTTGAAAACCTATTATACAAGAATACGTATCACACATTTTTTAATAGTATGATTTGTTTATTTCGAATTAATTAAATAAGGTATAAAACGATTTTTGGATATTTATTTCATATAACAATTTAATAATTGTATATTTACCAATGAAAAAGAAGAGAATGTAAATTTTCTTATGAAATATAAATATATCATGTATGATTTTTTCCTTGTATTCTTCCGTGGAAAAATAATTCCTCAACATTAGGATAAAATGTCTAGGTAATAAAATGATTTCTTATTACCATAATTTCCGATGATATTATTGACCATACCAAACCTACTAGAATTATGTTTTTGGCCCACTATAAAATCAGTTAATCATTGATATGTTGTTTATCAATAACTCTCTATATATAATTTTTATTTTTCTCCTCATATCTTAACATTACCTAGATATTCTCTAGCATCAAAATATAGTTCGGTGTTTATCCAATTGACCTTGTTACATCTAATTCCCTCTTAAAAATATTATTTCATAACAACACTTTTCAATATATGGGATATCAATAAATATATTTACAATTATAATGTACATGATTATTGATATTCTGATTAAGATATGAAGATGTAATTTATTTATTGTGGGGACAATGTAATACACCGAAATTTTAATAAATTAACGTAATATTTCTTTTCATGTGTGACATGAAACACACTTTGTTGATGAGAATATAATATCCCCAGACATTTTAATATTTTTACAATTTTAAATAAACACATTCTATTCTATATCATACAATGAATTAAATATATATCTCTAATTATTTACAGGCAATAATGACATTCTTTAATAGCTTCTTCTTCACATAAGAACGAGATTTCTTAATTAATTTTTATATTTTTATATAAATGAAAGATCAACACCTAGAAATTTCATTAGAGGATATAAATATGAATAAATAACTTATGGAATATATGGTTTAATAAATAGGTTAAGAATTAAATAAAAATGAATATAAATACCACACAGACTTTCCCCACATGGACTTTCATGCATCCCCTCTTGGCCCTCATCCCAGATTCCTCTAGAGAAACATCTGGGGGGCTTAAAATCTCCTGGATAAAGGATTAGGTTGGAAGATTGGGACTAGCTCATCTGTCAAAATTTGGTCTGATCCCTGGCTTGTTGATAAGGATGGTTTACGGGCTACATCCCCTGCCCAACCAGGTATGAAAGATGCCACTGTCAGCTGCCTCCATTCTGACCAGGAAAAAGGGTGGTGTTTGGATAAGATCCTTGAATGGTTTAATGAAAGAGACCAATGAATTATCCTCAACAGCCCATCTGTACCAGACGCAGGCCCTGACCGTCGCTTCTTGATTGATGACATTTTGGGTGATTACACGGTGAGATCCGGCTACAGACTTCCTCTTGGAATCCACCCATTTGGATGGGATGAGGGTCATTGGAAATCGATATTGTATCTCAATGCCCCCCAAAAAATTCGTCATTTTTGGTGGCAGGTTTGAATGGGAACTCTCTTAACAATGAGCCTTTTCATTTTTCGACATATGGACATCACCGCCTTTTACCCTTTCTGCACGAACACTCCTGAAACCCCTCTCCATGCTATCATTTTCTGCATGGGAGCTAAGGAAATATGGAATCATTAGGGCCCGACTTCTACTGCTTCATTGGCATTGGCCTATGACCTTCCCGATCTTCTGACGCGTTGGTGATCCTCTCTCTCCCCGGTTGATGTTGGTTCAGTCTGCACTCTGGCCTGGATTATTTGAGTCCGGAACAATGACGATGTTTTTCATCATGCCCATAGACCCCCCAAATTATGGATTCATCGAGCTACTTATTGGATTCAAGGTTGGGAAGGCCACAACAAATGTTTTATGCCAGGTCTCTCCCCCTCCCCTCCTGTTCCCTGGAATCCCCCAATGGAAGGGATTTTAATGATTAATGTGGACTCGTCGCTTCCAAAAGCTGGGCTTGTTTCCCTCGGCCTCATTGACCGAAATCATCTGGGGAGAATCCTTGATTCTAAGTATGAACCACATCAGACATTCGGAAAACCGGCAGTCACTGACGCCAAGGCCATTCTTTCTAGTATGATTCTCTCTATTAAAGGCATATGGGGCGACATCATCATTGAGTCTGACTGTCTTTCTGTTATCAACACTATCAATCATAACGACAGAGGACTCCGGTCGTTTGGCACCATTGTCAGGAGAATTATCTAACTCCACCAATGCTTCTCATTGTGCACCTTCTCATTCACCAAAAGGGAAGGAAAAAACGTGGCCCATCAGCTGGCGTCCTCAGGCCCATTCGATACTAACCACCTCTGGCTAGACAATTTCCCTTCATGGATTCATGCATGTACTTCTGCTGATCCTTGTCATTAATTTTATATGCTTTTTCAAAAAAAATGAAAAAATCAAAATTTACTCATACATGTTTGATTTTATAAAGGTCTTTCCCTCCTTTTCATTGATCCCTTGAATTAAATAAAAATTTTGAAACTTTTATAAATTTATTATTACAAAAAAATACATTTTTGAAATACAAATTTAAAAATATTCTTGGGGTGATTTTTTTATTTTTCTATGATGTTTCATTTATTGATGAATAGTGGTAAGTATTGGATTTTAATTTCTAACTAACATTTAATTTATATAAAATATAATAATTAATTATATTTTCAATTTGTATTAAGGAGAGAATAGATCATTTATAATTTAATTAATCCAGTTTAAGTTATTTTAATCTGTTTTTTATTTAATTTAGATGTATGAAAATTGTAAACATATAAACACTCTAACCTTAAAAAACCCACATATTGACCATGTTTGTAGGATTCATATGAAATTCATTTCATCTAGTTACGTGGTTTAACTTTTTAGAAATACACTACATTATCGGTAATTAGAATAATTTATAATGTATGATAAGTTCAAATTAATTTTCAACATAATGATTATAGAAAGAAGTAAAATGTAATTATAAAGATCAAGAGAAAATTAGTTTACCAAGAGACAGAACATTAATATTAAGGGGGGAAAGTATGTGTAAACTTATACAATAACCATAGAATGGATATATATAGAAATTAATGCTTAAGATTACTATTTTTCCATTATTGGAGCCACATGAAATTAAAAAAGGATAGTTTTAAAATAATTGGAAAAATAACATGCAAAAATTGTTCGAATAATCTTATAATAATATTTTTTTGGATATTAATCCATTTATTGTTTTATTGAAATCCTCTGTTGGATAACTGATGATGATATAATTCTAGTCTAAAATAGATTATGTTTTATTTCCATTTCCTCCCCTTTAAAATTATAATATTTAATTATAATATAAAAGCCTAATAATAGAACTTGTATAAATAGATTTTTATGTTATGTTTACTACCTAAAAAAGCATACACATCTATAAAATGTATAATGAATTCTTCTTTTATGTATATATTATTCCTTTCCCATATGAATCAATGTAATTTTTATTGTATTAGTACAATGAATTGTTAGAAATAATGTTTATTTTATATTTTATATATTTTAAATATTATAAATGTTACTTTATAATGATTTTATAATTATTATATCACACTATCATCTATTCATTCCATTTTGTTCTAATACAATTACATCACTCAGGTGTGTGACAGTTTACTACCTCAAATAGTGATTCAATTCATTCATTATTTATATGGATTGTATTAAGGATGATTTTAAAAAAAATAATTATTTAATTGAAATAAAAAATAATAACATAGTTATAATATTTACAAATAATTTACTTTTTATCCTATAAACATGATAATAAAATGTAATCAACATTGATGCTTACGTCCAGTGAACAATATCCATGAACAATGTATCTCATTTCATATCGTCAAAATTTATAGATTATAATTTTTTTTCTAAATTTAATAAAATTGATATGAAAATCATTTCTTAAACTATTTATAATATTAAATCAAGATATAATAAAGAGGAAACGAAATTACAAGTCAAAACATACTCAAAAGTCATGGTAATTATTAGAACAAATAATAGAAGTAATGAACCATTTTAAAAAATTATTGATACGTTTTTATAAATGACTCACATATGTTATAATTATTATTAATATGGTTATGTATGAATTTAATTATGTTTTTAAAATCATAATAAATGATGTTAAGGAATGTATGACCAAAAGAAATGCCCCAAATAAAGTTTTTTCATCTCAATTTCTTAAATTTAGTCATAGTATAATTTTATATAGCTAATTAGATTTGTATGGTGAATATATTGACCTTTGAAATTTAATATAATTAATCCATCATTGTTTATGGTATTTTAAAATTAAATATTAATTATTTCATTTACGAGGATTGTAATTAAATGATACCAAAGTTAAAACAAATTTCAAAACAAATATCATTTTTATTAAGTTATATTACATATTATTTATCATTTAAATTTATATATTACATTTGTAATAAATTTTAACAATATATTTCTGTTATTTTCACATATTTTATTTGGATTTAGATTTAAAAAATAAATCAATTCATCAGTTTATTCTCACATTAATGTTATGACCACTTCAATGGTTTACATCACAATCAAATTTTATTTATGAATTTTAAACCATGGATATCCATTAAATTAAATTATTTTCTAATTTTCTAATTAACCATTTCATTTGAATCATCTCTATTAATTCTTGATTATTTTCATTTAATAGTAGCATTTCCCAACTCCTTGGTGCTATGAATATTTTATACAATGTTATAAAAAAGGAGAACAAAATTTTTTCGTTTTATAGAAACCCTTTTTATTATAAAACCTTGAATTATAATAAAACATTTATATATGTTTTTAAAAACAATTAAATGATTTATCATATGAATTTTGTAGAGTATTTAAAAAAATCAATGTTCTATTTATATATTTTTTAAAATTAATCATGTTTCTCTATTCCTAAAAAGTGGATGGAATTATTTTTTAACTTTTACAAAATTTATATATTTACTTGTTATAATTTCACTAAATATACATTTTCAATTTAATTAATAACATTTAATAGATATTTATTCAAAAGATATTTCCAATGAAAATTAATTTTCAAAATTATTTTCAAAATGGATAACATATTTTCCTCAAGAATATTTTTAATGAGATTTTTATTTCATCATTATCAATAACCATTAATCATAATCCAATGAGTATATGTATTCTAGACACCATGATTATTCATGTAATGATTGGATTATGGTTATTTTAAAGAATTATGGTATTTAAATTTACTTAATTTATTCAATTTTCATTATAATTTATTTCTTATGGGGTTACTATATTTTCTCATATAACCAATCATTAAATTTCCCCTAAATATCTATATCATATATCATATATATAATTATTTCTTCAAACATATAAAATTATTACATATATATTTTATATTTAATGTTAATTGATTTATTGAGGAAACATTGAAAAATCATTATTCTTCACTAAATATGGATATTTGATAAGGTACATAGTTTATGAATTAAATATTTTTTTATATATGGGAATTATTTAGACATGTATGACACTTATTGGTGAAAATTGAATGTAATTACCTAAATTAATCATTAGTCTCGTCAGATGAAATAATTTGGAATTAAATCCATCACCATTGTAACCAAGTCATTTCAATATATTTTAAGGGTATATCATTAGAGAAGATCCTTTTGAATGTTATTGAAAAGGAATATATGGGTTTTTCTATCATGTATTAATCTTTATTGAGGATATATCATTACAGTAAAGGTATCATGTCCCTATGAAAAATGGAATATAACAAATATGTTTTTCCTTCAATAATATTTTGTTTTCATAATCCATGATATTTTTTCTTTCTAATAATCTTTGGAAGAATTTATTTCTCATATTATTTATAATATTTCATTTATTCTCAATTATTTTCCTTCCAAATTTTTAATTTTTTATCTTCTCATGATATTCATGATTTTTAAATTTCATCTGTTTTATCTACTTATTGTACAACATTTTCAATGATCTTATTTTATAAATCATTGACTACTTAAAATTAATATTTTTTTATTTTCCCTTAAATTTTGATTATACTCATGGAATCATTACTAGTTAATCTATATAAAAATGATACATAGTATTTGTGCTCACCGTTTTTTATTTAACAAGGATTTATTAAAGATGACAATGAAATATATGTATGGATTCACTAAATAAATTAATTTTTTATTTTTAAAAAATTTATTCTAATTTGAGTATTTCAAATGTAATTATTTACTCATATAGGTATCAAATTAAATGTTAATACTAATATGATTGGTCATTTGGGATGATTTTCATTGTATATTAATTATATATAATTGTATTAGGAACATGGTACATGATATTGGGGTTGGGTTCCTTAAATTTAAATAACAATTATATAAACTTTGGTAATTTGATTAATGTTATATATGATTAATATGTTTAATAAATCCATTATCATTAAAGGATTATTACTAAGACAATCTATCATCACTAAAATTTGAAAATACCATACTATATATGGAATAATTTCTTGTATATATTATCCTTTTAACCATTAGTTGATGATTCCAAAAATGAAGGTTAATCATGGAAATTAATTTTGATTTAAACATTTGATCAGACAATTCATCAATATAGGGTATATGATAAATATTAATGATTCTTTCTTAGTCAAATTTTTGTTTAATTAATTCTGAGATGCATCAAACCATATTACATATTAAAAATTTCATTTTCAACGCATGGTTTTCTTGTTTTCCAATTAATCTAAAATCCTAACTCCTACGTTGTTTTTTTGATAAATTCAAAAACTCAATAAGGACCCTTCTATTTTGATTCGTTCCAAAAAAATGTAAATCATGTAAAGAGTTCATTTTTAATCTCAACATCATAATTTGATTGGAGACTATGAGTCTATTCATGAAATACTTAAACAAATTCTCAGTCAATCAACATATCTTAAATATTTATTATCGCCATATACATATTAGAGAAGTACAAAATTTGAATATAAACCATATACTATATAATGGATATGATTTCCATTCTATGTTCATATTTTTAATCACACAAATAATAAATCCTAGGTTTGTTTGAAATATCAAATGTGACTTACCTTCCATAGTAATATTCCAGAACCGTCCCCCGAGGCCTGTGTTGTGACTACCCTAAAACATCCTTCCATAGTTTAGAGGCCGACAACTATCCCCAAAGGCATAATTTCCTAAAACTGGGAAGGCATTGCCTTTATGACCTATAAATGCACACAACTAGACAAAAAACACTATATAAACTGTATAAGAAAACTGTGCTGAAAAGTAAAGGGGATAGAAATATAAGGCCAACTGTAAAGTACAAGGATCTAGAAGTAAAAGTACAACTTGAAGAATGGAAATATAGTTGTTGGGTCATACTCCGGAATTCCCACATGAAGAGTAGGTATAAATAGCCTCATCAGCACTCTAGGTCTTCTAGTCTCCACCATGTACTGACTCGTCGTAAGGTCCACCTCTAGGTACCGTCTAGTCCTGATAGTCTCAGCCTCGATCAATGTTTTCTATCATCTGCATCCAACACAATGAGGTGTAGGCATAGCCCATGCTAGGGTTAGTATAAAGATAATCCATAGGGACCCTGAGACCCTTAATGTCCTACACAATCCAACAAATAGAAATCACAATTTATGAATTTAACAGATAACCCCACATAAGTATATGTCCACACATATACATAACTTATCGAGTAATCACTCTCAATCATGAGGTAAAGACAAATGTTACTAACTCAGCTCACATAGGTATAAAATTATGTAGAAATATAGATATGATTAGTTGGTGCCATTGAATCATCTTCTTTGTCGAACCCATGTAGGATCCTAGTAAAGTAATAAGAGCTTTTGAACCCACGTAGGATCCTGGAATAGTAGTCGGAGCTGTAGAACCCACATAGGATCCTAGAAGAGTAGTCTGAGCTATCGATCCCATGTATGATCCTGGAACAGTACTCAGAGTTGTTGAACCCACATAGGATCATGGAACAGTTGTTAAAGCTCATGAACCCATGTAGGATCCTCAAACAGTAGTCAGAGCTATTGAACACATGTATGATCCTAGAAAAGTTTTCAAAGTTGTCAAACCCACATAGGATCTTGTATCATTAGTCATATCTGTCGAACCCATGTAAGAACTTGGAACAATATTCATAAACGAGCAGACAAAAGGGTTCCCACACAAACCACACTTTTTTCTAAAAGGGCCCACTCCTAAATCCATGTTTGGATACATCGAATTCCACGAAGAAGTATCCCAATGTTCCGACTTGTCATAGGGGTCTCAACATAACATACGGAGCGTCAATATGACACATGTTCTGTGAGTTATTAGTCGTTTTTTCTTGGGAACCCAGTTAGATTCGTGCTCGATCCAACCTGACCGTATCTCAACTATAACCAAAACAACAGTGGGGTATACACAGTAGAACTGTCGCGATCCAGGAATACATGTTCCACTGAATGTTTATCAAATGGAAGTCTGGAGATAATGATATGGCCAAAAAAAGTAAATGGTAGGTCATATTCGTGGGTCGGGTCCATCCCGGTTCGGGTTCAGCCTGGCATGACCCATTAGGTTTGGCCCGGTGGCACCGTGAGGGGTGCTGGAGGCTTGTGCAGCCAGGCACAGCTCAATAGCTCGTCCTGGGAGGTCGTGTCTGGTTTGGCCAGCGCCGCGAGCGGCGCGACTCTGCCCAAATGGCTGAGGCCGATTCATCCAGCGGTGGTATGGGGAGCATGGCGCGCACTGAGCACGTGGAGGCATGTGTGGCTCATTTCGTTGGGGTAGGAATGGTTCGGTCGGGGTACCATGAGGGTGGTTGCGGGCCGGCACAGTTCTGCCGTGTTGAGGTGGGCCAGCGGGGTCGGGAGGCGTGGACAACCAAGAGGGAATTGTGGTTCAGCCTAGGGCAGGGGAGCCAGTACAGCTGAAAAATGGGGTGGTTGGGAATGATTCGTCAGGTGGTTGGCACGGCCGGCGGGCGGCACAGGTCACTGAGGATTCCGGCAGTGCGACTGTTGCCTGCGTCACATACTTCGTCTCGTCGCCTCATCAACATGCTGAAGAACATCACAGATAAGAACAATAGAGGAGTCTGGCCATGTTGGTTTGGCCCGCACCCTTCGCGTTAAGGGTGGTAGCAAGAGGATCAATTCATTCTTGATTTTCAAAGAATTTATAATAAAAGAAGATAAAATAAGAAAAGTCTATCAACACCCTGCATCATCCCACAAAAACAATTCCCAACCCGAAAGGAAAATCATCCACAACAATTCTTTATCTAAGAAGGAAATAATTAAAGGAATAATATCATATTCAAATAAACCCCCTACATATTCATTGTATGTTGACAGAGTGGCAGGGAAGATGATAGAGTTGTTGTCATTCGTCACGTCCTCTACACGCTTCCAATACCAAGCTCGTTCATCGGTTCATTGACGACAATGGGGAGGGAAGGTCAGTTGTCAAAGACATCCCACATCGGTAGGATTTCTAGGATGAATGTCAAATGAGATCATTCTTTGTAGTGGAGGTGTATATCGTTGGAGTTCTTCATCGAGAGCATTCATTGTTTGGATCTTTCTCCCTGGGTCCCTTTCTTATCCCAAATTTTACCAAAATGAAAAGAAGTCCCAAAAAAATACATTACGCCATCTATTATGCTATTGGAAAGAATTCGAAAATCAAAAATAATTATGGTGGGTGGAATAATTAATCAAGATAAGCGTTGTAACATTTAATTGGTGTGTTGGCACAATTAATTCTATAGAGGAGGTCAAGAGACACTCCCTTATTTATGAGGTAGTTGAGTGGTTTTCCTCATATAATTGGGGGGGGGGGGTAGTCCCAGGAGGTCCCCACACCATAACCTCTCATGGGAGGTTAGGTTAAGGTGGGCCCAATAACATAACCTCTCATGAAAGGTTATGGTGTGCTGGTAACCAACTCAAACTTCCACTTGGTTGGTTCTAATAAAATAAATCATGCATCATTTTATTTTATTATTTCAACAAAAAACCCGAAACAAATCTTCCACCCTCAACCAACTATTTTCGAGGTGAAAGTCTTCTTAATTGAATACAGGAGTTATGAGTTCAACGGTGCCCTCGAATTTAAATTACGAGCACATGATCAAAATTTATAAAAACCCACTCGTACATTTAGGGAAGATACCCGAAAAAACATCAAAAATTAATTTCGGGCACACCGGGCCTCGGAATCACGCGTCCTAAATTTTCGCAGACCTGTAAAATTCCCATGTATTAATTAAAAAAAAATTGACAAAAATTCAGGGTCTTTATAATATATGCACCTCATGGCTCAACATCCCTGTAAGCCATAACTCATAACTAAGGGAACAAGAAGGGGGTACTGAACATGAATCTGAGCCTCCTGCTCCCATGTTCTCTCCTGGAGGTTCCCTTGCTTCTAGAAAATGCACACCATAGGTATCGACAGTCCACATAAGACCCGCTCATGTTGATCCTCAATCTCTACTGAAACCTCTGTAAAATTCACCCAATCATTGGCATCCATCTCTTCATGGTCGATGATATAAGAAGGGTTGTGCACGTTTCCCCTCAGTTGGGATACGTGGAATATGTCATGCACCTAGTGCAAGTGAGGTGGAAGAGATAAGTGGTATGCCACCTCGTTAACTCTGCTGAGGACATGAAATGGAATGATGAAACTTGGAGATAACTTTCCGCCTCGGCCGTATCTCTGTAAACATAGTCGTGGTGAGAGTCGTAGAAATACGTGGTCTCCATCTTCGAACTCTAGAGGTCTCTATCTCTTGTCGGCATACGTCTTATGTATAATCTATACAGTCTTCATCCACTGTTGTATGATATGTACCTTCTCTATGGTTGCCCATACCATCTTTGGTCCCACTAGTGATGACTCTCAAGGGTCAGTTCAACAGAAAGGTGACTAGCAAGGTTACCCTTATAATGCCTCAAAAGGTGTCATCCTAATGCTGGAGTGATAGCTGTTGTTGTATGCAAACTCCACCAAAGGTAAGTGATCCTCCCAGCTGCGACTGATGTCGAGGACACACACACATAAAGCATGTCCTCTAGGGTCTGAATTGTCCGCTCAGTTTGATCATCTGTCTGAGGATGGAAGGAAGTTCTCAAAGGATGTTTTGTCCCAAAAGCTTCTTGCAACACCTTCCATAGCGGGGAATTAAAACATGACCCTTGATCGGAGAAAATATTCAAAGGTAATCCATGTAGCCAGACAATCTCTTGCACGTAGAGGTGTCTCAAGCTCTCTATTGATCCCTGCTCTCTTATCGGTATGAAGTGTTCTGACTTGGTGAGTCGGTCGACGATCACCCAAATCGAGTCATGACCCCTAAATGTACGTGGAAGTCCTGTCACGAAGTCCATGGATATCCCATACCACTTCCAATCTAGAACCTCTAAAGGCTAAACCAAGCCTACTAGTACCTGATGCTCCACCTTCACTTACTGACATATCACCCAAATCGAGTCATGGCCCCTAAATGTACGTTGAAGTCCTGTCACGAAGTCCATGGATATCACATACCACATCCAATCTGGGACCTCTAACGGCTAAACCAAGCCTACTAGTACCTGATGCTCCACCTTCACTTACTGACATGTGAGGCAACGAGAGGAAAACTCCGTAACTACTTTCTTCATTCCCAACTACTAGTGTTGTCGTCGAAGATCATGGTACATCGCCGCCTCTCTTGAATATACCACTAGAGGGGATGTGTGTAACTCCCTCAACACATCCTCCTGAAGTGACACTAGTACAATGGTACGTCCTCTGAAGAGAATGACGTGCCCACCACTTTAAGAAAATCCATCAGGTGCCTTCCCTGTGGATATCTGAGCATGCCGTGTCTCGCTGTCAGTGTCCACATGGTACGCCTCCCTATTTTGATGAATAAGAGGGGGTGTGACTGTAAGAGATTGTAGGAAAGATTCTCTATATCTATCAACAGAGGATATCTACCAAGAGGGTAGTTGGTCTGTCGCTTCGCCTAACAGCTATATACCAGACCTCCTGTTGAGTGCATCTGCAACATCATTCCCCTTACCAGGAGTATAGACTATATCGAAGTCATAGTCCTGGATAGACTCAATCCAATATCGTTGTCTTAGGTTCAGGTCCTTATGGGAGAAGATATATCTGAGACTCTTGGGATCAGAGTACACGGTAAAATGTTCACCAATCATAACGTGCCACTACATCTTCAAAGTGAAGACCACTACTGCTAACTCCATGTCATGGGTAGTGTAGTTCTGCTCATGTTGTCTCAACTGCTATGAACCATATGTGATCACTACTTGCTCCTACATCAGGACAAATCCGAGTCCGGTCCCTGATGCATCGTAGTAGAATACACACCCTTTTCCCTCCTCTAGAATCCTTAATATGGGGGCATTAGTTAGCCTCTACCTCAGCTCTAGAAAGCTCTACTGGCATCTCTCGGAACACCAGATGTGTTACCCCTTCTTTTTTAAGGTTGGTAATGGTGCTTCAACTATGGAGAAGTCTAGTAAAAACCTTTGGTAGTAACTAGACAAAACCAAGAAACTCTATACTTTAGTCACACTCATGGGTGTCTCACAAACAAGTACCACCCCAATCTTCAATAGATCTACTGAAAATCTAGCTTGCAATATGACATGTCTCGGAAATTCAACAACTCTAATCTAGAACTAGCACTTCATGGGATTACCGTAACGCTGGTGATCTCGTAGTCTGTCTAGTACTACCCCCAAATAATAGGAATGATCCTCCTCCGTAGTCAAGTAGATCCAAATGTCTTAGATGAACTCTATGACAAATAGATCATGGTATGGATGGAAATCACATTCATGAGTCCCACGAACACTACTGGAGCGTTGGTTACGCCTAAAGGAATATTAAAGAACACGTAGTGGCCTTACCGACAACTGAATGTTGTATTCTGTACATCCCCTTCTAGAACTCTATGCTGGTGATAGCCGGATCTGAGATCTGTCTTCGAGAACTATCGAGCTCCCTTCAGCTGATCAAAGAGTTCGCCAATCCTCGATAGTGTGGAATTGTTCTTCACGGTCACCTGGTTCATGTGACGGTAGTTTACACAAAGAATCATGCTCCCATCTACATTCTTGGCGAATAGAATTGGGGCTACCCTGGGAGAAACACTAGGTCAGATGAATCCATTCCCCTATAAGTCCTCCAGTTGCACCAGCTGCTCACAATGCTCCACGTGAGCCATTCAGTACTCTATAGTACATATAGGTGCCATCCCGGGGTACAAGTAAATGTAAAACTCCACCTTTCAATGAGGAGGTAATCCTTGGACATCATCAGTGAAAACATTAGTGTAATGGTCCACCAATATAGTATAGACCGTACAATCTACATCTACTGCTCTGATGGTAAGGCAAGCCAACTGATGAGTGATCGGTTGCACCCACCTCTGGGTAAGTCTGTCTTGTGCTGAAAAGGCTCCCTTCTCATCGGTGAAGGTAATCCTGGTCCCATATGTGTGTACACACCACACTTTTCACCTAATACATTCAATCTGAGCATGGACAATAGATAAATAGTCCATACGCATGATGAAATTTTAAGGCCTCAACGCAACTACTAGAAGATCGCAACCAAAGATCTCACCTCGTAGAGTAAGCTCACACTGCCATCACCACTGCGTATTCATACAATCTTCTCCCATTAGAGTCACTAGATGTTATGATCAAGACAACAAATCTGTAGGAATCTCCGAGCTCCGAACGAGGGTGGTGGCATTGAAGGAGTGACTGAAACCTGTGTCTACAATAACTACAGCTAAGGTGGTGGAGACACAGATCGTACATCAAATCATCTCTAGAGCACCATCGTCATAAGACTTAGTGCCTGGAGCTAAGTTCTCACCTTTCCACCTTCTACCTACGGTTGGGGTGGACCTCCTTGTGGTTGTGGTGGTAACAACTCATAACATCATCCACCACTAGCTAAATGAATAGATCCTCTACCACATCCTCTTGATCCCTGAGGATCTTCTCGATCTAACTTATACCTCTTCTTGGGACGTCCTTTAACTATTTTCTAATCATATGCACTGTGGGTCTGATAGACTCGAGCCATGTGACCCTGCATGTCACATGCATAGCACCACATGTTCCTCATATGACGGGCTAGGTCTTGTGTCCCTCGCACAACTAATCCCGTGTCCTAAGGTCGTCCACCAAATGGTCTGGTCCACATTGGTCTCGGCAACATCTGTCTGATGCCATCTGCAGAATACTCCACTATATGATTCTTGGTGGTGGGTCTCGCTTCTAGTGACTACTTAGAAAGGAAACATTTCACTAAGAGGACTCTCTCTAACACCTCCTCCTGCGTTAGGATGCTGAGGGAGATCATCAAATCCTTGATCTCTCGCCTAAGCCCCTACTAAAAGATCTGGGCCCTGAGGAATGGGTCCCACACCAAATTTGTGGAGTAGAACAAGAGGTTGGTGAACATCGCTGAGTACTGTGCCTCCATCATTATTCCCTTATACAGATGAATTAGCTCCTGAATCGGCACTACACATAGGGTGGCTGGAAAAAACTCCACCTGAAACAGGCTCTCGAAGTCTACCGAGAGAAGTGTCACCTCATCATGCACCTAGAGAATTAGGTTTCACCATCTTCCTGCTTCTTCCTGAATGAGATTCATGACAAGGATCACCATAAGGTTGTTTGGTGTCCCTACCTGTCTGAAGACTCTAACTACAGCCTCCATCCAATCCTCAGCTACCTACCAGTCCATCTCACCCCTGAACTAGGGTGACCTCTATTGTTGGGACTCGTGAAACACACTCAGGCGGCGTTCACTCTCTACTTCAAGTGCTAGTGGCATTGGTGGCCCATCGGGTAGTGGTACCGCTTGTGCCTCCACTGTGATATGGCCCTCCACTAAGGCCTCATCGCTCGGTGGTCTTCTATCTCGTGTAATGTCTATAACCCTCGTTGGTTGTCTGTGTGGAGCCATCCTAAAATGAAATAGGTGTTCCATGGTCAATAAGTCATACTTGGAGAGCTGCCTCAAAGAAAATATTTTAAAATATAGACACAATCAGTGTTTTCGTGCACTGAGTCGGAAATAATATGTCAGGGTCGTGGTGTATGGATACGCCGGCCGCTACACCAACACTGGACTCCGTAAACTGAAATCCTTACTCAATACCCTTAACCATATTATTTCATGGAAAAGATCATATTCCTATGTTATGCAGTAGAACTGACTCCTATGATACTAATTTTCCCTGACCCACCCCCTAGGGCCTATGTCGTGACTACCCCAAGCCCGCCTTCCATAGGCCAAGGGCTAGCGACTATAACCAAAGGGGTAATTCCCTAAAACTGGGAAGGAATTTCTTTTATGACATGTAAAAGAACACATATAGACACAAAACACAAGGTAAAATGTATAACAAAAGAGTACTAAAATGTAAAGGGGCTGGAAATACAAGCCCAACTGTAAAGTACAAGGAACTAGAGGTACAATTACAATGTGAGGAAAGCAAAAACAGATGCTAGGTTGTCCTCCAGAATTTCAACCTGATAAGTAGGTATAGATAGCCTCCTCAGCACTCCAGGTATGTCAGTCTCCTCCGTGTACCGAATCATCTAAAGGTCCACCTCTGGGTACCGTCCAGTCCTGATACTCTCATCTTTGATCAGCAATGTTTGTCGTCTGCATCCAACACAACGTGGTGCGGGCATAACCCATGCAGGGTACTGTATAGCGATACTCAGTAGGGCCCCTAAGACCCTCAAGGTGTCAAAAAATCCATCAAGGATAAACCACAAAGTGTGAAATCAACGGAGAAACCCATGTAGTTATATTCCCATACATATACCTATGTTATCATATAATTCATCTCAATCATGAGGAAAACAATAAACTTAATGACTCAGATCACACATGTATACAACTTTTTTAGAGAGATATTGATGATTATATGTAGCCACAAAATCATATTCTCTATCGATCCCACGTAGGATCCTCTTACAGTAATCAGAGCTGTCGATCCCACGTAGGATCCTAGAATAGTAGTCATAGATGTAGAACCCACGTAGGATCTAGGAATAGTAGTAAGAGTTATCAAACCCCTGTAGGATACTAGAATATTTGTTATAGCTGTCAATACAACGTAGGATCCTTGAACAGTAGTCAGAGCTGTCAAACCAACGTATGATCCTAGAAGAGTAGTCAGAGATGTCGAACCCATGTATAATCCTGGAATAGTATTCATAGCTGTTGAACCCACGTAGGATCCTAGAATAGTATTCAGAGATGCAGAAACCATATAGGATCATAGAATAGTAATCAGAGAGCAGCAAGCTACAGTGTTCCCGCACAAATCAAGCTTGATTCGGGGAGGGTCTACTTTTCAACCAAAGTTTCGATACATCAAAATCCATGAAGAACTATCACAAAGCTTTTCCACATCATATGGGTCTCAACGCAACTGATCGAGCGTCAATCGGATGCTCGATCTGTGAGTTATTAGTATTTTAGTCTCGGGATCCCGGTTGGATTTGAGTTTGATCCAACCTGATCGTATTTTAAAAATACCCAAAAATCTAGTGGGGTGTACCCAAAGGAACATTTATTCTCATGGAATACCAGTGCTGCTGATAGTTTGTCAAATGGATGTCCGGTGCTAAAGATATGTTCAAAAGAATGCAAAGTGTAGGTAGTAGGCTCGGGTCTGGTCCGACCCAGTCGGACCGACTGGGCACGACATAGTCTAAGCCAACCATATTCGGTTTTGTCCTATCTTGGACTGTTGGGTTCGTCCTGGAGGTTTCTTCAGGGGCATGGGAGGCTGGCTCGGCCAGCCGCATGTGGGGCGCGACTCGGCGGCCTGACCAGAGAGGATGGGGCTAGTTCAGCCAGTGCCGCGAGGGGCGCGGCTCGAACGGTGCGACCCGGACGGTTGATAACAGTTCATCTAGTGGAGATATGGGGCACGCTAAGTGCGAGTAGGCCAGAGGCTAGTGTGTCTTGGGATGCTGGCCAGCGCATTTTGGCTGGGATGCTGCGAGGGAGGCCATGTGCCAGCACAGTTCAGTCCTGGTGAGGCGGGCTAGTGGGGATGGGGGGAGCAGGCATCCAGGATGGTGCCACAGTTCGGCCAGGGGCAGGGGAGCTCGTTTGGCCACCGGACGGGGTGGCTAGGACCGGTTCGGCTGGTGGATGGCGCAACCGTTGGGTGGTGCAGGTCGAAGAGGCCGTGGGTAGCACGGTCGTTGCCTGCGTCACATTCATCATCTCATCACCACATTTCCATGACGAAGAACATCACAAACATGAATAACGAAGGATTCAGGCTATGATGTTTTGGCCTGCACCATCTGCATTTTTGGTGGTAGAAAGTGGACCAATTATTTCTTGATTTTGAAAGAATTAACAAGAAAAGAAGATATAAGAAGAAAATTATAACAATACCATTCGTCTTCCTGCAAAAACTGTTCACCACCCACATGGAAAATAATCCACACTAATTCTTTGTCATAGAAGGGAAGAATTAAAAAATATCATATTCAAATAAACCCCCTAAATGTTTGTTTTTCATTGACGGAGTCCCTGGGAAAAAGACGGAGTTTTCATCATTCGTCGCTTCTGCTACACTCTTCCAATACTGAGCTCGTGCTTCGGTTCATTGATGATGAAGAGGATGGAAGGCCAGTCATCAAAGATGTCCCACATCGGTAGGATTCTGAGGATGAAGGTCATAGAAGATTGTTCTTCGTAGTTAAGGCTTCCCTCTCCAGCGTTCTTCGTTGGGAGCATTCATCGTTGGGAGATTTCTCCCAAGCTCTCTCTTTTCTCCCAAATTCCACCAAAATTCAAAGAGGTTCCAAAATAATAGATTACTCCATTTTTTATTTTTTTGGAGAGAATTTGAAAAGACAAATTAATTTTGGTGGGTGGCATACATAATCAAGATAAGGGTTGGCACATTTAATTGGGGAGTTGGCACAATTAATTGGGTAGAAGAGGTCAACAGACTCTCCCTTATTAATGAGGGAGTCGAGTATTTTCCAACATTTAATTGGGGGTATATTCTCAGGTGGTCCCCAGAACGTAACCACTCGTTGGAGGTTAGGATATGGTGGGCCCCACCACCATAACCTCTCATGTGAGGTGAAGGTGTGGTGGTCCCCACCCCTAACTTCTACTTGTGTGGTTATAATAAAATTAAACATGCCTCAGTTTATTTTATTGTTTCCATGAAAAAACCAAAAACTATCTTCCACCTTCGACCAACTACCATTGAGGTGATAGTCTTCTTAAGTGAATATCGGCGATGCGTGTTCAACAGTGACCTCAGATTTAAATTCTGATCACTAGTTCAAATGTTATAAAAACTCGCTCGTACATTTATAGAACGTACAAGAACAAAACTTCAAAAATTGATTTCGGGCACACTAGGCCTTGGAATCACGTACCGGAAATTTTCGCAGACTCGTAAAATTAAAATGTATATAAGAAAAAATTTCAACAAAAAATTAGGGTCTTTAAAAAAATGATATAAAATTTATTTAATGAATAGATTTATTCTTCTATGAACATCATAATCAATTATAGGGAGGATCGTGATATCTAATGTAATCACATTCCTATAAAATAAAATCAGTGATGTATCATATACATGAGATATTATCATCATTAAATAAAATGTTTCAAATTATAATTTAATATGAAATCATTCCTGTGGAATTTTTATACTTTAATATAATATTATAGATATATAAAAGTTGGTAGATAAAATTTATAATAATTCATTAGTAGTTATATATGAATTTTAATTACACCTTTCATCACGTTATTGTCATACCCCACATCAACAGTAGAGATCACATGTGATTACCGTATCTCTCTAGATTTAATTGGGTATTAACATTGATCATCATCATTTCGCATCAAATCTCGGAACAATTTATCATAATTCTCATAGTCCTTTCATTTTAAAAATTATACTATCATAGTTTTATTTTATTAATATTTATTGTAACTCTCAATGTCATCCAACATATTCCAATTACATTTGCATTCTATATATATATGACCAATTTATTGTACAATAAAATATTTTATATTACCTTATTATAATTACAATTATTTTTCCTTAAACACATCAATAATAAGGAAAATAATTTTTTTGACTATCCAAGCATTTATAAATATCCTAGGAACTCAACAATTTATGTTCATATCAATACCATGAGATTTATGTGTAATACAACACTATATTTCATTAATTATTGCATATAAAATCATTTCGTCATAGTAACTAATGACTTTTATGGATAATGATGTTTGGAGTATTAGTTTTAATCCACTAAAATATTTATCAACCATTCATTCCTGTTTGTTCACAATACTAGATGAATACATCAAATATCATATAAAATTTTTTCATATGTACTAATGTATATATAATATTTCTTCATTATCTGAAATAACACCTTATTAGAATTTTATGAAGAATAAGGGAAATATACTTATTTCAATATACTATCCAAAACACATAAAATACCTCCGATTAAATTTTTCCATATTTTCTTCCTCAAGAATTAGGGATGACCTTGTTGATTGAAGGTTCAAAAATTCCAATCGGTTTCTAACGGGTTTGTTCATAGAACCAGAAACAACCAATGCTTCCATATTCATTTGGACCCCCTTTCAAAAGGTAGGAACTCATTAGTTGTGCACTAATGAGGCTTAGGAATTTTCTTTGGTTGAGAGGATGGGAGGTCAGACTCATCAAACATTTTGAGAGGAATTATTGTCTACTCCGGGACTCTCTTTAAAGGTTTATGTTATGTTCGTGAATCCTTATTAAATTACAAGTTATAAAATGAGCTTTCCATTAGATCTTACAATAAATGATTGATATTTAGGAAATTTTTAAAATCTTTTATATATATTTGAGTTTATTCATCGATAGAGAATCATCTGTATTTTTTAAAGATTCATAGTCAATGGAATCCTTTAATACATTATATAAAATTTCTTTTGTCATTATGATGACCATACTGGTTTTAAATCCACTCAGTGGGGCACTTGAAGTTTTATGTCATTCAGAAAGACATGGATTATTTCAGAGTTGGGATCATACCCGCAGATGGGCTACCTACATATCCTTTATTTAGAAAAGGAATCAGAACCCACATAGTTCGAGTAAGGGAGTATGATGTTTATGTATGATTGATGGCTCAAATAAAGATGTCATAATTACTTTTACCCTCTAAGATCACATGAGTCATGTTCGTTTTGAAAATCAAGATGTCTTGGAAAAACCATACAACAGTTCCATTAAATATGAAATCATAAGAAATGATGTGGGGATTATGTATATATTTTTACCCAAATAGATGAAGTTTAATATTTACTTTAGGGAAGAAATCCAGGAATAAGTTCCATAGAGGTTAATGTATTTTATGGATATTTGGATACTCTAACTTGGGGCTTACTCATGAGGAAGATGCCCGAATTAGGAGGGGACTTATGATTGGGTTTTATTCCTGACAAAGAAGCCCATATCAATAAGTAGATTAAGACTGGTTACGAGAAATTAATATTGGGTCTTACTCCAGAGAAGGAGGACCAGGTTAATGGGATTTGAAGACTGGGGCTTATTCCTGAAAAGAAGGCCCATGTTAAGGGAATTTTAGAATTAAGGGACTTGGGGCTTACTCTTGAGGAGGATGCCCATATTTAGGGAATTAATTTTTGGGCATACTCCTAATGAGGATGACCATATTTAGGAACATTGAGTCTGGACCTTACTCTTGAAATGAAGCCCAGGTTAAGAGATTTATGACTGGAGCTTACTCCTAAAGAGGATGCCCATATTTGGGTACATGGTGCTTACTCTTGAGGAGGATGCCTAGTTTTAGAGAATTTGGACTGGGTCTTACTCTTCAAAAGGAGGCCCAAGTTAGGTGACATGGACTGGGAATTACTCCTGAGAAGGAGGTGCAGGTTATGGACTCTCTCATGTTAATGGACGAGGTTGAATGAATGATATTTCTGACCTTAGTGACATAAGGATATGTAAATCACTAGGTTTGTCACGACCCGTCGTTGGGAACCGTGTCGTGACTACCCCAAGCCCGCCTTCCATAGGCCAGTGGGCTAGCGACTAGCACTATAGGCGTAAATTCCGATAACTGGGAAGGAATTGCCTTTATAAAAGTAACAAAACACCACAGAGTACAAGCGGAAGTAAAACACTAAGTAAAAAGAGAAGTGCTGAAAGGTAAATGGGCCAGAATACAAACCCAAATGAAAGTACAACTACAATTGAACAATGTAAAAAAGAAAAATACAATAGCTGGAAGAACGAATGTGGCTCCTGGGTCATCCTCCTCGGATCCTACCTGAAGGGTAGGTACAGATGGCGCAGCTCCTAGATCATCCACCACGGATCCTACCTGAAGGGTAGGTACATATAGCCTCCACAACTCTCTCGCCTGTCAACCTCCTCCGAGTGTCGTCTCACTGTGAAGTCTGACTCCAGATACTGACTCGTTGTGTAGTCCACCTCCGGGTACTGACTCGTCGTGTAGTCCACCTCTGGGTACAGACTCATCGTGTAGTACACCTCCGGGTACCGTCCAGTCCTCGAACACTCGACCTCCGTCAGCATTTCCCGTCGTCTGCAACCAACACAACGAGGTTCAGGCATATCCTGTGAAGGGGTGAGTATAACGATACTAAGTAGGGACCCCGAGACCCTCAAGGTCTCATTAAACCAACAATTATATCCACAAATAATATCTAAACATATAACCTCTACATAGGTATATACCCATACATATACCTAAGTTATCTAGTTACCCATCTCAATCATGAGGAAACACAAGGATTGTGAAATCAATGGATAAACACTACCCAGGTATATGCCCATACATATACCTAAGTTATCATGTAACCCATCTCAATCATGAGGAAACACAAAGATCATAGACTCAGCCCAAACCAGGATTTTCATTATCGAAATCGTAACTGCTGAAGAGCTCCATCTCTGGAGTGTACAGTGGTCTTGTCACGACTCCGAGGTACTGCTCACTAACCTATGACTGCTGAGGTACTCCTCCTGTCGAGTACCGCGGGTCAGCCACCCAAACACAGTAGTGCTTCCCACCGAGGTATGTCACCTAAACAATGTAGTGCACACCCCCTATTATCCTGCTGAGGTACTCTCTGGACGAGTACTGCGGGTCTGCACTATCACACAGGTAGTGCTCCGTCCGCCATGGGTCTGCACCTCACAAAGTAGTGCTCCGTCCACTGGGCAAGTCGACTCACTCCAAGTCGAGTCGTTCAAGCAGTCGCCAGGTCTCAGTCGGCTACACGGTCTCCATACTCCGCACGCTCATCTCTGGGAGGGTCCGCTCCATGAGCTACAGGTCGATACTCCAAGTATCTCAAAGTCCCACGAAGAAGCATCTCAATGGACCACCTCGTCACATGGGTCTCAACGCAACGGACGGTGTGTCAATCGGACGCCTGGTCTGTGAGTTACTAGCCTTTTTGTCCTAGGGGCCCAGTTAGTTTCGTGAGCGAACCAATCTCGGTCTTATCTCAACTATACCCCAAACTATCATAGGGTATACTCATTGGGGCTGTTTCTCAACGTGATCAACAACGCCGCTGACGGTTCCTCAAACGAACGTCCTGTCTGAAAGATATCAGCTTTTCTGTTCCAGGGCCCCAGTTGGATTTCGGGTGCGATCTAACCCGGCCACTATCCAACTGTATCCAAATATCGGGTGAAGTATTCCAAAAGTTCCGTCTCTTCAAGAGGAAATCAACGAAACAGACGATGCGTCAATCGGATGCCCGGTCTGTGAGGTATTGGCTTTTTCGTTTCTGGGACCCAGTTGGTTTCATGAGTGAACCAACCCGACCGCACTCCGTTGGCATCCAAACCTCTAGAGGAGTAAGCCAAAAGATCTGTCTCACTAAAAGGAATCCATCAAAGTCGACGGCACATCAATCGGACGTCCGGAGCTCAAGATATATTTGTTTCCGCTTTGAGGACCCGGTTGGTTTCGTGTACGAACCATCCCGTCCGAAACCAAAGTTCTCCGAAACCTTTATTGTTATATACCAAAAGAACCTTCTCTTTCCAAGGATCTCTACGCAACTGACAGTGCGTCGATCGGAGGTTCGTAGCCCAAGATATGGGCATTTGACAGAAAGTGGTCTGAAATCGGGCGGTCTGGGCCCGGACCGTCCCGGCCCGACCCCCCTTGGTCGGCCCGAACCGCGTCCGACCTGACTGGACCCGGTCTGGCCCAGTCGGCTCGGACCGGCCCGACCGGACAGCCGCAGCTCGGCATGGCCAAGCCGAAGTCAGGAGCGGGGGGTGCGCATGGCCCGCCCCTCACCGTTAATTGAAGCCGGCGGCGCGCCGGGCACCGCCACCGTCTTTCGCGGACCACCGAACGCACTCCAATGGTCCGTTTCCCCTGCCGTCTTCGCAAACGGTCCTCCCGGGACCCGACCTTCACTGCGAAGGAATTCAAATGCCATAGCGGCCTGCTTCGTCGTCGTCCGTCGATCCGCACATCGATAAACAAGCTGCGGAGGGTTGTCTGGCCGTGTTTGTTCAGCCTGCGCCCTCCGCGTTAGGTGTTATCAATTGGAAAAAAATTAAACACATGAATTTAATCTTTGACGAGGGTATAATTTATCCAAAACAAATTATACGATCATCTTGCAATCAAATACCCAGTCACGAGGGTTTAAAAATTTTAATGTGTGGCGTGACGACGTCGCGCATTCTTGCCGCTCGATCTACGCGGCATGACGATGTCACACATCCTTGCCGTTCTTTCCCACTTTGTGAGACGACACCGCGTCACTTTCATTATGATGTCACGTTTTTCTTGCCGTTCTTTCCCATGTGGTGCGACGGCACCGCGTCACTGTCTTTCGATCCGCAATGACAAGAAAGAATAAAAAGGGAGGAGGATCGGTCGTGTTTGTGCGGTCTGGCCTCCTCCCGTTAAACGATAACAAGGGGGTTCTAATTACCCGTAGAACGTCAAAGATAGAATCAAGAATAAAACGAAACAACCCCCTACCTTGATATTTGACGTTGCACGTCGGGTATCACGGAGAATGGTGTCGTGGCATCAGACATAGATTCCGTGGACGTCGGGGTGCGTCTGAGGAGGAAACAACGTCTCCTCACTTGTTCCTATAATGAAGAAGGGAGGTACATTGTTGTTGGCGATTATCACCATGGTTGACGACTTCTCCCTTGTCGTGGAGGAAGATGAAGTCCGAAGAATCCGGGATGCCAAGTCTTCTAGGTCATGGGGTCGATGTTCTTCGTCGGAGAAGAACCGTTCTTCACGTTCTTCGTCGAAGACGAAGAAGATCTTCAAGTTTCTCAATGATTATCCCAAACCTCTCATGAAACAAAGAAACTAACCAAAAATAAATTAAGCCCACACATAATTTATTAACACAACATAACCCTTTGAAATTCAAGAGTTTGAATTTCAAAAACTCACAATAAACTCACTACATTAATGTCATAAGTTATAACTTAAGATCACAACATTAATGGTGAGTTGCGGGGGTTATAGGATATGAAGGGGTGGGGTTCGTGTGGGCCCCACCACCCTCTTAACCTCCCAAGGGAAGTTGGGTAGTTACCCAACTTCCATCAATGGATAAAAACACTTAAGGAAAATAAAAATTGAAGTTAAATTTTTATTTTAACTTTCACAATTTTTTTAACAACTTCCCTCCTATAAACGCAACTCCGGGATATGCATTCCTAAGAATATACCGGAGCTGTGGTTACATCGGTGCCCTTAGAATTTGATTCTGAGTATCAGTTCAAAAGTTAGAAATTCCCACTCATTCGTTCACTGAACGTACCCGAGATAAACTTCGGAAATTGATTCCGGGCACACCGGGCCTCGGAATCAGGCGTCGTCAGAAACTGCGTTCTTGTAAAATTCCAAATAAAATTAAGAAAAAATGTCCTTGAAATTTCCGGGTCTATACAAGGTTCTAAAAGATGTTCCACAGATTTTCTCTCAGTTAACGAAGCCAGCAAGGAAATCATGCCATGAATGGATTTGGAGAGAGTTCTGAAGGCCTAATCATGAATAGGATAGGTGGATAGGAATAAGAAAGGTAAAATAGGCAGGAGGGGCACCCAAAAATAGAGGGGCGCACATGTCCTGGTCGGCGCGCAAGTACTGCGTGGGCGCGCACGTTCTGGGCACGTAGGTGTACCTGTGCGACCCATGGGTACTTGCAAGATGACCAATCCATATGGTAGAACTTGGGTGAGGCTTGGGTAAAGCCTTTAATACTACCCCTATAGACTTCCAGAAGTGAGGCACAAAAGTTATGGGGAAGGGGTAAGGCGGCGCTCAAGTGTGGCCATTTCCCTTAAGGGCTAGTCACCTAGGCACGTAATTGTTGATGAGTTTCAACACGTAGGCCTTACTCCCCCTCTTTAGATCTTCCGTTCTAGGTAATAAATTACATTATAAGTGTTCATAAGCATTGAGAAGAGACTAGGGCACTGGGAGCTCAAATTTGAGTTTCTGGAATTTTTTGTCCTAAAAAAGGGGGGCGCACTAGGGGTATTTGTAGGCTAGAGAAGTCTCTGTGAGAATTTCAAAGAGGGCCTGCATGTCACCTGCACGACCACAGGGCGACGCGCAAGTATACTTGTGCGTTCGTGGTCGTACTTGCATGACCCAAGTGCATTTGAATCTTTGTTCATGCCTTTGTCAATTTTTTATGTTTCTTCAAAGGATGAATCAATTTTGTGCTGAGGAATTTCCCTTTCCATTCGTTTAGACAATGTGATGAAAATGAGTGTCAACAAAATCCCCCCCCTTAGAGTTGGATCCGAAATAAATGAGAATTTTACTCTGAGTAAATGAAGAAAACCAAGGAACATGTAGCGAGCAATTATTGAGCGTGCAAAATGGTTTCGTGTAGGTGTGAGTCGCGCAGGCGTTAGACATTAAAAGGATAATGTTTAATGTCAAAATAGCTTTGACCGAATGGATTAGAATTGACTCAATTCCTTGAAAATTTTTCTGAAACATATTACCACACTCAAGTATGAGGGAAAATATGTAAACGATGACTAAAGAAATTTTTAATCCGAGGAATGATATGAAAAAGGGCTAAAAGGAATTATAAAAATTAGTTGCTAAGAATGAAGTCACCATTATTTAACAAACCCTTTAAGAGGATGAATTATAGAGGGCCACCTAGGGGCATTGGCTTCATAGTTAAATAATAGTATCTTTGGGCTGATAGGTCCGTTATATAGACTACTTATGCAAGGCCGCCTAAGGGCACATGCTGCATATTCAAGAAAAAGAACTCTTAGAAATTTAATTTTTTACTCCTAAAAAGCCTGTGAATGTTTGTGGGGAATCACATTTTCCAAAGCATAGAGTTTGATATATGGAGATAGGTACTTGAATATGGAAAAGATATTTCCAAACAAGATTTTCATTGAACTGGATGAATGTCACTCCTACGAAGGTCTGACCCAAATGTAGGGAAGGGAAATTTATACCATGGACTTGAATACTTTCAGATCATGAAAAAGATTATGAGGCAAATATATTATGGATGGCTATTTTTTTGCGGATCCCTAAATATTGTCGTTAAAGAAAACTGAGGATATAAGAGGGTTTCTTCCCAAGAATGAAGCAACAATCTATTTAAAAAATACATTAGGGGGTTGAATTATGCAGGACCAACAAAGGGTATTGTCTGCATAGTCAAATAATAGCATCTTTTGGCTAACATATCAATTATGTAGACTAATTATGCATGGCTGCCTAAGGGAAAATGTTGCATAGTCAAGAAAAAAGAACTCTCAGAAATTGGACATTTTGTGACAAGAAATCAAGAAAAGGGTTATAAAGATCTGAAAATATTTAAGGTCAGGATTATGAAAAATAAAAATGGGTATTGTCCAATGTATATAGAGATACACATATCAATGCTAACCGTAATCATGTTTTGGATGGGTCCTGAATTGAAATGTTGGACTTCACTACGTATCCTATAAAGATGGGAATCAAGCCATACAAATTTCTTGAAATACAGTTTAACATTATGTGTGAAGAATGTGTGGGAGATCATAGTTTAGGGTCATAGAGATCGGACCAAAATAATGAATACACAGTGTGTGTTTTCACAGGGACTTCTCGGCCAAGGGACTGAAAGTGGAATATGGGGTTAGGCCCAAAAGACGTGGGACTAGATTCGAGGGACACATGAATGTTCCTATGTATCCCATAAAGATGGGAATCAAGCCCACGTAGTTCTGGAAAAACCCTATGTCCAAATTTGATTCGTACAAGTGAAGGGTGAAAATGGGAATTTAATGTAAAGATGATTTGACCCAAGATAAAAGGTTCGGGCATTTCCATGTATACACGTAGTCTTTGGAATTTATCGTGATTTGAAAATCAATGTAAATAATTATTTCCTCTCAGGTAAGGGTATCAAATAATGTTGTAGTTTATTGTCATACTAGACAAAAAGTGTTGTACAGTTTAATGTCATATAGCAAGGATGATGGTGAACCAATGTGAAGATATTGGTTCTAGGGGCAGATTCAAAAGTAAACATTGTATGAGAGGGAAGTGTACGGACGTAAAAATATTTGTTTTGGTCTTGAACCTTAGGAGGTTTCCTACATACCCAGCCTATAAATAAAGGATCAAAGTCCTCATATTTCAATTAAAGAATGAATTAATGATCATGTTGTTCATGGGGGAAACGACCAAAAAAATTGTGTTGGGACTTACGAGTGGTTAGTGGCTCATAGAGGGTGTTATGGTTGAAGTTTTCTCTAAGCCCACGTGATTCATACTCAGTGTGAGAATCAAGAGGTAGAAAAAACCTTAATGATGCACAATTTAATGTCATGCAGGACATATGAAGGGACTATGCAGTTTAAAGTATTGCAGTTAGGACTATTCATGTTGCACAGTTTAGTGTCATGTAGCAGGGAAAAAATATAGTTTAACATCATGTAGGACGTATTAAAGGACTTTTGTATAGTTTAGCATCCTGTAGCTAAGACGATGGGAACAATACAGTTTAACGTCATGTTGGCCAAAAGGGTGTTGTGTCGATTAATGTCATGAAGTAAGGACAAAAGAGGAGACAATTTAACATCATGTTGGATGTATTAGGGACGATACAATTTAGCGTCATGTTGGATGAGAGGGATTCAAATATTTTATGGTCATATTCATGGACCGTAATGGTGTAGTTTAATGTCTTGCAAGATTTTAGGGACTTCTGTACAGTTTAGCGTCATGTAGCTAGGCCGTCACAGTTTAACGTTGTGTTGGAAGAAAGTGCAAATAATTTAAGGTCATATGCATTTACCAAGGAAGGGAACATAGTTTAACATCATGTTGGATGAAAGTAAAAATAGTTTAAGGTCATACACATGGACCATAATGGTGATGCATTTTGTGTTTATACAAAATATTTCTTAAAAAATATGGCATTGGTTCGAGTAGTGATGAGTTCTCCATCCTTTGAGAATAATAATAAGCTCCATTGGAGTAGACATTATGTATTTAATAAGATCCTTCCCATTTTGGATCAAGCATGGGTGGTTTCTTTCCTAGTATCATTGGAGTTCTGAGAACCAATACCAATTTACCTTGAATGAATGAACGAAGATGAAATTTTTTGTTGAAAGCTCGTGCTATTTGATTTTGGTAGACTTATATGTGGTGCAAGGTGCACAATATTTTCTCATCTTACCATTATAATTCATCCAATCTCTTTTGAGATTGTGCATCTATAGATAACTGAAAAAAAAATTCTACTCTGAGCGAAGGTAATTTAATTTCAATGGGAAAGACTGCTTCCGTCCCATATTCTAGTGAATATGTAGTTAACCATGTTGCAGTGCAGGTGGTGGTCCGATAATCCCATAAAGAATGAAAGAGTTTGTCAGGCCATGACTTCTTTTCTTTATCCACCATCTTTTGTACTATGTTTGAAAGAGTATTGTTGAAGGCTTCTATATGGCCATTGTCCGCTGCATGATACTAAGATGAATGATTGGATTTGATGTTTTATTCTTGATACAACTTCCTCACCTCGGAAGAACAGAATTTGGTGCCGTTTTCCATCAATATTGTATGAGGGACACCAAATTTGGCAATGATGTTAGACTTGATGAAGCAAACTATGCTTTTAGAACTAACTTCTTTGAGAGGTATTGCCTATTCCCATTTGGAAAAGAAGTCAGTAGTAGTGAGAATATACTTAAACTACTTGGTTTTAGCTGAAAGGTATGGTCCCACCACATCCATTCCCCATGTGGCAAACGACCAAGAGTATTTAGCTGTATGAAGCAACTATGGGGGCTGATGAATGAAGTTGTCATGTACTTGGCAGGAATGACACATATATTTGAAATCAAAACAATTTTGTATCATTGAAGGACAAAAGTACACAAGCCTTTGAATTTGATCAGATAGTCTATGTACAGTCTGGTGGGCACCACAGACTCCTACATGCGCTTCTTTCATGGCAACCATTACCTCATCACCATCAATGCATCTGAGGAAAACTGCATCAAAACCACGATTGTAGAGAATTTTCTCTAGGTGATCTGAGCCATCATAAAAAGTAAAATTGACCACACGCTGTCAGATTTTTGCTTTCCCAGATCTATCAGGTGGAAGTGCTCCATTTTGTAAGTATTATCAGATAGGTGTCATCCATCCTGTAGTATGAACATATGGTTCAAGAATGGGACTAATTTCATTGATTTCCTATATTCTGTTTTGAACATAAGGTGAAATTGTATGACGGTGGGCAATACTGATGGTTGTCTTGTCCTGATTTTGATCTGCCAGAGATGTGGCTTTATTAGCCAGTGCATCAGCTTGAGCATTTTGTGATCGTATGACATAATTAAATGTCATTTCCATAGGAAATTCCGCCATTAACTCTATTACGTAATCATACAAAGGGATCAATTATTCTTTTCTGATAGCATAATCCCCATTGACTAGATTTATTACTAGGTCTGAATCACCTTTCACTTTTATGTGATTCACTTGTGCTTGAAGCACCAACTCCAAGCCTGTGATGAAAGCTTGGTATTCTTCTTCATTATTTGTACCACCTCCCAATAAGGAAAACGAATAGGGTAACAATGTCTTTTCTGGATAAATGAGCACAATTCTTAAACCAACATTGTTTAATTTAGGTTTTTCCATTTTCCTTCCTGTTGGATTTCTGGAAGCACCATCAATGTACATTTTCCATGTCTGAAGACTATCTTGAATAAAGAAGACTTCCTCGTCAGGAACTTCAATATCTGAAGATGTATCTTCTACTGAAGGGTGTTCATCAAGGAAATCATCTAGATCCTGGCCCTTTATTTCCTTTTGAGACACATATTGGATGTCGAACTGCTGCAAAATAACCATCCAACTTTCCAGACGTCCTGTAAGAATTGTACGACTAAGGATAAATTTGAGCGGGCTACTGGGAGATACGAATTGGATCTTGTGATGTTGCAGGTAGTGTCTCAACTTTTGAACTATAAATATTAATGCTAGGAAGCACTTTTCAATACTTGAATATTGGTTTTCTTCTTCAAGCATAGTCCGAATGAGATAGTAAAGGCTGTTTTCATTCCCAGCATCATTCTTCTGAGCAATAAAGGCACCCCATGATCGCTCTAAGGCTGTCAAATAAAGTATAAGTGACCTTCCTTCAACAGGTCACATTAATACCGATGGGCTCAAGAGATACATCTTGAGAATATCGATTGCTTCTTGAAATTCTTCAGTCCATTGGTAAATGACTCCCTTTTTCATCAATTTGGTGAAGGGTAATCTTTTCCCTGTCAAATTGGCATTTAAACGCCGAATATAGGCTAAGTGTCCTTGAATTCCTCTCAATTCTCTCAAATTTTGAGGAGGTGACATACCAAGGATTGACTTGGTCTACTCAGGATTGACTTTGATACCACGATGGCGTACAACAAAGGTGAGAAACTTTCTCGAGGTTACCCCAAAATCACATTTTAAGGGGTTCATTTTCAAATTATGTTGTTGAAGCTTACGGAATATGACTTCAAAATCAGACAAGTGTTTAGAATGTTGTTTGGATTTTACCACCAAATCATCCACAAAACATTCAAGAAACTTCCCTAAAATGGGTTTGAAGATAAGACACATAGCACACTTATATGTTGCACCAACATTCATTAGGCCAAAGGGAATTACCCGATAGCTAAACACACCCATAGGGGCTCTGAAAGCTATGGATTCTTCATCTTCTGGATCCATTTGGATTATATTATATTAGGAATATCCATCCATAAAATAATGTGCTTCATAGCCAGATTTTGCATCAATCAGAAGTTCTGTAATCGGAACTGGAAAATCATCCTTAGAACAATACTGATTAAGATCACTTAAATCAATGCAAACTATATTTTTTCTGTTCTTTTTCTTCATAGGGACAATAATAAACAACCACATGGGATATTGAACTTCTCTAACGAAGATAAATTTGATAAGCTTATCCATTATAGCTTCAATTTTGAAAGCATAAGTTGGGTGTGTTCTTATCGCGTCTTGCTTAAATCCTTGATGTTCTTCTAGAAAACCCAAACGATGAGTAGCCACATCAATATCAAGCATGGGAATCTCTGTATAGTTCCAAGAAAATATGTATCAATTTTTCTTTATAAATGAAACATACATATCTTTTTCTTCTGGAGTCATGGCTGTACTAATTAATGTGGGGCGTTGATCTTATTTTTTACCCAGATTTATTACTCTGAGTTCACCCACGGTGGTAGAGATACCCTCTTCAAATGCTGGAGGAGCATCCTTGAGATATTCATATTCTTCTTCATCATTTGTTATTTCTTCTACTTCTACTTTCATATTAGATGACAATGTAGAATTTTAAAGATTATAGGAGATGTTAAAATTTAAACATCATGAAGAAAAATCTTCCATTTCTGACCCTATTGATGATGAAGGGTCGTCCATCGATATCAAAGAGGATATGGTGGATTGAGAATCAACATCATAGATCACCTCAGGCATTGCTATTACTTCATCTGGCCATGTTGGCGGAGTTTTTAATTGCTGAATTTCAGCGGATGAAATGATGACATCTCCATTTGAGCATTCATTATTTCTTGGTGAATCAACAATTTCTCCCATGTTGTCTGGATCAACTACCGTAATTGACATTATGGATATTTTCTAAAGAGTATTTTTATTTGGGTCAACCTCGTCAATTTGACTGATAGAAAACACATAATCTAAACTCACATGTGTAAATGGATTTACTGGAAACTTTTCCAAACCAAATGGAGCATTAACTTTGTTAACCTCCCTTGTTGTGGATCTCTCATCTCCCTTCATGTGATTGAATCTGCATCAATGTATTGAGATTCACATGTCTTGAATGGAGATTTATCACCATAAAATTTTCCAATTTGACCATCGAACCAATATTTAAGACATTGATGGTATGATGAAAGAATAGCCACATGTGGATGTACCCTGGGTCTTCCAAGAAAAATATTGAAGGCTGTAACGTGATCAACAACCATGAAATCTGAATTGGATACAAGGTCACCAACCTGAGTTCTGAGTTTATTCTCACCCAGTGGTTCTTGTTCATTTTTATCATACCCTTTCAATATAAAAGTAGAAGAAGATAAATCAGATTTGGGGAGTCCCAATTCACGAAGTGCACGAATGGGAATGAGGTTGACTCTTGAACCATTATCAATAAAAGCTCTTCAGATGTCTACACCATTGAACTTTCCAGATAAGTACAAAGGTCTAATATTTCCATTGATTAGTCATTGAAAGTGGCTAATATTCATTATTACGATCTTAATTTTAATGTTTTTAAAAGATCATAAACATCTATTTTAGTCCAATTCAGAAATTGAACTTCATTTCCCATCATTGTGCAATTAATGCTTAAAGTGTCAATTTGAGCCCACTCAATAATTTGATTTTTAAAATTAAAATATTCGTCATATTAATTTGATATTTTGGTATATGATTCACCACTTTATTTGGAACATTTTTTCTTTTAGGTCTGATGGATGAATCACAAGGGAAAATGGATATTTTTTCACTTGAATGCAAAAACAAGGTGGAAAAAGCATAATGGGCCTAAGGCCCACCAAACAAATGTGGGACCCACAAAACAATCCTAATGAATCTCAAATTTATACAGTAGAAAGATAAAAATATGAGTATAATTTTATTCAACTGTGGTCGGAGATAATTCTGAAGCTTTCATGATGATAAATGGATTTAAAGTTGTGCTTTAAATGGTGGACTCGTCATTAATGCACATATATCTGTCCCACCATTTCGACCATTACTTATAAACCAATGAGACAAAATTCATGATATTTTTACAGCTCATAGAGGACCGAAGGAAGATAATATTTCACTTATATGACCCTCAGGATTCGGTATCATTCAATTCCAAATTCACACGTCAAAATGGAGGACATATCTAGATGGTTTTCCAGGTGAAATTCGAAACGTCAATTTCCTATTGATTATTCACCCTCCTTTTGACTATATTAGTTTTTGGGGAGTGAATTAATTGTTGGTGGAGTAAATAATGCTCCTAATATTCCTATATAAGGAGCTTTTGGTGAAGGTAATACGAGTGGATATTTTTCTTATCATCTTTTGTTACTTGTTTCATTGTAAAGTTATGCTGCAAAATTTCCTTTGTAATGTTTTCAATTTCCATGTATGTTTTTTTGTTCTAAATCAACATATTTATCTTCTATATTTTCCATTAATTTATTAAAACTAAATTTTCACAAAGCACAATCATATCTCTGTATTGTGGTGAATTAGTTCACACATTGGTGTGAATTTCATTCACACACACGGAGGAGTGCTCGTTATTTCTACGGTTTTAATTTATTCAATCCAATTCTTATAAGCCATATTCCGCCCACCATTGAGAGTATACCATTAATGGAGGGATAAAACCTTAATGGGTTGATCTTAGGAGGATGCAATGTCTGGATTTAATGTTATTTTATGAATGAATTGTTGTTAATTGGATAATTCATTTAAGACATCCATTTTTCAGTCATTTCTACTCTTCATCTTTACTGTGTTTGAGGAAACTAAATTCAATTACTAAATGGCCATATACCTTGGGAGGATCATGAATTTGGGTCTCTAAGTGTATAGGGGATTACTAGTTGTGGTTAGTACTCACAAAACCATAAAATGATGAAGGTAGTGTTATTTTTGAAGAATTGATTCATCAAGAATTAATAAAACCAAAATTGTCTAAAGAAGTAAAATTCATTCAATCCACCCCGAGCATAATCCTATGATCAAACCATATTCTTTAAATTGAATTCAATTAGGTTTCTTATTGTTCTTTAAAACCATCCAAAATCAAAACCAAATTTGGCTACGTCATAGCCCATCATTCACCAAATCATATCGTCTCAAGGTTACTTCTTCAGTCCATGTGGACTCGACCCCTAAATGCACTACATCGACCACTTTTTACTAGTAGGGTAAATTTGGGCGCAACCAAATTTTGGTGCCATTTTCGGGGACCAAGTAAGTTCGTTAGACCAAAAACCTTCTTTTCATACCCCCATTAATATATTCTCATCCCAATTCTTTATGTTTTCCCTTTCAGGTTTTTTTGGCACATGTCCGCCTACACCCGTGATGACTCAAACAGATTAGTTAGGGAGGATACTCCTAGGGCTGGGGAGTCAAGCACTAAAAGAGGTCTATTTCCTTTAGATCCAAATCTTCATAATACTCCAAATTCAGACGTTGAGTTCGATACAATGGAGAATCTTACACAAAACCAAATCATAGACCGTGGAGGGAACCAAAATAACGGGCAAGACCCTAACTTGGGAATTGTTACAGACCCAACCATGAATGACTACCTCACACCAACCTGGACCAATGCACCCTCATGCATTAGGCATGATAACATAAAATATTCCCAATATGTTTTCAAACCCCATGTCTTGAACCACCTTCCATAATTTAATGGGATATAGTCTAAGATGCATTACCGTCATGTTAATGAATTTAATGACATGGTCGAAACCATGTGCCCACCAAATCAAATTGAATCTTCTAAAATGAGACTTTTTCCTTTTTCTCTTAAGGACTGAGGAATTAATGGGTTAACGAATTTGAGACCAGCATCCATTCACTCTTGGGACCAACTTCAATGATAATTTTATAAAAAATACTTCCCCCATAAAAAAAATTCACTTAAAAAGAGCATACAAAACTATTTTGAAAGGGAGGGAGAAACATTCTATGAAACATGGGAAAGGTTCAAGGGCACATTAATCATGGTACCGCAAGATGGTTTCTTAATCCCAGAACAAGTGAGGATTTTTTATGAAGGTTTGGGTCCCGGAAACAAACAATTCATCGATATGATGTGTAATGGAACCTTCAAAAACAAAGCCCCAAATGATGCTTATGAGTATCTAGAAAATCTTGTTGAACAGAACCAGACATGGGAAACATCACCATACTATGAGAAGTCACCCAAATCTGGTGTAATGTACAATCTTGGAGAAGAAGAAAACCTTAAAGAAAAACTTGCTTCACTTACAAGGAAAGTTGAGGAGATTGATCTTAGGAAGGTCCACAAAACCAAAACAGTTGAGCTTGTTTGTACAATTTGTGACAAACATGACCACATGACTGATAATTGTCCAACAATTCCTTCTATAAAGGATGTTATTTTAGGAGGAACACCAAAATAAGTTAATGGAATGATCTTTCAAAATCCATAATTCAAAAACACCTTCAATCCAAGGTAGAATGATCACCCCAGATTTCGTTGGAAGGACAATCAACAACCAACACAACAACAATGTATCAACCCATACCCTCAACAAAACTTTCAACCTCATAATCAGTTCCAACAAGAACCGTTCCAATTCTAACATCCTCATGTCCCAATCAAAAACCTATCCAACAACCAAAGCATCATCCTGGGATAAACCCACAATCTCAAGCACCAACCCAAATTGTTCCACAAAGCCTACTAGAACAACTGTACAAACAAATGGACAAAATGAACTCAGAATTATCATTAATAAAACAAGAAATTCAAACCATCAAATATGTAAAAGCACCCATACCCACACAGGCCATTCCGCAACAAACATCAAGGGGTGAGACAAGTTTCACTCAAACAACTCACGAACAACTAAAGGCTGTGACAGTTTTATGAAGTGGGAAATAAATTGAAAAACCTGAAAAAATAAGTCAGAAACCACGTGAAGCTTTAAACTCTAATGAAAATTCAAATGAACCACAAGATCAAACTGAAGATACTGATAACAACGTGAAAGAGACAACACTTCAACAAACAACTCCACAACCTGCACCATTTCCTCAACGCATGAGGGGGGAAACCAAGCCTAAATTGTGTGAATCATTGAGGGAAATCTTCTCACAAGTTAAGTTGAACATTACCCTTCTCGATTCCATACAAACCATACCTTCCTACACAAAGTACATTATGGACTTGTGCACTATTAAAAGAAAATTTTCACATAAAAACCAAGTCCTTTTGGCTGATAATGTGAGTACTACCATTCAAGGGACAATTCCTCCTATGTTGAAAGACCTAGGATGCCCTTACATAAATGTTGAACTATGAGAGAACAATGTTGTCAAATCCTTGTGTGATCTAGGTGCTAGCGTGAACCTCATTCCTTATTCCATGTATTGTTAGTTAGGGCTTGAAGAATCCAACCCACATCTGTCACTCTTCATATTTCTGATCATAGTGTTAGAGTTCCAAAGTGGATCTTAAAAGATGTTTTGGTGAAAGTTGAAAATTTCATTTACCCTGCTGACTTCATTGTTCTGGAAAATCACCCAAGCATAGGTCCTAGGGAGAAAACCCCAATCATCATTGGTCATACCTTCCTTGCAATAATCAACTCTATTATCTAAGTCCAAAATGGGAACATGACCATCACCTTTGGAAAAATGAGTCTTGACTTGAACATCTAGAAGGAAAACTCTCAAATTGGGGATGATGAAGAGATCCATGAGGTTAATTGGATTGGTAGTGTTGATAATGAACTCAATGAACATCATGTAATTACCGAAGGATGGTTATGTCAATAAGAGATTGATTTTATTTATTCACATGAGGGAACTTTTTCTCCTTGGATTGAATCTCTTTCAGACAGCTCTATTGATGAATTTCTAAAATCACCAATCAATGAGACCATGGTTGAAATCAGTAACATTGAGTCCATAGCCATTCATGACACTACTTTGGAAAATTTAGTGGATGAAATTTCTATTCAAAAGGAACCAATTTTGTCAAGAAATCTGAACAAAGAAACAATGTTCAATACAAAGTCTCATCCTTTCTTGTAAAGTCATGACCAATCTGATCTTGAATTTAATGTCTTACCTTCATCACTAAATTATGCATTATTAGGGGACAATCAATCCTTTCATGTTGTCATTTCTTCCTCTCATGAAGCCGATCATGAGAGGATGCTTCTAGATGTCCTTAGGAGACACAAGAATGCCATTGGATGGACCCTATCTGAAATTACTGGGATTATCCCACTTATTGGGACTCATAGAATTATTCTTGATTCCATGTAAAATCAATGTCCTCAACATCAGAGGTGACTAAATCCAAATCTCATGGATGTAGTGAGAAAAGAACTTTTGAAATTATTAAAAGATGGTATCATCTATCCTATAGCTGAGAGTGAGTGGGTCATCCCAATCAATGTGGTTCCAAAGAATGCTGGAATCACTGTAATAACCAACAAGGATAGAGAGATTCTTCCATCAAGGGTCAGTAGTGGATGGAGAGTTTGTATTGACTATAGGAATCTGAACTCATGTACCAAGAAAGACCATTTCCCCTTACCCTTTATTGATCAAGTCCCCGTGAGGGTACACATGATGCACTAGGTATGGACCCTTCCAGCAGTGCATGATGGGAATATTCTCGGATATGGTGGGTGATTTTTTAGAGGTCTTCATGGATGAATTCTCAATGTTTGGGGATACTTTTGAGGGATGCCTTATAAATGTTGAAAAGGTTTTTTCAAGGCGCTAGGAGAAGAATCTCATACTATATTGGGAAAAATTCCATTTCATGGTAAGGGAAGGACTTGTTCTAGGTCATCTGGTATCTGGTAGAGGGATTGAAGTTGATGAAGCTAAGTTTGAAATCATTCGTCACCTTCCCCCTCCTAAAACTGTTAAAGAAGTGAGGTCATTCTTAGGACATTCTGGTTTTTATAGAAGGTTCAATAGGAATTTCAGCTCTATTTCTCGACCACATTGTGCTCTATTGTTAAAAGATGGACCATTTTTATAGACAGAAACCTGTGAGGAATCCTTATCTAAACTCAAGACAACTCTTATATATCCACCTATCATGCAATCTCTAAATTGGAAAACTTCATTTCGAGCTCATTTTTGATGCAAGTGATTTCACTGTAGGAGCAGTCTTAGGACAATGGTGTGAGAAAACTCCATGTGTCCTTGCTTATGAAAGAAAATAATTAAATGATGCACAATTAAACTACATCACAACTGAGAAAGAGTTGAATGATGTTTACTTTTCCTTAGATAAATTCAGGCCTTATCTCTTAGGATCACCCATCATTGTCTTCACTGACCATTCTGCCATAAATTACCTATTCCAAAAACAAGATGCCAAGGCTAGATTGATTAGGTGGGTTCTTCTTCTTCAAGAGTTCGATTTAACCATTAAGGATAAAAAGTGCATTGAAAATATTGTATTTTATCACCTCTCTAGGATGGAATTCAAAGAAAACTCACACCACATCTCTGTGTCTGATTCATTTCCCTATGAGCACCTCTATTCAGTGAGTGATTGCCCTTGGTATGCTGACATAGCAAACCATTTGGTGATGGGTGACATTCCAGAATTCCGGGGCACCCAAGCTAAGATGAAATTCCTTTCTGATGTCAAACATTATGTGTTTGATGATCCTTAACTCTTCAAGTTCTATCCTGATCAAATCATCATGAGATGTATTCCCAAGTCTGAGCAAGAGTCCATTCTAAAATTTTGTCTTGGAGAGGCATGTGGAAGACACTTTTCTACAAATAAAACCACTACAAAGGTCTTCCAATGTGGTTTATACTAGCCGAACCTCACTAAGGATTCCTTCCAATTCTGAAAAAGTTTCCCTCAATGTAAGAAATTAGGATCCATTACCAAAAGGAATCAAATGCCACTCACTCCCATTCTGGTCGTTGAAATCTTTGATTCTGGGGGAATTGATTTCAGGGGACCCTTTCCAAACTCTAAGGGATTCCTCTACATCCTCTTAGCTATTGATTATGTCTCAAAATGGGTTGAAGCCATTCCCACCAAGTCAAATGACCACCATGTAGTGATCCGATATCTAAAAGAGCATATATTTTCCCGATTTGGAATTCCTAGGGCTATAATCAGTGATCTTGGAACCCATTTCTGCAACCACCCATTATCATCACTCATGTATAAGTATGGTATTACTCATAAAGTATACACTTCATACCATCCTCAATCCAACGGTCAAGTTGAGTTGGAAAATTGAGAAATTAAGCAAATTCTTTAAAAAACTGTCAATCCCTCAAGGAATGATTAGTCCAAGAAACTCTTAGATGCCATTTGGGCATATCTAACTACTTTTAAAACTATCCTAGGCATTTTACTGTATATATTGGTTTATGTAAAAGGATGTCATTTACCTGTTGAAATTGAGAATAAGGACTTTTGGGAAATAAAAAATGAACTTTAACATTTCATTGGATGAAACAAAAAATGATATTAGATCTTAATGAACTCGAGGAACTTAGTATGGATGCTTATGAAAATTAGAGGATCAATAAATCTAACTTTCATGCCTACCAATCTAGGAATCTCAATGTCCTACACTTTGAACTTGGAAAAATTTTTCTCTTGTATATTTCAAAACATCATCTACACCCAGAAAATCTAAGGTCTAGATGGTATGGTCCATACCTAGTGCATCATGTGTACCCTCACGGGGAAATAGAGATTCAGGATACCACAAGTGGTCATGTCTTCAAAGTCAATGGTCATAGGTTAAAACCATTCATTAAATCAATCAATAAACAAGAAACCAAGGATGAGTTAACTGAGACAACATATGAACCAGAGAAAAATTGATAGATTTTGGGTACATGTCGGGCTAACGTCGTTAAACAAAAGCGCTACATGGGAGGAAACCCGTGGTTTTCATGTTTCTAATCACTGTGAATCATCTTTTGTTTCCTTCTACTTTATTTTGTTATTTTTTATATATAGAATGTTGACATGTTCTTCTTTTATGAGTAAGGATGGGTATGTAAGGGGAGCACCGTATTCATCCGTGTCAGACGGTGTGATCCCTGAGTAATACCTTACCGAGAAAATATAAAGAATACAATGTATCATCAGTTTATTTTATTTTATTTATGTTTTTATAGGTAAAAAAATATTATTCTCTTGAAATTCTCTTCTTTTATGAGTATAGATGGGTATGAAAGGGGAGCACCATATTCATCCGTGTCACGTGGTGTGATCCCTGAGTAATACCTTACCTAGAAAATATAAAGAAAAAAATGTATCATCAGTTTCTTTTATTTTATTAATGTTTATGTAGGTTAAAAAAATTAGACTCTTGACATGTTCTTCTTTTATGAGTGTGGATGGGTATGGAAGGGGAGCACCGTATTCATCAGTGTCACGCGGTGTGATCCCTGAGTAATACCTTACCCAGAAATTTAAAATAAGACAATGTATCATTAGTTTGATTAAAAAAACATGGAAAACGATAAAAATGATGGTACATGGAATTAAATAAATCATTGTGTTGTTTGTTTTGTCTACTTTGTTCTTGTTTGTATGGTTCAGGAACTATTTTGGGTGATACATGTTGAATCATGGATGTGCCTACATCCCCTGAGAGATCAAAGGAGTAATCTGGAGCATCATGAACATCAACTTAAAAAACAAGGTGAATTTGTTCCATGTTTATCATTTTCAATTTCCTCTATGAACTCCTCTCCTACCCCCTTCTAACATTTCATTTCTTTAAACACTGGGGATAGTGTTATTCTAAGTTGGGGGGAGATAAAAAATGATTTTTTTCTTTTTTGAATAAAAACATGCATGAAAAGTAAAATTCCATTAACCTAGAACAAGATAACACACATTGCAAACTCTGAAATTGGATATCAAATAATTATGCATGCCTTGATTTTAATTTTAATTCAAGTTTAAGTTTATGAGTATTGATTTTGGAAAGTGTGGTTGTCCGATGTGATTTTTCAAAAGTTTACATTTTAATCCTCTTAATAAAAATGAAAAAGTTCACTTCTACTGGATCGTGGGTGTAAATTTGAGTTCTTGGGTCCCCTTCATTATAGCATAGGGTTTTGGGTTCACATTTTGTTTAATTTTAGTATCAAAAAATTGAAAAAAAAGTTGGCCACATAGAGCAATGTTTCTTCCAAATGTTTGGCATCAGGAACATGGGGATCGCGACTCCATAGTTGTCTTGCCCAGAGTGTGGCTTTATATCTCTATTGTAGAGCATGTAATTGACAATATGTGTGGCATCCGACACTTTGGGATCGTGACTCCATATTTGTCTTGCCCAGAGTTAGTCTTTTCATATCTATTATGGTTAAAGAAATATAAAAAAATAAAAAAATATAAAAAAATGGATACTCCTGTTAAGGTTTAATGTGATTCCCACATAGCGCTTCCATTTTTCCCCTTGAACAATAAAATGGGCCCCATATCTTCTGTGATGCACAACACATTATCATGCTTAATTAAAATTGGATGAAATGTGGGGATAAATTTGAACAAAAGAATGGGCTCGGGATTGGGATATGCTTATTGACTTAGACTATTTTAAATTATTTTGATGGGTTCCTTAATTTTTTTTTGGTATGAGGACTTTGGGTGGCCAAAGTGTATTAAAAGGTTTTTGGAAAAGGGGATGTGAATTTCATATTTGTAATATATTTTTCTTGGGACTAGAAAAACTCAAGTTGGGGGGCGTTTGATTAGACAATGAAAGTGGATCATATTCATTTTTATGATATTAATATTAATGTGTTTAAAAATGCATAAACATAAATTTTAGTCCAATTCAGAAATTGAACATCATTTCCCATCATTGTGTAATTCATGCTTAAAGTGTCAATTTGGGCGCACTCAATAATTTCATTGTGAAAATTACAATATTCATCATCATAATTTTATATTGTCGTATATGATTCATCACTTTATTTGGAACATTTTTTCTTTTAGGTCTGATGGATGAATCACAAGAGAAGATGGAGATTTTTGGACCTGAATGCAAAAAAATGCTGGAAAAAGCATAATGGGCCTAAGGACCATTAAACAAATGTGGGGCCCACAAACCAAGCCCAATTAAGCTCAAATTTACACAGTAGAAAGATAAAAATACGAGGATCATTTTATTCATATGTGGCTAGAGCTAATTTGGAAGTTTTCATGATGATAAAGGGATCTGAAGTTGAGATTTAAATATTGGACTCGACATTAATGCACATAAATCCTTCCCACCATTTCGACCATAACATCCAAACTGATGCGGAAAAATTCCTAAACATTTTACAGCTCATATAGGACATAAGGAAGAGAATATTTCACTTATATGAACCCTCATGATTCGGCTTCCTTCAATTCCAAATTCAAATGTCAAAATTGTGGATGAATCTGGATGGTTTTCAGGTAAAATTTAAAACGTCAATTCCCTTTTGATTATTCACCCTTCTTTTGAAGATATTATTTGTTGGTGAGTGAATAAATTTTTAGGGGGTGGAACTAAGTCTCCTAATAAGCCTATATAAGGAGTTTGTGGTGACGTGAATATGGGTGGATCTTTTTCTTATCATCTTTTGTTGCTTGTTTCATTTTAAGGTTATGCTGCAAAAGTTCCTTTGTAATGTTTTCAATTTATATGTTAGTTTTTTTGTTCTTAATAAATATATTTATCTTCTAAATTTTCCATTAATTTATTAAAACTAAATTTTCACAAAGCACTGTGATATCTCTGCGTTGTGGTGAATTAGTTCACGCATAGGTGTGAATTTCATTCACACACACGGAGGAATGCTCGTTATTTCTACGGTTTTAATTTCTTCAATCCAATTCTTGTAAGCCATCTTCTGCCCACAATTGAGAATATACCATCAATGGAGGGATTAACATTTAATGGGTTGATCTTAGGAGGATGAAAAGTCTAGATTGAGTGTTATTTTATGAACGAATTGTTTTTAATTGGATAATTAATTTAAAAAATCCATTTTTCAGTCATTTATACTCTTCATCGTTACTGTGATTGAGCAAACTAAATTAAATTACTAAATGACCATATACCTTAGAGAGATAACCCATGTACAACATCATATTCATCTTTATCTATAAAATATATCACTTCATGGAATTCTGCAGGGTTATTATCTATGTGGTAGACTTCAGCTGCAACAATTTCAGTTTCAAACTCCCGAGGACTTGACAAAGCCTCGATGAGTGCCTCCCAAAGATCCTTTAACAGATTCAAAGCATCATGAATTGATAACTTGGCTGGTAATTGGGACAGGTGTTTCAATACATCATAATTTGTATCTAGAGATATGTGTTTCCCAATAGGAACATGTGGTTTATCATGTACCTTGGAAGTTGATGCTTTGGAAGTAGATGCATCTTGTATCGGGATAGGAGTTGGCAATATTGTTGGCTTTGGAATATTAGACCAATTAGGTCTATTTACATTCTGAGAGGAAGAAGGTGGATCCTTCAACTGATCTTCCAGAATAATCATGCCAAGACTGAATTTTCCTCTCACAGAAGAATTGTCGTGTTCCTGTTGAGCCCGCTGAAGGGACCTACCAAGAGTTTCTATTGCATACATAGTTCTAGTAGGGGTAGAATTGGAAATGTGGATTCTAAAAGATCCACATCTTCCCATGTATCCTGATCCTCAAGAACTTCCTCGGATTCATCTGTTTAATACAGGGAACTCATGCTAATCGAAATCAAAACTGTGACTGGCATACGGATCTGTTAAGTGAGTCGTATTAACAAAACTGAAGATCAACTCTTCATTCGATGAAGACTTTTCCTTACTAGAAAATTTAGGCTATACCATTTAGTAGGGTGGTGCCTGTTGGATTAAAGTAGATGTCATAAAATCTATCAGAGTCAAAGACATCTTGGGAATTGAAACATACTCATCTTCTTCTGATTCTTATTAATTCTTTGAATCATGCTGCACTTTTGAGGATTTTTCATTTGATGGAGGTTTCACTGTGGCATTAACTGCAAAAGACACAATTTGTTACTTCAATTGCATTCGCAAAATGGAATGAGTTCGGTTGATCAAGTTTATGACCATCCAATAATCATATTGCTTCACTTTTTTTTGACTTCTCGACACTCACATCCTTCCACCAGATCTGTAGCAGAAACACATGCTACCTGATCTGAGAAACCATTCAATTTAAAATGTCCCGAGTCAACCATTTTCTGTAGGAGGTCTTTGAAGACAAAACACTCCTGGATGGGATGCCCCAACATCTGATGAATTGGAAAAGAATTGGGACAATCGTCATCTCCTTCTTTGTTTGGCCTCTCGGCCCTCTGCAAATAAACCAAATTATTCTACAAAGCTGAAATGAAGTAACCATGAACCTGTTCATTTCAGAAAGAATAAACATTGATCTTTATCTCATCAAACTATTTCGGTCATTGATCTCTTTGATCATTATGACTAAACGGCCTCTGTTGGGGATGCTCAGGAGGTGGAGCCCTTCGGAAAGATGAAGGTTTTAACGTAGAAGCAGGTACGGGTGGTTGTTTAAGCACAACTGTTGCAGTCTCTGCTCTACCCATTCTTCTTCCTGGAGCTAATGGAATTAAACGAGTTTTATCCTATTTCTTCATAATAGAATCTTCAATATGTTGAGCGATTGAATTAAGGTCTCGAAACCCACCTGTGTATTTTACAGGGATCAATGGTGTGCATAACTCATCACATAGATTTTCTACACATATTGGAAACAACTCTTCTTAAGGGAGTTCTAAGCTTAGGGAAAATGTTATTCCCTTCCTATGAGAAATTAAATCTGAAACCCTTTTATTCTCCCTTTGCTTAATGTTTGTAAGATCAAAAACTATTGTCTTTGGAAATGCTTATCTGAACTGAAAATGAAATCATTGATGGAGATCTTTACATTCGGTAATTGACCGGTATTGAATGTTTGTATACCAGACAAAGGCAGGTCCTTGTAATGACTGTACAAAACACCTAAGCTTAACTGCTTCCTGTTGCTGAGGGGTTCCCATCATAGGATCCCAACGGGAAAAAAATTTGTTACGTGTTGCTCTGGGTCTCCCGATCCATTAATGATTGGAAATGTGGTACTTTCAAAATTTTATGTGGGGGGAATTGCATGAAACCATTCAGGATAAGATATCTTTTCTAGCTAAATTTTAGCACAATTTCCCACGATAGCTTCCAAACTAGATGTTAATGACTCAATATTAGTTATTAACTTTTGAGAAACATGTAGTTAAACTTGGACCTGAATAGCTGCAATTACCATAGATTGAACAGATGTGGTGGCTGGTACTGCAAATGATGGTGGCACTTGACCCGTAGGATTAGACCTATGAGTGTGTACTGATAGATGATGATATTCTTGATCCATCTCAGAAGCCCCAACAAATTATTTCAGCTGACTGACTCCAGCACAATTAGGAGGAAGGCTACCATGAAGTAGTTCTGCATTCATTCTCTTTAATTCCTTCATTTATTCCTCCTGTTATGCAAATCTTTGCTCTAGTGAGAGAGATTTTCCTTCTCCAGATGAAGGTAAAGTAACATGATTCATTCCATTCCCCTTGTTGGATCCCTTTCAGAGAGGGGGAAGTGGGTTACTTGAAGGAACACCCAGATTCTGGGTAATCCATTGATTTCGTGTACGCACACCTTCTTCTTTTGTGTCTGTGCGTACAACTTCATGAGCAGGAACCTCTTCATCTGATCCCTCTGAGTGAGCCTCATCTGGTGGATCAACAACAATGGAATTGATGACATTAATTGATGCATAATGGATTGCATCTTTTCTATCAGAATTTATGCGATATTGTCTTCTTCCTTGTCCCTAATGAGACATTGCCTTTTGTCGATTTGATCCCTCAGGAACGTCTTGACGAACCGTAAAATGGAGAGAATATCATTATAATATGGCTTTTTGTTCCTCTTTGGGATTCTTTCCTAATCGAGAGAAGACCGAATTTCTCTGAGGGAGGGATTGATTATTTGAAAAAGTCCCCAGTCCGGTGGACTGGGGCTATTCCTGCTATTCTGCTCAACTCCTTGAATCCTGTTTGTTGATTCCAAGGGTTGGGTTAAAAAAATCCCGAGTCTAAAAAGATAGGGTGGATCCTGAAATGTTATATCAGAGACCTTCTTCTAGGATCTCCTGATCTTGTGTTCTTTAGTCCGGAAATTAGCTGGATGCATCAACCTGCATTCACTTTTTTCACCGGCTCAAAAGACCGTTAGCTGAATTCTGACACTTCTATCACTTGATGATGTGCTTGCTCCAAATGAGAGGCATGTTCAATATTATCATTCGCTTGATGCAGTATTAATTCAATAAATTTTTCTCTTTATGCTTGATTTTGATATGAACTAGTTGAATAATGTTCTTGAGGTACACTTTGATTACAAAAAATGCCAATTGACAGTGGTCGGCCATGGGCAATAATATTGCATGAGTCCATTTTTGGTGGGCTTTGCTGACTAAAGAGAACCATGAAATGCATTGATCCATGACTACCCCATCCCCTAATATGAATACCAGATGGGGCATTGGCAATTAACTGGAAAAATCTTCTTAGTGCGCTAAGGCATGAATGGTGAAGGGCTCTCTTCTAATTTTCTGCATTCAGATATTAAGAGACTGATAGAGATACAAAGTCATTTTGGTGTTGTAACCCTTCTGTTATCATAACATGATTTTCATATTCATAATAAGAAAATACATTCTTTTTCAAGTGACAAATAGTTTTCCATATGTTGAGATGAATATCGTGATTCCCATATTCCATCATCATCTCTCGAATTTCATACTGAGAGTCGCCTAGTGGCTAAAACATGATTGTCACTTCACCTTTCACCGGCTGTTTTTTCATGTTCAGAATTTCCTCTTTATCATTCAATGAAAATTCTTCTACCTGTTTAGACCAGAGACGGTGCTTCTTTGTTTCTTAATCGGATTCAATAAGACAGGAAGAGAATTCACTGATCAAACTAGAATATGAATGACCCAGGGGTGGTTCGGATAATGACATACTCCCCGGGCTATCTCCTGATTGAGAAAGTATTTCACCTGCTAGTAGTAAAGCGTCAGAAATGACTGGAATGACATTTTAAAGTGCCTCTAGATAAGAGGGAATTCTCTTCACTATATTGTCTTCTAAATAATTATTCAGACAATGCGAATTACTATGTCAGAGAGGAACTTTTCAGCTAAATTCATCATCATGGGGTGGACCACCATAGTGGGTAATAGCAGAAGATGAAACATTTTTCTCTATGGTCTTCTGGCCACACATAGGGTTCCTGTCGCTCTCATCTAAAGATGAAACTTCAAGAACGACTGAACTGTAATGAAGAAATCCTTCATGAGGAAGTGTCCGATGAATACCTTCGGAATTAATTCCCCCACTATTGGGAACTGAGGGAGTAGAATCATGAATTTTGATTGATAATTGTCTGAGGTCTTCAAGAACTCCAGCATCGAGTAAGGCCTTATCAAATATGGGCCATTTATTTCATGACTATGCTGGGAGGGTCTTCTTCATAGATTCCTTCTTAATCAATTTGGCAGGAGTATGTGCCTGCTTAGGAGAAATGATCAGGTCAGGCTGATTATCTCTGCTCAAACCAGGTGTCTGTTCCTGACATGGTTTTTCGTATGATATGGGGGAGTACACCCCAAAACCCTCTGGGACTGGAATAGAGGAGTGTGTCTGTTCTAGAGTGAACTGTTGATGTGTCACTCCACTGGTAGGGATAGATTTATGTGTCTTTCCCTGAGATGCTGATGAAGCTGTTATAATATCCTAGCCGGCATCCAGAATATGAGCAAAGATTTGATTCTACTCTTTCACCATTGACAGAATGTGCTTGGTGAATTTAACTACCGGAATGGGGATATAAGCCCATTCCATTCTTGGAGTATGTGTGTATTCCTACTCCTGTCCTCCTTTCCCTGTCAGTGAATCCTAACAGTACTCAAGTGTGGGGGTAGAGAGTTGAGTCTGCCTCTTGTTTGTCACCAGTGCTTTCCTACTAAATTCTCTGAGTGCTACCAAATGAGACGGTTGGTAGGCTTGATCAATACTAGCAGGTTTATGTGCCTGCTAATTTCACTCCACCGAACGTGGTTGACGAGATTCCTTCAATACTAACAGACGAGGATGCTGGCAGGATTGATGAGTGTAAGCAGGTGTATGTGCTTGATTACCAGTTTTCAACACAATGGGTTGGCAGGATCCATCATATGTAGTCAAACGAGCTTGCTAACAAGCTGATGATTTATAAAAAGGTGTATATTCCTATCCATAATACTCCACCGGAATTACCTGGCGGGATTGGCGTGCTGCTGCCAGACGAGTCTGCTGGACAACGGAATTAAAACATACATGTGTGTGTTTCTGCTCATTGCTTGCGACCAAGTTAGGTTGGTGGACTTCTCGGGATATGGAAGATATGAGAACCTTCTCACTGTTGACTATATTTCGCCTCTATCGGTTCATCTTTTCGGCTTGGGTTTGAGGAAACTGAGCCGAATGCATGGAAACAACACCCTCATCATGTTGAGGGTGCACTGCCGCACTGGCCTGGCAGTGATTGTTGATGGGATCCCCCAAGAAGGACTTCTTTCTCCTTGAATTAAGGCCCTTTGGGACCATCTCATTCAAATCCCTGTAATACGAGAGTGAATGGTGATTGCATTCCGGGGACAATGACCTGAAACGGTTGAAAACGGTGGTCAGTACCACCTGATTCTTGATAGCTGGTCATCGCTGTCCGGGCGACCACGGTGAATAATTGACTTGGAGGGCTTGTCAAGCGGCCTACAGAGTCAGAATAGTACCATTTGATGATATTCCATAAACAACTCATTTGACACCCAGCGTTGAAGATTCTGAATAGGTGATGTCATCTTCATAGCGGATGATGATCTAGAAGGAGTAGCCTCAGAGGCTTTCACAGCAGAAGTATTCATAGGTGTGATCATGAGAGAATCAATTTCTGTAATATAGAAGATCTCATAAAAGAGTGTCTGTTTGATATAACAGATGTAATCGAGATGAGTCGCCACTACATCTTTTGGATAAGCACATATGTTATTTATTGTCTTGTTGTCCCTTTCATTGATTTTAAACAGGGGCCTAACAAATATGTAAAACATAACTTTAACATGGTTAAGGATTCATGTCGGGTCCAACATTTTTTTCCTTCTGGAATTGGGGATTACCTCATTGATTGAAGGTTCAAAAATTTTAATAGGTTTCTACGGGGTTAGTTCGTAGAACCAGAAACATCCAATGCTTCTATATCCATTTGGACCTACTTTCCAAAGGTAGGCGCTAATTAGTTTTGGACTGATGAGCCTTAAGAATTTCCATTGGTCGAGAGGATGGGAGGTCAGACTCATCACACCTTTTCGAGGGGAATTATTTTCAACTCTGGGACTCTTTATAGATTTATGTTATGTTCTTGAATCCTTATTAAATTACCAGGTATAAAATAAGCATTCCTTTAGATCTAGGAATCAATGATTGATATGTAGGAAATTTAGAGAATAATTTATATGTATTCGAGGTTCTTCATCGATAGAGAATCATCTGTATTTGTTAGATATCATTAGTCAATGGTATAATTTAATACATTATATAAAAGTCTCTTGGTCATTAGGATGACCATACTGGTTTTAAAGCCACTCAATGGGGAACTTGATGTTTATTTTCATTTAGAAGGATATGGATTATAGTAGAGTTGGGATCGTGCCCGTAGATGGGATACCTAAGTATCCTTAATTTAGAAAAAGAACCAGAACCCACATAGTTCGAGTAAGGGAGTATGATGTTTATGTATGATTGATGGCTCAAATAAAGATGTCATAATTACTTTTACACTCTAAGCTCATGTGAGTCATGCTCGGTGTGAGAAACAAGAGGTATTGGTAAAACCATAAAATTGTTCCATGAAAGATTCAATCATAAGAAATGATGTGGGTCTTATGTGTATATGACTGCCCAAATATATGAAGATTAATATTTACTTCAGGGAAGAAATCCAGGAATAAGGTCCATGAAGGTGTATGTACTTTATGAAGATTTGGATACTCTAACATGGGGCTTACTCTTGAGGAAGAATCACAAATTAGGAGGGGACTTATGATTGGGGTTTATTAATGAGAAGGAATCCTAGATCAAAAAGTAGATTAAGATGGGTTAAGAGAAATTATGACTGGGGCTTACTCCTTAGCAGGAGGCCCAGGTGAAAGGGATTTGATGACAGGGGCTTATTCTTAAAGAGAAGGCCCAAGTTAAGGGAATTTATGAATTAAGGGACTTGGGACATACTCTTGAATAGGATTCCCATATTTAGGGAATCAAGGTTGGGGCTTACTCATAATGAGGATGCCCATATTTATGAACTTTGTTACTAGGGCTTACTCCGGAAAAGGAATCCCAAGTTAAGGGATTTATGACTGGGGCTTACTCCTAAAGAGGATGAAAATATTTGGGGACTTGGGGCTTACTCATGAGGATGATGCCCATATTTAGATAATTTGGACTGGGGATTACTCCTGAAAAAGAGGCCCAGGTTTGGGGACTTGGACTGAGACTTTCTACTAAAAAGGAGTCCCTGGTTAAAGACTCTCTTATCTTAAAAGATGAGGTTGAATGAATTAAATTTCTGACCTTAATGACATAATGATATGTAAATCACTAGGTTCTAACTGATTTTCCATAGAATCTATTTCAGATAAGAACCCAACAGGGAAATCATGCCATGAATGGCTTTGGAGAGAGTTCTGAAGGCTTAATATTGAAGAGGATAGGTGGATAGGAATAAGAGAGGTAAAATAGGTAAGAGGGGAACCCAAAAAGAGAGGGGCACACAAGTCCTAGTCAACACGCAAGTACTGTGTGGGTGCGCAAGTCCTGGTCACGCAGGTATACCTCCGCGACACATGGGTACTTGCACGATGGACAATCCTTAGGGTAGAACTTGGTCGAGGATTGGGTCAAGCCTTTAATACAACCCCTATAGACTTCCATAAGAGAGGCATGCAAGTTATGTGGAAGGGGTAAGGAGGAGCTCAAGTGTGTCTATTTTCCTTAAGGGTTGGTCACCTAGGCACGCAAGTGTTGATGAGTTTCAACACTTAGGCCTTACTCCCCCTTTAGATCTTCTGTTCTAAGAATGAAATTACCTTATAAGTGTTCAGAAGCCTTGAGAAACGACTAGGGCACCGGGAGCTCAAATTTGAGTTTCTGGAATTTTTCGTCCTCAAAATAGGGGGCCCACCCGCGGTATTTATAGGCTGGAGAAGACCCTGGGTGAATTTCGAAGAGGGCGCGAAAGTCACCTGCGCGACCACTGGGCGTCATGCAAGTATATGTGCGCGAACATGGTGGAACATTGTGACCCAAGTGCATTTGAATCTTTGTTCATGCCTTTGTCAATTTTTTATGTTTCTTCAAAGGATGAATCATTTTTTTGCTAAGGCATTTCTCTTTCCATTCGTTTAAAAAATGTGATGAATTAGAGCATCAAAAATATTGACTCATGTAATTTCAAAGCATCTACAATTTATCTTCATCACTTTCAAAGTGAGAATGAAGTAAAATTAGTGTATTTGATCTATAAACTAGAAAACTATAGATATTTGTTATGTATTGGAAATATACTTATTAGAAACCAATATATTAGTATAAAAAATAATATAATTTGTGTGGCTCTATTTTAAGGACATAATATAATGACATTCCTTCACTTCCTCTATTGGCTGTCCAGTATGATTTAATACTTAAGAACATTTAATAAGAAAAAAAATAAAAAAAATCATTCCAAATAATAAAACCTTTTGGTCCTCTGGAGGAATGTAATTTTATTTTCCTTTACATTAAATATTAATGTAGATCCTTTGGGTTCTGGTAATTGAATTCAATTAGACTGAATAATGACAAAAATAGTTGTTAGGTTGGGAAATTACTATATCCTGAAAAATATTTTATATTATTTATGAATCATGAATCATTGTTTTCAAACTATGATAATCTAGGTCTATACTAGGTTATTTTTTCCCATCATTGATTCAAATCCATCATACTCGTTCATAAGGGAAATGTTTGTTATCCATTAAAATCCGTCACAAGATTTAAATAAGGTGATATGTAATGGTACAATCACTACGAACTAGAATGATGGCCATGATTTACACAATTAAATATTTTAAATGTTCTCACCCCTATAAGGATATATACTAAATCCATATCCACTAACAGTATCTGGAAATATGTGATTGTCTAAGAATACTATACACCTTTCATTACCATAAAATTGGATGTTATATGGTATATGTGATATCATATGTGTTCTCACTATTTATTATAAATCATATAATATAATTAAAACTATCCCATTGTATGATACAATGTATTTAGATCTTACATATTTCATATAAATGTTATATTTTATTTTATAAATATTCAATACATAAAATTACAATCCATTGAATAATAATATAGATTTAGTATCTAGAAAAACATGGACACATAAACAACCTTTTTATAAGAAATAAATATCATATCATGAATTTTGTAAAATAACTATAACACATCATAAAAATTTAACTCTTAAAATATTTTTCATAACCAAGGGAAATGAAACATAAAAAATTGTGATCTATGATGCTCCATAGTGACAAAAATGGGTGTCTTAATGATCACATGAACACAAAATCAGAATAAATGTTTGAGAACATGAGAATAAATAATGATCACTATACCCTATATATCATATATCATATTCTTGATTCATAAATTATTTTTTGGTTGTTCAGAAAACCTGAATCATAACTGAATCAAAGAACTTATGCTGTGAGAGAATAAAATTTTCATAATGTATAATTTTTTAAAATATAAAAAATCATTCTAAATAATTTACTTAGTCATGGTATACTTCCTATACTATAATATTTTATTAGGTTCACCACCCATTTTTTTATATCCAAGCTCATGGTTCACTCCCAGTATAATCAATGTGGATGATCCCCATAACTAAACTATGTTCATACGACATTATTGTCCATATATACTAAATAGATGCACGTATCATCCTAATGAATTTATGGGATATATAATTCATGTTCAAAAAATATCATAATCTTAATAAATTAATATGTTTTAAAAAATATAAAAAGAAATTCATCATACACCATAACCTATAGTAGAATAATAGATTTTATAAACATTTTCATAGTTAAACCTAGATTGAAGTTTTGAAAATAAACGTGATTCATAATCGTCAATTAATATTAATCCCGAATCACCAATAAGATGAATAAACAAGTTATTAGGGATGATATCCATAAAAAATAATAAGTAATATTATGGTATGACATCATAAATAAATACTCATTAAATAGATAACATGGAATATTTCTTGAAGATGATAACCTTTTCAATTAGAAATCAATGATGTAAAATTTTTATTTACTTAATATTAAGGGTGTAATTTTCAATAATAATAACCTCGAAAATTTTTAATGGAATAATAAAATCATAGAGTGTTCATGGTTTCGTTAAAATCTATTATTGTATTGTACATAAAAATAATGATTATATTAAAATTTTCAGTAAAATGACAAATGAAACTCATTTATAAAATCAATATAATATTCCATTTCAACTATTTTTCATAATGTGAAATCAAAAAGGAAAAATTAAAAACCAAAAATATAATAATATAAATATTCTAGATAATGCTATTATCAAATATCGACACTCAAGAATCATTTAGATAAATAAATTTAATTTTCATGAAAAATGTTTGTTTATTATCTTGAGAATATATAGTGTAAAATTAAAGGAAAACATGTGATATACACTTATAACTGGTGGATCATAATGTTTATGAAATTTTGGAGAGCTTCATAATAAGAAATTTATAAATTGTAACTTTATAAAAAAATCTGATAAGTAATTATATTGTTACATTAATCATTTTCTAAATTCTGAATTTATATAATTGTTTTATATCCACCAATAATATAATACAAAATTTCTAATAATTTTATAAAAAAATAATTTTCATAATAATTATATCATAAATAATCATTCTATAAAATTTCAACTCAAAATTGTTAATAATTCATCATTATGAAAATATTTTTGGGGGGTGAATAGTGTTATTTTTCATGAGATTTTCAGATTGGGATTACAGGACCTTTAACATTGATCATGGCCCCATCAAATATAATGTTTTGTTGCTGATATCAATATAATATTTATTTAATAAATATATACATATATTTGAATAAAAAATTTGGACATATAAAATTGATATACACCATTTATGGAGACGGTAGAACATTAAAAAGTACAAACAGTATTTTTTTCAATTTTAAATTGAAGGAAATACGAAATTAAATTATAATTGAGATTTTATAATCATTATTATGTCATATATATATATATTATATATTAGTTAAATCTATAGATATTACCTTACAATTAATTCAATAATTAAAATAAATCACATCGCTTCATGGAGGTGGCGGTCAACACGTATGAACGAGTGACATTGTCATTTTGCAACAAATTTAATACTGAGAATGTGTAAATAATATGGTAATTAATGAAGCACTATAACTTCATAAATATAATTTATAAATATTAAACGAATAAAATTATTTATCCATGGTAGATGGCGATATTCAATTAATAATATAACTATATTGTTGTGGTAGTCCACATGTACACAAGAGTGATACATTCACATCCAATTTAATCGAATATTGGGTGGGTATTAGTAGAAAAATATTACAATATTATGGATAGTACATTTACTGTTTTATGATTAATAACACATATATATTATATTTTAAAACTTGTACCAAATCAGGAGATACTGGAGAACTTCTTCATTAATCTATCGTTAGATCATTTTGTAAGGATCTTGAAGTGGCATTTTAAGAAGACATGAATCTATTAATTATTGATATCAATTTTTAGAGGTGTAGTTTTTAGGTTTTTTCCAATATTGAAGGAATAATATAGTTTAAATAAGTGAAACACGGGATATACTTGTCTAAGTGGGGTATAAGACACATTTGGATTTTTTTAAAATATTAAAGTATAAAAATGTAATTTTCATGGAATATGATATTATATGTTGAGAGATTCATTTATCAGAATAAATGAGGTAAAATTTAGAGATTCCCTTAATATATATAAATTTTTAAATAGAAGCATCACCATTTTTTGTTGGTTTAACTCATCCCATAAAACCACATTTTCACCACAACCACGATGATATGATTTTTTTATTGTTTATACTAATCATAAAAAAAATTAATATTCTAGAAAATTTTAAAGATTTAACTCAAACATAATTTTAAATTATTTATTTAAAAATCAATTACCATTGTTTCAAAAAATAATTTGAATTGAATATAGTTAAGAAAAATATTTATAAAATCTATTTCTTGTAAAAATTGAAATTTTAATTCATATAATGGCTTAATTAAAACATGAGAACTAATTTATAAATATATATTATTTATCTAAAACTAGTTGACTATTTTTAATTCTTTGTTACTCTAATTCATACAACAAATTTTATGGCCTTCGTATATTGGTATATTATATTACTCTTTATTTATTTATAGGGTTTTCTATATTTATAGATATCAATGATATTATAATTATTGAAAGGTAAGTATTTTATTAAATCATAGGGTGTTATTTTGGGAAATCATATAATCATGATAAAATTTTGCAAGAGGTTGAATTATTGACACCTTATCTTTTACATATTTAATACTTTGACATCAACTATTTGAATCCCTCATAATAGTACATAAGGAAAATATGGATTATCTCAGGAGTATCCCAAAAGAATATTTATCAATGTGTGTATTTATCCTATATGTATGCTTATCATTAAGGGATTCACTAATTTTTCTCATAAAAATTTCCAAAAAAAACTACACCATTATTTGATCCCAGATATAATTATTCACATATAATGTACAAAAATATTTCATAATTTTGTATGAATATTTAATACCCATTAATATAATCAAGAATAGAACCAAAATGGTTTGGTGTATTTGGAAATATATATACACTGAAAACATGCACATTAATTATATTCCAAATTAACCATTAATTTATTCAAACAATAATCCATTTTAGACTTATCAACAAAACATACTACATAAATTGGGGGAGGAATCAAAATAAAAGGATAGTTTAGATGCTCATTAAAGATATCAATAATAGATATCAATCAATGGTAAAATTTTATAATAATATAAACATATGGGTACAAATAAATTTACTAACTCATAAAAATACATCCCAATTAGTCAATGATAATAGATCATAAATTACGATGTCTAGATTTTTCCTAATAATAGATATAATTCCTAAGTGTGTAAAATAATAAATAATCAAATGTCATGAAATTATATATTATGAACTAGAAAAAATATTTCTTCCCCCATAGACATAAAAAATATGTTCCTTATTGAACACTCACTCCAAATAATATCATTATAGATCATGTCCAATAATGGATATTCATACCAGATTATTTCTAACATTCTCTTATGAGTGTCATCAATCCAGTAAACCTCATCATCTCATCAAACATTATTAAAATCTTTATATCAAAGGATTTTCTCATCACTATTGGGATCTCGATTGAATTTGAGATATATAACAAACCCACCGATAATCATGAGCTATATCAGGAACCCTTATCACAAATTAATGTTACATAAAAATGAGTACCATGATATAATAAAACAGAGTTCATTTTATCAAGGAATAACCAATGGAATGAAAAGGTGTATCATAATCATTTCATCATTAGAATCACAATACCTCAAGAGAGTGAATAAACACGATATCATAAAATAATATCCCCAATAAATTATATTAAAAATCAAATTTATTTTTTATTGTTGAAAATACTTTCAAATGGCCATTGCAAAATTCAGTGAGGAAAATATTCTTTCCAATTTTAAATCCCTTATTTAAAATTTAAAAATTTATAACATATTAAGGAAACTTTATTCATTTTAATGAACATTGTTAGCATTTAATTAATTAATAAATTAATGTAGTAGTCTTGTAAATAGTTAACGTTGGTTATGCATTGTATGTGCATAAAATATTTCATTTTGAATTTTTGTTAAAAAAGAAAAAACAGACCACATTTTGTAAAATAAAATACGACTCCATGTAAAAAAAGTTTTTACATTTAAATAATGGGTAATGAAATTGAATTAATAAATACATATATAGTAGTAAAATCATTTCTATTTGTTTTAAATAAAATATGGAAAGAGATGAAAATATTGTTTTCCAGATTGGAAAATTAATTAAATTTTCCATAAACCATTTTAATGTCTCTTGAGAACATATTTTGATTGAAATTAAGGTAAAATTTAAGAATTCAAGAAATTAAAATATTATATTAACATACATACTTTTTGGGGAGATTGAATATAAAATTTCATATTTATAAATTTAGGCATAACAATCCTTGTAAATGAATAGATCCAAACATAAAACTCTTACTATGGTGATTGTTTTTGATCCATAAGCCCCTAGAAATAATTATCATATTGTGGAAAGTTATATTTCATGCCTATATTTCTATTAATTATATAACATATAAAAGTTTAATGAGATAATAAACCGAATATAAGACAAGTTTATATCAAGACATACGTCCCAAAGAATACAATTTGATTTAACAAACCCTTACGAGCATAGTAATTTACTATTGGTAACCCAATTAATGAAACAATTTTTATTATAACATTAAATAAAATAAATTATAAATGGATAATTACATAACATGTAAATGGATATTTAGATACAAATCATAAACATAAGTAGTTTCATAACATCAAACATGTCTCAATGAACAAAATTTTTGAGGAAGATCCCCTATATTAGGTCCGACCAGATTCCAAAATATTAAACTTTTTTGTAATTTAATTTATGATTCAATATATATCTATAAAAAACAATATTTATACTTTTAATATCATATATGAACAATTATTATATTTCAATACACATTAAACAGTAATTATCTATTAATGTTGTTGTTTTTGGTGTCAACTACATCATTTTCCATGTGTGATTTGATTGTGAATTTTTGGTCATTTTACACTGATTCTGGTTCCATAATCACCGAAATACATGAAATAAAATATGTATTGTATTTGAATATTATAAACTATTTTATAACAATTCATGTAATGTGGTGACGATAAAATAATTAAATCACTTCATGGAGACTCTATTCCAAATGTAAACTTGAAGGATGATTATATATATCAATGGATGAATCAAAATTAAGGTATGTACTTATTATTGTTTTTTAATAATTTTATATCATAAATATAATATATGTTAATTAGATCAAATATTATTAAAATCACCATAAATCCGAAATAAAAAATTAATCACATCCCTTTTTGGATGTGGTAGTCCATAATTATACATGATACACATCATCACATCTGAATTGATGGGATAAGAAGATTTTATTAATGATAGTAAATATATATATATATATATATATTTAAGTAATCATGGTGAAGGATATAGAATCATATTTCTAAATCGATGTAGTATTCTACACTTATGATGTATTAATACAATTTTTCCCATGTTGTGGATAAGTGGTGGTAAATTGTTTTCAAATTATTATAATAACATCTCATTTTATTTATTACACTATATTGATCAGTTTTATGGATAAATTATGTTTAAATATGGGGGAAGGGAAGAATTTATTGAATGGTAATTATTTGGATTTATAAATTTTCTTTTTGAGACATCCATTGGAAGCCACCAAATCCATTAATTCCTTATAGGATGAAAACTAGTGAAATTTTATGATTTATGGATACAATCTACTAATATTTTAGTCTAGTTATTTTTAGAGAAATAAGGTTCAAAATTTTCAAAACTATATTTGAACATGTTCTCATTTATGATCGAGGTAGGGGACAGACATGAAATTATATAAAATAATTCAATACTAAAATAAAATTTTAATTTGAATGTGTCCATATTTATAAATGTATTATATTTTTTATAATATAGGGCCACACAATATTCAAAAAATAAGAACAAATTTTATATGGGTGGGATATCAACACATATCTATTTGACTAAATCCCCATGTAAATTCTGTGTTAACCCAAAGGATGGAATACAAATATTAACATTTTCTCCATTTATAATTAAAAAATAAAATTGAGGATATTAAATTTTATTAATAATGGTTATTCCAAATATGGAATACATTTTAATATAATAAATTTATAAAAGTGGAATAATTATTTTTTGTTTCGATATTATATGAAACAAATTCTTATTTATAAACATCACAATTATAGGTCAAAAACATGATGACGCCATTAAATTAATTATAAACACAATGAAATTAATTAAAATATATTATATTTTTTATAATATCATTAAATTTATTTAAAAAAATTATTCAATGGAGATTAATTAAATTTATTACTATATTAACACTTTGATCGAATATTTTTTTTAAATGGGATTGAACCTCATAACATGATAATATAAATAATTATAGTATAATGTATATTACCCTATAATTAGTTCAATTATTTATATTTAACCTTGAAATTTTTGATATAATTATTAAATAGAAAATATAATTTTTATTTTTAAATTAAATTAAATGATATTTTTATAGAAATTTTTCTCTTTACTATTTAATGAAAAGTAAAACTGTTTAGAAAAAAAAATAATGATTATGATAATATTCACATGTTAATTTAGAATATCTAATTCATTATAAAAAATATTTTTTTTAAATAGTTGAAATAAATTATAATGTTTATGCACCATATTTAGTTATTTTATTTTTGAAGAAAAGTGATATTTCAAGCATAAAATGACTATACTGAAAAATTTTGTAATGATTTATTATTAATTAAAAAATAAATTTTCTTTATTTTAAAAAATAATAAGTATTTCTAATTTGATTATTTTTATTATCCATATCATCCAATATGAAAAATATGTTACATGGTTCATTTTTAAAAATTATTATTTTTATAAAATATCATTGTCCATTTAAAATCGATGTTGAATGTTAAGAAACATATAGAGAATATTATTAAGTAAAATAATTATTTGGATGTCATAATAATGTAAATAATTCCATAACAATAAAAATATCTTCATCCATTCCAGGATTAAAAATCTATTTTTAAGAACTCAACTTTCTTCAGTCATTACTACAGTGAGATGATACACAAATGTTTTGTATAAAAAAGCTATAACATTGTTTCTCTAACCAATACGACAAAATTGATCCCACTCATTAAATATTCCCATTACTACCATATGAAAATAAATTATATCATGATCCATTTTTGGATATCGGACCATATTACCTATTGAGATCCACATATAATTTGAGAATATCACCCCAGTTGGTGATCAAGATCAACGTCAATGATTGTGGCTAACTACAACATATTAGTCGAAAACTAGCCTAATTATTAATTACATCATCTTAAATCCTTCAATATGTTGCAGATATCCAAAATAACTAATCTATCAACAATACCAACTGGGTCCCTCTTATTGTTCATTATATAAATGACCTCATCAAAAAAGTTATTAGTTTCTCCAATATCCTACATCTATAATTGATTTAACGTCCATAAACCTACACATAGTGGATGATATATCTCCATCATATCACAAAAAATAAACATATTAATACATTTCCACAAAAATAAAAAAATATAGCCCAAGGAACCAAATTATGAAATGCATCCCATGATCCACAACATGATTTCCCGAGGGGACACGGTCAAGAGGCCCAAAAAAACTTACTTGTATAATCGATCCATATCATTGTTGTATGATACGAAACTTCGAATAAATTGTACAATACACCTACAATAAGGAAAAATGAAATTTCTTTCTCATAGCAGTCAATAACAAGGCCCTACACATTCCCAATATTGAAATTATGTATGAACCCTTATAAAAAATGGACAAATATATACATTCCCCACGTGGTACTAGAATTAGTGTGCAAGTAGATTATTGTTGGTAAATTCAACATTTGGAGGAAATATTTGAGACTCTATAGAATAATCACTGAACATTATATTTTTATTTAATACCATATTAATGGTTATGAAATAAAAAATAGTCCTTAGTGGAAATAAACCCATACATTGGATGCGTCCAATTGAAATAAAATATAATAAAAGGGGTTCATACAATTAAAATATTATTTGGATCATATAAAACATAAGTGAGAGGGGATATGGTTTTTCTATTGCCAATTGGTCCTTTCTCCCATCACATCATATCATTTGTCTAATTTGTAAATAAAAATTTTAATAATTATTTTAAGATCCAACCCAAACACTTATGGAAGAAACTGACATCCATATACCCATCGGATAATGTTACATTAGAAAAGCCAATAGACACTATATTGAAGAGTAGAACATCGATGTCCTCCCACTGGGGTTATATTAGAATATGATGTCTTCTTCATTCCTTTATCAATAATTTCCTCACATGAATCTCAAATATATATATTGTTAATAAAATTCATTATCCAAAAATTTCACAAATATAAATTATTAGGTAAGTGTCAGCCCCAAACAATAGTAAAATCTCGAAACCTTAAAAATGGTTTATTAATAATGTAACAGTTATTATAGGATGTTGATTGAGACAAATGGGGAAGACTGTATAATATTTAATTGGATGAATTTTATAATTCTGATGCATGTTAAAAACCCAGATATGAGGTTTCAATTGTGGTATAATGGCTGTTAATAAATTACCAATTTCTAATGATATTGTTCAATTTTCATCTTAAATACCCTTTCCCCTTAATTTTTTTATTAGATTAAAATAATTAAATTGGAAAAAATAAGTTACATGTTCATTAAAACTACTATAATATGTGATTCTTGTAAAATCGTTTCTTCCACCTCAAACACTATGTGATGACATTTTATTATAATTTTTAGTGTCCTTATACACTCTAGAGGATTAAAACCCCCGCAAAATTTTTTATCACACTATTTATAACAACTAAAACATCTTAATACATGACTTATGATTTTTTTCAGGATCCTCATGTATACAGATTGTGTTTACACAAGAGTATTGAAGTAATTTATCTCTAGTCTCATCCGAACATTTCTTCTATAATGCTCTAAATAAAATATCTCCTTTATCTCCATAATACTAATTTCTAGAATTTATGGAGTCACACAAATTTTTTATCAAATAATATAAACACTACTTATTATAATATTTAGAAATCCTTAAAAAAAATTATATATTTTCTATAATTTCATATAACCACCAGGATTCCCATTGATAGATAATTAATCCCCATTTAGTGTCTGTGGAAAAATAATCCAAACACCATCATTAAATTTGTGTCATCCCCCATTAAATCCCATTAAATTTTTAATAACATAAAAAAATCTACATATTTCATGAATAAATACTACCACATTACAATAATTAATATAATAGTACGTCCTCCAATTCCTTTTCATGGCTCGAACTAAATCAACTATATATTCGGGAAATTCAACCCATGAATGTGTAAAGTAATGTTTAAATTCATAATTTCCTTGATTTATCCGAAAAAATGTTTTGGATAAGAATCCCAAATTGTTTTTTATATCACATTGGATATCAAATCATATTCCATCAGTACTAAATCATAGGTAATATTTATATCATAATCACATAAATATTATCATTTAGTGGGATAATGCGTTAATCATTAATAAAAAAATTGATAGAGACAATAAATTAATACTATACCCCGTCACGATTTAGATAAATACTCCAATAAGTGTGTATTAATTCTCAAAAACATATTTGTGCATTAATAATTACTAAACACTGGAATATGTGTATAATTTAACACATATAATCTTGTTTAATATGGGAATTTGTTTTTTTAATTATATATTAATTCCACACTGAAATGAAATATTCTATGATGATACCACAATAGTGTGTCAATTAATTAAAAATATATTCTTATGTGACGGAGAAATCATCCATATGAACCCATCATAAAAAATAATTTTTCAATATTTCCCATGTTTTAGTGAAACCAATGATTCATAAATTAAACTATTACTGACCTACCTTAAAAATGATTAAAAATGAAAAAAATGGAAATGGATTTGTAATATATTGTATATTATTACATAATTATTGATGTTTATACCAATAAAATTTCATATATAAACACATCAATGTCATGAAAAGTGGTGAAAATAATTGGGTTCTCTTTGGTGAAAAAATCAATTTTCACTTTTCTTTATGTTTTAAAAACTCCTATAACATTTCATATATTATTAAATTATTATTTTTCATTTAATTTAATATTTCTATAATCTACTTTTTATATAAACATAATATAAGAATATCACCAATGTGTTTTGGATAATGACACCTCCATTTGGAGTTTTAAAAAAACATAAAAAATAATTTATTGAAGATTCATAATCATCAAATATTTAGTCATTATAAATATAAAGATTCATATTTTATTAAACCATGTGCCTTAATGTATTGAATAAATGATCCAAAAATCATAATATATAACATCACATGATCCATGATATAAATAAAATATTCTATATGAAACCACTTTCTGTGATATTGATAAACTTTAACTATTATTCAAGATACTACTTTCCTTAATTAAAAATTAAAGAATAGTAATTTATTGAATTAATATTTCATAGAATTACATCCTCATTTAATATATTTTAAAATTATGACAATATTCATATCTGATCCATGTATTCTTATCTAATGTAACTTATGGAATGTAATGTACTTTTTTAGTGCACCAAAGAGCATATCTCTTAATTCTCAATAGAGAAAAAAAAATTTATAAAACATAGTTTTAATACATTAATAGAAAGGGAAGCGTATATTAGATATTGAGGGTATGTTTTCAAAAATACATATATTTATAGAGGTGGTTGGGGTACAATATTACACTAATACATCTATAACATGGAACAAGGTTGTGAATTCACAATAATATCCATTATTTGAACTTGTGTAAAAATACTCGAACTATTAAAACCATTGTTGAACCTTCTCCAAGATGAAATTATACATTATCCTGATGTCATTTTTCAATGATTAGATGATTTTATTAATTAAAATGATTAATTTTACATTAGTTTTTATCCTTAATTTAAATATTCACTTCAATATCAAAGAAAAAGTCTTTCAATGATTATTTTATGCATAATAGTTGTATAAATTATTGAGAAAGAACAATGTTTTATACCACTTTATTGAAGAGAGATATAAAATTTTTATTCATTTTAATCAAATAAATTCATAAAATTACATGGTAGAAATAACCTCCAATAATTTAATTATGATCATCTATTGATCCATCCCAATTCACAGCTTTATATACACATAATTCATAATGTGATTTGTTTTGATTAAATAACTGGAAATCCTTTCTTTTTATTATGTAATGTAGCACTCATTTAAATACGAGATTATTTAGTTTCTTATAAACACATTTTTACTATGTTTATCGACTTGTGGAAAAAATAATTTCAGGTCATCTCATTGTTTGTTACCATATGATTACATAAACATTTCTAAATTAAATTATTTAGATATTGTTTCCACAAATATATAATAAAGTTATTATGTTAGTAGCCACAAGGTTTTAAATTGAAATATAACAATAAATTAAATATATGATCAAAATATATTTCATAAATTTATATTATGGGGAAAATCATAACCTCTTGTATTTCTTGTAAGCTAAGGATAAATATTAACTCCATAATCAAAGACATTTTAAAGTCTCCCCTCATATATACTGAACTAATCATCCAATATTCATCACCATGTCGACTAATATTATAACATCCAAAACATTAAGTATTGAAATACATTGACAATTCTTACTCTTGATGTATATATTTTAATAACCAGGAAATATTGTCTTTGTAAAATTGATTTTTTGATGAAAAATTATGTTACATTGTATATCCAATTTTAATGAAAGAAATCATATTAGAAGAAATTTTTTATTAAATATATAATAAATAATATGATGGAACACAATTAAAATATAATTCATTTATATGATAAATATTTAATTTGAATTAATATTGAAATATTTTATTTTCCCTAAAATCCATTTTCTTTATAATATGATTGTTAAATAGAAAAAATAATTTAAAATATTTAGAATGTATGTTTGTTAAAATAAAACAATTTTTTAATTCCTAAAATCAAAATTCTTGTAGTTTTATTTTATTTATTTCCCAATAATGTTGATTTTTTTAATAAAATATGGGTTTTTAGATAAGATTATTTTTAATTATTTAAACTTTATATATGCATGGACTAGAATTTTAAATATACTATAATGTAAGAAAAACTAATTTAAATAATGTTATTATGTATTTTAACAAATTTTTTGATATTATATATATTATTTGGAACATTTTTTTAAAACTATCTTATAATATTAATCTAATGGAAGAATGCATTCCGTGTTTTTTTAATAATGAATTTCATTGGGGGGACATTTATTTTTATTTCCATGAACTATTAATATCCTTTATTTGATATTTTTTCAATCAAATATATTTAATTATAATTGTAAATATTAATTTTTTATAATATATATTAATTGAATCGAAAAATCATTATTCATTGTACATAATGTTTACCTATGATTAATTTTTTCAAATTTAATTATCTTTCAACTTTAAGATTTTTTATTTGAAAATATATATTAAAATTAGATATAATAATCTTACAATTTTTTATTGTAAAATGTTACCTTTTATCAATATAATTAATTAATAATGTCAAAAAAATATGACCATTCTAAAAGGAAAATATTTGTAAAATGTAAATAAAATAATTGAAAAATCCTTATAACCCTCCATATTTTCACAAAAATGACTTGAGGTTGGATTTTATACAAATACTCACATTTTAATCCTATTTTTTCTATTTGTTTCCATTGACACTTAAATACTATATCTATATTAATGAAAAATGAATGGGTTGGTACCAAAACTTCCCTTCTCTAAAATTATAAAAAAAAATTGGACATTCCATACTTCAAGAGAAACATAACCATATAATTTAAGCATTATACTCATAAAAATATTTCCTTATATTACCATATACCATATCCTAAATCCTATGGTTATTATTAGTTAATATTAGGACTTCATTTGGAATTATAATTCCTTATGAAAATTTATGTCCCTGATATGAATATACTCATATCCTTTGTGAATTCTTCAAAATAATTATACCAATAAAATTAAAATTCAGTTTTTTTTAAATTAAATCTTTATAATTATTTTAACATATTATAATTATATTAATTAGTCATTTACTATTCATTCTACTACTTATAAAAATAAAAATAAAAACATTGATCATTCATACATATGAACTATAAAAACCATGAAATGATGTAATTATTTTTCATAATTTTCTACCAATTATGGTATCATATGTGGATTTCATTAATGAATATTATTTTATATCTAATAAATAGTATTATTAAAATTTAATTTCTCAATTACCATAATTTTATTTATTATTTGAGAAATTTGAATTTTGTTTTGTGTTTGTGAAGACTACATACTCAACTAAAAAATTATTTGTCATCACCACCGATCATATATGGTTATAAAAATATATTTAAGGAGGATAAAAAACACTAAATAATTATATAAAACAGAAAATATGAAATAATATAATTATATAAATATACTCTCTTAATCATTAAAACATATAAATAAGTTATCATTTTTTCTCAATTTGATGGCATATGAAAATAATGTTATATCAATAATTTCATTAATAATTATTGATTTCAAATATTTGAAATTTATTTTATTAAAAACATATATAAAACCTTGAATACTTTTTTAATGTATTTCTAAATATTTCAAATATTTTTTGACATAACACCTTTCAATATTTTAATATGTGAAAAACTATCACATTGTGATTTTTTTCATATATTGTATTATTATCTTTAATTTAATAAATATTGAAATTATGTAATCACAGATAGAAACTGATTATTATATATTGAATGACCTATTACTGATGAACATTAAACAACATTGGGTGTATTAATATATATTTTTTATGATTGTATAAAATAATCAACAAAATATTGTGACACCCAATAATGAAAATAATCTATAATTGGAAAAAATATTATATATATATATATATTAAGAAAATAATTTTTGAAAATTTATTATGTACATATTATTTTTTTCGATTACTAATTATTGTGTTCATGTAAACTATAAAAGTGGATAAAAAAGTTCATTTTTATTCAATGTTAAAGTTATTGGACTTGTAATTTCAAACAACATTTTATGAGTTATTTAGTTTTTCCATGGTTTCCTTTCATATAGTTTTACTAAAAAAATCATTTTTAATCATGTTTAGTTTTTATTTCCCCGAAAAATGTTTTTTTATCAAAATTAATTTTCATGAATGGTTTTTCTTGTTTATTTTCCTATTAAAATGGATTATTTTTTAAGTGTTCCATTTAAAAATTTCTTTTACAATGATGAATATGAAAAAATATCAATTTTTTTTCATGATTTGGTTTTAATTATCATTAATTTGTAAATCTATAATGGATTTTTCTTTTGTGTTACACAATTTATTTCCATTAATTATGTGATTATATATTGTTAGCATTTTTGTACTACAAAATGATTTAATTCATTTATTTATTTTATAAAATTTATGTTTCATTTGAATAATATTTTATTTTTAGGGGTTAATAATTATAATTTAATTATTTCAATTTTTAACATTACGAAACATGTTATTTTTCCATATCATGATTCATAAATGATGATGAATGATTTTAAGTGGTGAATGTATGTGTGGATGATGTTATGTGGGGTCCTTTATCAAACTATAATTAATTGGTTTATTTTAATATAATATGAGATATTTTCAAATGAGATTGATTATTTTCACACATATTCCTAAAAACACATAATATGATTTTTTTGATAGTCATGTGTTAAATGAGGTTTCTAATAATTGTTTAATTATGATTATGGTTGGTCTACATTTACATATTTCCTATCTAGATATGTGAAATTTCAGATATTCATTTAATTTCAATGAAATCACTTGTTTCATTGATTTCGAATTATTTATAATTTACCATACACCTTTATATCATGATCATATGTTTTATGATTAAGAATAATTGTTTTGAATGATGTCATACATTTTATATTTCCATAATAAAGCTTTTATGATCTTATATCGATCTATCATGATGTAATATTATCATCTAGTATCATATAATATTTTATTTTGATATTTCTCTCTTCATGTCTTTCTCCGTAATACATGTAATCATATACCTTATGATAAGTTTTCACCTTATTATGCATATAAACAATATTTTATTTTTTGATATACCTACACCATGTTATGAAGATGATTATATCTTGTGATATTTTGTGAAAAGTGTTTTGAGATGCTGAAATATAGAGAAATATTTACATTTGATTTAAAATAAGATTTTTATGTAGCTAATCTCCATAAAACAATACATTTTGCTACATAGGTTGTTTACTAGTTTGTGAGATTTTTAATATAAATATTTATTTTATTTGAATATTTTTAAATCATAATGTTTTTCCAAAGTTGTATTCTATTACACCAAGGATTAATTTTGTTATAGATACTAGTTTTGGTAGATTTATCCACAATTCATGTATAAAAGAGTAATGAATGGTTTTATGTAATGGGTAACATTCATTTTTATTTGATAACGTAGAGATTTATTTTATCCCCTATCAATTACATATTATTATGTATACTATATGATATTTTTTTCATAGGTAAGTATTGCATTCCAAGAGGAAATTTTGGGAATTAATACAAACATTACCATGTGCATGGAAAATTTACCTAATTGTACATCTAGTTGTACTATCTATTGTTATAATCATCGGAAAATCTATTTATTAGTATAAATAAATATGATGGTTCTTAAAATACATATATATAGATTACCAATTTACTTAAAAATGGATAACCTATATTGAATCGTTTTGATTATTAGTATAATGTATTTATAAAATTTTATAAATCCTCCCTATAAGTTGATGATTTTGTTTTTCACATTTATTATATTATGTATAATTATTTCCATGATCTTTTAGTCATTTTAATGGAAGGAACCCAAACGAACCAATTTAATAATGACTATAATAGCAAATGTGGAGATTGTTAGAATATGTAACCTAATGAAATTTAGGTTGGAATAAAAACCTCCTGGAAATACTCAACCATTTATATCATATTGTGGGAAAACCCATTCTTTTATGAGGCCATGAACAAAAAAAGGAGATAGGAAATAACTCTAGATTTATTTTTGATACACCATACATCAATTTTTTGTGGATGTTATAATACACTTATTGCAGAGAATCGGTTAATAAAACAAAATATATATCTTTTCAAATATAATGCCCAGGAAAAGAGAATATCATTTTTGAAACCAATTTCAATGAATGAGATTTTTTCTAGTGGTAAATTTTCATTTGATATAGCATTTAAAATGGATAAGAAGACTCTTTTGAATTGGAAGAGTTCAATGACACATTTTTTTCTAATAACTTCCCCGCACACTTAATAAAAAGTGTTGGTGTTAAACGTATTTATCAAATATATTGATGAAACTATTGGATGGAATTATGTAAATATCACACGTCCTATGAGGTTTGACTAATGTTTAATATCTGATGTTGAGATCAAAACTGATCTTTTCATTACAAAAAGAAGAATGACATTCAAATTTTGTAATCCAAATGAGTCTTTTGAAAGTATAAATATATTTTTTATATTCTATTAAGGTATAGATGGAAATTAAAAAAATAGACAAATATATGTAAAATAAAATTATATAATGTATCAAAGAACAATTGATGATAATATATGTTGTTCTAAGAATATCGAATTTACTACATGAAATAACCGTTGCAGTAAAAAGCCATGTGATTCTTTAATGGTTTCTGGAATTTTTATATGTGTTGTAAACTAGGATTCTAAAAAATGTTGAATAAAATCTAACTGTTATATTAATGCTACAAATTTTAATAACATCTAAATGAATGATGTACAAGAATTAACATTCAACATATGGAAATATTTCTAATTTAATTCGAATCAATTCAGCAATCCTAAGGATAATAAATATTAAAATCTATAGTGACATCCCATACCATGATAAAAATGAATTTAATTCTATGTTACTACTACTTTAGAAAATCATGATAATAATATCATTTGAGGTAAACATGATATCATTTCATGATCCATGAATACATTATTTTATTTTTGATCATATAATTAGATTTTGTCACAAAAGATTTAATATAATTTGGAATCACCATTCAAAATAATGGATATTTAAATAATTGTGAAAAAATGATCATGTTTATGATTTTTAAATTTGTTCAGATTAAGGATTCTTGGAGGATACCTCAGTAATTTCAAATTCATATTCATTTTTTTGAGTTAAATACAATATTATATATGAAATGTCTCTCCATGCGATAAATTATATATCAAATTTTAGAATAAGAATGTACAATTTAATATCTCATGCCATTTTAATATTATATATAAATGTTAGGATGATTTTAACTCACTAGGGAATAATATTCTATAATATTGGTTATCAAGAAAAATGAAAAGTGAATATTTTCTCAAATGATCATGGTGGAAGTTAAAATTAATAACTTGACCAATGTCTTAGAATATATTGACGTGTTTTCAGATGAACTAACTAATATTCTCCCATATTAAGTGGTTGAGATATTAAATGATGAAATACATAGATATATTTTTGCCTCATAATCCCAATTAGAATAGAAGCTATTGATTGTGATTAATTAAAAATATTCTATAGAGAATCTCCACATCGTTTTTATCTTCTCGGTGCTACACCAAGAGGAGATCTAATCCACTTTAGTGAGAACAAATATGGATAAATAAGAGATTTCAATGATAATTGCAATTAATAAAATAAGTAAACTATAAATAATTATATATTTACATATATATAAAACATATTTATCCAAATTATAGGATCTTAATATTTCATGATTATTCACCATCAATATAGATATCATAAGTTACATTTAAAAAGAGATGATGTGATGGAGGAAATATTATATACATGGTATGGACACTAGGAAATTATAATTATCAAATTTTACCTTATGAATGTATGTTTATCAAAATTAATATAATCAATTGGGTCTTTAGAGTCATGAATGATGAATTTATTTGGTTATTTTGATACAATGTTTTTATAAATTCATAGACCTTGTAATATCATGAAGTTAATATTTTTATTATGTTAGCATTCTAGAGAAATCATATAGCGTATGAAAAAATAAGGATGTATTAATTCTATGTTAAAAAAATCAGTTCATGGGCAATATAATCATATGTATATGAATATCATTTAATATATCAACGATTGAAATTATTAGACAATATATCAAACCAACTACTATAAATTAGATCTATACATTATTTTTTAAATATAATATTACCAAATAGTTTAGATAAATTTATTTTGGAAATAAAATTTATATAACCTATCAATATTGAAGAGATTAATGCTAAATTAGACTATGTAATATGAAGATTATTTTAGTTAAATAAAAAAGAAGTTAGTCATTTATCAGGTACTTATGTTACCCTACTATGGGGAAGGTTTATAATATACAGTGATTAATTGAAATATGGATTGGGTCATATCCTCAAATATAATTATAAGGGTATTACCTATCCCCCCTAAAAATTAATGTATCATGTCAAATATTTCCCCACACGTGATTTATTGCTAGTAGTTGTGAAGGTTGTATTAAATATTCAGAGGCATTGTCTATATAGAGATAATAATGATATATATACTGATCAAAATCGATTAAAATATATATTGACACAAATGGTTGTGAATATTAAATAATGATATTTTCATAATTGATTAAATATAATTAATAATAAATTCATTTACACATAATGAATTTAAAAATGTGGATGGTACAATATGCAGGAATGGTCAAGCCACTCTTTCCACTATGAAAATTGAAAAAGGCCTAATACTCAGGGATTTTGAAAATGATGATTTAGTAAGTCATAATGGGAAGCGATAAATCCTTTCATTCTAATCTATCATCCCAGAAAATCATCAAGCATAATGATTAAACTACCAAATAATGATGATTTAAAACTATATATAATTTTTTTGAATATTTAATATTTAATATTTAATCATTGAAAAACATGGTGATATAATATTTAAAAGACTGATATTTTTCCAATAAAATACAAAATTAAATAAAGATCATTTTTATGATTCACGTAGATTATAAATATCTAAGAAGAATCGATTTTTATATATGGTTATATATGTAAATGTATCATCCTTTCCCTAGTTACGCAGAGTCAGTGCATTATTACATAACATTTTCATGATCAAAAGGAAATCATGTCTCGAAAGACTGATCAGTTTAGTATTACTGAAAACAAGATTCATACATATGTTCAACTTTATAGCATGAAGGGAAATATAACACGAATATATTTCATTAGAAACATACAAGCCTGCTAGATTATTCCTTCAGGTCACTCATAACTAAATTCTTCATATCTTGGGAAAATGAAACATAATAAAGAGGTGAGCTCAAACACTCAGAATGGGTAAGTAATATAGTGGAAAATTATATAAATATCAAGCATGGTGAATAATTGAAACCAGACGCCTTTACCAATAATAAACATGAATACCATTATGGAAGGAATATGACTTGAATAAATAATGCCATAATAAAACATAATCATGGGTATTCTACAAGTCGAATGATCACATGAACCATTAATATTATCTTCAAAATGTGGGAATGTATAATGCTGGACATTCTGAAACATTTTTTCAAGGCCTCAGCCAAGATGTCTAAAACTGATTACAACCTCTTCCAAAACCATATGTCAAATTGGGAAATTCCTTGGCCAATTCCACATCTATTTGTCTCATGAGATCTACCGATTCATCGAGGAGCTATAACAGGCTCCACCTGTAACATACTATGTCCAATACATGCCACATATGAAAAGATTTAAACATATCATAAACATTCATATTAAAACTAGCATACAAAATGTCAATACATTAAACATAAACCATGAATGGTATAAAAATAACAAATCCATAGTAAAACATATCACAAAATCTTTAATACAATATGGATGTTCGGTATCATAATAAATCAACATCAAATAAACTTAAAATCTATCAAAGGATGTTGACACATATGAAATAAAAACCCTTTTTAAAGAAATATCACTTTGTATTTTGAAATTATTTAAGTTTCACATAATTATAAAAAAAACATTTAATTTGAAAATATTTTTATAAGATTTTAAGGGATGGTTTGATTATGTTATAAGATAGGAAAATAGTCTCACCCGCCGTATAAGTTAAAAAAACATTCTTTCCTTAAATTTGTCAAAAAGGTCCAAAAGTACCATTTTTGGAAAATGATGATAGGATTCCATTAAAAACACATAAGGGTATAAATGACATTAACCCATTATCTATTAAATATTAAAAAAGTTTTGAAATACATTTTTATGTAACGTGGATGTGGATGATAAAGTGGTCCCAATTGATACTTACATAAAAACAACCTCTAATAACAAAGAGATAGTGAAACTAAACCATGCCTTGTACTTTTCCTTGGTCAGGAGTAGTTTAACCTCCTGTATAATGGTTAAATAATTGATATTCAATTATACAAGAATCATATACATTAATATGATATCATATATGATCTTTTTACATTGTTTTGTTGATAATACCTTAGTATTATCGTCGTTTCGGTTGTTAACGGATTCATTGTCCTTTGTATTATTTGTTAGGTGAGTCATATTTGTTCTGGATGGGATGTATCTTATTCATATCCCAAATTATATAATATCTGTAAACATTATTTTTAATCATCTAATGAATATTAGTCTTGAATGGATACGATGGGGGATGTATCTCATCTCGTTCGTCAAGATGGTAATCCGTACGTACGCACGAGCGAAAATATCATTCTTTTAATATTAAAAGAATATATAATTGGATGGTATATCAAATATAAAGAATAATTATCATGTTATATTTATTATTTACATCAATTACACATCATTATTATACACATACAAATAATGATGTATTGAATTAGAATTACACCATGACGTGGAGACGGTAATCCGTACGTACGCACGTATGGTGACATTTCATTAAATGGATGGATAGAATAATGAATATATCAGTACAATATTTATAATAACATCAAATTATATATAAGATACATGAGTTATTATTTTATAATGGAATTAATAAAGAAAGATGAAGTGGATGAAGAAAAGAACACGAAAGTGGGTGGGGAAATTATTACCTCTTCTTCGGGGTTCTTCCTTTTGATTTGATCAAAAGGGAAATTTAGGTTTAATTTATAACTAAAGGAAGGCCTCTAAGATGAAGGGAGGATATTTTATAGGGTATTTGGGTAGAGGTTTTCCGAGTCAAATGGCATTGAAGGTGTGAATTATAGAGAAGGGGGAGGGCCGTTTTATAAGAGGGGTGAGAGGGAACTGTGGAAAAGCTATAAATATTATTTTATTATAAAATAAATTTCGTTTTCTAATGACTCTAAAATATATTATTTAATGTATAAGGTGGTTATGGGTCAAAATAAACTCATCCAATAGGTTTTAGATAGGTTTGGGTCACTATATTAACTTTATCATTTAGATTTAACTCTTAGTTAAATAGTTTGTCATTTACCATGTCTCTTTGTATTTTTATATTATACGGTTTATAATCATAATATATACAACCAAGAGAACCCCAAGAGGTCCACTAATGACAAAATTATCATTATATAAGTACATTGGCCAAACTATATATTTTTGGAAAAGAATATCAATTAATAATATAATATTTCTTTTAAAAACTATTTTATGTCAATTTTGACACTATTTGGTAATGTCCTTTTGCTAAATATATAACTGCATTATTTCATAGAAAAAGATCATCTAACCAACCCTAATATGTCATATTTTCCTTTATAATTAGTTTAATTCATAAAAAGTCTCAAATTACAATTATTTGGATATTTATAATATCAATTATTTAAATATTTCTTCAATTAGGTAATTACTGCATCACCATTGTGTCATAAATAAATTAAACTATAAAATGTCTAAATATTATAAATAAAATACCATTATGTAGGAAATAATTTATCGTACTAATGAATATTTATAATCTAATTTGTCTTATGTATAACACTATATTCAAAAATGTATTATTTATTAAACATTGATTTTAACTCTTTTAACTCTTTTTTGAATTAAATAATAATAAATGTCCTAATCTAATCCATGCAGACCAAAGAGGTTCATATTTTATTTATAAGGTTGTTTTTGGTTGAATTAAACTTTTCCATTAGATTTAGGACATCTTTTTGGGTAATAATAATTGTAGAAGGAGAAAATAAGAGGAACCAGAACCCCGCAAGGTAAACTCTCTAAAGGATCCCTTGGGTTAATTTATAATAAATTCTAAAGACCACACCGGACCTCAAGTCCGATGTGGGATGCAAAATCCAATAGTCCCCCTAAAACTAGTTGTACCCAGCTTAGACACATAAAGAAAAAATAAAGCAAGAAAAAGATGCGGCAAACACTCCCCCTCAAGCTGGAAATACCAGCTTGAATACAAAACAAGATAAAACAAAATAAAATAAAAATGCTACAAAGGCTATTGCGCCCCTTCATGATCGAAGCCCCCCCCCCCCCCCCCCCCACAGGATGATGTAAGGATGATGTCGCCGATGCATCAGATGAACCACTCAGACCGAGCCGATGGACAGAGCGCCAGGAATGCCGCACTAGTGGGGCCGGTCATTGAAACACTGGGAAATCCTAACTAGCACCAGGAAAACCGCACTTGCGGGGCCGAAAATGGGAGGTAGGGATTCTGCAAAAGTGTTGCGGGATCTGGCGGCACCAATGGCCCCAAATCCTTGGTGGTCGATCTTCTACGCCACCGCATGGGCGTGCCAGCGGACAGAGATGTGACTACCAGAAAGATGCCAGGGGATACTGGCTAGGCGGGGATGCCGCAGGAGGTGCCAGAGAGACGAAACTAGAAGCTGGGTAGACCTGGGAGTCGTTGGAGACGAGCCTGGAGTTGCGGGAGGTATGGGAGCCGCAAGCCGAGGAAGGGAGGCAGCTGGGGAACGCCACTAGAGAATCCTAGTAACCGCAGCTAGAGGTAGGGTCGGGAATCCACAGTGGGAGTTGGCAGGTCTTCTCGCCGTGAGATGTGGGAGTGAGCCATCAGTTTCAGGGAGCCGAAAAGACCGCCTAGCAGGCCGGGAGGAGCGTCGTCAGGGGAAACTGCCATGTGACGGGTGGGAGCCACACGGATGGAGGACAGAGGTAGCGCCGATATCTGGAGGGGAAGGATCTCCTCAGAAGGATCATCACCGCATGAGTACCGTCGCGTGGGAGGACCGTCGTACATACTATTAGAGAGGTGGAGCTGGAAGCCAGTGCCGGTAGGGGGAGATCCACATCGAATGTGGAGGGCCTGGAGGGAGTTGTCATGTCGTCAGGATCAGGCATCGGGTTATCGGCCATTGCATGGATCATGGGGAGATCACTGGGAGAGAGATGCCACCGGGATGAGGGCTCCAAACTAGGTCACCTGGATGTGGTTATAGAGCGCGTAGAGGTGGAACCGGGGAGGGACGGTCTGGTGCTGCAAATCAGTAGGCGACGGGAGGGATCTGCCGGGAACAAGGTATCGGTAGGGGGAGAACTGCCAGGACGAGGTCGAAGCATGGATCAAGGACCGCCAGAGTGGTCGGATGGGAAATACTCTGGCTCGTAGGCCATAGAAGCTTCCCCCCTCCCCTTGGGGGAGAAAAAAAAATATTAAATCCTAGAGAAGAATAAATAAAAATAGATGGAAGGAGTGTAGGGATTAATTTTCCTCTGATACTATGTAGGTTGGGAATCCCCCTTGCCTCCTTACCTCAAAGTGAGGTGGATGCATTATTTTATAATGAATGAAAAGGACCACATCAGACCCCAAGTCTGATGTGGGATACAGACTCCAACAATAATATCATTTTTACACTTAGTTTTCATATTTTCTTTTAACCATGGTAAATAAAGGTGAAAAGTTACTATTCACAAAAATTATAAACCAACAACAATGAAATAAATTGAACATATATAGGTATTGTATATCTATTTTGACCTAAAATAAATTTAAATAAAATAATTAATTATTTTAATAAAAATTTGGTTTTAAATTCTAACTTAGTGTTTTTCAGTATTCATCAATAATTGAATGTTTTCAGAAAAATACTAAAAATTCACCCAAATCTAATTTCGATATTCATAATTAAAAAATTATGTCTATTTTTAAAGATAAATTTAAAAACTTTCAAAAATTGGGTATTACTATTTATAATGGCTAGTTTGATTGGTCGTGGTATGTGTTAGAACTCGAAGTGGCGTACAACACAAGAAACTATATTATTAAAAGGGAAACATACCGTGGCAGCATGGGGCGATACATTCTCCCCTCCTTCAAATAATTTTGTCCTCCAAATTTTTAGAATACTACAGCATGAAAAGACTCGGGTGGTTCTTCATCATAAGTTCATCGGCTTCCCATGTTGCCTCTTCTGTGTTATGGTTTCTCTATTGAACTTTTACCAGATGAGTCATCCGGTTTCTCAACACTTGTTCTCTGGTTTCAAGAATCATGAAGGGCTCTTCGAAATAAGAAAGATCGGGTTCCAGTTCTAATTCCTCATAGATGAGTATAAGCATTTGGTCAGTCATGTATTTTCTCAACAATGATATGTGGAACACATCGTGAACTTTTGAGAGATTTGGCGGCTTTTCCTAATGATAAGATACATCCCCAATTCATTCTAGATTTTTGAAAGATCTGATGTACCGAGGACTCAATTTTACCTTCTTACTGAAACCTATATCACCCTTCCATGGAGATACCTTCAAGAAAATATAATCTCTGACGTGAAATTCCAAATCATTCCTTCAGTTATCAGCATAGCTCTTCTACCTATATTGGGATGCTTTAATGTTGTATTGGATTACCTTCACCTTTTACATCGTTTCCTCCACCAGTTCTGGGCCTATGAGTTTTCTTTCACCAATATCATCCCAACAGGTTGGTGTGCGACATCTCTTTCTATATAATGCTTCATATGGTTCCATCTGAATACATGAATGAAAGCTATTATTATAGGAAAATTATACCAGAGGTAAATATTGATCACACATATTCTGAAAGTCATGTGAGCAAGAACTCAACATTTCTTTTAAGGTTTGAATAGTCTATTCTGATTGTCCATCAGTTTTGGGGTGGTAGGCAGTGCTCAAACAAAGATCAATATCTAGGGATTTCTGATGAATTTTCTAGAATCATGATGTAAAATTCGGATAAAAATCAGAAACAATCGATAGGGGTACTCCATTATGTCTCACAACTTCATTAATATATAGTCTTGCTAGACTTTCATATGGTAAATCTTCCCTTATTGAAATAAAATGTGCTGAATTGGTATGATGATCAACAATGACCCAAATTACATCATTTCATATAAGAGTTTTTGGTATTCCCATGAAATATTCCATCATAATATTATCCAATTTCCACTCTGATATGGAAAGAGGTTGCATGACACCTCAAGGCTATTTCTTTCCAGCTTTCACTTTTTGAGAAACCCTACATCTTGATACAAAATCCGCAATCTCCCTCTTAATGTTGTCCCACCAAAAATGTTCTTTCAAATATCTATACATTTTGGTGATCCTTGGCTGTGTAGAGAATTTGGAACTAAGATCATCATCCAACAATTCCCTTTTTAGATCAGGTATATCAGGAACAAAATGTCAGTTTCCAGACTTCAAAATTCCATCTTCATACACAATGTCACTCAATATCCCATCATTAATAGCTTTAATCATCTGTTGAAACTCTTCATCACCGGTCTGAGAACTCTTTATCCATTCTAGTAAAGATGGTTTGGAAAAAAATTAAAAAATCATTGATGTTTCACCTTCCACGGTTATTACCATATCCATCTTTACTAGATCTATATATATAGGATCCATTTCAACTCTCATCTTTTTCAAAACTGCATGATCTTTTCTACTCAAACATCGTCGACCTTATTTCCCTTCCCCTAGTGGTAGTGTATAGTGCAATCATAATCCTTGAGTAGTTGTAGCCATCACCTTTCCCTAATATTGAGTTCTTTCTACGAGAAAATATAATTCAAACTCTTGTGATCAATATATATCTCACATTTTCACCATAGAGATATTGTCTCCATATCTTCAAAGAAATGATTATAGCTTCTAATTCTATATCATGATTAGCATAGTTTTTCTCATGCCTTTTTAGTTGTCACGATGCATAGGCAATAACTATATCATTTTTCATAAGGACACAACCACGTCCTTTTTATTAAGTATCACTATAAATAACAAACCCATCACTCCCCGATGGTAGAGTCAATATAGAAGCATTGACAAATATTTTCATTAGTTCTTCAATACATGTTCACACTATTTTTTCCAAAAAAAATTTAACCCCTTTACGTGTGAGCATGGTTAATGGGTTAGCCAACCTGGAAACATTCTTGACAAAACGTCGATAATAACTTTCTAAACCAATAAAATTGCATACCTCAGTTATACTCGTCGGTGTTGGATGTTATAGGATTTCCTTGGTATTTGAATGATCAATGGAGATTCCATCCATAGAGACAATATGGCCGTGAAAATAAATCTCTGGATGCCAGAATTGACACTAGCTAAACTTCCCATATAATTCATGTCTTCTAAGAGTATTTATAATAATGCGCATGTGATTTTCATAATCTTCATATCGTTGGGAGTATAACAAGATATCATCAATAAATACCACTACAAAATCATCGATATATTCCATGAAAACTCAATTCATTAGATCTATGAAGACATAAGGTGCATTAGTCAATTCAAATGGAATTACTGTAAACTAATAATGCCCATTCATGGTTTGAAATGCTGTCTTTGTAATGTCTTCCTTCTTCATGCACAACTGATGGTATCCTGATCGAAGGTCAATCTTTGAAATGTATTGAGCTCCATGATGTTGGTCGAATAAATCAACAATGCGATGTAGGGGATACTTGTTATTTATTGTTAAAGAATTGATCTCCCAGTAGTCAATGCACAACCTCATTGATCCATCTTTTTTTCTTTACAAAAAGTAAAGGGGCTCCCCATAGAGAAACAAAAGGGCGAATAAATCCCTTATTACTCAATTCCTATAGTTGTTTATTTAGTTCTACTAATTCCACAGTTTCCATTCTATATGGGGTCTTTGATATGGGTCTTGAACAATGAATTATGTCTATAGAAAACTCAATTTCTCGTGCTGGGGGATGTCTAGGTAAATCATCTGGAAACACATCAATATATTCTTTCACAATAAGAACATCCTCTATTTTAACATTACTTTCCTCAACCACAGTTTTTTCATTATCTACCTCCCCAATATATTATTTTAGTATAGATACTAGGGGTGGATCTAGATAAAAATTAGGTGGTGAAGATTATGCTCTAATGATAAGGTGTTCATTATCATTATCATCAAAAATCTTAAGCTCCTTCTACATACAATAAATTTTGACATCATGGTCCGATAACCAATCAATACTGAGGATTCTATCAAATTCAATCATGGGTATGATGATTAGATCAGTAGATAGAGAACATTTATGTGCTATAATGGGGACTGATTCACAAAACATTGTTGCAATGATACTTCCCTTAAGAGTTTTGATTGAAATCTCCCTTGTTAAATAAAATTAGAAGTATCAAATTTTCTTAGAAAACTGTGAAGATATGATACAATGAGATGATCCAGAATCAAATAATGCATGTTCTAAACTTGAGGAAACCATTAAATTACCTGCCACTATGTCTTTTAGAGCTTCAATCTCAGCAGTAGTGATCACATAATCTTGGACTTGATCCCGTGGGTTTTTCTGAGGTAACCTTCCCTGAAACTTAGTACATTCATTTGCATAATGTCCCATCTCCCTACAATTGTAGCATTGAACAACGGCAATGTCTTTCTTTCCCTTACAATCACCAGCAATATGGAATTTCTGTCCACATTTGTATCATACTCCTTTTTCTTTTAGACATGCACTTGGGTTCTTCCTTCCGCAATTACCCCTTGGTGTAAATTCAATTCTTCCCATCTTCTTTATTTTCTTATTTCCTTTCCTAGAGTGTTATGTAGATCTCTTCTTCTCTTGCATTTATTTAATGTCATAAGACATAGAGAATTACGTTTCTGACTTGAAAATAAATGAGACAACATCTTCATATGATAAGAAGGATTATTATTTTAATGCTCGATAGAGAAGTGGTTTTAACCCATCAAATAAATAATCAATCATACTTCATGGGTTACATTTATAATCAATAGCATGCCTCTCTAACCTTGTAAAGTTAGCCTCATAATTTATGACATTATTATCCCCATTTTTCCACAGACTCTTAAATTGTCTTTCAATGTCCACTCAATGGTCATGAGGAAAGTATTTTTCTATGAAAATTTCTTTAAAATCCCTCCATTCCACATTTGATACTTAATCATCTTCCTTTGTGTTTTGAATCAATGACCACCATTGATCAACATCTCTAGTGAGGAGGTAAACATCCTTGACAAATTTTTCCTTTTCACTACTCTCCAATGCATGGAATACTTTCACTAAGGAATTTATCCATTTCTCAGCTACAAATTGATTTTCACTCCCATGGAACGTTGGTCGATGTTTCCTCATGAAGCTGTATAACATTAATCCTCCACGATGTGGATCAGGGTGCTCTATACTGGTAAGATTATTATTTATAACCTTAGTGAGTTATTCCAGTATGTTGATAAGATGATAAAAACCAATTGTATCACCAGATACACTATAATTATCTTGAACAAGAGGAAAATCCTTACATGGAGTGCATGCATTGATACCGTTTCCATTCTTTCCACTAGGTGGAATTTCTAAACAATGGAATAAACTAGATTAGTTTATGAATCAAAATAAATAATTGCAAACTTGTAAAGTGCATAACATAAATTGAATAGTTTATGGATATAATCCATAATCATAAAAAAAATTCATTGAAGAAGTATATAATCATAATCCTTTCATAATGGTTTGTAAAGAAAATTATAATTATCCTTAGGATATCCCCTAGGAGCGTCGTAACCAAAACTGAAAAAAGGCCCATTGTCAGGCACCAGTTCCCGTTCTAGTCGAGCTTAAAGTAGTGTTTTTGGCTTTTACACCTTGCTACAACTGTTCCAGAGCCGCCTCTACCTGTTCGTATCCAGACATGGATGTATTTCTTGGAAAACATAAAAAATCTCTACAATACCAAAAATCTAGGATGTTCTTCTATACTAATCCTCAATGTCTATCTTAGGGCTATGTGCTATAATCAGAGTATATATAAATCTATATTCCAAGGTTTGTACTAAACATCATCTGATACCAACTGTAACACCCCGCCCCTAGTTACCCAGAGTCGGTGCATTGTTAAATAACATTGGCATGATCAAAAAAATTACGTCCCGAAAGACCGATCTGTTTAGTATTATTAGAAATAAGATTCATACATAAGTTCAAATTTACAACTTGAATAGAACTGAAACAGAAACATATTTCATTAGAAACGTCCCACCCTCCTAGATTATGCCTTCAGGTCACTCATAACTAACTTCTTCATATCCTGGGAAAATGAAACATAAGAAAGTGGTGAGCTCAAATTCTCAGTAAGGGTAACTAATACAGCGGAAAATGACATAAATATTATGAATGGTGAATAATTGAATCCACTTGAATTTACCAATAATAAACATGAATACTTTTATGGTACGAATATGAGCTGAGTAAATAATTCCATAACAAAATATAATCATGGTTATTCTACTTGTCGAATGACCACATGAACCATCAATATTATTTTTATGATGAGAGAATGTATAATTCCAGACATTCTGAAACATTTTTTCAAGGCCTCCCCCAAAACGTTAAAAAATATTTTGGCCACATCCAAAACCATATATCAAATTTGGAAAGGCCTCGGCCCATTCCACATCTAGTTGTCTCATGAGACCTACTGATGCATCGAGGAGCTGTAGCGGGCTCCACTCGTCACTTACTAAGTCTAATACATTCCTCATATGAAAGTTTTTAAACATATCATAATCATTCATATTAAAACTACCATACGAAATGTCAATACTTTAACCATTAAGCATGAATGGTAAAAAAATAGCACATCCACAGTCAAACATACGACAAAACCATCAATACAATATAAAAGTTTTATATAATAATAAATCAACTTCAAAAAAACATAAAATCCATCAAAGGATGTTGACATAGATTAATTTAACCCATTTTCTAGTAAATAGTAAAAATATTTTGAAAAAAATTTTTAAGAAACATGGATGTGGATAATAAAGGGGTCCCAGTAGATACTTACGTAAAAACAAGCCCAGATAATAAAGAGATTGTGAACTTAAATATTACCTTGTACTTTCATTTGGTCAAGGGTAGTTTAACCTCATTTATAATGGTTACATATTTTTTATTAAGTTATAAAATAGTCATATACATTAACATGATATCATATATGATCTTTTAACATTGTTTTGTTGATAATAACTTAGAATTATTGTTGTTTTGGGTGTTAACAGATTTGTTTTCCTTTATATTATTTTTTTGTGAGTAATATATGTTATGGATGGGATGTATCGTATTCGTATCCATAATTTTATAATGTTTTTAAAAATTATTTTTAATCATCTAATGAATATTAGTCTTGAATGTATATGATGGGGAATGAAGCTCATCGCGTTTGTGGAAAAAGTAATCTGTACATATGCACGAGCGAAAATATCATTCTTTTGATATTAAAATAATATATAATTGGATGGAATATCATATATACAGAATAATTATCATGTTATATTTATTTTTTAAATATATTACACATCATTATTATACCTATCCAAATAATGATATATTGAATAACAATTACACCACAACGTTGAGACGGTAATCTGTACGTATGCACGTATGTTGACATGTCATTCAAAGGATGTATATAATAATGAATATGGCTGTACCATATTTATAATAACGTCACATTATATATTAGATACAAGACTTATTATTTTAGAATATAAATAAAAAATAATGAAGAAGTGGAAGAAGAAATGAACTTGAAAGAGGGTGGTGAAATTATTACCTCTTATTCGGGTTCTTTCTTTTGATTTGATCAAAAGGGCTCCATAGGATGGATTTATGACTAATGAAAGTCCATTAGGATTAAGGTAGGATAGTTGAGTGGGTATTTGGGCAGTGGTTGGCCGAGCCAAATGGTTTTGAATGTGTGAATTACAGAGAAGGGGAGTGCCCTTTTATAAGAGGGGTGAGGGGAACCTTAAGAAAAGATGGAAATATTATTTTATAATAAAATCATTTTCAGTTTCCAATGGCTCCAAAATATATTATGTAAAGGCTAAGGTGGGGATTTTTCTAAAACCACTCAATGAACAGGTTTTAGATTGTTTTGTGTCACTATATTAACTTTATATTTTAGATTTAACTCTTAGTAAATTAGTTTGACATTTACCATATATATTTGATTTTTTATACTATATTGTTAATAAACTTACTATATATATCCAAGAGAACCCCAAGTGGTTCCTTAATGATACACCTATCATTATATAAGTTATTTGGCCGAACCTTAGATTTATATAAATAGAATATCAATTAATAATATAATTTTTTTTAAATCTCTTTTATGTCAATTTTGACACTATTTGGTATTTTATTTTTGATAAATTTATAACAACATTATTTCATCTATCCAACCCTAATATGTTATATTAACCTCTAAAATTAGTGTTATATAAAAATTCTAAAAGTAAATTTATTTGGATATTTTATAATATCAATTATTTTAATATTTCTTTAACTAGGTAATTACTGCATCACCATTGTGTCATAAATAAATTTAATTATTTAATGTCCAAAAATTATAAATAAAATAACATTATGTAGGAAATATGTAATTATATATAATTAATATTTATAATTGAATATATCTTATATATAACCCTTTAATAAAAATGTTTTATTTATTAAACTTTGATTTTAACTCTTTTAACTCATCTTTGAATTAAATAATAATTAATATCCTAATCTAATCCAGGTTGACCAGAGTGGTTCATATTTTATTCCTAAAGTTGGTCGTGGTCGAATTATACATATCCAATAGAATTATGACATGTGTTAGGAAAATAATAATAACATTTTTAACCTTAATTACCCTATTTTCTTTTAACCGTGGTAGATAAAAGTAAAATGTTTCTATTCACCAAAAATTATTTTTATCTTATTGAACCACATCTTACTCCTTGATGTTAACCATGTCACTTGGAATTTCAAAATTCAACTAACAACAGTGTTAAAATTATGTTTTATGTGAATTATCAAATTTTCCTAGGAGTTGGGTAAAAGACGGTGAAAAGTACAATAAAATTATATATATATATATAATTATTATAAACTGACTCCAATAAATTACATTGAATATATATAGGTATTATGTATATATTTTTACCTAAACTATAACTCAGTGTTTTCACTATTCCTTAAAAATTGAATGTTTTCAATAGAATACCAAAAATTCACCCTAAGCTAATTTTTATATTCCAAATCCAAAAATGAAGTCCACTTTGAAATATAAAATTTATAAAATTTCAAAAACTGGGAATTACTATTCATAACAGATTGTTTGATTGGTTGTGGTGTGTGTTAGAACTCGAAGTTGCAGACAACACACACTACTGTATTATTTAAAGGGAAACGTACCGTAGATGCTTGGGGGGTTACAGTAAATATATATTTTAGTGGGATTGATAGATTTTTAAAATTTTATAATATTTATCTCAATGCTCGGTATGCCGTCAATTTATATTTTAATGTAAAATGTACAATAAGATATTATAACCATTCTATATATTAGTCTATAATGGAGGAAAAATCATGATATACTTTATCACAGGACTCCCCATAAATTCAAAAGTAAATAAATATTATATGTTTAAAAAATAACTCCAAACAATATTAAGACATTTTATTACCTTTTTTGAATATTTCTCCATTATCCATCTCACATTGTTATACATAAGGGAAGCAGTGAGGGTATAAGGTGTTCCACAATCCATTTTATATATTATTAATATAAGTATTACCTATAAATTGATGGTATTTATCCAGAAATAATTTTATATATAGTCATATTTAAGAATTTTTTATTATTATCTAACCGATTATCTATATTAGAAGAAAATTAAAACAATAGAGGATAAAATGAATAACTTTTCAATGGTTTTACATAGATTTTGGTTTTAAAACCCCCTATTTGGGGTCCCATTTAACATAATTACCATTATATAATTTATATAGCATAATATATAGATTTCTATTGTAAAAATTTATGAATTGAACTTTACAGGGTGATGTGGAGGGAGGAGGACGGTAAGTCCAGACATTGTTCTTTAAATTATGGAAAAGGAGAAATTAATTTAATGACATATAAATGCATTAAAATGTCAATTGATGATTTATATATGTATTCGCAGATGATATCAACTGTTTGATGTTTGTGAGAAGGATTTCCTTCAAATATCTCTATGGAAGAGGGTTTTGAGAATTTTCAAGATGGGGAATATGAGCCTTAGATAAATTAGCCTCTTCGAGATCCATGATGATGTTAGGTATATTGATAATCATTTATTATGACCAATAATCCTATACCAAGTAAAAAAAGTTTTCCATGTATATCATTTAATAATGTATATAATGTCGCCTAAAAATGTACTAAAATGATAATCTATTCTAGTTTAACAGAACCTATGTTATTATGAACAACCCATTTGAAAATATTGATTGAAAATATTATGTGATGTGGAAAAATAAAACTCACCTAGTCATAGTTGTTTTGATGGGTCACATGTTTTATAATTCCACATGGGAACATTAGTGTGTAATTAGATAAATGTACCCTCTGTTCAATTGCTCTATGAAATAAAATTTCTATAGTCAAATTCAAATAAATGGGGGTAAAATGTAACAACCCAAATTTATTTACCATTTAATGTTGATGGTATGTTCGATAAATAGCATTAGACACTATTCTAAATGCATGTTAACCAAAATATATTATATAAACATTGAAAAAAGAATATAAAAATAAATAATATATTTAATCATTAAAATATACTACATGTGGAAGAGAAAATATATGTTCATGATGTTTAAAAGTAAATTTATATTTTAGTATAAAAAAATTTATTTTTGTTGTATCAAAAAATTGAATATTATTAATGTGATATTTTTTTTACATATTTCCATTATAGATTCATAAAGTTTAATTTTTTAATAAATAATCCATAAATGTTATCAAAATTATTAAAAATGATAATTCTATATTTTATTTAATTTTAATGATTTAATAATTTAGTTTTTTTCAAATATATTTTTTATGAGATAATGTTTTTTATGTATAAAACTAACTTCTCATATATTTATAAATTTTTTGTAATTGAATATTTATAAAATTATACATAATATGTTTAAAAAGAGAAATTAATTTAATATTAAACTCTTTTAGTAAAATCAATTACTAACGTATAAAATTTATTTCCAATGAAAAGTATATTATTTTAAAAGAAAAATATATATAAAAAATTATGTAAAAAATCAATTATGTCTCCAAAACTAATGGATATGGTGATTTTAGAGAAAAATATATTCGAAATTATATTTTCTTCCATATTGTTTTTTCAATTTTAACAGTAAATTAAATTTACATTATAGAAAATTTAAGGCTTAATTATAAAACAAACATTCTCTTCACGTATAAAGACATATAACATCAACCACATTATGACTCAAAAACTATTTGATGTTATTCTTTAATCATTATAACATAGTATATATAAGAACGAAATGTGATATCCCAAATCCACTTGGTTCTATTATTTATCAATCCTTATATGTATGAACATAAATGTAGTACAAAATCATGATTTTGAAGCTAATATTTAAATCTCTTACTAATTCAGTATATTGAATGTTTCAATTTATTGAGAATTTTTCCAACTCCATTACCTAAAAAATTATTTTATCACATGTTTGAAAACATCAAATTAGAATAAAATTTTCACACAATAAGAAAAATTTTAAAAATTAGAAGTTTATTTTCCTTACAAAACATCCATATATTAATATTAACCTTATCAATGTAATGAAAAATTCTTAAAACCATGTGGAAAATTTTTAAAAATATGATATAAATATGAAAAACTCAATATTGTATATTTAAATAAAGAAATAAACATTTTAGTCAACAAATATATATAATATTTTGACATTTTAAAAATTAGATTTGTTGTAATAATGAAAAATATTATCCCATAAATCATCTTTTATGTCAAATCAATTAAAAAAATTCATAATAAATATCATTGGAAAAAACTCAAAATAATTAGTTTATGAATAGTTATGTGTCCTGAAAAATGTTTCAAAAAATTTATATATATCACTCTTAAGAAGTAGACATAAATTAATTTAATCATAACCTCATTATACTACATACTGAAATAATAATATAACAACAAAAACAATAGAGAGAACAAATAAAACATATAAAAATCATGGGAATGAATTTTATATATAACACATACCAATTGAGTAACAAATATATTCAACTTATATAATAATTTTACTAAGATCAGAATCATTATCCATTGAATTTGGGGTTTATAATTGACAAACACAACTGTGGTTTATTGTGGATCCAATCACCAATTGTTTATAATGAGACATCACATATAAGATATTTAAACGAACCACCCATAATTACGATATAATAGACACACCCATCAGTATATACAAAAAAATTATCAAAATAATAGAAATTAATGTATTATTACGTATATAATAATACATTAACTCATAATAATGATATTTCCATAAATGAAAAAATAGATTTCATTCAAATTTTTTTTTCATAAATACCATGAAAATTTTGTAAGAGATTTGTTATTGAAGAAATCAAATAAATCTTGTTATGGTAGCCAAATATCAAATAAAAAATATATTCGATGAAAAAAAATTGGGGATGAGTATGTATAAATATAACAATATTTTTCCATTTTTATAATAATTTACATTATAAAACAACTAAATATACAATACTAAATAAAATTTGAAAAAAATTAACATTGTCAATAAATATGAATTATAATAAATTAATGTCTTTATAATTAGATAAATATAAATTTTTTTAATATGGAGATGGGTGAAAATGATTTTGAAAAATAACCATTCAAAATAATTAAATGGTTGTTTAAGAAAAATTATACCTTACATTGAGTGGAGTCATCTCATACGTTATTTATAATCTTAAATAATAAAATTACGTTAAATATGTAGTTTATTATTTAACATATTATTAATTTATTAGACATTTAGTATTATTTAATTCCATTTCATATTCAATTATATATTCATTTATGTTCATGTCACATGTTTTTTGGATATTTATTTCAAGTATCAAAAATGAATTCATTATATTGAATTTGGTCAACAAGGGAATTATTCCCTCATCTCTATAATGGTAATTATGAAAATTATTGTGATTACTATATATTAATTTTTTTAAACAAACACGAATAAAGGTAATTAGAAATGAACTTTGTTGGTAACACAGAGAGGGAATCGCGTATGTATGTATAAATAACATTTCTATTATTCAATGAATCTGGGGGAAAGAATTAAAGTATTATATAATCATTACAAAAATCTGATTAATTTATTGATATCAAATACTATAACTATATATATATATTTATATAATATATTGTATCCATGTGGTGTAGTTTAGATAAAAGACACAAATTACTTTATGGAGGTAGTAATCCCCCAGTCCACGTGAACAACATTATAAATTTTTGAATGTTTTAAAAAGAATGAAAACAATATGATAAAGAAAATTCTAAGAATAATATTTTTTCAGTTAAATAATAAATATTCATTAAATCCATAATTTCAACCATCCTTAATTGGATGTGTTGGAAAAATAATTTAATCAGTTTGGGAGATGGAAGCCTACCATAAAACAAATGAAAATTCATTTCGAATATTAAGGAAGATGATATAGATATAAGTTAATGAATTAAATAAAAATATCATAAGATATGTGTGATATTTGGTTAATTGTTATATTATATTTGATCTTGATTATAATGATGTAGAATAAGATGTAAAAATAATAAATTCTATTAAAAGTTATACCGCATATTTGGACAACCTCTATTTAATTAAACATAAACACCATGAGGTCATTAGCAATCCCCAAATTAATGATATATAATTTAATTAGTGACATTATAAATTTTTTTCCTAGTCCTAGACATTCCAAAATTTCTTTTATGCATAACAAACATAGGGGAGGTGACATTTTATAAGTGAGGGGATGAGAACATTAGGGATTTTCTTTTGTTTTTAATCAATAAAAATTGATATTCAAGATAAACATGATCCAAAATATATATATATTATAGGTTGTATTATGATGGGTTAAAATAATCTCATCAAATAATAAGAAGACAGATTAAGTAATTTTATTACCCTTATTGAATTATTTTAACAAAATGTTATCTCTTTTGACTATTAGCATGATTACATGTGTTTTTAAGGTATTGATGATATAATAGTTACTATAAAATAAAACTTTATCCATAAACAGATCACTTTAAAAATGTTAAACTATTTCCAAGTGAGTTGACCGATTATAGAATGTTATTGAATTTTAAATAATTTAATAAAATATAATTTATTATAAAATTTTACTAATGATATTTTTGGATGTGTTCATTTAATTTAACATTGAAAATAGAATTAAATCAACAGAATTCAAATATAATCCTTTTTAAAATATATACAAACATATATTAATCTCATATAATCATGGTACATACTAATTTATTCATATTATATTACTTTAATCATTTTTTAACCATCTCATGTATTTCTTTTGTTGAATAAATAATTTGTAAGAATTCAGAAAGAATTAAAGGTAATTATATAAAAAATATTGAAATAAATTTAAATGAAATTTACTCTATCATTTAATTATTTATTTAAAAATGAATATTATTTTTATCCATGCGACAAATAATTATAGAATGTATAAGTAAGAATGTGATATTTTCAACCTTATCTATTATTAAATGTTATATTGGTCACAATCGATGAAATATGTCACTTATTTGAAAAAATGGTGTTTATTGAAGAACTCCACTCATCCAATATGATAAAATAATTTAATAGGTTTACTATTTTAGTTTTCATTGTATTATTATTAGCCTTAATTACGTGATATACCCTTAAAAGTTTCTCAATTACATACTAAGGAAACTCATATAACAAAAAAATTGTCTATATTTAAATAATTTGAACATCCTAAATTGATTTAGTGAATTAATATTCCATGATACTAATTTCAGATGAGTAATACTTTGATATAGATTTAACCCTGAAAAAACCAAAGTAATATAATTTTATTTGGAAATTTATTTTTATTATAGAATAATTTCTTACTAAATTACAGTGCAGTTTTTTTTTTTAAAAAATACAATTGGATTTTTCTTAATGAAATTATATTAAATAATTTTTATAACTAATCAAAAACATGAATTATCTATGTTAATAATAGGAATTACAACTAAATTTAATAAAAATTTTTTACCTATTCATTTGAATAAAAACATTTTTAAAAACCCAAAAATTAATTCTATGATAATTTTTAAATGGGAAATATTAAAATTATATCCTTTGAAAAAAATCCATAATTTTTAGAATGCTTATATATTATCATCTCATAAAATTAGTTAATATCATATTTCAAGGAAATATAATTTTGAAAAATTAAATTTATTTAACTAAAAATTGGTTTATTATTTACTAAAAATAAAGTGTTCAATTATATTTGATTAGGATCTTTATAAATATATTTTATAATATTGTTAATTATATTCATAAATGGTAAATTATTATGTTGGTTGTAAATATCTACATTAATTAATAATATTCCATAGATTGTTTAACTGTGGTGTTGTGTTCAACATATGGTATCTAAATGTAATTTTCTATTTTACGCTCTCTTGGGTGTTACATTCAACCAATAATAATAAATTAATTCCTAGTAGTTTTAACTTAGTCACTTTAATAATATTCTATGACATTTGAAAATACATTTTTTTAATTCCCACATCATAAGAGGGGTCAAGAAAACATACTCTGGGAAAGAGGGAAAATGATGACCATATGGAATAACACATATTTGGGTTTCAAAATAGAAGATCTTTAGTGGTAATTGAAAATATGGAAATGTAATATTGTAATAACATATTAAAAATAAAAGATAGTGATAGAGAACATTTTTCACTATAACATGTATGGCCATGAGAAATACATTGTCCAAAATACCATAAAAATGATTTTTTGAAAAATACCATCGATTCATAGTAAATAATGTTAAAAGGATGAAATTGTTTCCTCCAATACCAAATTCTAATTGTAGATTAATTTCATTTTTATAAATACAAACAACATTATAAATATGTTTTTACATTAGAAGTATAATTCTGTTCATTGATCTATTTAAACCACAATATAATATTTAAAAAATGACGAGTACTAAAGTTTATTTTAAATGCATTAAGAACCAAAATAAACTTCTAATGGACTATATATTTCAAAAATTATATCATCGTATTCATAGATTATTAAGACGTAAACATAAACCAAAATGGATAGAAAAAGGTATGATAAATCCAAAAATGAATATAGCCTTAAATAATGAAATCAAATAATTAAACCTAATTCTTCTATAATAACTCTGAAATTTGAACATAGATCATTTAATAATTAAATTTACTTTAAATTCATAAAGTATTCCTAATTTAGTACAAATCCAAAAAAATAATTAATTGATCCCATGTTCTTTGTATATTAATATAGATATGTCTCCAATTAACCTTAGTTAATGAAATTTCCATATGGTCAAATTTCTTATATCATAATAATATATTATCCCAAATAAGCTAATCATTTCCGTAAATAACCATAATTCCCATAATTCCATAATAAATTAATGTTAAAATCCTAAAGGTTATTCAATAATTATTCATTAAATAATATTTTGATCTTATTAAAAAATACGTCTATTTTTTCTGATCATATAAATTTTAAAAATGGTGAAATTATTAGAAAAGAACATTAATTAATATTAATCATATCACATTCAAGTCTCATTGTTCTCAAAAATTAAACAAATGTTCCCAAATTCAAAAAATCATCATAGGTAAAATCATATAAAAACTATTTTATATTAACCTGGATGAAATTTTATCATGTTGTAGGAAACACAACATTGTCTCCCATTAGTTGTGGGTTCATGAAAAATATCCTTTCAATATGAGAAATGTTTTTTCCATGTCCATAGATACTAATTCTACTGAATCTATATTAATATGTTTCGTATGATAGTAAAAAATTGATTAAAATAATATGAAATAATATTAACACCATAAACATTTAATATTGTTTCAATTTCATGGATTTTCCCGGACCACATTACGTACATCCCTAAGCATGTAATTCAATTATTCTGAAAATTTAATAAAAATAAAAATATGTATTATGTGTATATTAAATATTTAAATTTATTGAAATATATGTGAAATCGCATTAAAATTTAAACATATAAAAATTTAAATAGTATGTATATGAAATTTATCATTTTATCTTATAATTAAAAACCCATGATTAAATCTATAACACATAAGATGAACTATCAAGAAAACATTGTAATCTAAAATAATATCTATACCCAATCTTAAAGCTGACTATTAAGGCCCATCGTTACATTATTATATAATATTTATTTTTAATTCATTATTTCATTTTGTTATAGTTTTATTATCTTTATGGAATAACTTTTAATTTAATTTTTCTACCACTGTTAAATAAATAAGTGTTAAATTATAGGGTTAAAACAACCACACTGTATACATTTTATCAATATTAATAACATTTAAAATAAAACAATCTAACTTATATTGACAAAAAATTATAATTTATATCCTGAACAAATCATTATTCTTATTCATCAATAAAACTATAATAACCAATTTTAATATTTAGGATTATAACCAAATAATTAAATGTAAAATACAAATTATGTATACCTATTTGTTTATAAACAATTAAAAAAATTTACCCTATTCAAAATTATCATACCAATTAATAAAAACATTTTATTTACCAAAAAATCAAATTTTCAGCTTCAAAAATTTCATAAACACTTTCACAGAAAATCATAAATGAAATATAAAACCAATAAATATTTTTTAAAATATTTTTAAACCCATAATAAGTATTTAAAAAATAAATACATTTCAAAATTTATAAATAGAAATTTCATTCCACTAAACATACAATCATGATATTACCAAGTAAAATAATATTCTTTACAGAATATCAAATGAAATACTAAATAGTTCATTTACATAACATTGGAAATCATTTTTCATATCTCTCATATAGATTTAATAACCAATTTAACCTACTTTCATTATAGTTTTCTAGAGTTCTTAATCAATGACTAGTGGATTGGATAGATATAACGGACCCCCCATCTATTGTTTTCTATTTTACCACCCATACATGGATTTTAATAGAACCGGACATCCTTTTATTATAATGGATCCAATCACCCTTCTATTATAATTTTACGACCTATACATTTTTATAAATCCAATGAACCATAAAAAATTATTACCAAATTAATTATTTCATACAAATAAAAATATTTTTTAAACATAAAAATATTCGATTAGTTAGAAAACTTTTGGGGATTTACGAAGAAGATAGTTAAGATGATTATTTCATAGAATAATACATGAACAGTTTTAAAGGAATACATGAATAATATAATGGTTATAGTGGTGGGAAAAAATATATTCTATATATGATAAAATAGATATTTTTTTTTGGTGAAATTGCTCTGTATGAAATAAATAAAATGATTGTTTTTTAATACATAGAAATAAAAAAAGATACAATAAATTGACAATATAATTCATTAATGTATATATATTTAAATCAATTAAGGATTTATAAGAATAATGAAATGAATAAATAATATTTAGATGAATAATCTTTTGAAACATTTGGATCGAGGTCGATGTTAACGATACTATTGTCTTTAGTTTTACTTGTCATATATGTTATTTATCTTCCAGAATAATGAACATATGTTAAATAATTAATTTATTAAGAATAATTTCATGATTTTTATTCATTTATTTAATTTTATACTATTTTATATTCATTAACATTTTCATCACTTTTCACTTCGGATGTTTTGATAACATTGGACTCGTATAAACAAAATGGAATTGGTAGGTTTCCATCAATAAATAAGGTCATTATAACACCATCACGTGAATAATTGTAAGGAAAATATAATAAATATAATATAAAAATAATAAATTAAAAACAAAAAAATTTATTATTATTAAGGAAAAGGGTCTATGTTACATCTATTGAAATTGTATGCCATACACAAATGAGAGTAACATTTACATTTTCCAATTATCCTGATGAATGTAAGGTGATGATTATTTTTTCTATAAATAATGAAGATTATTTAAAACATATATATTTAATTTTATTTTAATTAATTAATATATAGAATCCATTAGATGCAATTACAATAAATGAACTATTTCAGTTCATGGATGTTATAATAAACACATACACAGAAATAACATAATCAATTTTCAATCGATTAAATATAAAAAAAGTGATGATATTTTAAATAATAATAATGATAAAAGTTTATTTAATTTATTATATTTACTATAATTCCATCATTACAACCCTACCAAAGAGATAATATTAGAATATTAATTATATTAGTTCACAAGGCTATTTTCCACTGTATACAGAAATGATTGTTCTACTTCCCAATTAATTGAATAAGACATTGAATAGTATATTAAATTGATATAAATAATACCATTATATGAATGATAATAATATAATTATTTTATAATAATTTTATATTGTATTTCAGAGAGGAATATTAAAAAAGTCATTCAAAACATTTGATTATAATCTATACCACTTCTTTGAAAACATGTTTGATTTTCAACATAGGAACCATAAAGATTATATTATTTTAAATTTAAAACACTTATAATGTGGGAAGGGATGGTGGAAGGATGTATATAAGATTGTGTCTAGGAAAGGGATTTTTATGTTTAAGGATATGAAAAGAGGAGGAGTAATTTTATAAGTGACCGTAAAGACACTTTTGGAATTTTTCAAACTATTAAAATAAAATAACTTAATTACAATGGAAGAAATTATAAAAAATGATATATTTAAAATATTGGATATGGGAATATAGAAATAATCTCAGCTAAAAATAATTTATCATGCTTATGTTATTTTTCTTCCCTTATCATTTGGTTTAAACCCACCAGTAACTTTTTTTAGGATTACAATAAAAAAAGTAACTTTACACATTATGAGTCCTAATTATTACTATAACATTTTAATTGTCCCATAAACTAAAATTATTTCCTATATTAAATGGTATAATAAATACATCTACGTAGATACGGTTTATTAGAAATTTAAATCAATTAATGAAATATTACTTATTATAAAATATCATTAATATAATTATTATTACTTTTCATTTAATTAGACATTGATAATGAAATGAATTTCAAGGAATTGGAATATAATAATTTTACATATCTATAAAATGAAATATATAACAATAAAAAGTTTGGGAAATAATTATTCATTCCAATTTATAAAATATCAACAATTTTGTAATCGTTATTTTATTATTTAATTAATTTAATAAATAAAATATATGCAATATGTTATAATTTAATGTAATTGTTTAATCAATATAAAATTAATAAAATTACATTAAAACCCTTTATCTCTCAAATAATCATTTAAATATTAATACATGTTTTCTATCTCTTTAAAAAATATATATTAATTTATAGCATAAAAGTTATATTTTGACCATTATTATTTTGTTAAATTATTTTATGGTCAAAAAATAATAATAATCAAGAATGAGATATTTTAGATCAATATATAGACATAGATGAACTCTATTATTAAAATAGGTTGAAAAAATGTATTTTTTTAATTTTTATTCCATATTATATTATTTTTAGCGTTAATTATATTATTTACCCATACCACGGTGATAATTATATTACGATGGATAATTATAATATTGAAAAAATGGAACTATTTACCAAATTTGGACAACATAATTGAATATAATGAATCATTATTAAATGTTTAAACCCACAAATGTTTCAACATTTAATGTAAAATTAATCCAAAAAAACTTAATGAAATATTATTTTTCATGGAAATATCATTTGGATTATATAAATTTTAATTAAATTCCCAAAGTATCACTCTTATCAAATATTAAAATATTTATATAAATATTATATATATTTTATAAAATATCATTTTCAAAAGTCTAATGAATTATATAAATTATCCTTTGAAAAGTATAAACAACAGTAATTTTTGAAGGAAGTTTATTTTTAAACAAAAAACTTGATTTCATTAAAATTAAATTTTTTATTTCCTAATAATCAATCATTTATTTTTATAGAGTACTACCATTAAAACTCTATTTCTAATAATGTGGTTGTTAATTTTCATAATCTATAATTCAAAAGCTATGTTGTAATTGATATATTTAAAAAATAATATTTTACAATTTGTTTAAGATCACTATTCCATGTCTTATATGACACCAATCATAACTTATCATTTTAAAATACAATGTTTTGATATTTAAAATACCAAATAAACCATAAGGTTCTTGATGTGTGCTACATTACATCATGTGAACCTCAACCTAGAAAAGAAGTATTTGGTGTAGCATTGCGGATTTAAGTCCAAAAATAGGGATATTATACCATCTGCATCATGTCCTTAGTAAAATAGTAAAAAAAATTATTTAATTATAAAAAATTAGCGTAACCATGTGGATTTAAATATATGACATAAATATAATAAACAAAATAATCACCAAATTTGAAAATAATTTATAGACTCTAGAATATAGATTTTTAAGTACGAAAAATATACAGTCCCCCATTGTCTTTCTCAGTCCAGAGCTAGCTCCATGATCCGTTACTCATTTCCCCACGATATAGCCCATATAATTAATTATATCCCTCATTAATTCAATATGTTCATCAAAATTCTTGCGTAGGTTGTGAGTATAAGGCTTTGTAGGAAACAGCCAATGCATCCTCAAACTGATGTTCTCTATTATAAAAAGTGATTTTTATAATAGTGATAAATCCATAATATTTATATGCATAAATTTTAAAAAAATATCAGTGGGTTTTCTTTATTATTACCACAACGATCCACTTTCTTCACATTCAATAGACCTAGGCTGATATATAATGGAATATGTTAGTGAAAATCAAACTAAGCCATATATTGCTTCTCACAATGTCAAGTGAACATGTAACCTAGCACCATTTTGTCATCATGTAGACAATGTCACCTTATGTATGCAAGTAAAAATATCACTTATTAACCTTGATATTATATCTAATTAATAATATGGCTTTTCAATTCAATCATATGTCAAGTGCATCAATTACAGGAAACTTGGACTACCTCTTACATAAACATTATACTCAATTTACACAGTGTCATAGATGCAACTCAACCCACTACACAATAAATGGGTAAATATATCATGAAGGAACACCTTTCTAATGTAGCACTCACAACAACCTCATTATATTAAAAAATGTTCCAGTTTTTTATAATATTATAAATATCATAACATCACAAATATATTATAGTACACATGAGATCATGAGATTACAATAAAGCATGGAACAAATTTACACCAATATTACTTGTGGAATAAAATATCACAATAGGTCTCATTCGACTCAAAGAAAAACCAACATTCTATCAAAATCAAGCACATTTTCAATATCTATGACATAAATAATAATAATGAAAATTTTTTAAACAAGATTCCATGTGGTATGGAACTTCATAACAAAAATCATTGCGACATTACAACAAAGGTATTTCAAATTTTTTGTCTCCCTAACATGACATGAAAAACTAATGGAATATGTTTATACTCTGATATCATTTATAAATACCTTAATAAAACATTTCATGAGTTCATTATGAATGAATGAAACGGTTCAAACCATTATTTCATCTTATTGATCATTTTCAAAAGGAATAAAAAGGATAGAGCTAAATAAAGAAGAAGAAAGGGTTTTATAAAATTAGGGTTATCCATGGAGGAAGGTAGTGGATGGGTTCTATAGGTGGGCTTGAAAACAAAAAAACACAATAAAAGAGAAACTGAAACATAAAATTGTGGATGATGAATATGAATTTATATAGGTCTACAATTTTATAAGCACATGAAAATCCCTTAATAATATTTCATAAAAACTGAAAATTCAATTATGAATGAATAGACTGATTGAATTTTTGGAAAGATTCATTGATATATATAACTAAAAAATTGATTTCCTAGACATAGCCTCTATAAAATATTAAAATAATGCACTATGAAAATTTCCAATGCACGGTGGATAACCTCCTCCAAATACCCCTTGTATGGTGCATCTCATTATATTTTATTTCGAACTGAACATATCTTAAATACATGAAATAATAAAATTATTATTTTGGAAGGATCACTGTGGTATGGCCTATAGTGACCTAGTGAAACACCTTATATTTTGGAAAAAAAAATTGAAAACACCAATTAAGATAGAAAGATATTCTGAACACCCTTTTTACTCAAGCGCAACAATGTCTAATATACAAACAAGGGATAAATTATTTTATTAATGAAAATTATTTTTTAGCATCTTATTATTTTTCCCACTAACTACTTCTTATTCCAAAAAATCATGACTTGGGATATTTCTCAAAAAACCCAAGCCACTATGCTCAATCAGTTGCCTCTAATGCCCATGTAAAATCATGGATGCTCTAATCATACCAAAACAACATGGAAATTCATAAAATCATACCATGATGAACATTCATTATCAAGTCCAAAATCCATAATAGATTATCCTCATAGGATGGATTAGCCTCTGGATTAATATTCACACAAATAAATACATGCACAGTTTTAGATATATATATGTCAATTGATTCGACCCATGAAGAACATCATGAATACCATAGTAATGAAAAATATGGTGTATATATTACTCTATTTACCATATCTACACAATGATCTCAAAGGGTCTATGACAATGAAGGTTTTATATTTTCTTGCATCCCCATATATATGTTCTCAAAATAATGAATACGTATCTTGTAAACCTGATCGCCCATATCGACCTACAAGTGCCCCCTCCACATGTCATAATAGGAAAATTTTCATCTCTATGGAGTGAATTTTTTTTCTCTCTCATCTTTAATATCATGATGATCTAATAAACCATTCTATTCCAACAAATTCTACATTATCATCCCCTTTCTAGTAGATTAGTTAACTACATGACCTCCTGTAAATATAGGTATATAATGTCGTCCTTATAGAATAATTGTAACTATAGTTCTAATCAATGAAAACTAATATTAGTTGATCACACCATGATTCTACAGTGTCCAGAATGAAAGATTAAATCATGTCCCCTAAAATGAATTCTGTTTGATTGGATTATTTATCTATCTAAGGTTGGAATGTTGTGATAATCCTCAACTATGTCCTTATGGAATTTTAAAAGAGTTTATGAATCTTTGATGTAAAAATTGATTCCATACATGATAAAATTATTTATATATCTTTTTTAAATAATATAATATCATGGATCTATATATTTCCCATCTCGTAAAATGATAGTGTCACATTCTTCAATAAAATGTGGGATACATTCAGCAACAATTCAGAAATCACTAAATCATTGTGATGAATACTACATGTCATTGGAAATAACACCCAATTCCAATAATGATTTCCTCCCACTATTTCATGGGAATTAAAATTGGATGGAGAAACCCACTAGGACACTGGTTCTCATCCTTCCAATATAAATAGTAATGCTCCGAGTTGTGAGATACTCAATGTCTATCTTCTTTATTGTCAACCAAAACAATCAACTAAATTTTGGAAACACATTCATTGCTCTATGATGGATTTATCATCTATGGTATTGGTAATATCTCATATTCTAATCAATAATTAATAAATGGACTACTACCAACCATTGTACCATGATAAAATTATGTTAGTCCATCAATAATATTGTATCGAGTCACCACTAACTTTGTTTTCCATCATTATAAAATATATTGATAATGAATATTGTAAGTATTTTCTTGGAACACAAGATATGATATGACTGTCAAATATGAATAGGTCATATATCATTGTTCATTGAATAAATATGTCTTAAAATAATCAAATTAACACATAATGTAAAACATATCAATAGATTCTTTCTTATGAATATTTATCTAATCATTCATTTCTAGATAAGAGAACTATTGATGATGTTACCCTATACATGTGCATAAAGAATCTCATGGTTGAGTATTTTTATGTACTAAAACCAGCTTACCTCTCTTATGATTAAGTCCCTTTATGTAATGATATATATATAGATCATGAGGATTATGTAAGCAAAAATACTATCTCTGAAGAGACTGTGTTTCTAGCACTATGAATCATATATAAATGTAGAAATCTAAATTTAATATATAGTGTAGTTAATCATGTAGGAACATATTGGATGAGAACCATATGCTACTACCTAATCTATCATTATCACCACAACTCCTTTAACAAAACATGATGAAACCTAATGCATTGTATAACCAATCACAGCTAGTAGGATTGTTTGTTGTAGAATTGTTTTCAACATTCTATTTTGTTTGAAGAAAGCCACTTCAAATTGATTTGAACACTGGAACATTAATAAATTATTCATCAACAATATTATGGGTACTGATAGTAGGGATAAGTGGTCAACATACCTTATGTAATATCATGAAAACCCTAGAATACAAATGATTTTGAGTACATTTTGGTTACATATCTGGGTCACAACTACTACTAATTATATAGGTTTCTATATGAACTAATTTCTAATAACACATTTCCTATTAACATAATCTCACAAATCTATAAATCACACATAGAATTCACATCATAATGATTAAATGGTTGATTCTTATATAAGACTGTTTATAGGTTCCTTGCTTGATTCTCCTTTGCTAGTGTGTATATAAGGATGTTATTGAAATATATTCTGATGAATTAGTCCTGATATGTGTGATATATCATGTTCATGAGAGATATAAACACTGCTGGTTCATTTTACATACTTTAAGGGATATCTATGTATTCATTAAAGGCATAAATGGTCCAAAATGACATATTCATATTCAAATCCTCAATAACTAAAAACATAAAATAGCTATACTTATGATCTATTTAGGAGAACCACCATGATTCTTTTAGTTGATAAAAAATATAGTACATCCTATGAAATTTATATCATCTTTTCACAATCACCTCATTCATCTATATTTAATCAATGTACATTCCTCGACAACTATAAAATATCATGGATAAAAAATAGGTTAACAACTCTATGAATTACATGGACTGATAAACAAATTTATCTACAACTCATCCTTCCATACATTGAACCATAATACCTGGGATATGAATTTATGATACGGGAGTATCTTAATGTGTTTATCCCAATAGTTAATAATATATCACACTCTGTTCACATATTTGGATGTATTCTATTTATGTTTTAGGTATTAAATTTTTTTCATTGCACTACAACTAGAAATAAAAAATGAGAGGGCTATCAATGATAATGTTGATAGATATAAGCCTACCATATTGGATGTGATCATCCCATGATGGTTCACGTCCAATATATCTATTCTTTCTCCCATATATCACTCTATGGTCATCATTAGTCTATTTATTATAAATAAAATTTATCAAATATGCTAGTGATAGAAATTTATTTGAGCTTGAAATGTTCCACCCCATGGTTTTAAAAATTAAATTAAATAAATGAAACTATGTTTTATGTATATATGTATAGGTATCCTTTAAACACAATTTTTCTACTTCAAGGTTTGAAATTTCGAAAAATAGTCATCAACAATTGTGTTCAAAAAGTTATTTGGAGTCTGTTGGATCCAACTTGTTTTTTGCTGAATAGTAACATACCCTTAGGTATAGTAATAAAAATAGTAATATAACCCTAATGAATACTAAATTTTATTATTAATTTATTTTTTTAAGGATTAAATATAATTTCATCTTGGTTAATATTTCAATGTGATACAAAATAAATTATAGAATTAAAACTGTAAATTTTTTAATTAAGTATAATTTAATTAAAAAATTAAATTCATAATATATAGAAATTTATTTTGAAAAAATTGAATTCATTTTTAAATTATACCCTTCAAAAAATAGATAGTGTGATTTTATTTAGTATTTTTTATTTGAAATTACTGAATTTTTATGTAAAGTGAACTACGGTAAAATACTGTATATTCATATTATCTGTTCAACACTCTATTTATGACATTATAAGTGATTAAATGCCTTTTTTTACCCACATTCCATTATTACTATTTGGGGTCACATGAATTAACAATATTCATAGTCTTGAGAAAAAATATTATAATAATGATTTGAATAATGTAAAATAACGCCTCCCCTCCACTATAAATACTATTCTCCTTCTCCTCTTCCTCCCACACCTCTCGAGCAATGAGCCTTACCAATGTTCTGCCAAATAATCCTCCAAATAATCATTCCCACGTCCTAGTGCTTTTGGTCTAATTAAAAGGCCAAAACCAAATGCCAAAACGAGGATCTCAATAAAATAGTTAAAGGTGTAAGAATATCCTTTCATTTTATGTGTTTTATTTTCATTTAATTTTCTTTTAGTATAATATCTTCCACTCCACTTATCTAAGAGGAATGAATACTCCAGAATCATGTTTATTCTAGTATTTATCATGTTGGTTGAAAAGTATCCATCAATGTTTTCTCCTCTCTATCTTATTCAATATATTAGAACATCGTTTGTGATGTGTCGTTTTACCGACATCTTAGTAAATGTGATTTCAATTTCAATTTATATCTTCAATAAAGGTCCTAAAACAATTTATATGTTTTAAACAGATTATAATTTAGGTATAATATATTCTGGAATCATTTTTTACACATATTATTAATTTATAGAACATATGAGTTCATTACGATCTGTGAATCTCCTAAATGACCTAAACAAATATCAATTATGTTTTAACTTATGAATAATCCTCATTTCATAATTAAAAATGATAAATGGTATAATTTATTTATCAATAAATATATATAAATAGCATTCCATTACAATCCTAATGTTTCACATCCAAATCAACAATAATATCCATCATGAATTGATCATGGAAACCATGTAAAGAACACACCTGACAATATGTAAATAAAAAAATAGTACAACTAAATGTGTTGAATGATGTTCTAAACTAAACATATATGGTGTTATAAACATTAATATGTTTCATTAAGATATTAATAACACTCTTTCACACATTATTCAAAAGGTTTAAATATATTTGAATTAAGAAGAACACAAGTTAACGAAATTCTTAATAGAATTTCCATTCTTTGGGTTAACCATATTTTTTATTCATTATGTGGTATTAATAACTTTTTTGTCATTATTTTTCATTTATATTATATATCACTATGTTTATTTACAGTTTTCACATACATCCATTCTATGCTATTAATTCACAATCTAATTATATTTTAAGTGACATACTTTGTAAAATCCACTTAAAGCTCACTTTAATAAATTTCAAATGGATTGTTTAATTATATTTATATGGAATGATTGGCTTCTTTAGATGTTCAAGATAATTTATTACTGTGATATTTTCCATGGACATTATTTATGATGGGATGATCCCATTATAGCACAAGATATGTTGGTTTGATCCAATTATAACTCAATAAATGTTGTGTTGAGACCATTATAGCTCACAATATGATGGGTGAGCCCCATTATATCTCTTCAATGCATTGGGTAATTCGGATATGGAAGATGAAAGAAAGGATATTCCATGTGTAAATTTTAATGTATGATTTATATGGTAAATATGTCCCAAGGAAACTACATGATGTTTCTAACCATATGAGTTTTTATGATTGTGTGTTTTATTGGTTTTTATGTTATCACTTGACTAATGCTTTCTATTGTTATATCCCTTACTGTGTTTTGTACTCATCCCATGTTTTTATAATTTTTTCCATGGTATATAAGTATGGGTAAGAGAAATAAGGGAGTTCGGATGTTTGATATAGAGTGTTGTTAAAGAAATCATTTTTTAGGATTTTAGGTTTTATATATTTTTTAAAATAGATACAGTTTTAGTAGTAACCTATTTTATAAATGTGTCATGTCATGTATGTGAGATATACTAATTCATAATGAATATAAACCAAAAATTATCTTCAATGTGTGATGTTTTATGGACTTGTTTAGAATTAAATATTATGTAATGTTTTTAGGTCATGTCATTGCTGTTGGCATGAGAGGATGTTTTAGATACCATTAGGGGCTGTGATGATATTTAAAGAATACCATAAAAAATTTAATCTATTGTAATTTTAAATTTTATATAATTTAATGATTACCATGTTGATTTATTTTTATTAATTTTGTATAGAATGGTTTTTTGTAGACGAAACAGGGAACTTGAAGTAGGAAGGCACTAAGAGGTTGATGTATATCTGAATCCATAGCACAAAATGGTTGGAATCAGAACTGAGAAGTTAGTGATATAAATGGCTCAATTGAATAAAGAAATAAATCTGGGTAATATCCATGCTATAGAGTAACATGATCTGCCAAAAAACATGTCTTTTGTGGAGAATTTTATGAGACAACATCCTCCAACATTTAGTGGAACAACAGATCTAGTGATATCCGATGGATAGATCAATACTCATGAAAAGATATTTGATGTCATGGGATGTTTAGAAAATCAAAATGAAATACTACCATTTATAATTTGTAAGATTAAGTCGATCAATGGTGATCTCTGGTTTAGAATATGAGAGAAAGAGATGATCTTGAAAATATGTAATTAGATGATTTTGAGAGTCTTTTTCGGAAACAATATTTTCCCAAAACATTTAATCTCAGAATGGCGAAACAATTTTCACAACTAAACTAGAAATATGATGATTCAGTGGAAAAATATGAAGATTATTTTACCAAACTGGCTAGGTACATACCAATTTTTACGCGTGATTTTGAAGTTAAAATTAATATATTTTACTTTGGTTTGAAACCATTTTTGTTATGAGCTTTGTCTTCATGAGAGTATAAAATCTAAACAGAGCTAGTTCATTGTGCTGAAAAAGTTAAGATTGTGTATTTTGAAAAATATGTTACTCGTAATGAAAAAAATAAGAATCTATCTTTTTAGCAAGCAATGGGGATGAACTCATCAAAAATGTCAGGTGGTAAGAAAATGAATTTCCATTCTTGTAAAAAGTGTGGTAAAAGGAATCGTTGTGAATGTATTGTAAATTCTTGCAAATAGTAATGGTGTTGAATTTTTGGATACATGTCACATGATTTCATGTAAAACGATCCAAAAAATTAAGGAGAGGCAGATGGTGACATGATTTAACTGTTTGGAATTGAGTCATTTTGGTAATGTTTGTATGATGCTAGTTACTGAAGTTGGGAATCAGCAAGACTGAAAGCATAAGGATTTCGTAAAATCATATAAAACCACTTCAAAAGATTTGGAGCCACCAAAGTTATGTGGTATCAGGTACAATACTTGTTTTTATAGATTTCAAAAATGTGTTGTTTGATTCAGGGCCTACATATTCCCTCATTTCTGAGAAATTTTCAGAACAATTGGGAAATCATCCTCATGAAATGAAACCATATAAAATGGTCAAAAAAACTAGAGTAGTTATTGTGTAAAAATAAATATATTATAATCTTATTATCCTTGTATGTGGAATGTGTTTACCTAAAAACCTTGTTGTTTTACACTAGTAGTGTTTGATGTTATTTTTGGTATGTAAAGGGTTTTTTTATCATGCTATGATTGATTATAGAGAAAAAGAAGTTTTTTTCAAGATGAATTTATTTTTGTGTATAATAATGAACCCATACCATTAATAACATATCAAAAACAATTGAAATTTGTAATGGATTTAAATGAATGTTATCTTTCTCAGATTTTTGTAGATAAGGGAACTATTCAGATCAATGATGTGCCCGTAGTAAATGAATAGCTCGATGTTTTTCCCAATGAGTTTCTTGTTTTTATTACTAATTGAGAGGATTAGTTTAATATTGATTTAGTTGTTGATGCTAATAGAATTTCTAAACCCCCTTATTGATTATCCCAAATGGATATTTTGGAAATAAAAAATTAGTTAGAAGAATTATTAGATAAAGGGTTCATCCGACCAAGTACTTCACTATGAGGCTCCTCTATTTTGTTTGTTAAGAAAAAATGGTTCAAAAAAGACTTTGCATTGATTGTAGAGAAATGAAAACATTACTGTAAAAAACAAGTATCATTTGCCTCATATCGATGATTTGTTTGAATAGCACCATGGAGAGTTGTATTTTTCGAAAGTTGACCATAGTTTAGGGTACCATCGACTGAATGTAATGGATTAAGACATCTCATACATTTCATTACGTACTAGATATATTCCTTATGAATTTGTATTTATTCCTTTTGGCATAGCAAAGTATCCTACGTTATTCATTGATCAAGCTAATACAATATATCAGGAGTTCTTGGATAATATTGTGGTTGTGTTTATTGATGTCATTTTGGTATATTCTAAAATTAAAGAGGAGCATAGAAAACATATAACAGTTGTTCTATAAACTTTAAAAGAAAAGAAGCTGTATGGAAAATTCCAAAATACTGTTTTTTGGTTAAAACATATTTCTTTTCCAAGGAACATTATAAATAAGGATGAAATAACATTTGATCATGCCAAAACCAATGTTATTTATGAATGGACAAGACATAAAAATGTTACATATATTTTTTGTTTTCTTAGAATAGATGATTATTACTAAAAATATGTTAATAAATTGTCATGATTATCTAGACCGCTAATTATTTTAACACTATAATGGGTTAATTTATTTAGGATATAATAATTTGTTGTTTTTTAGGAGTCGAAGAAGATATTTGTTAATGCGCTTGTTTTGGCCATGCCTTCATGAAAGGAGGATTAGTCATATTAAGTGAATCTTCATTAAAGGGACATGGTTGTCTTCTTATGCAGAATGATATGGTAATTTCATATTCTTCATGAAATCTAACCCCTCCTGAGTTATATTACCCCAAAAATGATTTGGAATTGGAAGCTCTGGTTTCTGATATGAAAAATTGGGGGAATAATATATACGGATCCAAATGTCAAATATATACTGAACATAAAATTCAGAATTATTTATTAAATCAGAAGGAATTATAAATGAGGTAGGGAAGATAGATTTAAATAATAATGGATTATTATTGAATGATCAATTACCATTGTGTAAAATAAAACAAGGTGGTGGACTCCTTGAGTCTAAAAAACCAAGAACCATTAAAAATGTAATCCTATAACATGATCCTTTGATTTATGATTTGATGAATTTGGGAATAGAAGTTATCAGTGTAGGAAATACAGATGTTTTTCATTTTTTTTGTAGTCATCGTTATCAGATATAATTATGCAATTGCATAATGATTATTGTGAGAAAAAAATTGGTTTAATTGGTTAAATAGATAAGTTTCTAGAATATAACCTTGATAAAGATTGTGTTTTATGATTTTGTAAAAGGATGTGCATGCTTTGTTTTTATAAATTAAATAATTATTATTTGTGTGAAGCTTATAGTTATCCATTTTCATTCATCCTTGAAGTACTATGATGTATATAGATTTTTGGGATTATTACTGGTGGGATAGAATGAATAGGGATATTGCAAAATTTAATTTGAAATTTTTTACTTTTCAATAGGTGAAATTAGAGTGGCAGTTATCGAAGGGGATGCTCCATCCACTTCCAGTTACAAAGTGGAAATAATAGAATATCTCCTAGGACATTCTGGTGGGACTACTTATGACATATCTAGGTAATAATGTTATTTGGGTTATTGTTAATTGGCTGAAAAACTCTACAAATTTTCTATCTAATAGATAAACAATGTATTTGGACCATCTTTCTCGAATGTAACTCAAATATATTTTTAGGTTACATGATGTTCCTCTATCAATTTTATCTGATCAAGATCCTAGGTTCACTTTTAAAATTAACAAGGGGATTCATAATTCGTTGGGAACAAAATAACATTTCAGTATTTTTTTCATCCACAATAAGATGGGCAGTTAGAGAGAATGATTTTGACTTTTGATGATATGCATCAATCTTGATCAATGGACTACCCGGGATGTTGGGATTAACATCTTACTTTACTTGAGTTTTCATATAATAATATTTTTAATTCCATTATACAGATGGCACCTTTTGAGGCATTTTATTAGAAACGATGTCAAACATCAGCTTTATGGGATGATGTCGGGGAAAAGAAGTTGATAGGAACCAAATTAGTAGAGGATGATGCTGAGAAATTGAAGATGATCATGAAACAAATTAGGACAACATAGAGAATGATGAAAATTTATGTAGAAAATATAAGGAAATACTTCTATTTCGAGGTAGGTGACCATAATTCCTTAAACTCACTCATTGGAAATGTGTGATGTGTTTTTGTAAGAAAGAAAAGATAAATATATGTTTCATAAGTTATTTTGAAATCTTGGAGAATGTTGGAATCGTGGAATAATGAGTATCATTACCTCTGATTTTATCTTAGGTACATAATGTTTTTCATGTTGAGATGTTGAGGAAGTATTTTCTAGATTCATCTCATATCTTGTGCCCTGAAGTAGTTATGTTGGAAAAGAACCTTTCTTATGATGAGATACCAGTTCAGTTTTTTGATCGAAGGAAACATGTATTGAAGAATTACTTAATCCACTAGGTAATAATTTTTTGGAGAAGCCACATTGTTGAAGAAGCAACATGGGAATCTAAAAATGCTATATGGGAAATGTATCCTCAGTTGTTTAATGACATAATAATATTATGAAAATGCAATTTATAGAAGGTGGGGAAAATGAAACAATTCATGGTTTTAAAAATTAATTGAAATACATGAAACTTTGTTTTATTTCGATATTTATAACTATCCTGTAAATATAGTGTTTTTACTTCTATATTTTTGAATTTTGAAAAATGGTCAACTATAATTTTGATCAGTATGTTATTTATATTCTATTGGAACAACCTTTTTTGGGGAATAATAGCATATCTTTATGAATAGTAATTTGAATAGTAACAAGACCATATTTAATAATAAATTATATTACTATTTTATTTTATTCAGGTTTTAATATAATGACATCTTGGTTAATTTTTTAATGTTATAAAAAAACAATTATATAATTATAATTGTTAGGTTTTGAATTAAATATGATTTTATTTAAAAAATAAATTATTAATATATAGAAAGTAATTTTAATTAAATCAAATTCATTTTTGAATTCTACATGTCGAAAAAATGGATAGGGTGAATTTTTTGCATTTTTATGAAATTCATAAATTTTTGATGAATAGTAAAATTAGGTAAAATATCGTATGTCTGAATTATCCGCAATATACACTATTTATAACGTCATAATTGATTTTATACAACATGTTTCAAACTAAAATTCCATTATTACTATGTGGGGTCACATGAATTATAATTATTCATATTCTTCAATAAAAAAATAAAATTGATTTAAATAGTGTAAAAATCCTCCTCTCCTCCACTATTAATATCCCACTTATTGTCCTCTTCCTCCCACACCTCTAAAACCTTGAGTGTTACATAAGTTCATTCCAATTCTCCTCCAATGATTCATCCCCACTTCCATGTCATGATGGTCTCATTAAAATGCCAAAACCAAAGGTTTTAAGGAGGATTTAAAGTATAATACAGCAAGGGGTAATAATCATCTTTCATTTTCATGTGTTTTTCTTTCCTTTCCTTTTTTTTCATATAATATATTCCACTATTATTATCCAAGATGAATTAAAGATCTCTATTCTTGAATATTATGTATGTTCTCATGTACATGGAAAATCATTAAACAATCAACTTCTCATCTCCTAGCCATTCAAGAAATTAAAACACTATCCATGATGTGTTCATTTACCGACCCCATGGACAATGTGATTTCAATTTCATTTACATCCACAAAAATCAATCATATAAAATTTCAACTCTCTAAATGAATTATTATTTATGTATGATACCTTATATAAGTTTCTGAAATAATTTTATACACATGTTATTAATTTTTAAAACAAAGGAATTTAGTATGATCGATGGATGGCCGAAATGAACTGAACAAATATCCATACGATTATAATGTATAAATCATCCCCAGTTCATAATTTAAGATGTTGATTGTTAGGTTTTATGGTTTATAAAATATGTAAATACAATTCCATTCTGATTATATAGTGTTACTTACAAATCGACAGTAATATTCATCATGAACTGATCATGGAAACCATATAAAGAACACACCGGACACATTGTATATAACAAAATATTACTACTAAATGTGTCGAGTTTTGGTTTAAAATGATCATATTATGTTTTATAAACATTAAAATGTTTCATTAAGATATTAATACACTCTTTTAACAATTTTAAATAAGGATTAAGCCCTTTTTAAGTAAGAATAAACCACGGTAAGGGAATGCCATGAAAATTAATTTTTATTTTGTGAAGACGGCCTAGGGGTGTCCGGTGCCCACCAAAACAGATCCAGAAAACCATTAAAAGAGTTCAACTAAAGAGAACCAAATTAAAATTCATAGTACCCGAAGTGTTCACTGCAACCAAAACTCGATTTATCTTCCCTAGTGGCTGATTCCCACTCCGGGCTTCTAAAAAAACGTGCACTATGGATGCAATTTCTAAGATTCTCCAGGGCAGCCATGTATGGCGAAATCTTCTTAATCTCGTTCCCTTTCTTGATTGCAAGATTCACCTGCTTATCCCATTTTAAAGCAGACCGGTCCGCATTGGGCGGGGAAGATATGAATAGTCCTTCCTTGATCTCATTTTTGTAGTTACAACCAACATTATTTCCCCTGAAAATTCTTTCTAAGTCCCCTGTAGAACAATCTCACTGAAGGACCGGCCACCCAGAGCACTTTGGATCTCCTTACCTATATAATTCTCTTTTCCAACTCCTGGCTGCTCAAAGATGTAGTCTCTCCTATGATCTGGCGTTCTATTATCAGTCAAAGGTATACACACATCCTCTAAAGGGGTGGCCACCACGTCCATGGAGTGTGCCAACGTCCCAAAACCACCAGCCTGTGGGTTTCCAGACCTCTGATCTGCACCTACCACCAGAGAATCTCTCCTGACCATATTGGGGATGTTATGGACAACATGATTCTGCCCCAAGACATCCCCTCATTGAACCTCCTCCAGCTCCTTACCTTGTCTATCCTGTTCAGTAACCAATACACCAGATTGTTAGTTACCCAAAACCACCAACTGATCCCCCAGGACTGCAGTCTCCTCCTCCTCCAATTCATCAGCCAAGAACTCCTCAGATAGTCCATTAAACCTTTTTCTTAATGAAATAAAAGGGGTAGCCAACGGGTCCAAACTGGAACAATTCCTATCACCTGCCATGACAACCACTTCTTCAGTATTTGTAGCCCTTTCAACCTCAGACTTCTCTAAACATGACTCTACCATTGTTCCAGGAGGATTTCTATCATCCTGCAAAACATCCCTGGTAGGCCCTCTTGCATTACTCTCCACAGCCAAACCATCTTCACATGAGACCTTCCCTTTTACACTAGTATTGGCCAAATTCTCATCCATGTCCATCTCCAAAACATCCCCCGCAGTTTTTCGTCTAACCTTAACACCTGGAATTTCAAGAGCTCCATTCTTAATATGTTCATCTCCCAACCGTGCTATGTAACCACCTCGTCATCGGTCAACCGAGTGACCCATCCTCTTTCAGGAGCAGCAGAAGTTAGTCTAGTTCTTGTAGATAACCCGTTGCTTGCAATGGTATTCCTCTAAAATCGGGATCCATACAAAATCGATTGGAATGCGAGAGGCATCAACCTCAACACATACCCAAGGATTCACTGGATGACAGACAGCCTCCGTGCGACTATCAGAATAATGAAAACGACCAACAAGATTCCCCAACATACGAACTATCGAGGGGTTTTGATGCGGAAATGGATGTTTCGGAAAACTTCCCCAAACTGCCATGGAGGGAGAGTCACACTTCATGTGTAGGTCAAAGGACCATCGGAGTAGAAGGAAACAAGATCTGTTGAAGACACGGGGAACCCTTGCCCATGCCTGAATCAAATCAGCCTCTGTCTCGAATCGAATCATAATTTTCTTACTATCCAGCAAGCCTACCACCGCTCGTTCCTGGAGATCCCACGATCTGAAGACGAAAAGGTCCAAGGAATCAAATAAGGGCCTCTTCTAGTTGAAGCGAGCCACCAGTGTAATATTTAACAAGACCGAAGCTTCAGAAAACTCATAAGTAGAGAGTTGAAGATTAGGAGCCCCATCGATTAAATCTGCAACCTTAGGGTTTAGCGTTGCCTTCGGAAGGGGGGGGGGGGGAGAAAGTATGGGTTGGTGAAATGCTTTAAGGGTCTTGAACATGCAGGTAACGACGATTCCCCCACTCCCACCAAGGGGGGAGGAGCCACCATGGCGGCCGCTGTCGTCACCAAGGGTGACGAACCATCGAGGGTTCATAAAGAATTTGTGTTAGATATGTTACCAAGGTAATGGAATGCATAACCCAATTTCCGTTCTTTGGGTTAACCATATTCTTTATTCATTAGGTGGTATTGAGATTATTTGTGTGAAGATTCTTTGTTTATATTTCGTTTCACTATGTTAATTTACTATGTACACACATACCCATTCCATTCTATTTATTCTCAGTCTAATTATATTTTAATGGACTTTCTTTTTAAATTCCTTTTAAAACATTCTTTAACAAATTCCTGAAGGATTGTTTCTTATATGTATATGGAATGAGTGGTTTATTACGATTTTCAAGATAATTTATTACCAAGATATGTTACATGTAAATTATATATGTTTTTTGGATCCAATTATAGATCATGATATGTTGGTTTGATCCCATTATACCTCATGATATGTTGCGTTAAGAACATTATAGCTCAAGATATGATAGGTGAGCCCCATTATAACTCTCGAATAAAATGTGTACTCCATAGAAGGAAGTTCAACTAAAGGTTATTCCGTTTTTAAGGATAAATTTAAGAGTGATATGCTAAATATGTCCCAAGGCAACTACATGATGTCTCTATGTATATGATTATTTATGCTTATGGGTTTCATTAGTTTCTATGTTATCACCTGACTAATGCATTCCAAAATTATATCATATACTGTGTTTTATACTCATTCCATGATTTTAAAAATTTTTCCACCTGATATAATGATTTTTAAGAGAAATAAGGGAGTAGTGATGTTTGATATGGAGTGTTGTTAAGGAAATAATGTTTTCTGTTCTAATGCTTTATATTTTGAAAAAAATGTATACTATTTTAAAAGTATCATCTTTTATGAATGTGGAATGTCATGTATATATGATATTGTAATTTTTTATACTATAAACCCAAAATGATCCTCAATGTGTATTAATTAATATTCCCTTGTACAATTAAATATTAAGTAACATTTTACAACCGAGTCCGTAAACGATATATATTCATACAATCTAGTAGATGCATTTTATATAAGTTCATCATCACCTAATTCATGAACGAGATTATATTTCTATATCCATTGATTTCTATTATAAAATACTAACATCATTAGATATTGACTACCTTCACTCCAAATTTTGTTTCATGGTAGGAATGTTCGGTTGATGAAATGGATAGTATTTTAAGTCCAATAACAAATTATATTACCATAAAGGAATGGGAAGAATTTGTATGTAACAAAGCTATCAATTGAATAGAGTCGATCAAGACCATAGTATGAAATGTAGACAGTCCATATCATTTATATTTTGTAGTCTTATCCATAAAATATATAATACCCATATAAACTCCACAACTCATCCCCTAAGGGGAATGAAACATCTGATATACTATCCAATAACCTTTTCTATATCAGTTGTTTAAAAATTATTATTTTCTCCCCCTAATGATCAATATTATTTAAAAATTATTTTGGATATGTTTTATCCTTCTTTATTAAGGGATATGACATCGAATAGCTTGGAATAACCAATTTTAGTGTCCAAACTTCCCATAATTGAAATAGTATGTGTATCCTCCATATGTAACCAAAATTATATAACTCATCTAAATAGTAATTCTATTGGTCTTATATATTCCAATATCCCATTTTTTCCCCAGATAAGGTACTCGCGAGATTAGATTTTGGCTAAGTGTTTGGGCGGCGAAGGGTAGGAAATGAAAAGGCGATCTTCCATCTTTGATAATCCTCTCTATTCATATGCCCTTCAACAATTCCAAGGGGTATTATGGATGATAAAAACATCATAACCAATTTTTACTATTAGGTCAAAGTCTTATTAAAAAATCAAGTCATACTAAGAAGCATTACCAATGACAACCACTGAAAAATGGAGGGGCTCTATAAAATGTTCTATATATGTATATACTCTCATGAATATATGATTTAAAAACTTGAACACCTATGCTCAAATGATATTTATCATGTTGGGGAAGAGCACTCTGAATATATACCATTTAGGGACTCCCATTATATTTCAACTCATTGACCCATCCGACCCATAAATGTCCACTAATATATAGTGGGTTATTATAGTATGAATTCTATTAGATATAGCTTCATATATGATGGTTTCATAATGAGGTTGAATATTTTACCTACAGATTCCAAAAAAATTTGTAGGATCTTTTGTTACAACCCTTATATGACTGAATTGGGGATGGTTAAGAATTAATTAAATAGTATAGTCCAACATGGATTACTATTCTGAATAGTACAAAACCATTTCATGTAGTACTTCGGTGAATGAGGTATTTGGCTCTAGAGTATCTGGCACAATAGTTAGTCCCAAAAATTCCCATGATATAGTATCAATATAATCAATGTAATATTATGATCATAATTGGTATAATTTATCAATGAGATCACAAATATTTTTCCTTATGAGACAACCCACTTCCCAACTGACACCCCACATTATAGAAAAATTCATTATCCATGCACATTAGACATTTTCATAATATATATTGTAACATAATTTCATTATCATTTAAAATATTTATTTAAAGTAAATATATATCACAATCAAATGGAAAATATATATACCACATATGTTGAAACTATTTTAAACATATAGAAAAAATCATGGAATTTAATCAAAGAACTACAACACATCACAATAATCGGTATATGTATATGAAATTGAAATCTACATTCCTAGTCATGATGAATGAAGATATTTGAATTACCAAAAATCACATATCAGTACCATATGAATCAATTAAGGTAAATTTAGTTAATTGTAACTACAAAAAAAAAATTTCCCACTCTATGTAAACTCATATGTCAAAAATAAAATGTTACTCATGCATTATAATAATTTGCCTGAATGATTGCCAATCATCCTACCTCATATCAAAAATAAAAAAATAAAAGGAGAATATAATAATATTTTAGAGAATCTTGATCCTCTGTTTTGACATAGTATCCACCAAACCAAACAACCTGGTTTGAGTTGTGTAGTACATAACATCATACATGCCTAACCATACGCAAGAGGATCATGACAGGTAGTGAGGGTTGAAGGCCATCAATGGGGAGACAATATCATTTTAATCATTTCATATGATCGATGATAGAAAAAGAAATATGATCATTAATGGGGAACTAAAAAAATAAAATACATATAATTTAGGAAAACAACATCTATTCTTGAAAGGCTTACCATAGTAATAAAATCATATAAAAACCTAAAATAACTACGTGGTTCAATAGTGAACCTCATTTTACCCTACTAGAAAATTAACCTCTATATGTTTTCAAACCACTAGAGACATTAACAATTTTGAGACCCTATTGAAATATATAAGTGAATCAAAATTCACATGTAAGGTGTGAAAACCAGAGTCCCTAGGACACCACAAACACATCCACAAACATTTTTAATCATGTATAATAGTTTCAATCCATACATATAATAAATGTGTATTATTAATAAAAATGAAATACAAAAAATAATAGTTCTTTACTATCCTAGCATCAATTAACACTTGATTGTACCTTCTATAGCTACATTATGGAAGAAAATGTATTTAGATTGTTAAAAAAACCATACCATATATATTTCCCCCACAGTATCATGTGAAAATCTAATCAGTTTCCATCTTTCCATTAAGTGAACTATTCCACCCAAATTCCAGCATTTGAAAATATATAGTACTCACATTGACATTGATCCTCAAAGTGAGTGGAAAATTGAAAATTGAGGCTACCTTGAGTGCATCATCAACACATAACTATGGAAACATAATTCCACTACCCGATTATAATTTTTCTTTTCACTATTGATAAAACATATCACAAATCAAATGAAGGGATATTTATATCATTATATTTTAGATGTCTTATATACTAACCACAACCACCATGACATTATAGCATACATAAAGTGTGGGAACACAGGTTGGCCTAACATAACACCAGGAGTATATAGAATATTAAATAACATCATGTGATTATATTAAATCAAGGGGATGTTATAAAAATTATCACTATTGAAAACAAATATCACAATGTTCTTCAAGGGATAAACTTTCACCCCTATATGAGATTATTATCCTAGAAATATCAATATCCCACAACTAAATAATTTTTTGGAAATATATTTAGAAACATACCCAATATGTAAGGACCTTTATTCAAAAATTCATTTTCATCAGTTGTGACCTGGTCCATTAAAGGATTCATCATTTGAGCCATTATATTACACTAATAAAAAAATTACACTCTATCAACTCATAGAACTAGTCTAATCAATAATTTCATTGGTTTGAGATAATGGATACATTGAAATGATACCAAATTGTCAAATAAAATATTTATTAATTTTATCATTATCAAATGAAATACAAAATATGGGGAAAAGCCATTATTTATTCCTATAAAATAAATGGTCTCCATAGTGAACATTAGCTTTAAGAATGAATGTGTGTTGAAAAAAAATAGAACGATACATGTATGGATATATAGTGAAATAGGGCACTAGAGAGAATACCAAGATGTAGAAGTAATCGATTTTGTATTAGTGAACACTAGATATCAACCACCATGATAAAGAGTCGGTAATATTCCACAAATAATGTATTGTATTTTGGGGACTTCTCTTTCTCCTTTCATGGGAATCATTATCATCAAATGCTAAAGGAATTGTAGGTATTTTAGGGGAATATTTTGGTTCAATCACATGTGAAACACATCATAATAAATTTCTAAAAATAAAACATAAAATTAGAATTAAAAATATTATTGAAATAAATAATGGATTCATTGATGAATATAACTCCCGATGTTTTTAAATTGACCATCCTTCTATAAAAAACACATAATAAGGAACATAAGTGTGGTCTAAGACACCATAGTACAATGAAAACTAAAAAATCTTACAATGTAGCATCTATTATACTTTTGTAAAAACATCTACTCCACTCTTATCCAAAAAATCGAAACCATCTACAAAGGAGGTATGACCTCTGCAAATGTTCCAAGGATCTACAACATAACATATTTAATTTTGGTAGTTAAAATTCCAAAACACCCATCAACCTAAAAAACATCATGAATCTCAATTGCATTAAATTTGATAAAATCATACACCAAAACAAGGAGAAACATAATATATTATTAAAAAAATAATTTCAAGGTTTCAAATTATATAATATATTCAATTAAAACATAATTACTAGAGAAAAATATATTCATCAGCATGATTGACCACATCTATAGAGCGTTTTGTTTGAAATTTCTAACATACTAACCTTCCTTAATGATATAAACTTAATGAAATTATTTTCATTAGTATACTAAAATTTAATTATTATTTATTAATTTAATTTAATTTTTCCATCCATCCAATAGCATAATTAAATATAATCATTCCATACCACCCCGTATGAAAAATAAAAACACTGATAATGGGTACATTTGGACCAACACATCCATCATGTGATGTTGTTTATTTTTCATCACTGACTCTCAGTGCTGGTAGTGGTGCATGATTTTTTGAAAAAATAATCTTTATATTTCAAAAATAAAATTATAAAATGACCATTTATCAGATAACTTTTTTTCATCTATTCATTGTGGAATGAGATTATTAATCCTGCTTAGATGCAGACTATAACCTCATGAACTACAAATTTAATATAGCACCACCAACATTAATATAGGATTGTGTGAATGATTATGTAAATAATATATAATAAATACATTTTTTAATACTTCATATTATAATTATCTAAATAAATTCCCTTAGACATTAAAAATTTATAAACTGTTACCTTTTAGGATGATTTAACTTCCAATGAAAATGATTTTATAATGATTATATCTAAAATGATCATTGAATTTTATATAATGGTAATATCATGTAATTATGATATACTTAATAATATTTAGTTATTAATCAATAATGTTTTTCATATTTTAAATTTATTTAAATCTATAACTTTTGAGTAATTAATCATTTCAAGAAACTAGATCATTTCATTTAACATTTTTCACATGTTGTATTCATATATTTCGCCAATAGAAATGATACACAAGAAATCACAAAAAATTAAATATTCTATCATGAATGATCTGGAAAAGATTAACATGAAACTACTGAGTTTGACTAGATTAAATCACCATGGTGTTTCTGCGAAACAATCAACTAAACATTCCAAACCCAAATAATTAATATAAACTACATTCGGTTCATATATTTGAATTAAATGGTAATAAAATAATACTAAATTGTGAAATATTTTTTTTAAGAAATTTATGAAATTTATATTGATAGTTATATTCATTATACTAGTGGATAGATAACATCACTAAAAATTAATTACAAATGATAAGCGACTTAGTATGTAAAATATATTCTATATAGTTATGTGTATTATGTTCTTCCCAATTTTTATTATACCATTCATTTTAATTTATTTTCACTACATATTTCTAGAATATAATTTTTTATCAAAATAATAATATTTGATAGAATTTATTATCAAATTTTTTATGGATATTTCAAGAAAATATTCTTTTATCTACGACATTTATATTGATTAATAATTATTTTAATAACAATCTTTCTATAATATGGTTATAAATACAATAAATATATTTATTTAAATTTTTATATGATACCTTTTTAGATATATAAATTATTAATTATTTTATTATATTAGGTTATAATGATTTATTTATAAAATGAATTAAATCATAATATCATTATATCCCATTATTACATTTAATAAATCACATTTTATTTACATGAGGTCTTTATCATATGTGAATGATTTCCATTTTTTTATTTTAGAACCCCATTAATTTTTCATTGAGTTATTTATGATATGTCGATAATTGATTTTCAATGGAAAAAATAAGTATGGATGATGATGGGTTTGGTCATATATTTCACGTAAATATATTAGTTTATGTATATAACTCATGATATAGTTTGGGATGGTCATAATTAGTTTTCATACAATTTGAAGCATCACCATAATTAGTTTTTTCACATAGATATGTGAACAATGAGTTTTCTCATTATTGTTTTTCATTTCAAATTCTTATTCCACTTTTCAATGTTGTTAATCATTTTATTGAAAAAATTCATGATTTATAATATATCCATGAAATTACATTGTTGATATATTACACATTATAAATTAAAATTTTTTTCACCATTATATCATGCTCACATGTTTTATGATTATTTGATATGTATTTTTTCCACATAAACAATTTGACATTCTGTTAACAATCCTATTACGTTCTTATGATTCCCTTTTATATTGTATGATTATAATATATTATTTAATGATATTTTGTGATGATATTTGTGTCATTCGAATATTATCCACTTTATTTAAGATATGAAAAAATATAATATGTTTTTACATTATTGGGTTTCTTATCTCACTAAATTCTTATGTATTATATCCACTAGGGTATGACAATGATTACATAAAATTATATTCCATGAAAAGGGGGTAGGGGAGCATAAATATGAATAAATGATTTTAATTGATGTATAATAGGATATCAATGTAGTAAATATCAATTTTAAAAAACTATTAGGTCCATGGGTTGTGAAAAAATATATGTTGTATAATATAAATTTTGCGGTTAATGTGTTATATATATTCTATTTTTTCGGGTCTCATTATAAATTTTAATCATATTTTCATCACAATAATAATATAATGGTGATGTTATAAATATATTATGTGTGAAAATACTATGTTCCTAGATTAGTGTATAATAATAATTATGGTCGTACAAAAAATTTCTCCAATTCTCCTCTCTAATAAAGCCATATGATTTCTCAATTCATACTTCCACCTAATGAAATCCATTGTGGAATTTTTTTGATGTCTTTTTGATACATATTGTATTTACATTGTATGTTTATTTTAATGATATTAACTACTATTACTAATAACAAAATTATTTAAAATTACTCATCAACATCATTTCGCTCAATTTGGGAATTTTAATTCCATACTATTGATTATATTTTATGAAACACATATATGAATTTATATTTCTATATATTGATGAATCACATTTTTTCAATGAAATTTTTTTGATGACCTAAGAACAATATCACATGTCGATAACTTATTAATTTTATAAAAATATTCATAAATATCCTTAACTGAATAGAAATAACTACTATCCAATTAAAACAAAAAGGTTATACTTGAGAAAATTTAGCAATCGTTTTATTAGATTCCACTCTATGTTTTCTCATCAAATATATGTTTCCATAAAAATTATTTCATTTTTTGAATTCACCCATACTTTTAAATTTAATCAAAACATTGTTACATATTTCAATATCACAATATCTTGGGTTTTTGTAACACCGCTAGATTTTATGAAAAGTATTCTTTTTAATTAATGTCTTGTGTTGTACGCTACACCAAAAGGAGTCTTTCACAACATGCAACCCTTACTTGTCTTTCATTACACTCAATCGCGACCTTCCTCGATAACGTGTGTTTTACGCAATACCAGGTTTTACTAAACAACGATATATTATTATAATATTATTATGAACTAGCCGTTATGAATAGTATTAACTAAATTTTGAATTTTATAATATTATTATTCATTTTAATCATTTTCTAGAACATGGTATAAGAACAAAATAAATTTTTCAGGTAAAATATGTATTTTTAAAAAAATACAGTTTTGCCACATTTTGATGGTGCACCTACTTTAAATCTAGTTGTTGACATGTTTATAAGTTCAATTTGACAAAATAAAATTCTTATTTTTAAACAGGATATAAAAATTTACATTGTATAATGTTTTGATATTTTTCTGATAACTTTCATATTTTAATGAATAGTAAAAGTACGCTATATTTTAATTAAAAAAACCTTTTTCATCATAATAATTTATATGGTTAAATTATAATATTGATTTGTTTTAAAGTATAAATAGAATATATTTTTACCATTTAATATCATTTATTTCATTAGCATTGATTTTTCATTAAATCTGTAGGTTAAATCAATTCAATCTTTTGCAATGTTTTAAAGAAAACCCCATTTTGTTTCGACAACGGGATTAATTTAATTTAATTTCTTCAAGTTTTTTGTATTGAATTTGGAAAAATGTATTCCATATTTGGATTCAGTGGGTCCAAATTATGTTAATAAGCTACTTTTTATTTTTGAGAATTATGAATAGTAACTACGGTAAATTTTAATTACCATAGTTAAAGGTAAATTAGGTAATTAAGGGTAAATATAATATTATAAAATTACCCTAACACATTCCAAAATTTTATTGTATGGATAAAAGTAGACCCATATAACCTAAGTGTCAGATAAGATTCATTTTATGGACTTTTGACCATGAAAATAATTTAATTATTATTAAACCTAAAGAAAGTGACAACATGTCACTCTCTTAAATCTTATAAGTATAATAATTTTAATTGAGTGATAAACATCATAAAAATCGAACATGAATATTATAAAGAAATCTAATAAAATTATCTACATCAAGATAATTTATTTATAATTTTTAGGGATTAAATAATTGTCATTAATGGTTATACATTAATGATACAGAAATTATTTATTAATTGAAAAATAAGTAATATAGTTTTTAATGAAATATTTATACCCATTAACAAGCCCATAAACCTGACCAAAACTTATTTTTAGTGTATATCTACACCTTAAAAATATAATAACCTAATATATAACCTTTTGGAGCCTTATAAAAGTGATTATGACACTTATATTATTTTATTTTCAATGATGCCAAAGTTGTCACCTTCATAATTTAATAAATATATAAATTTAAATATTGTGATTTTAAGATGATAAATTCGAGTAAAAGTATTATTGTGAAATTTAATACATTTTTCTTCATCATAGGAATTTATTTTTAATTTTTATGAAAAAATCAGTATATTAAATAATTATACAAAAATGTTGTAGTAATTATTTTATTAAGAGATAAACCAAATAAATTGTTTTAAAAATAATAAAATAAATGTTATATGAACTATTTAATGTGATACAATAATTTTATAGTTACATATGACCTTTTATGAATCTATTAAAACTTTTAGTTCTAACATATCTTCTGTATATATTTTATTTAAATTTAAATAAATGAATAGTGTCAAAATTGACACTATTGTTATTTTATAAACATAACATATTATAAAATTGTTTAAAAATCACAAAAATATTTAACAAATTATAAATTTAAATTTATATGGTCTATAATGTTATAAAGTAATAAATTATGGAAAATTAACATCAAATAAGTAATTATTTGTTATAATTTATAATTTAGAATTTTACTACCACAAATAAACTTAAATACATTAAATAAAGATAAATCAAAATGATAAGGTCTAAAATAAGATCCAAAAATGTCTAAATTTGATTGGTTGATGAGATTAAAACCCTATCTCATCTAATATTCGAATATGAGTCATTTTTGGAAGTTTTTAAGAGGGGTTATATTTATTATAAATTAATAATTTTAAGAATTCCAAAGGTGCCCCTCTCCTCCCTTATAAAAGGGCATCTCCTCCCTCTCTTCCTCAGACCACTTTGAGCCTTCAATCTCGGAAAAACCATGCCAAATTATCTTCTCCACTTCCCTAGAAACATCCTAAAGGTCTTGGTGTTCTTCAGAGTCAAATTTTAGTGCCCTAAGAGGAGTTCTCAATGAGGCGCTTCAATGAAGAGGTAATGTCCATTACCGATTCATTCAACTTTATTTCTTTTTTCCACTTCTTATTTTTTAGTTGTTCCATTATGAGGTAATAACATAAGTATAAATAATATACTGATATGTTATTATAAGTATGAAACAATCATATTTCACCATCTATCCATCCAACGGAAAAAGAAATCACCTCGCGTGCGTACGTACGGAATACCGTCTCCACGCCGTGGTGTAATCTATTTTCCACCACCACCTTACTTGGATGGGTATAAGGGTGAATGTAATGAATATATATGATTATTGTAAAGTGATATTGATTCTATAATATTATACATACACTTTAATACAATTCCACGATCTTGCGAATGATATCATCGCTCGTGCGTACGTACGGACTACCGTCTCCACAACGTGGTGAGATTCACTCTCCATGTTAACAATTCATGAATGATTATAATGTATATGTAATGAATAATAATGAAATATATGACATAATAATGATACTGGATTTATTTATATATATATATATATATGTATTTCATTTACTTAATTTCATTCAATTCAAAAGGGAAACGAAAACAACATTCATGCGTACGTACGGCCTACCCTCTCCATGAACGGTGTATTTCATTCCTTTTATCGATCTATAATATATATGTATATGATGAATATATATTATATATAAATCATGTTTTACATTCTGGAATTATGTAAATCAGGATATAAGTATTAATATCAACAACGACAAGTCGAATCACAAACGATAAATAAAATGATTTTACCCAAAACGTTGCTTTAACATGGAATTTACAAAAGAACGGGTAATATGAAGTCATAGGTGAAACATATATGATATCATAACAATGAATATGATTCTATAATAAGTCAATGAAATTATTTAAATCATTATACAGGAGGTTCGGATATGTACGAAGCATATCGGACCTAAGGTAAGGGATAATTTTGCAAATCCCATTTTTATCTAAGATTGCTTATTCATAAGTATTTACTATTTTTATTTCTATCATCCATGTCCATGTTTTATAAAAGTGTTTTCATGTATGTTTAAAGTCCTTTTTACCCGTTTTGGACTTTTACTACATGGTATGTAAGGAATCGTTCTTTTTTTTACGTTATGAGGTACTTTTTGACTTTTCCGGCAAAAGTACGAAAAGAATGTTTTTTTAAACTTATACGGCATGAACGGATTTTTACGGTTTTATAAAGCCTTATTTTCATTAGGCTTCCTCCAAAGGATTTCATGTCTATTTTCAACATAAACATTTTCTTCTAGAATTTCATGACATTTTGTGAAAAGTAAATGATTTTAAAGAATAAAGGATATATTACTCAAGAATTCATTTCAAGTGTTTTATCAAAACCATATTCATCTAAGATGACATTATTTCACATGTGTATGTTTCAAGTATCATTTATATATGATTTACATGGTTTCACTTTTCTTATTATGAAATGATATCCATTTCATTTATATGGATTATGTGATGATTGGATGATGTTTAAGAAACCCATTTTATTTATTGGGTTATTATGAATGATGTCTGTTTATTTTGTGGCACAAGTAAGAATGATTTAATTATGAGATGGGTGGGACCTATATCTCCATCCAATGCATTGGGTAAAGATTTATATCTCATGAGATAGACATGGCTAGAACGACAAGTTAAACCAGTTCAGTAATACAGGACTGGAACGAGGAGTGAACTCGATTCAGAAAGGGACTTTGTCCTCTAAGATGGTCTTGGCAGCAATGAATTGGCTACTATGGAAATCATTTCATGTGCTTAATGGTTGCCACAATTAAATGTTTTATTCTCATTCTATTTTATCATTTTTAATATTTCATTATGATCTATGCCTTACGTACTTCCATGTTTTATGTTATTGCTCAAGCTTTTGATGTTTAAACATTATGTTCATTTTTTTACGTTCAAATGTATATGGTATGTTTTATTTTATCCATGCTTACCATTACTGAGCATTTAAGCTCACACTTTTTATGTTTTATTTTCCCCTATAATCAAAAGAAAGGTTTTAGGTAAGGAAACAAAAAGTGTAAGATCTTTATGGGAGATGTTGAAGGTCTTTCACAACGATTAGAAGATTACGTTCCAAGTTTCCAAAGACACTAAACTATTACGGTCCTTATGTGTCTATTTTTTTTATGTATTAAGTATTCCGCAAAAGTAATGTAATGTCCATGTACTTCAAGCCTAGGGTCTCTACAGTTGGTATAAGAGGAAAATTTTAGTCATCCTTTGGAAACTAGGATGCGAAAACGTTAGTGAGATCCCTATAGATATTTCTAAGTTATGTCTCGGGATGCCCCTAAGGATAAGTATACGTATAGGATATAGTCCTAGAACTACGGTAACGATCTTAGAATTTAACCCGAGATGTTAGATATTGAGGGAACTCCCATTTACTATGTTGTTTTCCCTAGCATGATTTTTTCCTCTCAAACTATTCTTTTTGGGTTTTAGAAAATGGCAGGAAACAGTAAGATTCACGATAATGGAGGATATGTCAGACAATGGAATGATATTTTTCATGAGAAACCAAATGAAATGGGATCTGGAAGTCCTAACATTGTTATTATGCCTCATCTGCAATCTCATAATATGATCAATAATCTCAACATTGGTAATTTTACCTACTCAGATAATCAGAGAAAGATGGAGTTTCATGATGATCATAAAGGAAAGAAAGTTCAATTTCCCTCATGTAAATCATGTGGGAAGAGGCATCAGGGAGATTGTTTAAAAGGAACTGGAATATGCTTTAGATGTGGAAAAGAAGGAAACAAAGCCAGTAAGTGCAAAGGAAATGGTTCAGTTAACACCATGGATTAGGATAATGGTATTCCTACGACATCAACAATGGTTAAATGTTTTAAATGTGGAATGTACGGGCATTATGCAAACCAATGCCCAAAGGGAAAGTCTCATGAAGAGAATCAGTATGGTCGTATGTGTAGTATTTATGTTGATGATGATGGAGAGACTACAAATGATATGTGAGATGAAACAATTGTTGAAGCTCAGTAAATGGTTTAATAAGGTAGTGATTACGTGTTTATCAAGTGTAATGTTGTATAAGTAATCTCATGGTACTATGGAATAAAGAGACATCTAAGGATTGTTACACGGTTGTCTTTCGTTATGTTTTGAAAGTGTATGATTAATGGTACCAGTAACCATGAAAGATTATTCAGATATTTTTGGAAAGTATATGATATGAGCATAATGGAGGGATAAAGAGATAATTAAATGTTTGATAGTATTCATGATCTCATGACTGATATAACGAAATAGTTATATCATGGTTTGACTATATAGAAGATTGGGGTTTTGGAATATGGAAAGAGTTAACTTTTGACAGCATTCATGTTTTCACTATGGTTCAATGGGTATTCATTTTCAAGTGAATACATGATTACGGCCTTTGAATGTTTGGAATGTGACCAACAATACATATCTTATGATATATGGGGATCAAAGATGGTACTAATTCTCTAGTAATCATTTTCACTATATTATGAGAGTGGACTGCAGTATTATGGATAAGCCTGAAGATTGGAATGGATTATGTTGGAAATAAGTTAATATTGTTTAAGTATAGAAGTTTTTTCGATATTATTGATGGGATGTTATAGTAGTATAGTTTTAGAAAAAGGACAACTTGTTGGACGGGCGACAGCCCATCGCGTCGGACAAGGCTATGGGAATCGAACCCACAACTGAAGTGCGACTGGACTTTATCGCCTACCACTGGCCTACAGTAAGTCCCTCGTTATTAGAAACTAGTTTTATTTTATTAAGAGGTATGATATATGAAGTATAAGTTTATTTTTGGAACCATATACGATTAATCTAAACATAAGATGGACTTATAAATTTTTCTAACCTTTTGTTTGAAATAGATGGAATGACCCATCATTCAATCACATGATCTGCTAACACATCACTAATAACAAATTCAACTTCATTTCATTAAGGGATGAAGTGGAAATTGTTCAATTCACAAACAACAGTGAGATTGTACCAAAATCATGTAAGTATTTCTTTTAATTCATCAACTTTAGGGAAATGATCTTGAAAACCAAAAATGATGTCCTAGTTCCCTTATATTCGATGAACCAGATGGTACCTTAGATTATCACAAATCTATAACTTTGTGATTGTTGGCTTTTTCATAGCCACGTTCTCTACCACTCTCTATCAGAACATGATGGTTAGGTTTCTCTTCAATATATATATTTCCACCTATGTTCTCCTATATGGAAACCCAGTGATTAGTTAATTTGGATAAAAATTATGTTTCATACTTTAGTTTTTAAATATTGGTTATGGTATTCCTTTTTACGATGTGTGTTTCTATTAAAGAAACTTTCGAGTAGTAAACCATTTATATCCCCGACGAATTTCGAGGGCGAAATTCATTTTAAGGGGGGTAGAATGTAACAACTCTAGATTTTATGAAATGTATTCTTTTTAATTAATGTCTTGTGTTGTACGCTACACCAAAAGGAGTCTTGCACAACATGAAACCCTGACTTGTCTTGCATTACACGCAATTGCAACCTTCCTCGATATCGTGTGTTGTATGCAATACCGGGTTTTACTAAACACCGATATATTATTATAATATTATTATGAACTAGACGTTATGAATAGTATTAAATAAATTTTTAATTTTATAACATTATTATTCATCTTAAACATTTTCTATAACATGGTATAATAACAAAATAAATTTTTCGGGTAAAATATGTATTTTTCAAAAAATGCAGTTTTTCCGCTTTTTGATGGCGCACCGACTTTAAATCTAGTTGTTGACATGTTTATAAGTTCAATTTGAAAAAATAAAATTCTTTTTCTGAATAAGGATATAAAAATTTACATTGGATAAAGTTTTGATATTTTTCTGATAACTTTCATATTTTAATGAATTGTAAAAACACGCTATATTTTAATTAAATACAACTTTTTTCATCATAATAATTTATATGGTTAAATTACAATATTGAGTGGTTTTAAAGTATAAATAGAATATATTTTTACCATTTAATATAATGTATGTCATTAGCATTGATTTTGCATTAAATTCGTAGGTTAAATCAATTCAATCTTTTGCAATGTTTTAAAGAAAACCCGTTTTCTTTCGACAATGGGATTAATTTTAATTTAATTTCTGCAACTTTTGTGTATTTAATTTGGAAAAATGGATTCCATATTTGGAATTAGTGGGTACAAATTATGTTAATAAGCTTCTTTTTATTTTTGGGAAGTATGAATAGTAACTACGGTAAATTTTATTTATCATAGTTAAAGGTAAATCTGGTAATTAAGGGTAAATATAATAATATAAAATTACCCTAACACATGCCAAAATTAGATTTGATGGCTAAACGTAGACCCATATAACCTAAGGGTCGGATTAGATTCATTTTATGGACTTTTGACCCTGAAAATAATTTAATTATTATTAAAACCCAAGAAAGTGACACCATGTCACTCTCTTAAATATTATAACTATAATAATTTTAATTTAGTGATAAACAACATAAAACATCGAACATGAATATTATCCAAAACTCCAAAAAAATTATCTACATCAGGATAATTTATTTAAAATTTTTAGGGATTATATAACTATCATTAATGGTGATACATTAATGATACAGAAATTATTTATTAAGTGAAAAATAAGTAATATAGTTTTTATTGAAATAATAATACCATTTAAAAGGCCCATAAACCTGACCAAAACTTATTGGTAGTGTATATATATACCTTAATCATCTAAATACCTAAAATATAACCGTTTGGAGCCTTATAAAAGTGATTATGACACTTAGATTATTTTATTTTAAATGATGCCAAAGTTGTCACCTTCATAATTTAATAAATATAATAATTTAAATATTGTGATTTTAAGATGATAAATTCGAGTAAAAGTATTATTGTGAAAGTTACTAAATTTATATTCATCATAGGATATTATTTTTAATTTTTATGCAACAAATCAGTATATTAAATAATTATATAAAAATGTTGTAGTAATTATTTTATTAAGAGATAAACCAAAAAAATGGTTTTAAAAATAACAAAATAAATGTTATATGAACTATTTAATGTGATGAACTAATTTTATAGATACATATGACCTTTTATGAATATATTAAAGAATTTATTTCCAACATATCTTCTGTATATATTTTATTTAAATTCAAATAAATGAATTGTGTCAAAATTGACAGTATTGTTATTTTATAAAAATAACATATTATAAAATTGTTTAAAAATCACAAAAATATTTAAAAAATTATGAATTTAAATTTATATGGTCTATAATGTTATAAAGTAACCAATTATAGAAAATTTACAACAAATAAGTAATTATTTTTTATAATTTAAAATTTAGAATTTTATTACCACAAATAAACATAAATAGATTAAATAAGGATAAATCAAAATGATAAGGTTTACAATAATATCCAAACATGTTTAAATTTGACTGGTTGAGGATATTAAAACCCTATATCATCTAATATTTGAATATGAGTCATTTTTGAAGGTTATTAAGTGGGGTTAGATTTATTATAAATTAATATTTTTAAGAATTCCAAAGGTGCCCCTCTCCTCCCTTATAAAAGGGCACCTCCTCCCTCTCTTCCTCACACCACATTGAGCCATCAAGATCGGCCAAACCCTTCCAAATTATCTTCTCCACTTCCCTAGAAACATACGAGAGGTCCTAGTCTTCTTCAAAGACCATGATTAGTGCCCTAAGAGGAGGTCTCAAAGAGGCGCTTCAAAGAAAAGGTAATGTCCATTACCGATTCTTTCAACTTTATTTCTTCCTCCACTTCTTATTTTTTAGTTGTTTAATTATGAGGTAATAACATAAGTATAAATGATATACTGATATGTTATTATAATTATGAAACAACCATATTTAACCATATATCAATCAAAGGGAAAACGAAATCACCGCGCGTGCGTATGTACAGAATACCGTCTCCACGCCGTGGTGTAATCTAATTTCCACCACCACCTTACTTGGATGGGTATAAGGGTGAAAGTAATGAATATATATGATTATTGTAAAGTGATATTGATTCTGTAATAATATACATACACTTTAATACAATTCCAGAATCTTGCGAATGATATCATCGCGCGTGCATACGTACGGACTTCCCTCTCCATGACACGATGAGATTCACTCTACATGTTAACCATTCATGAATGATTATAAAGTATATATAATGAATAATAATTAAATATATGAAATAATAATGATACTGGATTTATGTATATATATATATATGTATGTCATTTACTTAATTCAATTCAATTCAAAAGGGAAACGAAAATAGAGTTCATGCGTACGTACGACCTACCGTCTCCATGAACGGTGTATTTCATTCCTTTTATCGATCTATGATATATATGTATATGATGAATATATATTATATATAAATAATTTTTTACATTCTGGAATTATGTAAATTAGGATATAAGTAATAATATCAATAATGACAAGTCGAAACACATACGATAAATAAAATGATTTTACCCAAAACGCTACTTTAACATGGAATTTACAAAAGAACGGGTAATATGAAGTCATAAGTGAAACATATATGATATAATAACAATGAATATGATTCTGTAATAATTCAATGACATTATTTAAATCATTATACAAGAGGATCATATACATACGAAGCATATCATACCTAAGGTAAGAGATTATTTTTCAAATCTCATTTTTATCTGAGATTGCTTATTCATATGTATTTACTGGGGTTATTTCTATCATCCATGTCCATATTTTATAAAAGTGTTTTCATGTATGTTTAAAGTCCTTTTTACCCATTTCTGAGTTTTATTACATGGTATGTAAGGAATCTTTTTTTTGTTTACGGTACGAGGTACTTTTTGACTTTTCCGAAAAAATACGAAAAGAATGTTTTTTTAACTTATACAACACGAACGGATTTTTACAGTTTTATAATGCCTTTTTTTCATGAATATTACTCCAAAAGAATTCATGAAAATTTTCAACAAAACCATTTTCTTCTAAAATTGCATGACATTTTGTGAAAACAAAATGATTTTGAAGAAAAACCCATATCTTCCTCAAGAATTCATTTCAAGTGTTTTATCAAAACCATTTTCATCTAAGATGACATTATTTCATATGTGTATGTTTCAAGTATCATTTCTCTATGATTTACATGGTTTCACTTTTCTTATTATAAAATGATATCCATTTCTTTTATATGGATTATGTGATTATGGGATGATGTTTATGAAACCCATTTTATTTATTGGGTTATTATGAATGATGTATGTTTATTTTGTGGAACAAGTAAGAATGATTTCAATATGAGATGGGTGGGACCTATATCTCCTTCCAATACATTGGGTAAAGATTTATATCTCATGAGATAGACATGTATGGAATGACAAGTTAAACCGGTTCACTAATACAGGAATGGAACGAGGAGTGAACTCGATTTAGAAAGGGACGTTTTCCTCTAAGATGGGCTTAGCAGCAATGCCTTGGCTACTACGGAAATCATATCATGTGCTTAATGGTTTCCACAACTACATGTTTAATTCCCATTCTATTTTTTCATTAATAATGTTTCTTTATTATCTATGCCTTATGTACTTCCATGTTTTATGTCATTGCTCATGCTTTTGATGTTTAAACATTATGTTCATGTTTTTAAGTTCAAATGTATATGGTATGTTTTATTTTATCCATGCTTAAACTTACTAAGCATTTGAGATCACCCTTTTTATGTTTTATTTTCCCCAAGGATCAAAAGGAAGGTTTTAGGTAAGTAAACAAAATGTGGAAGATCTTTATGGGAGATGTTGAAGATATTTCACCACGATTAGAAGATTACGTTCCAAGTTTCCAAAGACACTAAACTATTACGGTGTTTGTGTGTATGTTTTTGTTATATATTAAGTATTCCGAAAAAGTAATGTAATGTCCATGTACGTCATTCCTAGGGTCTCTATAGTTTTTATATGTATTATATTACCCAATTTCCACCATATATTATTCTAACATAATCATAACTCTATAATGTGATTTTCCGATTATTATGTTCTAACTAATTCTCACCTAAATTAAAATTATTCTTATAATAATATATTAAATTTCTTTTTTTTAATTATTTTCCCAAATTATAATTATACCAATTATATACATTGATATTAATATAATTATAATGGAAATTAACTGCATACCAATTAGCATCAAAAATATGGTTCATATCCTTGTTTAGAATTATGATTTTGCTTTTGATAATTCGAATGAAATTATTTATTGGATAAATCCTATAAAATATCCCAATAATATTTTCTCACATTCCATTTATGAAAAACAATATGTATGATATTAGATATTTTATTCCCTACTTCCATTAAATTTTTATATTTTATGTACTTCTCAATGATGATTTGTTGGGAATTATTATTACCAATATGTTTTCCCATATCAGTGACTCTACGTATCTATTGAGTCATAATAAAACATTTTCCTTATAATTTATATATAATTATTTTAGTGGGAACCAATTCAAACACAACCCATAACAAAATTAAATAATAAAACTGGATCATAATTTAAAATACATGTCACACATACATAATATTTAGGATTCAAAATGCTATTGACAACTCACAAATAATGATTTTCCAAACCATGTTTCATATAAATTATCGAAATATATTTTTTATTAGATGATTTAAATTGGTCTTAGAGATAATATTAATTTTTGTTTGTCAACAACATCCAAAAAAATCATTTGTACCATGGAGAAAAAAAAGATGTCTAATATGAACATGAGAAATACGGAGGACCCTATTATCAAATAAAAACCAAACAACCGGCAAAAATAATAAAATAACCATTGAAAATTGAAATGGAATAAACCTTTAAACATCCAAATTTAAAACTCATATGGACTTAACAACCACAATTCGTGCCCACTAGCCAATAAGGATCACCACTTACTGAACATCAACATTAAAAATAGAAAAATTATAATGATTTAGGTGTGCAACAATATGGTTTCAAGATATACTCCATAATGTATAATATCATATTGAAAAAATGAAACTATTATCATAAATGTGATGAAAAATAAAAAAATAAACCCATTTGAGAATTCAATTCAACAAAAATGTGAGAAAATACATGATAATATCCACGAAAATCACATGATAATGAATGAAACATCTAACACTAACCAAACCCTCAACAAAAACCCTCATATAAAATTAATTTGTGTTTAGATAATGATATGATTATAATGATCTGAAGGAAAATATTTGGTAACAAGGATGATACATTTATAATTGTCACAAAAAAAATATCTGCCTACTAGAGTGAATTCATAGAAAATTGAATTTTATCCCAACCTTCATTAATTGTCTATAAATATTTTTAGTATAAAAGTCTAAACCATTATTAGTTTAGAAATTATTGTTTTTTAGTTTGGGAATCTTCCCCACCACAATCTAAAATTTAATAATTCACTTATATAGTACATATTTTCCTTTATAATCTTATTCCATACAATAATACTATTATCATCAATGAATAAAAGATAAAAATACTTTTTAAACAATAAATTATGTGATATTTCCCCAAAATCATCAGCATGTACAAACTTTAAAAATATCATTGATATATTATCTTTTAAATTTCATTAATTTAGAATGAAACTCTTTTTTATTAAACTATCATGTGCCAGGGTATGATCACATGAATAATTATTGTCATCAAATTCTATATAATTAGTTATCATGTTTTTTAAGGAATTTTGGGATATGTTTCCAAGCCCCATGTTACCTAACTAATTATCATAAACTATATATCAGAATAACATACGTTATTATATTTTAATGGGATTGATATTTCTTCTAATGAAAATGTATTGAATCAAAATCGAATAGTCACATTGATTGATTATGAAATGCATATTTTTTTATATTTGATGGAAAAAAAATCATTAATTATTAACATAAAATTAAAATATTATGATTGATTCCTTCCACCACAAATAAACATATGAACATAAAATACATTCCACATATTTTGGAATTTTTTTGTCAAATAATTTTAAACAATCAGAATAGAAAAAATAAATTAGACAATCATAATGTTTTTAAATTCCCCTAACAAAATTCTAATTTTCCATAATATATAAATATCATAGACTAACACGAACCCAAAATCTATTATGATATCTCACATAGAGAGAACCGTGTATTAAATCTTACTTATCCACTTTTTTCTAGTTTATTTTTTGTCATCCCTTTATTATGATTGTGACTGTTCCACCTATGGTTCCATTTTTTAATCATAGAATTATAAAGATGAAATTCCTTTTTGGTTTCATAAAACATGGTTAATAATCCAACTAATGGAATCATATTCTCTTGGTCTTTTTTAAACCAAATATATATAACTTTAATGAGAAACGAATGATTTTTCCCAAAACCGTCACTTCTATAAAAATATATGATAAGTATAAAATGTGTAATGAATTTTTTACATGTTTTTTATATAAAAAATACTTTTTCAAAAAAAAATTATTCTTTGAAACGAAAATATTTTATTTTTGTTGAGCATAGAGTTGTATTTTTTGTCAATAAGGTGTCAATATGTGTATGGAATGATTGTGATTTATTTTTTGATGAAGATTGAAGTGTTGATGCTTAAACTGATATTGTTGAGTAAGTTAAAAGCCCACATTTATTATAGATTATTTTAGTTGAAAAGTACTATTAATCTGATGATGTTGTCCCAATTCTACTAATCTTGAAGGATTTTTATGGATTCATAGAATTCGATGAAAAACAATGGAAATTCTTTATATTTTCATAATTCAGAAGATTGAGGAACATTTCCTCTGTTCCAAGACATGTTTCACTAGATGTCACTTTGTGAAACCATCTATAGAAGGCCATACGACACTCTATTTCATGAAGAATGTATAAGATCCATCCAATAACTTTTCATTGGTAGATATTTGTGAATAGAATCAGATGATTGTTTGAGCTGGTCCTCAATGTCCACGGAATGTGTTTAAAGAGGACACATCCCTCATTGCAACATTGAAGGCCATGAATTATTCATTAATTCATCTTAAATGAAGAAATTATCCATTCATCATCACTTATTGAATTAAATGAATTTATTGATGATATTTGGGATTCATGATCTAAAAATAATGGAGTGGAAGATGTCTTCAAGATGAAGAACGAAAAATGAAGCATTCATGGGATTATTATGGTATATACTAATTGAATTTCACATGCATAGGAATTGTAGGAAAAAGGTTTCCATGAACTCTTGTACACAAGGTTTGTAACCAACTCGGAATTACACTAAAAAATATAGCCCAACCAAGATGGCCAGTCGAGGACCTCCACATCAAGAACATGAAGGACCCAAGGGTGAACCACACCTGAGGAAATCCTCAAATCCCACCCAACATGAAGAAAGATTGCCGGTCCATTTATAATCCCATAGTAGCACGCATGGTGATCAACCAATGTGGGATATTCCATAGTGGGTACCTGGAGTGCGCCTGAGGTGGAAAAAGTGGTCATAGTACCACGCCCGCCTTACACCGGTGTGCTGTGGAACTAGGAGAGGAGGAAGATAATAATGAGTGTTGGTTGTTGAAAATTGAAAAATAAACCGTGATCATCATGCATCTACATTTCTATGTGGGACAAAATATTAATCTAGGGAAGAGATATCAATCATCCATCAAATCTCACTTGAGATCATAGATGCACATCGAATCTTGCATTCCACGATTCTATCTGAGCCATCCTTCCATCCAAAACACATCTATTTGAACCATGACCATTTTATGATCCCAAAGTAGTGTCATAACCAACCCTTGGGCCACCCATTGCCACTATACTACCAGACCATAGAAAAACATCCATGACCGGACTCCAGACACCATTGAAGGTCAAACACCTGCATCGGGATCGTCCAAATGAAACGAATACATTCATGCAATTACACATTCATGGATGCATCAAAATAATGAAATTTGGAGAAGGCTGAGGAAAATGAAGTAGTTGAGGCCACAATCTATATTTTATATTCAATGGAGGATTTAAAAACAATACACAAATGATCCTTATCAAATGCATGTATTGATAATACTGTGAAGAAAAATCCCACAATTGAGAACTAAACATCTGAGAATTGTAGATTATTTTTGACATGCGACATTGAAATTTTGATTCAAAAGATCAAGAGAATTCAAACCCCCAAAATTCATGTCATATACATTGATTTCAGTGATCATCATATTCTTATAAAAAGATAATAATAGAGCAAAAAAATATTGCTTCCATTCAAAAATATTTTGTGATCTCATTTCTCTAAAGAAACATAGTTGAGGCGAACCCTTCTGGTTCGTAAAAAGTAGAAGGTTCTCCACACCATTACTATACAAAGAAAAGGTTCAGAACATATCGTGGTGAAGGTCAATCCTGAACCACATAGGTATGTGAATTAAGCCACACCCTTTGGGTGAAGAAACTATAAAACACGTGAGAGGTTCCTTTAAACCCATGTCATGCTTCGTGCATGAAAGAGAAACCACATAAACACAAATAGTGTTATGCACTCTTATTGTGCTTTGCGACGAAAAACCCACGATCTACTTAGGTTCTGTGAATGAGATCCCCATGCATGGTGTGTAGAAGACTCATTCAATATTTTCACGAAGAAGAAGAACATGTGCTTTATGTTTTTCACGAAGGATAATAAGGTGAGAACAAACAAATGTTCACACGATCCATTGGAGAACCCACACCCAAACCAGATACCCATCAATATTTTGCGGGAATGAATAAAAATGAAGATATTTTCTTATTAACCTGAGGCCTTGTGTTTTCAATAAAAGGAATAGATTCATATGTCCATAAATTTGATGATAACAAGAGAAAATAAATATGCACTCATAAAGAAGAAAAAGAAGAGGAATGTGGGTTTGTGAAAAAGAAAGTGGAGAATGAATACACATGCATTCATATAAAAATTCATGAAACAAAAGGAAACAACTTGTAATAGGTGAAGGTGTGTGCAAAAACATAATTAATGAATTAAATTTAATGACATGCATCCATGAATTTCCATGCACATGTAAAGAAGGAATTGCATGTGCATATTGAGAAAATATAATACAAATGAATAGTGTGTGTACAAAAAATAAATATTATTTATAAATGAAAACATGTATAATATCATGCACACATGATATGATTTGAGATACCCATGAAATCCACGCATGAAGTGAATTTGTATTGAGATTCAAGAAAGAATGAATAAAATAAGATCTTATTTCTAAGTTGAAAATGTTAGATAATCCAGGAAGACATGCCATAATGACATAGTAAAATATAATTATTTACTATCATGATTCTTGAAGAAGTATATTACATATCATTCAAAAAACGTAGTGGGGCTAGGTCTTCATCAAAAGTTGAATGAATTTCCTAAGAATTATTGAGAATAAGGGCTGATCTGAAAAGTAATCAGAGTTGTTGAGAAATGCCAACAAAACATATAAATGGCTATTGTAGATTATTGAAGATATTAATGAGAAATTGTGATTCAGCCTCATCATGAAGGATGATAAAAATATCCATCCATAGTGAATCAAGAAGCATCTCTTCTGGAAGCAAGGAGGAACATGTTTGTAGTGGGACTCCGAAGTAGGCCAGCGGGACTCTAGTAACACTCTGGGAAGCAGAATATATAACCTCCTTTGAGACTCCATAGAGATAAAGTTTGAGTATATATAGACCATTTTAATTGATAATAATATTATAGAGAAGAATATGTGTTTGGGGGAATAACCAACACATCAAGGAGTATTCCTTTGAACCAAACCCTTTAAATCCTTTAGCATAGTACCATTACATTTGCATCATCATTTGATGTATGGTTGAGAGGCACAAGAAGAGTGGATCATGGTTTTAACCATACATAGAGGTTTAATAGGATAGAATCAATTTGTAAAATGTTTAAAAGGTTCCATTATTCACCCATCCCCCAATCAATTATTCACATTGATCCGGAAACTTCAATTGGTATCAAAGTGAAGCTCACATATAAAATATCCAAGGGAGTATTTATGAAGCGCCCATTTGAGAAGATGAGTGAGAAACCTCAAATAGAGATATCTTCCAAGATTAAAATGAACATAAAGATGAAACAAGAAAGGAATATGATGAAAAATATTACTACTAATGGGAATACAACATCAACTAAAGGTAATCTGAATTTTACAACATTTGATAATAGATATTATTCATCTGATGAAACTTTATCAAGATTTGATGATGATATATTAATTAGTTATCTTCAAACATCACTCAATGATCCTCAAAATAAAGACCTTAGAGAATTATAATGACATATTGTTGCAAGCATTAGTATTATTCAAGATGAATGTTTACAACATAGAAAAAAGTTGATTCCATGGAAGATGGATTGGCTAAAAGAATTGGCATATCCAACACTCTCACAATACATGTGAAAGAAATTGAGGAAAAAATTTCTCTTCACAATGAAATAATTTATTAAGTTACTGAAGAATTCTAAGAAATTATTTTTTAGAAGGAATTTATTTAGATTTTGTTTCTTAAATCATTCCATGCTTTTGAAATGTTAAAAAAATTCCTTGTGGTTGTCAAATCTACTCAACTAGAAAGAAAAATCCAACAACATAAAAGATCCTTCCATATCTTTTCAAAAATTATGTAACGTTCATGAAGAACAAATGAAATTGCTGATGGATAATTTGTGAAGTAAGATGATATCAGTTGATGATGCAATGAACTACCTTAAAATGATGTGTTCAGATCTGGAGGTGAAATTAAAAAACAATATTCACTTCAATATGGAACATACCAAATAGATAAAAGAAGAGATGTTTCCACTCATGTTTTCATTGTGGAATATGATTCCAAGATAAATTTAAAATAATACTCTAATCCAATGGAAACATCCCCAAAAAATATAGTATCCAGAATCCCAGTTATTTTTTATTATACTAATGTAATTTCATATGCATGTATAGGTTCAAATCTAAAAGATGGGAAGATATGGATTGATAAAAATTTTGATATGTCCACAAAAATTTCAAGGATGTATATTAAGATGATTAAAATAAACAACTCATAATTGTATGCTCCAAAGAATGAAAGACAATTCAATAAACTAACAAAGACCTTAATAAATCCATACTAATACTACAAGAAAACAAAGGTTAATTATTGGATATTTTTTGTGTCACTAGAAGTATGGGAATTAGTCCAATGATCGTTGAAATAATATTCTAGAATACAAAAATTGTGGAAGGCCAACATACTTGGAAAGTAGATATGATGAAATTTATCATCCTACAAAATTAATGGCAGAAAACATAGATAATAAAGATTCAGTCTTTCAAGAACAGATGTAAATATATTAGAGAATTTATTGATAATTGAAAGAGAAGTCGTTATAGTTATGATAAGTGATGTTTGAGTCCATCCATTACACCTATATACGTTGATAAGATTTATAGACAACAACAAAGACCATAGAAAAGAAAAAACGAGTTTTAATGTCTTCCATTTGGAAAATGAAAAACAATAAATTCTAGAAAATAGTTAAAGAAGTTATTCCCGTGAAGAAGTTCAAGACGGATTCCAAGAATGTCATCTCAACCATGAAAATATGTCTCTACTGTGGAATGAAAGTAAATACCATGATTTAAAAAAAAATAAGTCATAGAAATGAATGGAAGAAAGATGAATCTAAAGAGAGAATCAATCATGAAGAATATGGGATTGAGTGAAGATATTCCCAAATATAGTCTCAATATGTTACCTAATAATGGTCATAAGAAGTCAATTAAGAATCCATTTGGAATCTCTAATTCAATATATGTAAATATAGAGTGTTTACTTATCTGGCCTAGTGAATTTCAAAATTTCTAGAGAACTACAAAGAGATGAAAATTATGTACAAGAATAATCCACGACAAAGAGGAAACATGTATTAAACTAGAATAAAAATTCAAATTTCATTATAGGTTGTCAAAAAATGACATACCAAGTGTTTTAGAAGTACGTCATTGGATGTTCATGAATGCTGGTCACCCAATTAAAAAGTGTTTGACACTTATTCTGGCTAAAGGAGAACTTGTCAATATAATGAAAATTATGAATCATGGAGACTATCCCAAACCTGTTGTTGACGATTATGAATCATGGAGACTCCATCTTATTCCTTTATACATTTTCTACAAGTTTTCATAAATTTTAGGGAATTGATAATGAAGGACATTCTCAAAATTAGAATTTAATAAACAAAGTGGAGAACTATAAGTTTGAATCATTATTAATGATCTAAAAATACCATGATGTGTTTCAGAATATAATATTATCAATATCAGTATCTTGAAGATAATATAATGATTATTTTCCACCATGGAAAATCAAAGGGAGTTCACCCCTAGAAGTGGATAAAAAATTAAGGAGTTGATATCAAGGATTTTTTAATGAAAAATCTTAAAATTATTATCATCTCAAGAAGTTAAGACATAAAGTATTCCAGTCACACTTTAATTTCATGTTTATAATTGTATTTATCAAGCCAATTAAGGGGGAGTTCTTAATTGATGACAACATGTTATGAAAGGGGGGGCTTTATCTCTGCCCTAGAATGTTTTAATATGTTTGGTGAATAATGTTCAAGATTAATAATATCATTGATAAAACCAACTGTCTCCAACACCAAGGTTAAGGCTTGATACATTCTAAGAGTGATTTCACATGTATGTCTGTTTATGGATAGTATTGAATACTTTGTTCATATATCAATTGTTTTCTACACTAGGTTATCCCATGTAGACATATATTTGATTATCTATATTCCAAGTGAACCATGTGACATCATCCCTCTCTCAGAAATATTGATGATGTTATACATTAAATGGAGGAGAACATGTTTTTAACAGACCCCACCTATCATTATCATTTGGTTACCAATAAGGGTGATAAATTATTGACACACATATTGACCCATACTATTTTTTCTTAGGTGATATTTAAATCAAAATTAATAAGGGGAGATTGTTGAGCACAATGTTACAGTTGTTGTCAATAAGGTGTCAATATGGGTATGGAAATGCCATGCATGAAGTTGAGAAGATGATTGAAGTTGTGATTCTTAAAGTGATGTTGATGACTCAAGGAAAAAATCACATTGATTATGAATTATATTAGTTGAAAAGTACTATCAATCTAAGGAATTTGTTCCAATGCTAATTATTCTTGGATAATTGTTATGGATTTGAATCATTGGATGCCATGCTTGGGAAATTCTCCATATATTTATAATTCAGACGATTGTTGAACTTGTCCATTGTTCCAAGACAAGTGTCACTGAATGACACTTTGTTACAATATTTGAATAAGGCCATGAAATACTCAATTCAAAGAAAAAAGTGAAATATCCAACTAATAAATTCTCATTAAATTAAGGTATTGAAAAAAAATTAGAAAATGTTTTGAGCTAATACTTAATGTCCAAGACATGCATTTATAGAGAACACATCGCTCATTACAACAGTAAAGGCCATTAATTATGATTGAATGCATGGGGAATGAAGAAATGATCCATGCATCATCCAAGATTATATTATAGCGATGAATTGATGACGGTTGAGATAAATTATCTATAAATAAAGGAATTGATGATTTTTGAATATGATGAACAAGAATGGAAGCATGCGTGGACATAGTATGGAATTTACTAAGTGCATTGTCCATGTATAGGCATTGTTGGAAAAAGGTGACAATTCACTCTTTTAAAAATGGTTTCTGACCTTGTAGGCCTTACACTAAAAAATATTGGCCATCCATGAAGGCTAAATGAGGACCACAACCTCAATAACATATGAAACCCGTAGGTCAACCATGCGTGAGGGAATCCTAAAAGTCAGACCTACATGGGGAAGGAGTGTGGGCCATGTATAAGCTTGCAGAAGCACAGATGGTGACCAAACCATGTCGAAAGGGTGAATAGTGGGATCTATGTGTGCATTGAAGGAGGCATTAGTGGGCGTAGAATCACAACCACAAAACACCATTTTTGGGTGACACTATTAGAGGAGGAATAAAATTGTCGGTGTTGGCTTCCGAAACTTGATACATAAACCCGATCATCCCGCATCCGTGTTTCGATGTGGGAAATTTTTTTAACCCGCATAAGAAATCTTGTGTCCATCCATAAAATCTCACATAAGATATTGGACTCACGTCACATTTGGAATCCAACAAAGCAATCCAAGCCATCCATCCTTCTTCACCCCAACTATTGAGCTAGGACCATTCATTGATCCCATAGCAAAGTTGTCTTCAACCTCTGAGCCACCATACACCGCTATATAACCGGAGCATAGCTGAACCTCTATTATCATAGTATGACCACCATTGATGATCATACTATGTCATAAATATCATCTGAATGAAACAAATACATGCATGATGTTACAATTGGATGCATTGAAATAATGAAATTCAGAGAAGGCTGAAGAAAATCATTTTTCCAAGGCCAAACATGACGTTTGATATTCCAGGGAGGATTTAGAAACAATATACACATTTTCCTCATCACATGAATGTAAGGATAACACAAAAAGAAAAATCTCATGATTGAAAAGGAATCATCTGGTACTTTTAACTTATCGTTGACCTGAGAATGAAAAATATTGAATCCAATGATCTAGGGCATTCAAATCCACGATCTAAATGTCATATATGAAAATTTGAACAAGAATCCTCTACCAATAAAAGGAGTATCCCAGAGTCAAAATATGTTGCTGTCACTCACAATGAAAGGGGGATCTTGTAAGACTGATGAAATAAAGCCAGTGTGAACCCATCTAGTTCGTGAAAGGAATAGGGTTCCACACAACCTCTCTACCTGAAGAAAAGGTGTTTGACATACCTTGATTGATGGTGAAATGTGAACCACCCAGGTGTACAAAACAATACCCAAACTCTATGTGCATAAATAGTAGAACACACGATATTTTCCTTTGAACCTTCATCGTGATTCAAATGTGAAGAAGAAACCGAAAATACACAACCGATGTTGCAAACCCTTGTAGTTCATTGTGATGATTGAACCACAATAATTCTAGGTTCAGTGAATGAGTTTCACAACATTGTTGCATAGAATACCCGTGAATGGTTTTGACAATGAGGGAGAACTCGTGATTCCTATTTTTCACAAAGGATAAGAAGATGATAACTCCCACCTATCTTCACGATCCATCCATGAACCCACACACATACCATATACTCATTTGAATTTTGTGAGCAATATGAAAAATGAATATGTTTTCATATGAAACTAAGGCATCCTAAATTCCCAAAAATAAAACAAATACATATGGGAGAAGATTTTAACAGAGCTTGAGACTATAGATACACACTCATGAAGAATAAAAGTGAAGTGATTAGTTGGTGTGTGTAAAATAAATTAGAGATTCCATACACATGTATTCATATACCAATTAAATAAACTCAAAGAAAAAAATTATAAACGGATTAGGTGTGTTCAAAAATTTGAAGAAGGAATGAGATTTAATGACATGCATCCATGCATGTACAAGAAATCATAATGAAGGAATTATGTGTGCATATTGAGAGAAAAATAATAAAAGATAATTGTGTTTCTACAAAAAATACATGTTATATATGCATGGAAATATTCATAATTTTACCCACACGTGAAATGATTTTAGATACCGATGAAATCAATTGATGAAGTGAATGTGTATTGAGACTAAAGATAGATCGAATTGAAGAAGATCTAATATCATAGTTGACTATGTATGAGAATCAAAAAAGATGGAAAGTGCTAAAATAGTTCAAGAAAATTCTTCCCTATCAAAACACTTGAAAAGGTAGTGTTCATCACTAGGACACATCATAGTGAGGCTGTGTTTTCTTTAGATGAAGAAATATTTTCCCCAGAATTTTTGATATTTAGGACTGATCAAAAACTTAATCAGAGTCATCAAGGAAGGCCAATAGACCTTATCAAAGGATGTTGAAGGTTCTTAATGATATTTCGGGGTACTTGTGATTCATCATGCTTGTGATGGAGGATCAGAAAATCCATCTACAGCGAATCAAGAAGCATCTCTTGTAATAGCCATGAGGTAGATGTCTTCAGTGGGACGTTGAAGCATGCCTGTAGGACTTTGGTAACACTATGGGATGTAGTATAATTAACTTCATGTGGGACTGAAGAAAGATATTGTGGGACTCTGTATCGACCATTATAATTGATAATAAGATTATAGTGTAGAATCCATGTTCGGAAGAATAACCAACAAAACAAGGATTATGGCTTCGAACTGAACACTATAAATCCATATGTTCGGTCCCTTTACATTTAAAAAATCATTCTGTGTAATGTTAAGAGACACAAGAAGATTTTATCGAGGTTTTACCCAAAAATAAATGTTTAATTGAAAGGAATAAACTTTTAAAAAGTTTAAAGGGATCACTGATTCACTCCCTCTCCCCCACTAATAATCACACTGATCTAGGCACTTCATGTTTTCTTAAATATTTACAAAAATATCACTGTATTTCTAGAGTGTTAATTGTTTCCTTCACTGCATTGATTTTTTTAAAAAAAATTAATTGTCAAAATATTATTGATTTTGGGGTGTAGAGGATAATTATTTTCACGCCCCGATTTCACCAAAAGGAGGGAAGGAATAGAATATGTCCAGAACCTTCCTTCTTTTAGTTGAAGGAGAGATAATGACCCCTGAGACCAGCCTTCAATAGGTCCCAGAGTGGTGAATATCGCCAAGGGTATAGATTCACACATAAGATGGAAGGAATTGCCCTTTTTATTTTAATAGGATCGAGAGATAAGATAACAACCCCAAAAATACCCAAGATGAACGTAAAGGAAAATCCACAAGTAAACCAGTCCCATATGCATGTTCAAATGTAAGGGATACAAGTCATGCAAAAAAACGCCAATGGTAAAGTAGAATGAAAAAGAAAACGACAACAAAAACTGCCCCATGGTTTGAGCTTGTACGGTCCCACATAATCAATGATGTCCTCCTGGAAGCCTAAAAATATTTTTATATATGTAGGGTGAGAATACAAGTACAATCAGTAGGGAAAAAACTACTCTCATTCACAAGTGGAGAGGCATCATAATTCCCTATGAGAAACGAAAATCAATGCACCTAGCAAGGAAAGACTATCCACCCAAGTCTCACCAAGTAACACTACCCAAATAATGCACAAAATGTAAATAATAGTAAGAGAACATTGATATTTGGGTACCCTGCGCCACTTTCCCACTGGTTAGTGAAGACATCCTATGCATCAAACCAATCCTACAATTCTCAACGCAGTCCCACTGCCAAACCCTACCTGCATAGATTTGGGCCAGAACCTCACCGCAGTCCCACTTCCAAACCCTGCCCACACACACATGGGCCAGAACAACTACTACCATGCCCAAAAACACATGGGCCTCATCTTTAATACACTTGGGAAACAACCTGCCCACAGACACCTGGGCCAACCAACACAACTACCCCACCCAAAGATTATTGGGCTAATAATGGACCTCAGGACATCACAGCCTGCCCAAAGAGTCTTGGGCAATTCGGGATAGGGAGTAGAAAAGGATCTAATAACCAGCCACTCATAGGAGTGATGGGAAAACACCCTCCCCATGAAATGGGGTGTTCGACACTAAGTGCTCAACTTGGGTGGGGCACGAATAAGAAAAACAAAAGCTACAGATATACGTATAGTTAACAAACACTCATCCCAACCTAGGGGTTCCAAAACCAAAGTACAAACACCCTAGTTACAATTCATTCACAAATGAAGTCATGACACTTGCAACCAATTCAATGCTCATTCCCAAACTAATTCCATACTAAACCATTATTGTTTTCATGTTCAAGTGATCCCATTAGGGTGAATTCTTCACTACTAGGAAAATAATAGGCATAACCACAATCCCAAAGAAAAGAAACAGCCAAACAGCAAATAAAGCATTCACACACGGTTCTCTTGCAATGTCAAAACAATAAAAGAATAAGTGAGATCCCTCGAAGTACTAGAACCAATGAAAACCCCGAGATATAGACCCATGTCCCCAAGAACCAGGATCCAACAGTTTCTCAACAACATAGGATTCCACCCTAATTCGTGATATAAGAACAATAACCACAACCTCCAATTCACAACAAGAGAAAGTATAACAACAGGGGATCCCATCCCCACCCATATCACCCCAGCAACCGGCCTATGAATGAAACAACCAAATAGCTACCACCAAAACAAGGCAGGATGATGCAGGTATTTTCAGATTTAAAATATTTAACACACTCAATGGTTTCAATTCCACTGTGCTTTAACCGGGGTTGTCACAGAAAAGGGACGATCCTGGTGCTTTCAATTTATTTATCTGAGTATACGTAATTAACCAATTCCATGTTACTTTTATTTAAACATCCAGAAGAACCGAGGATCTCTAGTGCACAAAGAAAACCACCAACGACCATAATTTCCAGTGAGCATAGGCCCACACAATTCATTACACAGAAAAACATAAAGAATACCGCAAAACATCGATCACACCCCCCTTTTCATTCATTAAGTGTCTATTCATTATCTTCATTATGTTCAGCTTCATCAATTTCCACAGAGTCAAATGCATTCCCACCCCGCATGATACACATAAATGAGAGACGAAGGTAAAAATACCTACTTGATTGATCAACGATCAAAGTTTTTCTCCATGCGCCAGGAACAGGGGATGCACGACTTGCAGGGGTGGGGCGTCGTGAACTCCAAGGATGAAAAGACAACTTCAGTCTAGGAGCACCAGATGTCTCAGAAAGGAGGGGCTTCAAGTGCACCAGGTAGAAGAGAGAAGTCAGCCCAAAGGATGAATAATGAAGAATAAATTCCCATGAGTGATATATATAAGATCTCGTTGTTATGGGATATGGGAATTTTGAACGCCTGGAAAGTCGGATCATGTTTCTACCACGCGGTTGGGTGGTTACACATGACTGAAATAATTGTTATTTAATAGAGAGGTTTATGAGGATTTTTAGATATTAATTATGGGTAAAAAAGGCATTAAAATACCTTAAAAAATCAAAAAAGCCTAAAATATGTGTTACGGGAAAAATGTTGAAGGAGAACTCATCAAGGCTGGATAACAACGATTGGTCACACCGATTAGTCGGTTGCGCCGATAGGTCCCACCGATCAGTCATGTAGATCGGTCGCACCAATCGGTCGTGCCGACCGGTCCCACCGATTAGTCACGACGACCGGTTGCGCCAAACGAGGAGCGACCCCATATGATCCTAGAATTTGGCAAAGGGATGGATCATGAGGGTCTGGGCCATTACATCAGATACCTCTCAAACTATTCTTGCCATCGAGAATCCAGAACCAGACCCAATGGAAAGAGGGGGGTCCGAACAACCACCACAGAAGATAACTATCAGGAGTGAACCACTCTGACACCGGAACACCTTATCCCATAAACAATAATAGAAATCCTACCGCTCATTTCCCCGTGGAACCATGCAAAAAAAGACTAAACCGTCAGGCCTTGTGGGATAGGGGTTTCCCTTCCTCCGTGTTAAGATACTATCCGATTTTGGCGGCACTGACTCGCCCGCACGGGTTTAGGTGCATCCACTTTAATGCATCCTAAATAGGAATCAGGTCCTCTCCCCCGCATACTTTAAGAAACTTCACACACAATCACAGAAAAAGGAAACTACACATCCAATAGTCAACAATGTAATGAATTACATAACAAACTAGTACTGACAAAATAGGAAAAAACTCAAAACAACTTTGTGTACTAGTCACGCATCTGCGCTTCCCTCTCCTTGGTACTCTCCTCGAGCCCACCATGCCTCCATGACATGCGAACCAACGGGATGGTTCCTCCATGAAGAATCATCTCCTCACGACCCTTGATCGTCACTGGCTGTTCCACAAAGGTTCCATCGTCTTCGATATCTAGATCTCCTCAGTCGAGAACGGGTGAATCATCGTGTAGATACCGATGAAGCTAGGACACATGGAAGACATCGTGCAACCTTTGTAGATGTGGTGGCGACGCCAGCTGATCAGCCACCTCGCCAACCTGGTGCAACACCTCGAATGGTCCGATGAACCTGGGAGAGAGCTTATTTCCCTTACCTAACCTCTGTTGTCCACGCTGAGGGGAGACCTTCAAGATCATATGGTCCCCGACCTCGAACTCCATGGTCCTTCTCCTATCATCAACATATGACTTCTTTTAGTTCTGATCCACCTTCATCCATTCTCGTATAAGCTGAACCTTCTCTGTCATGCTCTACACCACCTCTGGGCCAAGAACACCGGCTTCCCCAACCTCAGGCCGGCACACGGGTGAGAGACACGACCTTCCATACAAGTCTTCTAATGAAGCCATTCCAATGGTATAATGATCGCTATTATTTTTTGAGAACTCTACTAGAGGCAAGTGTTACACCCATGATCCCCCGAAGTAAAAAAAGCATGCTCAGAGCATATCATCCAATGTATGGATGGTGTTCTCTATCTGCTCATCTGTCTGGGGGTGGAAGGAAGTGCTAAGGCGCAACTGGGTGACAAAAGAATTCTGTAAACCCTTCCAAAATCGTGAGGTAAATTGTGCATCCCTATTCGATACTATGGACCTTGGAACCCCATGAAACCGCACCACCTCATTCACATTCCTCCAAGCTAGAGCGTGCACTGCACTCAACTCCTTGATATCCAGAAAGTGAGCCGATTTCGTCAACCGGTCCACTACTACCCAGATGGAATCACTGCCCCCTTGCACCTTGGGTAGTCCTGTGAAAAAATCCATCGAGATGTCATCCCTCTTCCACTCAGGGACATATAATGGTTACAACGACCCTCCTGGAACATTGTGTTCATCCTCACCTGATGACACACTAGGCACTTGGAAACAAACTATGCCACTGCTCGCTTTACTCAGGGCAACCAAAACTGTTTCCTCAGACCCTGGTACATCTTGGAAACTCATGGGTGTACCGTTAGGGGTGAGTTGTGGAACTCACTAAGAACCTTGCAACACACAACCTATAGAACAAACATCTTCCCCCGGAAGAGCATCCCATTCTGGCCATCCTTGGTCCACCCTTCCAGAGCATCGCCCTGGTCAACTCAGTCACAGATCACTTCGCACTCTGGGTCTCCCCCCTGAGACTCCTCCACCTGCCGCAATAGAGATGATTATACTGTCATCTGATATAGGAAACCTCTTACACTATCCATCCTTGCATCCAGGTTCAAGGCAGCCAATTCCTCCATCGCCTTCCAAGCGTCTGCCGACTCTCGGACCGCATCCTTTTGCGGCCTCCAACTCAAAGCATTGACCACTACATTCCCATTTCCTGAAGTGTCTTAAATCTCGTAGTCGTAATCCTGGAGGAACTCCATCCACCTTGGTTGCCGTATGTTTAGGTCTTGCTGGGAGAATATATTCCTCAATATTTTGTGATCCGTGAAGACCAAAAAGCGTTCTCTGATGAGATAATGTTGCCACAATGTTTTTGTGAAAACAACCGCTGCAAGCTCCAGATCGTGGGTGGCATAATTACGCTCATAAGGGCGTAGCTGTCTAGACCCATAAGAGATCACTCCTTATCGTTGTATCAGCACACACCTAAGTCCTTTTCCTAAAGAATCATAGTACACCTCATACGCCATCCCTTAATTTGGAAATCTCATCACTGGGGCACTAACCAACTTCTCCGTTAGGTAGCTTAATGCTGCCCCGCAGTGCTTAATCCATACGAAAGCCTGGTCCTTCTTGGTCAAGGTCGTCAAAGGTGTCGAAAATCGAGAGAAGTTAGGTACGAACCTCTAGTAGTAACATTCCAGCCTGAGAAACCTATGAACCTTTGTCACGTTCTTGGGTGCGGCCCAACAAATAACCGCCTCAACTTTCGATCGGTCCACCGCTACTCCCTGCTCGGACACCACATGACCAAGGAAGTGCACTTCTCACGTCCAGAACCTGCACTTTGACAACATCCCATAGAGTTTGTGCTATCAGAGGACCACCAAAACCGTCCTCAGGTGCTCAGCGTGGTCCTCCTTGGATCTTGAGTAGATTAAGATGGCGTCAATGAACACGGCTATGAACCGATCCTGGTATTCCCGAAAAATGGAGTTTATGAGTCCCATGAACACGACTGAAGCATTCGTAATTCCAAATGGCATGAAAATGAACTCGAAGTGCCCATATATGAATCTGAAGGCCGTCTTCGAGGTGTCACCCTAATTCACCCTCAATTGGTGATATCCAGACCAGAAGTCGATCTTTGAGAACCATCATGCCTCCTTGAGTTGGTCAAAGAGATCGTCTATCCTCGGAAGTGGGTAGAGATTTTTGATTGTCACCTGATTCAGCCTCCTGTAGTCTATGCACATCCTGAGACCACTGTCTTCCTTATTTACGAACAAGACTGGAGAACCCCACAGTGACGCACTTGGTCGGACATAAACCCTCTTCATCAGATCATCACTCTGAATCTGCAACTCTCAGAGCTCCGAATGTTCCATCCGGTAGGGATCCAGCGAAATAGGACGAGAACAAGGCTACAAGTCTATACCAAACTCGATATCTCGTCGAGTGGGTAGAGTCATCACCTCCTCAGGGAAGATGTCCATAAACTCACTAACGTTCCCCAGAACTTCCACCATCTCTACATCCACCGATTCCACTGATAGCTCAGCTATCATGGAGTGGAAGGATTCCTCCCACCTATTGCATCTTTGGAACCCCCATTCACCGATTAAAGTCACCCGTTAGCTACCCATGTCTGAAAACCCAACCCTTCCTCAAAAACAATCAATGACGACATATACAGAGAACATCCATTCAATGCCTAGGATGATATTTTATGGTTTTATCTGCAACAGAAGAAGATCCTCGACTGACTGATGTGGCTCTATCATCAGTCTGCATCTTTGATAGACATAAGACAAGTCGGTCGGACCTCCGACTGGTGTGCGTAGTTCCAGGGGCAATGGAAGTTTCTCACTGTCTAAACCCATAGCGTGGGCCATACTAGGTGTAACAAAGGAGTGTGAATCTCCTGTATTGAACACGACATATGCAAGGGTACTAAAAAATATGATCGTAACTCGAACGACCTTTGGCCCTGCTGGGACTGCTGCCTCTGCGGCATGCAACTGCCCACGCCCAGCTCCTCTGCCCCTCGGCAGTAAGCCGCCTCCCCGACCACGCCCTGGTTGAGGTCCCTGAGGAGCAACATGGGGGTGGCCTCCTCCTACAAAGTCTTCCCTTAGAAGAGAGGGAGCTCGCAGCCCCTGTTGCTGCTGCTGAGAGAACCTAGATGGATGCTGCTGCTATGGTGGGTGCTGGGTATGCCCACTGCCTCCGTACTGCACTCTATCCAGTCAATACTTCCAAAGGTTCCCATGGCTGCCACAGATGAAGCACTTTAGTCCCGGGCCTAATGGGAAAGGGATAGGACATGGAGACCATAACTAGAACTGTTGCGGCCTACACCCTGCTGGTCAGAACTGAGAGGGCCCTAATGCTGGAGGCCTGCTGCTGACGGCCTTTCCCTTTGATGAGCCCAACTGGATTCCCTCATGTGACACACCTCCTAGAATGTGCATCATCTCCACCACTTCAGCCTTCTTATGCACCTCCAAGTATGTCAGTAGGGTGAAGGAGGTAACAACGTACTGAAGAGAAGGTCGGAGTGCCTCCTCTAAACGTCTTGCCTGAGACTCCTCATCTGGAATGAGGTCTGGATCAAAGCGAAGGAGATCCTTGAACTGGACTCCCAACAATCCCACAAACATACTCCCCTTAAGGGGGTAGATTAGGTCATGTCTCCCCTCAGCCTTCATCGTGGAAGAGGTAAATTCCACCCAGAACTTCTTCTCGAAATCATCCCATGCAATATCAGCCTCCTTCCTTTCCCAAAGATAAAGTGTCCACCACTGACGCGATGCTCCCCGCATCTGGATGATGGCCAGAGGAACCCAGTACTTTGTCGGAGTTCGAATCAGGCTGAAAGCTATCACTAGCTCCTTGAGCCAGCTCTCTATCTCCAAATCTGAGGTGCTGCCCTCATACTTCTCGAGGGTTTGTCACAGGAAAGCACAATGCGTCTTCTACCACTGATCATCCTTCTCCTCTCGGTTATCCCTCTATCGGTCAGCCGAGTCAACCTCCTGGACCTCGATCTCCCACAAAACTCGTGGTCGTCTCCCAGGTGCCATATCTTTAAAGTAATCAAACATTCCCTATGTTCAAGTAGTGCAGAATATTGTTCTTAAATATTTCCTTCAACTTCATATTCATTTTAATTTCCCAAATCACCCCATAAACATGAGTAAACAGGTCATTATGGTGCATGTACCATTACGAGGGTCTCTACCCTACAATCAGTGTAGCCTCACCTGGTCGTCTGGTATGTCAAGATTCATTGCATCAGATCACGGGGGGGGGGGGGGGGGGGGCTAAATTTCAGTTTCCTAGCCGGTCTTCCCTGACCTAATTCACATACCAATGTCACCAACACTGTTTCCCTACCATCCCATGCAATTCTCACTATGCCTAATTCTAGACTACATCATATCTCTGAACCTACTCCTCTGATACCATTCTGTAATTATATCTCCTTCATCTTAAAGAATGAAGGGTATGGAAATCTACTGTTCCTTCCCTCCTTTTGGTGATGGTGGGGTGTGACAATTATTTAATTAAACCACTACTGATATTTAATTATGATCAATAAAATAAAATGAATTTACTTTATCATTGATTTTCATTATATATGGATAATTTAACACAATACATATTAACTCCTAATGACCATACAATTAAATTATCATTGGATGATCACTCTAATATCATGATATTATGTTGAGTGTAAGATGTCTTTTTTGATCACTGATCTACGATGTCGATGAAATGATATCATATTTGAATTACTTGATTCTATTTATTTGATAATTCCATGGATCAATAAATAAACCAATTATATTATTCTACTCATAAATTCTGATCTTCCTTTAAAATTTATTCTTCATGTTTGAGGACAGTCAAGATTTATGTCATTCAATATCATCATTTCTATCAGGATATCTTTAAATGATATTCAATATATATATAATTTAATAGTTTTCCAAACTCTTGGATTTATTTTTTTCTGAATTAAAATATCTATATATTTATGGTAATCTTATATTTTTACATTTAGGTGTATTATTCCCCCAACTCTAGCATCGTCATCATAAATTTAGGTTGTTTTATTTTTATAGAATTTTTGAATGAAAATTCAATGTGAGTAATTTTTATTTCTAACATCCAGTAATAATTTAAATTTTAAGATGACCTATTTTTATAAAATTACTTCCAATTTTTTTTATAATTTATTATTTAAAATACACATAACTATGACATTGTTAGATTAATTATTCATGTTTTATTTTCCATCATTTTTATGCAGAAACTTCATATGGAATATTATAGAGAGAAGGAAAACATTTCAATTTCAAAATAATAAAGACAATATCTATCCAGAAACATTTTAAATTTCAATATTTAATGGTAGATAAAATGAAATAAATCCATTCATAAATTTACATAACTATATATCATGTTGGAATGTTAGTTTCATCCTCTCCATGAACCTCAAATAATTAATGTCTTCCTTTTCAAGGTCTTATTGAAACTTACATGGGTACCTTTTCCCAATATATGTAGACCCTAACATTGAAATTTTATAGTAATCATCTCATGTTCTTCATCATGATCATTATAATATCTATTTTTATCATACTCTTGGGATGACCTCACTATTGATGTTTTCTAGATGAATGAATGTTTCATCAAACTAAATTAGTTGTATTCCCATATGAATTTACATATTCCAAATAATATCAAATATAGTATTAAATTACATTGTATCAAATTATTATTTTTTGTTAATTTTTTATATATTTTAATGTAGAATTTATAGGAAATTTATATCTTTTATTCTGTGTTGTTGAAGGAACATCAAACTGAAATGACTCTTCTATTGTCAAAATTTACATTCCAATGAAAATTAATATATATACAATTAATCTACAGGATATTTAAAATTCTATATAATGTGGTATTTTTATAATTTATTTATAATGATAGTGTTGACCTCACCTGGTTTGATAATCCCAATCATGTATTTATAAGTTTTGATAATCCCAATTATGTGTTCATATTTTATGATATTCTCAATTACTGTTGATCTACACTTTAATTCTTTAAAATCAGTGATCCAGTTAATAATAATGTTTAAATAATCTATGATTTATGTTAATCTCGATTATCCTTGTTTATACTAGCTTTGAAACTATTCTATGTCAGATAGCCAGAGCTACCGATAGCCAGAGCTACCGATAGCCAGAGCTTCCGATAGCCAGAGCTACTGATAGCCAGAGCTACCGATAGCCCGAGCTACCGATAGCCAGAGCAACCGATAGCCAGAGCTACCGATAGCCAGAGCTACCGATAGCCAGAGCTATCGATAGCCAGAGCTGCCGATAGCCAGAGCTACCGATAGAAAGAGCTACCGACGCACAAAGAGCTACCGATGCACATGGAGCTACCGATAAGAGCTACCGATAGGAGCCACTGATGAGTTTGAAGAGATACCGATGGAAGATCCCTACATAGAGTCAACTGTACACGTGTACAAACAAACGGCTACCTATAATGAACTATGGAGTCAAATCCTATATCCTCGATCCTATTTGTTTATTATACTAACGGTTACATTTGTTACTTTTGATGAATTTAATGTTATTAAATGAAGTGTGTTGCCATTTCAGGAAACCGTACCAAGTACGATAAAAAAGAATAATCATTCCTTCCTCCTAAGAAAAACAAAAAGAAATGGTATAAAGTGGACATCATGTATGTATAAAAAGAGGACGTGTGTGTGTGTGTGCGAGACAAGAGACAAACAGGAGATCGAGCACACAAAACTACTTCTGGCGATCGAGCTCAAAACGTGCCAAGAACAACTGGAGAACTTTCACTCACGAGACCACGACTATCAGCCTCCAGAACATAGAGATACATCAAGAAATCTATGCTAAAGAAGAACCACACAAAAACTCATCATTCTTTGAGCCAATAATCAAGCTGAACCTAGAACTCAAGGATGTAGATGATACTCTATTTTCCAGACAAAAACCAGAAGAAGACTCATAAGGAATTATAATCAACAAAAGGAGTCAAGAGCTGCACGAAGATCACTAGAGCCATTTCTAATCTCTAAATCTTTATCTCTGTGATTTACTTTTTAAATTACGAGCAGTGTGTGTTATCTTTGGTATCTTACGCACACACTGTCTCCTAAACCTTAACTGGAGGATTTGAAAATCCTCACTCACTATCTTTTCATTCCTTTTCCCACTGTGGATAGTGGTAGATGTCGTGTGTGACCTGGACAGCTGGTAGCTGTTGTTTTGTTTCCCACGGATAACAGTGGTAGAGGTCTTGGACATGGACAGTTGAAAACTGTTGAACCCCGATCTAGGGTGTGGATCATCCTTATATAAGTTTTTGAGAGGACTAAGTCTCGGCTTGAGACTGAACCTCTTGGTTAACTATGTGTTTTTAGTTAAAGTTTTTATCCATACAATTCATATCTATTTCATATTCCGCTGCTATTACTTTGAAATATAATTTGTCTTCAAAGCTACTTTGATAGTTAAACTCGCAAGTGTTTATATTTATTATAAATTAGTAAGTCAGTTTCAAAAGTTAATTTAATCATCAGATTAAGTTACTGAGAACTAATCAATCTTTGAGAAACTAATTGAACCTTTATAATCTGTGTAAATTCACTAAAGTTTAATCTGTTTTTGAAATTGGAGGTTTTAATAGAAATTGTTTTTAAAAGAAATTTTAATTGGAACACAATTCACCCCCCCCCTTTTGAGTGTCCACTCCGACCAACATTTGGTATCAAAGGGTGTTTTAATACCTTCTAAATTACACTTTTTTCAACTGTGATTTTAGTTGTATTTTAAATTTCTTAAAATTTCTGTTATTTCTAAATTTTTATCTCATTAAATTTTGTTTATAATGGATAACAGACTTGAGGGTGCTACTACTAACCGTCCACCTTTGTTTAATGGAAATAATTATGCTCAGTGGAAACTTAAAATGAAAATTCATCTAGAAAGCATGAGTTTTGATATATGGACTGCTATTGAATCTGAATACAATGTTCCCACTACTGATAGATCTACTTGGGATGAACCTACAATGACTGCTTACAATAAGAATTGTAAAGCTATGAATGCTCCGTACTGTGCCCTAGGAGATGAATAATTTAATAGAATTTCTGCATGTAAAACTGCTTTTGAAGTTTGGGATACCTTGGCTGTTTCTCATGAAGGAACAACCAATGTTAAAGAAATGAGATTAAACACTTATACTATTAAATATGATAATTTCAAAATGAAGCCTAATGAACCTATTTCTGACATGTATCTCAGGTTCAATGAGATAGTAAACACAATGAGCTCACTCAGAAATATTGTTCCTACAAAAGAACAAATCATGAGAATACTGAGATGTTTTCCAGATAGATGGAGAGGCACGTCTGTCTCAATCAGAGAATCTTGTGACATTGGAACACTGCCTGTCAAGGAGTTAATTGGTAAACTAATGATGTATGAAGAAGAATTAAAGGTGAACAAAGACGAAGATGATGAACCCAAGAAGAAATCCGTGGCATTTAAGACTACTGCATCAAAGATTAAAGACAAGGAGAAAGTACATGTGCCTACTAAAAGCTCGTCTAGTGAAGATTAAGATTCTGACAGTGATGCAAAGATGGCTCAAATAGCCAGGAGATTCAAAAAGTTTTATAGGAGAAAGAAATTCTTTGGGAAAACGAATTACAAAGGAAAGTATGATCAACAAGGCAAATGGAAAAAGGATTAGAAGAAGGCTGACAGGACTGATGAAGTTGTCTGCTATGAATGCAAGCGAAAAGGACATATCAAAGCAGACTGTCCAAAGTTAAAATCCAAAAAGAAATATGATTACAAAGACAAGAAGTACAAGAAAGCCATGAAGGCTACCTGGAGTGCTTCAGAAGACAGCACTAGTGAACCAGAATCTTCGGACTCTGAAAGGAATCGAGCCAACATGTGTTTCATGACAAATACTTCTGAGGTAACATCTGACACTCCGGTTTTAAATTCATATTATTCTGGAGATGATTCTGAGTCAGAAAACATGTCAAAATCTGAAATATTTGAGTACTGTGATATGTTGGAATAAACCTGTAATGAGCTTAAAGAAAAATAAAAAGGTTTAAAGAAACAGTATGCATTAAGTGTTAAGCATAAATCTGATCTTGATATAGAAAAGGAAAAGAATGCTCAACTACTAAAGGAAAATACAGAACTGAAACTGTCAAATGAGCAACTTAGAAAGGATTTAGAAAAATTCACAAATGGAAAGGATGCTCTAACTCAAATGCTAGGAAAGCAAGTTTCACCTAGATATGATACTGGTTTGGGATACCAACCTGGACAGAGACAGTTCACTAGAACCCGATTTATTCCTAAGTCTGAAAAAATTCAGCTGGTTCCAGTTTTGGAAATTCATATGCTTCAATAGGTTTTTCACTTGGTTATAGACCAAATAAAGTTTATCTTTCAAAATCTGTTGTTTCTGTTAATTGTATGGGACCCATAAAACAAATTTGGGTACCTAAGGCCCTGATTGCTAACCTGTCTGGACCCAAGAAAATCTGGGTACCAAAGTCATTTCCTGTTTAAATCTGTTTTATAGGAGACCTGCTTGAAGAGCTGTCACAAGAAGATATGGTATTTAGACAGTGGGTGCTCAAGACACATGACTGGAGATTATTCTTGCTTCAATAGCTTAATAAAGGTTGATGGAGGTCATGTCACCTTTGGTGACAACTCTAAAGGAAAAATCGTCGGCCTAGGCCAGATTGGTAACACTGACTCAGTATTAATTTCTAAAGTTTTATTCTTTGATGGACTTAAATATAACGTGCTATGTATATCTCAATTATGTGACGATGGTTTCAATGTCAAATTTGAAAATGACTCGTGTGATGTTTTTAACTCCAAAAACTCTTTAGTATTTTCTGCTCTAAGAAATGAAAATTTTTATGCTGTTGATTTAAATTCTTTAGCCAAACAAAATATTTCTTGTTTGAATGCTTTTCATAAAGAATCTTGGCTATGGCACAGAAGATTAGGACACTGAAACATTCAATCACTTAGAAAACTGGCTAGGAAAGACTTAGTTAGAGACTTACCTAAGTTAGAATTCCCAAATGACAAAGTGTGTAATCCCTATCAAAAAGGAAAATAACACAAAGTTTCTTTTAAATCAAAGAAAGAAGTCTCAACTTCTCAACCACTTGAGTTGGTTCACATGGATTTGTTTGGACCATCAAGAGTTTCTAGTTTAAATGGGAAGAACTATGTTTATGTCCTTGTAGATGACTTTTCTAGATATACTTGGTTGTACTTTCTAGCTCACAAAAGTGAGGCCTGTCCTTAATTTATTAAATATTCCAAGTCTGTAGAGAACCTTAGTGGACTTAAGATTAAAACCCTAAGAAGTGATCATGTTCGTGAGTTTGAAATCATGAGTTTGAATCTTACTGCTCACACAATGGCTATAGTCACAATTTTTCTACCCCTAGAACACCCCAACAAAATGGTGTAGTAGAAAGGAGAAACCGAACCCTTCAAGAAATAGCTAGAACCATGCTCAATGAATATGAACTGCCTATTTACTTTTGGGCTGAAGCTGTTAATACAGAATTTTATGTTATCAATAGAGTCTTGATCAGACCTATTCTTAAGAAAACCCCTTATGAGTTGTGGAACAATAGAAAGCCTATGGTTAAATACTTCAGAGTTTTTGGTTTCAAAGTCTTTATACTTAATACTAAAGATAATCTAGATAAGTTTTCTCCCAAAAGCGATGAAGGAATTTTTCTGGGTTACTCTATTTCAAGTAAAGCTTATAGAGTTTTCAATAAGCGAACCAAATGTGTGGAAAATCTGTTCACATCAAATTCGATGAAACTGATCCACATGAGCCTAAAACTTCTCTTGAGAATCTTGAAGAAGATCTATCTATTCTGGACCTTGATGATAAATCTAAAGAACCTGTTATAAAAACATCCAGTTCTGGACTTTCTCCAGAATCTGCTTCTGTTGAACCCGAACCTATAGATGAACCTGAAGTTTCTAGTCCAACCTTTACCAAATCGACTAGGATTCTAAAGAATCATCCTTTAGATGCTGTTGTTGGTAATATTGATAGAGGAACACAAACTAGAGCTTCTCTAAGGAACCAGGTTGAACATCAAGATTTTCTGTCACAGCTAGAACCCAAAAATATCAATGATGCTATCAATGATGAATTCTGGGTAATAGCCATGCAAGAAGAGTTGAATCAATTTGAAAGAAACAAAGTCTGGGAATTAGTTGACAGACCCAAGGACACCTTGACAATAGGCACAAAATGGGTTTTTATAAATAAAGTTGACGAATCAGGAAACATAGTTAGAAACAAAGCTAGACTAGTTGCACAGGGATATAGTCAAGAAGAGGGTATAGACTATGGAGAAACTTTTGCACCTGTAGCTCGACTGGAAGCTATTAGGATCTTACTTGCATATGCATCACATCTGAATTTCAAGTTATATCAAATGGATGTTAAAAGTGCATTTCTAAATGGTTTTATAATTGAAGATGTTTTTGTGGAACAAACACCTGGATTTACAAATCCTCATGTTCCAAATCAAGTTTTTAAACTTTTTAAAGCTTTATATGGTTTAAAACAAGCTCCAAGAGCTTGGTATGATAGACTCAGCACTTTTCTTATTTCAAAAGGTTTTACTAAAGGGGTCGCTGATCAAACTCTGTTTATTAAAAGAATTTCAAAAGATGTTTTAGTTGTACAAATCTATGTTGATGATATTATATTTGGGTCTTCTAAACACTCTTTATGTACTGATTTTTCAAAAAGTATGCAAAATGAATTTGAAATGAGCTTAATGGGAGAGCTTAAGTATTTTCTTGGTTTTCAAATTTTCCAAACTAGAGATGGAATTATTTTAAATCAAAATAAATATACAAAAGATCTTTTAAAACGTTTTGGTTTGGACAGTATTAAAAAAAGTGAAACTCCTATGAGTACTACCTGTAAATTGGATATAGATGAAACTGGGAAACAAGTGGATCAAACCAATTACAGAGGTATGATTGGTAGCTTACTTTATCTTACTGCTAGTCGACCAGACATCATGTTCAATGTTTGTATTTGCGCTAGATTCCAAGCTAATCCTAAAGAATCACACTAAATGGCTGTTAAAAGGATTTTTAAATATCTTAAGCATACTGTACATTTGGGTTTGTTTTATCCAAAAGGACAATCATTTGACCTAATTAGCTATTTGGATGCTGACTTTGATGGATGTAAGTTAGAAAGGAAGAGCACATCTGGAACATGTCATTTACTTGGTAAATCCCTAGTGTCATGGTGTAGTATGAAACAGAACTCAGTTGCATTGTCTACTACCGAAGCAGAGTATATAGCAGCTGGTAGTTGCTGTGCACAAATTCTGTGGATGAAACACACTTTATTGGACTATGGATTTGAGTTTAAACATGTTTCAATTAACTGTGACAACACTAGTGCAATAAACATATCTAAGAACCCTGTATCTCACTCTAGAACCAAACACATAGATGTAAGACATCATTTTCTGAGAGATCATTATCAAAAAGGTGATATTACTCTTGAATTCATTAGCACTGAACATCAATTGGCCGATATTATCACTAAACCTTTAAGTTCTGATAGGTTAAGTTACATTAGGCATGAGCTGGGGATGATAAATTCTCACCGATGTTGATAAATTCTCACCGATGATGAAATTCTCATCGATGTTGAAATTCTCACCGATGTTGAAATTCTCACCGATGATCAATTCTCACCGATGTTGAAACTATCACCGATGCAATTAATTTTAAAACTTCTGTCTGCCTCCAATAATATGAATCGTTTTATTTATTTTTTTTTTGTTATTTTACTTTATTCGTATTTATGATTCCTACATGATAAAACTAAGCCTAAACCACTTCTCACTCCACCGGACCCCGAACCTTTCATCTTTGAATCCTAGCTCCCTAATCGTCTGAGAACCCTAAATCCGCGATGGAAAAAACCAAGATTCCTACCAGCAGAGATGACATCATAGAGCCTAAAACAAAGAAGCAGAAAGTGCAGCAAGAAGCTCGTGGAAGTAAGGTCAGAACTAGGTCGGGAAAGCGACCAGTAAACCCTCATTTGCAGAATAGAGATATTGGGATTGAAAAGGAGCTATGCGTAGATTGGTTGCTACCAAGAAAATCGTTGGTACTTGCAATTATGGAAAATCAGAGATGGGTTGATTATTTTTCAAATAACAATGGTCCCTACTACCCGAAGTTAGTGAAACAGTTCTACGAATTCGTAAGCTTCGAAAAGTTTGAAAATGAGAATCGAGTAAGTTCTTTTATAAATGGAAAAGAAATATCATTTTCTTCAATAGATTGGGCGGAATGTTTAAAAGTCCCATATGAAGGTGTATCCGGGTATGTCTCAAGAGCAATTCCACCTACCAGTAACATCTTTGACTATGAGACTGCCTTAAAGGAGCTAACGGGTAATGGAAGTCAAAGGCAAGTGGTTGCTACTGAATTGGATGGGGAGAACAGACTGCTTTTCAAATTTTTTCAACATGTTTTGATACCGAGGAGAGGAGATTTTTCTAATCTGAGATATCAAGATATTTATCTTCTACATCTGTTAAGACATGGTGTGAAAGTTAATTTGTGCAGACTACTGTTGAATCAAATGGAAGACATGATTAGGCCAAAATCAAAGACTAATGCCTTATTCTTTGCAAAAATGATCTCTGTGATGATAAAAGTGAAAGGGATAGCTGAGTCTCAGGATGAGACAGTTGTAGTTAAGAATAACTTTTGTGTCACTACTACAGTTTGTAAGTACATGAAAATCAACTAGAACCCGTGGAAAGGAGAATGGGTCAGTGATGACCAGAAGGTGTATGATAAATTTAGTCCTGTGGATTATCCTTCAAGGCCAAAGGATAAAAGAGATCCAGGTTTAGGATCTGATGAAGAGGATCCCGAGTACAGTGATGAGTCAGAAGAAGAAGAAGAAGAAGAAGAAGAAGAAGAAGAAGAGGAAGAAACTCCTATGGATATTGGAGGAGATCCAGACTTTCCCCCAAGTCCTGTTACTGAGCTTGTATACCCAAGAAAAGGAAAAGTAGAGGAAGTGTTATCTCTTCATGTGGAAGACCAGCCAGTTCCTCACCAAGAAGGAGAAAAAAAATGTATCTGAATCATCTGATTCTGCTAGGTTGAGTCTGAGTCCACTGATTGAAAACTCAGTTGTGCCTACTGATGAAGTAGAAAAAGAAAGAGAAGAAGATGTACCTGTTTCAGAAAACCTCCTTACTGATGCTGAGATGGAAGGTGTTGTGGAAGATTCTGATGAAGAAAGGCCAACAGAAAATGTAGTTGTTATACATAGGAATGCACCCATTGAGGGGGAGCATCATTCCAATCTTGGGAATGTTACAGTAGCTGTTGGGTTTGAAGACTGGGTAGAAGACCCAGGTTTTATAGTCTGTGGTTTGGATTATCCTGATTCGGATAATGAAGTATCCTTGAATAGACCAAAAATCTCCTATGACATCAATTCTGAGTTATTACCTGATTATGTGGTCCGACTACATGATTTAGATGTGCTGAAAGAAAATCTCAAAGTCATTTTTGTAGAAGAAGTAAAGACAATGGAATCTTGTTTAGTTTCCTCAATTCAGTCAGTCATGAGTGATTCGGTTGTCAGCTTAGCTTCTGCAAGAGTATCTACTACAGTTGCTCCTACTGATTTTGTTACAAAATCTGATCTTGAATCCCTGAAGCATGAGCTGAAAGAATCCTTCAGTGCCTCAGTTAGTGAGATGAAGCACTGTTTTCATGAAGAAATGAAGTTGTTAGAACAATCTCTTGAGCTCTATTGTGGTTTCAATCTGTCCACTTTTATGGGTGAGCTAATGGAAGCAGTCAAAGAGTGCCAGACCCAATATTCTAGAATAGAAGCAGATCTTGATGCCTTAAAGAAGTCTGTTGCTACTTTAGATTCTTACATGAGCTCAAAGCCTCAAGCTGATAAGGATCTAGTCTATGTGAAAAGTGTTTTAAGCCAAATGGTTTTAGTTTTTGAAGACTTCAAATCTTCTATAAAGGATCATGTTAAAAATCAGGACTCTCAACTGCAAACTCTGATTAGTGGCTTGACCAAAAGTTTCAAAGAAACTGTATCCTTCTCGGTTGGTCCTCTAGCTTCAAAACCTGCATTTGATTTGAATCAATTACGAGCTATGATGAAGGAGGAGCTTGGTTCTACTTCAACCAGTGGCTCTGTGGACTCATCAGATCTAAGCCGGGTAGTGCTATCTACAAGAGACTCAGTAAGGGAAATTATGAAAATTGTCCAGGACACTATGAAAGAGGCCTCTGCCTCTCAAGAGGAAATCAAGAGCAAAGTGGATTATTATTTCCAAAGTATTTTTACCAAACAACAACTCACCCATCATTTCAAGATAATGTTGGAAAACATGAAATTACCCCCTGTAACTCATGCCTTCTGAGAACAAGTGAGCAAGATAAGAGAGCTGACTCCTGCCTTAGAAAAATTTATGGGGAACAAAGATGATTTTATATCTGGTATAGAACGAGGAGGAGGAATCATTATGGATTTCAGAAATCTGTTGCTGCCCTTTTTGCATGTTGATGCCAGACCTGTTATTGTCCCTCCTGCCTTGCCTGCCTCTGCCTCTACTGAGCCTCCAGTCCAGATGACTCCTGCTCAGTCCATCCGAAGCCTCACACCTATGATCACTCAACAACCTTCCCAATACAGGCCAAGCACTGTATCAGTGGCTCAGCCTCCTGTGATCATTTCTGGAATTCCAAAGCCCTCACTCACATCCTCACCACCTGCCTCCTCTTCTGATCCAAAGGGCAAATCTCCTGTTGAAGATCCGGATTGCAGAAGTGGCCAGGCTATTTGATAGGAAATTTTTTTTCTTTTCTATTATGTTTATGTAAGTGTTCTCTGGTCTAATACAGATGCTTTTTTATACACTATCTCTGTTTCTCAATTCTCTATCTCTGCTTTCCCACCTTTTGATTATCACAAAGGGGGAGAAAAACTAAAGGGGGAGAAAATATAAAGAGAGAAATTTTTTTTGAGCCTTTACTATCATTCGTACAGTTCTTCCCTGGTACCAACTCTTTCAAAGCTTATCTCTGATATTAGTGTATTTAATACATCCTATGATAATTTTTTGATCTATTTCATTCTATTACTATTTCATCTATTTCCTCTGATTGCCTTGAGAAATTAGAATATAAACGTTATATTCTCTTATACTATATTCTCACTATTTTTGGTCATATCATAAGTTGTGATTATCAAAAAGTGGGAGATTGTTGACCTCACCTGGTTTGATAATCCCAATCATGTATTTATAAGTTTTAATAATCCCAATTATGTGTTCATATTATTTGATATTCTCAATTACTGTTGATCTACACTATAATTCTTTAAAATAAGTGATCCAGTTATTAATAATGTTTAAATAATCTCTGATTTATGTTAATCTCGATTATCCTTGTTTATACTAGCTTTGAAACTATTCTAAGTTAGATAGCCAGAGCTACCGATAGCCAGAGCAACTGATAGCCATAGCTACCGATAGCCAGAGCTACCGATAGCCAAAGCTACCGATAGCCAGAGCTACCGATAGAAAGATCTACTGATGCACAAAGAGCTACTGATGCACACGGAGCTACCGATAAGAGCTACCGATAGGAGCCACTGATGAGTTTGAAGAGCTACCGATGGAAGATCCCTACATCGAGTCAACTGTACACGTGTACAAACAAACGGCTACCTATAATGAACTATGGAGTCAAATCATATATCCTCGATCCTATTTGTTTATTATACTAACGGTTACATTTGTTACGTTTGATGCATTTAATGTTATTAAATGAAGTGTGTTGCCATTTCAGGAAACCGTACCAAGTACGATCAAAAAGAATAATCATTCCTTCCTCCTCAGAAAATAAAAAAGCAATGGTATAAAGAGGACATCGTGTATGTATAAAAAGAGGACCTGTGTGTGTGTGTGCGAGACAAGAGACAAACAGGAGATCGAGCACACAAAACTACTTCTGGCGATCAAGCTCAAAATGTGCCAAGAACAACTCGAGAACTTGCACTCACGAGACCACGACTATCAGCCTCCAGAACATAGAGCTACATCAAGCAATCTATTCTAAAGAAGAACCACACAAAAACTCATCATTATTTGAGCCAATAAGCAAGCTGAACCTGGAACTCAAGGAAGCAGATGATACTCTGTTTTCGAGACAAAAACCAGAAGAAGACTCAGAAGGAATTCAAATCAACAAAAGGAGTCAAGAGCTTCACGAAGATCACTAGAGCCATTTCTAATCTCTAAATCTTTATCTCTGTGATTTACTTTTTACATTATGAGCAGTGTGTGTTATCTTTTGTATCTTACGCACACACTGTCTCCTAAACCTTAACTGGAGGATTTGAAAATCCTCACTCACTATCTTTTCATACCTTTTCCCACTGTGGATAGTGGTAGAGGTCGTGTGTGACCTGGACAGCTGGTAGCTGTTGTTTTGTTTCCCAAGGATAATAGTGGTAGAGGTCTTGGACCTGGACAGTTGAAAACTATTGAACCCCGATCCAGGGTATGGATCATCCTTATATAAGTTTTTGAGAGGACTAAGTCTCGGCTTGAGACTGAACCTCTTGGTTAACTCTGTGTTTTTAGTTAATGTTTTTATCCATACAATTCATATCTATTTCATATTCCGCTGCTATTACTTTGAAATATAATTTGTCTTCAAAGCTACTTTGATAGTTAAACTCGCAAGTGTTTATATTTATTATAGATCAGTAAGTCAGTTTCAAAAGTTAATTTAATCATCAGATTAAGTTACTGAGAACTAATCAATCTTTGAGAAACTAATTTAACCTTTATAATCTGTATAAATTCACTACAGTTTAATCTATTTTTGAAATTGGGGGTTTTAATAGAAATTGTTTTTAACAGAAATTTTAATTAGAACTCAATTCAACCCCCCTTTTGAGTGTCCACTCCGAACAACAGATAGATTAAATTTAGATAACATTTATCAAATATTATAATGTCTCTCATGGTAATATTGAAATTATCTTATGTTTAAAAACATTTTCTACAACTTTTAAGATATTATTCATTATAAATAACATTTATCTTAGATATAATTTGTTTCCCTGTAAATCCTAAACAACTAGATAGGGCGTTTGAATATGTGTGTGTCAATATTGCACAAATATACCTAACAAATTATATTCTTATATCATTATCAATAACACTCATATACCTCAGAAAATCGTGGAGAAATAATTAAATAAATATGGGATATAAGTAATTTACATGGTTCACCAAAAATAGGATTCCAAAAGGAGTAGTAAACAATTATGTTTCATGAACCTAAAATAATGTATGCACATCTTATATTATAATTCATCATGGTTTGTACTGATCCTCTAGGTTTACAAACCTTATTTGAATTAATAACTCACTACTCTCATGCTTCTAATGGAACACAACTTCAATGATAGTTTTTGTATCGATCCAAAAGAACAACGGTTTAGTTTCACCATAAATATTTTTTAATCACACTCATATTTCATCTATATATATTTTCGATTATCATATATTGAAAATAAATCATATATCTCATTTTCCTATCTTATATGAAAATTTTCAATTACATCTGTATTTTCATTATGTATATCAAATCAAATTTTCATGATCATAATTCATCCTTTTAAAAAAATATATATATCTCCTCAAAATTTTTATAGTGTTAACATGTATCCCCTAGATAGATCATCCATCCACATTTGGAATACAAGGAATATTTTTATAAATACTCTCATTGAATTGATCTCATGACCTATCATTTAATTCCCTTAAATTTCTCATAAAATATATGTTCTTTAAATTATCGTATGTATTCAATTTACACAATAGTGATGTAACTATTAAAATAATATATTAATTTTTTTTACATTTCAACCCTTCAGAATATGCCCCAACACTTCATGGGAATTGAACTCCGAAACAGGGTATGTGGTGTATACTATTTAAAAGTATCAACTTTATCCTAAAATTCTCATAGTTATAAATATATGATTCATCAATAAATGCCATGCCATGGAATTACATAAATTTTCAAGACATGTTAACCTATACACCAAATACCGAAGCACTTCAATAATGAGTTTATATGATGTAGTGCTTCAATAAGAGTATGAAACCCTTTGAACACCTAGAACCATTAAATTATTCTATATCCCCATGGTGGAATTTAAATATTCCAACTAACATGACAATCACATCTATGAGAAATTATAATTTATAAAACCATTTGAATCACACGAATAACTTTAATAAATACCATTCATGAAATAACGTGGATAACAAATATTACATGTTTTCATAACACATATTTAATTTTTTTGGTGCAACATGGGATTCAGGAACACAACCACCAAACCATATTAAAGACAAAAAATCATAGTCTAATATCATTACACAATCCGGCCTCTAATCCCAATATTCAGAATTAGTTTTATTGCTTTGAAAGTTTTCATCACAACCAATGGTTTCATGATGTAGCTTCTAACATGCACATATATACAATGTATAAAAAAATTACAAAACATGAAGAATCATATGTAATATATTAAATAAAATTGTGTATATATGGATGAATAGTCAATTTTTATTTCCTATAGAACCACTCCTCAACATGATCATCAGTTTCATGACATGGATTATGATGAGAATAAATAACCATTGTATCTTCTACATAATTCATTACAAATATAGCTACATTTCACCCAATCCTTTTTGAATCATTTTATGTTTTTAAATATAATTTTATTATTAAATACATCAAGGGATATTTTATACCAAATTATTTTCCTAATTTTAAAAGCATTAGGTAAAATAAAATCCACGAAATGAAATGATGAAAAAAAACAAAATTCTAGTTTAAATATTTCATTATAGAAAACCAAAAAAAACATTTTAAAAAATAAATAAGAGAAATGGAATACCCCCACACTACTAATGAAAATTATTATTTTTTTTCATTAAAATTTTTCAATGGTAAATATTCTAGATTTATGATTGAAGAAAATATATATAAATTTTTTTTATTGAATATTAATCAATTACTTATGTGTTTTTATATAATTAATTCTGTATTTATGGGTTTGATTCAAAACTTATGCTATCTTTTGAATTCCTATTTTATAAATAAGTAAATTATATATTAATATTTTTATATCCTGATTTTTATACTATGTTTAAATATTAATTACCTTCTTATATATTAGTTTGAAATTATAGAACAGTGTGTAAAATTATGAAGCTGAGTTATGGACATGTTTTAACTAAAAAATTAAAAATATAAATAATTTTAAAATACATTAAATTTTATATATTTACATTATGATATCAATTTCACCCAAAATGGACTTAAATATAATCATCAACACAACATTGGATGCTGGGGGAGAATATTATGGGATTTACAAAGAGAACCCATATCATTATAAATTTATTCATTGAATATCTATTAAATTTATATATCATATACTATATTTAAGGATTTAATTAAAAAAATATGGTAGAGAAAAAAATTATGTGATAATTGATGAATTATTAATGATTAAATTTTTGATCTCAAATCACCCCCTCATAATTCATTCAATTTTCTAGAACAATGAAAAACATTTGTAATTGATATTAGATGACGTGTTATCAATATATTTTATTAAAATATAAAATTTATATCTATTTAATTTTATAAGTGGTTATTGGATCCAATATAACGAATATGGTTAGAATACATTATTTTAATGGATAATGAGTGTTTGAAAAAAAATGATAACAATGTATATCAATATTATTGTGTTAAATTTTTACATAAATGATTTTAAACATGATAAAATTCCATCCTTTACTACCATTGAATCGATAATATGATTGAAAAATAGTTAGATAATGTTTATCTTAATTAAAAAGTATTGAGCGATATTATTTTTGGTGTTGGTGTCATGACCTGACCCCACGGGCTTGAGCCGTGACTCCCCATGATCGCCTCCCACATACTAGGGGTAGGAAACTAGGGAATGGTAGTCTATCACACATATGAAAGGTCATAGTTTATCATACCTTAAAAAATGCACACACATACCCCTCTACAGAATAGTTATGATATATATAAAAAGTTAAATGAAAGGCATTAATTTAGCTATCCCAACTAGAGTACAGTAAAAGTACAGAAATGGAAAATCGAGGACCACCATAAAAAACTGGAAATGATTCCAACCTAATCTGATAGAGGGTATCACTTTCCAACACCAACCCGTAATCTCTATTGTATTTCTTATGAAAATACCTTGGTCAGTCCAGTTACTATGCTCTACCATCTCTGGGTCCAACTCAGACTATATTAAAGGACATCTTGTCCACACAATACACACCATGTGTGGGAAATTCTTTGTGTGGTTGAGTATAAATATAATCTGTAGGGTGCCCAAAAAACCCAAACCCATGTTTTAGTGACTAATAGGAATTAGTTAAATAAACCCAACTCGAGGGAGCCCAAATGAGGGAGAAACTCCATCTTGAGACCATCATCAATTTAATGCTATCTACCAGTCATCTTGACATCCCTTGAAATTGAATGAAAGAAATCATTCCACATTTTCTCTCATAACATACCTAAATATACACATATCTAACTCCCATACTTAGGGTCATGACCATATATTATCTATAGTAACCAACTCGAAGGCCATGTGCTACACTAACAACAGTCTCATGAGGTATCGACAACATTTCTAATCTATATATGAAAGCTCCGAAAAATGAATGGGGCAAGGAAATTCCAGTTTAAATTCAATGAGACGAGTTCATCATCACCCCCAGAATTCCATCGAGATATTCCCCTATACTGGTAAAACATATAAACACCACAATCTTCCCATTCCCCATAATACATATTCGAGAGGGAATGCTTGATAGATAATTTCCCAGAGGAAGTCACTAGGTGACTATACTAACTCCAAATCCTAGAGTATGGTATCACACCTAGAATCTACTGGGGGTCACCCTAATTATAAAAAATCATCATAGAAAGGAGAATCATGAAACAACTCGAATCAAGAACCACCTACCTAGTAGTGGATCAACGCTCGCATAGTGTTAGTCACACTGATTCTTACTCTTTCAAGGAAACATCGTGAAGAAGGAATATGGGGAATCAATAAAAATTTTCGGTCGAAACAACATGATAGATCATTGAAATAATAAACAAATATTAAAATTCATATAGAGGGGTTGTTCCCATTGGTCACTAGAGGCTCCATTCCCTACTAGAACAACAATATCCTCGGTAGAGGATTTATACTCAGCTAAATATTGGTCACACTAATACCAACCTTATGAGGGAAAACATAAAGATGTGAGTATCACACTAGGGAACTTATGGTGATATGTGCTCCAAAAACTCCGAGTCTTATATCAAAATATAATTAGATAACTCACTCTTGAAATTTAAAACATGAACACTCTCCCTAACACGATATGGGAGTACCACCCAATGATAAGTAAACCTGATCCCTAAAATTTTAGGGGAGTTCCACTATTCTACATGTACAGAAAGAAGTTGATGAGGGGTCTCTATAAAATGAAGAGGATGTGATACTAAAAAACCTGACAGTGAAAGGACTATTGGGCCCACTTATCCCAGCTAGTTCTAATGACATCACTAGAAATTAGGGGATCCTAGTCAACCCACCTATTTGAAACATTATTGAAAGAGACATGGGGGATCCAATCAAACCATTCAGAAGATATTACTATCCCAAGTGAACCAAAAATCGCCTTATGGAAACTACAACTCTTAGGCCCAAATTGAGGAAATCATTACATTATACATGGATAACTACTTAGGATAAAATACATTTAATCCTGATTCCAAGATACAAAGTAGGAGATATGGGAGGCAGAAGATATCATGAAGATCCTCATGAAGTAAAAGACATGTATGTGGGGACACAAAGAATGTGAACCCACATGAACACCCAATAATGTATCCTTCCTACCCGGTTAACTGAACCATGTATTCATACACATCGTGTAAAAAGAGTACACATTGTTTCTCGCATAACCCAACACATGGCTCTGTTTTTCTATCACACTGCTCTTCAAGTAGTGTCCCTTACATAACGTGCATCCCATAATTCAATTAGTGATCTGGTTGCATGGTCATGTGGAAATTTTGTGACCCAAGCCCATGTACTTTTCCCAGTGTATGTCTACTTTGGTAATGTTCTTCTACATGGATATGTACTCTTACACGACTATGCTGGCCATTTCCCCCAGCCACACGATGACGGTCCCTACACGGTGTGTAACCACACATACATAGTGTGTAGACCTTAATCATCATCTCTTACAAATGGGAAGAACACAAGACAAATAAGACTGGTTTACATGACATGTTTGAGGGAAAATCAGACTAGGCTCCCATGAAAATAGCCCAATTCACCCCGGTTCAAAAAAATACCCATATCGACCCATCATGGGTCCCTAATATTGGAATAAGGGATATTAAATCATAAAAAACACATTAAAAAGGGGGGTTATGACTAAAATAGAAAACCACCTACCTCATGAAAGTATCGTTGAAGCTTGGGTAGTAGATTCATGCTTAGAAGCTATTGTTTCACGATCCTGGAGTGATCTACACCATGATCTGAGTCCAACGACTCCTATATTTGATGATTCGGCCTACGGGTCATTCATCACCAATGAGGGAGAGAGGAGGGGCTTTGGATTCTGTATGTGTACAAGGGTGATGGGAGTACCGAATGACATTTCTTCAAATTTTATTAAAAAAATATCCTCTTAATACAGTGGTCCAACTCTCCTCTAGTCCGTCACCCTTCTCTGATGTTTTTTTTGTCACACCAAGGGTAAACATGATGATATCAACTCAACTAAGGTATTACAAATCTGATCTGAGACTCCCCATCTATGTTATAAAACATTTAAAGAAACAATGCATTAGTGAAAAAATATATTTAATATATTTAATAAAATCATTCAAAATCTCATAGGCACTTGGTTTCCTATGATGACTCACCGATTGGATTTTGAAATATTCATATGAATATTTCAATGCCTGATAGGGAAATATCATAGTCACTACACCCTCCATGACATAATTAATTTTTCAAGTACAAATCAATAAATTTGGGACATTGTAAAAGACATCACCTATTCTATGAGACTCCCATTTCAGTGAGCTCACATAAGGTTACTATGTCATAACAAACATGCACCAGAATAACCACAACACCCAAAATGAAATTGAGGGTTTTTGAAACCTCATAGGTAGGATGACACCCTGAATAAGACACTAAACCCTCGATGAGATCCAACCGAATAGAAGACCTCATCTTCGAACACCCAGGGGCACCCTCATCAGTATAGAACAACCCAAACTATCCCTTAAATACCTCAATCAAACTCCTAAAAATCTGTTAGAACACCGAAATGATTCCAAAAAATTGCCACCTCATTCCCCCATCTCACCATGAGATAGATGCCAATGCCAAACCACATAAGGATATAACAATCCCTTGTTTTAATAAAATACATACCTAACTTTACTAATGGATATCATTTAAAGAGAGACCTCAAAAAAAATCATAATGCCTCATTAAGAATGAATACTATTTTTGGAAAATAGATAGGTTTTCCCTTGTGTAGACATTATGTCTTACGAATCATAGAGAAACAAATGACAACATACGAAACAAACCTTGAAATCACTGGTCGAAGCAACTCATACACCACACCAGGACACTATCTACATTGGGAAACACATACTATCCAAAATAGTTATGTATTGAACATGAAGAAAGAATCATAGTGGGGGAACTTCTGATCCTTCCTACGAATTCAATTCTAGAATGAACCACAAAACAACCACCTCGAGCAGCACACGTACAGGCTGACATCGAGAAAATAAGGGAACTAATGAACTATAAATATATTGACCGTTGACCTTTACACATAACATTACATGATTTTTAGCATTATTATACATTAGATTACATGTCAAGGATCATGAAGTCTGATGTCTTTGAAGACTACATACATCAAAAATAAAACATGGAAATAAAAATATGACTTTATTTATTCTTCAAAATTATCCTCTAAAGTACAATAAACTCATATATTGTCATTGGGTACCATGGGGAATGCCTAAAATATTGGATGATCTAAATATCCCAGTATGTGAGTATACATAAAAATAAGGCATTTGAACACAAGTTATATGTCATGTCATAATCATAAAAAAGCATGGAACATATGAAATCATAATATATAAAAATGGGATCATAAAAACATCGATTCATTTACTTGTTCCAGCAACATAAAACATAAATTTAATACGATTCGTGCCTAACTTCCATGATCGATTTGCATAGTTGCACAAGCTAAGGATATCCACCAAGTCCATCACACACAACATCTCACAAGACATAATTATACCCAATGCATTGGAGTTCTATCTTGTCACAACCATATTAACTTTTCATGAATATTTTTTACACATAATGAATCATACATAATCAATATTAAATAGTCATAAGGTATTCCCATGGAATGAAATTGGTAACACAATTATAACATTAAACATAACAAATCAGTGTTTCATAAAAGTGTCCATGAATGAAATGAACTAGAATATACATGGAAATTCATAAAGGAAAAATATTTATTATGGGATGTGATGTCAATAAATGTTACAACATGTTATAAAAGTATTTAATAAATTTATCATTAAAACATTTTTGAGATATTTTATGGAAAATACTATACATCCTTTAAAATAAAATTTTAAAAATACCATATAAAATCCAGAAGTGATCCAAAATTTTTTCATCATAATAATTACTGATTTTATAAATAAAATTGTGACATAGAACATAATATAGAGTTGACTATAGACTGGGTAAGAATTCAGGATGTTCCCTTAAAATAGGTTTTCTTACCAGGAAGTATTGAGTAGGGAATCCCATAAAAATATGTATATCCCAAAGTGGTAATGATAGAAGATTCATGATAAAAAAATTTAACTGAAAAAATTATTCAGAATATTTATTGAATGAGAAATGATAACATCGTTTTGGTATAAATAATGATAAGAAACACAAAATAATAACAGAGATTCTGTTAGAATTCCTTATGGATTATCAGCATGATATCAGGTGTACTTAAGAGGGATTCCTAAAAGAGAAATAGGTTTCTCATAACTTATAAATCATGAGGGATGTATGGGGGGTCACAAATAATAACCCATCATTACTGATTACACATAAAAGGGAACAACATAGATGAAAATCTTGAATAAAAGTGAAAAAGAGAGGATCTGATACCATAATTTCAGCTTAATTACATCTCTTTTGTGCCTCCGAAATAATAAATTTATTTTTATTAAAATATAATATAAAAAATAATTATAGTAATTTAATAAAAATATTTACCAATTATATTTAATTTATTTTTTTTTCATTTTTTTCATTGATGAAATAGTAGAATTTTGATATCATCGTCTTCATAAAATTTTCCTATCTTACGATGATTTAAATTTTTATTAAATGCATATATTCAATTAATATTATTAGTTTTTGAAGAATATAATAAATTTAATTTGATATTAAAATTTTCTATATAATCCATATTTTCCATACATGGTGGTGTTTATAATAATTATCATTAAAACGTCTCCAGAGAAGGTTAACCAACTTTTAACAAAACTGTGATGATATTGAGAGAAAGGGATGTATGCCATTTATATTTTTCATTAATGTTATAATTATAGTAGTATAAAATAATTAACATATTATTTACATACTATATAATCAATTTTTTATCATATTTATTTTAAATAAATAGTGTGAAATAATTAAAAGATGAAGATTATGGAAAATATTTAATAGAGTATTACTCTCTCCTCGGTGCAACATCTCTTGCACGAAACTATAAATCACATTGTGATTGGAGTGGGAGGGATCCATAATGTCCCTACATATTCTAAGAGTCATTATATGGATAATTTTGGAAGATATTAGGCTTAGTAATGGATAATATTAATGTTTATCCAAGGGGAGGGAGATTGGTTATTTATATGTGAGGAGGGGTGTGTTTATAGAGAAAGAAATTATTAAAAAAATACTCACTGTTAGAATTGTAATTGTAGATTTTTTAAAACATAAATCATTTATAAATATAATATTATTATTTTTAGTCTTTCAATGATATTTATAAATTTGATTCATAAATTTATTAAATGGGAGGTGAAAAGAATGAGAAACTACTATTTTAAGGAATCACTTTTTGACTTTTGGTTTTGGAAAGTACTTTTTAGATTTGGAAATTGAGTTTATTGTATTTTAATGAACCATTTATGAAATTTAATAGAACTTCGCTATATAGAAATCTCTAAAATTTTATTATCATCAATAAATCTTGAACGATGCAATTTAAGATAGATCGGTTATTTGAAAAACATTAATTTTACTATTTATTGGGCAATTGAAGTATTTTGAAAAAATAACAAAAGATGACCCTAACCATTTTTCGATGTGTAAAATAAAATAATGAACGCCATTTTTTTAAAAAAAAATCTAAATATGAATAATTTAATAATTAGTAAAAATCAAAATTTACTTGAAAAATAAAAATTTTAATTTAAAAAATGCTTTTCTTACACAGTGGAAAATTACTTTAGGTCACATAATATTATCTTAAAAAAATATTAAATTAGAAATACATTTCATTAAACTAAAATTTCACTTATATTAATAAATTAATCCTGAAATTGTAATTAAATATTCCAATCATATAAAAATACCAACAGATTATTAATTATTTTTAAAACACTTATTTTCATACAGTATGATATAATTATAACATATTTCCACTTATAAATAGATAAATATTATTTATAATTTCAATGTAGATTTTACTATTACATTTTCTTAATTACAATTCATAAGGTTCACATTAATATTCTGACGGTCAAATAACAGTTGTTATATGTTCCTTAACTTATAAATATACCTTTTATTTCACTTATTATTAACGTATTATTTTTTTATTGTGTTCTAAATTTATTCTTATGAGATAATAATATAATACAAAATTATAAGAAAGGAGTTTCCATTGATAAAACATTTGGTTGTTACATTCTTCCACCTTTAAGAAATTTCAAACTAGAAATTTTGTTTTACATTCTAGGCCAAAAACATGTCTAGGTACTTTTCCTCCATTGCCTCCCCCAGTTCCCATGTTGCCTTTTCAAACTTATAATTTCACCATAGTACCTTGAATAGGTGTGAAGTCTTGTTATATATAACTTTTTCTCTAAGATCAAAGATCTTTAGTAGATTTAGTTCATAATAAATTTCATCCTCAAACTATTACACCTTTTAAAATAGTACATGTGAAGGGTCTGGTATGTACTTCATTAAGAGGGATACGTGAAAGACATCATGTACTTTGGACACGGTTTATGTATGTTCCAGTCAATAGGCCACAACTCCCACATGATCAAGGATCTCGAAAGCGCCAATCTACCTAGGACATAGCTTCCATTTCTTCCAAAATCTCACGGCCTTATTCTTCGAAGATACACAGAGAAATACCATTTCTCCAACATTGAACTCATGGTCTCGTTGATGGTTGTCTACACAACGCTTTTTTCAACTTTTGGATACCTTTATGTGATACTGAATGTTTATTCAATTACTACGCCATTTCTAGGACCATTTCATTTCCTAACATCTTACACTCACTGACTTCATCCCAACACGCCAATGTTTAACACCTTTTCCTATAAAGGGATCAATATGGTTCCATTCAGATGATTGAGTGGAATTAGTTGTTTGATTAAAATTTAACCATTGGAAGATGTTGGTCCTATAGTCCTTTGAATTCCATAGAACACGATCTCAACATATAATTTAGTGACAAAACAGTTCTCTTATATTGTCCATAAATTTTAGGATAATATGTCATATTGATGTTCAGTTTAGTGCTTATAGAATGTTGGAGACTTTTCGAAAACATCAAAATGAATCTTAAATATTGGTCGGATACAATTGATATTGGTACTCCATGCATCCTTACCACCTCATTGATATATATATGTACAAGTTGATCCAAAGAAAATTCTTATCAAATTGTGATAAAGCGATCATTATTTGTAAGATAATCCACAATAACCCATATATCATTGTTTCCTCCGGATTTCCTTGTAATTCTAGTGGAAAAGTCCCTGGTAATATTATCCCACTTCCATGTTGTAATGGGTAGTGGTTGCATAATCCCTTTATAAATTTTACTCTCATCCTTCGATAGTTGACATACTAGGCACATTAATATAAATATAGCAATATCCCTTTTAATATTTACCCACAAAAAGATTTCTAAGAGGTCTAAATTAATTAGTGTGCTCATTGGGTTAATAGAGAAGGTTGATCTATGTGTGTCATTCACAATCTACTTCTTTATCATTGGATTGGATAGTACACATAATCATGACCCAATTCTAAAAATTGCTTCCTCATCAGTCTTGGACTATAAGAATTTCCTATTTCTGATATGTTGCATCATTTTCATAATTTTTACATATTTTCTTTAATCATCCTTTATTTTCTCCATGAGGGATTATTGAGAATTCATTTGATAAATGATTGATTATATTCCCCCCTTAATTATTCTCATGTCTATCCTCTGAAAATCAATGAAGACCAAATCCTTTTTAATTCCCATCATAGATAATGATGTAGGATATTTTCTAATTGGAGCACCTTCCACCTTATTTTCCTTACCGAGATGGTAGTGGATTAAGAAGTCATAATATTTTATAAGATTTATCCATCATCATAGGAATGTATTAATATATCATTGGGTGAATATATGTTTAAGACTCTTGTGATCGGTATATATCTCATAATTCCTATGATAAAGATAATGCCGCCATATTTTTAACTCAATGATCACCACCTCCAACTCCACATCATACATATGATTGATTTTCTCATTGATTTTAAATTTCCTTGAGGATTAGTCTATCACTTTTTCATTTTTCATTAGCACACAACCTAATCCCTTCTTTTAAGAATAACTATACACCACAAAGAGTTCTTCGCAAGTTGGGTGTGTGAGTACCACTGCAATGATATGCCTCTTTTTCAACTCCTTGAAATATCCTTCACATTTAATAGTCCAAAAAAGAATTACAGCATTCTTTGTCATATTGGACATTAGGTTTGTCAATTGTGAAACTTTCTTTACAAATCATCGATAATACCAAGCTAGACCCAGAAATCTATATATCTATTTTACATATGTTGTCTTGGGCCACTCCTTAATCATATTTGACTTGGAAGGGCCCACAAATATCCCCTTTTAAATGATAATATTCCACAAGAATTATATTTCCTCCATATATAACTCACATTTACTATACATTGAATTCAACTTATCCATTATTAAATCATTAACACAGTATTCAAATGCTCTTCATGTTCCTCCTTGGTCACAAAGTATATTAGAATATCATAAATAATGAATACGACAAATTTTTGAGGTAATCTCTAAAGACTATATTCATCAAATCCAGAAATATTTCTATACCATTATTGAGTCTGAAGGGAATCACATCGAACTCATAGTTTCCATAAATCGTTCAAAATGCTATATTGGGAATATCAACCTTCCTCGACTTTAATTGGGGATAACCCTACTGAAGGTCTACATTTTAGAAATAACTTTCCCAGCAAATTTTATCGAACAACTCATCAATCCATGTCATGGGATACATGTTCATTATCATGATTTTTTTTATGTTAATGGTAATGAATGCAGAGGCACATTGAACAATCCATAATTTTTAGGAATAGGACAAGCGCACCACAAGGTGATGCACTCATTTGTGTCAAACCCTTCTCTAGATTTTTCTATAAAAACATCGTCAACACTTATAGCTCAATGGTGGCCATTCTATAAGGTGTCTTTCATAATAATAGATATCCATGAATAAATTCAATTGAAAAATCAACCTCACGGTCAGTGTAAACCTTCATTATGGGCATGCATTCCATCATGATTCTATCCATTGTCTCCTTAATTTGAGATACAAATTTTTGTTCATAAAAAATTAATATCGCACATGAGACTGAAATTGTGGAAGAGATTCATCTTCCTCCTTAAACATGTAATGAATTTAAGTATTCTTCAGGATGTGAAGTGTGATCTCCCTTTCCTGAATGTTGATGTTTGATTTTTATAAAGACATCATACCCATGTCACATATAATATCGTAATCCACTAAAAGAAGTATAACATGATTTGATGGGAGGTTCAATCCAAAAATGTTAATTGGGGTGGAGTAAAAAAATATGGATGCAATAATTTCCCCATTTTCTATTCTCGTAGATAAATTAATGTCCAATTTCTATGTTGTATTTGAATATTTATAATAATGTTTCATAATATAAAAGAATGTGTAGAACCAGAATCAAATAGTACGTTCTCTATTCATGACTGATTAACCCACGTACTTATTACAACAATGTTGTTTGGCTCTACCTCAGTAGAAGTGATGGAATAATATATCTTTTGTAGCTATGGTAGTTATTATTGATTTCATCTAAAAATCTATTGGTTAGTGAAAATTTTCACATAATTCCCCTATTCCATGTAGTTGTATCACTGCACTACATTTGGAGTCTTGATATGAGCCTTATTTTATTCTTCCACATTAATAGGATTCTATGTTTCTAGTTAGCAGTTCATTGTTAGATTTCTGAACATTCCATATTTGAAGCAATTCATGGTACACTATAAACAACTCCAAAGAATCATCTTCCCACAAATTTTATATACTGTATAGTAAGTCATCATTACATCATATGATATTTTGGTTGAATCATGCATGTTTTTCTCTTTTTTCATCTTCTTTTAATTGGGCCCATGAGATCACTAAGGGTCTCTAATATCCATTTCAACCTTGATGGAACAACTGAGAATATATTCAAAGATGGTGAAGACTTAGATCTCTTACTCCTTAAATAGAATCTTCTTTAGACTGCTAAAATGGTTATCCACCATGCATTCTGTGATCATGATAAAGCTATAGGTGTATCTTTCATGACTTGTAATGTTTTCCTCATTTTTCCCAATTGAGACATCTTCATTATGGTTGAGACTAATGAACTCTATTTACATAGTGAGATGAAGTGTTCTAGGATTATTTTATTCCAAAAAATACTCTAGAATTAATCCAATAAAAGGAATAAAATTCCTTTTAGTGCTTCTTATTCTATAACATTGTCCAACACTATTAGCTTCCCCATCAAAACAATAGACCACTAGTAAAAATTTATTTTCTTTTGAGCACTATAGGATAGATAATATATTTTCAATGGAGTTAATACGTTATTTTGTGATGAGGGGATCTGAAGATATTCTAAACATGGCGGTCCTTTTCCACAAGAAGGAATCTAATGCATCATTCTATTTCCATAGGGGTGGAGGGCATTCCATGTGTTTCAAGTTATTATTCATAACATGACCTAGTTGAGAATGTATTTCCATGCAGTTTTGAGCATATATTCCCCTCATATTAAGATTATCATTACAGAAATCATCACATTCCCTATCACATGGATTATTGGAATGGGTTCTTCTAATTTTCACAATTAATTATCAAAAAGAGGGTACAATTATAGGGCTTGAATATTCAGCTATTGATTATAAAAAGAAAAATATGATCATAAAAGGATAAACATTTAAATGATATGTATATCCTAACAAGTGATTCCAAAGGTTTAAATCTTGTTTATCCTTGAACAATTTAATAACTTATATTCATTTGGGTTTATTTATTTTGTGTATATTGGGTTCTAATGAGATCCTATGTTTATCAAAGAAAAACCCTCAGGAGGGTCAGAACAAGAGTGTAGAAATGAAATTTATAGTGTATTAGGATACACTAGGTCAGACCTGAATTTCCATGTCAGAGTTTTCACTCCAAGGTACATATATGCTAGAGCCACCATTACATGTTTGTATTTAGATAGAGACATATTTTCTTGATAAACCTCTAAATCTATACATATCAAAATTTAGGTATTTTCCCATAGTCTCATTCATAAGGTTCTCACTATGGTGCTCTATTACAAATCACCAAAAATAACTAGACCATCTTTTGATGACAACAATAGAGACCCTATCATTTTACAACTAACATTACAAGATTTTAAGAATAATTATAAATCAGAGTAAAAGTTAAGGATTGTAATGTCTAGTGACTTTAAAGTGTCGGTATATATAAATTATAACACAGGACAAAAAAAATTATTATTCAACCTTTAAAAGGAGACCCTAACTTCCATTTTACACATAAAACATCATAGGGTACCCTAGGGAACACATAAACAATGGGATGAGAAAAATATCCCAGTAAGGGAGTATACATAAGTTCAAGGATTTAGAACAGGGGTTAGAAGTCATGAAATAATGATAACAAAAGCATATAAAATAGGGAACTATAACAGATAAACATGGGATTCTATAATAATTGAGTAATTGAAATGTGTCAAAAACATAAAACATGACTTTAGTGTGAGTCAAGGATAACCGCTAAGATTGATTCACATAGGTTCACAAGCCAAGGCTAACCGCCAAGACCGTCACTCATAACATCTCATGAGACTTAAACTTACTCATTGCATTGGAGAACTATCATGGTAAAGTCATCTAAACATTTCATGAATATTTTTTTTACATAAATAATCATTCATAATAAATCTTACATAAAAATAAGTGTTACACATGGAAATAATTGGGAACCACAATCATAATATAAATCATAACAAATGGGAATTTCAAAAAAGTGTCTCTGAAAGAAATGAAATTGAATATTCACGAAAATTCATTTAGGAAAATAGGTATGTATCCTTGGAAGTTATCTCATGTGGAAGTGACAACATGTAAAATATGTATTTTTCAAATTTAACATTAAATCACTTTTGAGATGTTTTAAGGAAAATATAATAGAGACCTTTAATTAAGAAATGGAAATATAACTTAAAAAAAACTAGATGTTATCCTCAAAATTTTTATTTCAAAATAAAGAGTCCTGGTTTTATAAAGAAAATGGTTTCTTCAAATAGACGTTAGTGTGCACTTGAAACTGGGTAGGCTTTCAAAAAGTTCACTTAAAATATGTTTTTTAATGGGAAGTATTGAGGATGGAATCACATAAAAACATGTATATCACAAAGGAGAAATGATGGAAGGGTATTTATAAACTAATTTTTTACATGTACAATGAATTTAGAAGATGAAAATAAATTGATAAGATAACTTCATTTTGGTAGAATGAATGTTAAGGAAACCTGAAGGAATAATGGAGATTCAGGTAGAATTACTTAAAGATTATCAGCATGATATCATGTGTAATTAAGAGGGATTCATGATAGAGAAAAGGGGGTTTTCATCCCTTATAAATTATGAGGGATGTATAGGGGTGGTGAGAAATAATACAGTATAATTATTGATTACACATAAAAGGGCCCAACATAGAGGATAATATTTAATAAAAGTGAGAAAGAGAGGTTCCCTTATAATAATTTCAACCTAATATCGTCTCTCATGTACCACCAAAATAATAAATTTATGTTTATAAAAATAATTACATAAAAGTGATTTATAGTCATATTATAAAAATATATATCAATTATATCAATTCTATTTTTTTTTGATAATTTTTGTTGATGATATTGAAACATTTCATATCATAATTTTAAAAAAAATTATGGTCTTGCGAAGATTTAAATTTTTATTAAATGTAATTTATAAATTCTGTATATTTAGTTTCAGAAGCATAGAATAAATGTAATTTGATTTTATTATATTTTATATAATATATATTTTCTGGAAGTTAATGTTTTTTTAGAATTATTTTAGAAACGTCTCTATGGAGGGTTAACCGACCATTAACGTGACGTTGTCGATAGTCCGTTAAAATATAATTATGGAAATTATATTTTTCATTAATATGATATTTATAGCAGGTTAAAATATTTTATATAATGTTAACATATTGTATAATCAATTTTTTTATCATATATGTTTTTAAGGGATAGGGTAAATGATAAAAAATAGGATGAAAATGGATAATATTTAATAGAGTCTTACTCCCCCTGGTGTAGCATCTCTTACATGAAACTATAATTCCATTGGTGATTGGAGTTGATGGGCTCTCCAATGTCCCTAAAAATTCTAAGAGTCATATTTTGGATTTTTTTTCAGATAATAGTTTTATTAATGAATGAAAGGAATTGTTTCCCAAGGAAAGGGAGAGGGGTTATTTATACATAAGGAGGGGGAATTTTTAGAATAAAATATCAAATAAGATAATATATAAAATGTTAGACTTTTTATAGTAATTGTTTTATGACATAAATCTTATATTAATATTATATAATTATTTTTATTCTTCAAATTCTCAATATAAATTTAATTCATTAATTTATTAAATATAAATTTAATGGAACGATAAATTTATTTTTTTACGGTATAACTTTATTGACTTTTGATTTTGGGAATTTCTTTTACAGTTTGGTAGTTGAGTTTATTGTATTTAAATGAAGAAAATTTTAAATTAAATAGTACATGGATTAATAAAAAATTATAGAAATTTTATTTCAAAAATACACCATGAATGATGCAATTTACAGTATTTTGGGTTATGTGAAGAATTGTAATATTACTATTCACCAAAAAATTGATGAATTTCCGGAAATTATCTAAAAAAATCAATAATAATTTGTTGATGTGTAGAATAAAATAGATGAACAACATTTTTCAAATATAATTTTATTGTTAGGATTCATTTAATATTTACATAAAATAACAATTTACATGAAATTACTAATTTAATATTTAAACCCTGTTTTCTGTCACCTTAAAAATAACATCTTGTCACATAAAATTATCTTCAATTGAAAATATTAATTTATAAATATATTTCATGAAACTACATATTCATTTACAATATTAAATTAATCATAATATCATAATTAAATATTTCTGACTTATAATCATACAAACACTTTATTAATTTTTTTTAAAAAATTATTTACTTATACTATGAAATAATTATACCATATTGTTACCTATAAAATGATAAATTTAATCCATACTATCATTTGGGAGGTTTCTATTACATTAGCCAATTTACTATTCATAAGTTTCACATTACTATTATAAAGGTCATGTTACTACTGATATATCTTCCTAAACATCTAAATATACCTTTGATTTCACTTATTCTTCAATTATAATGTTTTTAATGTGTTATAAAAGTTACTTATGTTATTATACTATAATACATAATTATACTAAAATAATTTAAATTGATTAAACTTTGGGTCATTTCAACAAAGGCATTCCTTGATTATACCACACGGTTGTTCCATGACCAACAACTACCAACATGATACCAAGCCTCATAATCACAATTAAATGGGAATCAACCACTGAAACTAGAAACAGTCTGATTAGGGTGGAACTAACTCGACTACATGGTTTTTATCACATCACAAGAAAAACATCATGGTGGGGGAAGGATCCATCTTCCTCATTTAGTCGAATCTACCTTGAAAAACACAAAAAATGTGAGTTACACATGTCATTAAAAAACCCTGAGAATGATACTAAAATAGAGAGTACATTCTAGAAATGTATATTTGTCCTACTTCATAATGTAGTATGGACATAGAGCATACCTGAATTCATCTGCTACTCGAGGAACATCACAGAAACTACATCCACTGTTGAGGTAGTCCAATGAATGACCATCACTTAACTGTAAAATGGGATTGACAATCTATTATAAGATGTCCCCATTCATCATATGAATAGCATTGTGTCTGTTGTTACAAACCAAAGTCCTTCCGTGGAACCTATGTCCAGGCTTGGGCATGCCTCTGATGACGGTGCCACTTGAATTGTACATAACAAAACTACAGGTCCGGCTTAGCCCGAACCTCTAAAAAACTCTATCTCTGAAACTCATGTTATGTTCATGACCCCAAGACATTATAATCAAACCCCAGAGAAGCCATCCACATCTCAGTTTGATAAGATACATCCACATGAACACACAAAGGTGGGTCAACACACTGCTCGATGGGATATTGATCCACCAACTATACAACCGATGAAGAACCGACCTCATAATAAGACCTTGAAATATGACTTCAATAGGCATCATGTCTTATGCCAAACCTGTCTATGGATGTCTCTAAAGATTCCATCGGGGAACCATCCTGATACAAATTCCAGTTGAACAACATAAAATGAATGTGTCTGAGGAGATTAATCAAGAAGGAATTAAAAATCCCAAAACCTAGTTCTATATGGTGCATGTAAAATTATTTTCCTATGACCAATTCCCTAATGTATCGAGTCAAAATTCTGGATATTAGAGTCACATTGAATGGATAAGTTGGATTCTCATACCAAAATTGGTGTCAATTTCTTGAAAAACAAACATGAAACATACCAACACTAATGGAACAAAACCCCAACTAGGCTCACAAATGTTGTCTCTAAGGGGAACTGACCACCACCAATACCACCTTGTCATGTCCATACCCCAAGATGCGTAATCCATGACTCCTTATGCTAGTCACTAATAGGCATGTGGGTGTGGACTAGTTCTATGTTGGCTATCACGAACATGGGAGGCATTATCATATCGTACATGTACAAATCCAACAATATACACATCCATTCAATAGTAAATAGATATATAAAAACTGAAAATAAATTAATTAATTCATTTATCCCATCTAGAGTATATCCAAATAAAAAAATGTCAAATAAATTCACTGAAATAGAAAATTGTAGAAGCATCAAACCTACATAGACTGAGGGGATATCTATAAAACACTCACAATTATGCTTCGTGGGATGGATCTAGAAAAAACCATCGTCATTAATTATTTTAAATTCTATTTGCTTATGGTCTAACTGGGACTCCATTGATACACATGTTGTTTTCAAAAGAATCAACATGTGAGGGAAAATCCCATCTATGAGTGAGTATAAGAACACTTAGTTGGTTCCTAAAAAACCCAAAGAAATGGTTGAAAAAAAGATAGGCATCAGTTAACTCAACCTAGATTTATGGAACCCAAATTATAGAGAAACACCATCGAGAGAGAATCATAAACCAAATGAAACGGGTTTGATTGATGTCCCTTGAATGCTAAATAAATGACACATGCCACAAGAACTCCTAGAACATACACAGATATAATCAACACTGACTCCCAGTAAAATTTTCCAAACAATAGACATTCCACATTAGACAACTCTAAGGTCTAACACAACAATCACAATGTTCTCATGTGGTATCGACCAAATAATGAACCCATCCTTGATAGATCGAAGAATGAAATGGGTCATGAAATGACAACTGGATGTCGATGATCCAACCTCACCAACCTAGCTAGAACATCACCGAATGATTCCACTCTACTGATAAAATTTTCAAATGACACAAAACATCCATCCATCATAATACATATTAAAGAGGTCACACTCGATGGACATTGTCATCGAAGAATTCCCTAGGTGACTAAACGAATTCCAACTATTGGAGTAGGGGATCCCCCCCAGATCTACTGGGGGGGAACCTAGACATAAAAACATATCACAGAATAGGGAATCCCACAACAACCTGAATCTAGAACATCCTTCCTAACATAGGATCAATAGCCATATAGAGTTGGTCACTTCAATTTCGAATTTTCTGATGAAACATCATGAATAAGTACTAGGGTTTTCACTCAACCATTCTAGTTGTAACATCATGACAGATCATGGTGGGATGAAACTCATCTCAATACTTAGATATATTGTATGTGCCCATGGCTCAATGGGAGATCTTCCCCTACTAACACAATAACACCATAAGTAGAGGATTAATTCCAGGTTAAATATTGGTCCCAACAATACAAATCGTACCATAGAAATATTAAGGATGTGAGGATTGAATCAGGCCTCTCGGGGTTATTCATGCTCCAAATCAAATGATTCTACTATAAAAGTCAAATGGGAAAATTTCCACCAGAATAAGGAAATGTGAACATGTTCCCTTACACAGTAGTAGAGTACCACTAGGTGAAAGATGAACCTTCTCCTTGATATGATAGGGGACTACCACAAAATTACACATACACAAAGATGCCGAAGACGATTCATAGTCTATCAAAGAGGATTTGATACCAAAATACATCATATTGAATGTACCAGGCCCCCCCACTCAACGAGTTAGTCATAACACCATCACAAGTTACAAGGGGACCAACTCAAACCCATTTTTCCAAAAATCATTAAATTTTTTCATGTGGAACTATTTAACCTATTCGGTCGATGCTGATAACCCTAAAGACCAACACAATACCTCATTTACACTGCAACACATAGGCCTAAACTGCGGCTCCCTTTTCATTATACATAAAAAATAATCTGGATAGGCTACTCATGAGTCTAAATATCTGCTACTAAGAAGGAGATATGGGAGCATTAGTTCTCAAAAAGATCTTTATAGAGTACACAACGTGTATGCGGGGCCACATGATATGAAAACCCACTCGAACACCCAGATATGTCTCCTTCATACATTTCTTTCTGACCCATTTTATCATAGATGGCATGTAGATAGAGTACATGTCATGTCCTGCTTCACCCAGTCCTGATAGTGTTTTTCTGTCACATAGCTTAGCCAGCCATGTCCCTTAAACTTCGTGCATGCCAAACTACGAGGATTTTTTGGGTGGCTTTGTCACCTGACAATGTGGTTTACTCGAGCCCTTTTACTAGACCATGTGTCACTGTACAATGGTCATGTTATTGTATATGTAAATGCACTCTAACACAGATACACTAGTTGTTTCCCCCAGCCAAAGGACAAGGGTCCCTACCCTATGTGTAACCCCACATACACAGTGTGTAGACCCTGAACATCATGTAACCCTTATGCGAAGAACACATGGTGTGTAGAAAAAATTTACATGATTTATTAATTGGAAAATATGATGGGACATCCCTGCAAAGTGACCAGATCACCCCTTCACCCCTAATCACCCATATCGGCTAATCTAGCATCCCTAGATGATGTATAAGGCCTCTAAACCCTTTAAAAATGCATTAAAAATGTGTATCGAGACTAAAACACAAAACATCCTACCTCAAGGGGGAGACACCAAATCATTCGATGTAGAACTAAGATATGAATCAACTAATGAAATATCGGGTTTGATCACTGTAATGATATATGTCAAACACCACCTCTTTTCGATGATTCGACCTCTGGATCGTTGGTCACCAATGAGGGACATAGGAGGTGATTTGGGTCAAATGTTTTCACAAGGGGGAGGTTAGGGGAGAGGGATAATTGTTCAAAGTTTATTAAAAAACTACCCAAATAAATACCACTACCCGAATCTCGTCTGACCTATCACCCAGTGCCAAAAAGGATTATATCACCCATAGGGTATACATGATGATCTGAACTCAGCGAAGGTACTAAAATATGAAATGAGACTCTGCATGGGTGTTAATGATGTTTAAAACAAAACTCTACATGGGTGATTAAATATACTTAATATATCAAATATCACTAGGCTGAGGATGATTTTACCATAATTTATTACTCTGACTTAGCACCTAGATTTGGAAATATTTCTAAGAATATTCTAATGTCTGATAGGGAAAAATTGAGTTTCTAAATTGGCAATATTATAATTTTAATATGATTATAAATTTTTAAAACATATGATATATTTGAAAATATATTATTTATAATGGTATTGATATTATAAAAGAATTTTGGTATAATAAAACCATGTTTATATAAACATGTTTCCAAAAAAATTGATAGATCATTACATTGTTGAATGAAAGACTATTGAAAATAATAATTTCAATTTTTTTCTTATGGGAGGAAATTTTTTAATTTGATCATTATATAAATGTATTGATAGTATTACAAAAAATATATAGTCTCATTTGAATAATCAAATAGATTTAACTATTATCATAGATAAAAAAGGAAATAACTAATGGATACTCATAAAATTATTTTTGATACAATTAAAGATGATATAGATGATCACAAAAAAGATATAAAGATATGTAGTATGTTAATAGTTAGTTATCTTAATGATGAAACAATAAAATGAATTATTAATAAAATATATTATAATAATTGATTTTACAACATTTTTTTCATCGAGGAGATGATCATGCACAGTTCATAAGGAAGATTATTACGTTCTATATAATATGAAAGGGATTATAAATATACGTGAATATATTTGTGAAATATTATTTGTCTTATAAGGAAGTTAAATTTTTGTACATAAAAACAATTGGAATATAAAACCAAATGTTAATTTTTTTAATGGAGAAGAATAATGGGAACAGAAATCTCACCAAACAAGATGTTATAAAAAATAATATTGAATTATATTAAAGAAACCTAAATTTATACTAATGGTCCATGTTGTGTGTAAAATATATATTTAGATTCTATGTAGTAAAATAAGAAATATAATTAGTTTTTTATTATTAATGAAGTGGAATAATAATTTCACTGACCTATACAAACAATTAATGACTATTTTATAATGAACATAACTACAATTTATATTTAGTAAAATTTAATTGATACTCAAATTGATGCATTATTTTTTGAATTTTATCCTTTTATATTAGATTTTATAAAGTTTAATCAAGGTGGAATAACTTAATAATTATTTATATGTCTAAAATATTTTAAAAATAAAAATGGGAATGGTTTCAATAGTGAAAATGATTTTTTTTAAAATCTATTTCATTAATTGATTACAGAAATAATATATACCATTACATGTTTTAATTTTTTAATTCTTTATTTATATCATAGTAGTTGTAATTTTAATTTCCCTTAATTTGTTATTATTAAACAATAATATTTTTAAATTATTTTCCTTCTATTTGGGATGAAATTATTTCCAAAACTATTATATTTAAATTCTAAAATCTGCAATATCTAACACATAACGAACCAATAATAATTGATTATTTAAAATAATTTCTTTTTTAAATTTTATGTATGAAATGTTTCCTTAAAATAGATATAAATTTTTTATATAGATAATTTCTCTCATGATTATATTAATGGATGTTTTTTAATTTAAATTATTTATGATATATAAATTTCAAATATCTTGTATGTATATTTAATGAAAAATAAGGATTACTAGAGTTGAATTCGATAAAAATATATATATTTTTCATATTTATAATTTATAGTTGTTGAATAGTGAAAGAACAATATGATACCACTTTCTGGGATTTGTGATGATTTTTATATTGTTTATATTATTGAAAAAATCTACTATATTTTGAAATGATAAATGTCAGGGTTTTTATGAACTTAGAATCTGAATTGTTTATAAACTATTATATTATTATCTATCCATATTTAAAAAAATGATTTTTATATTTTATTCATAGATTTTAAATAAAGGGCATTAGTACTATAAGTTTTATTCTTTGTTAGTGTTAATAAAAATGAATTTAATTTATAAATTTTCTAAAATAATTATTAGTGAGTAAAGATTCTTTTATAAATGTTAAATTAGAATAAAATAAAAATTACCATTTAATTTAATTTAATTTTTTTCTACATTAGTATATATGAAACTTATCCCCGTGGAATTTTTTATTCTGGATAATAATGAATAACATGGTGATATTTATTTTTTATATTTATTTGGTTTTTTTCAATGATTAAATTGTTTCTCATTTTCTGGTTTAAATGTGAAATTGTTTTATATTTATTAATATCTAAATTCAAATTTCAAATATGAATCTTAAATATTTTTCAGAAGGGTATACAAAGGAAAATATAAATATAATGTCATTTAATCATTCTTTACCAATCATGGTATTGAAAATAAATTTTAAACCCCAAAAACAATTAAAAAAATGATGTTATTAAATATGGTAATAGTAATTTGTAAGAAATTTCAATAACTGTTCATTGTTAAAATTCCAGACATATTAATTTTTTCCTTATTTTTATTATTACATATTTTTTTGTTGAAAACAGAGTCTTAATAAAAAAATTAGAATAGACCATAATAAATTATATAATTGAGAATACCATGTGTTTGACACTTTAATGTTATTAAATGTAATTATATCATAAATTATAAGGATAATATTTTTAAATTGTATCCTAATACCTAAAGAGAAATATTTCACGGATATTCAATTATTTATAATTGTAATAATCCTATCTATAAAGTGAAAAGTCTAGTTAAATAAATTTTTTTATTCAATGTATTATGAATGTTATAATTTTAAATACAAATAACACTCTACGGATTATCTTGAAATTTGTTTTAACAACATGGAACATGATACCCATAACATCAAGAAATTTGGGGATGATAAGAAATGCGATCATGTATAATGAAGACCTAAAATTACTGAAAATAAAATATCATATCATATATAACCCAAAAAAGATGAATATAGATATTTTTTTTAGAATACATGATTATTTCTTTAAATAATATATTTTTTACTAGAATAATTTTTCTTTAAATTTATTTATATTTACTTGAACCTAAAAATATAGAAAAATATATATGTGATAAAGCCTTAGATGAATATATGAAATGTTATTCTGTTCAATGTTATTGAAATAAAAATTTTGAATTAGATATTTGAATTTATAAATAACTATTTGTACAATTTAAATGGGTTTTTATAGATGATTATGAGGGTTACAATGTAATAATTATTAATGACACAATTTTCATTATAAATGTTTATAATTTAGTAGAATAAATAGATTATACAGAAATAATTTCAAATATTATCATAATAGTGCCTATTTTAATTCTCCATGATTATTCATATTTGTAAATTACAAACTTTTTTAGATTAATAATAAATTTTCCTTGTTAAAATGAATTAATTTGTAAAACATTTTATTGAACAACCAAATATTTTTGAATGATTTTTTATTTCAATATAATATTTTTAAGAATAATAAGTCTTTACATAGGATTAAATAGGATCATAGAATTGCATATAAAATTATTAGATCATTTATTTGTTAAAATATATCTTTTATACAATCAAAAACACCAACCATGGTTATTGAAAAATTATCAACTATTACTTTAATTGTTCAGAAATTTGGTGATATACAATTTTAAGTAAATACAACCAAAATTTGTGGAATTAAAATTTTAACATCATCCATCAAGTGTTTAAAATATGTATAAATTTTGGGTTTAAATTAATTATTCACCATTAAATCATTAAAAAAATCATTTTGGATTTTTGAAATCAAATAAAATTAATATAATAATAATTATGGTGGTATTACTTAACGTTATTTTGTAATTTTGAAATGAACCATGTTTCTATCTGTATGACATTAATTGTCATCTATGTTTTAATCCACATTTAACACTGAATTGAAAATCAATATAGATGATGGTATGGTTGTAGAAGAATCAGATGGTATAAATATTGGGGAAATTACTATGATATACATATATATAATTATAAAAAATAATCAATAATATCAAACACAACATTTACAAATAAGAAATTAACATAAAAACTTTTATTCATAAAATTTATTTTATAAAATTTATTTTTTACAAGATTGATATACTTATGGTTGATAGTAATTTTAGAAGAATAGTTAATTTTACATAAATTGATTTCCAATGAAACTTTTATCAATATATATTATGATTATATGTCAAAGTAAATGATATAAATTTATTAGATGAAAACAAAAAGCATATAACATATTTTTTGGAGTTATCATGGACATAATATTTAGATAAATTACGGTAATTTTTATAAAATAATTTTCCTTTATTTGAAGAGTAAAAAGTTTCTTTTTTCGAACAATGACAATTATTATATCACCACTATATCTGTAATTTATGAATGATTATAAAATATATTAATTGATAGATTATTAATTTTATGGGTATATTTATGAAATATACATTATAATTTTTATCATATGAGACATATTTATAGTATTGTAATGCATAAGAAAGTTTTTATTATAATTTATAATATAATTGGATGGGATCATTTCAATTAAATAGTTTCATGGTTGAATTATGTTTTAGGTTCCTCTAAAGTACACTTATATTTATTACTTTGAAAAATTAATTATTTAATCTCATGAATATCAGTAACCGTAATAATATTACCTTATAAATATATTAATCATTTCAAAACAACATTTTCATTAACTGTTATTGTTATGACTGTTTAATATAAAATAATATTTTCTTTTATTTATAATACGAATTAGGTTAAAGATAGGAAAAATTTAGATTCATCACATTATAAATCTGTAATAATGGTACATATATATAGATTTATATATAAAATAATTTCGATGGTAAATTGTTAATTTGTGCACTAAGATATTAAATGACTAATATATGGTGGGTCCCCTATTTTGAAACATATATGATATTTAGAAAATTTGGAAACAAAATTTACATAGTAATGAATTTCGTAAATGTAATATAGACTATCCATCACATAAAAACAAAAATTTCAATCCATTCCATTCATAAACCTTACAAATCAAATTCCATAAAAATTTACCATGCCTTCATCAAAAGAAAATAGGATCACCCCACCCCTTTGTTACTAGACACATCTATCTAAATTACATTTAAACACTGTAAATAATATTTCATGAAATTAGTTTACTCACCCTAATTCCCAATTAAAAAAAAGTATTTTATGTTCCACAAATCTATTACCCTAATTATGATGTTGTATATTGCATCAATGTAGGTATCATATTTTTCATAACATTTCTTTATTATTAATTCCATTATAATAAATAACCATTGATGAATAATAAAATCAGAATCACTGTATAGATATTTTTTATTACAATAAAATTGTATTAGTTACTTACTCATTCCCATATAATAAGGAAAACAAGAATAGATGATAATACATGTTCATGGATTATCACATCCATGAAGTGATATATTATGATTTTCATTACAACCCAACATGCATGATCGTTATTAGATAATCCTTTGATATAATTTAATAACTAAAAACCTGTTATTTAGAATTTGATTCTCAGAAAACATGAATAGAAATCTAATTTAATGGTGTTAAAAGATTATAAAAATTGATAAAACATAAATTATTGTATCATTAATAGTTTTTAAATGATAATATTTTGGTTATAAATGATAATAAAAATTCTTTTAAGATTATATATCAAAACTAAAATGATTATTTACAAATTATTTTTGAAGGATATTACAACAATCTAATACCTAAGGAGAATTGATACTATTGAATAGTATAATGGGAAATATATTTTAATAAGTTTCAATAATTGGTAAAAATAATTGATATCATTATGATACATGAGGATAAATTATCTTAATTGATATTATGTGTTATTGTAAGGGACTAGAGAAATCAAACTGCATTATTTTATTTATATATTATCTTATTCAAACAATCATTTTATATGAAATTTCCTTTTAAATGATGTTATATATTTATATTATAGTGAAACAGTTTGAGAAAAATTTATATTTAGATGAACTTTTATCTCTTCATTTTTTGTAAAAACATATTATACTTTTTGAAAAGAGATTCATAACTATAACAAAAAAATTATAAATAATATTCTATCCCAAATCCAATTAGTAATTTGGTACTAACAAAATTTAAAAATTATCAACTTTATGTTGAGACATAATTAAATCAAACGAAATATTTTTATTTTATTATGTTACTATTTTGTATAATTGGATTCTCGGTACATGATATTTTTTCTTGATGTAATTTGGATTTTTAAGAAACCCACTATATTTTCATTTGACCATTATGAAAATTTAATGATTTACACTATGATATTAAATTATATTTATTTTATTTATAGGGATACATTATGTTATTATTTATAAAATCAAATTTTTTTCTTTGTATTGGTTATATAATGATTTGATAATTGTTTACGGGTTGCCAAAATATAGATAGATTATGAGATAGTTTGGAACTATAATTCCCTCTTATTAATTGGTAAAATTATAAAATCTTATGATATATAAATATTATGTGAATTCACTAGTGATTAGATACGTTCAAAATGGGTGAGTATGAGGGTGACCAATGGTGGTATCCCCTTTAGAATATAATGAAGATAGAAGAATATGAATCTATGAAATAGGTCGATATAAAAGGAATATTGTTTATTAAATATCATTCACTAAATCTTCAGACTAATATTGAATGTGTATTCCATGAAATGTAATAAATGGAAGATTATTTAGGTGGATATTATACTTAAAACATCATGATATTTCCATAGTTTTCATCGGAGTATATCTCTAGAACTGAAAAGAAGATGTATATATTATTTAGTGGATTAAAATCCAATCATCAAAATATATTAGTTAGGAGAGTTTTTAGAAAGCATGAGGAAGTTTCATGATGTTCCCATAATGTTGAAATTAAATATAGAGACACATGGAATAATAGATAAATAAAATGAATGATGAAATCATGAAACCCATATTGAACAATTTCATTAGCATATGAAAGTGTATGTACATAAATTTAAATTAAATTCTATGAATATCACTGAAAATTTCAGTAGAGGTTTTTGTAATTTTTATAAGTTTTTAAAGTTTGTAAACATAAATCATGACTACCATAGAAATTGGATAGAGCAGAATAACACCACTACATGGGATAATGGTCCATTTGATGCTCCAACCACTCTTTAGTTGTTCAACAGATATGAGTATGTGAGTTATGTTACTAAATTCCCCAATCCAATAGTAAGTGAAATGAATCTACTGTAGTATCATCTTAAAATATGGGATATTGTGAGTTAATTTGAAATCACAACTATAAAAGTGGTCCATAATAACTATGTGTTTAATGTTAGACACATTCCATTCATTAAAACCCTAAATTCAACATTGGATTCTAGTTCACCACATTATTTAATATCTTAAACATTTAAAATTAATATGGAAACACTACTTCAATCATTGAATACCGAATATGTTTGTCTTGAATGGTTTTTTATATAATATCATATTTTTAATATTTTGGTAAATTTTATATAACATTATTTTTTTTGGAAAATAATTTAATATTACACATTTACAATTTAATTTTATTATTCATAAATTATTTTATTTTTTCTTATGTCAAAAATAATTTTTTTTTTTAAAAATTATCCATTATATTTTTCATTATACATTTTTTTATTTTTATATAATTGTTCATTTACACCTACATAACATTTGTTCTACCTCTGTGTGATTTCAACACATTAATTTCACAAACCACAAAATTCGTATAGTTCCATTAAATAAAATTCATATAGTCTAAGGTAAATTGTAAAATAACTTAGTTACCCTCTAGAATTTATTATGAAGATAATATTAAAATCATTTTAGGATAATTGATACATTAGGAAGCTATAAATAACATGATTTTACTATAATAGAATTATCATTTTTTCTTTATACAAGTTTCATGTTTCCATTTCAAAATCAACATGAGTTTTTTATTTACAATGAATCGCATATAAGTAATCTTTGTGTAGATCATATTGAATATGATTTACATTTATGATTCACAATGAATTAATAATATAACTTTACAAATAGTAAGAATATTTTTACACTATGTATATATCTTCTGTTTTAACTTTACACATGTATTATTTAAACATTCACAGATTCATTGTATCACATTTTCATGTGTTAAATATACCATTACATATTCACAGTTATTATTTACACTTGTGATCAATATAACTTGACACATGTGTTGTATAAATCACATCCTTAAAATTTATAACCAAATACCTATATGAATAATCATCAATGTAAGGTAGTGGGACATATCCTTTTAATAGTAGAAATCTAGTTTTATTCTATTGATAAAAATAATCATTAAATGTTAAAATATAAAGTATGTATACAGTAGCAGTTGAAAAATATAAAAAAAATTAACCAAATATCTGTTTATTTAAATGGTAGGAATATATTTTGTTTTAATGGTAGAAACATATTTTCTTATAAAATAAAAAATTCATAACAAATTTTATAACCACACAAATAACAATATGTCCTAATAAATAGCCATAGTTGAAAATATATTTGAATGTAATCATGTGTCACAATGGAATAATGAATAATATTTGTAGAAATACATTGATGTCATTATTAAAGTAAATATATATCGTAACAATTTATTAATTTTTTCTTATTATAATTATTCCATTATTTTTAAAAAAATTATTTTTTATTATTGTAATAACTAATGTCATAACCAGTTTGATTAAATATTTTTCTTCATCAATTAATTATTAAAATTACAAAATGATTCAAATATTATTCCTTATTTTTAGTTATTAATTAAAATTTAAATATAATGAAATATTATCCAATATTTTTCATAAAATATTTTTCACTATAAAATACATATTTTTATTAATAATTATATTGTACATATTTCTATGTTATTTCATGTATGAATACAAGAGGGAGGAAACATTCATATATTGAACATGGTAATTAAAAATAATAGAAAATAGTATTATTCTATTTTTTTATTATATTACAACATGATGTTATAGGATTTTTTATATATTATCCTTTATAAATTAAGAATAATTTTGAAGTTAATGCCATCAGAATAACTATTTTAATATGACACAAAAAGAATGTCTTAAATTAAAATTCAAATATTTTATTCACAAATGATAACAATGATAAAATATATATATATATATATATATATATATATATATACGAATAAAAATCCTCTTATGAAATTTTGTAGAATTAAAACCGTACTGTTATAACTGTTACTTGAAAAAAGCATGATGAACTTCTTAATTTGATCATTTAATACTGAATTGATCAATGTTCTTGAGATTCATTAAAATCCATCACTATATTTGTCATAGATATTCTTATATTCATATGAGGGTTTCATTAATTTTTCATTTTGTCTTTTATTTGATCTTATAGCCATATTTTATGGTTTCCCCATCCAAAATATGACTAACTATGTCATTCCTCATATTCCAAATTATTTCTTGGTTATGAATCCTGTTTAAAAACTATTTGAGTTGTGACTCCATTATAATTTTTCAACTGTTTTACTATTAGAAGAAAGAAGGTATGTTTATAACATAGTTATCACTACATAACAATATTATAGAATTACTTAACAATTATCTCACTTTGGTGTATATAATATTATTGAGTGGGATGAGAAATTAGTGATTTTAAGAACTATTAAAAAAATGTGTTCATATTTTTAAATTTCACTTCATTAATTAGGACTCTGGTAATTTTTATTATTTTATAATATTTCAAAAATGAATATTCACCCCCCAAAAGTTATTATTTCAAACTCACAGGGAAATAAGAATTTTTTTCTGATCATGAATCTTTTTAATGAATTTGGAGTGATTACTATTTCATTATATTTTTTTATAAATAATTTTCCTTGACCTAATAGTATAAAGAATGATCAACTTCTATATTTTGGAATGATAAAAATTTCAACAGTGGGATCCCATCAGCCCTCCCCATTTCAATTATAGTTATAATATATATTAGATGGATATGGTGGATGAGTTTATAAAAAATAACACCATTAACATTTTGGATACTATTTTAAAACAATGTAAATTTTCTAAAGTAGATATATAAAATATTACTAGAATCAATGATGAAAAATGTATTCTAAACTATAAAGTTATGAATTAACTATATTGTTCCTTTAGTATAAATATTTATAGAAACATTATACCTTGTAAAATTTCTTCAACTATCGAGAAGAATTTAAATTTCACACATAATGTATTTTTTGATTTTTTGAGTATAACAACCCCTGTATTTCATATATATATATTTTTTAATTTAAGGAGATATATTAATTTTACAATAAATATAGATGAATGAGGATTTTAAAGGTCTAATAAAATTGTATAATTATAAAAATAAAATAATTGTTAATAAAATAACTACACCATCTCCCACTTATTTCGTCATAATTAGATCCCTTTTAGAATATCACAATTAACACCATTCTTTATATCATTTATAAAAGAACCATAATTTTCTAAAAAGCTGAGATAAAAAGTAAGGGTCAACATGAAATATATCAATTAATTATCTAATGAAATAATATATTTATAAATATGTGTATTTTATCATAATAATAACATACGAAATTTATACCCTTCATATCATGGATCCAAAATAAGAGTTATTGCATAAAACATTAACCTAAACAATAATATTAATACATAACCATAACAAGTTATTGAAACATATTTTCACGTATCAGCATTTTGTTTTGTCATAATATAAATAGAAAAAAATTTGATATGTGAATCTTGTCTACCATTACTCATGGTTTCGAACTTATAACGATATTCCCTTAATAGATCAAGCACATCTACGTGACTCCCAACATAGATCAAGAACATCGAATTGTTTACAATTACTATATCATGAGATAAAATTAATTACCTAATGAATTGGGATGATATATAGGACCCCCCCAATCACTAAATGAAACTAAACATATATGGTCCAAATGATAAAAAATAATTCATCACATTAGAACCTGTATATAGAAATAAGTTTTATAAACACATATACATAACCTCGTTGATGAAAAAATATTTAAATTATATATCATTCAATCATAAATAGAATCTTTTCAAATAAATAATAATAACAATTAAACCCCCATGTTTCAAGAAACTAACAATTTATTTATTATTTATTATGTATTTAATGTATATGGGTGTTGTTTGGGAGATTTTGTAGGTAATTTGGATGTTTTTTTTTCATTTATGTGTGTGAACTATCAGTGTGTGGTTTTGGGAAAACATGAAATACTAGTAAAAAACCTTACACAATGAGAATTTGGCTAATGTGATGTCACACAGGTAGGTGCACTATTTTCCGAAATTGTTTAGACATGATGGGAAACTATGAAAATTGAGATGGTTAGATTTATAGAGGGGTTTGAATGATTTACATACCATTTGACAAAAACATTTTAGGTCTCCTATTAAGACAGAAGATATCCCATGAGTTGAAAATTATTAATATATGGTTTCACTATCACTGTGACTAATATTTCATTGTTTAATTGTTATATCCTATTACCATGGATGTCACATGTTTTGACATAAAGGGCCTCAATTTTTCACTTATAATGACCTAACTTGAGATTTTATCTTACCAAAATGCTTAAGAATAATATCCAATATATTTAATGATAATATAAATCCTTATCATGGTGATTTGAAGAGATGGTCTCATGGTAAGTCATCATTCTTAGTAGTTCAGGGTGGGTTTTCATAGATATATTTCTATATTTTTATTTTATTCTTATATCTACATTTACATCTTCATTGAAATGATCTTTGATTTTTTGTGCCAAATATTTTTATATTTTTATTTTTTGAATATGGGATGATATATAACCTAGTTTTTGGAGTTTCAACCTTGTTTCATTGGTGTTTTTGTGTCATTATTTGTTGTCATCATAAACCCCAAGCCCGACAGATTCAAACTAGACTCTTTTATTTAGAAACTGAAGGATTGATTTAAATTTGATCATTTTTCTATAAATTGAAAATGAAATCATTATGAAATGATTACTTGAAACCGAATTCGGTGATTATTTTCAATTATTTATTATTGTGAAATGTTCTTTGATAAATTACTTTAAAATTCTGATTTTAAATTTGTTTCTTCGTTTAATTTGTGGAATTTTTTTTTAAAAGGTATTCAAATAAAATTAAATTTTAATGTATTTTTTTTGCATGGGAATGGTTTGGACATTGAAATAGTTGAGGCATTGAAATAAGATTTTTATTGGAATTGTTTTGAATGATTTTATTGGCATGGTTTTGGGACATACTTGGTTGTCCGTGTTCATGTTTCATACATCACCATGTTGAAATATGAAATTCTTCTAAGTGCCAATGCTGTATTAGGACATGAAATATTGGTTACCTTATGATGCATTGGTAAATTCATGAGATTTTTCCCAAAGGTACGGAATATTCGCTCTGGTATGCATGTCTTGATGTGTGGATTTTAAGATGTTATTCCAATAATATTTTCATATGGTTTCGAATCGTTCATGGTTAATTTCCATGAGAATTACATTTGGATTTGAAAAATATTTATAATATATATGGTTTTGGTTTTAGGATAATCTATTTTTAACTATTTTAATATAAATTTTTATGGAAGGGTTCTTGTATTTTATATACTATTGTCATGAGTTGGGGCATCATTGGGGAAAAATATTTTGAGTTTCATTACTCATACCTTATATGGAACAGTTTTTATATTGAATATGCCATTTATTAAGAAACATGTAATGTAAATGTCTCACATATATTTAGTATAAATTAATGACACATGGGATGTTTTATAGAGTTGGATCATGGAACATGTTTCATGCTTAGATTTTTTCATTTGATTCATTGAATCATTCCTTCAATTATATACATTGGTATTGTAGTTTCCCTCTATGTTAATTGGTTTTTTTTATTTTAATATAAATTGTTTAATTAGAGTTTTATTTCTTTGATATCATGAATCATGTAGTGGTTTATTTGGTTATGTCATACTGTTTTTTGTTTTATTTTCATAAGAATCATCCTCAAATGGTTAATGAAACCCTTGGAATTTATTTCTATATATTAGAACCATGGGGATGTCTCTATTGGCCAAGTAACATTCCAATAACTTCTAAATCAAATGAGAATGTGATAGATGGTAAATATAGTATCCTTGGGTAATATCCGTAGAAATTCATATGTATCATCATATAATTTCATCAGAGGAATAAAAATAATTTTTAATTTTCACATGAAATATTTCATGAGGATCATTTCCATTATTAAAAACTTTCTTAATGAGAGGATAAATCTTACAGGAATTTTTACTCTAGGAATTAATCCATAATGATGGCAGAGAAATCATATAATTTTATATAATTTAAAATAAGTAATCCTTTCTTACTTTTTTTCAGAAAAATTCACAATGTTTATCATTAGAAATAGCAAATAATCCATTAAATCCATTTGGTAAAAATTAATACATGGGAAAATAAAAAAATATCCATAGAATAATTTTAATTTTTTAGAAAACATATTTAGTAAACAAGAGTGTTGAAGATAAATATTCTCCAATATAAAATTTTAATGAAATAATCTTAAAGTTTTATGAGATTCTAAAATTAACACATAAAACACTATTGTCGGTAGAATATTCTACGAAATGATATAAATAAAATTACGTAGATAAGAAAATGACATAATAATCCGAAAAAGGACCACAAAATTCCTTCTTGATAAGTATATACCACACGTAAAATAAATTAGTAATCTATGAGGCCTATGCCCCATGGAAATAAATGTTATACAAAAAACCATTACTTCATGTCAAGATTTTCCTTGTTTGAATTAAAAAACCATATATTAAACATAACTTTAATATATATTTATTCCATATTAATAGATCAATAATACCAACTATAATTTTTTATAACATCTTATCCCCCATTTTTTAATTTATAAAAATGAATGTTTGTGGGGATATCTGCTTTTTTCGCAATAATGTTTTATTTCCATAGTCTCAGTCATTATAAATTAATCATTGCACAATAATTTACATATTCAATATTATGTTTTATATATAATATATATTCATAAAATTCATCTTTCTTACCAGCCTTGTAATATTTATATAAAAAATCACATCGCATCATTGAAATGGTAATCCATATGTACACATGAACGACATTGTCATTATATATATGGTTAGTTGGTAGAGTGAATATGAGATTTTATAATTCCAAAAGTATAAATATTTCATCAAAATCATTTATAAATATTAATACCATAATTATTCATACTCAAAAAATATGTTGATTAAAAATGAATTGTATCACTACATGGATACGGTATGATGTACACAAGTATATGTGATAATTTCACATATCGTACGATGTGAAAGGGGTGTATAATGATATTTTCATTACCATAAAACAATTTATTAATTTCTAATTTTGGGTAGTTTTTATTTTATCATATATATCATATATTTATAGAATGTATTGAAGATTATAATGAGATGGGGATCGATAATAGATATTTTCTTTCATTCAAAATGAATCATTAATATATCATCTAAATGACTGTAGATTTTGTACTTTTTTAAAAAAAAAACCTCTATAATATAGATATATAATTGGAGAATAGAATTTGGAATATGTTGAAGGAGATTGAATACTCAATTTGGAAAACTGATATAATATAGGAGGAGACCTTTCATAATTAAGGAAGTGGGAACTTTTGGAATTTCTCAAAAAAATTAAATAATCACAAATAAAATATCAACAAAAATTTCAATAAATAGAATGTTTTTTAAATATAATGTTGGGTAGGGTTGTAATCCCACATACCAGTATATTAGTGACATTATTTGGAGTAATTTTAATAATTATCATTTTGATAAGCCACTTGTTAACATATTTTAATTCTTACAATGGTAACAACATTTTAAAATTTTAAATGGTTGATATTTTTACATATAATGTATAAATTGAACAAGAAATTTACAATTTATAAAATTTTAGAGAATAAATTTTCTGTTTATTTTTTATAAAGGTTTTTAGGATTTTTAACTTTTTTAATAGAAACATTGTTTTCAAATAATGTCATTATTATTATTTTTGACACTATTCATTACATTGACATTATGAAAATAAATAATTCTAGATAACATTGAAACTATTCATTTAATAAATCCATAATATTTTATATTACCATATTGAACTCATGGAGATAAATATATGATTAAATTTTTATTTCTTGTTTTACATTAATATCACATATATTAGTTTTATATAAATTGAATAATTAGTTCATCGCCAATGTGTAATTATATATGATAATTTTTTTTTCAAAAATATGTAATAGTAAATTTTCATGGTGTATATACCCATTTTGTATTTTATTATAAAAATTATAATCAATAATATGTTAAATTTAATACCATATTATAATTATATTACTTATTAAAATAAAGAGTGTGACATTCTGTCATTCTGTTTGATTTTAATAATATTATGACAATTACTTACAATATTATCAATCAATTTATTAAATTTCCAACAATGTGTTAGGGGCCCAATTAACATGAACCAGTAATATTGAGGTATAATTCCCCAACCCCAGAATCCAGGAGTGATTGCATTTTTTAAATACATTGGCATGAGTACAAGGAATCAAGTTCTGAATGACCAATCCGTTCAGTAGTCTTGGAAACAATATACATACATCTGTTCAACACTATAAATTGAAAATAAAATCAAAACTAATTTATTCCATTAGAAACATCCACGCATCTAATATTATTCCTACAAGTCAATAATAAATAACTTCTTCATATCCTTTGAAAACGAAACATGAGAAATGGGTGAGCTTAAAAGATCAGTAAGAGTATTAAATAAAATGGAAGGTAACATAGACATTAGGCATGGTGAGTAATTGAAAACACGTGACTTTACATATAATAAACATAAACACATTATGACAGGAATATGAGATGAGTAAATAATTCCATAATAAAACATAGTCATTGGTATTGTACTAGTCAAATAACAACCTGAAATGACAATATCTAATCTCATAATGATTGAATGCATAATGTTAGACATCATAACCACATAGTAAAGGAATTGTGCCATGACTACAAATAAAATTTTGTCAAGGCGTTGTGCCAGGACACTAGTTTGTCTCATGAGACCTACCAATTCATTGAGAAGCTATAGCATACTCCACCTGTCACTTACATATTCCAATGAATTCCTCATATGAAATATTTGAAACATAACATTAACATTCATATTAAAGATACCATACAAAATGTCAATACTTTTTCTGAAAACCATGGATGGTTTAAGAATAGCACATTCATAGTCAAACATAACTCATTCAACACAATATAGAATATTTTATTGTAACGGATTATCCTCAATCAAGAATAATTAATGATATTGACATAGATGAAAATAATCATTAAAACTGTTTTAGAGAAATATCTTTTTTTCAGGGAATCATTTAAAAGTCCAACTATTTATCAAGAATCCATTTAATATAGATTTTTTTATCAATGTGTCCCATTCCAATATGAATCTTTTAAAATAAGTTTTAATTTTAAAACATTAATGTACATCTAAATATATCCTTAAAACCATTTTTAAAAATGAAAAATTATGAGAATGATTTAGAAGAATAAATCATTAAAAAATTTAAAAAAGATATTTTAGTTAGAGTTGCTAACCAAATGAGAGATACTTGAATACAAGTAATTGAGGTATTCGAAACATTATAATATCATGTGAATAAAGGATTTAATGATATACTGTGTCAATGGATAGTATATAAACCATATAAAAGTTAATTGGTGTATCCCAACAAAGAAGTCTCAATGGAATGTAAATTGAGATGAAATCTCTTATAAAGAATGTATACTTAGGATAAGGATAAATCAATGGAATAATTATGTGTGGACAATATAAAAACACTAAATATGATTGGATATTCAGTGTAAATCAATTAGAGGAAATTCACACATATTCTTATAGAAACAACACCAATGGATAGGATTGTTAACTCAATAAATGGATATTGAGTAAAAATTACTCTTGTCAAGTTCATATCGATGACATGAGAATTTATAAATGGAGTGATTATGTTAATCAAATGTATATAAATAGAAATTGGAGTGGAAATTACTACTCAAATAATAAATAGTGATTCCACATATAATCATGGAGTAAAATAATCAATGAATTATGCGTAAATCCCAATGAGTGGAAATTGAAATTTGAATTTCCATTACTGATTTGGTAACTAATGAAACATACACCCCATGAAATACGTATCATACACTGAAGATTTAAATACTCATAAATTGATGTATATTACAAAAATAGTACAATCAGGGGTAGTATATACTCTACAAAAAAGGAAATAGTGTCCAATATAGCATGAATCTCACGGGAATTGAAGTGAGATGAAAAACCCTAACTTCATTGTAATCAATCGAGTCATATAAACAAAAGTTAATAACCACCAAATGAATCACAAGAAACCATGAATATAATAGAATGATGATAATATATATAAAATTTAAGTACCCAATACACCACATGCAATAAATATGTGGAGAACAATATAAATATCACGGTATTAAAAGTGAGATAAGAAACAGCTTACCTCAAGTTTGACTTGTCTTGTATGTTCCTTGTTCTTACTTAATAATAAAATTATGTTAATTTTTACATGATTGAGAACATTTATCAAGTTTATTATTCCTTTAATATAACTTATTAACTTTATATAACATTTAGTTAATTATTTTAGTTCATATTAGAAATTTTATCAATGATTGGAACTTGAGTAAAAAATGAACTTGTTATAATAACAATTTTTTCATGTGGTCAGAAGTCCATTTTCTACAGAATGATATACATGATTCAAATATAATATATATATTATATATCCAGTATATAAATCTATTTATAACTGTACATAACATTTGGATATAATAAATGAAATTTATTTTTCATGGAAATGGTAAGTTGTATGTACACATTAACGCTACTTTCATTTCTATTTTATATTTTAATGGAATTAAAAAATAATGATAAATAGGTATATTAAAATTACAGTATAATATCATATATAATATCATTAATTCCATCCTTTATATGTCCCAAATATGGCATTAAAGAGTCATATCATTTTCAGGGGATGGTAGTCCGCAATTCCTCATATGAAATTATCGTGTTTACCCAAAATGGAAACTATAAAATAATGATATAAATGAAAAATACATAAAAATAAAAAAATTATAAACATAATATATATATCATATATAAATACAGTTCCATCTTAATGTCCACCATGAGAGGTGGTAAGATATAATGGAATAATCATCAATTCGTAAGGTGTTAGTTTTCCATCCACAGATATAGTATGTTCTTGACCAATTAGATGGAGGTGTGTGTATGTATAGTTCGAATATTTCTCATAAAAACATCCTATTATATAGATTATATTTTTTGTGTTATAAAATAACGTAATAAAAAGTGTTTACGGGTTGAATAAGTAAAATAAAACAAAATAAAACTAATGAATTTAAGAGAAAGTGTTATCTTTAATTTGGTTAACTTCATATCCTATAAACCAAAAGAACTTATTGAAGTGCTTTCTGCCTAATATAAGGCCTCTAGGAGGAATAAGGAGGTCTTGAGAGATTATTTTGGCAGGGGATGGTTGAGTCAAGGGGCTTGAGAGGTGTGTATAATGGGTTATAAGTAGTGTCCTTTTATGGGGGGAGGGGCTCTTTAGGAATGTGTGAAAATATTGTTTTATTATATAATTATATTCTGTTTCTAAAGGTCCAAAATGAATTATAGTATAATATAAGATGAATCTTAGATGAAATAAAATCATAGAATAATAATTGGATTGGTTTTGGATATGAATTTAATATTAATAATCATATTTATTGAAATAATTTATTAATGAGATAATTACTACATCATTAATGTGTCATAAATAATTTAATTAATTTGATGTCTAAAAATTATAAAAAAATTACCGTAATTTTGGAAATAATTGTAGCTTTACAATGATTAATTATAGTCTCAAATATTACTTATATAACCCCATATAAAAATTGATATACTAAAAGAAATTAGTTAATGTCTTTTTTGTCATTACATTAAGTAAATTAAAATAAAGTGTCATTATCATTATTAAGTGGATCCATGAGGTCCCCAAATCAACCCAAGGATAACGATGGTCTATGATAACTCATACAATAATTCTACGAGATGTGTTAAGTTAATTTTGTATTATTATAATATTCATTTTACATTGAATTACCATATTTACCTTTAACTGCGGTAAATAAAGGTCAAAAGTTTCTATTCAACAAAAATTATTTTCTGTTTATTGAACAATATTTTACTTACTAATAAAAACCATGTATCTTGTATTTTCAAAATTCAGTTCACCGAAGTGGTAAAATTTCATTTAAATGAAAATGTCGGATTTTGAACTACTACTTAGTGGTTTCTCTATTCATCGAAAATTGATGTTTTTCAGAAAAATACCAAAAATTCATCCTAAGAAATATTTCATATTCAGAATTCAAAAATGTTGTCTATATTAGCAAATTCAAAACATATAAGTTTGATTAATTTAAAATTAATTCCCGTTTTCATAACAAATAATGTGTTTTTATGAAACAGTACCTATCAAAAGATTGACACTTGTTTATATATAATTTCAAAGTGAAATTAATTCCAATTACCATAATTGTGTTAAAGAGTGAAAATATAGTCTAATTAAACTTCAAACCCAATTTAAAATATAATTTAACCATATAACTAAATTATATTAAAAAGAAATTATTAATTAAAATATATTATTTCTTACTATTCATAAAAAATACATATTTTTAGAAAAATAACAAAATTTCATCCAATGTAAATTTTGATGAACCAATTATAAATAAGAATTTTAGTTTGTCAAAATGAATATGTAAAAGGGTCAAATGTTGGATTTAAAAAAAGTTTCTCCATTAAAAGTTGGTAAAATTGATTTTTTTAAAAAACATACTTTTTTTCAACTAATAAATTTATTTTTTTATAATATGTCTAAGAAACACATAATACATTAGTTAAAATTATATGAAGTATATAAATTTCAAAATCCAATTAAAACTATACAGAAATGGTTTTGAACGACTAGTTTGGTATGTCATGGTGCGCTCGGACCTAGTGTTGCATGTAGCGCAAGGTATTGAATTTAGTGAAAATAACTTACTATGAAATCTTGGGGTGTAAAATTCTCCACTCATTCGATAAATTGTGACCTCAAAATTTGAAAAATTTACATCAAATATATAAAGTTAAAAATACAAAAATACCATTGTGTAAAACCCACATCAGAAATTGGGTTAATAATTTTAGACATAATAAGAGGGAAGAAGAGATGAAAAAGTCACCACTAAATTATGAACTCGATTAGGAGAACATTGGTGGAAATTAAGGACACATAATTGAAGGAAAAATTTAAATATATATAGGGAGTTATTGAGGACATCAATCACAAACAAGTGTAGAATTGAGGGCCTCAAAGCCATAAATTTATGACGATTTAAAATATCATTGGTTTAACAATACATAAAGCATTATGATAAATAATTATTGGTTTTAATATCCCTTCCTTAAGTTTAATTAATTTATTCATCGAATTAAAAAAAATATTCTTGACAAGAAGAGTTTCATCCTTCATCTAAATCTTACCACAAAATCGTGTTTCAATCCAAATGATGAGTATTGAAGATGACATTGTCACTTCTAAAGTGCTAGAATCAACTTATAGAGAATCACATAATCCACAATGGTTGAACTATATATTTACTTTTTTATTTATTGATTAACCAAAACATAAATTTTTAGTAAAAAGTAAGATGATCCACAAAAAGGATAATACTTTAGAGAAATAAATAGTAATCTTAATTTCAAAAATTCAACCAACAATACCATTAAATAAACAATTATCCATAAAATATTTTAACATAATCCTAACTAATATTGAAACCCAAAACTCAGAAGAATGTGCTTATGTATTTTTCCCCGTTAAATTGTATCTCTAGATAATATCGATTACTCATAAAGTCACATACTTAAAAGTAATTAACTTAATCACATATTCTCTATAATAGGTTAATTATATCAATAAATAAACCAAATCATTATAAATTCAAAATAAAAACATAGGTTAAAAAACACCTTTACTATTCAATGAAATCCCATTGTAATCTATTTTCCATAGGCATATTTTATTCCCAATAGAGCGAACGTCTTCCAAAATAATATTTACCACTTAATCACCAATTCATTTTCCTATACTAAGGATATCCATTTGATAAGGCATAACATCCCAAATCAAATTATTATTAATCAATAAAATCATTTAACTAAAAAGAATTAGTCACACTTACCAGGGATTTCACGTATTACAGTGGTTGGCGATAAATCCCAATCATGTTATGGTTGTGTCTTCGATACCCACAGCTTTGTCCGACGCGATGGGTTATCACATGGTCTATGTGATATCCTTTTTCAAAAACTATATAATTTTATAATATTCCTAGAAATGATATAGATTCCTCAAAATAAATATAACATAATTCCATCACAAATTTTATCTCATACCTCGCATTTTCATTCCAAAATTTAATAACTTGTAATTTTATCAAACTCAATGATCATATATAACCAAATGGTTATTTATTACTATATCCATAATAGAAAAGATAATTCATCATCAAATATAATTTTCACATGATAAAATGTAGGGTTACAAATACAAGAGAAAAGTCTTTCAAAGTAATCCCATCAACAATGAGCACAAATTAATTTTAAAATTTTCTCCATCCATTTTTTTCAACATAGCATCTTCATTGACAAAGAGGATATCCTATAGAATAGGTCATTCACTCAGGTAATGGTCATGTCCCTTATATTTACAAAAAATCATTGTAAATGGATTCTTAGGACCAATTTTATTTTCTTCCATAGTACTCTTCATTTTTCCTCAGAAATTTTTTACTTTATGTCATTCTTTCCCACACATAAATCATTTCATTGTTCCATTAATACACCTTCCTTGGTGCCTCCTTTAACATTTCATGCATGATGGAAAATGATCTTTCTTTTCACCGTGGTCTTCACTGCTGGAGCTCTTATCATTCACCACATTACTCTTCCTTGTTGACTCCATGAGTTGGTTAATATATATATTATTGATCATATTTTTTGATAACCGATTCGGAATCAACACAATATTTTTTATGCCTATCAACATTCCATTTTTTTTCCCATTTCCACCACCGTTCAAATCTTGTACATCATGGTCCATGTTACTATGACTTCCTTGGAATCTAGCCATTGACTAAAACCAAAATTCATTGTATGAGTAATAATAGACATAAAATCATTTAGATAATATCATGACACCTTATTTTAAATTTAAAACACCTTAGGATTAACCAAGGATGTTTATTAACATCTTATTTTAAAATCCTTCAAATCGGTATGTAATGAGAATTGAAATTATCCTAAGCATATACACCAGCTGTGTCATAACCAAGAGTGCAGCAAGGCCCGTTGTCATGTACCTGGATACCCCAGGTCAAACCTAAAACTCCTTGTCAGAGTTTTCACTCTGTGGTACATCTATACCATAGATTCCTCTACCTACTCGAATCCAGACAAGGATGAACTGATTTAAAAATACAAAAAATATCTACATTACCAAGATTATTGGATGTTCTAATATACTATTCCTAAAATTATGTCTAATGTTAATGTGTTCTAATCAAATTATAACTAAATATAGTTTCCAAGGTTTGTACTAAATATCCCTCTGATACCAATTGTAATGCTTCCACTCTAGAATCTAGGAGCCAGTGCATTATTTGAATAAATTGGAATGATTACAAGGAATCAAGTCCCGAAGGACAGACTGGTTTACTAGTATTGGAAGCAGTATACATACATAAGTTCAACACTCCAACATGAAAATAAAAAATAACTAATAATTCCATTAGAAACATCCAGACTTCCAAGATTATTCCTGTAAATTACTCAAAACTAACTTCTTCATATCCTGGGAAAATGAAACATGAGAAGGGGGTGAGCTCAAATTCTCAGTATGAGTAAGAAATACAGTGGAACATAACATAAACATTAGGAATGATGAATAATTGAAAACACATGACTTTAAAAATAATAAACATGGAAACTTTATTGCAGGATAATGAGCTGAGAAAATAATTATATAATAAAACATAGTCATGGGTATTATACTAGTCATATAACCTCATGAAATATAAATATCTAATCTCATAATTATGGAATGCATAATGACAGACATAAAAACCATATAGTCACTGCCTAGTGCCAAGACTACAAATAATATTTTTTCATGACTTGGTGCTAAGACACTAGTTTGACTCATGAGACCTACCAATGCATCGAGGAGCTATAGCGGGCTCGACCTGTCACTTAAAAAGTCTAATGAACTCCTCATATTAAATGTTTGAATCATAAAATAAACATCCGTATTAAAACTAGCATATGAAATTTCAATAAATTATCCACAAACCATAAATGGTATAAAATTAGCACATCCACAGTCAAACATAACTCATTTAAGAGAATATAGAAGATTTTATTGTAACAGATTAACCTCAATCGAGAAAAATGAAGAATAATGACAAAGATAAAAATAATCATTAAAACTATTTGAGAGAAAATTGTTTTTTCCATGAAAAAATTTAAATGTATCACTATTTATCAAGAAGCCATTTAAAATAGATTTTTGATTCAAAGTGTCCAATACCACATTAAAACATTTAATAGGAATTTTAATTTAAAAAAATTAATGTCCATATAAATAAATACTTACAACCATTTTTATAACATGGACATTAATGATAATGATTTAGAATAATAAATCATTTAAAAATTTAAAAATGATATTTTAGTTAGAGTATTAAAATAAATGAGAGACGCTTGAATACAAATAATTGAGGTAATAGAAATATTATAATATCAGGAGAATAATGGATTTACTGATATAATATGTAAAATTAAAGTATATACACCCATTAAAAGTGAATTAGTTTATAAAAACAAAAAAGCCTCAGTGGAATGTAAATTGATATTAAATCTCTTATAAAGACTGTATCCTTAGGTTAAGGATAAATCAACGACATAATTATGTGATACAAATATAAAAACACTCAATATTATTGGATGTTCAGTGGAAATAAATCAGCAGATATTCACACATATTCTAGTAAAAACACCAATGAATTGGATGTTTAACTCAATAAATAGAGATTGAGTTAAAATTAATCTTATCAAGTTCATATCGATGGATTGAGAATTTATCAATGGAGTTTTTATGTGTATCAAATGTATATCCACTGAAAGGGGAGTGGAAATAACTACACAAATAATAAATAGTGATTCCACATAGAATCATGGAGTAAAATAATCAATAAAGAATGCATAAATCCCAATGAGTGGAAATTAAATTTTTAAATTCCATAACCGATTTTGTAACTTCTGAAACATACACCCCATGAAAGAAGTATAATACATTGAAGATGTAAATACCCATTCATTAAAGTATATTACAATAATAATACATTCAGGGTAAGTAAATACTCCACACAAAAGGAAATAGTGGCCAATATTGCATGAATCTCATGGGAATAAAAGTGAGATGAATAACGCTTACATCATTGTATCCAATTGAGTTGTATGAACAAAAGTTAATAACCAAAAAATGAATCAAAGAATACAATGAATATAATGAGAATAATTATTTTATATATCAAATAGTAGTACACAATACACCACATGAAATAAATAAGTGGCGAACAGTTGAAATTTCAGGGAATTAAAAGTGAGATAAGAGACCCCTAACCTCAGGTCCGACTTATTTTGTAAATTCATTATTCATCCTGAATAATAAACAGAAGTTAATTTATACATGATTAAGAAAATTTTTCAAGTTTATTATTCATTTTATATCACTTATTACGTTTCTATAATAATTAGTTAATAATTTGAATTCATATTGGATATTTTATCAATGTTCGGAACTTGTTTCAAAAATGAACTTGTTATAATTACAAATTTTCCATATGGTCAAAATTCCATTGTCTCTATAATGATATATAGGATTTAGATATAATATATATATAATATATCCAATATATATATATATATATTTAACAGTACATAACAATTGAAGATAATAAATGAAATGTATCGTTCATGGAAACGGTAAGTCGTACGTACGCATGAATGATACATTCATTTCTATTTTTTATTTTAATGGAATTAAAACATAATTATAAATGGGTATATTATAATTATAGTTCAATATATTATATAATATCATTAATTGCATCCTTTATACATCACATATAAGTCATTAAAGTGTCTTATCATTTTGAGAGGGTGGTCGTCCGCACTTCCTCAAATGAAATTATCCATTTTTACCAATAAAGGAAACCATAAAATAATGATATAAATGGTCGATATATAATCATAGAGAAAAAATAAACATAATATATATCTTATATAAATAAAGTTCCATCTTAATGGACACCATGAGAGTTGGAAGGATATAATCGAACAATCATCGTTTCGTGAGACGTTAGTTTCCCTTCCACAGAAGCAGTATGTTCTTCACGCATTAGATGGAGTTGTGTGTAAATGTATTTCGAATCATTCTCATAAAAACATCATAGAATATTGAGGATACTGTTTTTTTAAATATAGTAATAAAAAGTGTTTAGGGGGTTGGAGAAGTAAATTAAAAGATAATAAAAAAAATAATTTAAGAGAAAGAGTTAACTTTAAATTGGGTAACTTCTTTTGTTTTGAACCAAAAGGACTTAATGAAGTTCCTTATGAATAAGGTAAGGAATATAGATAGAGGAGGGGGGTAGTGAAGGATTATTTTAGTGGGTTTTGGATGAGAAAAGTGGCTGAAGAGCTGTGTAGAATGGGATAGAATTGGTGTCCTTTTAAAGGGGGAGGAGGGGCTCTTTAGGAAAGTGTGAAAATATTGTTTTATTATATATTGATATTTGGTTTCTAATGGTCCAAAACTTATTAAAGTCGATTTTTAGACAACACATTGTCAAAATAAAATCATCAAATAAGGATTATATGGGTTTTGGATATTATATTTATATTAATACACATATTAATTTAAATCTTTTATTAATGAGGTAAACACTACTTCATTATTGTGTCATATGTAATTTAATGAATTTGATGTCTAAAAATTATTAAAAGATCACCCTAATATAGTAAATCATTTTAAATTTCCAATTATTACTTATAGTTGAAAATATGACTTATATAACCCCATGTAAAAAATGATTTACTAAATGTATTTGTTAATGTCATTTTTGACATTTCATTAAGTTAATTAAAATAAAGTGTCATTATCATTCTAAAGAGGATCCATGGGGTCCCCACATCGACCCAATGATTCCCATGGTCTACCATGACTCATACAATATGGTTAAAACAAGTGTTAAGTTAATTTTGTATTATTATAATATTCTATATACCTTAAATTACCATATTTACCTTTAACTGCGGTTAATAAAAGTCAAAAGTTACTATTCCCCAAAAATTATTTTCATTTTATTCAACTAAATTTTACATACTAATAACAACCAGGTATCTCAGATTTTTGAAATTCAATTCACAGAAGCGGTAAAATTTCATTTAAATGAAAAACTTGTATCTTTAACTTCGACATACTGGTTTCACTATTCATCAAAAATTAATGTTTTAAAAAAAATTCATCCTAATCTATATTTGATATTCTGAATTCAAAAATTCTTTCTATTTTACCAAATTCAAAACATAGAAGTCATATTAATTTAAAATTAATTCCCTTGGCAAAACAAATTGTGTTTTTTAAGAAATAATAACTATCAAAAGATTGACACTTGTTTATATATAATTTCAAAGTATAATTAATTGCAATGACCAGAATTGGATTAAAGTGTAAAAATATAATCTAATTACACTTAATAATAAATTTAAAATATAATCAAACCATATTAATAATGTAGATTCTAAGGCAGTTTTGAATTAAAATACATTATTTCTCACTATTCATAAAAAATGAATATTATTAGAAAAATACCATAATTTCATCCAATGTAAATTGTAATTTCCTGAATCTAAAGAAGAATTTTCTTTTTTCAAAATGAATATGTAAAATGATCAAATATTGGATTTAAAAATGGTTCTCCTTTAAAAGGTGGTAAAATTGATTTTTTTTTTGAAAAATACATTTTAATCAGAAAAATTTAATTTTTTCTTATAATATGTATACGAAACACATGATACATAAGTTAGAATTATATGGAGTATATAAAATTCAAAATCCGGTTAATACACTTCATAACCACTTTTGAACGCTTAGTTTTGTACGTCGTGGTGCCCTCGAACCCTGTGTTTCTTGTTGCGCAATCTATTGTTTTTAAAGAAAATAACATATTATGAAATATTGGTGTGTTACACTAGGTATATGGTAGGGTATTTTTATAAAATTTATAATATTATTTATTCACTCAATTTCTGGATATCCCCTAAATCATGTTTATAAAAATTATTAATGTCACTGTTGAAATTTTCCATAAAAAATACAAGTGATCTATGTAATAAACTTATACCCTTAGATTGCAAATATGGAGTCCATTTTTTAAAATTCAAAATAAATTATTTTAAAAAATTAATTTAATATTTATCTCATTGACAGAATGAGAAGACATATTTTTAATGTGAAGACTTAAAAAATACTGAATCATTTTTATATCAAAATTCAATGTGAAACATATTAAAATGACCAATATTGGATTAAATGATAATAAAACAATTTAGTAAAACATTAGTATAACTAAAAAATATAATTTTACTGTAATAAATAATTCAATGTATATAATAATTTTAATATAAATGTAGTATTTTACAAAATTTCTCAAACCCTTAAACTTATCAAAAAATTAACTAAATTGAACCCAAAATAAATTTATGTATTTATATTTAATCGAATAATTATTTTTCTTAAAAATAATTTATAAAAGTTCCAAAAACTATCTTTAAAACAAGTGCACAATTAATAGGTTACAGAATAACCTTTTCATAATCTTACTTCTACTATGTGTACATTTAGATGTGTTATTATATCCAATTTAGAAAACACCTTAGATTAATTATAAAATGTATATTGAATATTATATATATATCATTTTTATAATCCATTATGAGTGATTTGTTTATAAATTGTTATAAAATACTTGTGTTCATTGTTTTTTAGAAAAACACTTCCTTTTATTTTAATAAGGGTTTAACATTCATTTATAATTAACTAGTGAAATAATTATACATACATGTGTAAAAAATAATTACATAATAATGCTAATCCTGTTAATAACATCCATTCAATCATTTATGTTATAATTATATTTCTTAAATTATTACACTTATAAAATGAGGATTCATATAAGTGTTGTGTTGTGTGTAAATCATGATAAGTCTGGGTTGGGTGTAGTGAATGCTTAAATTGGTGTCATGTATAACACATGACTTCAATGAAATATAATTTATTCAAAAATAATAATAAAATATTAATTGTGTTACAATATACCCACTTTAAATTTAATTTGTCCATAAAAATTCACCATTATGAAACAAACATACGATGATACATCAATATTATCACATCCATAGGTTCTGTTTTAGATACATAAAATTCATGGTTTCACAAAAACAAATTGACTTATTGGGTGGTCTTGTTTCATATAAATTTTTAGATATAATAATAAAATATACTAGTTTCTCCTCATAATAAATGACTTGTTCCAACATGACTAAATCATAATTTAGTACATGTGAATGATCATTTATGTACTTCATCTAGAGAGATACACACTACACATCATGAAAATGAGATAAATTCCATGAAATATCCAATTAATTAGATATAATCTAGATCTGATCATGAATTACAGAGTACCAATATATTGAGGGCATAACATCCACTTCTTTCAAAATCTCGTTACTCTCATCAGGGGAAATATTCATGGAAATCACTTTTCACCCACTTGTAATTATAGATATTTCTTATGATTTCAAACATAATTTTTTTATCGAATCTATTATAATATTTTATATTATTGAATGGATCGATATTTTTCATCCCCTTACTCAGCTAGATTATGTCGCAATATCTTTATTTCCCCAATACCATACAAACACACATTTTTATACACTTCTTACAATATAATTCGTCACAATGAACCATATAAATAATAAAGTGAAAACTATTAATTGAAAAATATTATAAAAATGAAATATGTTGATCTCAAAAAACTTTTAATTATATAGAATAATTTATGAACATACCATACAGAGTGTTTATTTGACTCTCATATTTTCTACATAACGGAGCCCAATAAGTGGATCTAAATCATTTCATTGTATCCTGATCCTACTAAAGACTTATCTATGAAATCAATAAATACATCCTATTCCGATTTGATATATTGGAATGTGGTACTCCATGAAATCAAAACACATAATTAATATATAATACAAAAATATGGTCAAAAGGGAAGTCTTATATAATTGTAATGAACTGAGCAAACATTTTAAATCTCTCTACTATAGCCCATATAGAATTATGGAGTAAAGATATTTTTTTAGGTCTAATGGGAAAAAATGGTGATGATTTCTCTTTTTGAATTCAGGTATGTTTAATTTTTTAACATCCACTTAGATTAATGTATCCCAAAATTATATTATTTCCAACCATGCTCTAAGAAACATACTCTAAAATATCTCTCCTCATTCAATCCCACCCGAATTATTCCTTCAGGTATCAATACATATTTTTACTTCTAGGATAAATATACAATGATGAACTATGATTTTCATCCAATAGTCATTCATTAAATCTGGTATAGGAGGAACACATAAATTCTTCCTAAACCTTATAAATTTATTATAGTCATGGTTCAACTCTTGAATATTTTCCCCTTATTTTGATGGTCAATATTATCATTATAAAATAATTTAATATGTACATGTATTGATGGTAGAAAATTAATTTGGGATAGATAAGATTTATACCCTTACTTTATGATATCTAGATTCATTATCTGAACATATATTAAATATCTAGACCATTTTATCTTTATAATATATAATATATTGTTGTCCATTGATGACACAACATATTCCACCTTATTTAAAATACCATGGTAAAAATATATTAAATAATATTAATTATTAATCAGTTCCAACGATCTTCTATCATGAAAATTCAACTCTTTATATTTTAATATATTCTTTTAGAATTTTTGATATATATATATATTTGTTTAAAGATAATTCCCCTACGAAATTAATACAGAACTTATTGTGGATGAATCCCAATCACATGATGGTTAATTTAGATCCTAAACCATTAGTTTTCCTAAGGAAAAATCTTTTGTTATTTAAGTTCACATTAAATACATATTGATACCTTTGTGGATATTTAACTATAAATTATATAACCTCATTCAATATATGGTATTTTTGGAACAATAGAACTAACTAATCTTCCCTTTTTCCATAAAATTTCCTTTATATTAAATCTTCCAGATGAACTTGGCAGCCTTTCCTGATAAGATTGTGAGTAGGTTGAAATGTAGATACAAATTCTCTATTATGTGCCAATAGTTTACAAATAACCCAATAATAATATGTATTTCATTTACAACGGTTAGTTAAGGCCATTTCACAATAGATTCTTTATTTTAATGATCTAATAATATACCCTAACAAGAGATTATATATCTAAAAAATTGAACTTTTCGATGATAGAAATAATACACAGTAATTTTATCACAATGAATATCCTTCATTAGGGTATTTATCCCAATTCTTATGTGATGTTAAACTTCTTACATTCCCTTTGAATATACAAGAATATAATTTATAATGACTACCATAGATGTATGATGATATTATCTAAACACTATATTTATCATGTCATAGAGGATAGAGGGGGTATTAGTAAGACCAAATAGTATAACTATAAATTAATAGTGTCTCTACCTTGTTCATAATTAGGATTTTCTTATATAATTCTTCATGAAAATTAATTTATAATAACTAGAATTATGTAATCTTTTAGAAACATATTGTGGTATGTTTAGTTGATAATATAAATCATCAATATATGAAGAGGAAACTTCTTCTTGATAATAATTTTGTTAGAATCATGATAATTAGTGAAAAGACACATTGACCCATATTTCATTTTAGAAAACAGAATATGAAAACCCCATGGTGATGAAGTAGGATGTATAAATCCCTTATCATAATTATAATAGATTTTTTTATTTAATTACTATAACTCAGATAAGTCCATTTTGAAAAGGGTCTTTAAAATTTAAATAGCACCTGGTATGATGTCTATCTAAAATTCAACACTAAGATTCTGTAAAAGATATGAATACTCATCCAAAAAAATATCCACAAACAATAGTAAAATAGGTGTATCTTTAATGTTCAGTTTCTCCCCAACTGTCATAGTATGGTAACATTCTTCTATGAGAATTAATACCCACAAGATGAAATAAATTTCCATTCGAAGTTCAAATTCATCATTGAATCGATAAATGATTATAGGTTCAAGAAAAATATGGAATATGACGACCTGTAGTTCAAAATTCTTATAAGGTTCATATAGAGAAAGTCAATCCATTCAATGAATCAAAATTAATTGAATTATACGGCGAATCCCATGATTCGTAAGAAGTACAATCCCCCTAAGATCATTTGGAGATGATATATAACCACAAGCTGTTAATGTTATTCCATTATGTTATTTCATAGCTAACAAAACTTCTATTTATTTAGGTGATACTGTGAAAATATTAGAATATTAATTAGATATAATATATTTAGTGTATATAGAATAAAATAAAACAATATAGTTTTTATAGTTGACGATTATTGTACCTTTCACCACATCACACTCAAAACCAACATCGATATTTTGGATGACAATATGATTCTCATTGTCAATTAGATTTAGATGTTACATTAATTTATCATGAAATACATTAAAATTTGTGAACTAATTGGTATCATTTTCATACTCCTTTCATTTATTACAGTGGATTGTGGATGATGCATTAGTTGAAATCTTCTTTTCAACCATTTATTAAACAAGTATGCTCATGTCCTAACCATTGAATAATGGAAAATATTTTCTGAATGGCATTGATACATATCTCAATAACAAGTGAGTATGACGTTCCACTAAAATAATGATGAATTTACGTCATGAATGAATCAACCGTATGTTGTTTCCTTTTTGAATAATTTTAAAAATTAGTACGATTCATAGCCTAATAAAATTTCCTATTTATAGAAGAAATGTATTGTATTCAATATTCCAAATCAGTTTATCTCTCGTTTAAAATCATTTTAATGTCAATATAATTTGGTATTAGCGCGATTCATTTGGATTCTGACTGTTGACTAGAAAATATATTCTATGAAATAACAACCTAATAAGGAATCCTGAAAATTTATTTAGAATATTTCTAGAATAATTACAGACTTTATGAAACCATACGTTTTATCCTAGTTGATACATAATCATTACCAAAACAATACAGTATTACACTATACATAGGCATAGCCTTTGGGTTCATTCTAATGTCTTCAAATACATGTATGGAAATGTTAACTGAACCATTACTATGATTCAAATTATAATGACCCATAATATTCATATACAGATATTAAATATTTTTAGATGAATAGTAAATTCATTATTCAAATACATGCGTAAAGATTTTAGATATATAGTAGGTTTTTGCACTAATAAAATTATGAAATGGGTCCATAAAATATATACATGGTATCTCAGTTGTTTCTTCATAATTACATCCATTTAAGAATAAAAAACATAACAAATTTCGTTATATAATGTTGAATGTAAACATAATAAAATGGTCTGATCTAACGCTCAGTACTGGTAAACATTTACTATATCTGCTCATATCATATTAATGAATAAGTTAAGAAATATGTGTATATTATCTTTATTATAACATAAAATTCCAAACCAAACCTATCATGGACCAAAAACATGATTCATGGAATAAAACATTAAGATGAAACATAAGAATGAAACTTCATCTAACTCATTCTTGAACTATATGATTATGTATTAAATGTATGTGGACTCATAATAAGTACAGAGAACAATTTCTTATGTCAAGGGTAACTAAAAATACACATGGATTCGGACTTATTGCCTATTCCTCTTAATGGATCTATAACATCAACTTGTTTCACATCACAAATCATGAATATAACCTTCATTATCATTACTATCTCAGAAGAGATAATTCATTAGAAAATTAATTAAAGGGTGATATATGTCACAATCATCACTTAAATAAAGTTATAGACACTTGTACCACATTACCATAAATCATTTATCACATCATAACCAATGAAAATAGTTGATTTTCATTTACACTTCATCATAACCATACTCATGCAAAAAAATATACTTCAAAAATATCATGACAACATAAAAATAATACATCAAGAAATTAATGGTATCCTTTGTCAATATACCCTGTAAATCATATGTAACATCTTATAAGGTAATCTTAGGAGGAAAATGTTTTTTTGAATGATTTCATAATATAATTATTGAGGAGCATATATTTTCATTTATGAACAAATATTTTAAAAGAGGCACATTAATTTAAAGTGAATTTTTTTTCATCCCAAATGGACTTTTAACAATGTATGGGAAGCTTAAATTCATTAATTATTCATTATGAAAGATAATTTATTTCATTCCTTATTAATTAAAAAATAATATTTTCTTACATATGTATGAATATACCCAATGTAGCTTATTTAGAAAATGAGAAAAATTATTCACATTAGACGATTTAGTAAAAAGTAAAACAATTATAAAAATATCATTAAATATACATAGAAGAATAATAAAAACCTATTGGAAAAAATTATATAAATCAATTATGTGGAAGATAAATATTCCCTAATTGATAATTCAAAATAAAAAGTAGCAAATATTAATGAGATTATAAAATAATAATTTATAACATTATAGTCAGTAAAACGGTTTTCCGTATGAATGAAAAACAATTATATTAATAGTAAAATGAAAAATATTTGATGTACTACTCATAAAATATGTTAATGTGTAGTATGTACAACACATATAAGAAATATTGTGTGCATAAGTCATGTGTCCCATCAAAATACAAGTGAGACGACAAATCTGTAACCTCCTATAATTCCTTTCCTTATTCATATTTAAACCTCATATATAAAAAATATGTATTTTTATACATTTATTACATAACAATATGTTAATAACTAAATTAATTGTTTTTTATAACATATTTTAGCATGATTATTAATAATTAATAATCCCTATATTTGGTGATATATACTTCATTTTCTAAGCATGAATCATCATGATGGGATACTAAAAATTAAAGTGGATGTGTCTCTTCCGAAGGATGAGCATGTTACCCTTGGCCTCCTTGCCCGAAATCATATGGGGAATATCCTTGCTCCTATATATGAACCAGATGAGGAATTCTAGGAACCGGCAGTTGCTGAGGCCACAACCATCCTTGCTGGTTTGGTTCTCTCTTTGAAATGTGAATGGGGTGATATCATCATTGAGTCTGACTATCTCATCGTGATCGATGCAATTATCACAACGATATCAGCCTCCAGTCTTTTGGAATCATAATCAATATAGTACTCTCACTTCGCCAATGCTTTTCATTTTGTACATTCTCCTTCACCAAAAGGGAAGGAAACAATGCTTCCCATCAGCTTGCAGCCTGAGGCCCTTTCGATTCTAACCAGTTCTGGTCAGTCAATTTCCCTCCATGGATAAGTACATGTACTTATGCTGATCTTTTTCATTAATTTTATATTCCTTTTTCAAAAATATATATATATATATATATATATATACATATCATATATATTCATAAAATTTATCGTTATTACCATATATGTGGAATGTATATGAAAAATTAATCACATCACATCGTGGATATGGTATGATGTATGTATGCAAGAGTGGTGTTATCAATTTTCAAAATATTATATGGAATTTTGTTTGATATGATATGATCATTTAATAATTATAATTGTTTCATAAATGTCATTTATAAAAATTAAATTCATGATAATTCCCAATCATAAAATATGATGCTGGAAAATGAATAATATCAATATTTGGATATAGTAATACATACATACGCATAACCGATACATTCATTTTTTTTGATGTGAAACATGATTTGTAATTATTTTTTAATTATCATAACTAAATTTACGAAGATTAAGGATTACAAGAATATTATTTCATCAAACTAATCCCATAGTTGTACATTCGGAAGAAAATAACCAATAAAATGTAGATCAGGATGTATTGAAGATAACTTTTTATTGTTTTTCGTTCAAGAATAATCATTGTTGTGAAGTTTTTTGACATAGGTGAGGTCCATTTATAATCAATGGGAGGATAAATTCTGAAAATATTAAATTATAACAAATAAATTTAAAATACAACTATAATGAAATTGATATTTAATCAAAGATAATCTGGGAAAATTTGTAATCCCACAAACCAATATATTTTTGACATTTATTGGTTTAATTTTAAACATTTTCATTTTTATTAACCCTTAGATAAACTATTTCAATTTTTATTATAGTAACAACATTTTCTTTAAAAATCAGTAGATATTATTAAATAATTTTTAAATTGAATCATAAATAATCAAAATAGGATATTTTAGATCATATTTTAACTTATATGTTATTATTTTCTATTTTTATTATTTTCATATAATTTAATATAATATAATTTTCATTAAAGTTTATTATTCAAAATTTTGCCAATATTCATTACATTAATATTATGAAAATCATTAAAATCTACTAACATTGACGAATTAAATAAATATACCAATAATATGTCATATATATCTATAAATTTCGTGTTTAACATTAATTAATTAAAATTATATAAATTTTAATATATCTAAAATCACATAATAGTGTTTTTTATAAATTAAATAATTATTGCATCGTAATTGTGTAAATATTTTTTGATAATTATTTCATATCAAAATATTTTAAAAAATTACCATGACATATACAAGGATTTTATATTTTAATTTAATATATATAGTTTTGAATATATATTATATAAACCTATATTAAAAATAAGAGACTTATCAAAAGTAAGTGTGAAATTTTTCCAATATATTTGATTCTAACAATTCCTCGTTCATTTTCATTAAGTAATTTCCATTAAATAATTTAATTTAGAATCATATTTGTCCGAGTTATAATAAAATTGGTAAAATAATATTTTCTTTACTATTATGGTATTTTTTTCATATTTATGATATAATTTTTACTGTTAATTACTCATTTTACCCTTAATATTTGTAATATTAATTAATAATGTTTCTATTAATATGGTCCAAAATAAAGAGTTTCATATTTAATATTTTTTTTTATAATTCCAAATATGTAATCCATTTTCTAAAATTAAAAACACATATTTATAAAAAAATAATTAAAAAATCACACCATTGATGCAATGAGAAAATTTGTTTATAATTTGAAAAAGTTCAAAAGATTGAAATGTATTTATATCAAAATTCATTGTATAATATATTATACTGACCTAAAATGGATTAACTGATAAAAAATTAATCTACGTACTCTTTTAAATCAATCTCTATCTTTATTTTTCTCTATAAATTATTTCGATGAATAATTATTTTTTATTAAAATTCAATAATTTTCATTATTAATAAAAAAATATAACTTGTCCAAAAAATTCAAAAAATTGAATCCCTTTTTAATTTCCATATATATATATATATTTCGTATAATATTTTTATTTTGTAAAATATAATTTATATAACTTAAATATATATATTTGAAACATATGTTCCTTCAAAATATGGAAAAAAAGATTTGTATTAAAATATTTCATGAATTTGTAAAATTAGTTTTTCTTTTATTTAATTTCTAGTGAAAATATAATATGAATGATTAAATTAAAATTATATATATATATATATATTGTAATCCAACATTGGTGATTTGTTTTATTATTGGTATAAAACGCCTTTGTGTATAGTTTTCAGAAAAAATACTTACAAATTTTTAAAAGGGGTTTTACATTATATTGTAATTAATTGGTCAAAGAATAAAATATAAATATGTAAACCATAATTTCATAATTTAGTTAATCATTTTCCCAACATCCATTATAATATCTTGGATTTAATTTTATTTTTTAAATATTTACAATAATAAAATTATTTTTGTTCAATACTCATTGTTTTGTGTAATGGAATTTAAGTCTTTCTTGTGTGTATCACCAACATAACATGGTGTCTCATATAACTCAATAAATCATTGAAATTTAATTTATTCAAAACATGTTCATAAAAACATAGGTTGTCACATAGATAACTCAAATGATCCATTTAATAGGTTGAGTTTCAAAAATTATAAATAGATTATCATGAGATATTAATTGAGATAGAAAAAAAATCTTTAAAATTGTACAAATAAAATTGTGCCTCAGTGAGTATATGAATAATGTTGTTTTTAATAAATAAATACATCATATTATACAAAATATAATATAGTACAAGAAATTTTTAATTTGATAAAATTTTTATCCATAGAATTATCATTGGCTTAACTAATAGTACCACATCATGAATTTGAGATGGAGAAAAATGATGATAATGTTAAAGAATAAGAAAATATTTATTTTCTTTTCTTAATATTTAATATAATTTTTTCTATTATTTCCATTAATTTAAAATGTCATAATATATTATAATTTGTAAAAGAAAGAATAATTTAAGTAGTTTACATGTAAAATAAAAGAAAAATTGTCCACAAAAGATTTATGGAAGATATCATAAAAAGGTTTATTTAAAGGGTAGTATGAAAGGTAATTGTATTGCATATTTTGTTTTAGAATTAATTTGATATTATTGCACAAAATTGGGACATATCAAATCAAATTTTCCAAAAATGAAATTAGAAGGTAAATATATGCAATAGTTGGAGTTTATGCATGCATATCATGTTGGATAGTGTTTCATATACCTATATAACTTGAGGAGTGATTATTCATATAGTTGAAAACAATAACCCATTCTATTCTTGAAAGAAAAATTAATGAAATATATAAACCATTACTCTATTTAGAGTACATGTTATGAGTGTGAAATTGAAATTGAATATAAAGAGTTCACAAAAACTTGAAATGTTTCAAAATTAAGTCATGATAATGGATGATGGATGTAGATAACACCATAGTAAAAATAATAATTCTTGTGATGTTAATAAAATATTAAAATTTTTTACATTATTAAATGTCAAAGTGAAAATTGTTAAATTTTCTAAACAAATGAATCCACACAATGACCATGAAATATTGAATTATGTTTCATCACAAATTATTGAATATATTGTCAATATAGTTATTATAGTTTGTGAAAATTTATTTAAAATTGACAAGGAATTTATAAATCTCTAAAAATAAAATAATTAATTATTAAATAAAAAAATCTAATTAAGATGGGGAAATCTATGATGACTGGTAAGTTATTCAAAAACAGAATGAAAATATTAACATATAATTATAAAAATAAAATAATAATTATCAATTTTTTCATGAAGACAAAAACTTTTATATTAGTATAAGTATATGAATACAAAAAAAATTTAAAATGGTAATTTTTATAACATTTTGATTGATATGGTGGACAAAACTACCTATTATAATTAAACTAAAGAGAATGATTAAAATTTAAAATGATTTATACGTATTCTGAAAGGTAATTAAGAAAGGTAATATTAATTATGATTTAGTAATTCATATATCCATAATAAGAAATTAATTTTTAATATATTTTCTTATACATTACCAAATAATTAATTTCAAGAATTATATTGGGTTCCTAAAGTTTTTATTACTAATATGGTTAGTCTAAAAATAAATTTTGTTCCAAAAAAATAATCTATTTAATATATTATAAAAGAATCATTAATATTCATTTCTATTGAATCATGAAATATGGATATCGGGTTCTCCAGACACATGGCTGGTGATATTTATAGGTTATGATTTTTTAATTTTTTATATGGAAGCACTGTAACATTTAGTGATAACATTAAATGAATATTTATAGGTTTTAAAAATGTAGGAATATTCAAATTTATAATAATTTAAAATTTATAGTATGTAATTGTAATAAGAAGATATTTTAATTTTCATCTGAGATCAATTATATGATTTAATAAGTGTTTTGATGGTAGAAAAAAAATCTTTTTTTATAATGAAAATACATTATAATTTTTTTCCAAATTAAAATATAATATTAACTCCATATATTTTTGGAAACTAAAATTTATAATTTAAGGACTTTAAAATTTATGTAACATGTTAATGTTATTTAAAATAGTATGTTGTGACATTTCTACTTATGGAGATAGTAAAAATTGAAAAAACATGGACAACATCTGGAAAATCCAAAATTTAAATCATTTAATAATTTTTTTTGTAATACCATTTAATGTGAAAATAGAGAAAATAATAATTCATATCTATTAACACTATTAATATTTATATATTTTTATAACATATTATGTTTGAGATCTTTTGATCAATGAAAATTTCTTGTTTAATTATTATGATTTTTTTTGTAATTATATAAAATTTATATAAAATAACATAAACTCATATCTTGTATCCTTAAAGTTAAATCATAAACAAGTTTAAAACAATTTTTAAATATATATAAAATATATAAATGCAATTAATAAGAATAACTTGAAGTGAAATTTTTGGAAATTTTTATAATATTTAATATTATATCTTTTTTTTAAATAATGTATATATATATAAATTTTTTCCACTATGAGAACCCTGAATTTTTTTATTATAGATAGGAAAATATATTCATGAAAATAAAGGGAATATAGTAATAGAATTCAATTTTATAAAATATTTTGGGTATAAATTATATATTCCTACTTATTACATATTAAATATAATTTTTTTCAGTAAAAAATGGTTAAGGGAAACACCTTCTGAACTATTTAGTGAAAAAATCAATTATTGGTCACACTAATGATCTGGATATAGTGTTTCTATTATAAATACTAATAATAATTTGGATTATTTTAATTCAAAAGGTTATATTGGTACATTTATATGATATTAAGAAAATATTTATTCTTATAGTGTATATAACCATAAAACCATGTTAATGGAGTATTCATTTTCCTACAAAGGTTTTTAAAAATAATGAAAAACATAATGTCGATCTAGATTATACTTATGAAGAATTTATGTATTCCATCATTGATAGAGATCATCCTAAAAATTATAAATCATCTGTAAAATGAGAATGCATCTCATCTTAGTCTGATCTTATGAATTTGAATTCAAAATGAGAGCATTCTTTAAGAAAATATAATCTGAAAAATTGAATCTACAATATGTACTAGAAAATGTGTTTTTCATTTTTGTGTGAAATTGTTTCTCCATATTTTGTGCCTAGTAATATTAAAAAGTCATTGAATGTTTCAAATTAGATAAATTTAATGAATGATCAAAATATTAAAAATAAAAATAAAAATATTTCTATAATTATGATATGTTTCCAAATGATAAACATTATATTGGAACTAAATTTAATTTTTTAAATAACATTTCTGTTGTAGTAATATAATAATAAATAAGTCCATACATGCAAATAACGTTAATTTTGTATAAGAATACGATGTTTCTTTTAATGATTCATTTACACAGGTTTCTATAATTGAATCCATTCAAATTCTCTTTGATTATTCAGGATAATAAAACTTTAAAGCGTTCATTTTTTAATATATTCATTTTTTAAAAGGCATGTATTATTATACCTCTTGGATTTGAAAATTATTAAATTATAAATCATGTTTTCGAAACCTCATAATTCATTATATGATCTAAAGAAAATTACAATAGGATGGTATGATATAAAAGTGATATTTTTTAAACGATAATTTACAATTGATTGATGGATAAAAATTCTATTTATAAATAATGTTTCAATTGATATTTTATCACTGAAAATAAATATTTATGTATTTTTATTTACAGATACAAATGGAATTAATTTTTGGAATTATATATTTTATTAAAAATCAATTTGATATGAATGTAATGGGTGAATTAAGGATTCTTCTAGGTCATTGTATTTTAAAATGAAAATATAGAATTTTTCTATATGCTAGAAAATATTGAAAATCATTAGTTAAAAAATCAATTTTGAATCTTTTAAATATATAAGTACCCCAATTACTAGGAATTCATTACACAATGGGTAATGATATAGAATATAATTGAATAAAAACATATTGAAATGAATGGTATGAATATTAATTTTGTTTACAATAACAAGTACTATTATTATATTTCTACTCTAAATTTTGAAATAAATTCATATTATAACATATATCCCCTCATCATGGTCTTGAGAAAGTAGAAGAATATTAATTTTATTTAGAGTCATCACTAAGATGCCAAATGTTGGAAATAAATGACGAGTTATTTATTAACAGATTGTGATGATTTTAAAATTCAAATGAAAACAACCATCCAAATATTACATAACTATACCAAAAACTATAGTATTCATGATATCAACGAAATAACTCAAATCAATACACTTTATATCAAAAAAATTAAAAGATAGAACCACAGTAGAAGGAAACTAACATCAATGATTACAATGAAATAAAAAACAATCAACATTTCATGGAAAAGTAGGTGTAATCTCTTAAACAGTAATGATAGAAAAATAAAATTTTTTATAATGGTATAATCATATTTTATCTAATGGTAACAACATATTTTTTTCAAATAGTATCAATGAATATTAAAGAGTAACACTAAAAAACTTATGATAAAACCTAGTAACTAGAAGTAGCATCATATCCTTTTGAATGATGGTGTGTATATTTACAATACCTTGACCAACATTGGTAGAATTAATTTTCTTCCATCTTTGATGAAAATATATCTTCTCTAGTCAAATAAAATTATTATTATTATCTTTTCCCATGTCCTATGAAAAATAATTTATATATATATTTTTAATAAAAACACTTTATATAAATTTTTGTTCAATATTTTCTCTTATATTATTATTTCAAATACATATTAAATATTTCGTTTAAAATTCATTCCATTCTTTGATTAATCTATTTTTAAATATACAACATCTTTATTCAATGTATTCACGATTTTTTATTCATATCAAAATAGTAATTTTAATTAATAATTATATTTGAATTTTTCTAATATTAATTCATGAATTATTAAATTACCATGATAACAATATTATAATGACCATGATAATTCAAATAAAAGTTAAAAAACAATATTCTATGTTTTTTAATTTTTTATTGTGCCAATCATTGATTAGTTAATTACAAACCCATTTATAACTGAATAATACAATTAATGTTAATGACATGGGAATAGATATAGGAATGGGATAAAAGGTGTATGTGATAAAATAAACATGGAGTAGTTTATAAACAATTATAGTAGATTTTGATATGACATTAAAGGAATAATATAACATTCATATGATCATTTTTTAAGAATTAGAACCCAATTTTGACTTTTGTTCTGTAGTATTATTCACAAATGACATCTATATTAGATCATATACTATTGAATTTATATAGCATCATAAGTTGTGTTGACATTTTACTTCATCTAAAAAACAAATTATTATAATTTTATTTTATTTTTTATCTATTATAAAATTTTATTAACTAGTTTATTTCTTTAAAAGTTGGTTTAGTATTTTTACCATAAAATGTTGTCTTGCTAATTTATTCCTCCAATACAAAAAAAAGTACAGGAAATGAATCCCAAACAAAATTCAAGAGGTTTGTGAGTTAGAAATCTACAATTGTGATTATCCTTTGAGGTAATAAAATGTTACATACGTAATAGTGTTATCAATCAATATCAAATTTATGGAATTAGTGAATTACAATCTTCTCACTAAGAGGACACGAATGAAGGGTGGATAAAGATCCTAATAATTAGAATCACTATAAATATATTGTGTTCATATATTTAATTTTTTGTGCATTTAGATATCCCTAATTATTATAATTTATATTAATTTCATAAAAATGCTTATCTAACCACTCCATCTATACTATTTTTCCAAATCAATGGGGCCTAAAAATAATCTGGGAAAATAATTACATAAATTATAAATAAATCATATATGTAAAAATTCTCTCTAATAGTGATTTATAGGGAGACAAGTTAAAATATAATTTTAAATCTCCATATTTTTGAATTTGACATAATTATCGGTATGGAATATAATTCCTTCTCTAAATGAAATATCAATTGACAAGAATATGAAACATCCTTTTATTCCCATTTTCATAGTGTGATCATTTATTCACTCATGCATTATACTACACCTTCTTCAGAAGAAACATTAATTATATTAGTATTGATAATAATAGATAATGGGTTCCTAGATATTGTTATCATTGTTAAAGTATATAATGAGAACACATCTATTGTTCTATTATATTATAATGTATTTAACACTGAATTTCCTTGAATTCGCACATAATGTGATGTTGAAATCTCAATTGAACCGATCGATAAATCATTTTGTATATAAAGTAGTCCAGATATAATGGGACATATTTTATGATATTATTTTATAACATATATGTATGATAATTCTGAAAATGGTTTTATAATCCGAATGAAAACATTATTCTATTCACTAGTCCTTATTGTTAAAATGAATGATATATCGATGCAACAATGTATTTACAATCATGATATTAATAAAATAATAGTCTAACTCAAGTATCCTTAACCATATATCAAAAATATAATCAATAAAATCCAAACAAATAAATACATATCAAATATTGATCATCAAATGGATCACTTCACTTAGTGGTTAAAAGAGAAAATATGTAACATCCAGAGTTTTTAAAAGGAAACACTATGTCCAATAGAATACATTATACGCCCTATAAATCTTAGACGATTAACTGATTATTATTATTTAAATGTTACTGTTAAAATCATTCTAATATATTAGATGGAATGAATAGTATTAAAAACATTATTTCAATGACATTGTCTCGTGTTTTTATAAATAATTATTTGGTTATTAATTAAATATAAATGAAATTAAAACACTTTTTAAAATAACGTGAAATATTTTCAGAAAACAGTTATAACTGCACAATTGTGTTTTATAATAAGAAATTATAAATAATTCTTGTTGAGTTATATTTATGATATATATATATATAATTTATAAAATCTAATATTTATTATAAATATTATTTTTTTCTAGACATGACATAAGAACTATTCATATTTTACGCATAACAGTATTTCTCAAAAACCCCATTTTTGATACCTTTTCACGAAATAAATGTATTAAATATAGTATTTGAAACTTTTATAAATTAATTCAGACAACATAAATTCCATTTTTGCAATCATATTATCAAAATAAAATTTTAAAAAATTATTTTTCATTGATAAGATTATTTTTTTGATTAATAGAGAAAAAATATATAATTTTTAATTGAAAAAAAAATTTCTATCTAAATATTTTTTTATTTAGAATTATATATTTGAACGGTTTAATGTATAATCATATAAATTTTGAACTATTTATTATAATTTAGGTCATTAGAATCAATTACGTATTTAATTTTGAAAAAAAAAATCAATCTTTTGATGGTTGTAACTTTAAAAAATCATTTTATTGTTCTGTTAATTAGATTAATTTTTATTTAATTTTTTAAATTTGGGTATTTATAATTTTAAAATTTTTATTTACTATTATTAATAAAGATGTCTAGAATTTTTAAATAGGTCCCCTTTATTTTTATACAATATTAATATTAAAGTTAGTAATTATTTTAATACCCAGGAAAATGGAAAATCATGTTATTATTAGAAAAAAATTATAAATATTAGAAAATTACACTAAAAAATTTCTAAATATTATTCGTTAATAAATTTCAATCTCAAAGAATAAATGTATCAGATATTATAACATTTATGCCCTTTTGGATGATAATATATCATTTATAATTTTATATTCCCTAAAAAGCCAATTTTTCATACTTTTGTTTTTAATAATTGAAATTTTTTAAATTTGGGGATACATTGATGATACGTTTAACTATAAATTTTACATAGAAAAACTTTTTATCTTTATCATGATAATTTTTTTATATATTTCTGCAGTGAAATAATTATTTTAAAGTCTTTCATAATGATAATGTACTATTAGTTTAATTGACAGAAATATATAATAAATGATATTTATAATATTAGTAAATATTATATATGATAATTATTTTAGTCTTTGAATTTAATAGAATAATTTTTCCTTTCAGTGGTTTCATGATGGATTTTTTTCTATTTTATCATATTTTTATGTTATTTTTAAAAATTCATGTCATGAATTTTTTCAAAATTGACCTTAAATATACTTTAATGTATATGTATTTTATTAAATGAAATAAAATTTCAAAAAACCAAAATTCTGAAAAATATTGTAATATATCTTAAAAATTCATAGATCACTCATTATCTATTTGTTTGTAATTTTATTATACTTCTATTAAATCTCAAACTGTTGACTATAAGATATATCGGTATGAGTTAAAGTAGTTAAATAAGGGTTTAGAAAATTAGTATTAGAAAATAATCAATATATGTCTAATATTTATTTGTAGATTGGATTTCGAAACAAAAATCATCCTATATAAAACATCGATCTCGTTTCACACATTTTGAAACAAAAATAAATTTATATTAATTTAATATCTAGAAGAATTCCATGAGTTCCCATGCACTGTCCTAAATAAGGTAACTCATTCTATCATTTCAATACACTTAAAATCCTATTTTTATCACCAAATATCTATCAACATACATTACTGGAATCCAAAACCACATTAATGTGGCCATATATTTGTAATAATAACCTCCTTAGAGGTCTTATTATGTAAAAAAAAGATATCTATTGAGAAAGAGGAATCATTTTAAAATATGTGTTTTTGTTTTTTTCATCTTCAACATAAATAAAACCATATTATAACATTTTTTAATAATAAATAAATTATCCTCAATATAATTATAATTTATTATTTTAATATAATCACATATATCCATCTCCAGCTTCATCAAATGGGAAATGAATTATTTTTACATGTGTAAAATAGACGAATACCATGCGAACATATATAATCCATTTTACATCAATATGTATCTCTACTAATAATAATGATGGAATTATGGTTTTTATATGATATTAATATCATATTAAAAATTATTTGTAAAAAAATATCATTAATCTTCAATCCATTTTATGCACATAAAAATAATAATGTTGTTTCTGCGTACGTGTGAACTATCACCGCCATAATGTGATGTGATTTATTTCACATGACATTGATGATATGTATTTATATAATTATATATGTATATTTAAATTATTAATATGATATTCAACATATTCTAATAATTTTTAAAATATAAAATAATAATTACCATCATTATATAATGGTTATTGAAAAATGTAAATGTTACTCATGCGTGTGTGTGGGTTGTTGTCTCGATGTTTATAATATATCTCATTTTTCAAAACCATACAGAAATGATTTACTTGAAATAATAATTGAGGTAAAAATATGATAAATGTTTCATTAATATTATTCAATATATTTTCGACTAAATAATACTTTTACAATGGTCATCATATCAATGTCATTTTTAACTCATGTATCGAATGTCATCAAAACATTTAAGATGAACATAAATAATAAAGTAGGAGTTTTAAATTGATAACAAGTTATATAAAAGGAATAATAATATTAAAAAAATTTCTATAGAAGTTATATAAAATATATTTAGTTTATTATTCATGAATATAATGAAGGTATTTGATGAGTTAGACTCAAGTTAAAGGACTATTCATGTAAATAATACCTTTTTAAATGTTTTAGGGATTTATATTATAAATCAATTTATTCCATTTCTATGTCATTAAAATAAATTTTTGGAATATATTCATATGGAATGTAATATTTTACTATTTTAATTTTATAATTATTTTCAAATGTTATCAAAAAGGAATCAATTAAAGGTTTTATGTAATGGAAATTATTTTAAAAATATCTTTTAATCAAACCCTTTTGAATTTATTATAAAAAATCCTAAAAGAATATATTTTAAAAAATATAATACAATAACAAAATTTCATGATTTCATGATTCATTATTAAATTATTGATTTCTTTATATTTCTTTCATAGTTCTTTTCGATGAAACTGGATTCGTTATTATGTTCCAAGATTTTATATATTAAAATTTGTTTTAAGAAGTAAATGGTAAATTGATATCAGAAAATATTTTTCACATGTGTTTAAAAGATTTTGCCGAGGATTTTTTCTTAAAATATTCCAAATAAGTAGTTTTTAGTGTTCTATAACATTATATCCAATGCATTGTGTAATTTGTAAATATATGCCAACTATATGATTATTCCATTTTAAACGTAATGTAAGTGTGTTATGATAATGATTTCCCATATTAGTTAAATGATTATAGAATTCTTTCAAATGTGTTTTTTGTTAAATGTATTTTGATGGGTTTCGATATTTTCACTAGACTATTGATTTAAATTTTTATGTCCCTTATTGACCTTTTTTGTGCTCAAATAATTTTATAAAAAAATTCATATGTTTTGTGTAATAGTGGAGACAATGATTTTATCAAAATTATAATTACAAAAACATTCCATACAGATAAATCCTAATTTATTTTGAAGAGTTTTATATTTGGGAAAATGGATAATAAGTATAAGTGTAAACTAGTAATGTATGGGTTCATATTTCATGATATTGTTGTAATTATTGAATCCCTAAACACAAAATATACCAGAATACAATTTTTAGTTAGAAAAACTGGGATAAATAATGTTTAAGTGGGTGGCCATAATTTTGGTATCAATGTATGGTTCAGAAAACATTATAGATTTGTACGTTTTCCAAAGAGTTTGGAATAAAATCATCAGTATATATTTTTATATCTGATCATATTATTAATTTTATTAAGAAATTTTTAATATTTAATTTATTAAGTTATATGCAGACTATCAATAATATTATAGACATTTATTTTTGATGTAATTATGGGTTATTAAATTTTATAATTCAAAATGAATGGTAAGAGAGAAATTGTGTGCTTAAAACATGTGGTGTTTATTTTTTCAAATTTTATCAAATTTTAGGTAATTTTATAAAAAAATATATATTATTTTAAAAATGGAAAACCCATAGGATGAGTGACAACCCGTCGTGTATGTAAAGGACAAAGGATTCAAACCCTGAACCAAAGTGAGATGAGAGTGAATCACCTACCACTAGTCTTTGTGATGTCCTGATCGATGTAACCTTTTTTAGTTAAATAATTAGATGGATGAAGAATATGTTGATTTCAAGAGCATATGTTTTACCAAATAGATTATCATGGCATATGAAAATTATTTTTTAGGTGATTATTTTTATTTCAGAAGACGTTCAAAATTTGTGGAATCTTAATTGATAAATTTATATATTATTATATGACATTTTATTTGATGAATAATGTTTTGAACTATATATTGGAATAATCTGGGATTTAATTGTATAATTTAAATTGATTTATTTTATTAATGTAAATGGATATTGGTTCATGTTGATTACATGGAAATTTGCTTTTTGTTATAAAAAATCCATAGTAATTGATGTATTTTTGATATAACTCTTAAAATTTCTCATGGAAGGTTGTGTGATAAAATCTTTTTTGAGTTTCAATCATATTCTATATTATTATTTTATTAATTTTAAATATGGTTGACTGATTTATGGTGAACTTTATTTATTACTCTTAAATTATAGAGAATAAAGGTATAATTTAATAATTTAATGGTTTTTTATTTTTGGGGGATTATCTGTCATGACCCGTCCCCCAGGGCTCTATCTTTTACTACCACATTCCAGGCTTCCATTGGCCTGGGGATGGCGACTAGCACAAAAGACATAACTCCCAAATACTGGTAAGGCATTTCCTTTATAACCGGTAAACATACACAACAGAGCACACATCTAGATACAAAACACAAGGTAAACTGTATAAAGAAGAGTGCTGAAAATTAAAAGGGGTCACAAATTCTATCCCAACTCCAATGTACAAGGAACTGGAAGTACATGTACAACTGAAGAAAGAAAAAACAGTTTTTGGGTCATCCTTTGGGATTCCAACCTAAATGAAAGGTACATATAGGCTCCTCATCACTCCACATCCGTCAGTCTCTTCTATGTACCAACTCGTCGTAAGGTCCACCTCAGGGTATTATCCAGTCCTGGTATTCTCAACCTCAATTAACGATGTTCTTCATCTGCATCCAACACAACAAGGTATGAGAATATCTCATCTGGGGCTTCGTATAACGATAATGAGTAGGGACCCCGAGACCCTGAAGGTCTCACAAAATCCAACATTGATAATCCACTAAGTATGAAATCAAAAGATTACCCCACATAGGCATATACCTATACATATACCTATGTTATCAAGTAATCAATCACAATCATGAGGAAAACACAAAATATGCTAACTCAAATCAACCAGGATTTTATTCACATTATCAAAACCTTGGATGCTAGAGAACTCCGGCTTAATTGAGTATAGTGGGCCTGTCGCGACACCAAACACACTTCCCACTAACCATGGACCATTGAGGTACTCCTCCTGTTGAGTACCATGGGTATGCTATGTCACACAGAGTTGCTCCCCCCCCCCCGTAGGTCTGCCACCACAACCAGGAAGTCCACCTCATAGCCTGCAGATGTAGTCCTCATGTCGAGTACCATGGGTGTGCCGCCACAACCAGAAGCACCTCTGTCGTGGGTCTTTTGCCACAACCAGGCGCTCCCCACTGTGCTAGTAGAGTGACTCTGAGTCAATCAGTCAATAGTCATCATGTCTCAGCCAGCTATTACGTTCCCGCGTAAATTCTTGCTCGTCCTAGAAGATCCACTCCAGAAGTTACTGGTTGATACATCAACTGCTACAAAGTCCCACGAAAAAGTATCCCAATGTTCTTCCACGTCATAGTGGTCTCCACGCAACTGAAGGTGCATCAATCAGACACCCGTTCTGTGAGTTATTAGCCATTTGTTCCCTGATCCCCGGTTTTATTTGTGCACAAACCAACCTTAATGTATCTCAAATATACCCCAAACAAAAATAGGGTATACTCAAAGAGTCTGCGATGCTACAACATTACTAGTGCCACTAACGGTTAGTCAAACGGACGTCAGGGGCCAAAGATATGACCAAAATAAAGTAAAGGGTTGCAGTGGGAACTTGTCCGGTTCGACCCAGTTAGAATGACTCTGGTCAACCCGGCCTAACCCATTGGGTCTGGCCCAACCCGTTACGCTGGCTGCCCGTTTGGTTTAGCCCGGAATGCTGGGCCCAGTCCAGCCAGCCATGAGGGGTCGCAGAGCGTCACGAGGGTGCTGACCGGGCATGGGTCAGCGCAAGGGCAGTTCAACCCGGAGGGCACTACGTGGGCAGCTCTGCCTGGAGGCGCTGTGAGGGCGGTTCAACCCGGTGTGTGATGTCGGTTCAGTCGGGGCGCCACAAGGGTGTATCCGGATCTCCCATGGGTAGCGCGGCCGACGTGGGGGCACGACCGTCAATGGAGGCACAAATGGAAAGGCGGCACAACTAGCGAGGGAGGCGTAGCCATCCGGGGTGGAACATCCCGGCCGTGGCATGGCTGGGGAGGCATGATAGCTGATGTGTGGCGCGGTTTGGACTGGGGAGGCGGAGCCGATTAGGCCGAGGCACCGGAGCATTGTGGGGAAACGCAGGTCGCGGAGGCTGCGGGTAGCGGGGCCGTTGCTCTTCTCACCTTGTCACCTATGACATCACCTTCCTTTGTTTCTAAGAACACCACAAAGGAGATAGGCGGAGGGGTCAGACCTGGTTGGTTTGGTCCACACCCTCCGCATTTAGGGTTATAGCAATTGGATCACAAGAACAAAGCACAACAAGCCTCCCGCAAAAAGAAAACAACCACGTTTTTCATTTTGAAAGAAATGAAGGACTTGGGAATAAATCATACTTAAATAAAATTAATCCCCTAAATTTTTTAATAATTCGTCAATTGAGTCTTGGGGAAGAAGGTAGAGTTTTCATCATTCATCGCATCCTCCACACACTACCAATCCTGAGCTTGTTCATTGGTTCGTTGACGATGATGAGGAGGAAAGGTTAGTCGTCAAAGAATTCCCATGTCGGTTGCTTCTTCTAGGTGCTTCTGAGGAAGAATTCAAAGACGCTCCTTGCTAGTATTCTTCATTGGAAGAACATGTTCTTCATTATTCATTAGAGAAGCTAGTTCTTCATTAGAGAAACTAGTTCTTCGTTGTTGAGTTCTTTTCCCTCAAATGCTCCTTCCTCCTTTTCCAACAAAATAATAGGTAGCCAAAAATAATACATTATAAAATCTATGATGTTATTGTTATAAAATTCAAAAAGGATTATTAAACACTTGGTTGGAACATTAATAGCATGTGTGTTGGCACAATCAATGTGGCGGAGCTAAGGAGGATCTCCCTCAATTACGAGAGAGTTGAGATATTTTCTCCAATTAAATGGGGGGGGGGGGGGTTTGTCCCAGGTTGTCCTCACACCATATCCTCTCGAGGGTCGTTAGGTTCGGGTGGGCCCAACCACCATAACCTCTCTTTGGAAGTTATGATGTGGTGGTCCCCACCTCCAACTTCCACCTCGGTGGTTATAAAAGATAAAATAAAATGAAAAATGCATTAATTTTATTTTATTATTTTCATGAAAAAGACTAAAAACTATTTTCACCCTCGACCAACTGTCGTTGAGGTGAAATCCTTCTTAAGCAAATATCGGCACTGCGAGTTCAACGTTGCCCTCAGATTTCAACTCTGATCACTGGTTCAAAAGTTATAAAAAATTTCTCATACGTTTATTGAATGTACCTGAACAAAACATTATAAATTGATGTCGGTCACTCTGGGCCTCAAAATTACGTGCCTTCAATTTTTGCAGACAAGAAAGATTCCCATATATTTTAAAAAATCACATGGAAATTTCAGGTCTTTACATTCTACCCACCTCAGGGCTCTACGTCCACATAAGTAACAACTCAACTAGGTAAACAAGTGGTTGTACTGAGCATGCACATGTGCCTCCCACTCCCATGTGCTCTCCTGGAGGTTCCTGTCCAACCAAAAAACACGCACCATAGGTATCGACCGTCCATGAAGTACCCGCTCTTTTAGATCCTCAATCTCCATTGGATCCTTAGAAACAAGTCACCCCATCACCAACATCCAAAACACCATGATCGATGATGTGAAGAGGGTCGTGCACGTATATCCTTGGCTGGGATACGTTGAAGACGTCGTGCACCTAGTAGAACTGAGGTGGAAGGGCTAAGCGCTATGAAACATTGCCAACTCTACTGAGGACCTGAAAAGGTTTGATGAACCTCAGAGATAACTTTCATCCTCAGCCATGTCTATATAGACTATGTTGTGGTGAGACCTGTAGAAAGATGTGGTCAGCATCCTCGAACTCCAATATGTCTCTGTCTCCTGTCAGTATAGGAATTCTTCCAGCTCTGTGCAGTCTTCATCTTCTCCTGGATGATCTGCACATTCTCTGTAGTTTCTCGAACCATCTCTGGTCCCACGAGTGTTGAATACCCTAGGACATTTCAGCACAAATGTGATCTGTATGGTCACCCGTATAACGCCTTAAAAGATGTATTCCCTATGGTTGAGTGATAGCTATTGTTGTATGAAAATACCACCAAAGGTAAGTGATCATACCAGCTGAGACCGAAGTCGACGAAACGAGCACAGATCATGTCCTGGAGGGTCTGAATTGTCTGCTCATTTCGGCAATTTTTCTGAGGATGGAAGGATGTGCTCAAACATAGTTGGGCCTCGAAAGCCTCTTGCAACTGCTTCCATAACCGGGACATAAATCTTCCATCACAATCAGATACAATTGTGGAAGATACTACGTGTATACGCACAATCCCATGAACATAGAGGCATCCCATTCACTCTAATGAACCCGTCTCTCTGATCAGTAGGAAGTGGGCTGACTTGGTGAGTCGGTAGACCATCACGCAGATCGAGTCATGACCTCTAGATGTACGTGGAAGTCCTATCATGAAATACATGGATATCCCATCCCACATCGACTTTTGAACCTCAAAAGGATGACCCAAACCTACTGGAAACTGATTCTCCACCTAAACGTTATGACAAGTGAGGCATTGAGAGAAAAACTCTGCAACTCCTTTCATCATTCCCATCCACCAGTTCTGTCGTCAGAGATCCTGGTACATCTTTTCCACTACTGGATGTACCTCTAGAGGGGGTGTGTGGATCTCCATAAACACATCATCCTGGTGTGTCACTGGTACCATGGTATATCCTCTGAAGTGGATGAAATTCTCCCCACTTTCAGAAAATCCATCATGTGCCTGTTCTGTGGATGTCTAAGCAGGTCGTGTCTCACAGTCAGCATCCATATTCTATGCCACCATGACACGCTAAATAATTGGGTGTGTTACTGTAAAAGACTAAAGGAAGGATGCACCATATCTATCCACAAAGGATATGTGTAAAGCAGCCAGCTACTCTGTCGCCTCACCTATCATCTATTTACCAGATATCCTACTGAGTTCATCTACAAAAACTCTCCCCTTCCCAATATTATACACTATCTCGATGTCATAGTCCTGGAGGAACTCAATCCAACATCGTTGTCTCAGGTTCAGGTCCTTCTTAGAGAAGATACAACTAAAACTCTTCTGATCAGAGTACACCATAAAATGATCACCCATCAGACAATGTCTCCACATATGTACATAGAAGACCATTGTTGATAACTCCAGGTCATGTGTAGTGTAGTTTTTCTCATGAACCCTCAGTTGTCGTGAACCATATGTGATCAATGCTCTCTCCTCCATTAGGAAACATCTGAGTCCAGTCCCTGATGTGTCGCAAAAGACTATGTACCCTACGCCTTCCTCTGGAATACTCAAAATGGTTTCACTAGTCAGCCACTTCTTTAGCTTCTGAAAGATCTTATGGAATCTCTCCAACCACACAGAGGGTTTCCCCTTCTATTTCAAGGATGATAACGGTGTTGCATCTCTAAAGAAGTCGGGCTTAAACCTCAGGTAGTATCCATCCAAACCCAGGAAACTCTATACTTCTGTGACACTCTTTGGTGGCTCCCAAGAAACTACCACCTCAATTGCCACTGGATATACTAGAAAGCAAGATTTCGTGATTACATGCCCTAGGAAGTGAACCTCTCGGATCCTGAACTGGCACTTCGAGAGCTTACTATAAAGCTAGTGTTCTGAGAGCATGTCTAGTACTACCAGCAAATGACAGGCACACTCCTCCTTTATAGTCATGTTGATCAGAATGTATTCGATGAATACTTTGAAAAAGTGATCAAGGAATGGCTAAAATATCATTTTCATGAGTCACATGATCACTGCTAAAGAATTTGTTACACTGAATGGCATAACCAAGAACTCGTAGTGGTCGTACTGACATCTGAAGGCCTTCTTCTGCATATCCTCATCTCAATCTTTGATCTGGTGATAGTCAGATCTAAGGTCAATATTCGAGATCCACCGTGTTCCCTTTAGCTGACCAAAAAGATCATCAATTCTCATGAGTGGTTACTAGTTCTTCACGGTCACCTGGTTTAGGCACTGATAGTCAATAAAAAGCCTTAAGATCCCATTAGCTTTCTTGGAAAATAGTATCAGGGATACCTAGGGAGAATAACTAGCCCAGACGAATCTAGTCCCATGCAAGTCCTCCTGATGTACTCACAGCTCCAGAAGCTTCGCTAGAGCCATACCATATGCTGGTGTAGATATCAGTGTCGTCCCGGGGTAGAAATCAATGTAAAATTCCACCACTCTGTGATGAGGTAGACCTGGGACATCGTCATGGAAAACATACGTGTAATGGTCAATTGCTGCAAGATATATCTGATTCTCCACATCAACTGCTCTGAGGTTAAGGCAAGCCAACTGATTAGTGATCAGCTGCACCCTCCTCTGGGTAACACCGTCGTGCGATGCAAAGGCTCCCTTCTCACCGGTGAAGGTAAAGCTAGTCCCATCCATGCGGACACATCGCACATTTCACCTAATATAGTCAATATTATCATGAACTGTAGATAACTAGTCCATACCCAAGATGAAGTAGTATGGCCTCGACGCCACAACTAGGAGATCCCAACTGAATCTCTCTCCTCCTATAGTAACTTCACATTGCCGATACCAGTTCATAATCGTCAAATCTTCATTCGTAGGAGTCTCTAGTCGTAATGATCGAGCCAATGGCTTCCTCAGATGCTATGAGCTATGAACGAGGGTAGTGTTAATGAATGATTCACGGAAACCTTTGTTTATAAGTACTATAGTTATGATGGAGTAGACAAAAATTGTAGCTCAAATCATCTCTGGAGTGCCATGATCGTATGCCTCAGCTATCTGGAGCTGAGATATTCAATGTCAAGATGATCCCTATGGTCAAGGTGGACCTCCTGGAGGTGGTGGGGGTAATATCTAGAAATATCGACCACCGCTAGCTGCACGACAAGCTCTTCTGCCACGTCCGACTATGCCCTGCAGACTGCCCCGATCGAATCTTTGTCTCTGCCAGTCAAGAGCCATGTGACCCTGCCCGCAGTATGTGTAACACTACCCACACCTAGCATGTACGTCAATGCTTCGGGTGCCCCGCACAACTGATCCTAAATCATGCGGTCATCCCCCTGTAGGTCTGGTCCTCTGGGACCTCAGCAACATATGTCTCCTGAAACTATTGAAGACTCCACTATATGTAGACTGGTGATGGATCTCATTGTTAGAGACTGCTCAGCAAGGAAACTCTCAACTAGGAGGGCTCTCTCTAGCACCCCTAACTGCATCAGGATGTTGAGTGATATCATCAGAGCTCTGATTTCCAGTCAGAGCCCCTACTCGAATGGTCGGGCCCTAAAGAATGGGTCCCAAACCATATAATTGGAGTAGCATGAGAAGTCTGTGAACCTCGATTAGTACTAAGCTACAGTCAAGCTGCCCAGCTACAGATGAAGTAGCTCTTATATGGACAATGCATGAAGAGTTACTTGGACAAAATCTTCCCAAAACAGACTCCTGAAGTCTGCCCAGAGAAGCGTCATCACATCATGGACCTTGAGCATCAGGATCCACTATCTTCCTGTTGCTTCCTATAGAATGATGGCATAAATAATCACCATGAGGTCGACTGGTGTCCCAACAAGTCGGAAAACACTCACCATGGCCTCCAGCCCATCCTCAACCGCCTGTGGGTCCGTATCTCCCTTGAACTTGGGTGGACTCTAGAGCTATAAATCGTGCAACGTGATCAAGTTCCATTCCTCGTCTGCTTCTTGGGTTGGTGCCATAGGTGGCCCAATGGGAAAAAGTACCACTGGTGGCTCCACTGGAAATGGGCCCTGAACCAAGGCCTCGTCTCCCTGTGGGTTATCCATGCATACAACTCTCAGGACTGTAGCTGGTCATCTGTGTGGAGGCATCTAGAAAAGAAACAGGTGCGCTATTGTTAATGGGTTATACATGGTGAGCAGAACTGGATGATCTGACATAAAGAAAACTTTGGAAAAAACCCACACAATCAGTGTTTTCTTGCACTGAGTCAGAAATCTAATGTTAGGGTCTTGGTGTATGGATATATTGGCTTCCACCCCAACACTAGAATCCCTAAACTCAAAAACCACACTCACTAAGCATAACACTATTTCCTCGCAGAAAATAATGATCAGAGTCTTATGTTATGTGGTATAACTGACTCCTCTGATACCAATTTTTCCGGTTTCATCCCCCGGGGCTAGTGCCCTGACTACCCCCAGCCAGCCTTCCATAGGTAGGGGACTAGAGACTAGTACAAAAGGGGTAACTCCCTAAAAATGGGAAGGCATTGCCTTTATAAACAGTTAATGTACACAATAGAGCACAAAAATATATACAAAACACTAGGTAAAATGTATAACAAAAGAGTGATAAAAATTAAATGGGGCTAGAAATTCAAGCCCTAATATAATGTACAAGGAACTGGAAGTACAAATACCACTGGAGAAAGGAAAAATAGCTAATGGGTCATCCTCTAGGATTTCTACCACAAGGGTATATATAGATATCCTTCTCAGCACTCCACATCCATTAGTCTCCTCTGTGTACCAACTCGTCATAAGGTCTACCTTCGGGTACTGTCCAATCATGGTTCTCTTAGTCTCAATCTGTGTTGTCTGTTGTCTGCATCCAACACAATAAGGTACGGGAATAGCCCGTGTATGGGTGAGTATAATGATACTCAGTAGAGACACCGAGACCTGCAAGTTCTCACAAAAGGAACCAAGGATAAACCACAAAGTATCAAGTAAAAAAATAACCACACTTAGGTATATGCCCATACATATTCCTAAGTTATCAAATAATACATCTCAATCATGAGGAAAACAGAAAATATACTGACTCGGATCAACCAGGATTTTATTCACATTATCAAAACCTCAGATGCTGGAGAACTCATGCTCAATTGAGTACAGTGGGCCTGCCGTGACACCAAACACGATTCCCACTAAACTTGGACTGCTGAGGTACTCAACCTGCCATGTACCATGGGTCTGCTGCGTCACACAGAGACGCTTCCCACCATGGGCCTTCCGCCACAACCAGGAGCTCCCTCTCTTAGCCTGTAGAGTTACTCCACCTGTCGTGTATCGTGGGTCTACTACCACAACCAAGCGCTCTTATGTCATGGTTCTACTGCCACAACCAGGCACTACCCACTGGGATAGTCGAGTCACTCTGAGTCAATTGGTCAGTAGTCATCATGTCTCAGCCAGCTACTAGGTTCCTGCACAAATGCTCACTCGTCCCGGACAATCTTCACAACAAGCTACTATTCATTGCACAAACTGCCACGAAGTACCACAAAAAAGTATCCCAAAGGTATTCCACGTCATTGGGGTCTCAACGCAACCAATGAAATGTCAATCGGACGCTCGGTCTGTGAGTTATTAGCCATTTAGTCCCAAGGGTCCTGTTGGATTCGTGCACGATCCAACCTGACTATATATCAACTAAACCCCAAACTACAATAGGGTATAATCAAAGATACTACCATTATTCAATATTACCAGTGCTACTGATGGTTCATCAAACAGATGTCTGACACCAATGATATATCCAAAATAAATTAAATGGTCATAGTGGGCTCGGGTGTGGTATGACTCGGTCGGACCGACCCGGCCTGACCCAGTCTAGCCCAAACCGGTTCGGGTCGAACTATACTAACATATTGGGTATGGCCTGACCCCTTAGGCGGTCCATCCCATTAGCTTCTTCCCAAAATGCTGGGCCAAGCCCTATTGGCCGCAAGGAGTCACAGAGTGCAATTAGGGTGCAAGAAATTGGAAAGGGCACGGAATGGGCGTGGGTCAGCGCAAGGGTTGTTCTTCCCCGAGGGCGCCACGTAGGAAGCTCGACCCGAAGGTGCTATTAGGGTAGTTCATCTTGGTGTGCGGGGCTGGTTCGGTCGGGGCACCGTGAGGGCGCAGCCGGTTTAGATGGGGGTAGTGCGGCCAGTGAGGGAGGTGTGACTTGCAAAGGTGGTGCGGCCAGCAAGCGCGCACGACCGGAGAGGTGGCGCAAACGGAGAGGGCGGTGTGGCCGGTGCAGCCGGCAAGGGTGGCATAGCCTGGGTGGAGCAAGTCGCAGAGGCCATGGGTTGCGTGGTCTTTTCCTTCTTCACCTTAGTCACCCTTGACGTCCATGTCCTCGATTTCGAAGAACACCGCAATGGAGATCAGTAGAGGGGTCGGACCACATTGGTTATGTCCGCACCCTGTGTGTTTAGGGTGATAGCAATTGGCTAACAAGAAATAATCACAAAAACCCTCCCGGAAAAGGAAAACATCCTCATTCATTTTCTGGAAAGAAAGGAAGACCATGGGTATAAATCATACTTAATTAAAATTAAACCCCTACCTTTGTTCGATGTTCATTGACAGAGTCACAGGGAAGAAGCCGGAGTTTTTTTTTTCATTCATCGCATCCACCGCAAACTTCCAATACCACGCTCGTGCATCGGTTCATTGACAACAATGAGGAGGGAAGGTCAGTCGTCAATGACTTCCCACATAGGATTCCTCCACAAATTTTATTCTGTGGAAGATGTTGAAGATGCTCCTTGCCGATATTCATCATTGGAAGAACACGTTCTTCGTTCTTCTTTGGAGAAACTAGTTCTTCGTTAGAGAAACTAGTTCTTCGTTGGCGATAGATTTTCTCTCAAAATCACCTTCCTCCTATGCCAATAAACGTATATGTAGCTAAAAATAGTAGATTATAAAATCTATGATGTTGTTGGCATAAAATTCAAAATGGATAATTAATCACATGGTTGGCACATTAATGTCATGTTCATTAGTACAATCATGGTGGGGGAGGTCAAGAGGTTCTCCCTCATTTATGAGAGATTTGATAGGTTTTCCTCAATTAAATGGGGTGTTTAGTCTCGGGTGGTCCCCACACCGTAACCTCTCGTGGGAGGTTTGGTTTGTGCGGGCCCCACCACTATTACCTCTCATGGGAGGTTAAGGTGTGGTGGTCCCCACTTCCAATATCCACCTGGGTTCATATAAAAGATAAAATAAAATAAAACATGTGTAAATTTTATTTTATTATTTCCAATAAAAACCGCAAAAACAAACATTCACCCTCGACCAACAGCCGTCGAGGTGAAACTCTTCTTAAGCATATATCGGCGTTGTGAGTTCAATGGTGCCCTCAGATTTCAATTCCGAGCACTGGTTCAATGGTTATAAAACCCCACTTGTTCTTTTACTGAACTTACCCGAACATAACATTATAAATTGATTCCGGGAACTCCGAGCCTTGGAATCACACGCCGTCAATTTTAATGGACTCATAAAATTCCCATATATTTAAAAAAATATTGGAAATTCTGGGTCTTTACATTATCATATCTTATCTAAACAATTATGTTTTTGATTATTGTTTCCCAACATTAGAAATAGACAATTAATCTTTTATTCACTATGTTATTTTCAATAATATTATTCTAGTGCATCAAGCCTTGAAATTCATCTTGAGTACTCATTTTTTGGAGAAAAGGGCTACTTTATAGTGGAAAATTAATATGTGTGAAACTCTTATTTAAATGATGTATTTTTTATTATTTTATTAGTCTAGTGAGTAAAATAATCATTAAAAATATGACACGGATCATAAAAAATGTAATTTTTTACTTTTATCAATGGTATCTTGACCCATTACATATTTACTATTTTTTATGGTTATCATTCCCATGAACATGCTCTCATTAACTCTATATTACTATTTGAGATTAATTTTTAACTTCTATATTCAATTTTTTCTACATGGAACTCTAGTATTTGTTATCAATTCTGACCTTCATTCATTCATTTATTTCATTTAAAGTTTATATTTCATTAATCAATTATCCAATTAGGGATTTTAGAAAAGGTATTATTAAAATATATAGCCACGTTTTCAATGGTTTTTTAAAATTTATGATTTTTAATTTATTATTAGGGGGTTATTTTAATATCTCTTCTTTTTGAAATGAAAAACTATATTCAATAGCGTACATGATACCCCACATCGAGCATCAACAAACTACTAAATATAATTATTTAATTTTAATCATTAAAATATAGAAATTAAATTCGATGGAATGAACACTATTAATAGAATTATGAAAATATTGTATAAAAACGAATATATAATTATTTATTTGGTTACTAATTAATTATAGATAAAATTAATACTCTTATTAATATAAGAAAGAAAAAAAAATTTTAAAAAAATTGAATGTGAACAAGTGTGTTTTATAAAAATAAATAAATAAATCACACTTTTTGGATTATATAAAAAATATATATTTATATAATTTATTAAATATAATAATTATCATTCATTATATTTGGTTTTAAGACATGTTAATTGAAAAAATCAAATATCATGCATTAAAGAAGTATTTTACAAAATGGCAGTTTTCTCACCTTTTCATAGTTGAATTACATTAAATATAATATTTGACACTTTTATAAATTATATATGAAAATATAATCATCTTTTTAAAATTCTACTATAATAATTATATTTGTTTATTTATTGTATTTTTCTTTTAAGATTACGTTTTTTTGAATAGTGAAAATATATTTTATATGTAATTGAAAACAACATTTTCTTCTAATTAACATATAGAGATAAATTATATATTTGAACTTTTATAAGTAAAATTTGATAATTAATTTATCATTTAGAATAGTGTATGTAATTGAAATTAATATCATATTTAATTTGGATATAAATCAGATAATATTATGAATGTTTTTATTTTGAAAACATGTTTTCCAATTCTGTCAATAGTATTAATATTAAATTAATTTTTTCAATTAATGTGTTTTCAATATTTAAAATTTAATTACATATTTATAGTAATATGGTCCAAATTTCTAAAATTATCTCCCTCTAATGTTTTACATTATAAATAGTCACATTAGTAAAATTTTTTATTACCACAATCTACGGTAAATTGGTAATTAAGGGAAAAATATTATTCTAAATATTTACAAATTTCCCAACCACAAGTGAAAATTTATATTGGAAGATTGTTTTAAGTCTCTATGAATAAATTTATCAGATATTATTCTATTTATGTACTTTTGTCTGAGAAAATAATCATTGTAAAATTATATTCAATTTTATGTAATTTTTGGCATATTTTTGTTTTTAACAAGTGAAATATTTTTAATATGTGGTAATATAGAGGATCACATCAACTATTAATAACATTTATAAAGATAAAATTTTTATATTTATCATTATAATATATTTTTTAAATATTAGGTAAGAAATAATTTAATTAAAGGCCTTCACAATAATGATTCTTTAATTGATTAATTAATTGAGATATTAAATAAATGATATTAAAAAATTTAAAATAATTATAATTTGAGATACTTATTGTTACAAAAAATATTCTACATTAGTTGGACATGTTAGTGTTGTATTAGATGATTTTTTTCTTAATATATCATGTATCAAATATATTTTTAAAATGTGACATAAAAAATGGTTGGAGGAATTGATATTAATTTACATTAAAATATAAAATATTTTATTAAATGACATAAAATTTCTGAAAAAATAATTTCTTCCATAATATATGAATAATTCATAAAATTTAACGAGTTACTCATTTAATCAAATTTTTATATTTTATTGTAATTATATTAACCCTATATATGTGAATTACATTACATCATAGTAAGAGATAATGGGGTTAAATAAGGGTTAAAATAAAACGATAGAGATTAAAAAATTGTAATTTTTTATAGTTTTCATCATTTGATTTTAATTATACAAATTTTCATAACATTTATTAAATAACAATCTTTTTATATATATGGAAGAGAAAAGTCAATTTATATTAAATTATTATTTTGATGAATTCCATGAGTGCACCACCCAACTCTTATATAAGGGAAAAAAATTATGTTTAATAAAATTTCAAACCAATTTGGTTAATCAAGTATCTTTGAATGTACATTCAAATAATCATTCCTCATATTATTGATGACTTATTTTTTATATATCTCCCTCCTTATAGGTGATATGGTGAAACTGAAAGGAGATTATCTAAGGAAGAGGTGTCATGTTTAATTAAGTGTGTTTCTCTTATGTTTTCTTCCACTTTTTTAGGTCTCTTATTAAACGATGACAGAACTCTAAAATATTCATTATAACGAGATTATATAATACTACTATCATAAAATAAATACATATCCAATTTCATCTATTGTGAAATGAATTATTCTTCATGTATACGACATACTACCATCACATGAACCGATATATTTTGTTTTCCTTCACCATCTCTCAATATTGGTTATAATTATTGAATAAATTATTAATTTTGATATTAATAATAAATTTATTGTAATAAAATAAAAACATATCATTTATATTCATACCATTCCATGCACTGAAAAATAATAATGTCGTCTCTGCACATGTGTGATCTATCATTTCCATGAAGTGATGTGACATTTTTCATCACCACATCACCCAGATGAAGTATATAATTATTTTAAGATTATTTATCGGGTATTGATGATATTTTTATAATTATAGAAAAATAAAATATTAATTACATTATTTCAAAAAAATTAATTGATAAATAAAAATGTTACTCATGCATATATACATCGTAACATCTCGGTGATTATGGTATAGATAAATTTTCATAACCATACATAGTTGTCTAAATATGATGAATAAATTATGTTTCAATTTTATAATAATTTAATGAATATTATTATTTAGATTATTTAATAATTACCACGTTAGATATAGACATCATATCATTGTTATTTATGATTTAAGTATAGAATACTGTAGAAACGCTTGACATGAACACAAATAATTAAGTAAATGATATAACACGATAATGAATGACATAAAATAATAATAAAAATTAAAATGTTTTTAATGAAAATAATTAAAAAAATTATTTTTTAGGAATATAAAGAATGTATGTCATCAGTTTAACTCAATATAAGATGCTTTTTAAAAAATCAAACCCTATTTTAAATTATTTATGATTTATTATATAAATATTTCACTTTCATTTCCATTTATTTAAAATGATTTATATGAATATATTGAAATGGAAATGAATTTATTAAAATGTAAATTTTTGATCTTCTCTGATCTATTTAAAAAATAATATATTTAGGTTTTTATGTGAAGGACTTTCCATACAAATATACTACTAAAGAGACTCATTCTACTATTTTTTTAAAAAAATAAAGGATTATTTTTAATATAAATGAAATTACTAAAAAATTGTTCTTTAATGAAATGTTATTAATTTAATGTTTTATTTATATTAATTTTTGTTCTTTGTGATGAAAATAGATTCATTTTTATATTTTCAGTTTTAAAATTTTAAAATTTATTTTATAATAAATTATTATTTTGATATATGAAATGGGTTACTCATGTGTTTAATGTTAATTTCAATGGTTTAATTAATTATATGTTCTTAAGATGTTGTCTTTAAAATGTTTAACCAATTATATCTTAGGATATGATGGCTTGATCCCCATTATAGTTCATAATATGACGGGTGTACCCCCATTATTGATCGAAATATGATAAGAGACCCCCATTATATATCTACAATACATATATTTCTGTGGAAATTAATTCAACCCTATTTTTGTTTCATTTTCATGGAATAATCTATGGTTGACATGGTATTGTTGTTACTGGGAACGTACATCATTATTATATTCATTCTAATGTTTTTTAACAAAACACTTTTATGTGTTTCCAATTTTTCACTAGACTAATGACTTAATGTCCATTAGTGAAATTTGTTTGCTCATAAACTATTTTAAAATGTTTTAATATTGTATATGTAAAATTTATGACAAGTATGTGACCATGGGGCTAATTATGAATAATTTTCCTAAAGATAAAAATTATTTTATTTTAAATAGTTTTACATTGTTGGAATGAAGGATACATTGTATTTGTGTCCACATGTAATGTATGGAATTAATTAGTATGATTTTTTCATAGTTAAATAATACTATAAAGCAAAAATATCGTTAGATTTTAATGATAGATGAAAAAATTATTATATGTATTAATTAAGGTTGGATCCTTACAATTAGTATCAAATGAATGTTTATAAAACATTGGAGATTAGTATTTTTTTAACTGTTTGGGATAACATCATGTGTTTATTGTTTTAATGATGACACAAAGTTTAGTAAATTTGAAACCCTTTTGAGGATTTACTCTATTATAGTTTATGGTGAATAATGGTATTTTTTGAGAAATTTATTTTTGAGGTAATTATGTGTTATTACAATTTGGGATGCATAATGAATGGTATGAGATAAACTATGAAGTTGGAATATGTTTTTTCATTTATTGAGGATTTTACCATTTTTTTGGAATGTTTTAAGAATTATATTGCTTTAAAAATAGGAAAACAAATTTTATATTTGAAATCTCATCATGTATGTAATGCCCACAGTAATAAAACCCACAACCGAAGGGTGATAAGGGTAAAACACCTACCATTTTCTGACGTGATTTCTCTATATGTATAAATTTTTATTTTTAGCTAAAATATTTCCTGGATGAAAAATTAAGATGATTTTTGGATAATATTTTTTTAAATTAGATAACCTATGGATTGGAAAATTATTTGGTTATTATGTGATTAATTTCATTTTGAAAGTGATTCTGCATTTGGGGAATCCAATATAATCATGGTAAATATAATATTATTGTATTTTTTTGATTAATAATCTATGAATAATATTTTTGAAGAATCTTGGATTTGGTATTTGACAAATAATGGGTTATGTTATTTATTGAAATAGTTATCGTGTGTTTATGAATATTTTTAAAATTAATTTTTGGTATCATATTTCAAGAGTAATTGATGTTATATAGTGTTATTTGTAAAAAAATTATTTGAATATATAGTGATAAAATAGTTTTTGTATATTTGTCATATTATATAATTTTTTTTGGAATTTTAATAATAATTAAAATATCTCGAGTGATCATAGTGTGTCACTATTAAATTATGGAGATTAAAATCAGTCTTTATTTATTTAATAGTTTATAGTTTTTCAAAAACGGTATTATTTTATCCGCTACATTTTGGTTTTCATAAATATGTCATTATAAGAGAAATTGATTGTAAATTTTTTCTTGAGTGTGTGATTCTCTAGTAGATGATTATAATGCTCTCGGCATGGGAAATCATCTTAAATAATTATCATTTGGAGAAAAAATATGAGTTTGTATTCGAAATTGATTATAGGAGAAAACTATACAGCTCGAATAAGTTTATTTCCTTATGTTATTAATCTAGTTAGTCAAATAATTCAAAAAATTTATGAAAAAGATCAAAAAAATTTAATATTTACTACTTTTATCGATGATATAATGACCCAAAATGAATTATAGTTTTGTAGTGGTAAACTATAAAATTATCATGTTCTCTATCACTCATTGTTATTCTATGAGAGTTATTTTCTCTTCCATGTCCATGTTAACTATATATAACCATAGTATTTTATATCTCAAGTGACCTTCGTACTTCCATTACATTCATTTAATGTGCATGTTTCATTAATCATTTTCCCAATCTGGTATTTCAATAATGATATTTTGAAAATTCACACCCCTAGTTTATTTATATCATGTTATAATTTAGAGGATGAAATTTATGAAATGGGGGAAAATGTAACATCATCTATTTTTGAATGGAAACAATATGTTCAATAGTGTATATTATATTCCTCTTTGAGTGTAAATGAACCACCAAATATTATTATTTAAATTATAACACTATAATATAGTCTTTAGAATAAAGGGAACTGACAATATTAAGTGAATTATAAAAATATTTTTTACACATGATTATATAATTACTCAATTTTTGACCAAATTGTCATATAAATGAATAAAAAATTATTTTAGACAAATGTATTTTTTTCCGAAAACTATTAAAAATAGAACAAGGGTGTTTTATTCTAATAAAAAAACAAATCAGCCTTGATGGATTATATTAGTGAATTATATATATATATATATATTCAATATAAAATTCAACATTCATCATATGTGTTTTATTGAAAACATATAATAAAATGTCCAATTAAAAGCATAAGAGAGGTATATTAAAAAATGGTATTATTACTACCTTTTGATGGAAATTTTTTTTAAATCAATCTATTCAAAGATTTTTATACTGGGGTATGCCTCATCATTCCATGAGTGTGGGATTCTTTGGTCACATGGGTAGCTTTTTTTCCATGTATTCATTTTTTCTAATGAAATGTGACATCCTCCACCTTTGGAGGGATGTTTTCTCCTTGATAAACATATGATAATAACATTTCGATCTATTTTTATGTTGATACCTCCTTGGAATTAATCACCTAGTCTGGGTGTCCATTAAATATTAAGACGTTATTGTTGAAACTCTTACTATTTCTAAGTCTTTATGCATGCTGGTTAATTACACTACATGTATCATGAAGTTCCAAAGGGTTCAAGTTAGTGAAGCGACCTTTAGTAAAGAATGTTTTCAGGTTTAGCATGGAAAGCGTGTATGGACGATGGAAATCTAGTACACATAGATTTCCCTTTAAAAGAGTGATTCTTGAGGGTGAAAAGGCATGAGTCCTCCCATGTCAAAATCGATGAATTGTATGCCATATGAATGTTTTTAATGTTTTCCTCATCTTCCCATGATTAACACAGGGTATGTATCAGGTTTAATGTCTACTAGAGATGAATCAGACTGATCGAGACAATTATAAATGTTGATTATATGGGTAAAAACCTATCATAGATCACATAGAACGTTTAATATATTGATGGGTAGGAACACCCAGTAAGCACTGACATAGGATGGTATATCCGCTAAAGGGAATGATTTTTTAATGTGAAGGAAGATCAGGACACCACAAAGGGTGGATTAGATGATGGTGGGTCCCAAATAAGTGGACACCAAGGTTTACCAAATGTTGTGATTGAACCTAAGGGAGGTTTCCTTAATACACTATTTTGAACTCATATATCTAAGTCCACATCATTAGAGAGGGTGTGTCATGGGATTGGGGTGTATGTAATAGACAATGATCCAGAAGCATGAAGGGGATGGAATTTGGTTAGTATCCCAGTATCTACAACAAGAAATTCGGTGAATGGCGCTTACACATGGTTAGCTACCCAAATGGACGGAATGAGTTCTCTATAATGGATTGGCTTGAATGAACTTCAGATGGATATAAATGAGGTAGTGATGGATGAAATGAATGGGGATGGAACTGATAACTTGTGTAAATTTCAATGTATTTGGCTTGATCCCGGTGGAGGTCTCATGTGTATCCCTGTTGAAGGTAATACATGTCCACGCAGTTATGGAATGTGGTGATGATTTAACTGAGGAGGTGGCTCGTGGGAATTTAAAAGTGCTTAGGGACTCAAAGGAAATAGAATAAATAGAATAAGCCATAATATTCCCAAGACACTTTTCCTTGTGGGAGAGACCATGATGAGGAGTGGGAGTTGGTATTTCACCACATAGAGGTTTCCTTCATGCCGTGCTAAAATGGAAACAATCAATGACCACATTGTTCAATTATGGGGTACAAAATCTTGTTGTACATAAAGGATAGAAACCCGAAGACATGATATGGAATCTATATGGTTAGAGACCCATCATAATAGTGATAATATTTGATGGAGGAGTATGGATTTATTATTGGACATATACACAAATAAAACCCATGAAATGGTCTGACACCACTATGTGGTGGACCAAGGATATGGGTCCCAATAATGGGGACATCGAATTTTAAAAGAGTTTGGGGTTGAACCCCAGAGAGTCTTCCCATATACCACATATAGTGGACTGGTATCAAAACACATGTAGTTCGAAATCATAGAATTTATCGTCATTTGAGAAAAATGAGCATACAATTTAATATCAAACAGGATGAGTCTTAAATAACGTGAAGTTTTAATGACCGATGGGGCATGGGACTTTCACACCCCGACCGGCACATCATTTTAATTTATTTAAATTGGGCTTCACTTACGAGCCACTTTTCAAACCAGGATTCTTTTTTGAAAATTAGGACCTTATATGGGCACGCGACTGTGCGAGCAACTGTACACGCGACTGTGCGCCTGAACTTGCACATTGTCCGACATAATTTATAATTTTATTATTATTTCGGTTGGATTAATTATTCTAGTTTTTTTATTACTATTATTAAAATTTATGTTAAAATTTTAATCAGGTTATTACTATCATAATTTTTTCAGTTAATATTTTTAATTAATTCTTTAATATTTAGTTGTGGTTATAATTATAATTTTATCAACTTATTATTATTAACATACTCATTTTTATTTATATTTCCAGTTTTATTTATTTATTTATTATTTCAAAGTAGTTTGTATTTTTTCTTAATTCCCATCCTTTTTATTTTCTTCTTTTTCTTTTATTTTTATTGCTTCTACTTTCTTTTATTATTTTTATTTCTTTTTTTCTCCCACTTTTCCCCTTCCATCTACCTGGTTTGTCGCGCAAGACCCCCATCCCACTGGTTTGAGATGTTTCCCCCTCCTAACCCTACCCTCTCCACTGCACCCCCTTTCCCCTTGCTCCCTCCGGACAGCCCCCCCCCCCTCCATCTTCAGTCCGCTGCCGACCGACCCTCCTTTTCCTGTCTGACTCTGCGCGCTGCACATTTCTCTCACTACACTTCCTTCCGGTGGAATTACTCACCCTGGAACCCAACCCTCAGCCGCACGCTGCCCCCCTTTCCCTTCACCTCATCGATGGACTGCTCTTTCTCTAGTCTGGCGTCAACTAGCTTCTCCCCTAGTCTATGCCACTCATTTTCCTCATGCCAATCCCTTATATATCACACCAACAACCCAATTTCTCTTGCACATCCCCCTTTTTCCATCCCATATCTGGATGTTTCTCTAGCTGGTGTCCCCTCTCCACTGTGCTAATTTAGTTGGCATCCCTCAAACCGATGCACCGCTCCCTCCTCAGCTGCCATGCACTGCAAAATTGCCTGAAATAGGGGTCCGACGAGCATTTCTCCCCTCTGCACAGTTTCACTCTACTTCCATATCATGACTAGACCTTTTTTGTACAGTGCAGCGCACCTCCGGCACCACCCTGTCTTGATTGGCCAGCCTTCCCCACCCTCATCGAAAGTGCGTTTGTCTTCAGTTGGCCTCCCAAAACACTTATCACACATGGATTTTTCTTTTGATGGATTATTATTCTCTTTAATAGAATTACAAGTTAGTTTTTCATGTTTATTAATGTCCATTTGTGATGATTTCGGTTCAATGTTTGGTTTTTAGCATTTAATTTGTGTTGTTGTTGCACAAATGGAGATAATTTGGAGTTGCACACCAAAATATAAGATGTTGGTCTACGTTGAGGTATGTGGTTCCATTACCAATTATTATTTGATTACTTAATTTGAAAGTTCAACTAGTTAGAGTGTTATTTAATTAATTTTTATTCTGTGAAGTTGATTTTCATTGAATTTTATTTTATATCAAAATTATTTAGAAGCTTGTTTCAATAATATTTTTACTTGATTATGAAATCATCTATGGATAATTGTTATTATTTTTTAATTGTGAGGATAGTTTATTAATTAGTTTCATTGATGTGATTTAATTTTTACTTGAGTTTTAGTATGTCTTAATGTGTTTATTAGTGTTTTTAAGTGGTATGAGTATGTTGTTGATGTGGAAACCCAGGTCAGAATATTCAATAGTGTTCTATAAATTGTGATATTACATTGTTAGGATGTTAAATGGGTGCAATTGGTGTTTTGGTAAAGTGTCAGCATGAGTTCTATCTTGAATGAGAATTTGAGTAGATATTATTATTGTTTTAGTTGTGCGGATTATTTTTAAATGGGTTTTGATGTTTTTTGAATGTTTGTTTGACTGAAGAAATGGTCTTTTAACTATGTCGGTTGTTTCATTAATTGCATGTGTGATTCATATTGTATTCCTGAGATGGTGAGATGTGCGTATGGTCATGTAGGAGGGTATGGGTTGGTCTAGTGTGTGAAGTAGTGTTTTGTCTATAAAAATTATTTGTGAAAAAATTGAATTGTTTAATTAAATAATTAAAAATGGTGAATAATTGTTTTGGTTATATTGTGTAATGGTTTTGATGCTTAATTTCATGCAACATGTGTGAAAATTATTCAATAAATCCTTTTAATGGTGTTTCTGGAAGTGAATGTGTTTTCCTTGATTGTGCAGTCATTTTAATTGGTTTTTTATGTAATGTGGGTTTAGTTTTGGTATCCTATTAGTGTGTGTTGTTCCAAATGGATTTTGTGTGTGCAAATGATCATTTTGGTGTGTGAAGGGTATTTTCCAGTTTGAATTTATTGTTATAACATGTGACATGAACACTGAAATACATGAGCAAAAACAGGAAGCCCATGTAGCTAGGAGGGTGAACTAGACTAGTGGGATAGTATTCCATAGGTGACTCGACCCGGTTTCCGTGGAAGGAATGACGATTGCAACACTAACAATACTATACTCTTCTTAGTTTTATGGCCTTCTAACCCACTTTTTCTGAGGGTCGTGGCATTCTATGCCACTTTTTCTGAGGGTTGTGGCCTTCTAAGCTGCTTTTCACCTAGACACAATGATCTAGGGGCCCGAGCTAGCTAACACCCATATGGCCTCTCCCATATTAGTGCTCATTGGTTACATTACGCTCATCAGTGTGCCATTCTGGTTATTTTAAAAGTATGTGTGTGTGCGCGTGTGTGCATGCACGTGTGTTTTAATTTAAGTTGTTCCTTTTTAAAACATCTTTCTCTAAACCTTTTTTCTCTAAAATTGTTCAATATTTTAGTTATTTTCTTTAATTAATGTTGAAAATGAATTTTTCATTCAATAATTGTGTGTGGAAACATTTATCGGTGGCATCTTACTAGGATTTTAGCTCACACCTAACATACACCTTTGGGTGTATGTAAATTTTGTTTTTTTATTCTAGTTTGAGGAATCAGGCTTAGCAATGGTGGTTTGGGTTGTCAATGGCATCCTGATGTTGGTTTACTGGTTGTGGCTTGGGGAAGTGACTCCTCATGTCACACAGAGGTTTGTGTTGAAGTATTGGTTTACTTTGATGTAGTATCTTTAGGGTTTTTAGTTCAAGGTGTAAAAATTATTTCTGAACTTAGTATAAGGGTCTGTTTGGTATTCTATTTTTAGTTTCAATTTATTCATCTTGTTGATTGTTTTATATTTATCCATCTGGGTAAATCATTCCCATGTTTATTTTTGATACCCCAGGCATTTGTGCCAACCCGTGGGTATCAGGAATTCTCTTCGGGCCTTGTCGTGGACCGAGTCAGGCGCTGGGTCAGATTGTCACGCGATATGGTTCGTGACAACATGTTATCAGAGGCGGTCAGGTTTTCCTCTTGTTTTTCGGGATGTCAGGTATATTGGAGATAAGGATGTCGGTACTCGAGGGATAGGTGCGAGAACAGTGTCGCGAACTCTTACTCGTTTCGATCCTTGAGTAACCAGGGGTTGTTCAGTATTTATGTTCTTGGATTTGGTCCTTGTGGATGGGGGATGACAATAAGAGTGAACCGGTTTTGTTCCCGGTCTCCCATTGATTAGCGACCCATGTGATTCTTGAGAGTACTGTTCGACACTCCAAGTGGTTGGTGCTTGCCTAGGGCATGGTCTGCTAAACCATGTAGCCAGGTTAGACATGACCACTAGTCCTCCACCCAAGTGCTTTAATATTTGTTATGTCTTGTTTCAGTTTTGGGATTGATGCAAAATAGTTTTCCATTATAAATGGAAGCAGACTTTGGTGTTTCTCTTATTTCACTTTGGTCTCTGGTGGGCATGATTTTTTGGGTGCCTTTCTCTTGGACCTTGTTTTTGGAATTTGGTGTTTATTTTCAAAGATAAATTTCTAAAATAATTTCAGGGGTTATTTTAAATTAGAGTGAGTTGTTTTATAATTTGAAATATTTTTTGAAATTTGTCAGGAGTTTCGAAATTTTTATGGAAATTGGTATTTTTCGAAAAATTCGGAATGTGTTGTTTTGAAAGAAAAAGAGCCTTGTTTCTTTTCCAGTTGTATTCCTATGGGTGCTCGCATGTGCATGTAAAAGTGATTAAGTGATAGTTAATGGATTGTGTGGTTGGGTACCTGGGAGGCACGAAAATGAAAATCTGTGAGGCATCCAGGAATATCAGTGGTGAGTGGTTGATTTTTAAAGTTGCATCTTGTTTTCTAAAAGGGGGGGTTTTCTCTAAAATGGGTTTTTGTGCTTAAATGGTTTTGGAATTGGGAAATGGTTTTGAGTCCAGAGTAAAAGAGATGAAATCAAAAAATTTGTTGGGTTTTATTGTATTGTGTTTGGTTTTTCAAGTGGGTGTTTTTATTTACGGATGAATTCATGTATTAAACTGACATTGTTTGATTTGTTTCCAATATAGGGATGTTTGATTTGTGATGTGTTTGCATTTGTGTAAGGTTGTTTTGTGTTTCATGTTTTGAGTATGCCCCCTATAAATGTACCATGGGTTCCAGCAGGTCTCTCTCAGTTCTTGGCCCGACCCAGACTCTCAGTGGAGTGACATAATAGGGTTCTACTCGGTTGTGTCAGCTTTTTGTAGATGTCGAGGTCGAATGAGTACTGTTGAATTATTTGCGATGTACGGTGTATCATTGGTTTTTTAGGAACTCTAAATGTTGTGTGTGTGTAAGTCATCTAGAGTGTGTTTGGAGGAGCGAGAATAGATCAGTAAAGGACGATCGTCTCGTTTGCTATGAATGGGGATTTCTTGAGCCATCCTCAAGACTACCTCCATCTTGAGGTTTCACCTAAAGAAGTGAGGGAGAGGGGAAGTGGTTGACCTCGTAGGTGCTCGACCCGTCAATTGGCGGTGAAGGGGTGCATTGACCTTTCTGTTGAGCTAGTTTCATGTTCTCTAGAGGTTGTGTGGAACAATCAACTTTAAGCACATAATAGTTTTTGGTCGTGTCCATATTGTGGTAAGTGCCGGTTACTCATCCGATGAAGAGTGTGAACCAATGGGACTTGTTCTCAGAGTGCCACTGTCGTCAGTTTTGTCGCGCGTTTCACATGCCTCTCAATCTCATACCCTTATTGTGGTCATTCAGACACCCTATGTCATTCACTGCAATTATTAGGTGGTATGTTGATGGAGTGTCCGCTTAGGGGACGAGGAGTAGTATGCAGGTTTATTTTCCAGTGGAAGATGTTCCAGTCAGAGGTGGTCAGCTTATGACAGTGACACGGTAGATGCTTCAAACATCAGGGCCCCAGCCATAGGTCTCGGGGTGAAGCATGTGCACAGTGAAAACTTGTCGTACGTGGTACGAGTTTGGTCTTACATAAGTCTTCAATGACATATGATGACCCGACATGGTTCGTAGAACCTATTGGTCGATTCTAATGTGGGTGAGTCAAAGTAAGAGGCACAGCTAAAGGATGTGGAACCGATTAGTCGAGTGAATATGGGAGGCCCTTCCATCAGGTGATAATATATGTAACTCGCTTATCCAGTATTTTCATGCACCTTATGTGGTTAGTAATACTATTCTTATGTGTAGTGGAAATGAAATAATACAAAAAAATCCTACAGATATCCTACCAACCAGCTATGGACCATAAGGGTTAATATTTCTACTAAAAAAATAGGATTCCTTCCATTTGTTATATGAAACAATTGATCCTGGAGGCTTTCAAATGTGATAGAGTTCCTATAATTGGTCCACACCTAAAAATAAAGAGGGACAAATTCTGTAGAGGATCACTCATCCCATTAAAATGGGAGAAAGTAGGATTCTCGAATCCTAAGGGTGATTCTATATCATACACCCAGGCCAGATATGCATTTCCATCAGGATGAATTACCACCAGTCATGATTCTAGAGCCTCAAAGAGGGAAGTGAGAGAATCCATCAGATTATCTGAAGGACGGATTGTATATAGATGAGGATTACTGACTACTATTACTTTGGTTGGTTCTTCTATATCGTAATATGGATGGTATGTTCATGGAGTAGCTAGTGGAATGACACGAGGGCCCACTGTAGAAACCTGAGAAGAGGATAGTGAAACCTATAGATCACTCAATGGAATATAAGGTGTCCCTAAAGAATGGTTTATTCATAGCTCGGGTGGATTCAGTGATGCATACCAGGGTATTTTTTCACAATCATCTGCAACCACCCTACCTTAATGGGAAGGGTTATCAAAATCACCCAATGTAAATTATTCAAAGATTTCTACGCATCCCTACATCCCCAACAAAGGATGGTTTTGATAATTCCATGGATAAGAATTATCTGGAAGTTGTTCTTAGTGCACTCACCAAGGATCTTGTTGATGATACTTACCTATTCAATGAGTAATTGGTGAATCGTAGCCTTTTGGGGATCCTCATTCATATTTTACCCTGAATCAGAGGGTTCATAGGGATTGACTGTCCCCATGAACGATTTTACCTTTCAATGATCTCAACTGAGATGTAATAAATCTGATGTTTTTTCAAGACCAAGAGTTTGTCTTTTTTTTTGTTATTTTTTACACATGTAGGGTCTTCCAGGTGTTTCACTACATTTTTAGACTATTCAAATTCTCTGAACCCTATTATGATGACTCCTACTGGGTATATCCTAGGAAGACTATATTTATTGTGATGATTCCTGAAAGAATATCTTTTATATCCTAAGGCGAACCAGGTTGGCAAATGATATTACTAAAATGATGGGAATCATACTACCTAGGCCATAGATCAAGAAATGTGGGGAAGACACTTTGATAACTTTATGGGTCACAATAATTATATTGATGCATTGTTTCTATAGGGTCTGATGATAACTCGGTGATGTAGGGTGAAGAGGAATTAGGAGTGCAAAAAAATCAAACATGTGGCACTGCTGGCCAATTTCGTCCAAGTGTTCTGGATCATTTGGAAAGATAACGGTCACTGAATGAGATGGAAATGTGTCAAACCTATGGATTGGTGGAAGAACATAAACTCATCTAGGGGTAGGGACTCTATAATATTTATGTTTGTTTTTGGGATTGGCCAGATCCTATTTGTGATATGGCCCGCTGTGAGAATTCCCCACAAGATTCTCAGCTCAGACCCATATTCTGGACCTTCGTTTACCCAATCATTGACTCAGGGGGGGTTGAGGGATAAGTAATTTCATTTATGTGGACCATTTATGTGGCAGACTGGTTAGTAGAGAGTACTATTCACAAGCTATCAAACCACTGATTATTGTGATGTCTTCTAGTGAATGCCAATACTATATCACCACATCCCTATAGGATGGGTATTGACCACTGCGTCCCATTTAGGGGTTGTGGTCAATGGTGATTGATCAGGTTGTTGTTCATGATCGCCTGATCCCCATAACAACTCTCTATGATTTCTTGTTGAAGTACAGAAGTATCCAGGTGATGACAACGAGGACTGAATAATAAGACCCATAAATGGAGCCGAATCATCCTCCTCTAATATGTGTCTATGGAAAAATTAAGGTATATTTTTCATCATGGTTTCACGGAGAAAAAATATGACATTCAATGTTTATTCGCTATACACTGATATAGAGGATTTAGGTGAGGGTCCCAAATATTATTTAGACTCTTCTTCAGAGTCTGAAAATTGTTTGGGTTTGACTATGATATATGAAAACTTAATATCGTTTCATTGGCGGCAACAACACTTCCTCCTTCTCAAGGACCGTTCAAAATTTCAAGGAAGATTTTGGTCCTAGAGAGGACCTCGGTTGTGGTTGGTGTTGGAGTAGGGAGGACTCCATCTTGGATGATCTAGGGTGTAGGGTAACCAAGATCAATATTTATTGGAACACTGGGCGGACCACTGCAGTGATGGGTGACAGGGTGAAGATGATTTCATATCCTATTAGTGTATCATTGGGAAGGACCACCACATTGATTGGTACATATAAAATGAGGAAATTCACATTGATGACCTTAAATATGGGAAAAACCTGCATGTATGGGATCAAGTTAATGGGAAGGACCTCCTTATAGAACCTCATAATCCTAGGTTGACCCGCGATAACTACCGGTTGCAATGGAGACATAGAGAGTCATCCCAGCCTACTCGTTGGGTGATTGAGGCCTCAATACTGATCAGCTACAATGATTCCACTATTATAGGGTAGAATTTAGGTTATTGAACATGTTAGTGGTGGCTCAGGACATTGAAGGTGTAGAATATGACACCCCCAGGTGGGAATCCTACTAAGCATGCACTCGATGTTGACGTTAAGTAAGCCGAGATAGGGTTGGATATTTAGGGGTAATGGACCACCTGATCTTTGGTATACATGACTAGATGGTGGATTTTTCAGGATATTCTGGGAGAAATACTTGGTGGCCTCATGGCATAAGTCGTAACCAGGATGGATGAGAAACCCCATACCTCATAGGTGTAAGAGAGTGAGTCATAAGATCGTTCTAGGGAGAGGCTCCTACAATTATTGAATTTCAAATTGGGGAGCGGTGGTTCCCCATGAGCCCCTTGTGGTTTGTGGTTATGGTTGGGAGTTGAGGCCCCCATATCTTGATAGGCCATATCCAACATAGGTATGACCCCCTCGTATATGTATCGATTGACAAGAATGTCCATTATCATCTTTTGGACAATTTGTTATGGTGAGACGGTTCATGGGAATTCGGTAGTTGGGGTAGTGGATGATGTATTGATGGAGATGAAGGTATGTGATATTTACATAACAGTATTTCCCATAGTTGTTCCTCTTCGTTTGTGGGCAGGAGGTAATTGGTTTATTGTATGTGTAGCCTGGGTCCTCTAAAGATTGATGATTTAGGCATCAATACATATTGTAGGAATGAAATTCATAGTTACCTAGAGTGATTTGCCTTTATATGTACGAATTGAAATATAATTGGTAAAAATTTCATAGAATATGATTCCCCAAGATTAACTACCCCAAATCCTAGTAGATTTCAAGCCAATCACTCTATTTTCATGGCAGGATTGGTACCAGATAGTAGGATCAGGTGACATGCTCATCTGTTGATGCCCTGAGTGTAACCAATCCCCATAATGAGGTGAAGAAATTTCAGTTTGGTTCACCATTTCTATTTCCTTTATTATTTACCACCCGAGCACACATTTTCATGATATGTGTATGGGATTCTTAGGTTTGAAGGGTCAAATTGTTGGCCTGTATTCCCGATTTCCAAAGGCGAGTAGCATATATTTCCTCGTGAGAGATGTTTCCTCCGTGATCGAAATGAGATGATGGGATATTATTCTCTTATTTCATAGATTCCACAATGGATTTATTATCCTAGTCCGGGTTTTCATTAATGATTAAGACATTCTTCATGAAACTATTTCTAGTTTATTGTATTTGAGTATGATAGTTAATATTGCTACCTCTATCATGTTATTCAAATGGGGTAAATTCTGGGAAAACCCATGGGTCAAAAGATTACAAATGATGGGTATCGCTGACATGTTTGGATGCTGAAACACTAGTACACCGAGATTTTCACATATAGGAGGGATTCTCAAGGGAATGGAATCATGAGGCAACCCACATAGAATCCAGGTAATTCTATGATATTTTAATCTCTCTGAGGTTTTCCTCATCTTTTCACATTTGACATGGGGGGTTTCACAGGTTTAACATCTACTGCAGATGGATCTGACAGATAGAATCACTTCAGAATGTTCATTTGATGAGTACATCACTATAAGGGACCACCTAGAATGTTTACTAGATGGATGGGTCAGAACGACCAATAAAGATGGACCTTGTTTGGTGTGTCCCACAATGGGGGATATTTCACAACATGACAGCTGATCTGGACACCAAAATGGGTGGATCAAAGGATGGATAGTCCCAACAGAGGGGAATCCATGATTATTCATTGGATGGTATTGAACCATAGTGATTCTTCTTACATACCATATTTAAAAGACATATATCAAACCCACATAGTTCATGAGGCTACAACATGGGATCATGGTTTACCAAATGGAAAAAGAACCAGAACCATGAAAGGGATTAGACACAGTTAGAGGCCCATGTGCTATAAAGAGAAATGAGTTGAATGGGATTATAAATGGTCAACGGCCCGTATGGATTGAATGACATTATCAGGATTTGGATTCCAAGTTAAAATCGACATGGATATGGATGAAGTGTCGAAGAGTGGAATAAATGGGGATGGAACTAAGAACCTATGTAAAGGTGACAATATTGGACTTGATCCCTAGGGAGGTATCCTTCATATCCTAATAGTAGGCAGTCTACATCCATGTAGTTCAATAATGGGGCAATGAGTCACTAGAGGAGGCTGATCATGAGAATGGATGTATGGATGGGGACTCGAAGGAAATAGAATCCATAGGTTAAGGAGTAATCATCTCGAGTCACAAGGGATTGAGGGAATGACCAGGACGAGGAGTGGGTGATGGTATAGAACATCATGGAGGTTTCATTTGTAGCTTCCTAAAAAAACAATAATATCAAATTCCAAATAGTTCATGAATGAGGAATAGAATCAGGGTGTACAAAAAGGACAGTAACACGAAGATATTCTGGGGAATACACATGGTTATCAGCCCATCAAATGAGGTACACTCATTGTTGGAGGCGTAGGGATTCAGTGTGGGACTTAAACACTAATGTGACCCAATAAATAGTCTAAAACCACAAAGGGGCGGAACAAGGATGTGGGTCCCAAAAAATGTGATACCAAAGTTCACCAGTGTTTGTAGCTAATCCTCTGGGAGGCTTTATACATACCATGTCTATGAGACATGGATAAAAAACAACATAGTTACAAATAATATAGCTTAACATCATGTAGGATGAATTGTGCATACATTTTAACACCACACGGGATGAGAGGGACCCCACATGAAGTAGTTGGGCCCAATGGGTCACGGTATAGAACCTCATGAATGATTTGTACTTACATTTCAGGAAAAGGGATAGGATCAAAGTCTACATAGTTCATAAATTAGGGGAGTTGGGATTACATGATATGCCATAACAAATGGGGTATCATTATTTAATCTAACTCTAAACCCTTGTGAATCATGCTTGGTGTGTGAAACAAGATGCATCAATTGTCTCGAAGATCACATCACAAAAGGTGAACCCATGAGGAGTAGATTATGTCTTATGTGGGGATAGATTACCAAATAGGAAACATGTGTGTAAGTGTGGTATGCAGCATAGGGGGAGGAATATTTGGACTTACATCAGTCTGGATGCCTGAGGAGGTATTCCCAATATATGTGGATGTTATGGAAAATATACATGGAGAACCCCATAAAGGTGTGTTAGGGCTTACACAAAATCCAAATGAGGAACACACGAAGACAATATGCATAGGATGAAGAGTGAGAGGAAGCTGGTTCCAATCACATTCATGGTCCCCATGGGCCTGTAACTCATCCAGTAAGCATTATTTAATGTCATATACTATGGATGTGTGGTATCTTTTTTAGTTTAACATCATAAAGATTGGACAATGAGGAATCACTCCACACCCCTAGGGCTTACATAACATGTACCCTCCTCCAATGTGGAAGTGAAATAATCTGAAATGGCCATTATTGGTGGTTTTGGATTGCTCCATGGGGGGTTACATGTTATATTGGATATGTGATGAAGCTATAACTATTAGGGTGACTATGCGATGAAGAAAAGTACAAGGAAACACAACATGATGCATGAATCGGGGAACCATCAAATCACTTCATACCTGCCTGAAGGGCCTCAAAAGTGGGGTCTTTGCAAAGAAGGAGACCTCACAATGAGGGTATTCATGAAGTATTGATTCTTACTGAATAGGATGTACATTTTTATGCTCTAGTTATTCATAATGAAGATGGTCTTTACTAAGAAAATGGTCTTCACAAAGGAATGATGCTTCATTAAGGTAGGTTTTCAAAATATTAGAGATTATCCATTGTAAGTGACTCTTTATTTGGATAGTTCTTAATCGAGGATTAATTCTCTGCGAAGATGTAGTAACCCTGAAGGGCCTCCCTCCATTGTGAACAGAATAGGCTTTTGCAACGGGAATTCCCACCACAGGCGGTAGCTGCGAACAAAAAAAAGGAAGCATGTATCACAGAGGCCAAGTACCATTAGAGATTCATTTTTATAATCCTTGAAGGACTTTGAGAGATGATATATTTGAAGGGGAAAGGGGGGAGTTATAATGGAATGAGGATGGGGTGAGCCTTTAATTTATAGATAATATAATGTCATAGGGGGGTGTAGAGCTTGTCGGGGAGAAAATAAGGGTTCCACTGAAGAGGGGGAGATTCCATGAAGCCAACACGGTGGTTTCAGACTCAATGAGGATCACTGAATGTGACGATCACGATGCTGGATGTGAGAAAAAGTGACATTATGGGGAGGCAAGGCTCCGTGAAGCATCATCTGACTCGCTGCGGGTCTTTCATGTCTTGGAGAGGATTGATTAAGTGGCCCTCACAATGTAGGCTATAAATATAACGTGACGCTGCAAAGCTATCAAGATTTGTCAAACTCATAGAGGGTTGGTCACAGATGCTCATGATCATAGAAGAAGGGTGGAACAAGCAAGGTCTTCTGGAATTAGGCCCCTATGGGTAGGTTTGGGGGAATTTAAGGCCATTATGAGTCTCTATTTATATTGAACAGAATGTGAATTTTTTCATAACACATGTGGAAAAAATTTTGGTGCTAACAATCATGTTTTTTAAAGTATTATAAACTATATTTGAAAAACCAAACATCTTATTTGGAATAGGACTATAAATGTTTTTTAATATTTGGCCTTTTATGATAACATTTTTATGAGTATTTATAAAAATATTTCAGTTTTAATTGAATAAAAATAAATCTAAATATTTAATATACTAGAATTATATATTTTATCTATTTCAATGTATATTTATATCATGTATTGATCATTTAATGCAATATAATTCACTGGAGTCAATTTCTAAATTAATTTTATATAAAATATTTCAACATCTTGGTGTTTTTTTACTTTAAAATTTTCATTTTTCATTAAGCCAACATGAATAAAGTTTAATTAATTTATGAAATATATATGTTTTAAATTAAGGAAAATGGATTTGACAACTGGAATCATAAGAAATAAAATTATTAAATAGTTCCCATTTAATTTTGGAGAATTTGAATAATAACATTAGTAATCTTTTTATTTCCATTGTTAAGGGTAAAAAATAATATTTTAGATATTAAACAATTACCCTATCATTTGTACTAGTTTTATTTGATTATTACATTTGGTCCCTAATCATTAAAGTATATGATATGATACCCCTTATAGCCTTATGAATGGAAATATAAAATTTTTAATATTATTTTAATAGGAAAATCAATTTGGTCATACCTTTGTTAATAAAAAATATATTTTTAATATGGGGTTATATAGGGGATAAAATAATCTATAAATAGTATATTGAAAGATATAATTTTTTTCAATAGTAGGAAAATTTATTTTATTTGTAGAGAATAATTATTTAGATTCATTACTTTTACAATGATGATGCAATAATTTTTTAACAAAATTAAATATAAAAATTATGATATTAAAACTGTTAAAATAGATATAATTGGAGATAATTATTTTCCCTAAATTTGCAAGATAACATTGTTATGTTATTAATTTCATAATGTATATGGTACTAATATATCATTCTATTATAGTATATTTAAAATGGTAATTATTCAATAGTATCAAAAATGACCTTATAGATGCTTTAATGTATAATTTTTTTATTAAATGATATAAAATTTCATAAAATTTCAATATTTTCCAAATAATTAGAATAATTATTCAAAAATCATAAATGACTCTTTATTTAATATTTTTTAATTTTATTTTAATTATATTAATTATCAATTTTTGAATTACATAATCAAATTGTATGATTTAAAGTAGTTAAATAAGGTTGAAAACAAAATGATAAGGATTTAAAAAATTGGCAAAACATATCTAATTTTTATTAGATGATTTAATTTACACTGAACCTCATCATTTATTCTAAATAATTCATTTTGGATCAATTTATTATGGAATATTAATTTATGTTAATTTAATTATTTAAATTTTATGAGATTTCGGCTGTCATTTCTTATATAGGTGTATCCTTTCATCTCATATATATATAATTAATTACCAATTATTTTCAGAAAATATCTGAAAAAAATCATCTCTATATTCCATCTCAAGATTATAATAGAACTATTTTCAGCATAATACCCTCAATAGAGGTGTTAATGTGTTAATAATGGGTTATAATAGCTACCATTTTAAATAATGTTTTTCTGTTTTATTTTTATCTATCACTTCCTTCAATTCATCATGAACCATAATTAAACAATAAATCCAGTATTCCAAATACACCAATATTTTTTAATGTCAATATAATCACCAATATCCATATGAAAAATCATCAAATGGGAGAATAATAAATGAATATTGTTTATTGAAAACTTCCACATCGCGAAGCGATATAATTCATTTTCAATCACCTATTCTCAAGACTACTTATATAGATTTAATTAATGTTTATATTTAATACTCCTAACATATTTTTCATTATTAAAATTTAATATATTATTTATATTCATATCTTTGAATGCACCTAAATATGATAATGACCTTCCTATGTACGAGTGACCTATCACATTCAAAAAGTGATGTGTTTTTTATCTTCACCACATCACAAGGATGTTTTATTTACGTATATTTAAAATAATAATATTATATTTTTAATATTAGTTTAATTATGTAATTATAAAATAATAATTACATTCTTTCCATATTTATCTTTGAAAAACGAGAACATTAATCTTGTGTACGTATGACCTCCCATCTCTATGATTGTAACATAGTTAATTTTTCATAACAATTCAAAATGGTTTTAATTGAAATTATAATTCATGTATAAAGGTGATTAAACATCACTAAAAAATATTCTATAAATTATTGAATAATGTTCACTTTGATTATAAAAATCATATCAATGTCATTTTGGACTCCTGTATCAATTATCATTACAATGTACGACATGATCATAAGTCATAAATAATTGTTATAACATAATAATAAATGATATAAATGGAATAATAAATGTTTAATATTTTCTCTTAAAATTTTATAATTATCATATTTTTAATATTAAGAAATAGAAAAAAACATATGTGATGAGTCGAACACATGATAAGTAACTATTATATTAATAAGCCTCATATTAGATGCTTTAAATTTTTTTTTTAAATTTGATTTCCTTATATGTACAATAATTATTATTTATGTATCCATATGGGCATGAATGTTTTAAATTTTCAATTTTCAAATTACACACAAATTTTATGAAAATTCATTCTTTGGAAAGTTTTATTTAATGGACTTTTTATTAAAAATCCTTTTAAATGTTACACATTCAATGGTTTTTTCAAAATCCAAATGTAATTTTTTTATTAAAATATTTATCATGAATGAAATATCATGATTTAATGACACAATTTTACATAAATTTTTTATTTATTTTATTGCATAGTTTATTCAATATAATTGTGATCATTAGTGTGTGAATGGTTGTTTATTTTACAATCTATTTTTATAATAAATGGGTATTTTTTATATATAAATGCTTCTCTCTTGTGATTAAAGGACTTCTCAAGGTTTTTATTCATGATATGTTCCACAGAAGTTTTACAGTATAGGTTGATCCAATTATATACCATGATTTGAGGGTTTGACCTCCATTATAGCTCATGATGTGAAGGGTGATCCCAATTATAGATCTCCAATTCATAGGTTAATTTGAAGATTGATGTAAACCATATATTTATTCTATTTATAAGGTTTAATGGAAGGGTAATTTGGTAAATATTCCCAAAGTACCTATAAGATATTTCTATTCTTATTAAGAAGTTTTGATGAAATTATTTTTTTGGATTACTTTCATTCAATGATCAAATTAAATACAACCATTAAGTACCTTATAAAGAATTTTATACTCATCCCTTTATTTAAAATGTTTATCAAATGGATTAAATAAGATTTTATAGAAGTATTAAATCAAAGGGATATTTTCGATCATTTTTAACAACATAAATCATGTTTCATTTTAATGGGTTTTATAATATATAAAAAATGCATATTGAGTATATGGTTCCAATGGTAATGTATGAGTTTAATTTGTAGGATTTTATCTGAATTTCCTAAATCTATAAACTATAATGATTTTAATATTATAATTCATATTTAGAAACATTAGGATATATAATTGTTAATTTTTTTTCCATCCAAAATATATTCCAGATATCTTTATTCTTGAGGAACAAAAACTATTTATTTATAGTTATTCCCATCATGATTATGAATGATAATTCTGTCATAATTTTTCTAATGAATCAAATATTTAGATATTTCCTTGAAAATTTTATTTTATTTTTCATACAATATGTTATTAAAACCTAACCAATGAGAAATTAATAACATATTGGTCATTTAAAATTTGTGTTATATGTCGTGAGAAAGGATACGCTGAATGAGACTTTTTGAAAATGGTACTTCTGGAAACAAATGGTGTCATTCGTGGCTCCTCTAATCATGTGAAATGACATATCAGCAGATCAATGAAATATGAACATTATCATGAAATGGACAATAATATCCTCTATAACTAGGATTCATAGTTTTCTTAGGTTGTAAATATATTAATAATTTTTTTTGTTAATTTATCTCTTATATAAAAATTGTAACCAATAAGACATGCAAAGGAGAAATATACCATTGGAAAGACGAATGCCAATAATGTTTTAATCAATATAATATGATGTTGGGAAATTGTAGTATAAATACGATACCATAAATTAGTGAAGGTATGTAATACATATTTCTTCTTTAAATTTTTTTTGGGTATGATAATAGTGTACAAATATATATTAATTTTCTATATATGATTCCCATTTAAATAGTCACGAGAAAAATTACTCAATGCGTGATTTATAACTCGTACCATTGATGATTTCATCAAGGTTTTTTTACCTCATCAATATTTAGAGAAGCATGATATATAAATTTATCACAATATTATGAAATAAATTTTATAAAATGAAATTTAATATGATCCAAATGAGTTGGTTAATGTTTATTGAAGATTATGAGTTATCATAACATTAAATCCTGATGAATTAAAAAATGGTGGCTGATTCTTTTTGAAGGGAATACCATGATACAATATCCTTGAAGAGGATTGAAATTTAGTCAATAAAATGTTATTTGTGGCTGAAGAAGAATATAGTAAGAACAGATAAAGATAAATCATATATAACATAATGGATATCATAACATTCCATTCCTAAATATATTTATGATATCTATAAAGAAGGTGTATAATATGACATGTTTTTTTTTATTTTTCAGGTGATGAAAATTGATAATACCATAGATATGTGATTTGGATCCCTAATATTTATTTCAACCATGTTTTAATTGATGAAGGATCAAATTGATGATTTATATATCTCATCCATTTCTATACATCCATGAAATATAAACATGTATTGAAATATAAACAACATATGTTTTAATATTAAAAGAAGGAATATTGAAGAATGTTAATCATGATGTATGATATGTTCTAATGTTAAGTGGGATGGATAAAATTTGTATGTCTTGTTTCTACTATTACACAAACAAATATTAAAATAGGAAATAATTATTATTATTAATATCGTAAGACTCACTCAAAATATTTAAAGGTTATAATTATATGTTCGTTATAGTTGATCAACATAGAAACAAATTAATTTTTCTTCTTTCGATGAAGATTTATCCCTTAAAAATCAAAATATTAAATATTTTGGTAATGTGTTGAGGGTAAAATGATTACATATATATATTGTTTCTGATAACTATTTGAAGAATAAATTAAGGTTTTGGATAAAACATCACATATCCATTGATACCTAGTTTTTATTTATCACAACATATTATCCTATGATAAATGGTCATCCTAAGAAAGAATTTCAATAACTATAAGATATGAAATTATCAGGTTTGAGGAATATATATAGATTTTTTGTTCAACACCTCCCCTAATAGAGTTATATTATCACAAGGTTTTCTGGTATATAATTATGATAGAACCATACAATGATAATTGCTGGAATTGGTGTTGGACATCGACATGAATTTATGAAGTAGGAGAGTAGAAACTAATAGGTCCTGGACATGTCTACTAAATTTCAAAGATGGTCCAAACCATGAATTTTCATATAAATATGAAATAATGTAGGTAAAATTGTTTTATAAATAGTTTTCAATGAGATATAAAGATTCAGTTTTATGACAATGTTTTCTTATGATTATATCCATATAATCAATGTTTGATATTTATAAAGAAAGATGATTTGATCATGATATACATTAATTTCTGATAGAGATAATATTTCCAATATTTTTAATGTCTATATAAATGATTTAAACCTCACAAATTTAACAATTTGATCTTATTTGTAACAATTTTGGATTTATAGTGTGTTTTGGGATAAAAAGTTTAAATTTCATAATTCTGGATTTTTAACATCTTTTTATCACATGGGTATTTTGGTCCTTTCTTATAAAATATAATTCCAAATTTTGTGATTCGAATTTTGTTTGAACCCTTATTTTATTTTCTTCAACTTTGTCTTCAAGACCAGGGGTTGAATCGATATTAATGGTGGCCACAAAAATCAATGAAGTTGACAATTGTTTCCGGGCGGACTGCATTGACTCCACCATATTTATGGAAGAAAATTTCGGCCTACACTACTCCAAATGATGCGATTCTACCTGGATATGACAGAGGACTCCAAGGCGCGTCTCCTCAATAAATTTCAAGCCGTTTGGAAGCCTTTATGATGGCCGTTTAGTGGTAGAATGTTGAAGGAATCTTCCAGGAAGCTTCATCCAGAGAAATCTATTTTTAATAGAAAGCCCTTAAATCCTTCAATACGCGTCCACTTAATCTGAAATTTTGAGGGTGGACGGCCAAGAAATTGATGAACACTATTGATGAAGAGGTACACGCGTGAATCGGCCATTTAATGGGTCTAAAACGCGACAACTTTGTGAAGATAAAATCTGCCTATAAAAGGAGGGGAGCTCCTACCTCTCAAGATATTCTATTTTTCACCACACCATCCCTCACAAAAGGGAGTTGGCTTGAGAGAGAGAAGGGGAAGGTGGAGATTTTGATCCTTAAGAAGATGAAATTATTTGAATATTCAATAGAAAAGATGAAGGCTTCTCAAGTGATGGAAGGCTAAGCGGCAAGTGGTTGCGGACGGCGACACCCGACGGACACTCTCTTCCGAGTTTGGATTTTAATGTGTAATCTTTTTTTTTTTGAATTTCTCTTGAACATATATTTTTGAATTAATCTGGTTGTTTTCCTTCTTAAATATATTTTCAACAAATTTGGTTTGACCATTGTTCCATCTATAAAGTAGAACAATTGACTTCGCTATTTAAAATTCTTTGGTGAGGTTTTGTCATTGAGCATAGCGAATTCAATTAGGTTCAATTACTTGGAGGTATTTAAATTATTGAATCACTTCTATAGGCAGGACAAAATTCATATTGAAGTCTTAAATATGGTGTCTTTTCAAATTTGAGTGTAAACCTGGGGGTCCTTGGGGGTACATTTAGGAATTTAAAATAAGAGATATTTTTTATATACAAGGAAGAAGGGAGTGTCCGAGAGGGTGAAGCTTGTCTGCGACTGCTATTTTTATTCTTGATTTCAAACCCACATTATCTTTCCTTTAAAATTATTTACATTTATAATTTAATTAAAATTTTATTTTCAAATTGTTAATCAAACCCCCATTTTGATTTCATTAAAAACAAACAAAACAACAAAAGTGACAGTTTTACAACTCGAACTGCAACCTTCTCGAGAGACAGCCCTGTGGTCACCACTGTGCTACATAAAAAGGGAAAATATTGATTGAGGGTTTCACGACAAAAACGCTCACATCAATTTCAATGAGACATTTTTTCCTTTATTGGTTAGTGATTATTACATAAAACTACATCAACTATTCTAATATATAAATGTGGTGTTCTATGTATCACATTTGAAAAAGTATATTGTTGACCATTCACATGTCATATAGAAAAATATTTTGAAGATTGATCATGATAACTAATTTGAAGAAAAACTAGAAGAAAATATTGAAAGAAGATTCATGGTGATGTAGAACGAGACCACTCAAAAAATATGTATTCTATAAAGAAACATTATGTTTTAGGAGGATACATGAGATCATGAACATGTCATGGTAGAAATATTCCCACTATTATGTTTTTGATGTAATAAAATGTTCAAGATGGAATTAATTTATGGTGTTAAAAAGAAACCACTCAAGTGTTTCTCCATAAATAAATATTATGTTCACTGTTTTTTCAACATGAAACAATAAAATTCAAATCCATAGAGAACTATATTAGTCAGCTATAAAATAAAAATATATAAATCATGGAAATATCTTTATGATATAGATTTTTATAAGAAAAACTAATAGTATTCATTTTAAACATCTATCACAATTAGTAGAGGTAATAAAATAATAAATATAATTTATGATTAATATAATTTTATTTAAATTTATAATTTTTCCATTGTTGATATATGTACAATTAAATCAAATTTTTAATGATTGTTTAATATACCAATAAATTGATTTCCTTTAAGTAATATTTTTATGATATTTTAAGATTTATATTAATGATTTATTTAACAATTTCAGGATTTTAACATTAAAATGATTTAATAATTTTAAGATTTTTATGTGTGAAATTAGATTAATATTAATTTTCTGTGTTTTTACAAAATATTTTATATTTAAGAAAATACTGAAACAACTACAGTTTTCTTTAAAAATCCAATCCTTAAAAACAGTAGCTTTATATGTGATAGGAATATTTTCTAAATAATAATAAAATATATTTTTTATGTTTTTAATTCTGTAATCTATAATGTTATGTTCAACTCATAAAATATAAATTTAATATTTAATCACATAAGTGATGTTATATTAGAGTTTATATAAAATTATTATTAATTTCTTTTGATGATGCATATTAAGTTTCATGTTTGGTTTCTGGAATTATTTTTATGGTGCAAACCCATTTTATAATAAATATACTACTATAATTAAAATGCATAAACATCAAAATTATATCTTATCAAGAAGATTAATGATTAAAAAAATAAATTAATTTAAAATAATTTTTTATGTTATGCGTGTATAGTTTAAAATAGTATTCCCTCATATATATTAAATGATTTATTTGAAATAGAGTGAATTAACCAAAAATAAAATACATATTTCGTAACCATGGACATATTTCATTTTTTTGTATTAATATAATTTACATAACTAATATCTAATTTAGATTAATAAGTTTTTAAATTACTAATCTAAATTTGATAGAAATTTATTAAATTTACATGACATTTTTACAATATGGAAATAAATTATTTGGTTTAAACCTTTTACTTACATGTTTGGAAATCCTTCCAACATATTACCAGATAAACATTGATCATATTTTTCATGTAGTAACCAGGATACACTTTTTCTATGAAAACAGAGTTGAAATTTACATGGCCTGATGGGGGTTCCCTATTCCATGGGGTTGAAGAATATGACATTGAATTATAAAAGGTAAACTAGTCTACAGATTGTACATATAAAAAGAAGAATATAATTAAATAAGTCAATATATCTAAAATATAATTCTAAAAAGAGACAGTACTGGAAACAAATTTGGTATAAAAATACCATTATAGTGAATCAATAAAGTACAAAATGAACAAGAAAATCTTACCTAGCCCAAAAATACAAAACACTCCAAGCCCAATGAATAGTCAACCACCACATCTAAGAGGTTCATTCCCCTATCTTGAACCAAACATAAGGAAATCTACTGATTCCGGAAGGAAAACGTCGTGCGTGATTTAATATCTCAATAGGGTCTGACAAAGTGTTCTTTAATAAGATACCATAATAATTAAATTACATCATGATATCAATTTCAAATATATTGTAATGGTATTGAAAATTAATATTTAAAACAAAATAGGCTTTTGATCCCTATTTATATACACGTTTTTACAATATATTGTGAAAAAATATTACATAATACAATTTATATAAATCAGAAGGAATGAGTATCATATTTTTACAAATATTGTCATATATATTGAAGTAATTACTCAAAAAAAATATTTTAATAGAACCAATGGTTTGATATTTTGATTATATAGGTTCCGTACACACTAATTTATATGATCATGAAAATGTGAATACACGACCTTTTGGCTCAGGCAGAATATGGCCAATCAACATCCCAATAAGGACAAGATCCGCTATAGTAGGTTTATGTTAGAATTTTAAACCATCAATCTATTTCTTGGTAATTACTATACTATCATGAATTTATCAATAATCCCAGTAACTACCAATGTTCTCATGTTCTCATTCAATTAATAATGACAAAATTATTTCAAAAACGTTTATAATACCATCCCAACATTTTAAATTTAAATATTAAAATTTAAAACATAAAAAATGAATTTTTAATCAATTAATTTGTATTTAAATTTAAAAAATAAATTGTTCTTATAAAACCATTTAATCCAATTTTTCAACTATCAATTCTATGTAATTTTCACAATTCAATAAATTTTAAATGACACCCCAAATTCTACATCAATTAGAATTGGAGTGTTTTCCAAAAAGTCCTTCCTGAATCAATTTAAATAAATTTCACATAAAATTTTGTTTACATATCTAAATTAGAAACAATATAAATCATTCAATTATGATAATGTTTTATCAAATTGAAAATCTCAAGGAAACCACCTATTTTTAATCATGGTATTATGAAAATTAACACCTATATAGGGAAAATTCAACAAAGAATGGATGAAATTTATATATGATGATTCAATTTATAATCATGATTAATATCAATATATTATAGAGCCATAATCAATTTTTTTTAATAAACCTTACGGATGAGAGAATGAATATACAGGGATAGTAGAAATGGTAGTGGATCTCTTACTATAGAGGGATCAATGAAGTTTTATCATGTTTTGATATGATTTGAAATTGTTTTGGAGGATTCAATAGGTGTTCTTAATATATCCCAAGACATATTATATAATAATATCCCGTTTTAGTGAAATGAGGGAGGTTATAAAGGTGTTTTTGGTATTTTACACAGATTTTGAGAAATAATAATTCTTCTATGAAAGGTTAGACAGACAGGGATGCCCAATATATCAATTTGTGAACCATAATAGTTATCCCCTATAAAAAGGAACCATCATTACTAGCTAGGAACATGAGTATTCAATATATATGAAAACATTACAAACTCCCACTATTATGTTATTAAATTTTTACCCATGGTAAGTGTGTCATTTTAGAAAATTATGCACCAACCATTCATAGACGAAAAAATTTCCATCATTTTTCTATGTAAACCTTAGAATAACACCAGAAAAATTATGACAAAATTAGTGTTGATGATTTGAGGTTAAAATAAAGAATATATTACAAACTTCCCACCATAGTATATTTATATCAATAGAATTTCTGTTAATATGTCTCTATGTAAAATGATGAGGCCGCATCCCTCTAATATATTCCGCCCGTTTATAATTATCATGAGTTTTAGAGTTAAGAATCTATAGCACTCAAACCAAATCTATCATACTCACATGATTTTGTTTTTTTTTTCAAAATCAACAATACGTATTGTAATATCAATCAATTATAAATCTGGTTCAAAATCTAGATCACAGCATCTTATAAAATTAGTTGAATTAGAAAGGGACTTTCATTATTGTGATACATGGAACATGTCACGTATCAACGTAAAATACTAGAGAATATTATAAGTGATAAGAATATTTACGCATCCTATATACAACATAATAAGTTTTAATAAAACAAGGACCATTAAATTTTAACAATCTTCATCCAATACAACAAATATTTTCAATTATTCCCATACATAGACTGGAAGGGATTCATTATGATCACAGATAGGTAACAATAAATATTATTAATCTAAAAAACCCAATGTGGTCATCTAAAGAACCACCAAGGTTTGTAAAGTGGGGATAAATAATTTCGTAATGAATAAGTATATTATCTATTTTTTCATCTATTTACAGAATGTAAGATGTACTTAAATAAACCTGGTATTAAAATTCATCTGAGTGGCCTCTCAAAATACCAGAAGTAAAATAGGGATGCATATCAGGGACTATAGAATGTGGTAATCTATAAAATATAAAATTCACTATATCATATATAATTTAAAACTCCTCAATATTATTTGTATCTGAAATGAGATTAAAATGATCCAGATTGGTCAGCCTATCCAAAACAACCCATATCACATTCCTCCTTCTCTAGATATGTAAAAACACAACCAAATAGATCATTATTATCTCATACAATAGCCATATCGGCACATGATTTGGATGTGGAAAACCTTAAGGTCTCAAGTTCTTATCCATGACTTGTTGGAATGTATAGCAATGTTAAATAAATTTATCAATGTGTTATCTCATACTAGGTACAAAATCATTAACATGTGTCATATAATGTCATTTATGATTCCTTGTTGAATAGAACAATATAATTTATTAAAATCCCAAATAAAAACATTCCATATAAGAAAATGTAAAATGTACTGGTTCTGGAAACATAGAACTCCCTTACTCAAGAATATCTATTCATAATGTTTCTATCCGCCATAAGTAGAGTCACTAATGTTACAGAATTCATCATCAAGCTATTTTGGTAATGATTATTTTTATGCAAAGTGGATTTCAACTAAAAACTAGAAAATATAACCTTGTCCCATGTTTCCTAGAATTCAATATGAAACTCTGAAAAAAATTCCATCATGTTCATCTATTAAAAAGATTATATCATTACATGGTTTAGATGTTCAGTTCTCATAGAATCTGAAATGAAATTCAATTTCCATTGGGAATATGTGATTTTAATGTAAATATATTGTAGTTTCTCCACCAAATTACCCTAAAAATAGTGTCCAATATTATTTCATAGAATATATAACACATGATATTGTTGTAATAATACATGTTAAAACTTTCTCTAAAAAAGGGATTTCGCTATCGCTTGAGTGAAAGAGTCACAACTGAAAATTGAAGATCATGGGTCAGATAATTCTTCCCTCTTTCGTAAGCATCCATGATCCATAATCAACTCTGTCATCAAACTATATAAGACCACATAGCCAACCCAGTCTTGATTCATCACATAATACTACAAAAATCAGGCCCATCAGCTGGAATATTAAACCACAGAACACAAGTAAAATTACATTTTATCTCAATGAATAAATTTTAAAATCTCTCATCACAAATGAAATTTCCCCCTTATGAGTGAGTGGGATCATTGAGGAAGACATCGTCTGGAAATCCATTACGAACTGGTGATAAAATCCATTTATGTCCAAGAAGCTCCAATCTCAAAAACATTTTATGATTCCAACAATATCATAATAGATTTCTCCTTTTCATGATAAACTAAGATACCATCTTCCAACGCAACATTTCCAAATAACTTCACTTCTTGAATTTGGAATGAACTTTTCTATAGCATGGAATTAAGTTAGAAATTTTCCAATAATTCGAGAACTACTCTAGGATGACGTATATGATCCTCCTCATACATATAGAAAAAAAATATTTCATTCAAAAACAACACCATGAATGAAACAAGATACTCAAGGAATAATCTATTCATACAATCCAAAAACATTGAAATAGAATTTTATAGACTAAATGGAATGAATAGGTATTCATCATGGACATAGATTTTCTAAAACATAGTTTTCAGAATGTCAAAAACAATAATTCTCAACTGTTCCTAACCACATCGATGATAGATTTTGGAATATAATTATTCATCTCTTAATTAGTAAAATAGGTCATCAATCAAGGTTAACAAATAAATTTTTAATAGTGTTTATAAATTTACTTTATGCGAATCATCTCAAAGGATATGAGTTCTATTATCTTTATTAGGAAATAAAATATGCAACATGTATGGTGAAACACTCAGGAAGATATGTCCTTAATATAAAAGATCATCTAAACATGTCATTGTCTTATTAATTTCAGATGGTTTCATGCGGTATAGAAGAATAGATATTGGATTAGTACCCAATAATAAATCAAAAGTGAATCGCACATCTCTTACCGATAGAAAACTAGATATGTCGGAATGGAAAAAAATGATAATATTAATGAAAATTCAAGGTATATAATCGCTCAAGGATTATCATCTCATGTCAAAATAAAACAATAAAAATAATTCCCCCAAATTTTTATAATAATTTTTATTTTTACTCAACATTGGCATTGATTCACCATGAATGATATGACACACCCCATCAAGCAAAGTAATGGTGAACCTTTGAAAATTCCAATCAATTATGGAAATATTATAAATGATCTAACCCATCCTGAAAAAGACATCAAGATGATTCATGTTGAGAACCAGAAAATCCCATGCAAGATTAATTTTTTAAAATGAGAAAAAATAATAATGAAAATAGAGACCCTTATTCACCTTCATTATGAGGAGTGTAGTAATATCATTCATCTAAGATAAACTATCCATATGAAGAATTAAAATAATCATAATATGTGTCCAAATGATTGAATACCACGTAACTGTATGTAATGAACTAATTACTAATCATGATTTAATGGTTAAGGTCCCTCTCAAAGTCACTAGACCCACTTCTTATCCCCATGTAGGCACATCAAATACATGAATTATCAATGTTCCTAATGTATGTGGGTGGAATCCCTTAATTTGTGAAGAATATGATTTCACTAGAGTACCTTTAGGAAATGATGATCATGTTTCACTAAATGGAGCATTATAGACATGTCATATCCTTATTAAGTGACCTATGTATCTACATGAACCATATAACCTGGGATTCCTGTAATAAACCAATTTTAAGGGACCAGGATTTCCACAATTATAAAAAATAAAAGGGTATATTCCAAAAAATGTAGATGGCCTGGAAAATCCATGCAGTTGACATTAACCATTACACTAATCATGAAATCTATTATATTTTAATGAACTCAAAGAAATTACATTTTTTTAAAAAGGAACACTCATCAACTCTAATATACCAACCATGTCTATCTCGAATATCAACAATCTACCTATCATGTAATGAAATGAAGAATGATATAGGAATGAAAAATGATAGTGAACATCATGTAAAACTACCATATAGTCATATTATCACTCGAGACATTCTCAGGTGGAAACCACAAAATCTCAGCTAATAAATTTTCATACTTAATCATGGTCCTATTATTCTTTTCACTATTTAAAACACTGTACTCATAAGCAACACCGTAAAATAAAGATATTAAATTTCAATGAAAATAACAGGTCAATGAAAATAACATAAAATTCATTCCACTCTAAGACCCCATTATTATTCCCCATTGCCATTATTTCCCATCATCTCCGAGTATATCCTTCCCTTATTATGGTGGAACATTTCACATCGATTTCATTAGGAATCCCTATGAACATAATCAAAAGCACAATTATCCTGTAATAACCTGAGATTTTATAAGATATATTCTTTTTAATTTAATTCATATCTTATTTTTTACGATACACAAATATTATCTTGCGCTATACGCAACACCGTATTAGCTTTTAGTATACGCAACATTATTTTTGGATCATGTTACACACAATTTCAAGTTTCTTTGACAGTTGTTATTCTAAGAAACATTGAGTGTGTGTATATATATATATATATTCAATGTATAAATTAAATATGCTTGGATTGTGTTATATGAAACAACGAAGTATTCTTGCACAACACACAACTTGGACTTGTCTTGCATTACACGCAATCACTACCTTCCTCGATAGAGTGTGTTGTACGCAACATCGGGTTTCACTAAACAACGATATATGGTTATAATATTATCAAGAACTAGCCGTTATGAATAGTATTAACTAAATTTTGAATATTATAACATTATTATTCATCTTACTCATTTTCTAGAACATGGTATGAGAATAAAATAAATTTTTCGGGTAAAATAAATATTTTTTTTAAAAATGATGTTTTGTCGCCTGTTGATGGTGCACCCACATTAAATCTTGTTTTTGACATGTATATAAGTTAAATTTGAAAAATAAAATTATTCTTTGGAATCAGGATATAAAAATTTAAATTGGATAAAATTTTCATATTACTCTGATAACCTTCATATTTTACTGAATAGTAAAAACACGTTATATTTTAATTAAAAACAAATTTTTTCATCGCAATAATTTATATGGGTAGATTATATTTTTAATTGGTTTTAAAGTATAAATAGAATATATTTTTACCATTTAATATAATTTATGTCATTATCCTTGATTTTTAAATTGAATGCGTAGGTTAAATAAATTCAATCTTTTGCAATGTTTTAAACAAAAAACCCATTTTCATTCGACAGTGAGATTAATTTTAATTTAATTTCTGCAACTTCTGTGTATTGAATTTGGAAAAATTTATTCCATATTTGGAATCAGTGGGTCAAAATTATATTAATAGTCTACTTTTTATTATTGGGCTTTATGAATAGTAACAACGGTAAATTTTATTTACCTTAGTAAAAGGTAAATTGGGTAATTTTGGGTAAATGAAATATTAAAAAATTGTCCTAATACTTGTCTTAATACAATTGGATGATTATAAATTGTCCTAAGTCATATTTTGGTCGAAATAGAATCCATTTTAACCCACTTGGAGGTGATTAAGTCTTTTAGTTTATTTTATTTAAAGGAAAGTCAAATATGTCTCACTCGACATTAATAATTAAAGTTTTTTTAATATATGTTTATACAGTATATAAATTTGGTTATAAGTACTCATTTGAAAGATAAAATGTTTTTCTTTGTCATGGTACTTTATTTGTAATTTTTAGTAGTTATTTAATTACCTTATTATCTTATACATTAATGATGCAGAAATTATTTATTTAGTGAAAAACCAATAATATAGTTTTTATTAAAATAGTAATACATATCAAAAGGCCCAAAAATCTGCACAAAACTTATTATTAGTGTATAGATAAACCCTAATCATCCACTGGCCTAAATGTGGACCATTTGGATCCTTATTAAGGTGATTATGACACTTATATTATTTAATTTTAAATGATGCCAAAGTTGTCACCTTTATAATTTAATAAATATAACAATTTAAATATTGTTATTTTAAGATGATAAATTCGAGTAAAAGTATTATTGTTAACGGTAATAGATTTAAATTTATCATAGGATTTTATTTTTAATTTTTATTCATTAATAAGTATATTAAAAAATTATACAATAATGTTGTAGTAATTATTTTTTTAAGAGATAAACCAAATAAAAGGTTTTAAAAACAATAAAATAAATATTATATGAAATATTAAATGTTCTACACTAATTTTCTAGATTCATATACCTTTTTATTAATCTATTAATGCTTTTAGTTTGAACATATCGTCTATATATATGTTATTTAAATTCAAATAAATGAATAGTGTCGAAATTGACTGTATTGTTATTTTATAAAAATAACATATTAGAAATTGTTTATAAATCACAAAAACATTTAAAAATGATAAATTTAAATTTATATGGTCTAAAATGTTATATTGTATCCAATTATGGACAATTCACAAAAAATAAGTAATTATTTGTAAGAATTTAAAATTTAGAATGTTATTACCACAAATAAAAAAAATTGATTAAATAACGATAAATCAAGTTTATAATGTTTAAAATAAATTACTAACAGGTATAAATATTATTGGTTGATGAGATTTCAACCCTATCTCATATAACATTCAAATATGTGTCATCTTTTTATTTTTTTAAGTGGGGTTAGATTTATTATAATTTAATATTTATAAGATTTCCAAAGGTGCCCCTCTCTTCCCTTATAAAAGGGAACCTCCTCCCTCTACACCTCACACAACTTTGAGCCTTAAAGCTCGACCAACCCCTGACCATTTCACTTCCCCACTTCCCTAGAAACATCCTAGAAATCCTGGTCTTTTTCAAAGACCTATTTTAGTGCCCTAAGAGTTGGTCTCAAAGCGGCGCTTCAAAGAAGAGGTAATGTCCGTTACCGATTATTTCAACTTTTTTTCTTCTTCTACTTATTCTTATTAAGTTGTTTCATTATGAAGTAATAACATCCATATCACTAATATACTGATATTTTATTATAAGTATGAAACAACCCTATTTCACCATCTATCCATCCTACGGAAAAACAAAATCATCGGGCGTGGGTACATACGGAATACCGTCTCCACGCCGTGGTGTAATCTATTTTAAACCACCACCTTATTTGGATGGGTATAATGGTGTAAATAATGACTATATAATATTATTTTAAAGGTATATTGATTCTGAAATAGTATACATACACTCAAAATACAATTCCATGGGAATGATATCATCGCTCGTGTGTACGTATGGATTACCGTCTCTGTGACGTGATGCGATTCATTTTCAATGTTAAATATTCAAGAATGATTATAAAGTATATATAATAAGTAACAATGAAATATATTACATAATAATGATACTTTATTTATGTACATATATATTTATGTCATATACTTAATTCCATCCAATTCAATAAAGAAACGAAAACAACGTCCATGCGTACGTACGACCTACCGTCTGCATGAACGATGTATTTCTTTCCATATATCGATCTATTATATATATGTATATTCTGAATATATATTATATATAAATCATGTTTTACATTCTGGATTTAATTAATCACTATCTAAGTAATCACATGAATAATTACAAGTTAAAACACGAACGACAAATGAAACGATTTTACCCAAAACGCAACATTAAAATGAATTTTCAAAAGAACGGGTAATATAAAGTCATAAGTGAACCATATATGATATAATAACAATGAATAAGATTCTATAATAAGTCAATGACATTATTTAAATCATTATTCCGGGGGTTTGGATACGTACGAAGTATATCAGACCTAAGGTAAGGGATTTTTTTTTAAATCTCATTTTTATCCAGGATTTCTTATAGTTAAGTATTTACTGGGGTTATTTATATCATCATTTTCCATGTTTTATAAAAGTGTTTTCCTATATGTCTAAAGTCCGTTTTACCCATTTTTGAGTTTTACTGCCTGGTATGTAAGGAATCTTTATTTTTTTACGTTATGAGGAGATTTTTTTACTTTTCCGACAAAAGTACAAGGAGAATGTTATTTTTAACTTAGACGGCATGAACAGATTTTTACGGTTTCATAACGCCTCATTTTCATGAAGCTTACTCTACATGTTTTTATGAATAATTTAAAAAAATACATTTATTTTAAAAGTGAATGGAATTTTTTGAAAAGAAATTGATTTTGATGAAGAAAGGATATTTTCCTCAAGAATTCATTTCAAATGTTTTATCAAATCCATTTTCCATCTAAGAGGACATTATTTGATATGTGTATGTTTCAAGTTTAATGTCTCTATGATTTACATGGTTCACTTTTATTATGATGAAATGTCCATTTGTTTTATATGGATTATGAAATGATGGGATGATGTTTATGAAACCAATTTTATTCTTTGGGTAATGATGAATGTTTTATATTTATTTTGCAGCACAAGTAAGAATGATTTCATTATGAGATGGGTGGGACCTATATCTCCCTCCAATGCAATGGGTGAAGATTTATATCTCTTGATATAGACATGGATAGAACGGTAAGTTAATCTAGTTCAGTGTTACAGGACAGAAACGAGGAGTGAACTCGATTCAGAAAGGGACTTTTTCCACTAAGATGGTTTTGGCAGTAATGCCTTGGATACTATGGAAATCATGACATGTGCAGAATGTTTGCCACAATTACATGTTTTATTCCCATTATATTTTATCATGATTGATGTTCTATTTTGATCTATGCCTTACGTACTTCCATGTTTTATGTCATTGCACAAGATTTCTATGTTTAAACATTATGTAAATGTTTTTATTTTCAAATTTATATGGTTTGTTTTATTTTCTCCATGCTTACCCTTACTAAGAATTTGAGCTGACCCTTTTTAGGTTTTCCTTTCACCAGGATATAGAGAAATATTTTAGGTAAAAAAGGGGAAGATCTTTATGGCAGATGTTGAAGATCATTCACCATGATTGGAAGATTACATTCCAAGTTTCCAAAGACACTAAACTATTACGGTCCTTGTGTGTCTGTTTTTGTTATGTACTAAGTATTCCGAAAAAGTTATATATTTTCCATGTACGTCAAGCTTTGGGTCTCTACAGTTGGTATTATATCAAAGGTTTAGTTAACCTTTGGAAACTAGGATGCAAAAATGTTAGTGAGATCCCTAGAGATATTTCTAAGGTATGTCTAGGGATGTCCCTAAGGATAAGAATAAGTATAGGTTATAATCCTTGAATTACGGTAACGATCATATAATTAAACCAAAGTTGTTATATATTGAAGGTACCCCCATTTATTATGTTGTTATCCCTAGAATGATTTTTTCCACTCACATTATTCTATTTTGGTTTTAGACGATGGCTAGAACCCGAAGGATCCATGTTGATCAATGCAATGGACAATGCAATGATTATCCTCATGAACAAAAAAATGTTATGGGAGATGGAGTGAAAAATCTTATTTCTATACTTACACATGCTATGAATAATTATGGACTTCTAAATGTGCAGAGAAGGGAAAAATATTCCATTGATTCCTTCATGAGGACACGTTCACCTTCTTTCAGTGGGTCTTCTGATCCACTTGTTGCTGAACAATGGATCAGTACCACTGACAAGAAATTTTCATTTCTTCAATGTTCTGAACATGATAATGTCATCTTAGAAATATATAGTTTGGAAGGTGAAGCTAATCAATGGTGGAATCTTATCAAGAATACGAGGCCAAGAGATGAAATTGAGTCCATGGAATGGGACGAGTTCAAGAACTTATTTTTCAATAAGTACTTCCCTCGTATTCTTCGAACAGAGATGGAGATGGAGTTTCTTGAACTAAATCAAAAGGATGATGAATCTGTTGGTGTATACAAAGTGATTTTTACAAGGCTTTCAAGGTATGCATCTGGTATTATCATCCAACCTGAATGTAAAGTTGATCGATTCTTCAGTGGCTTAAAAACAAAATCTTTGAAGGGCATTATCTATAAGAGACTTTAGTAGCTATGAAGAAATTGTGCGTTGTGATATCAAGGTAGAAATGGAAGTTGGTGTGACTTATCCATCTCATGGTTTTGACAAGAAACGAAAGATGGAGTTCAAGGAGAAATCTCAGAATAATGGTGAGAAGAAGATGAATGTTTCCTTATTCTTAAAGTGTTGAAAGAAGCATGCTAGAGATTGTCATAAAGGGACTAGAAAATTTTTTAAGTGTGGAAAAGAAGGTCATCGAGTAGCTGAGTTTTGAAGTAATGGAAAAAGGGTTTCTAATGATGTGAATAAAGAAAATACTGCAGAGAACGCACCACCAACACTTCAATGCTTCAAGATCAAGGAAATGGGTCATTATGCTAATAAATGCCCTAATCCAAGGGTTAGTGGTGATCGACATGAGCAACCACTTATGGAGAAGGAAAAAGGGAAGTCACATGCGATCACTATTGGAGATGTTGAATATGACAATGATGTGGGGGAAGGATTATGTGTTTATGTAATGGGATTCCAAAATAATGATGTATATAGTATCATGGAATATTGGAATATTTATGTATTGGTTTATTGTGGTTTTCAATAATTTTATGGTACCAGTATCCATGGAAAGTGATTGAAATATTTTTGGAAAGAAGATGATATGTGCATAATGAAGGGATAAGGTGAAAATGAAATGTTTGATAATATTCATGATCTCATGATTGATATAAGGACTATGTGATATCATGGTTTGAGTATATATAATTTTTGGGATTTTGGTATGTGGAAAGAGTTAACTTTTGACAGCATTCATGTTTTCACTAAGGTTAAATAGGATTTTTTTTCAAGAGAATGAATGATTAAGGCCTTCGAATGTTTGGAATGTGACCAAAAAGACATATCTTATGATATATGGGGATCAACGATGATATTAAAATTCTTGTTATATGAAATCTCTCGTAAACATTTTCACTATAATATGAGAGTGGACTGTAGTATTTTGGATAAGCCTAAAGATTAGAATGGATTATGTTGGACATAAGTTAGTATTGTTTAAGGATAGAAGTTTTTTCGATATTATTGATTGGATGTTATAGTAATATAGTTTTGGATAAAGGACATCTTGTACGATGGGCGACATCCCATCACGTCGGACAAGGCTGTGGGAATCGAACCCACAACCGAAGTGCGACTGGCCTTTATCGCCTACCACTGGCCTACAGGAAGTCCCTGTTTAGTAGAAACTAGTTTTATTTTATTAATCGGTATGATATATGATGTATAAGTTCATTTTTGGAATCGTATATGATTAACCTCACCATAGATGAAATTATGTATATTTGATATCTTTTGCTAACCTTTTGTTTGAAACGGATGGAATGACCCATCATTCTATCACATGATCTGCTAACACTTCACGAATAACAAATTCAACTTCATTTTTTTAAGATATGAAGTGGAAATTGTTCAATTCACAAAAAAATGAGATTGTACCAAAATCATGTAAGTATTTTTTTTAATTCATCATCATTAGGGAAATTATCTTGAAAACCAAAAATGTTGTCCTAGTGCCCTTATATCCAATGAATCATATGGTACCTTAGATCATCACAAATCTATGGATTTGTGATTCCTGGATTTTTCATATCCATGTTCTCTACCACTCTCTATCAGAACATGATGGTTAGATTTATCTTCCATATCGATATTTTCACCTATGTTTTCCTATATGGAAACCCAGTGATTAGTTAATTTGGGTAACTGTTATTTTTCATACGTTAGTTTTTAAAGATTTGTTTTGGTATTCCATTTTACGATGTGGGTTTCAATTAATGAAACTTTCAAGTAAAAAATCATTTATAACCCCGACGAATTTTGAGAGATAAATTCATTTTAAAGGGGGTAGAATGTAATAACCCGAGATTTTATAAGATATAATCCTTTTAATTTCATTAATATCTTATGTTGTACGATACACCAAGATTATCTTGTGCTATACACAACACTGTATTAGCTTGCAGTATACACAACATTATTCTTTGATCATGTTACACACAATTTCAAGTTTGTTTGATAATTGTTATTCTACACAACATTGAGTGTGTATATATATATATATATATATATATATTTAATGTATAAATGAAATATGGATGGATTATGTTATACAAAACAATGAAGGATTCTTGCACAACATGCAACCCTGACTTTTCATGCATTACATGCAATCACGACCTTCCTCGATAGCGTGTGTTGTATGCAATACTGAGTTTCACTAAACAACGATATATGGTTATAATATTATCACGAACTAGCCTTTATCAATATTATTAACTAAATTTTGAATTTTATAACATTATTATTCATCTTACTCATTTTCTAGAACATGGTATGAGAATAAATTAAATTTTTCGGGTAAAATAAATATTTTTAAAAAAATGCAGTTTTACCGCCTTTTGATGGAGCACCCACCTTAAATCTAGTTTTTACATGTCTATACGTTCAATTTGACAAAATAACATTCTTCTTTGGAATCAGGATATAAAAATTTACTTTGGATAAATTTTTCATATTATTCTGATAACTATCATATTTTAATGAATAGTAAAAACACATTATATTTTAATTAAAAACAACTTTTTTCATCGCAATAATTTATATGGATAGATTATCTTTTTGATTTTTTTTAAATTATAAATAAAATATATTTTTACCATTTAATATAATTTATGTCATTAGCCTTGATTTTACATTGAATTTGTAGGTTAAATAAATTCAATCTATTGCAATGTTTTAAACAAAAACCCATTTTCTTTCAACAACGGGATTAATTTTAATTTAATTTCTGCTAATTCTTTGTATTGAATTTGGAAAAATGTATTCCATATTTGGAATCAGTGGGTGTAAATTATATTAATAGACTACTTTATATTTTTGGGCTTTATGAATAGTAACAACGGTAAATTTTATTTACCATAGTAAAAGGTAAATTGGGTAATTAAGGGTAAATATAATATTATAAAATTATCCTAATACTTGTCTTAATACAATTGGATGATTATAATTTGTCCTAAGTCATATTTGGGTAGAAATATAATTTATTAAAACCCACTTGGAGGTGATTAAGGCCTTTAGTTTAATTTATTTAAATGAAATTGAAATATGTCTCACCCAACTTTAATAATTAAAGTATTTTTAATATAAGTTTATATAGAATATAAATACGGTTATAAATACTCATTTGAAAGATAAAATGTTTTCCTTTGTCATGGTAATTTATTTGTAATTTTTAAGAGTTATTTAATTACCTTAATATCTTATATATTAATGATGCTGAAATTATTTATTTAGTGAGAAATCATTAATATGGGTTTTAATGAAATATTAATACATATCAAAAGGCCCAAAAATCTGCACAAAACTTATTATTAGTGTATATATAAACTATAATCATCAACTGGCAGAATGTTTGACCATTTTGATCCTTATTAAGGCGATTATGAAACTTATATTATTATTTTTTAAATGATGCCAAAGTTGTCACCTTCATAATTTAATAAATATAACAATTTAAATATTGTGATTTTAACATGATAAATTAGAGTAAAAGTATTATTGTGAAAGGTAATATATTTATATTCATCATAGGATTTTATTTTTAATTTTTATGCAACAAATAAGTATATTAAAAAATTATACAAAAATGTTGTAGTAATTATTTTATTAAGAGATAATCCAGATAAATGGTTTTAAAAATAATAAAATAAATATTATATGAACTATTTAATGTGATCAAATAATTTTCTAGATACATATGACCTTATATGAATCTATTAAAGCTTTTATTTTTAACATATATTCTGTATATATGTTATTTAAATTCAAATAAATGAATAGTGTCAAAATTGACACTATTGTTATTTTATTAAAATAACATATTATAAAATTGTTTAAAAATCAAAAATATATTTAAAAATTATAAATTGAAATTTATACGGTCTAACATGTTATATTGTATCCAATTATGGACAATTTACAACAAATAATTAATTATTTTTTCTAATTTATAATTTAGAATGTTATTACCACAAATAAAATTAAATTGATTAAATAAGGATAAATCAAGTTGATAATGTTTAAAATAAATTCCTAACATGTCTAAATTTTATTGGTTGATTTTATTAAAACCCTATCTTATCAAATATTTGAATATGATTCATCTTTGGATTTTTTTATGTGGGGTTAAATTTATTATTAATTAATATTTTTAAGATTTCTAGAGGTGCCCCTCTCCTCGCTTATAAAAGGGCACCTCCTCCCTCTCCTCCTCACCCATCTTTGAGCCTTAAAGCTTGGCCAATACCTGACCATTTCTCTTCCCCACTTCCCTAGAAGCATTTTAGAGGTCCTGGTCTTCTTCAAGAACCAATTTTAGTTCCCTAAGAGTAGGTCTCAAATAGGCGCTTCAAAGAAGAGGTAATGTCTGTTACCGATTATTTCAACTTTATATCTTATTCTACTTATTCTTATTTAGTTGTTTTATTATTAAGTAATAACATCAGTATCACTCATATACTGATATGTTATTATAAGTATGAAACAACACTATTTCACCATCTATCCATCATACGGAAAATGAAATCACTGCGCGTGCGTAGGTACGGAATACCGTCTCCACGCCGTGGTGTAATCTATTTTCCACCACCACCTTATTTAGATGGGTATAATGGTGTAAATAATGACTATATAAGATTATATTAAAGTGATATTGATTCTGAAATAGTGTACATACACTCAAATACAATTCCATAGGAACGATATCATCGCTCGTGTGTACGTACGAATTATCATCTCCGCGACACGATGAGATTCATTTTCCATGTTAAAAATTCAAGAATGATTATTAAGTATATATAATAAGTAATAATGAATTATATTACATAATAATTCCACTATATTTATGTACATATATATTTATGTCATATACTTAATTCCATTCAATTCAATAAGGAAACGAAAACATCGTCCATGCGTACGTACGACCTACTATCTCTATGAACGGTGTATTTCATTCCATTTATCGATCTATTATATATATGTATATTCTTAATATAGATTATATATAAATCATGTTTTACATTCTGGATGTAAGTAATCATGATCTATTTAATCACATGAATAATTATAAGTTAAAACACAAATGACAAATGAAACGATTTTACCCAAAACGCTACATTAACATGAATTTACAAAAGAACGGGTAATATAAAGTCATACGTGAACCATATATGATATAATAACAATGAATATGATTCTGTAATAAGTCAATTACATTATTTAAATTATTATACAAGATTTTAGGATACGTATGAAGCATACCAGACCTAAGGTAAGGGATTATTTTGCAAATCTCATTTTTATCCGAGATTTCTTATTCGTAAGTATTTACTGTGGTTATTTATATCATCCAGGTCCATGTTTTATAAAAGTGTTTTCATGTATGTTTAATGTCATTTTAACCCAGTTTTGACTTTTACTACATGGTATGTAATGAATCTTTCTTTTTTTTACGTTATGAGGTACTTTATTGACTTTTCCGACAAAAGTACGAGGAGAATGTTATTTTTAACTTATACAGCGTGAACGGTTTTTTACTGTTTCATAACGCCTCATTTTCATGAAGCTTACTCTACATGATTTTATGACTATTTTCAACAAAATACATTTATTTTAGAAGTGCATATAATTTTTTGAACAGAAAATGATTTTGACAAAGAAAGGATATTTTCCTCAAGATTTCATTTCAAATGTTTTATCAAAACCATTTTCCATCTAAGATGACATTATTTGATATGGGTATGTTTCAAGTTTAATGTATCTAGGATTTACATGGTTCAATTTTATTATGATGAAATTTCCATTTCTTTTATATGGTATATGAAATTATGGGATTATGTTTATGAAACACATTTTATTCTTTGGGTTATTATGAATGTTTTAAGTTTATTTTGCGGCACAAGTTAGAATGATTTCATTATGAGATTGGTGGGACCTATATCTCCCTCTAATGAATTGGGTAAAGATTATATCTCATGATATATACATGGCTGGAACGGTATATTAATCTGATTCAGTTTTAAGGACTGAAATGAGGAGTGAACTCGATTCAGAAAGGGACTTTGTCCCCTAAGATGGTCTTGGAAACAATGCCTTTGCTACTATAGAAATCATGACATGTGGTTAATGGTTTCCATAATTACATGTTTTATTCCCATTATATTTTATCATGATTGATGTTCTATTTTGATCTATGCCTTACGTACTTCCATGTTTTATGTCATTGCACAAGATTTCTATGTTTAAACATTATTTACATGTTTTTATGTTAAAATGTATATGGTTTGTTTTATTTTCTCCATGCTTACACTTAATGAGAATTTGAGATCACCCTTTTTATGATTTCTTTTCCACAAGATATAAATAAAGATTTTAGGTAAAAAAACGGGTAAGATCTTTATGAGAGATGTTGAATATCTTTCACCACTATTAGAAGATTACATTCCAAGTTTCTTAAGACACTAAACAATTACGGTCCTTGTGTGTCTATTTTTGTTATGTACTAAGTATTCTTCAAAAGTAATGTAATTTCCATGTACGTCAATCTTCGTGTCTCTACATATCCTCAATAAATCCAAATAATTTTTAGGATCCTTTGATCTATGGAATTGTTATGATTTTTTGAAATGAAACCCATGAGAATGACTCTAGAAAGAACCCCTCGGAGGTGTCGCATCTGGATCGTGAATTAGAAAAGGTTTATGTGATAGTCCTAGATAATAGAAAACATTCATAGTATCCTCAAATATATTCTGGTCAATTTCATAATTTTCATATATGGTTCATCATTAGATTCCTCATAGACCAAATTTTAATTCCTTTTAAAACGTATGATACTACAGAAAATCGTAGAAAAAACTGATGATATTACTAGATTACTCAGATCAACACTCAAATATTATCAGCAGGGAAAATAATCCCAATAGATATTGGAAAAATATTTGAAATTCCACAAATCCAAAGATAATATAGGAAAACTTTAGAGATAATCATAAATAAAAATTTCTCAAACAAACATTATAAACATAATGATCTTTATTTTGAGTACTATATTTGAAATCACTTCTGACTACCACTTATATAATAACATGATCTTCGAAATACTTACTGATTTCAATGAATGGTGAATAACTTGGCCATTTGATATATAAATTTCATGAACTATGATGGATACCCTAGAACCATAACACCCAAAGTAGCACCAAATTGCCCCGAAGGGCATTACATTTACTCGTGGGTTGGGGACATAACCAGGATTCCTACAAGATAAATGGGGAAACATTTTTCAACATAATGTGAATAATATTAAGAAACATTACAATATAATAAATGAAAACTCCAATAAGAGATAATAGCAGCAACCAAACAGGTCAACCAAAACTAAAATAGTACATCACTAAAGTTTTATATGAATAATATAATCATCATGTGTTTCAAAAACAGAAAATAATATTCCAATGTAATCAAAACAACCAATACATACATCTATTGCATTCCCCTTTCTAATCCTTATTCGATTGATATCTATAAATTCCCAAACAAAATGGTAGAGTGTGAACTAAAATCCTAGTATAATCATAAAATGTTTTCTATAATAATATTTCAATATAAAGAAACCAAATAATTCAGTAAATTTAAAATTAAAAAATTATAGTACAATTTCATATTTAAAAAAATACATGGTTTATATTTTAATTGTTGGAAATATTTCAATAATTTGATTATGTAGAAAATTTAAAAAAAAATTGTTTATATAAATAAATATGATTGAGTAAAGTAGTTTCACACACATAGGAATATATATTAGAGTAATCATAGTCATCGAAATGGTCATCTACCCTATGATATGATATTTAAATATTATATGATTATCGTAAAGTCATTTCTGTAATCACTACAATCCAAGCACACACCCCTAAAACTCACTCCTAATTGGACCAATGATCATTCTATTGGGGATATAATCTTCCCAACTAAGTTTATATTAATATTTTAAAAAAATAAATAAATATATTCAAGGTGGGTATACGGGTGGTTCCGGAATAGAAAAATAGTACGACCAACAGTTAGAAATTATTCACGCAATTAGAGGGGCACACACTTAGGGTGAATTGTTTGAAAAAATGTGCATCCCCTCAATGTTAACATTGTTCACATTTCTTTTTATTTCAAATACATTATATAAAATTTCCCTAACCCATGTATAAACTCCCAGTAAACCATAACTAAAGGTGTTAGGTTTTCCATTGACATAGAATATCTCAATAAGATTTATCCCAAATTAAATATAAATTTGAAATATATTCAATAAATTAGGGAAGATAGATTCTATTTCTAAGTTAAGTATTTTTTTCTCATGGAGACATAAATAAAACCAAAGTTGTCATGACTTATAAATTTTCTTCTAAATTAATTATTTATTAAGGAATACTGAATTTAAACTTTATATGTGGAATATAATAAGGTAAAAAATTATCAAAATATAAAATATTACACAATATTTTTTTTGGAAAATTTCTACTAAGAGATTGGGGATAGGTATTTCTAAAACATGATTCATTTTTTGAATATGAATTCATGAGGTAATTTTTATAATTTAGTGTTTCTAGTAGGTATTATTTTTATAATACTGTTTTGGATCAGAAATATTAGTGTTTAAAGATCTTAAACACTTTTTTTAATATGAATGAGGATCAGTAGGTGGTTTCTATTATTTGTAGATTGATGGAGTAGGGATGAGTTAGTGGGAAACCTCGATTTTGTAACTTGTATCAATTTACCACATGACCAAAGGGGGTTATTCAACTTTAGAGCCTTCCTATGGTGGTATCCTACATGAATAAAGATTCATAATGTACTGAATAGTTTTTTCTTATAAGGATTCATTGCGGGAATAAGTAAAGACCCTTAGATGGGATTTCTTCCTTTGAGGCATTCACACTATGACCCTCTATCACACTTCGATAATTTCAATTGATTTGATTTTTATGGATGTGATCAGTACTAGTATTATAATGAATGTTTATTAGGTGATTATTTTAGGTGGGGAACTTCTATCCTTTCCTGTATATGTTTTATTGATTTCAGGTGTTTTTCCCTATGAGGAAATTACTCTAGATCTCCACCTCCATTTCTCAAATTTCAACATCCACATACATGTTGTTGCATCACCATGTCACATAAAACTATTAGAGGTAAATTTCATATTTTTAATACCACTTCATATTCAGTATTTTATACTATTGTTTTATTATAGTTTTTTAGGGATTTTGGACAAATTATATAGGACTAATTGAGAAATAATTTTATTTTATGTTTCATTTTCATGAAATATATAAATATTGTATCAAGATAGAAATAACATGATATTTCATGAAATTAAAAATAAGTTACAAAACCATATGACTTTTATTGTTTATTTAATATGGATGAAATTGCCCCCAAAATCTTATTTTGGAATTTTTTCTTTTTTATAGATTACTTTCAATTGAGTGTCTAGAGTAAAAGTGACTTTGTTGAATTTTTTTTCATCAAGCTGTTATATCTTGGCATGTTATTAGAAATAGAGAAAAATATTTCTAAATAGAAAAATTAGATAAAATTTATTGAAATATTTAAAATGTATTTTAAATATCTGAATTTTAATTATTTTTAACATAATAGTTTTTAATGATATGTTTTTATTATAATAAAATGAAGCTATTTGGTGGGTTTCATTATATAAGACAAGAATAATTACATGAACTCTAATGTATTATAAATAGTTGATTAATTTAATATTATTAATATGAATCACTACACTAAGAATGATATTAATAATTATTTTATGTAATAAATCATAATTTATTAATTCATAACTTGCAGGTATGTATATTTCAATATAGACAGTTTGTATTCAAAGAATATTTTTCCTCGTTATTGTTTTTTTGAATTTGGTGTGTGGATATTATAATAAATATATAAAATATATTGAAATATATTTTAACATAATGAATATTTGATTTTCAAATTATAATTTCAATATTATCTTAGAGTGAATTTTTGGATTTTTTAAAAATATTTATTTTGAATTAGGTAGTGAAAATAATAATTTTAATAACATGAGTTTATTATTTTAATGGAAATTCCCCATTTTGTTTATTATTATAATATAATGTAAAATATGGATATTTTATGTATAAATAATTCAATTAATTATTTAAAAATATTCTTTTTAAATGAATCTCTAATAAGGCTAATTTTTTTGTTTGAAAAATTTTTATCTGAAAAAGTTTTAATACACAAAATATATTTTTAGCTTAAAAAATAAATTTAATCACATATAGATACTTGTATTAATAAAATATCTAAATTAAATTCTATATAATTTATTTTATAATATTTCAAGGTTTTTAAATGTAAGGTAATTGATTTAAATTAAGATTTTTTTATTGAATGAGTTTTCTAAAACAAATTTTTATTTTTATTTGTTTGATTATTTTAAATTATCATCTACAACTTATTATATTTTTTAAAAAAGATTAAATATTTTTAATGATAATTATTACAATAATTTCAATGTTTCAATATTAATTTTTGTTAGAGTGAAAAATAACGACATCAAAACTTTTTACTATGATTAATGTAAAAATAATATTATTGAATTAATTTAACCAATATTTTTTTTCATGACTTCCAACAATAACTATCTAATTATTATTTAATGAATATATTTCATCCTTATATTTTCCTAATATTAGATCCCAAGAATTATTTATATATTATCCAATGAATGTTACCAAATTTCAATAAAATATTTTATGAAATTCAATGTGAATACCTTTTCTCACTTATAAATGGCTATCCACCAGCATCCCATAATATTAATATTTGAGGGTATCATTATATCTAAAATATACCGTAATAACTTCATAAAATATTTACCTTCATCCTAATAATTATTAAATTTTCATAAGCTTATTACCTGTAGTTTTTTTATTAAGGTTAATGTTTTCAATCAAATATGATGTATAAATTTTATCCAAACTCTTATAACTTTATTCCATAATACATTGTATTTTGAAAATATTTTAAAAACATGAAAATTAATAATTAATTATTATAAATATATTAAATTTTATTTATGATTATATATTAACCATTTTATACAACATATCTATGAAATGAAAAATAAATTCTTTGCTCATGTTTTTGTGTGGAACACTACCTCATCAAAATGATATGTTCCAATTTTAAAAATTATTATTAATGGTTGGTAATACAGATAAATTAATTATTTATATTAGATACTTATAAGACAAATATTAAAATTTAATAATAATATATTATATAATTTCTAACCTTTTATCCATTTTTATATTATTACATTGTTCATGTGTACATGTAGACTACAACCTCCTGGAAAGGAATCAATTTTTACATTAGTTGTGGATTATATGGATGGTAACTAGGAGTTATATAGTGAACACATATGATATATAAGATTTAATATTTATAATTATTTAACGATAATATATTATTTTCATTTAATTTATTCTATAATGAAAAAAGCGGAAACATCACTGGTGCATAAATACATATTACTATCTCTTTTAAGATCTGTAATTCATTTTTAATCACTACATTATATTAATGTTTATAAATATTTTTATAATTAATATATATGATATAAATATCTTCAATATATTTTATAATATGGAGGAAACATGATAAATTTTTGAGAAATATAACTTCATTACCAACCAATACATGAAAAATGAAGTAGTTAACATCCAAATGGCCACTTAAGCTAAGAGTTGATATAAAATGGGTTATTAATTTAAATAATACAATTAGAAAAAATATTATATTATATTTATAAATAATATTCTATTATTGATTATTACTAAAGAAAAAATATTATATTAGAGTTTAATTATAGTCTAAATCAAGATAGATATATGGTATATGTTGGCTCCTCGTTTTTTCTTTCATGAGATACATGCTAGATTCACCAATTATTTCGTTTTTATGTTGTATATACATCCAATGAATATATTTAATGTTTAATTTATGGAAATTATTTGGATTTACATACCCAATAGGGACCCATTTTTCATGATGGTTAGATTTATTTATATCGATGTTTCAAATGGATTATCATCAATTTCACTTCATTGGGACTTGTTTTAATGTTACAAACAAATTTTCTATAATTATAGTCCATATACTACATCATAATTAATTTTATATTACGAAATTATTTTACATATTGTTTTTATATAACTAAATTATTTTTATTATTCCAAATAATTTCATTTGAAAATTTTCGATGTCGTAATTTTTCTACTTTTCAATTTCTTCTCTCTGAGACATATTTTACCAATTTATGTTTATGAAATGAATATATTAATCCATTGATATGTCATAATTTGTATAAGTAATACTAAATTATATTTATTTTTATAATTAAAATTATATTATCCTTATGAGTTTTAGTATAGGTTTACCAAAATGGTATTGGTTTATCTTCTGTAAATTTTTTGAGACATATGTTATATAACACACATATATTTATTTTTTAGTCTATCTAATACCTCTTCTAACTTTTGTATCATTAATATTTTTTGATTTATTGTATTTAAAGACCCATTTTATTTTATTTCATTTGTGGTGGTCATGAATCGTTGGATCCCATGTCATGTTTGTTTTCATCAAATTATTTATAGAGATTACTTTTCTTTCCTTTAATTTTCCTCTATTTAAGTAATAAATAGATAAAAAGAATGTTTTTAATGTTAATTGATATAATTTCATTCTTATGATTGGAATATTTTCATCTATTTATATATTTTCATTATAACGTTTTCATTATTTCTATTATAATTCCACAATTATTTAATAAAGTCTTCTATATAGTTGATTGTCATTTTATAAAAATTAATTAAAGGGATACTATTTTCATTTTATTAATATGGTATATTTCTTGTATTACTAAAAATAGTAGAATATATATTTTTAACACCCCAAAATTTAATAACATTCTCCACCATCATGAATTAACTTTTACTTAATTATTTAATTATATACTCTAATGGGCCCTATCGAATATAATTTTTTTACATATATTGTATATTTTAACATTTTAAATATATTATTTCAAAATTATATGGGTATGATCCAAGAAAATGTAATAGTAATCATTTGATTTTATTCATTATATATAAAAACATTCATATATGTTTCTTCTACATTATTGGGTATATGATTAAATGATATCATCATTGTTATTTTTCCAAATATGATGTATGATTATGATGATTAAATCTTTATGAAATGAAATTTATTTTATATGGGTTAATAATGAATATAGCGGTTCATTATTTCAGAGTCATGTGTCATATATTTTATTTTATATTGAATTTTTTTGACTTTATAACATAATTATCCAATTAATCCTAAAATAATTAGAATATTTTTACATAAAATAGGATGTGATCTTTTAGATGGTAGACTATTAGTATGAATTCCTTGATTATTAATCAAATAGGTAATTATTTAGCATCACTATCACATTAATCATGAAATAATTAAGATATTTTTACATAAAAGAAGTTGTAACCTATAATGAATGGTTATTTTGAAAATTTATCTATGATGTGATCATATAGATGGTAAACTATTAGTATGAATGCGTAACTTTAAATTTTTTTGACTATGAACAATGACAGGATGTATGTAATATTTTATCATTTCAAATAGCTAATAATATATTATATTCGATATTATTTATTTATATAAATATATATTAATCAATGAATGCACTGATGAAAAAAACAGATTGCTTTTTCAAGGCAATATCCCACACATACGAAGAGAAAATTATAATTTTTTAGTGTAAGAATAGAAATGATATATTATCTTAATAGAATGATAAATATATAATTTTGATCATAATTTTTTCTTTTATTTAATATATTTATAATCATTATCCTTTTTCCTTACATGTAAATAGTGAGTGAAATAATAATCACGTCATAGAGTGTGGTGGCAGTTCATTGTACACACAAGTGACATTATAATACAACCTCATAGAATAGAAAATATGATGTTACATGTGATATAAGAAATATATAATTATAAATATCTTAGCTGTATCTTATATATATTTTATATATCCATTTTTTCTACAATCCTTGTGAGGTGATAATGAAAAACGGATGACATCAGTTATAGAGCCAGTAGTCCTCCGTACACATGAGGAAAATATTCATATACCATTTGAATTAGTAGGAGATATATTATAATTTTTAAATAAAAAAATAACATCTTTTTATATGATAGATTTTTTATTATATACCAATAATTTAATAATTGTTTATAAAGGTTGAAGAAAAAATAAAATAATGATTCATAGTAAAGAACGATACCTCGATTTAGGAAATGCTCTTTTGATAAGCATCAAATTTTTTAATAGGATGTATTTTTGATCAATATTATAAGACAAGGTTGTGGGAAAAATATTTATAAAGGTACATGAAAATTTATTTTACAAGGCATCGGTTATTGATGTTGTAAATATGAGAGGACAATGGGTGGATTTTAATAAGTGAGGTTAGATGAAAACTTTTATTTTTTTTAAATAAAATGGTGTACCCATGATTATAACATGTCACAAGGGTCCAAAACGGGGAATTATATATAAATTAAAGAACCTATGAAATATATTTGTATGAAATAATTTTTATTCTTGTTTGTATTTCATTTTATGATTTTTAGTTTTAGTTTAACCTTGTTGTAAATCGATTTTACATTCACTATTGTAAATAATATTTACATTTTTTCACTATTAATTATATCACAAAATTGTTAATAAATTATTTATAATAAATAAATATGATTCAAAAATTGTAATTCATTTTAATAAATACAATAATCATAAATGATTTATTTTAATTTAAATCAAAATCATCAGAATTGATTTAAAAATATAATCTCAAAATATGAATATTTCAAGAATAAAGTTGATTTTATATTAAATATAAGATTAATAATAATAAATTAATGATTAAAAATTAATATTTATTAATATTGAAACTTTATATTTCTTGAAAAAAATTATTTATTTGGTTTTATATGATTAACAAAATTGGGAAAAATTATGAACTTATTAATATTTTTAGAAAAATTCCACTTTTAAAAAGATAAACAAATATATTCTAAAATACAATATAAATTTGAAGAAAAAATAATCAAGGGGATTAAATATATATATATAATTTATATTTCACATTAATAATTGAATAATTATTAATTTTATTTTAAAATTATTGAATTTATTAAAAATATATTTATCTTTTTCACAATTTAATGAAAAATCAATATTTCCATAAAATGAAGTAATTACACTGTATATAAATCGTGATAAGATGATATAATAAATAATATAAATTTTATAAACTGAAAATTTATTATCTAGAAATTAATCATAATAATAGAAACTTAAAATAAATGTTACTAATAAAAACTTTTTTCCATTTTAACTCCAAAATTTAATAAATGTTTTTATATTCATTATAAGTATTTTAATAAAAATTGAAATGATTTATTCATTTTTTTACAAGGTTGAATCAGATATTGTGTATAGGATTTTATTTTGGTCTTTTAATTTTCGTATATATTTTATTAGAAAAGTATTTTTTATATGTTCATGATTATTTAATTTTTTTATAGAATATATTTAACAATTTGTGATTCTATTTAAATAATAATGATATGATTGTTTCATTATAATTATATATATTTTTTTAGGTTTTTGGTTATTCATATAATTATATTGTTTTAGGATAATATATGATAATGGTACTAACATGGATGTAATATAGTATTAAAAGGCACATTATGTTGTGTGGGGATTAAATTTTATGTGTTCTTTTGAAAAAATTCATAACATTTTTCTAAATTTCTGGGATTATAATTTGATAAGTTATATTTTCTGTCATTGTAAGGATATATATTTATATAATGGTTTATATTATTAATTGGGTGTTATTGGGGAGTTTTTAGATATTTATATATCAATTCCTAATATAATGATTTATCCATATTTCAATGTATATATTAATCAGCGTTGTTTCTGAAAATATATTGATATATAATTATTGAATTACAATTAACTTTTTTATCTTATGATACAAAATATGTTAATTTTATGGGTTCAACCATGAAATATTCATCATGAATATTCATTTATTAGAGAATGGGATGAGAAAGATGTTTATATTGATGAAATTAGTTCAAAAAGTAAAAACATTTACATAAAAAATGAATAAAAATATGTAATTATATTTTATCATGTAGTATATATTTATTTTAAATTAACATTTATACTATGGGATTGAGATTTTGAATATGACATTTTTTTATACTTATAATAATTTTTAATGAATTTATAGTGTTTTTACCCCTTATTGATTTTTGGTTCCATTGGGATTAACATTCTTATGATTACGATTCCTATCAAAATATATTGTTATTATGAGTTATTTTTCTCCCAAAATTTTATAATTTCACTTACACAGATAATTTTTTCCATATAAAGTATTTATTTTATGTGTCATTTAATGAGAGAATGATGGTTCCCATTATAAATTTCATATGATTTTTATTATTCTTTTATACGATATCTGATTTAAACAATTGAATTAATAATTATTTACATTTATACTTCCATGAAAATAATTCTAAAATACAATTTATATATGTGGTTAATTTTCAAACATGAGATTATTTAGTATATTTTCCATTAAATATAATTTATGTTATTTTTATATTGAATCACATGGAAAAAATTTTTAATTGAAGAATGATAATTTATAACATCGTTATTAAATTTGATGCATAAAATTGAATAAATAAAATTTGAAAAAAAACTATTTAAAGTTTTACATAACAAAAGTATATTTATTAGTTTATAATTGATAAGTAATCATTATTCCGAAACATCATAGTTTGATTCAAAAATATGATTTCTTGAATAATGTATTTATATTATTTTCATATTTGTAAATTATAATTACATTATTCTATGATTAAAAAATATTTCGTCAAAGTAATCAAATTTCTTAAATCATAAAATTATTATTAACAATCGTTGAATGACCATGAATTTCATTAAAAGATATATTTTTATTTGATTTGTTAATAATATCAATTTTGAAAAAATTCTCATTTGGTTTTCATCTTAAATTCCCATTATGCTTTAATTTTAATCATATTTAATAAAATACAACATCAATTAAATATAATATAAATAATAATATTTTAATTATAATTACACATGATTCAATTACACATAATAGTTTGTTTTTAAAATTTATTTTTAATCCTTTTTTGAAAGAAACTTGTTTTCATCATAATAAACAATACAAATATCTATAAATTATTTTTTTAAGTAAACTAATTATATTATATTTAATAATTTGTTTTAACAATTCATTTAATTTTTTTTCTTTGAAAAATAACTAATTTTAATATTCATTTGTGGTTAAAAATCAATTTTTATAAATGGGGATTTAATTCTTTTCTACCTTCTTATTTATATTTGAATTCAACGACTTATATAAATTTTATCTAGTAAAATGGATTTTATATTTTTATTAATCATAATTAATATATATTTTTTTAGAGTCTGCAGAATTTTTGGTAATTATGAGAAGTAAAATTATTAAATTCATTTACCAAAATATATGTTAGAACTATTTACAATAATATATATTCTATTTTAAAATGATAAAATTTCTTCACACTCCAATATAATTCATATTTTTTTGAGATGTATCATATTTATCTTATTAAATATTAATATATAATTCCCTTTATAGAAACATTACTGCAAATGTTACCTTATGTCATAGAAATTATTTAATAAAATCCATGTCTATCCATCCTATCACTTATAAACTGCCACCCCTTCTAATATAATATTATAATTATTTAAGCATTTTATGTCATCAAAAAAAAAACTCAAAAACCAATCTATAATCATTAAATATAATATATAGAATCATTTATGTTTTATGGATAATATTTCTTGTATTATGGTTTATTCCAATCAAGGCCAGTCAAAAAACACGTATAAATATCAACCAACTTAATTCAAATGTATTTCATAACACACCATATATAATCTAGTTGTATCAATAGAAAAATTAATATAATATAAAAAATTCAGTATGATTTTATAATAATAACATAAAAATTATTTTCTTCACTACACCATCCAAATTAAAATAAATGCATCGCTTATGCATACATGTGGACTATTGCCTCCACATAGCGATATGATTCATTTCCAATTACCATCAATCATGGGTATTGATTATTCAGTATTTAATAAGAATAAATTATAAAAATAACATTATTATTTTTCAATAATTATAATTTTTTATGTACCTTTTTACCATTCACTCTATTACTAAATGATAAAATTGTTCTTCTGGATGACTCTACTATCACCACCATGAATCAATGTGAATTATCTATAATATTAAATTTAAATATATGGTAATTTAATTAATTTAATGAAAATAATTTATTTTTATTCAATAATAATTTTTAAAATTTTAATAATTATTTTTATCATTATTTTATTTTTATCCACTAAAATGTGGAAACAATACTCATGTTTACATTAAATTTATCATCTCAAAAGTGATATAATAAATTATTTATCACCAGTAAATATGAATGGAAGTAAATAGGTATTTAAGAAATATATTATATTTATAAAAATACTATTATTCTGGCGATTTATGAACCATGATCAATTTGATAGACCACAACTACCAAACGAAAACATATATGAATCCTGATGTAGTTATGAGTTGAAATTATGCCATTAGTAGATAATTTATACACAAAGGTTGTTAAACTAATAATGGTGGACCATTTATGATACTTTATGTATTTATATAATTATTTTAATTATCCATAATGAATATAAACTTATTATACAAAGGTTAGTGTGCCAACAAATCTTTTTTGATATTAGGAAATAGATTCTTGTGTTAATTTTACATTCTAAGAATCCATCCACATTAACAAATTGCAACTCTTATCTGGAGTATATACATAATATTTTATTATTTAATTATTTCTTTCACAAATTTTATATATATTTACACATACATATAATTTTCTCTCCTTTTTGATGTTTTTATTCAGATATTATAACATTTCTAAAGGATTTTTTTGAATTTATATTTACTACAAAATGTTTTAATATTATACACAAATTTCTAATGTATTTGATTCTTATACTAATGCATATCTTATTTTAAAATAATATATTTTATAATTTCTATTATTTATTTAACTATATTATTTTCAATGTAATGATAAATATTTTATGTAAAATGACTAATGTCGAAAGGGTTATTCATTGTAATTTCATTCATGATGTGATAAATTTAATATTATATAAGAAGTTTCTTTTTTATGAATATATATTATCATATGACATGTTATTTCCATAATTACTATAAATTAATTAGTGTAATTTTAGTATTAAAATAATTTTATCCAAGGAGTTTAGACTCAAAAGTTTCCATAGTGGCAAAGGATTATTATCTCAAATTGGCTTCTCTGTGATATATTAAATTTTATACATCTATGTTCATTTATCATATGTATCAATTATACCTTTTAATTTTTTATCAATAATTTCCTTATATTCTTGGTTTTTAAATATTTATTTTATGTATTTTCTTGTGTTGTTGTTTTCAATAAGATGATACCAAATTGGAAAGAGTTTTATGTTGTGGTCACTATTTTATGTGGATTATTTATACTTAAATATATGATGAGAAATCTAAGAAGTATTTTATATTAAAAATTAAATATGTTTTTTATTTGGTCAATATTTCTAGATATTAAAATTTCTCATTTCTATTTCATCTCTTAATGTGATCAATCAGTTGAATGTATGGTTTTATGAAAAATCAAAAAACGTTCTCCTTTTTAAAGGAATGTTTTTCATTCATGTACATATTTTCATTAATATGTACAAATTATTTTTTTCAATGACTTCTATTTAAATTTATAGGAATTATTTACCTTTTAAAAAAATTAATGATTCTTATTGTATTTTTTTGAAGGAGTAAATTTTGAATTTTTACCGAAAAAGACAAATGAAATTTTATTATAAAATTCACCATATTAAATTAATTAAACATACAACCAATTCCAGATTTACCAAGATTTTTCTTAATATTCTTCTATTGACTATATATAAGAAAATTTCTCCAAAATGTCTTCGAATTTGTTTTATTCTAAATCCTTTAATTCATAGTGAAAAGGTTATATTACATTATAAATGTTGTAGATATATTTTAATTTAAATTATCATCTATAATAACATCCTTTAATGATTAATATTATAAATATATATGTGTGATTCAATGTACCCATAATAATTTTTCTTGGGATAATTTATCATTATGATTATAAAATATTTATGAAATTGGTTTTAAGTTGTGTAGGTTATTCTGGAATGTACAACAAAATGTATTCAATATCTTATGGAATACATATTATTGGTCTATGATTATGTTTTTGGTTTTTTCAATATAATACATGTAGAGGTGGATATTGTATTAAATAAGTATCGATTGTAATGTTATAAACCATGGTCAGGTGGGATAATTAGATCCCTTATATTCAATGGGTAGACGAGGTGATGTTCAGAAACACCTAACAGAATATATAATTAATATTATATTATGAAGTGATGGAGAAAATATGATGGATGTCACTCATAATTTATTTTTGTTTGTGAAATTCTATGAATTTTCATTATTATCCTTTTCCCAAAATGATATTCATGGGAGTAACCATAAACATAAATATCATACTTATATTCTCATTGATGTTAACTGGTAATTAATGACTATGAGCTCTTTATTATTATGTATCTAGATTAATAAAACAAAATTACTTTATTTTTAATATGATATATAAATATATCGGTATTATTTTCTAATGTTAGGATCATGCTAACTTACCCTTATTCATACCTTATTCTCAATTATGATTATTTATTGGTATCTCCTATATTTAAATTTATTAGGAATATGACTTCACCCTTTAGTGTGTTTCATTCCACAATGTCAAGAAACATTGATATGTAGTCTATGCACCGGAGGACTAATATATAAGAGGTTAATTGTGAACTATGATGATGGACATATATCAACCAGTTTTATTTCTTCCTCGTTTCTGAAGACACAAATACCTGAGGGGTTTAGCAAAGATTATAAATGTATAAAAAGAATATACCTCTAATATAATTTAATATTTATATATTTCATATTTTGGTTGTCATATCCTTTGAATCGGTTATGGAATAATGTTTATGGGTGATGATCATTTGTAATTAAGGGTGCTTAAGTGTGAGTTTCCAATCTGTGATAATGGGGAATAACTAACAATTGATGTATTTTTTCTTTGATACCTAACCCTATGATATATATATATAATTTTTTTAATGTGACAAATACTCTATCCACTATGTTAAATCTATATTTTTTATAAAAATACTTTTTTATTTTAAGATAAAACACATGGATGTAACAAGGTTATAAGGGTCAAGATGGACCTTTATACACTTACTGGATTACCTCTCTCACTAATGGTCAAGGAAAATATTATAAAAACATTTCGGCTAATACTTTGACCATAGGTGTTCACATTAAATTAATTGAATGTAATATAATTCCTATAATGTTTGATCCTTATAAACATATTTTAATAGGATTGTGTTTTATATGGATGATAGTCCCTTTTAGAACCTCATGGATCCCTGAGATGTCAAATTGACTATATGATTATTAGGATTACCATCGGATGACTGTTCCACCCCCAATTGTATATAAGAATAGGGTGGGTATTCCATGGGTAGATTGTGGATGTGTTGAGAGAAATAAATGACCTAATATCAACTAAAAAGAGATATGGTCCTTATACCAACACTTTAGATTGATTAAATTGAGGCTTCTCTTTTGAGGCTAGTCAGGACTTATTGTGACTGTGATGGTGATAATGGATGATTTTCAATAGAAGTGGCTGGTATTGTCCATAGAAATGATATGTGAGGGTATAAAGCATGTGGTGATAATTTTTATTATCCATCCTAGTGGCCCATATGATTTAGTCAGAGATGTGTTGACCCTATTGAGGTTTACTGTATTAAGGACGATATGCCATGTTGTTAAGTGGATAAACCTTATATATGAAATATGATCATGAATATTGATGGACATTATGAGGTGTTTAATATGGTATTATTCATATGTGATATAATTATTATATAAATATTATAAGAAATATGGTTTTCCTTGGATGTTCAACTAGTAAATGACCATTGTTCCTAATAATATTTGATTTCCACTGAAATTTGTCATGGAATCAAATATTGTTAATTAAATTATGATTTCTATTGGATTCTTCCTTTTAATGATTCTAGGGGTTCTAAAACTATTGGGACTCGATTAGTTAATTTTTATTTCTATTGACATTCTCATTAGGGTTAAGGTAGGTGATCTGATATTCCTATGTTTCTATAATAATTTGGAGTTCATATGATGTACTCTTAGGAATTTTCAATTAATACAGATAAAAAATATTACTATGGAATTTATCCAATGAATTTTTAATTATTTTTATATTATATGTAATTTTTACATGATATCTATAAAGAAACTTAGTAAATGATGAACATAGGGTTGGTTTGATCCTAGGTGTAAACATGAAACCTATGGATCAATATTATTTATTTATTTTAACATGCTATTTTTAAATTATCTATAAAAGTAGTTAGAGAACATGTGTAAATAATTTATTTACTTTTTATGAATGATACCATGTGTGTGGTTCCCTATTATGTTTCAGTTACACACTACATGATCATCCCTGTAAAATGTGAACCTCAGAAGACTTCATGGATCATAAATTCTAGATTGGAATTGGGTCATTATTTCTTTATCAATGAAGATAACATATATTATTTGGGAAGGGTATGGGGTGATTCTAATTATGGACTTATATCATCAGTTCCATTATTTCATTAATTTATCATATATATGTGATGATTCCAGTGGACAATCAATGTCACTGTATTGTAGCATTACTAAGTGTTTTTATTACTATAAATTCACTCAAGATTATTTGATATACGATGATGTTTGATTTATTTATTCAATGAATGTTTTTTATTATTATTTTATTATTTTTTTTATTTTTTTTATTGTTATGAACATTGATAAAAAGGGATAGTATCCCCATAGTAATACAACAGAACATCACTACTAGTCACAATGATAATTGTATATTTAGGCGGGATTGAGGAATGTAAAATGCCAAACGAGTATCTTTTTGTTGAACAATGCAGGGGATTTAAAAAGTTGGAATTATAAAATTTATATTAATTTTATAACATACTGTGTTTATGTTTTTTAATTATGATAAAATTTATGTAGTTTTTTGTTGAATTTGGGGCCACATTTTCTAATTCATGTTTTATAGTTGTTGTATGATTTTTTAGTATTTAATAATAATTTAGAGTCCTTATAAAACCAATAGGATGGAAAATTTTGTTTCAAAACATATGGCCGGACATGATTTTATTTTTTAATTCCTTACTTTAATGTTTTTGGTTCTATTTTTTTTTCAAGGTATACTTGTTTTTTGAAAAATATTTCAAGAACGGATCCTATGAGGGGGACATAGAAGAGTAAAAAAACACAACATATCAAAAATTATAATTATTCTAATGCACAAAACATACAGAATAATGTATTTTTAAAAGTTAATTTTGGATGATGAAATCAAATTAATCATTTGAAGAATGGACAAGTATGAGACAAGGAATTTGTTTTTAATTAAGTGACCTTTATTCCAATTGTTAGTCATTCTTATAAAAGAGTTTCCAATTTATTTTTTAAATCCTAATATTCATAAAATAAATTATCTCCACTCAAATTTTTATATAGAGTGTTAATGATGATATTTGAATTACTATAAAAAATGTTGTTTAGGTGAATAAGTTGATGATTTATTGATGATGTAATGTTTTTATTGGAATTATTTTCTAAAATGTAAAGATATGATATTTTTTATAGGAAAAATAATATATAATAAGAAATGTTATTACATTTTAGTAATGTATATTCGACTAGAAAAATTTTAATAAGGAAATGTTTTTCTTATGATTGTATTTGTGATAATGTTTTTAATGGTTTTATATGAGCCCATAATATTTGACATGTTTTCATAAATTTCATTTTGAATAAGTTTTTATAATTTTCTATAAGCGTTTATGGGAAAAATATATTTTATTTCCCGCACATTATTTTTAAAGATTAATCTTATAATGGGATGAATCTACAACATACCAATGTACTATTCAGATGCTCAATAATTGGGAGGGATTTATTTTTTGTTTTGAAATGCTTTTCAAAGTAGAACATTATGAAGGATGTTTTAAAATAGGTAAATCATTCATAAAAATTTATAGATCGAACAATAAGTTAATCTCATCATGTAAACATTTTATTTAAAGAGTTCTCATAATGATAAAACCAATGAGGGAATCTCTTATTTGAGGTGTAGGATAAGTGAGTAGCGAATTGAAATTTTTTTAATAGGGTTTACATGATAAACATTCAGGACAATCTCATGAGACATATTGGATTGGATATAAAATAATACAATACATTTATATATGAATACTGTAAAGGAAAGGGGTTGGGATCCAGTTTACTATTGAAAAACAAGATATACTAATTTTCAGATAGTCGAAATGGATAGAGGAATCAGATATAGTGATCATACTATCTTATTTTTGAACATCTATAGAATAATTTAATACCTTATTTTAGACTATAATATATATAATTGTTAATAACTAAAGAAAAGTTTTTTTATGTTTTAGTATCGTTAAAATGCTTTCAATTTATTGGTTATGGTTACTAAACTGGTTAAAAAATATTATTTACATATTTCATTCTAGAAGATCATGCACAATTATTGTGATCGCCATTCTATAAATGATAATGTATGTTTTATGTTTGTTGAAACCACATAACATTTGTTGTATTCTAGTTGATTTTGTTGTATTTCATTATTTTAAAACCATAGTAATGTCAAGCTACTCTAGTTGGGTAGTAAACCTTATAAATTGGTATTTTTTCAGGGATGTGATTATATGAATGGTATTCATAAAAGTGATAAAACTATATTATGAGGGTTATGCCTTTATAATATAAAAATAAAATGAATGAAAATGATTTTGCTAATTCATCCTTCCCAACATCTTATTTCATCGATAATTCATGTGCCTTTCATATAGGAATCAATGGGAAGGATCAATTTTTTTACTCATTTATGATGTTTAAATATATGTTAAAGGATTTTTTGAATTATTTGGATAGTAAGGGGATTCAAGTTTTTTATATAAATAACTATCATAAATAAATTAATAGTATGATTACATATATTATGTAACATAGTTATGATGTTATATAGGCTATTATATATTGGTTTCTACCTCTTGATGATATAGTTCTTCATATAGTTGTTGCAATAGAAAATTTTTTAAATTAGGGAATGAATTTTAATAATTATCAATCATCCAAAAATGAATTTTAATTTCATAGTTTATTGGGATTTAGAATTGATAATTTTATTTTTAAATAGTAATGAAAATTTTATGATGGATATATAATGTTCCTTATTATAAGGTTTCAAATTTGGAGGTTGATCAATAAAAACCTCAAAACGGGTGACTATGTATCTTTTGTAGAATTCATCATAGTATTGAATGCAATTATAAACAACACAAAATGAGATTTTTAAAATAATAAATATTATAATATTGTTTATAATATAATAGGAATTATTCATGAAATGTTTGAAGCAGATTTTTCATCTTTGGAAGAGATAAATCCTAAAATTCTATCATTGTATGAATTACATATCACCAGAAATTAATATGAATTGAGAAGAGATAAATTTTTTAAAATTCCTAGATAATTTTGATCGATAAAATTCCTTCCAATATTACATAAATTGAATATCTAGTAAACTTATTGGAGTTTAAGAAGTGGGTGACTCAGAAACCTAAAATGTGGTTAGGTACCATTTCCATAAATGTAAAGCCCCGACTCTAGTAACCCAGAGTCGGTGCATTATTTTAATACATTGGCATGATTACAAGGAATCGAGTCTCTAAAGACCGATTCGTTTAGCAGTCTTGGAAAATAGATTACTTACATGAATGTTACATTACACTTCATAACATACAAAACAACGTAAATAATCCTTTATGAATTCCATTATTCCCATGTCTTAACCCTTCTTATCAATCACAATATAATTTTTGGAATCCTGGGAAAAATATAACATTGAAGGGGGTGAGCTCAAACGCTCTATAAGGGTAAGAAATACAGCGGAAACATTTATAAATAAGCATAAACATTTAAGGAAATGTATAACTAAAAAAGCCTTTTAAACTTGAACTCCAACATAGTATGGAAAAAATAAAATGAAATAATTCCATTTACATATTCACATGGATATTCTACTAATCGAATAATCACATGCAATATCAATAACCACTTTCATAATGATGGAATGCATAATGCCAGACTATCATAACCACATAGCCAAGGCCTCGTGCCAAGACTACAAATAATATTTTGTCAAGGCCTTGTGCCAAGACACTAGTTTGTCTCATGAGACCTACCGATGCAATTTTTTTTAGAATATACTTACGTTTAAAATTTCTCAAATATACTCCAGTGTTTTTCTGAAAACATTATGCAAGCTTCTGAAAACAAAATAACTAATGATGAGACTGCTCGAGTAATTACAGGCCATGATAGGTCCACGCCCAATCCCTTCCTGTCTACCACACTCGAGAGTCGGGTTTTCTAAAAACATTTTAATCTTGCGTTAAATACATATACATTTGCACTAGATTTTCATATATTTGAGAGAAATATCTCTCTTTTTTTGAAATCATTGAAAAGTCGCCCATTTATAAAGTAAGTACTTTAAAAGAGATTTTTGAATCAAAGTGTCCCATACCACTTTGAATCTTTTGAAAATAAATGTAATTTCAAATCATTCATTTCCATATAAATAAATACTTAATATCATTTTGAAAAAAAAGGATATTAATTAAAAAGATTTAGAAAGACAAATCATTAAAACATTTAAAATTATGATTTTGATAATGAGTACCTTTCATAAATTCTTAAAATATTCATTTTGAAATCATTTAAAAGTAAAATAATTATAAAATAGAACATTTACTTTGAAAATATCCTTCTAAGATTGTAAGGGAAGCTTTGACGATTTTAAAATGGAGGTAAATAGCCGCACCTACCGTATAAGTTAAAAAAACATTCTTACCTTAAATTTGTCAAAAAGGTTAAAAGTGCCTTGTTTAGAAAACAATGGAAAGATTCCTTTCAAAAACACATAAGGGTATAAATGATTTTAACCCATTGTCTAGTAAATAGTAAATATGTTTTTAAATACATTTTTAAGGAACATGGATGTCGATGATAAAGAGATCCTAGTAGATAATTACGTATAAACAATCTCGGATAATGAATAGATTGTGAAATAAACCCTTACCTTGTACTTTTCCTTGGTTGGGGTAGGTTAAACTCCTGTATAATGGTGAAATAATTGTTATTAAATTATACAAGAATCATATACATTAATATGATATCATATATGATCTTTTAACATTGATTTGTTAATAATATCTTAGTATTATCGTTGTTTCAGGTGTTAACTTACTCGTTTTCTTTTATATGTTTTGTTACGTAAGCCATGTTTGTAAATGATAGGTTGTATATTATTAATATCTAGATTGATATTAAGTCCTTAATCATCATTTTTAAATCATCAAATGATAATTATACTTGAATGGATACGATGGAGAATGAATCTCATCGTGTTCGTGGAGACGGTAGTCCGTATGTACGCACGAGCGACAATATCATTCTTTTGATATTAAAATAATATATAAATGGAAGTTATATCATATATACAGAATCATTAACATGTTATATTTATTATTTACATGAGTTACACATCATTATTATACCCATCCAAATAATAATATATTGAATAACAATTACACCACGATGTGGAGATGGTAAGCCGTACTTACGCATGTATGGTGACATGTTATTCAAAAGGGTGGATAGAATACTGAATATGATTGTACCATATTTATAATAACATCCCAGTATATTTATGATACTAGAGTTATTATTTTAGATTGGTAGTAACAAAGGAAGAAGAAGTGGAAGAAAAAAGGAACTTGGAAAAGGTAGGTGAAATCATTACCTCTTCTTCGGTTTCTTCCCTTTCATTTGATCAAAAGGTCTCCTTAGGTTGTCTCTCTGATCAAACTAAGGCCACCAGGATGTAGTGAGGGAATTTGAAAGAGTATTTGGGCAGAGTTTGGCCGAAACAAAAGGCTTCGAAGGTGTAAAGAAATGAGAAGGACGAGTGCCCTTTTATAAGAGGGGTGAGGGGCACCTTTGGAAAAGCTAGAAATATTAATTTATAATAAATTCATATTCGGTTTATAATGGCTCAAAAGTTGATTGTTTAAATGTCAAGGTGGTTCTAGGTCAAAACCACTCAACCAATAGAATTTAGACAGGTTTGGGTACTTATATTAACCTTATCTTTAAGTATTAACTCTAAGTTAATTAGTTTCACTTTTACAATGTCTCTTTGTATTTTTATATTATATGGTTAATAAACTTACTATATACATCCAAGGGACCCCCAAGTGGTCCATTAAGGATACACCTATCATGATATAAATCTCTTTGCTGATCCTTATATTTTTAAGAATTTAATAACAATTAATAATATAATATTTGTTTTAAAAACTCTATTATCTCCATTTTCACACTATTCAATAGTTGATTTTTGTGAAACTCATCACAGAATGATTACTTAGAAAAAAGTTAATTAAATCAATCCTAATATGTAATAGTATCCTAGAAAATTATTGTAATTCATTAAAAGTCTCAAATTATATTTATTTGGGTATTTATAATATCAATTATTTTAAATTGTTACTATTATGGTAATTACTGCATCATCATTGTGTCATATAGAAATTAAATTATGTAATCTCTAAAAATTCTAAATAAAGAATAATTATGTAGTAAATCGTTTTATATTTCTAATTAATATTTATAGTCGAAAATCCAACATATATAACCCTTTGTAAAAATTGTTTTTCTAAAGGATATATGCTTGTGTCATTTTTGTATTCTTTTTAACTTAATTAAAATAAAGTGTCCCTATCACCTACATGTGGCTCCATGGGGACCCCAAATCGACCCAAATATGACTATGGTAGAACGTGTATCAACAAATAAGGCTAGGACACGTTTTAGGGTAATTTAGTATTATTATAATATTATTTTTTTAACCCTTATTTACCGGATTTAATCTTAACCATGGTAAATAAAATATTTACCGCAGTAATTATTCAAAATGTCTAAAAATAAAAGCTACCTATTTACACAATTTGAACATCTTGATTCCAAATATGGAATCCATTTCTACAAATTCAAAACACATAAGTGTCAGAAATTAATTTAAAATTAATTCTCGTTGTGAAAACAAAAAGCATGTTTTTAAGAGATAATAACTATCAAAAGATTGACAATTGTTTATATCCGGTTTAATTGTAAAATTATGTCCAATGACCAAAATTATATTGAAGGGTAAAAATATATTATATGTATACTTTAGAACCACTCAAATTCATAGATTATCAATATTAATTATTTTTATTAAAAAAGTTGTTTTTAATTAAAATTTAGTAATTTTCACTATTCATCAAAATATGAAAGTTTTCCGAAAAGTATCAAAATTTCACCTTAGGATAAATTCGATACTCCGAATCAAAAAATGAAATCCATTTTGAAATATAAAATATATATAATTTCAAAAAGTAGGTATTACTATTCATAACGACTAGTATGATTGGTTGTGGTGTGTGTTAGAACTCGAAGTTGCGTACAATATACACTGATGTATCATTCAAAGGAAAGCGTACAGTGCAAGCTTGGGATGTTTTATTTTAAATTTTTGATGTCCCCATTTATTAAAAAAGTATAAAATATTGTATTTAAAAATGTTTCACTATTAAAAGTTGATAAAAGTGCAATACTGAAAATGAATTTGTTCTCATAATATGGATTCTAAAATTATAAGGGTTATATAAAGTTTAAAATTTAGTTAATACTATTCATAAACTCTATTGAATGGCTTGTGTGGTAAGTCATGGTGTGCTTGAACTAGGTGTTGCGTGTAGTACAAGTTATTGAATTATTTAAAAAAATAACACACTATGAAATCTTGGGGTGTACATTCTCCTCTCCTTCAATAAATTGCGTCCTCGCAATTTGAAACTGTTCTTCAAAAATAAAATGTTGAAAATAAAAAATATATTTGTGGGAAAACCCACATTGGAAATTGTGTTACTAAAATTTATCCTTAAAATGTGGAAAAGAGAAATAAAAGGGTCACCACCAATTTATGATCTCGATTAGGAGAACATTGGTGGCAATTAGAGACATATAATTGGAGGAAAAACGTAAATATTTATAGGTAGTGATTGAGGTCATCAATCACAAACAAGTTTAAAATTGAGGTCCTTAAATTCATCAATCTATGATGATTTAAAATACCATCGATTCAACAAAACATAAGGTATTAGGATAACACATTTTTGACGTTTCAAAATATCTTAGATGAAATCCCACATCGAATAATGAATTAATGAGGCCTCTATTTAAAACAAAAAGTGGAAAGTATGAAGATTACCGAAAATAACACATACTAGGGTTCCATGTAGGAAAATATGGATATGGAAGAGAAATATAACCATCAATTATCTGAGGGAGAGTGGTAGCGAACATTGCTATGAAAAGGCAAACAATCCCAAAGCCATAAATTAGTGGTGATTTAAGGTACCATGTAGGACAACATTTTTGTTCTAAGTTCCTTTTCTTAATGTTGAGTAATTTATTTATGAGATTGGATAAGATCATAAGGAGATATACTTACTTTATAATTAGAGTTTTATCCATTAATAAATTTCTACCACAAACGCATCTTTCACTCATAAAAAAAATTCTATTTATACTATTTGTACAGGGTTCCAAAATAAACGAATTTATAATTTATCTACCAGATATTTTAAAAAACTACATTTTTTAATCCATGACATCTCGTGGGCCAGTGGTAGGTGATACACCCTTGTCTCCCTTCAGTTGCGGGTTCAAGTCTCGCGGCCTTGACAGTCGCGACGGGTTGCCGCCCGACCTCTGGGTTGTCCTTTTATTGAAATCAAAAATTAATCTCAAAACTAGAATTTATCCAAAATACTTCTGTCCAAACTCACAGTCCAATATTTATAATGAAGGTAAACTTAATGTAGATCCTTTTTACCCCATAATAGAATATGCATACCTTCATCATGTATTCTTTTAAAACACTGAAACATCCTGAATTACCATAATACTTATTGATTACATTCATGCTCCTGTATTCCATATAGAATGCTGGATATACTTCATCAATCCAAAAATGTTTTAAACCCCAATAATGATGGAATATAAAAATCATTAATCAGCTTCAAGGTAGTCAAGAATATCCAATATAATTTATCAAAATCAATCATTTATTATTCTAAAATCACTACCTCGGTATCAGAACCATATTATGGTTTATCATTCTCTCAACCATATATTTTCCAAAAAATTATCCTGCTATTGAGTCACTTTTCTTTGTTCCACACAATCTCAAGTCCTTAATGAAATAGTACAACAGTACAATCCTTATATACTCCATAATTATTATAACAAGTACATTGTTGATACAACACTCAATTGACATAATCAACATAAGAACTCTAATCATTCCTCTTCATCTGTGGTAGTATCATAACTTGATTATTATCCAATAGAATCATTTGCAGCATGGTTTGATGACTGGGACATAGGTTCGCGTAGTGTCCAAACTCCTTGCAAATGAACCATTGTACATTTGAAACCGTTTTCTTACCCTTTCAGTCACGTACATTGTGCCCTTTTCCTCCACACTTATAACAAACTCCCATTCCTTTCAGACAAGTTCTAGGGTGTTTCTTCCCACAGTTATCACATATGGGAAAATTCTTCTTTTCCCTCTTCCCTTTGTCCATCTTTTTCTCTTCCATCCTTTTCTTCTCTTTCTTCCCTTCAAAGCCATATGACTCAGTAAAATCTTTAATTATCTTATCAACACATCATATTATTTCTTTATATGATGATAATACACGAGAGACTATTTCTCTTATAAATTCTGGCTTAAGACCATGAAAGATATGATCATTCATTCTCTTTGGATTATGTGCATTGCTGGAGTTATCATTCTTTCTAATGGGTGCCATTTCTAAACAATGGCATACACTAGATTAGTTTATGAATAACAATACCTAATCCCAAACTTGTAAAACACATAACATAAATTAAATAGTTTAAGTATATAATCCATAATAAAAAAAATGTCTTCTTTGAGAAAGTATATACCAATAAACCCTTAATAATAGTTTGTAATGAAAATGGGAATTATCCTAAGCATATCCCCCAGGAGTGTCGTAACCAAGAGTGCAGCAAGGCCCATTGTCGTGCACCAATTCCAGTTCGAGTCTAGTTCAAAGCGGTGTTTTCGGGTTTTACCTCTAGGTTCATATGTGCCAGAGCTGCCTCTACCTGCTCGTATCCAGACAGGGATTTATTTCTCGGAAAACTCACAAAATCTATACAATACCAAAATTCTAGGAAGTTCTTCTATACGAATCCTCAAAGTTCATCTTAGGTCTATGTGCTCTAATCAGAGTTTACCTAAATCTAGTTTCCAAGGCTTTTACTAATCTTCATCTGATACCAAATATAACGCCCCAACCCTAGTAACCCAGAGTCGGTGCATTATTTTAATACATTGGCATGATTACAAGGAATCAAGTCTCGAAAGACAGATTAGTTTAGCTGTCTTGGAAAATATATTACATACATGAATGTTATATTACACTTCATAACATAAAAAACAACATAAATAATCCTTTATGAATGCCATTATTCCATTGTCTTAACCCTTCTTATCAATCACAATATACTTCTTGGAATCCTGGGAAAAATAAAACATTGAAAGGGGTGAGCTCAAACGCTCTGTTAGGGTAAGCAATACAGCGGAAACATTTATAAATAAGAATAAACATTTAAGGCAATGTATAACTAAAAAATCCTTTGAAACTTGAACTTAAACATAGTTTGGAAAAAATAAAATGAAATAATGCCATTTACTTATTCACATGGATATTCTACTAATCGAATAATCACATGCAATATCAATAACCACTTTCATAATGATGGAATGCATAATTCCAGACTATCATAACCACATAACCAAGGCCTCGTGCCAAGACTACAAATAATATTTTGTCAATGCCTTGTGCCAAGACACTAGTTTGTCTCATGAGACCTACCGATGCAATTTTTTTTAGAATATACTTACGTTTAAAATTTCTCAAATATACTCCAGTGTTTTTATGAAAACATTATGCAAGCTTCTGAAAACAAAATAACTAATGCTGAGACTGCTCGACTAATTACAGGCCATGATAGGTCCACGCCCAATCCCTTCCTGTCTACCACACTCGAGTGTCGGGTTTTCTAAAAACATTTTTAATCTTGCGTTAAATACATATACATTTGCAGTGGATTTTCATATATTTGAGAGAAATTTCTCTCTCTTTTTTTGAAATCATTGAAAAGTCACCCATTTATAAAGGAAGTAATTTAAAAGAGATTTTTGAATCAAAGTCTCCCATACCACTTTGAAACTTTTGAAAAGAAATTTAATTTCAAAACATTCATGTCCATATAAATAAATCTTTCAAATCATTTTGAAAACAAGGATATTAATTAAAATGATTTATAAAGACAAATCTTTAAAACATTTAAAATTCTGATTTTGATAAAGAGTACCTTTAATAAATTATTAAAATATTCATTTTGAAATCATTTAAAAGTCACATAATTATAAAATAAAACATTAACTTTGAAAATATCCTTCTAAGCTTGTAAGGGATGCTTTGAAAATTTTATAACAGCGGTAAATAGGCCCACCCGCCGTATAAGTTAAAAAAAACATTCTTACCTTAAATTTGTCGAAAAGGTTAAAAGTGCCTTGTTTGGAAAACGATGGAAAGATTCCTTTAAAAAACACATAAGGGTATAAATTAATTTAACCCATTGTCTAGTAAATAGTAAATATGTTTTTAAATACATTTTTAAGGAACATGGATGTCGATGATAAAGAGATCCTAGTAGATAATTACGTATAAACAACCTCGGATAATGAAGAGATTGTGAAATAAACCCTTACCTTGTACTTTTCCTTGGTTGGGGTAGGTTAACCTCCTGTATAATGGTGAAATAATTGTTATTAAATTATACAAGAATCATATACATTAATATGATATCATATATGATCTTTTAGCATTGATTTGTTAATAATATCTTAGTATTATCGTTGTTTCGGGTGTTAACTTACTCGTTTTCTTTTATATGTTTTGTTATGTAAGCCATGTTTGTAAAGTATAGGTTGTATATTATTCATATCCATAATGATATCAAGTCCTTAAACATCATTTTTAAATCATAAAATGATAATTATACTTGAATGGATATGATGGAGAATGAATCTCGTTGCGTTCGTGGAGACAGTAGCCCGTACGTACGCACGAGCGACAATATCATTCTTTTGATATTAAAATAATATATAAATGGATGGTATATAATATATACAGAATCATTAACATGTTATATTTATTATTTACATGAGTTACACATCATTATTATACCCATCAAAATAATAATATATTGAATAACAATTACACCACGACGTGGAGACGGTAAGTCGTACGTACGCACGTATGGGGACATGTTATTAAAAGGGTGGATAGAATAATGAATATGGTTGTAACATATTTATAATAACATCACAGTATATATATGATACTGGAGTTATTATTTTACAATGGTAATAACAAAGGAAGACGAAGTGGAAGAAGAAAGGAACTTGGAAAAGGGTGGTGAAATCATTACCTCTTCTTCGGTTTCTTCCTTTTGATTTGATCAAAAGGGCTCCTTAGGTTTTCTTTATGATCCAAATAAGGCCTCCAAGTTGTAGTGAGGGAAGTTGGGAGAGTATTTGGGCAGAGTTTGGCCGAAACAAAAGTCTTTGAAGGTGTGAAGTAATGATAAGGAGGAGTGCCCTTTTATAAAAGGGGTGAGGGGCACCTTTGGAAAAGCTAGAAATATTAATTTATAATAAATTAATATTCAGTTTATAATTGCTCCAAAGTTGATTATTTAAATTTTAAGGTGGGTATAGGTCGAAAAACACCCAACCAATAGAATTTAGACAGGTTTGGGTACTTATATTAACCTTATCTTTAAGTATTAACTCTAAGTTAATTAGTTTCACTTTTACAATGTCTCTTTGTATTTTTATATTATATGGTTAATAAACATACTATATACATCCAAGAAACCCCCAAGTGGTCCATTAATGATACAAATATCATGTTATAAGTCTCTTTTCCGATCCTTAGATTTTTAGGAATTTAATATCAATTAATAATATAATATATTTTTAACAAAACTCTTTTATGTCAATTTTCAAACTATTCAATAGTTTATTTTTGTGAAACTCATCACAGAATTATTACTTCGAAAAAACATAATTAAATCAATTCTAATATGTAATATTATCCTAGAAAATTTATTTCATTCATTAAATGTCTCAAATTATATTTATTTGGGTATTTATAATATCAATTATTTTAATTTTTTACTATTATGGTAATTACTACATCATCATTGTGTCATAATGAAATTAAATTACGTAATCTCTAAAAATTCTAAATAAAATTTAATTATGTAGGAAATAGTTTTATCTTTCTAATGAATATTTATAGTCGAAAATACAACATATATAACCATATGTAAAAATTGTTTTTCTAAAAGATATATGCTTGTGTCATTTTTGTATTCATTTTAACAAAATTAAAATAAAGTGTCCCTATCAGCTACAAGTGGCTCCATGGGGTCCCAAAATCGTCCCAAAGATGCCTATGGTCGAACATGTATCAACAAATAATTCTAGGACACGTTTTCAGGTAATTTAGTATTATTATAATATTATTTGTTTAACCCTTATTTACCGGATTTACCCTTAACCATGGTAAATAAAATATTTACCGCAGTAATTATTCAAAATGTCTAAAAATAAAAGTTACCTATTTACACAATTTGAACCTCCTGATTCCAAATATGGAATCCATTTTTCCAAATTCAAAACACAGAAGTGGAAGAAATTAATTTAAAATTATTTCCCGTTGTTAAAACAAAAAGAGTTTTTTTAAGAGATAATAACTATCAAAAGATTGACACATGTTTATGTCCGGTTTAATTGTAAAATTATTTCTAATGACCAACATTATATTAAATGGTAAAAATATATTCTAATTATACTTTAAAACCACTAAAATTCATAATTTATAACTATTAATTATTTTTATTAAAAAAAATTAATTAAAATTTAGTAATTTCCACTATTCATCAAAATATGAAAGTCTTCCGAAAAGTAAAAAAATTTCACCTTAGGATAAATTCGATACTCCTAATCCAAAAATGAAGTCCATCTTGAAATATAAAATATATATAATTTAAAAAATTAGGTATTACTATACATAACGGCAAGTTTGATTGGTTGTGGTGTGTGTTAGAACTCGAAGTTGTGTACAACATACTCTACTGTATCATTCAAAGGAAAGCGTACCATGGAATCTTGGGATGTTTTAATTTAAATTTTTGATGTCCCCATTTAGTCAAAAAGTTTAAAATATTTTATTTAAAAAGGGTTCACTATTAAAAGTTAATAAAAGTGCAATACTGAAAATGAATTTGTTCTCAAAATATGGATTCTAAAATTATAAGGATTATATAAAGTTTAAAATATAGTTAATACTATTCATAACCTCTTTTGAGTGGCTTGTTTGGTAAGTCATGGTGCGCATGAACTCGGTGTTGCGTGTAGTGCAAGTTATTGAATTATTTTAAAGAAATAACACACTATGAAATCTTGGGGTGTTACAATAAATTTTTTCTCATTCATCCTAGAATGTGTAAAAAGATGAAGTTGAATATTAATGGGATATTATAACAATAATTCATGGGATATGTAGCGATTTTCCATTTTTCAATAATGTTCACTCAAAGGGTGATGAAAAATGTGGTAAAGATGTCAGAAAATCATTAATATCTATTAATAAACATGTTGAAAAATCTAAATCATAATCATGTGTAATGGATAAAAATATCTCTAAATCCAAAAGGATAATTTTTGTTTAATTATTAGGAAGATGTTGAAAGTAATGTTGAAACTAAAATATTGAATGAACATTTTTAAAATAATCCATTTATTGGAACTGTTGTTAATGAATGGATTGTTGGATATAGAAGACAACATTATGATGAAGATAATCAATTAAAATATTCTTCGTCAGGAGGGTAGATAAAACTCTTCTATATGTTATATGGCATGAAATGAAAATCATGAAATTTCAAAAGAAATTGCCTATATAAAACAATCGTGAATCTCTTTTTGAAGGAAAATAACTTTTACAAGAAGTGATTGATCATTTGAATAAAGACCAGGTAATGTAAAAGATTATAAATGAACATATTTATATATGAATAAAAGTGAATGAATAAATTTTAGAACATATTAAAAAGATTTATATAAAACTAAGTTTGGGTTTATAAGTTTTGAAAATTTGTTTCTTAAATGTCTGGACATTCAAAAATAAGTAAAACCGAGATAGACCAACAATATTTATCTCCAATGGGAGAAATTAAAATTATATATGATTACTTGGGTTTGAAATTTGAATTAATAAATTACGTATCAAAAATTATAAATCATAAAAATTAAGATGGGATGAATATTCCATAATCTTAATCGTGTTTTACTAATATGATTGACTTTATTGAATATAGGATAGAATTCATGTTGAAGAAGAAAATTTTTATAGATATAATAAATATGGGTCTAAATACATCATAATATGGATGGTTATAGTTTTCTATAATTTTTTTGACAGATATGTGTATTATATAATTTATATATGGAACTATTTATATATATATAGCTGGTATTGTTCTAGATTTCCCAATATAGAAAATATATACCAGTTCAATTAACAAAACATTAATAGTCCAATAACAAACTAGAAGTAAATATTACGGGGGATCCATCCACTAAAATATGGAACCTCGGGAATATTGATATGAATAATTTAAATATATTCTAGTTTTTTTAAACTACTTGAGATAGATGTGAACATCGTAGATATATTTGAAGAAAATTTCTAGGGTTTTACTAGTACAAAGATATATTATAACATTTACAAAATTTAGATGTGATGAAATTTGATGGAAATGAAAGAAAACATTATTTTAGATATTCCACTCAAAAGATATAGAAGGATTATTAACATTGATTAAGGATATTTTGTGATCCTCGCAAATGATAGGTGATTAGAAAATGTTTTATAATTTGATAAAATTTAATGAAGGAAAATTGACATTTGGAAATGATGTAACAATTAGAATCTATGGTATATGAATTTATATTATTGGGGAAGAAAAAAAGAAAAAAATACGTTTTTTAGGATGAAGATTAACATGATAACTATTTCATAGCATTTTGATGAAAGTAATAATATTTTTTTAAAATATGCTTTTTTAGTGAAATTAATATCTAGTGGAATAGTGGGTACGAGATACCAACAAACAAATATGAACATGTTTTAATTTTGTTATTTACAAAAAACATTATATCTAATCATGATGGAAGAAAATCAATTATGTTAAATAAAGTTGGAAAATATGTGTTAGAGGAATATGGGTATGATTTGAAGTAAATACAGTGTTTCTGATCTTTTTGTTATGTAGAAAATAATATATTAGGGTTGTTCTATTTGTTGGAAATGGAAAATTACAAATAGAGTTTAAATGAATGTTTATATTCATTTAACTCATCCTCTTGTGATGATTTATTTTAATATTATTTGGGAAATGTAAAAATAATATAAATTTATATACATGTTCATTATATCATTAATTTAATATTTTAATCACAATACATGTATACTTCTTTATGAATGTTAATTCATAATATCTTAAATAATTAAAAGTATTTTAGAATAATATAAGACGAATGTTGATATTTTGTGAATAAGTATCAGACTAAAAATGGTGGTGAATGTAAACAATTATGAATTTATAAATTATCTGGATAATATGTTATTCTTTAGGAGTTCATTGCACCCTTCTACGCATAAAAAATCGGTATTACTGAATTAAACTATATAATTTTGGTAGAGATGGTACATAAAATGTCATTCAAAATATGTATTTATCACTATTGTGGGTGATAGGTTATGATTAAACTATTATATATTTAGAACCAATATTTCCACATACACATTTTATATTAAAATCATTACTAAATTCCCAATTAAAAACATATAATATTTTTTGGTGTAACTATATCATAAAAATCAAAAGTGATGGACTTGGAAAATGGGATCAATTTGGTGTATGTTGGGGTTTTCATATATGTTATGCATATGGATGTTGGTATACATGATTTAATAAATAAATAAAGGTGATATTTGACTATTCTGATGTTAAATTTTTATAAAATATAATGAATAGGTTTCCAAAACACATGAATATAATGAATATGGAAAGGGTAAAAAATTTATGACATAGTAACATGAAAAATTTCCAACAAGATTGATTCCATATTAATTGAATAGTTTGACATGAATATTTATAGTGATGAAAAATAACTTCATACATCTTATCCATGGATAAAGAAATGTATGAATGATTAAAACAACATTGGTGTTTAACAAAAAAAAATTCAAATGACATGGAAATTATAATTTATTTCACATATTTAATTTTTTTAAAAATGATTAGAAAAATATGTTATTGAAAACTTGGAGCATCATGAGTGGATTTATTATATTAAAGATGATATATAGTAGGGTTATAAGAATGATTCATGGTTACTTGTATCGAAACAATTGTAATGATATTATAAGAACAAATGGTTGTTCCAAAAAAAATTTAATTTAATATGGTAAAGTTATAATAATACATGATTGGTTTGTTATTTTTACTAAAAAAATAAAGTCTTTGATTATGAAGAGACTTTTTCTCTTGTATAATGTTTATAAAAATAAAATTAGATCTAGATATTACATTAACTTGTGTTTAAAATATTATTTATAATATTTTAATGATATATTTTATTAATAGGAGAATTCAAAAATAATTTTATATTGAACATCTTTTTGGCTTCATTATTGAAATTGAACAAGGATATTTGTTTATGTTGAAGAAATACATGTATGAGATAAATCAATATACGAGATATTTTTATTCCAATTGGATTCATACATAAAAATTTTGATCTCTAAGAACGGAAGTGTTTAAAAACATTTGTACATAAAATAGGACCAGAATATCCCTCGCCTAGTAATCATCTATCAGGATGGTATTATATTTGATGGGGATGATTATGTAACCATTAAAAATTTTACTGAAGATATGATGATGTTATTTTTAATATCAAGTCTCCATGAAATGAAATAATTTCCTCACATATAAATATTAATAAATTGAAAGATATATTTTATCAAATAAAACTACTCTAAGGATCTTTTGAATAAATTTGGTATGGAAAGTAATAAAGTTATATCTTCACCAACATCAATGGAAATTATGATCATTAAAAATATAAGAAATGTAAGTAGAATCTATGTAATTTAGATTGTTTATTGGAGGTTTATTACATATGTTTTCTTTAATACCAGATATTGTATGTTCTAATACATTATCATTAAGACACCAAAGTGATTTAAATGATTATAAAATCATGTTTATAAATTTTGTTTTTAGTTATATCATTGGAAAAAACATATTTCGTTATAAATTTTGAAATTTCAAGTAGAATGGATTTCTTTACATATATTCAAATTTTGACGAAATTATTAATGATAATAATAAAATATTTGGTGTATTTTTCATTATAATGGAATTTTTGTGGGTTGGAATAATTAAATGAAAAATTCTACAATTCATTGAATATATAGAGTAAACTGGGTTTCAGATATCAAGAAAAAACATAAAATATCGGAATGAAATCTACATCAGATTATTTTCCAATTGATATTTGGTTAACCCTTATCTTTTGTTATGATAATAAATGATCTATATATATCACTAAAAATGCATTGAAACTGTCTATTTCATATAATATTTATATCAAATATTACATCATCGAAGATAATGTAGTGCATAAAAAATCAATGTAGAATATGTTCCTATAATTGAACATCATGCTATAATATTTATAAAACATTTACTGATGGAAGATTTTAATAAACAGATGTTGAATATTAGTATCCATACCAATCTTATCCAACGTTTAGGTATGATTTTCTCTCCCATCTCACATATTATCTTGCTATTGAGTAGTCAAGGGGTGAAAATTATGATTTATAAATTTGTCCCTTTCAGTGTGGGAAGCATTTTTTAAAAACAATTTATTTAGGGGAATATCACCAATGTTTTAGGATAATATCACAAATTTTGAACTTGTGAGCTATTTTAAATGTTTTTGATGTTATTGATGGAAACATTTTTGTAACATTAAATTTGAAAAGTTATGAAGAAAATATGGAATGTTTGAAGATTAATAATATGTTTCTTTTGTCACTACGTATTAAGAAAAGGTTTTTCAATTTAAATTATTATTGTTTCATATATTGAGTTCATTCATGTGGGATTATAATTTTTTATAAGTATCATATACATTTTTTTAAATCATTATTTTATTTAAGAATCATGTTTTAAAATAAAATAAAATGGGATATTGATGGAACCAACATTACTATGTATTTTCTATTTTGGTTACTAGATATTTTGTTATTTCTTGTCATAAAAAAGAATCTATTTACATTTTAAATCCTAAAAATAAGATTAAGGAGTTTGATCACAAATTATATCATACTATTTTCATAAGAAATACCATTATTTCATGTTACCATTCAGAAATGTAGTTTTCTGGGGGTATTTGTTTCCAAAAATATTTTTTGAGTTTGATCTTATCAGATTGAATAGGGTGACATAAAAAATAAAAAATACCAAAATATATGACTGATAATATATCAAAAAATTCTATACATATCTCAATATACATAATATCATGTAAAAAATCATGATATTTTCATTTATTAAATTCTAGTTGATTTTGTTCAAAAACATGATTTCCAGAAACAATTTTATTGGCCAATAGTTCATGGCAAGTAATTCCAAACATAGGGATTTAGATAGATACCTTATAAATAACATCTTATCCATTACAGAAATATATTATTCAATATCTTTATTCATAAAATATATTATGATCCATGAGTATTATAATATGGAGAAATGTGTTTGGCAATATAATGTTTTTCTCATTGATATTGTGTTTAAATTTTCTATATACAATATTAGAAAAAGTGTTTATAAGGGACTTCTATTTACAATGATTAAAATATTTTCATGATGGAAGTGTTGATAAATTTATAGATTAATATATTTTATTAGAGAATGTATTTGATAATATTCAATTCATTAAAATTCTTCAAATGATGATTTTTTATAATGTCCGAGGTTGTGAAGTATGTTGGGTTTATAGTTAATGGAAAATGAATCTTCTTATATGTTTGAACTCTCTAAGAGAGTATTAATTTCATTGTAATATTAATATTGAGATCATTAATATTCTGGGCTAATTTTATTGATTCATTGTTTATGATGATATCTGATGTAGCAAACTAAAAGTGGATTGGTTTAATATTTTCATGAAAGATACAAGATATCATGTTTATTATTTGGTCATAATTTCCATAACTAACAATATTGGATTCAGTTAAGCATATATATAATTTTAAAAAATAAACCATATGAAGGATTAATAAAATTTCTTTAAAAAAGAAATTTCCCAATTAATGTAATTTTCAAGAAGCTTATTGTTATGATATTTTATTGTTTTTTTATATCATTGATGATATGAGATGTTTTTTATGTTTTAATTTGAGTTTGGGTATTTAATTGTTAATATTTATTGATAAGTAAAATAAGTTTTAGTTTCCACAATATATATTTCATGTGCTCCTATATAACATGTGGAAATTTAAGTATACTGATATACATTCCATCTTCACAAAAAGTGAGACCTTTTTTGTTTTTAATAGTGTTTCTAGATAGATACTCTAGATATAGATTCTAAAAAATAAGAATCAGTCATACAACTTTATGGATATAAGATTCAATCAATCAAAACAGAAAAACATCTAAAGACCAGAATTTTGATAATGTTATTATAAACCAATGAATTATTTTAGGGAGTTGAATAAGAAATTTAAAGATAATTGTGATATTTTGGTTAGGCTTCACTATATGATCATTCTATATGGTCTCATTTAATTGATTTGACTAGTCATGAATAATATGTTTGATAGTTACTGGATAAAGATAGTAGATGGAATGATAATGCTTCAGGATTACAGTAAAAAATAGGACAACCTCATTTATGGACAAATCCATTTCTGTATAGAGAAAATAGATATAATAATGAGACAGAGTGAATCATACTGATTGTTTTATAATGACTATATAAATAGATCATTTATTCAATAGGGAAGTATATCAAAGAAAATTCATAATGAATAAATTAACTGGTGTTTCTTGAAGAATAATAATGATAGTGTTCTGAGACTGTTGAATATAGTTTATAGAACTTGTTAAAAAATCATATATGAAAATTTATTTCTATGATAATCAAAATAAATATTCTGTTGATAATAATTCAATAAAAGTACATTTATATTTCATACTTTCTATAACCATTTAAAATTGATTGTTTTCTTATAGATAATGTGGTATGTGATTAAATTCAAATCATTACTAGGACTGGATACTCTTGTTGTGTATTGAACGATGGAAATTCTTCCATACATTTGGGTGTGTTTCTTTGTTTAGTTTTTAGGAATGTTATAAATCTTTAATTGGAGGTGAATGTGTTTTCATAATAATATTAACATAAATAGAAATTTTATCACTTATTCACCAACCCTCTTAGTGATTACATTGATCATGTATATGAATTTTAATGTGACAAATGATTTTGTTAGTTCATGGGATAGTCATTTGACAAGATCATCATGAACACATTTTCTTGCCAGATTTTATGTTTCATGTAATCTATAATTTTTATAATTTTTTTTAAAAAATTATTGGCGTATAAATTCTCATTATTTAAGGAATTTTTATTTTGAATGTATAATTTATTGTTTTATTGTTTTATTTCTAGATGAAATGAGGAAAATTTTAATTCATGATTTTTTTAATATAAGATTAAGATGAAATATGTTTAATTTTGTATTATTTATATCATTTACTATATAGGATTCCATAATTAAATGTTTAAACATGAACATGGAAATTGTTTTTTCATATATCATTATAGTGTAATTCTGCATAGATGAACTATAGTACATTTTTCTCTAATAAAATGTTATATAAATCATATTTATAGATTCTCATTGATGGAATCTTGGAGATCCCTCTACAAGTTGATAAATAATTATACATTTTTTACATCATAGTAAAAATATCCCTTCGTGATAGAACAGTTAAATGTTATTTGAAATTAAGTTTTGTTATATAACATTTCAATAAAAATATATATGGTGTTTTCCCATAGATAATTTTGAAAAAATTATACCTTTTCAACCCATATGATGATGTACATTCAACAGAAATCTTCTATAATCATTCTATTATTCTTATGTAATTATAGATGAGAATGTGATCCCCGAGGTGGAGTCTCCTATATACGGAGTCCTTGTAAGGAGTATCATGAGATCGTGGCACTTAAGTGTATATTATCATCTGAATTTTCAATGTTGTAATTATTCACATTTAAATTTAATGTTTTATTATTTGATTCATGATGTGTTTGTATATATATATTTGTTTTAGAATGTTTTTATGGATTACAATAGACACTGTAAAAGGGAGGTGTTTCCTATGAGATGTGACATATGGGATCAAAGGAGCATAATTGGGATATTTATATTTGGAAATGAAATATTGTTCATCCATGTGATATACGTGAAGATAATTCATGTTTGGTTTTAACAAAGGATTTTCAATTCAATAATGTTTGGAAGTGTGTGTAGATGAATTGGTTTAAGATACTAATGGATAAGAGGTCTTCATAGGTGAATTATATAAGTACACCACTACATTGCACTTCTTGATCAAAATCAATTGAGGTTCTTATGTTTCAATTTTTATTAAATAGTAGGACTGGTTTATTTCACGATCATGTGGATTTTAAATGATCTTTTAATTTTATAGTGATTTTATTTTAAGGATCTTTTGATTTTGTGAATGATTCACATCTAGTGGATGATCATGTTACAAAACATGATATGTGTGTGGTGTCATGATTTATGGGTGAAAAAATCCATGATGCCTTAGGTGTGATATGTTTGACATGATGGGAAGAATTATCAACTATTTTATAGGTTTTTCGGTTAATCCTTGGGGCTGAAGCCTCAATTTTATTATTAATGAAACGACCTCATTTTTTAATTTGTTAGAGGAAGATCGTTTACATTGCCTATAGATTAGGGGCTTCAAATCACAAATAAAAAGCCTGAAAAATCATATTTTGGCCCAATGCGGCCTTTAGGGAGAGTTCATGTATTTTTTTAAGACTACTACATTGGATAAGACACTTTTGGGGATGTTATCATATATTTTTTGATTATAATGGGGACTGTTTTCCACAATACTGGCAGTGATATAATATATTGGTTATGTGTACCATAGTATCTGTAAAAACCTAGTTCTTCTTTTGATTAATGGATCCTTTCTTTTATGTTTTTTATTTTGAAAAAGTGGGAGAAGAGTTTGAGGGTGTTGTTTTAGGTCAGTTACATAATGTGATTGGGAACTAAACGCCATGTAAATGTAGGTACACACCGTGTATATAAGGAAACACACCACGTAATCATAGTACACAACCTTGTAATAGTAGGGACATGTTTTGTACGGAAAAAACATGTACTCTCAATTACAAGTCATGTGCTTTATTTATTGATTAAATGAGGAAGTAGCATCATTTTTATGAAACATGCAGAGGCATTTCCGGGTTCGTGAACAGCAGAATCGATGGTCATTTTACATCCCGATTGATCATCAGAACGCTAGTTCTTTCTCTATCTATAGTGTTTTAACCCAATCGGTGAGCTCTGAATTATTATGGATAATTTATTCATTATTTTTCCTCACCATTAGGTTATTTATGGTTGATATTTTATAATTTTTTTGATGTTCTATAGTTTTCTAGGGTGAATTAAGACCCGACGCTAGATGAGGAGAGTCGCACTACAACAATTTAGGTGGACTTGTGCTTTTCAGTCAATGATTAGTTATTTATATGTGTCATATTGTTATTTTCCACATGTTTAGTTTGTATACATTAATGGAAATTGAAATTATTTTTCCTATTGATTATTTGGTCATGAATTAATTTAATTTAATAAAGTACGAGCTTTTGGTTTGATTATGATCCATATTGTGGGCAGGTTCCATTAGAATGACTGTTTATGCCATTTTTCTGACGATTACTATGAGACATGTATTTGTTTCCTTTATAAGGATGTTATGAACTAATTTCATTTATAATAGAAATCCAATTTTTGTAAATTGTGATTGATTTGATTAACGATTTTTTGATTAATTTTTTCCCTATTTTCCTAATGAAATAAAAATTATTGTTTAAGCCTTATGATAGTTTAAGTCAAATGTTTCTTGACATGTGTGATACCCACATTGTTTTTTATATGTTAACCTATTATTAGTTTGATTTAAAAGTGTTTTTTAATATTCAAAAATGATGAAAAACCGGGATTGACACTAGTTGACTTGTTATACCTATGGGGGATAAATTTTTATACCTTTGGGAAAGGATCTATTATGTCTGTAGGAATGGGTTTCTTATACCTGTGGGAGAGGATTTTTTATGATGGTGGGTGATAATTCATTAGGATAGAGGGGAATGAATTTTTAATTCTTATGGGTTGGGTTTACCTATTCCAGTAGGAAAGATATTTAATAGATTAACGAAATAGACTGATAAATGACATGTTTTCCACAACAATGCAGAAGCTTGGATTTGGTCTTCAATTTATTTTCTTAGATAGCCTTCGGAGGTACTTCTTGAATATTTATTATATAGGGGATTGACGGGTTTAGTCCAGAATTCGAGAAATATAAAATTCAATGTAATTGAATGGTTTAATAGAAAATAATTAATGAATATGGAAAATAGGACTTGTATTATTTCTTAATTTTGAGTACATACTAATTTTTTTATTTACCTTTTTTTACGCTACTTGTTTCGTATACTCACAGATTGTCCGAAACATATATTTGGTAGTTTTCTACTGGGATTTATCTCTCACACCCTGTTTGGGTCATGCTTTTGTACCACACTATCTTATATGGTTCCAGGTGTCGATAAGGGAAATCACCCTTCTATATGTACTTGAGGTGTTGCTTTGGAGTTAGAGAGAATTGGACTGAGATGAGCCATGACATGCTTTATAGTTTCATTTGTTTCCTTATTTATATTGAGACATATATTATGTATTACTAGAGTGTTCATGTTTGTTTAATTTCTAAGAACATGTGACATGATACATAATTTTTGTTTTGATTGATGCTTGGTTGTTTTTCTTATCTGTATAGAACTATTTATTTCAGTTGTATGATGTTTAATGATTCCTCTATTGTATTATTATTTACTATGCAGTGATATACTCTTATAACGAGGAAAATGTTTCCACATTATCCCACACTTGTCCCTCACTTCTAGTCTCCAACCACTATAATTTGCGGAAATGTTCTTGAGGCCATGTGGTCAACCAGGTACAAGGCACGAGTTTAGTTGCATTCGGACCCGGGACATTACAGAATTGTAACAAAGAAGTTTCATTTTTTATTTTGTCATACTATTTGGAAAAAATTCAAATGGATAATATAGATTTGTAGATTTGTAATGATTTGTGCCCATGAGAAACTATCATGTGTATAGGGAAAAGACATATTACCTTAAATTGAATTTTTTTTTTCAACTATTATGGTTGATTCAATTTCATTGATTGGTGACACACAAGTTTTGTGCTATTATAAATAATACCATTGTGGTACTATTTTTCTACAACCTGATGAGATAAGGGTATATCTTCTCACAGATCAAATAGGTACTTTATAGAAATTACATGACACACATTTTCCACAACAATTTAGATATAGTTATAGTTTGAATGTTATCATGATCAATTTCATAATATATATTCACGTTGTTTTAATGGATACCTTAATAGATATTACAACTATTCTGATAGGTGTATTGGTATGTGTTATGGTTTAATTGGTTTGATGCAAAGCTTTGAATCATGAGGGTTGCGGTCCCTATTATATTAGAAACTGACGGATTATGCTTCAATGCTGGGAAAAAAATTCTGTTTTTACTTAATATATGTTAATACCTATCATTGATCTAGAGGGAGTATGGGCACCTAAGGAAGTGAATTTGACACAGTTTTTCATTATTTTGAAAAAATAGGGGTTCTAGGAAAATTTCTAAGGCTTACAATCTGGAAACCCAAACAACAAGGCATGTGGTCCTATAAACACACGCTTTGTTTTCTTCTATTTGGGAAGAAAATAAATTTTTATGTACATGCCCAATAATATGAGTACACACTATGTGGTAGATGACTATCATGACTTGTCACATAGGGCTTGTGTCGTGACATCCCCTATTCCCACCTCTTGAAGGCCAGGGGTTGGCAACTTGTGCGAAAGTTGTCATCTTGGAAATGGGTGGAATTTTCCTATGTACATGTACAGATTCACAAAAAGCCACGTCCGAAAGTTGAAAAGGAAAAAATGCATTCCCCTAACCAACCATGAAGTAACAGTTCAAAATGTATATTGAATGGGTGATAATACAATCCCAACAAAAGGAAAACTGAAAATAAGAAAGTACATGGAATCCTTGAATGTTGTCCCCTAAAAATACCACCTGATGGATATGTGTAGATTATATACTATGAGAAATATATGTATGTCAAGACTTCATTGTCTCACTAGGAACCGTCATGTCCTAGCCTACCAAGTCCACCATCAAAGTGTCAGTTATTTTCACTATACACAACACGTATGAGAAAATTTCATATCGGGGTTAGTAACCAAATTCTCAATAGGGACCCCACAACATAATGTAAATACAAAGAATCAATCCACAAAGCAAGACACAAATAATGACAATGAAGTAAAACATCTCACACTCGTATAATCTAATGTATGGAAATAAAGACTATTAGTCATAACACTAAACACCTAAGACTATTGAGGTACTCATCCTATATCAGTATTATGGATATGATAGGACACACAAAACCACTTCCAGCAGATCCACATAGTGTCTCTAGGAGCATATCCTCATAGGTCCACTTGGAGCTGATCTACATAGTGTCACTATGAGCTGATCCACTGAGTGGTGCTTGGAGATGATCAACATAGGGTTGTTTAGAGATAATCCAGAGAGGGACTCTAGGATCTAATCCACATAGGATCTCTAAGAGATGATTTACACCGGGTCATGGGGAGTTTATCCACACATGGTTTCTACGAGATGTTCCACACATGATCAATAGGAGCTAATCCACATAGGGTCGCTACCTTCTCATCTAAATAAGATGCAGGATTCCCACACGTAGCATGCTTGATTGATGATGAATCTCATACTCAAGCCAATCGTCATATTTCCACCTCCAAGAATGTATCCTCAGAGAATGAAAAACAAATCACCTTGTCACAAGGGTTCATACACCACCAAAGGATCATCAATTAGACAAACGGTTTGAATGTTATTGGCATTTTTTCCAAAAGGGGTTAGTCGGGTCTGAGTTAGACTAACCCAACCCGGGTCCCACCAGACCGGAATCTGTCATGAATTTTTGGTTGCGGGACCCTTGGAATGAAAGAACAGCCTGTTTTGGTGTCCCTCACCATACCTGACCATTAAAGGTAAGGTCGCCTCTTACCTGTTCAAGACATAATTAGAAGCGATGTTCACCCCCTACCCTGCAGGTCATCCGTGGGGCACCCTCCACCATCATGGTGTCTTGGTCATAGCCTTGCTGCATCTGACGCATCACAGTGCCACATATTTGGTGTCACTGATGTGGTCGGGTGTCCACTCCCACCCTCTTCCAGCCACCATAATGTAGGTCAGTGCCTCCTACCACATCGCCCAATCCTGATTCTGACGTGACATACCTCCTTGAGTTCCATTGTGGTGCGTCGCCACCTGCCCACAGTAGCCGGATCCATCCACAGATCACCTGGTTCACTCCGATGGTCCTCTCTTCAATCCTCTTTCACCTATGGCCATCAAGGAATTCCATCATCCCTATGATGGATTTGAATCTTAATTGCCTCCATTTCAAATATGAATCCTCCATGAATGGACCAAAAGACATAAGACAAAGGGTCACAACCCTTTTTCTTGTTGGCTCATGCTCTCCGTGATAGATTTTTAGAAACATGGGATAAATTGTTGAAGTTCTATCAAAATTTTACACCATTTAAATCCCTAAAATGAGTACCCTCCTGTAAGAACAAGCCATACACAGATCAACCTATTCATGGGTTGATCTGTATTTGTTGTTTTAGAACAATGAATGGGGAAAAATCAAGCACAAAAAACCCATACTTGGCTCGGATGGTTAATTGGTGACAAAAAGTGTCATTGTGTTAATCATTACAGATCCTCTATTTATGGTCATTTCTCGATCATCATTGTTGATGGCTTATTTGATGGAGGGGGTGTTCAACGTCTTCACCCACAATAGCATTGGAGAAAAAATAGTATGGTTCCAACAATCCAGAAATGTCTCCATAGCCATTAAATGACAAAATATAAATCAACATTTCAGTTATGTTTCTATTAGGATTTCTTTACAAATTTTTATTTAATTAAACTGTGTATCCAATTTTTCTTGGTTGGAAATCAGTTGAGCTGAAACGATTTGTAAATTATGAAAAATAAAATTGGACATGTTTATTTTATTTTTAACTTTTTCTTTAAAAATTATGAAAACAAACTTATTCTGTTAACCTATGTCGATTGAGTATAGGTTTATTCTAGGAGAATCCATCCATTCTGAGTTCCATGGTGACACCAAAATTTTCATTCGATCATGGTTTTAAATGATATAAAACCCTACTCACAATTATATTTAAATGAAAATAATTATTAACAAATTCAATTCAGGGATCATCAGGACTTAGTTTTTTGTGTCTTTAGAGTGTCAGGTCTAGAAATAATTCCATATAATTAAGAAAAAAGGAATTTTCAAGACAATAAATTATCGCCCCCATTAGGGAACTTTTTCATCGTAAGCCAAAACAAAATATATAAAAAAATGGTGGTTCTGAGCATCAATCTAAGCCTCATGCACCCATGTTCTCTCCTAGGGATCCTTGTACTACCACTGAGAACACACCATTAGAATTTACTATCCATGAAGAATCTGGTCCCTTATATTCTCTATTGTTTTCTAGAACACAGCAAATTTCAACCCATTGTCAATGTCTAACACACCCTAGCTTATGGCGTGTGATAAATCATGTAATTACATTCAAAACTGATTTATCTAGAAAATATAATTCACCAAGTGCATATGTGTGGGGGAACTAGGTGGTACACCACCACACCTACTCTACTACGAGTCTAGAAAGGTCTGATGAGCCTCAAAGATAACTTTATGCCCTAGCCAAATATTTGTAATATGTACTAGGGTGATACCCAATAGAAGACGTGGTCTACCTCCTAGAACTCCAAGTGTATCTGTCTCTTATTATCATACACAATTTATTCCTCCATAAATCACTATAGTTGAGAGGGAGTGACATTCATCGACTAAATGTTAGAATCTTCATCATCATCCCTGAATGATATCTGCATTGTTTCTAGCTTCTCCATTGCCTTACTCAGTAGCTACAAACTAGATCTTTGGCTGAGCATGTCTGCCACCATGCTCCCCTCCCCAGGAGTATAGACTATCTCGAAGTCAATTACTATAGGTACTCCATCAATTGCAGATGTCTTAAGTTCAGGTCCTTCAAGGATATGATATACATGAGACTTCAGTTTATAGATTAGACGGTAAACCATTCACCTGTCACGTAGTGCTACCACATTGGTATCTCAAACACCACTACATCTAACTCCAGGTCCTGGGATGCATAGTTCTGCTCATACTACTATGAACCGTATGTTATCACTAATTTACCCTATATCATCACACAATATAGTCCATTCTAGGATGAATTTCAAAAAAGTACAAACCCAATTCCCACCTATTCTAGTCTCAATATGGGGCATTATTCAGTATCTGCATCATCTCTTAAATGCTCTACTGGAATCTTTCTTCATGTACGAAGGGTTTTCCATTGATTTTCATAGTTGTCATGGGTATTCTGACTCTATAAATGTGGGTTAGAACTCCGATATTACCCAACCAACCCATGTAAACTATGCACCTCAGTAATTTTCTTGGGTTGTTCCCAAGAAAGAACCACCTTGATCATTGTTGGATCCAACCCATTTTGAGCATTTGAGATGACATGTCATATAATGTGGACTTTTTGAATCCATATCTCACACTTCAAGAGGTTTTCTTATTTTTTTTGCTCTTATAGTGTGTCCAAATTCATCCTTATTTGTATCACGTGCTCCTCATAGGATACTGAATAATCTATGATGTCATTAATGAAGACCATCACAATAATTTCGATGTATGGTTAGAATATCATATTCATGGGACCCATGAACACTACTGGGGAATTTGATAAGACAAAGGGTATAACCATGAACTCATATTGTCCATACCCGCTTCTGAAGTATGTCCTTGGTGCATACTCATCTAGTACCCGAAACTGGGAATACTCTGAGCAATGATCAATCATTGAGAACCAACTCACTCCCTTCCATTGTTTGAAGAGTACATCAATTCTCTATAGTGAATATATGTTCTTCACGGTCACTTAGTTCATGCACCGAATTTCCACGCATAGACAAAATCTTCCATATTCCTTCATGGGAAACAACACAATGGCTGCCCATGGAGATATGATGGGCCTCCTGAAGCCCTTGTCCTGAAAGTCATCTAGCTTCCCCCTCAGTTCAAAAGATCTACGGGATACACCTGATATTCCAATATTTATATCATTTTCTTCTCTTGGTATAGACCTATGTAGATGTCTACCTATCTATGTAGAGGTAGGTCTAGAAGATATTTAAGAAAGATGTCCTCATACTTTAACACCAATACATTAAAAGTAAGAATCCTATCCTCCATTCTAATGATGGTGAGACAAGCCAACTGATGAGTCATCGGCTACACCCTCCTTCAAGAATGTCCTTCATATGGGTACGATGTTCCCTTTTCGCTAGTGAAGGAAAACATGGTTTCATCCTTGTAGACACGCCATCAATTTTTTCCTAGAATAGTCGATATGAGAATGGACTATGGATAACTAATCTATACCCAAGATGATATCACAAGGCCTTGACGCCATTACCATGAGATTCCAACCAATTCTCTCATCAAAAATTGTAGGCTCAAACTGTCGGAACTAGTGTGTAATTATCGAATCACATCTTGTAAGAGTATCTAATTGTAAGAATAATTCCATCATATCCACCATAATCTCTCAGCCCCAAACGAGATCTATGAAAAGGAAAAATTAACTATAACACGGGTCTCTATGAATAGTTTTTAAGGTTGAGAAGACACTGATTGTACATATAATCAACTCAGGACCACCATGGTCATAGGCCTCCATCGCCTTGAGCTTTCCCTACAAACATCCTCTAGATTCATAACCCATAGTGGACAACCTAGGGATGGTTTTGTATGTACTTAATAACATCACCCACCGCCTACTACTCGGCCTGCTCCTCGACCAAATCAACTTTACTACGGACCTCCTCGATTGAACCTCTACCTCGGTGATCCATCAAAATCCTACAGACCATATGTGCATAATTTTGGGAAGTCGTGGGCAATGGGTTATTCCCACTGAACAAGTAGCATTCCCTACACCCTTACTGACCCCTGCCACCATTGTGGAATCATACCACCAATCTCATATCCCAGGGTCGCGCTCCAGATGGTCATTCCCACTTGGACCTCTATGTCATCTGCCGGCTACCCTCCATGGATGAGTAAACCACTTATTACATAGGGGTATCTATCACCATTGGTTCCGTCACTACAATCAATATTTCTACTAGTATAGCTTTCTATACAACTCCATCCTGAGTGAGGATGCTAATGGAAATCATCTAAACCATGTTCTCTAATCAGATTTCCTTCTCAAGGTTAGGGCCCTTAAGAATGGTTCTCGTACCATATCTTTAGAGTGACATGGGTGGCATGTGAACGTCACAAGGTATTAATCCATTTTCTTTCTTTCAAGATGTATGTGAAGAAACTCTTCTATGTGTACTGAGTGAATGGTCTTGGGGAATAACTCCTCCTTGAAATTTCACTCAATGTAATCCCATGATAGGGTATCTTCATCATGAGTATAAATTTTCATTATCCACCATGTCTTCATCAATCCCTACAGATGAATCACATTTAGAACCACCATCAGGTCACATGGCGTCCTCACTAAGATGAAGACATGCGTCACTGCCTCCAACCAATCATCAGGGAATTGAGGATCTTTCCTTCCTCTAATAATAGGATATCCTTGTCTCTAAAACTCATTTAGTGTACTGAGACTACGTCCATCCACTAACAATAAAACCATAAGTAGATTCTGACCTACCAGTGGTGGTAACATTTGTTGGACCACCCATTGGCGCCATCTCTAGAACTGGTCCCTAATTTGATACATCATCAATAGGTGGGTTGTCCTCACAAACATTTATAAAAATCCTATATGACTATCAATTTGGATGAATCTTGAAACCAATCATGATTTACCAATATAAATAGATTATAATTGGTGAGCTTACTCAAATTTATTAAGAACATAATTAAATACTCAATTCTAATATGATGCATGCAACCAATTTTTTTATATATAAATCTGAAAAATAGAATTAAAAATCTTATTGTATGGATAAGTTAGTCGCCACACCAACAGTGGACTCCCCGAATCTTAATGTTGAACTCGAAACGGTTAAAACTAATTCCAAAAAACAAAAAGAAAGACACATTTCCTAGTCTTTCCGGTAGAATCGACCACCTCTGTTATCACCTTGTCATGACCTATCCATTGGAGCCTCGGCCGTATCCCACAAGCCTACATCTCGAAGTCCAGGGGTTGGCAACTAGTGCTGAAAGGATCAACCTTCTTGTTGGAGGGATTTTCTGGAGTACCAGTACAAATTAACAAAAAACCGAATCCCACAGTTGGAAATGTAATCAAGCATTCTACTAAACAACCTCTAAGTAAAGGTACTAACTGTATGTCTAATGAGATAGAAAAATACCCAAAAAAAGAAAAACTAAAATCATGAATGTAACAGAAAAGAATAAAATCCATTCAACAAAAACATTACCAGATGGGTAAGTACAAAGTATCTTCTAGTTTCTATAGAATTAAGACCAGCCTACCTGGTCTCCTTGGGAAGCACTGGGTCGGGGGCCACCATGTCCTCTATCATGGTAGTGGTCGTCTACACTAGAGACAACACATGCAGTTGAAGACTATGGATGGGTGAGTAAAAAATTACCCCATGGGGTTCCCAAACCACAAAAAAATACCATGAAGAAATCCAAAAATAAAACCACAATGAATTACCAAAAAAGGCATCTCACACAAGTATAATCTACATTACCTAAAAAAGACTATTAGTCATAACATGGAACACCTTGTACTATATAGGTACTCATCATAGATGACTAACGTGGGTCTGCTGGGCCACATAGATCCAGTTGTAGTTTACCCACACAAGTTCTCCAGGAGCTAATCCACATAGGGTCTCTAGGATTTGATCCTCACTAGGTCTCTATTAGCTGATCCACACATCGCCATAAGGTGACGATCTACACAGGGTCATTATGATATAATCCACATAGGTTCTCAAGGAGATGATCTACACATTGTAAGTAGAAGCAAATTCACACAAGGTCACTTGGAGATGTTCCAAAAAGGGTCTCTAAGAGCTGATCTTCTCTGGGTTTCTAAGAGTTGAACCACACAAGGTCTCTAGAAGTGACCCACATATGGTAGCTATCATATTATCTCCTCCAATCGTAATTTACCCACATGAATCTCGCACGATTCTAGGAGAATTGACTCCCCTTTCCAATCATCATATTTAATCTTCTATTAAGGTTTTTTATAACATTCTATATGAACAACCTTTTCGAGGGTCTTCCAATTCCACAAAAATCTCATCAACAAGAAGTACGGTTTGAATAATATTGGTGTTTTTTTTCAAAAAATGGATGGTCAGGACTGTGTCCTATCTGACCCAGACCAAACAACCAGACACGGGTCTGCCAACTCAAATTCAGCCCTTCCCAGACCTCCAATGGATGGACGGTAGTTACTTATCCACGATGCGGCAAGATGCCCCGTCGGACCCTTGCCTTACATGTTATCTACGAGGATACCTCCCTTGGTGCGATCATTTGACCGTGGTCTTTCCTCGTATGACGTAGTGAATTGTCACGTCTGCAGGGCCGACGACATGACTAGTTGGTTGTGTTTTCCCTATGTACTGGCCCACCGCCACCTGCCTGCTCCAATTGCATACCTTCAGTTCCCCATTATCGGTCTTCCTCTTATACCTCTTTCTTCTACGACTTCTGGAGGATTCCATATTCCCTATGATGGCATCGAATCCACCGTTCAACTATTCCGAAGATGTGGCCATGAAAAATGACCAACACATAATAAGGAAGAGGGGGAAATCTTTGTTAGTGTTTGCTCAAACCCTCTGCATTAGAGGTTTAGAAACATGGGATAAATTATTTCTATCATAATTTCTCCCCGATGTAATCCCGAGAAACTAGTATCCTCTGCAAGAATAGGTGATCTGCAGATCATCCTATTTATGGTTTGATCCACGTTCACTTTTTGGAATGAAGAGAGAGAAAAAGTAAGGCACAAAGGAAACCCCTACCTAGGGGATCATTCATTTGTTATGAATGGTGTTTCTTTATTTTTCATTATGCAATCCTCTGTTTACGGCTGTAGGTCAATCTTCATTGGTGGCGATCCATTTGAAGGGGGGTTGGAATTCATCTTCATCACCCAATAGTGCTTTGGAGTACAACCAGGATTGTGCCAATAGTCTTGTGTTATATTCTTGGCCATTAAAGGATGAAACTCAAATTATCAGTTTCCCTTATATTTATATTACGAATTCATTGAAATATTTCAATTAATAAAACAACGTATTTAGTTTCACATTCTTGGTAAAGAAATTATTTTTAATGATTTAAAAATTCAAAAAAATAAATTAATATATGTTTATTTTAATTTTAATTTTTTCATTAAGATTTTAGGTAAATCAATTCTTCACTCTACCGATGTTGGTCGATGTGAGGTTCATTCTAGGAGAATATAGCTATTCTGAGTTCAATGGTGCCTTCAGATATTTGATTCGAACACTGGTCAAAAATTTAGAAAAATCCACTTGCATGTTTATTTAAATGGAAAAATGTTTCAAAATTCTATTACATGCTAACCAGGCCTTGGAATTAGGTGTCTTTAGAGTGTCTAGTCTCGAAATAATGTCAAATAATTAAAAAACAATACATAATTTCAAGGATATTATAATTAAACATTCATTGGACCTGTGAGAGAATGATATGGTTGTAGAGTTTTGATCAGGACATGTTGTGTACCTTATGTAAAATCCATTTAGTTTTCATAGGTAGACCCATGTGGCTATATCCATGTAAATGTTCTTATCTATGAGTGAAGACCTAAGTAAAATCAATGTGTCATCCTGAAACACCTTGTACCTAGGATATACACATGCCCATAGCATGCAGAGTTACATTCCCAAGTGATAATTTAATGGGAAACAACATTTATTGTCCCAACATGAGGTGTACATAGGATGTATAAATGCATATATTGGCATGCATACACGACCATGTGAGGGATTAAGTGTACACGTCCTGTATGGTTCCTACATGAAGTTTACTCATCTATTGGTTACTTTTGAGTCTTTACATCAGTTTATTAGATATTGTTTTTGTAAACTACGTAGCTTGATGAATATGATTATATTGTGGTGTATGTGCTGAATTTTTTAGAGAAATACCACCGTGATAACCTCTTATTGTATGCTAGGAGAGTGAAAACGATCATACACAGATGGTGGTAGGACCTGGGCTACCAATTGATCGCCAATATTTTATAATTATGTCACCATATGTTATAACAGACATTGGTTAATATAAAAAGTACTATGAAGGATTGGTGAGGTTTATTCAAAGCATCAAAGGAATAACTTATCCTTCCATGTCTGTTGCAAAACTGAAATAAGTATTCTAGTTGTAGCATAAACATATGTTTTGAAAAGATGATGGAAAAATGGTTGCAGGGTCATGGATGGAATCTATGCTTACCATCATCAAGCACCTATAGACTCCTCCTAAGAGGAGGGTCAGACTCGAAACTTATATGATGGGTGATTTGGCCAAGATGGGGTGGGATGTTATTACTCAGACATAGCATCATCGAGACATGGAATGTGGAGATTTTTAGATGGTCTTTTGTGACTAATATTTCTTCGAGATACTGAGGGACAATAGAGACCGATAGTTCATGCATCTGGAGTAGATCACTATGTCAGTGACGGACTAGTCGGTACGTTTCACGTTGCATTAGATTATCACACCAATACTAATGTGTGACGAGAAATCTAGGGCAAGAAGATTCTATGATGGTCTCCAGTAAAACATATGTTCACAAGTGGATGTTATTGGGCTTCCTTCTGCATATTCCATCATCAAATCATTCCCGAATTATTGAGCATAATAAACTACATGTTGGAGGTGTGAACCAAGGCAGTTCAACACCAATATCTTGTATTGTATCGACCGGGATCATGAAGCATTGTATTGAGTATTATAATACTGATACAAGTAGTTATAATGTATCATCAGGTTACTATGATATGTGCTACAAATTTTCAAGAGATAAGAAATTGATACCATAGTGCTATATGGAACTAGTCGAGTGTCAAGACTTATTTTTGATGGGACATCTAAAGTGCTACTATAATAATTTCAATATATATCTAGTAAGATATTTTCTTCACCAACTCCACATTCAAGAGCTGGGTCAGTAGCTTCTTACTAGTATGGGAATTGGAATACTTCACGCTACTTAGGGCAAGGTGGTGGTCATGGACAAGGTAGACAGACTCTTGGTTTTTAGTGAAAATAGAGTGTATCATTTCAAGTTATCCCTGTAGTTCCACAGGTCTGTGGTATATGCAAGACATTTTTAGTGTAGTAGAACCATCATTAGAAGGATCCCGAAACATATAATGTCATTGGTACTAATATAGTCTCCTTGTATTTATCTCTTTCTCTATATGATATAGGGTATTCACATAGTTTTATATTTGTGCCCATTTTTTACAGCCTTGTGCTCTTAGTTTTCTCTTCTGATGATGTTATGATTCTAGACACTCCATCAGGGTTAAGGACAGTAGGAGTGCATCAGAGTATGGAGTTCCCTCATGTGGTTAGTAGGTTCAACTTCTTTTGGGATATTTATGTTGTAGAGATGATAGGATTTGAGGTCATAAATGAAATGGATTGGTTAGTCTCCTTAATAAAATTTTATCAATTACTATCAATGCAGGGTATGTTTTACCCCACAAAATGGTGTATCATGTCTGTACATTGGCTAGTGGGATATACAAGGCAGACAACTAGAACCAAGAATCAGTGGTTGAATGGAATGAAAAATAGATTTCCAATTTATATCTGGATGACCACGGAACAAATCCGATAGATTTCCCTGTAGTGGTTCATCGTTTTACGGATTTTAACTTGGATGACTTTTCAAGGTTACCTCCTAAGTGCGATGTGGAGTTCATGATTGAACTAGTTCTTGGAGAAACACCTTTATCCATCCCTCTATAGAGGATGGATACGATGGATATTCAAGAGCTCAAGAGGAAGCTATATGATTTAGAGGCAATGTGGTTTATTCAACAATGTACTTCCCCATAGGGTCCTCCGGTCGTTTGTTTCAAAACAGGCAGCTGGTACCCTCGGGCTACGCATGGACAATAGGAAACATAACCAGTTGATGGTTAAATTCTAATATCCATTTTCTTGGAAATAAGAAATATTTGATTACATTGGAGGAACCTTGGTGTTCCCAGAAATCTACTTAAGTTTAGGATATCAATAGGTACGTGTTCGGACATTCTATGTACCTAGTACCACGTTTTGAATTATGTATGGTCTGTATAATTTTGTGGTTTTGTTGTTTGGTCTCACGACCATATGAAAAATATTCTTGGAACCAGTGAACAATGTGTTCTATCATTACATGGATTATATTTTGGTGGTTTTCTTGTATGATATCTTGGAATATTCTCAAAATCCACATGAACATACAAACCATTATGAGATTATTTTGATGAAACTCATAGAGAATCATTTATATGATGTAATCTCAATGTGCCCCTTCTGTATGGATTATATTCACTTCTTATGTCACGTCATCTTAAAGACAAGAGTATTAGTAGACCCCAGGAAGGTTAAAGTAGTAGTTACTTGGGAATAGAAGAATAACATCTTTGATTGGCATAATATTCTTCGATCGAAAGCTTACAACATGAATTTCATACAGGATTTAAAATTCTTAGCAGAACTGATGAAAATCTTTAAAAATATATATGTGATGTATGTATGGTCAGATTCCTGGGAGAAATCCTTTCTGAAGCTGAAATGGAGTTCAACATCATCATCGATACTGATTTTACCAGTGCTAGAAAGGAGTTACACCGTATACTATGTAACATCATGTATCGGGATAGGATAAATGCTTATCAAGAAGGATCAAGTCTCTTCATATAGGTATCTTATGTTAATTCCACATGAGTGGTATTGTCCAATTCACGATCTTGAGTTTTCCTTGGTTGTTCAAGATTTACGTTGTTAGAGAAATTTCTTCCTAGGGGGTTGTTTTGGGGTGTACAGGGACAAAGAAATCATCAAGTACATCATTACCCAGTGTGATTAAATTTTTAGTTAGAGAAGGTGGATGGAATACATTTAGTATTTTGACATCAAGATCTCCTAAATTCATAGGAAAGGAAATTCAGTGGCTGATGCACTAAGCAGGAGAAATTAGATACACGTGGTGTAACAAGCTTGTAGTGAGTGTTATCTTATAATGTTGTTCTCTGAGATGTATATGGATGTTCAAGATAGTCATGGGGAGACATTAATTTCCTATAGAGCTATGAAAAATACTCTATATTACAATTATATGATGATAAAACTATATGATTATAAGGGATTAGTCTTGGGGGAAGTGTAGATGGTGAGAATCTACCTCCTTGTTAGATGGTGGTTGATTTTGATATCATGAGGAACCACAGACTTTTCGGGGTTCTAGTATACCAATGTGATGAGATTATGTGTGATTTTCATGATTTTTCTTGTTTAGTACATCTCTGAGTTACCAATATTTACTAATACAAGATCCTTCAGTAATGGTGTTATGGAATGAAGGGAGTGGTGGATGATGTCATTGTGAGATGTTCCACCTGCCAGTAGGTGAAGTAAGAAAATTAGCATCCATCTTGGGTTTTAATTTATTTACCTATTCTATATTGGAAATTTGATGGTGTCACGAAGTATTTTTTGATCGGTTTACAAATTTATCTGTAAGGTAATTATGCAGTGTGGGTTGTAGTTGATATGCATATGAAGGTCTTTCGCTGCTTGTTGATCAAGGAGACCTCTATAGTTGATGAGATTGGGAAGCTATATATTATTGTGGTAGTTTATCTTTACTAGGTCCCTCATTCTATCATTTAAGATAGGGATTCTAGCATGACATCTCATTTATAGTAGATTATTCTTAGGATTCTGGGTACAAAGGTGCTTCTGATCACAGTATACCACGCTCAGACTTATGGCCATTCAAAGAGTATGATAAATGTGATGGAGGACATGCTACGAGAATGCATCATATAATATGAGGGCTAATTGAAGAAGAATATTCCCCTTGTTGAATTTTACTAATATAAAATTTTCCAATAGACCAAAAAAGGCACCTTAAGAGGATTTTTATGATAGGGCATGTCGATCAACCATGTTACAGCTAGAGGTGTGTTGGGCCGCTTTATTAGGAATATATCTCGTATAGAAGACATCTCAGTTGGTCACGAAGATTGAGAAACCGATGGATACTACACAACATTTTCCAAAATCATATAATGATTTCCACAGGTGACCTTTAGAGTTCGAGATTGGGGATCTAGTTTTCCTTCATGTTTCACCAATGTTAGGACACAAGAGTATTAGGACACATGATAAGCATTCATTGAGAACGTCAGTCCAGTAGAGATTCTATAGAGGGTTATGTCATTTTTCTACCGATAAAAATTACCCTTTATGTATAGGTCTCTGCAAGATTTCTTCCACATTCTTATTTTATATGTTACCTTTTAAATATTCTCACACTATTCAGCTCGAGGAAGTGAATATATAGGAAGCTGGGTCCTTTTAGGCGCATCCCATTGATATTGTAAAATGTAGCATGAAGGTTCCACATTGCCATTATGTTCCTTTGGTACTGGTGGTATAGAAGAACATATGTGTGTTGGATGATACTTGGGATAGGGAGGCCGACGTATAATCACATTTGATAGAGTTATTCTCATTTTTTTCCTCATCACCCTTGGAAGGGAATATCAGGGATGAATTTCATTATGGGGGGAATTTTTAAGAACCCAGTTTTTCTTTTGCGGTATTTATCCTTCGTTTTCCATTTTTACAGAGGATAATGGGGGCAGTGAATTTGAATGTGATTATTGAAGGCCTATTAAATGATCTGACTGGGAACATCAAAATGAGAACTTATAAGTACATGTTGGGTATGGAATACAACAAAACATGTATTCCACACACACAACTCTGTAATGGCCAAGTCTGATTTTTTACGGACAGAACATGTTGTCTCATGTACTAACCATGTCATTTTTTTATGGATAAAATAGGGAAGTAGCATTGTTTTTTTAGAAAATTGGTAGGAGCACATCTCGTTTCAGAAAAAATAGTTCCAAGGGCCCTTTTCCTTCTTTATTGATCATCTGAACCCTGATTCCTTCGACATCGGTTGATTTTGAACATGATCAGTGAGCTCTCAATTCATTTTAACCAATTCATCATAATTTCTTCCATCGATTGAGTTATTTAAGGTCGATAATTTATACTGGTTTTTTATATTTACTGAATTACTAGTTGAATCAGAGCCTAATTCTAGATGAATAGAGTCATACTACCGTGATGTAGGTGGTATTGTGGTTTTCGCTCAATTTCAATTTTTTTTATTTTGTGCATATTGCTATTATCCCATGTTTTGGATGTCGACATGAATGGAAATTGGCCCATTTTGTTGAATAATCAGGATTAGTTCATGAATTAAATTAAATTAATCATGTTTGAGCTTGTTTATTTTATTAAGGGACAGCTCATGGGTGAATTCCCGTTGAATGATCGTTTATGGTTGTTTAACTGAGGTTTCCTATGGGGCATGAATTGTTTTCCATTATTTTTTTATCATGTAAAAATTAAATTTATAATAGAATTTAAATTGTTGTAAATTGTGATTGATTTAATATATGGATATGGAATTATTAATTTCCTTATTTCCCTATGATATTCCTATTTTTATTTAAGACTTGTGATAGTTTAATTCAGTTCTCCCTTGACATGTGTGATGCCCATGATAGTTGTTATATGTTGACCATGTAATAGTGTAATTTACTTGTGTTTTTTAATATGAAGAAATGATAATATACTAGGCCAAACTCTTTTTTATTTTTCATTCTTATGGATGCCAATTTTTTATCATGTTAGGTAAGGATTTATTATGCATGTGGGAAATGAATTTTTTTCCACTAGGAGGGGAATTGTTATTCTTACAGCCGAGGATTTATTAGTTCTTAGGGAATAAATATGGTTATGACTGCGATCATGGTTTTTCTATGCCTCCTAGTAAGATTTTGAATATATTTTTTTAATGGAATGATATATGGTCTGTGTTTCAAGCTTAAATATAGGCTTGGATTTGGTCATCAAATTTTTTGTTTACATAACCTTCTAATATATTTGTTGAGTATTCATTATGTTGGGGATTGATAATTTTAGGCTGGATCTTGGGACATATAAAATTCATTGTAATTGATTGGTTTAATTGGACACAATGAATGAAAATGGAAAACATGACTTATATGATTTTTTACTTTTGAGTACATCCTAATTTATCGGGTTTCCATTTTTTGTAAACTCGTTATTTCATACACTCACTAGAAGATAGTAACAAGTCTTCGGTGGTTTCTTACAAAGATTTATTTCTCACACCGTGATTGAGTCTTTCATTTGGACCAAAACTGATTATATTATTTTATGTGTCAATATGAGAAAAAAAGTTTCTATAGGTATTTAATGTGCTGCTCAGTAGTTAGAGAGAATGCGACCAAGTCGAGGTGTTTAATGCTTCTTAGTTGTGTTTGTTTCTTTTCTTATTTTACACATGTAATGTGTATTAAGGTACTATACATGTTTTGATGTTTTCGTATAACTTGTCACATGCACCGTCATTTTATAATTGAAGGATACCTGATTATTTATCTTATCCATCTTTCTATATTTATCTCAGATGTATGATTTTTACTACCTCAAAATATATATTATTATTTATTACATGGTGTTATACTCTGACAATGAGGGAATAGTTTAACCATAATCACAATATATTCCCTCACTTATAGTCGACAACCTCTTCTTTTTGGGGAAATGCGCTTGAGGATGTGTGCCCCACCAGGTACGGGGCTCCAGTTGACTAGAATCCGGACATGGGACATTAGAGTATTGAAAACCAATGATTTTATCTTGACATCTGAAATTTGTGGTGATAGTGAATGTTGTTTTTTGGAGGTTAGTGAGGATAAAGAGTATAAAAAATGATATTCTATCTGAGTTTTGTGTCTTATGAAGAGGCATATAATAGAATCTATAATTTTATAATAACACTCGTAGATTCCAATGGATGTGATCATCATTTCCTATAAAACTTTAGTGGATTTTGTGGATATAATTACTATTTTACCATTATTATTTAGTATTTTTTGTCATAACTTATCATTTTAATATTATTGGGATACCAATATTTCACCATTTTGTATGGTAATGTAAGGATTATGGTTTTTAGAGGTATAATCATATATACAGTGTGTCATGGGAATAAATTAACTGATCATTATGAAATTGAGGTGATGATTGAATTGAACTGAAAATGGGAATAAAATTATATTCAATTCAAATTATTATACTATATTTGGGATATATGATTGTTTTAGGATAGATTACATTAATTTTCATCAATCATGGTTTTGTATTGTTGAGATTCGAGTGCTGGTGGAGTCATAGGTGTTTTGATACACAAGGGTAGAGTATGATCGTAAGATTGGATATCATTAAATTTTAATATTCTAATTACATCATGTTTCAGGTGTATAATCATTTTCGTTCTTCTGTGATCATAGAATTTCCTCAAGTGCCATTGAATAGGTATTTGGTGATGTGATTGAGAATAGTTGGGTGAAGATGAGGGGTTGGGAATAGTTAGTTTAAAATGGATTGACTATATTTTTTCTTAAAATATTTGTTCTGGGGAAATGGAATCCCCACTTAATAAGATTTTGGATGAATAGGAAATGTGTATAAATAGGAAATTATTATGATGGGTAGAAATATTACATGGAATTAAACAAAAGGTGCTGATAATAAATTTTTGGATTGACATAATCTTAGAGATGAATCCATAAACTAACTCATGTTTCATGAGATTAGATGCATGTGGTTTTGCACCGTATTTGTGTTTTTATGACTTTATAGACTAATGGATTTACATTTTATGAATATATTCCATCATGTTTCATGTTTAATAGAAAAATCCCATTTGGAATCACAATCTTGAATTCAGATAGTTGATCATGTATTGGATATTGGTGTAGGTTGAGATTAGTATTATTATGACCACTGAGTTACCTTAGGGACATGATGTACTATGATATATAGGTTAGAAACTATCATCCCTCATTGGGTTGTGAAAATTTTACGGAAAATATAAATTTTATTTTTGTGGGGGTGATATTTTGATAATATTGTTTTGTATCTTGAAATCATGTACTAGAGTGTCACCAACCAGTCTAGGTTTCCATCTAACCTAACTCTCAACCCAACCCATGACATAGCCTGAAGGGTTTTCCTGATCCCCAAGGGCTTGAATGTAGTGTCTGGTTATTAAGAATTTCACTATTCGGGAATGATATCACCGAATATAATTTACCAAAAAAAATCAATGAATAATAAAACATATTCAAATCATTGATATAAATTACGCAAAGTAAATACGCTATCACAACATATACATCACATTATATGTAAATAAAAAAATGAACCAAAATAACAATATGGGAGGGGGACCTACTAGAACACAACCAAAAATATCTTTTAAATAAGAGGGGTATAACCCTCAATTCATCACCACCAATAAAAAAATAAGAGGAATACTAGAAACAAGTTCTACCACCACCACCATAGAATATCTTTCATTTATAGGGCCTATTTGTAGTGTGGTTGTGGTTATCCAAAAAATTTCATATGATTCTAAGAATATGGTTCGTGATTCCATTATATGCACATTATAGAAAACTTTGGTATGATTACATTACATGAAAAATGTGTTCATTTTATTGGGATGTTTGTGAGACTCATGTTTTCAAAGGATTTTTCTGTGCATATGGGTTAAACTATGATTTATGAAATTAAAACTATTAGTTTTTCTAAATGTTTCAAGTGTTAAATTTCTCTATGTATAAGTGGTTTTGAAAAATGTTTTCTTTCTAAAAATGGTTGATTGAATTTTGTGTAATAATGCATGTATTGTATTTTCATAGGTAGAGGTTCTTATGACATCATAATTGGAAATTTATCATAATGTGAATTTGTTGTATCATGGTGAGTGGACTAAGTATAGTATTCTAGATGGATTCACAATGCCGAGTATCAATTCCCTCTAACTAAGTTGATTGTTCAACACTATCTAATCATATAATGATGATGGTAGACCACAATACCATGAGATTCTTTCCCCTATAGAGGTTTGTTAATGAGGATGATGTGGGATATGGTTTCAATTATATGTCACAAAGGAATGCGGTTTATAGGGTCCCAATAACAATAGACCATAGGTATTTATCATGTTGATCGTATGATTCTATGAATACCATGGGCATATGGTGGACATTAATTTTAAGTTTAAATTACATATCATGTTTTCTATGAAATATTTTCCTAGAATGTTTTCTTAATGTGTTTCCTTGAAATGTTTCATTTGTTTTCAAATATCATTTCATACTAATTTGTCTTATAATGTTTTAGCAAGGAATTACACTTTGTATTATATCCTACAAATAATTGTCTCACAACCAATACAAACTATCATTTGTATGTAGATCTTGTTATGACTGACCCAGGTAAAGGCATGATTTTCTATGGTGTTGATGGTCGATCCAGTTACTATTATTACCCTTCTAGGTTGTTTTAGAGGAGGTGGCTTTACGGTGATGAAACTATTATTTCATAGATGTTTTTGGTTTTAATCTATTTGGTTCAACTCACATTTTAGTGTATTGGTTCATTTTGGTTTTTGTTAATAATAATATTCTCTTCAATTGTGATAGACATGTTTCATTTGGTTTTGTATATAAATGATGTTATGATATTGTCTTCTTTTGGATGTTTACTGTAAATTTTCATTGGTAATATCACACACAAATTTTTTTAAACCTTTGAACTATTTTATACACCACAAGGATCAGCATTCCCTTCATAACATATCATGGGTCAGGTCGAGTATCAGGCAGATGGAACATATGACTGGTTCATTACAGCATGGTATCAAAGCAGGTTTAATCATTTATATGGGTCATGTTATTTGGTATTGGGGTATTGGAATAATATTGGAATATATGGTAATGTGGTTTTTTATATGAGTGATATGCCTATCTAAAACAGTTCAAGATAGGCCTTGGATAACCATTGGATATTAGGAATATAGTTTAACATATCGTCTATGTGAGACATGGAGACTACAAACTATGCATAGATAATAGGCGATGGTGATGTTGGTAGGCTAGTTGTTCTGATGAATATGGTCTTGATTTAATGCATTGAATATTACCGATTTTTAGTAGTATATGAATATTTTTAGAACATATAATTGACATTTTTAATATTTGGTTGCTTCTTGATGTAGTAATATTAATCCCATGAGATTTCATGTACACCAATGAGAAGAGGATGGAGAGAAATATCCATTTCCAATTTATTAGAGAATAATAGAATCATTGGTTTAAGGATTTATATTATTTGGTTCTAGGATAGGGCCCTAGTCCCTCTCAGGTCATAGAAGCTAAAACAAGTCTAGGAAGGAAAAACCATAGTCTCATTCATGAATAAGAATCCTTCTCTCTATGGTAGCACCAAAGAATAAATAGTTAAGATTAGATGTAAAATATCAAAATGATTTTGGAATTTACTAACACTCCGGAAGAAGTTAATGGGATGTGTACATCATTTCTTTTAAAAGGTGTCAGTACGAGGTAGTGGTAATAAGTGGTTCTGAATGGGAATCCTAAAAAATGAGTTTAACAGATTTAATGGTTATATTTAATGAGCAGTATTTCCCTAAGCCCATTTCCTTCACTATGAGACATGTGTTATTGGATCACCATCATGGGGAGTAGACCCTATTGGAATATTCACAGTGGTTAGTAGATTTGGTTCGGGAAATAACAATGGTTTTTCCAATGACAAAATAGAGTCTCAACGGATTGAAATTGGGTTGTGACTAGATATCTAGTAATATGATTTTTTTTAAATTAAGACATATGTAATGATTTTTGATCGAGACATGAACATATCTACTGAAATTGTTGAAATATATTAGATTTCGAAGTATCAACTATTGTTAATGGAAGTTGTAGTTCTTATGAGAATAAGATAAAGAGAGACAAGAAAAAAATAATAGAGATGGTTGTTAATTCTAGCCTTCCCGTATAGTTTTATTAGGAATTTCTAAATTTTAGGTCAATCAATCCCATTAGTGTGGGAAGCTGGAGAATATGAAGTCAATGTCATTATTACCATACAGATCGTATAATTGATGCGGAATTATGGATAACCTGCATATATTTTTTAATGTGGAACACCAATGTCAATTATGTACAACTTCCCGAGAATCTAGGGGAACACCATCCAAACAAGAGTGGTCCAAGAAAACAGGTTCTCAGTTTGGTGTTCATCACCTCAGGTCTGGATCTGATTCATGAATGGGTCACATTGTAGAAGATCTGTAAACCAATACTCATCCTCAGATTTTTTCTGAGATGAGGAACCATCATGTTATGAATAATATTCTAGTGGAATTTTATTTTGGGCCTGCAATGGATGGAGGAATATTTCTTATTTCATCATTCATAGCGATAATATTCTTTAACACAAGTGATTTAGGATAATTAATTTCTACCTTTACTATTTATTTTTTGGATTTTCCATCCAATCTTATGTTGTATTAGTTTGAGTTAGCGGCATAACATAATAATATATTAGAGTAGTATATTGCATTTCTATATTGAACACTCCCATTATTTTGGGGATGGAGTTGAGTAGGATTTCATAATATTGGAAACAGAAATCCTAGTTGTGATTCTCGTTATGGATTGGATGGTGTGTATTTAGGTTTAAATCAATTTTTATTTTCACAGAGTTAGTATGGTGGAACCTGATTATATCTTTTAGGTTTTTCCAAGTGACTGGGATCCTCATTGAAAATTTAATGGACCTCCTATTCTAGAATTCATAAATATTTTTTTAGTACTCATCGCTCATGTAAGAAGATGATTGTGTATGTTCCAATGATGGATTACCTCTTCTGGTAGAAGAGTTCCTATAAGTATTCTCATATAATATTTCAAGGTTACCAATGGGGGGATTTGTTGATTTTTCTATCACTTTGGAACCTAAAAAATATCCTATGTATATTTCATCATATTGTATGACCCCTACTGAGTTGTGGGAATTAATAATATAGATGTACATTTTTTAAATACAAAGGATTAATTTGACTGATTATATCACCTTGGGTCAAACCAATTCTATTTTCAAAGAAGCCGATGGATATATCTAGTTATGTATCGATTAACAGAAGAAGAGTAATGTAAAATTAAATAAAAAAAGCCATTTACCTAAATTTATGATATTTTTTATCATCTTAAGTGGTAATGTTGGTTCTCTACTATCGAATTTCATTATAGGTTTTACCATGTTAGTGTTATTGAAGATGAAATTCCTATGATAGTCTTTCAAAGAAGGTATGGCCACATTATTCATTTTTTCCTTACCTTCTGTTTGATAAATGACCCAATAGATTTCATGGAACACATTAATTAGGTGTTTCATTAGTATATATACTTTTTAATTGCTATACTGGTTGATGATATCGTATTTACTCAGAAACTAATGAGGAATATCAATCATACTTTTGGATCTTTTTGGGAACTCTTCAACATTATCACCTCTATGGTGTGATCTCTAAGTGTACCTTCTTGATCAGGGGGTGACATATCTTGTCCATGTGTTCTCATATTTTAGGGTTCCAGTGTACCTTCAGAATACTGAAGTGGTGTTGTCATGGGAGAGACTGGAGAATATATTTGAAATCAGATGATTTTTTAGTCTTTTCAGGGTATTATAGGTTGTTCATCAATAATTTCTCTGGAATCATTTATTCCATGATGGATCTTACTTTGGTTGGTGTAATTTTTGAATCGAGTCAATAGTGGAAGGAATCCTTCAAGTAGCAGATGTGGTGGTCTACCAATGTCATTATTTCAGTCTTCCAAGTTCATTGAATGGGATATGTGGTCTACTATAATTATTCATGTAAGGTTTTTGGGTTCTTTTAATGTGGTATGATGCTGTGGTTGCAAATGGTTCCCATTAAATCTCAGAATATTACCCAAATGCCAATCCCATGATAAGAAAATAGTGACAATGGTGCATGAACTGAAAACATGTTGTCCTTATCTATTATAAGAAAAGTTATTGTTCTACTTGGAACAAAATACTATAAAATATATTTGATTCTAGAATGATCAGAATCTAAGGAAGCACTAACTTCTTGAGTAAAATTTGACGTTTGATTTACATATCATCTTTTCTATAGGAAAAGGAAATGTGTTTTCATAATACATGATAATGAATTTTCTAGTGAAATCATAACCATTTTCTAGTCTTGAATGTCCATTGATTGGGATGATTTCCTAGATGAACCAAGAGACTAATGATTATAGTGGATTTAGGTTCTCGGTTTGATTTCAACTGGAAACATATCATCATGTTTGGAATTTTTAGGTTAATCCATGTGATGAGTTTCATCATCATTTTATCAGTTCCTAAATGGTGTGGTTGTTCATTGTTTTTTGTCTTCATCTTTATATGGGTTTCATTTCATCAATATTAACATCATAGTGACTTTTTTATTTTGGAAGGTGGTTATTTGGTATAGAAACTCGTATTAGTGGTCTGTCTATTCCTGGACCATGAAGATGATTCAATATGAGATTTTTTAGTCATATTGGCTGGGTATGAGGAGGAATATCGATGAATATGTGTCCTAGAGTTATACATGTCTGTAGGGGAAATCATAGCACCATGGGGCCTCTTATTTTCATTATTCATTACACATTCTGAAATTTATGTGAGTAGAGGTCCTAATTGATTTTATTATTTGTTTAAATTTTACACCCTAGGTATGGTATCTGATATTTATAGTGATTGACCTTCTGAAAAAATTATCCGACTTCATTATGACTTGGTACTTGGGAAATATTTGTGAATTGGTTCGATTTTAAATTCTGGAGATATTGAGGCTCTATGGAATGATGTTTTCTCTTTTTCTATACATAGATTCCAATTTTACAACCTTATTTTGGGAAGGCCCTCAGATGGAAATGGGTTCATAGATCAAATTGTGTATGACATTCCTTCCAAAATAAGAAGTTCATATGGATTTGGTGAATCAGATTCTATATTACATTCATTGGGCATGTCTGTTGGATTTCAAAGCCTCATAGTATAGCCATTTCAGTTTGGCCATGTTTTTACTTAATTATATTTACCAATAGTTTATTCAAATTTTACCCATCAGGGATCATTAGGGGAATACATGTTGGTCAGATTTGTGATCAAGAAAGGTGTGAAATATCTCAATGTTGTGATAGATAATTGTGACTAAAATCTTGATTAAAGCTCAATTGATCCGGAAAGATCATACGATATCATAGAGACTACATAAGTATTATACCGACCAATGGAATTAATCCTTTCAATTATCATCCGGTGATCATGTATTTTGGAATGTTACTATTTTATGGGGTCATAATTATCTTGTAATGTAGGGGAAGATAATGTCGTGTTATATAATGCTTCATGGGTTGTACATACCATTGATTTGGTTTTCTTGAGGATGTTTAAATTATAACCATAAGATATCGGAGTAAAGGTTGTGGGTAGAGTAGTAATAACCATTCTTATTCATTGATCAATCTTTTATGAGGGAGGATATTTTTTAGGGTGGGGAGAATTTTCCCATATGGGTTTTTATTTTGAGATATTTTTTATTATATTTTTGTTCATATATTTGTTAATTTGTTTTCCAAGAAACTTTTCATAGAATATACTATTTTTTACTAGAATTTTTCATTCATTGGTAGGTAAAGAATTTATAAACACAATAAGCTAGGAAATCGTGCATGTTGTTCATCTACACTATCAGAGGTGCACATGCATGTGGGATTATCATGATCACAAAATAATATATCTATGTGAGTGTCATGGAAGGGCTCATGGGTGTGATCTCATCCATTAGATAAATTTTTAACTTCTTTTTTCCTTTGGTAGGAGTATCTATACTGCTAGTGCATGACTTGGAAAACAATGCAGCATGACCATGTTACTAAAAATCTGAAATTTGTGATTTTAACCTCATTGAATATATCCCAAAATTCGATAATTTCATTCCCCATTTAGAATATGTCACCCTAAGAGATTATCCCCTGCTAATTTGATTCATTGGACTAAATTATCTTGGTTTATTTGTTTTGGAATCTATAATAACTCGTTAATTAAGTCCTTCATCTATTTATTTCATCATTCCTCTTGGTCTCCCCTGACTTCTACCTTGATTAAATCATTCTCTAGTGGGTTTTTTGACCTAATTAGACATATTTATTGATTTCGTGATGATGATATTGATATTTATGTTATGATTTAGCCATCATACAGTCTCATTGTGGTGTGGTTTCTTATCCACCGGTTTCTGAATGTTTTAAATCCGAATGAATATGATTCCATGTATCAAAAATTATTAGATTAATTGGGTATGCTTTAATTTCATTATAAGAATTCCTTATAGATATTTTGGGGATGTAAGAATCTTGTTTACAAATTATTTTATATTGAGTATTGGTTGAAAGACAATTTTTCAAAGGAATATTGTTTTTCACTGATTTTTCTATCATTTTATAATGTATGGGTAAGTATGTTTTTAAAAAAATTCCTATTCAAAATGGTTTATTGGAATGGGGTTTCCTATTTTGGATTTGTGTTCATTTGAGTGATGTTTATTATCGAATGAGATATTTAAATTTAGGAAAAAGGGAATTCATGGAATATAGGTGAGGGGACTAGGACCAGTATGCTCGATAGAGCTATGGGGTCGATTCTTAGTACCCTCTAGCATAATGGATGTTACATCATTGAAAAAACATATATTGAATATTTTTGACCACTATAAATTTTAATGCATTCCCCAATAGTGGATCATGAATGAGGATGTCATGGGTTATAGTTTTAGTACTAAGTAACCAAGTAATGAGTTTCATTACATCCCCCAAACAGTAGTGCCTCATGGATTGACGGTGATGCTTATATGATGGTATTATTTCCATCAGTATACATCATACTATACTTTTCAATTTTTATTTCAATGAATGTTTTCCATGAATATTTTTTGAAGAATGTTTTAATAATGAGTTTCCTCGAATTTATTCCCTTTATTTTTGAAAAAACACCATTTTCATATGTCTTATAATGTTTTGGATTGGAATTTCTATTCGGGTGATATCCTACTAGACATAAGATCACACATTACAAACACCGTCATTTGTATGTAGATTTTGTTATTTTAGAATGAGGTAGAGGTAATATGTTACATGTTGGTTATAAAGGATTTGGATTCTAGGGTTGCCCTTCATGCTACTGATGGGGGAGGTTTCATAAGGGTAATGGACATCATCGTTTCATGAATGTTTTTCAATGTGATATAGTTGGATCCCATATTATTTTTGTAAGGTTCATTTTGATATTTTTTTATAATTTTATACTATTAACATGTGATGGAGGATATTCAATTTTTTATCGTAATATATTATTCTATTATATTTTATTATTATTGGATTATTGTAGTAAATTTTAATGTTTGAAATGGTCCATATGAAATTAAATGGTTTATTCTCATGTACTATTTTATATCTTGTGGTGATTTGATATGCCCATCGGGCTGGGTCGAGGGCTGGGACGGGTGTGAAGTCACATGGAAATGTAAATCAGTATGTGACATGGGATATATCATAAAAAAATATACTTAATAATATTTTATAGTTGAGTTATTGGTTACTTGGGTGATAATTAGATTAGGACATGGGGGCCACCATTAATGTTTCAATAGCATTCAACAATTTTCACTATCATCCTGGTATGTAACACTATAATGTTGGTTGGCTTGAGTGGTCCCTCATTTTTATATATTGTATTCATTCTACACACATATTTGTGATGTATAATATCTACTATGAATGGATCATGGACATCAGAATATATTTCTTACATTGTGTATTTTTGGCAGTGACCCCTGGTCAAATTGCAAAAAATTTAGGTGAAGAAGTTTTTTCACCATGCTCCTACCTTGTTAATCTTTAAATTATGCATATATTGGTTTTTAAGATGCATGAACTCTATATTTTCATGGAAATGATTTTATAGAATTTAACAAATTTGGTGAATATAGGATATGATATTTAGATAGCTATGAAAATGAAATTATTTCTAATTGATTTCATATTGCGATGTGAAGGATCATGGTATAATTTCATGGGGTTATATTTACATTTCTTATTTTAAAAAAATTACTGTCTCATGTTCTTCCATGATGATTTTATTTGATTTTTATTATTGTATTTTATAAATATTACAAATAGTTAATAGTTAAATTTTCTTTTTTAATGGTTCTTTTGAGTGTAATGTACAATGTATTTTTTGGGATAATGATCTCATGTTGTTAAACAACATGGTAATTGAGATTCATCTTAATATGAAATTATTTTCTATTTTAATGACTTCATATGAAATTTACTATTTAATCAATTATTTTAATTTTTCTATTTTTATTTCAATCGTTCAGTTCTATATTAAAATTAGAATAGAAATCATTTCATGATTTTTCTATTGGAGTTTTTTAGCTTGATTTATTTTTAAGTATGTATTGAAATTTGTTAATAATTTATTTAATAATTGAAAATTATTTCATTTATTAAAAATAACTATATGTAATTAATTTATATTACTCTGAAAAGATGCAGTACCTCATGGTGGTTTATGATTATAGTATAGAATTTATAATCTCAATCGTGAGTTTCATATATTTGATTCAATGTAATTAATCAAAATTGATGTATATGGTCCTCATATCAAACAATTATGATATTTTAATTTATTTTGTAATTTTCAAGAAATATGTGGTATCTTCATCTATTTTTTTGGATTTTGTATTAAAATAATTCATTATAATTAAATAACATGATAGAACATTGTGACAAGGGCTATAATTGTCTTTTTTACACTACCATGATTGCATCAGCAGTTGTTGACTCGTGATTTTTTAAGAAAAATATTCTATGTCATCTTTTTACCATGAAATTTTTACATCAAATTATGTTAATGTAATCTAGTATCCCATGTATTTGATACATCGAGATCACCATTGATATGATAGTGTATTACTAGGTGGACTGGCCATTATTGATCTTGATGGAATTTTCAGATTCCTCTAATACTTTTTATAACATGAGATGAATTTGTGGTGGGTGAATATCCCCCCATATGTATTTCAATATTCATTTTGTGTATCATGTGTATTTTTTAATCTCATGATTGAAAGAATAGAATTGATATGAGATTATATGTGGGATGGGGTATATACCTTCTCAGGAGAACAACATTAGTGATTCTTATCATATAATGCAAGAAAGATAGTTTCTTGATAGAGATTGTGTTGATTGTGGTTTCAATATTAGTAACATGTGTTTACTAGAGTGATATGGATTTGAAGATGGATCCCATGTGGGTGTATAATCTATAATGTGACATAAGGTAACTTGTAACTCCCCATATAAGTGTTGATCCTACAGATGTTGTGTGTATGGATGAAGATATTTTGTGCACCTGCAAGGTCAATCGTGGAGTTATGATATGATTTTTTATGGTCAAACCATATAAGATGTATAATATAGTATGATTCCTATGGGACTCACACCCCATCGAGATGTATTGAGATAAGTGTGATTACATGCATTTCCACCATAGATTTGGCCACCATGTTACAACTATATATTTTTATAGTAAATTTTCCTTTGAATTTCATATTGTTACAAATATATTTATTTACTCAAATTTCATCATTAGAATCTGTCTAAGGGATGTGACCCACCAATGTTCCCCCGTGATAATTTGGATTTTCTTGGACTTGATCCTTTGAAACAGGGTAAATTATGCTTCATTATAAGACATATTTTTGAATGTTAAGGATCGCATTGGACATGTTCATGGGAAAAACCATGGATATTGATAGAATATATTTTCTTGAAAAACTATTAATAGAAATAAAAAAGGAAGATATTTATAGGAATGGTTTTTGAAATTCTCAGAGGCAATTGAAAAATATCCAAAATGGTTTGGGTAAATGTTGGATCAAAATATTAATCTTAGGAATAGTGGATAATATATATTTACAAAACACATATATATTTATTTATTCCTCTAAAAATATCACATGTGTCAACCTGATATTTATCAATTAGTTACAAGATCAAATTAGTGGTTCTATAATATGTTTTACTCACATAGTTCATCTATTTTTTGGAACATGGGTACCTAATAATATATCACGGATTTCCGATGCAAGTTAGGCTGATGCACGATGTTTTATGATCAATAGGGGTAAATATGATTGGATTAAAAATGGGAAGAGATTAATCTGTTGATGGAAGTAGTGAATTATTTTCATTTATTCTTTTATTTACCTTATATATGTGATTGTTATAGTGAAATATATTTTTTATTATATTCAGCTGCTACTGTGATTTTTTTTATTTTATGATTCTTTATGTAAAATTGCTATTTTTTTATTTACGAAAAATCTGTACATTGAATTTAATTTTATATTTAAATTATTCTTGGATTATCTGCCATAATATTATAAACTATGATATGATGGTATAGTTACACCATGGTAATACCTAGGACTCAAACATATATTCATCAACCTATGACATATAGGGTTGTTCACATTAGTTCATGTAGAGACAAAGTGCAATTAATATAGAGAGATCATGTTAACGAAATTATATGAATATTTATGATTTCATTAGTAATTTAAAGATATGATATACTAATATTGATGTGGAAATTGAGATAACTAATATTTTTGAAACATACTCTATTCTTGAGGATGAATAAAATTTACAGTTTTTTATTATTGGAAGAGATGACAGATTTGTAGATGGATTAATCAAGGAAAATAATTTATTCATGTCTAATTCAAAATATTAATTTTCTTAAATTTGTAAATAATGGAGACAAAATATTAAAAAGGTAAAATAGAAAAAAAAATTAACATGAATTTTTTTAGGATTTGGATACATAAATAAATAATTAAACGATAATTTTATTGATGATATCAATGAAAATCACATAATGTATCAATAGTGATCTATCATTACTATTTTCCATCTCTAAATAAGTATAACACATTTTGGATTTGAATCTTATACATACTACAACTTGAATATTATAATAATTTCAATAAGTAAAAATTTAATAAAAATATTTACCGAATTTATTGAGATAATGTATACATAAAATTACCTAATAGAATAGAAATTTAATTTAAAAGAAATAATTTACATGTATAATATAAAATACAATATATATGTCTGATATTGATAAATGGAATCAATTTATTATAGATAATGTTTTTTATATCAGGTTAAATAAACATATTGAATTTTTAATTTCTGAATAAATTTTTTAAAAATTATAGAAACTAGAATATAAATTGACATATTTTTATTATGTAGATGTTATATTTGGACAGGATGAAAATCCCACAAAATATGGAAGTGCTTTTTCATTTTTCAATAATCCATAATATTTGAATAAATTTTTAATTATTGATACATAAAAGTAAACTAATAAAAGAAAATTTTAATATGTTAATATTAATTTCATGAAACAATGATAATATTTTTTTTCATTTGAATGTTTTGTTCCATTAATATTAGAAATTAATTATAAATATTATAAATATTTTTATAATAATTTATGAAATTTTCACTATGTTTATTCCACTAATTATAAATAATATTAGTATAAAGAAGACAATATATCTAAAAAATTTATTTGGTATAAAAATAATATGATTTGAAAAACATTTATGTATTTTTAAAATAATGTGATGTACCTGGATAATTATTAAATTAGTTTGAAAAAAATTATTCCTTATATTAAATATTTTTATATTATGTTTATAAATTCTGAATAAAAAAATAATCTGAATCATTAAAATATTTCAAATAATTTTGTGTATAAGATTAATCAATACACTATTGTGTTTTTAAATAATAAATTAGTTAGTTCATGTGAATTGACTTTATTGATATGTTTTGAGGAATTGATTTTAAGATAATAGTAATTATTGTAAAGATGAATCTAGTCACATATACATCTTATAGATGGATATTATATAATATTATATGATGAATTATTACATCATCTTTATCATTATTCTACACAAGTAGAACACTGCATAGACATATCATAAATTAAAATTTCCTTCATATCATGGTGAAGGGTAACATATATAGTTTTAAGAATAGATTATTAATAAGGAAAAAACAAAGGATATATCAATGATAAAATAATAATAATATGATCATAAGTTAATGGGAACACAAGATTAACTTTTTGATACCATACATGGAATTACTTAAATTATAATCATATGTCCTGATATAATCCTTAGTTTTTTAGAATTATTTAATCATAAATAAAAAAAATAACATGATCTATGAGAGAATAAAATTTGTTTAATGAGGAATTCTATTACATACACATAAGATTAGAGAATCAATTACTTATTAGTCAAGGATTATTTACAAGAAAATCAATGTGGATTGGGTTCACTCCACATTTGATGATAGTAGTCAGTGGACCCAACCAATACAATCGTAATGTAGTTCGTCCATTAATGATTTTTGGTCACACAACATTCTATTCCAATTTATCCCATTATTCATCCATATTTACCCAATGAAATATAGGGATATATAATTATACTTCAAATTATCAGATGATGGAAAACAAAACTATGTTTTCCAAAATATCATAATTAAATATTTATACCATAATGCATCAATATGAAAAGGTTTTCAGAATCTTCTCATTGTTACATCATATCGAATCCCATTGAAACATTATGTGTTCATTTCTTGTTTAACCCTTTGAAATGAAAAATGTTTCAGATAGTAATTCTTAAATAATGTTAATCATATTACATGAAATTAATGAGTATGTATTGTATCATGAGAGAATATTTTTTAACACAATCTACATCAAAGGATGTAATATTCGATAAAAATACAATTTAATTTTATCTAAAATTGTTTTATGAATATAACGTTTTCATTAGAAATAACACATTTAAAATATAAATTACGTTAAGAATATTAATGGAAATAATTTCATTAATAATATAATATAAAATTTTTAATAGAATAATTAATGTATTCAATCTTAATGAAATAATTAAATTCCATTCATGGTGAGAACATCAAAAAAATGATTTCATTAACATATTATATAAATACCCAAATGTAACATTTTTGGATATTGATAAGTTTATTTGTTTTGATGAATATTCTACAAATACAAATTGGTTTACAAATTACTATGAAAAATTAAAATAATATATTTTGGAAAACATAGACATATGATAATAATTATTTTCAATCAAAATGAGTAATAATTTACTTTTTAAAAAAATAATATTCTTTCAATACCTACAATCCATAAAATAAAAAAATTTAAATTAATACATAGACTCTATAGAAACATTAAATGAAAACAATCATGACATATTTCATTAGAAGATCATGAAAATTAAACATTGGAAATATAATCCTTAAATCTCTTTATAAATTTTTTTTATTATTACATAAAACCATTACCTAAAGTTCAAAATTATGTGTAAGCACAATAAACATATTTATAAAAATATAAATTCGTTATAATTATTTATTAGAGTCCTGAAAATATATAAAATTTCCCTTATTATTCAATTTTTCATTTTTATAAGAATTTTTATTTATTCTTCATTAAAATCAATATTTTAGGGTGTTGACTATTTCATTTTTAGTGATATTTTATATTATAAAGATCTAGTCCATGTAATTTGATATTTATACCACTATATGCATAATATATATAATGATATAAATATAATATATATATTAATTATATATATATTTATATTCATCCATAAATTATTGAGATATAAAAATTAATTAAAGTGTTCATGGATTTGGTTGCTCGTACATAAGTATTACCCCTATTTTTAAATTTTTTAAATATTGATAAATATGAAGGTTAATAATAATTAAAATTTATATATTAATAACTATATAATATATGTAATACTGAATAATATATTTTTATGTATTTCAATTTATTTCTAATATAAATGGAATAAAATCACCTCAAATAATATTTTTTTAGTTCACATTTAAGCAGGAGAGACATTATCATTTTAGAATAGAATGAATGGTAAGAAGGATAATGTGATATTTTAATATTAGTAGTATAATTATGTAATAAACATCATATATATATTTCCCATAAAAAATCATCCCTGAATTATGGTGTTGAAAAATAATATATACTTATATGTGGAGATAATAATTTGTATGAATGCAAGAGTGATACGTTCGCATTAAAATTAATTGAAAGGAGTCTGACTAATTTTAGTTTATTAATAATAATGATATTTAATTATATTAATACTATAATAATTTTAATTTGGTCTTATTATAAAAATTATAGTATTATAAAGAAAAAATAAAATGAGAAAGTGATTGATTAAGGCAATTACATCTTCATTGAAAGAATTATGTTTGTTCACCTTTTAATGACCATTATGATGGTCTTTTGGGGATACCAGAACCACAACAATGTGTATAGGTATGTTTATTATATAATTCATCAGATTTTGGATATGATATTATTCGTAATGTGGTTTAAATAAGATAAGGGAGTTGAGTCATTTTATAATTTGGGGTGGGGACATTGAGGGAATATTTTAAAATATTAATATATTAAAAAATATATTCAAAATAAAAATGATTCAAAATAAAAATTAATCCAAAAAAATTATATGGTATATATAACTTTATATATTAAAGTTAATATAGTTTTTTTCATCATTTTAATCAAATATTTCTAAACACATTTCATTTTTATTTTTTCCAGACCAACTCTTACAACAATTTCAATCATAAAATGTTGTAATTGTTACCATTATTTTAATGGTGAAATAAAAATGGTACATGGATTATGTATTAAATAAAATTCTATTAAATTTTATAAATATATGTTGTTTAGTAATTTAAAATTATTTAATGAAATGTTACTGATTATAATATGTCATTGATGATATTTTTGGAAGTATTCACTTAAATGGACAATAAAGACAAAAATTAAAAGATGAAACTAGAATATAATATTTTCACACATCCCTAAGGTTTCACATGTATCTTTGTAATTATTGGATTTCAGTTATTCAATAAAATATTATTATTTTAACTATTTTTATGTCATTAATTTTATTTTATGATTATTTTAATAAATATGTATATGTGGTGAATAAGTGTTTAAAGTAAATATAAAAATTATAAAAATTATAAATAAATAAATTAGTTAAAAAAATATTTTTTATTTAAAATAATCTTTTTTGACCACACATACCCTCTTTTTATCCACATTAATAAAAAATTAGAGATATTAAAATTTAGAGAGTGACTTTTGGTCTGTATTCTTTTCTGAAAATTATATTAACGTTATATTAAATGAAATTTTCCACCATGTGAACAAATAATAAAGGAATGGATGGAAATAAACAATATATTCTCATTTAATATGATACATTAAAATGATAGATGAATTTTAATGTGTTTACTAATGTTTTCACTAACTTTTACCCATTTATCAATACTATGATCACACAAAATTTAATATGGTGACAATTTTTATTTTTCAAAATTTAAAGGGACAATTTTTAAAATATTTATCCTCCCATTAAAAAATACAAAATCATTTTTTAATGATTTATTTTTAAGGTGTATATAATAATAATTAATATTTTATAAAAACGTGAAAAAACCCAAATTTAAAAAGATATATTTGCATCCGTAATATTCAATATATTGTATTATCTCGTCCATATAAAATGGTATATGAATATTAAATAAATAAATTAATAAATAAAATATAAATTCCATTAAATTCATCCAAAAATAGTTTCTGTAATAATTAAATATAAATCAAATTCATTGTGTGCAAAAAAATTTCTTTCCACATAAATGAAAATTTTACTAATAAATGATTTAGATTTCATTTCTAATCAATTGATATTTAATGAATTTATATTAGACACACATATTTAATAAATTGTTATCCAATAATCATATGTACAGATCCAATAACTTGGTTATTACGTCTAGATTAAATAATAGTATTTTAATAGTATGTAGTGGTTCATTTAATCTTATTGTTTCTTGTTACCCAATATATCGATAAAATTTATTTAGAAGTGATATATATTTTAAACTATCATGTTGTTACATTTAATCCCCTTTCTATTAATTTATCATTTTAAATTCCACCTCATTGATAATTAATGATGATGTATTAATTTCATTTTATCTTTTGATTCGCAAGTATCTCATTAGAAATTTGGATTCTTTAAGAAAACAATAATTATATGACTATTATTTCACTAAATCACATTATCCATATAGTAAAATTGTTCTTCTAGTTTAGATACATTGGAATGACCATGTTACAATGGTATGACATCTAAGAATAATATATTTGATGTATTAGGTGAGTACTTATTCTACCGATATTCATGTAACACATCATGATCTTGAGAGAGGTTTGTTAGAAGGAATATGTGATAAGCTACCATCCCTACTTGATCAAGAATCACAGAGGGGAAAATATATGTAGGTATAAACATATATTTTATCCAAAATATCATAATAATCTTTGATATAGGAATTTATATGAATAAATTCTCATTGAATTTTAATTCCATATTTCATAAATGATTGGAAACATAAATATACAGTCAACATTAGTAATTCATGATATGTGGATGAATTTCTCAAACATTTTCTAATAATTCTATATCTATAATAGTTCTAAATTACATTCTATCTCTATTTTAATTCATAGACATTGGATTTATACACATATTTCTATTTAGTGATTCAAAAAGATAGGTATGATTGGAGGATTGAAAGATATTCTAATAATAAAATTCAATAGAAGGAATTTTCAAATTATAACCTCTATTTAAATCCATATAATAATAACTTAACATAGTATATACATTTTTAATGGTGTTAAAAAAATTATACTTTATATACTGATGAAAAACTACGATCAAATTCAATTATGGATCTAGAGTCCCATGAAGTATTCTATAAAACAATAAGGTAATACTAAATATTGATCATTTACAATAGAATATGGGGATCCATTCATCCATACCATTTCATTAATGTATATTCATAAAATCTAATCAATAGAGAACTAATCTCGGCTATAAATTATTTTTTTTGACCCCTTAAGGCGATCAAATACTTCCAAAAAAGTTTTATGGCCCTGGAAAATTCTAGTGTGTCCAATGAAAAATTCCATGGTGATATTTTGTCATTTAAATTTTAGTATTGGTAAATGTTTTATCATAAAATTCATATTCTATCCCTTCTCTTTTAATTTCTAAAATACCATTCCCCATGATGCAATATATAAAATAAAACTTTCCATGTTTTCCCACGAAAATACTCATTTGGGTCTCTATATATCATCACAATTCCTAGATTAATTGATAATTATGAAATATAAATCTCAATACAATAACATCATCTTGAAAATATTTATTTTCCATAATCATATTTGGTTCATGGTCAATAACACTCCATCGTATTCAAGGGTAGAATCATGAACATTTTATCCTTATTTTGACATATTCTATATGTGCCTCTTTATTACAAACATATATCGATGGTTCCACCCAAATTTGAGAAAGATAATTTCTCCCTTTGTATAATTATTTCAGGACCAAACAATTGAAAATATGGAAATATTGGATATTTTTTTCCTCGTCATGGATATGTTATAATGATCCATTTTGACTCAGTGCATCTTCTACATTTTTACATACACAAGGTGGTAAAAAATTAAGCCACATGATTCTATAATCAACTCTAACTATTGTTTCTAGTATATATTAATAAAATTATAAGTGAATATATATGTTAATTGCTCACAATTAGTATATATGTCACACTATTCTCCAAAAAGACAATTCCTCTCAATAAACAATGAAAAACTTTCTACACTAACTCCAAATAATGATTTATTTAATTTTCATGGTGAAAATTATGTTTTCTTGACCCAAAAGATATATACATATCATTATATAAGAAGAAAATTTCTGGTCAATTCATTGATGAATTACTATTGATCAGAAACCCTTCTTTACTGATGGGTTTCGTCAGTACTTGGGCATCAATTAACATTCTCTTCAGCTTAAGGAAATTATCCAGACACTCTTCTATCAGAAGTAACATGGAACCTGTAGAGGTAACATGTTTTGTAGATTATATTGAATATTATAATTATCAAAAAAATATCATATCCATCCAATCCCCGAAAACATTGAATCTTAGTCAGAGTGGTTGTTCGGGACCAATGTTCAATAAAATTAATCGTTGAGAGATCCATATTTATTCTATCACACAATATTATATGACACTAAACGGAATATTTTTTTGTATAAAAACTTAACACATTATTAAATTTTTATACTGTTGATCCTTATGTAGGGTCATCACAAAAATCCTCAAATGATATCCATACTATCCATTTATATTCGAATATTAAATAGTATCATGTATTATGACTTTCAAAATGTGATCATTATTATCAAAAATGAAAATAATAATTAATGGAATGATGATAATAGGGGGATTAAAAATGAAATATTTTATCACTATACATTAATTGTTTCATTACCTTGAATTGAATGTGGTATTTGGTATGTCATCATTTTGACCAATAATTGATGATTTCCAAAATGTAGATGAAGCATGGAAATGTATTTTTCTCAAAGAAATTATTGAAAAAAACATCAAAATATGGTTGAGGAATCTCTTTATTTATTTTCAACATGTTATGTTCAGGATAATAAGTTCAAAAAAACGATTCATTATTCATTATTAAAAAAATGAACTAATTACAAAATTTTGACAATCATCGATGAATACGTCGATTTTTATAATTCTCCTATAGTTAAAAATTTTATTTCTAAAACATTATGACATCCATTCAACAAGTTTTCAGTTTTTTAATGACTATAAAAATATCTATGAGATTAAATGAGAACTAAACTATAAATGTTTTTTACACAATAGGAAACTATTTTAGAATGACATAAACAAACTCCCTCACAAAAGGGATATAATTGATTTTCTGTTTTAAAATACCGTATGAGTTAATAGCTAATTTTTAAAAAGAATCATTACATATAAAATGGATGGAAATTTGGATCACAATATATAATATTGATTTTAGGATGTGTTGAATTTTTTTTAATAAATTTATCTAATTAGAAACCAAATCCTATTTTTTAGGTTTATTTGACTCAATTATTATATAATGATAACTTTACATATAATGGACTCATAGTTCATCTGATAAATGTGTCTGTAGAACATATGACTAAGATAAAGTCTTTTTAAACATTACATATCATAATTATAACTTGTTGAAAAAAATTAAAAAAAATTCCAAAATTAATTTATTTAACTAGAAGAAGAATTTTAAAATGAAGTAGAGAATATTTTCATTCAATGTATATAAGGGATACATTCATAACATAAGTTATCCATAATTTAAAATAATTTTATGGTATATCCTTACTCAAGAAGAAACCCCTCTATCACAATGGTCGAAATCTTATCTATATTTATATTCTATGAAACCCTTGATTAGCTTGATCAGTATCATTAATCTACATATACTCACAATTCATTAAAATCATGAAAAATAAAAAATAAAAAAAATTGTTTATCTGGAATTCACAATCCTCACATTGATTCATTAAATATCCCTGTTGAATATTTAAAAAGAAAACATAATTACATTTTAAATAAAATTATACACTTTTTAATAATACATAATAATTTCTTCCTATATCCAAAAATACTACACTATTTTAGGCACCCAATCAATGGTAATATTTCCTTGATTTTTAGAGATTGTTTTAACAATATTAGATGAACTCCATCTTGATATTTTAGCATGTATATCTCTATATGATTTCATTTTTATTGCACCATTACAATGAATGAAATAGTATTCAAAATGCTTTAAAAAATTTGATATATGATTAGAAACATTATTATATTAATCAAATAAATTATTTTTAGCTTGATGGACTAACCACAATCATTGATGTTTAAAACATTAGCCATATTTTCTCATAGAGCTTGGTCGAACGAATGGTTTGGAATTTTTTCAATCTGATGGACTTGAAATTAGTCAAACTAACGGATTAGACTTTGTTCAGTCCAATATAAAATAATTTATGCTATACAATTGATCATGATTCAGTATATCCAATGCATCATATTACTAAAGAATGTGTATATAATCCTTGTTGAATAATATCTTCATATAGTAAAATGAATAGTTTTTTAGAAAAACATCATATTCACACAGAAAATATAAATTTTGACAAATTTATTTTTTAGTGTTTTGTTATATTCAAAATAGGGGTAGAATATGTTAAAATTTAAAATTTTGAGTCAATAATATCAAAAAAAATTAATGAAAAATACACAAAACTCAATGAAAAAATTATAACATTGTACCAAATTCAAGACATTTTTAAATTAAGGATACACCTCCATTTATCTATCTTATCCCACATATTATTTATAAATATTTTTTATTAAATATAAATTATAAATAATAATAATTTATCATTAATACATAACAACATATACTCTGATAACATCTCTTATTCCCTAAATAACATATTTAATAAATTTTCCACTAATAAATAAATCTACCCCATTTTTGATACAAAAGAAAATATGTGTGGTATAAATTATTTGAAATGATAGTTAAATGAATAACGAGAAAAAATTATAATCAATATAAATTAATCCATGAAAATATAAAGGTAATTCATCTAAAAAAAATTGGAAAAAATTCATAGATAATATTTAGAGAAATATTCATTCAAAAATTCATTCAATAAAAAGTATATTATATTTAAAAAAATTCAAAGGAAAAATTTTATTTTTTAATCTAAAATGGATTTCTAATTAAATTAAACTTTTTGGATTCTTCCTTCTATTAGTTTAATGAATTATTAAATAAATGAGGCAACTTTTAATCCAGTATATCAGTCCATCGAAATTATTTTACTATTCATTAAAATTCATTATGATATGGGTTCATAGTATTCACAGATTCGTTCAAACTTTAAACATCCTCTCCAAGAAACATGTTTTTACTATAGTTTTGATATATCTTGATCATGAGAATCTAATAAAGAATTATTTATCTCAAGATGTTGTAATGTTTTATCATTTTCAGAATAAACTGTTTGGAAATAATATAAAATAAAAAATGATTCATTATTTTCCAAATATATTTTATCAAAATAAAACAACATATTGAATTCATATATTTTATCCATCTAAAAAACTGATTTTGTTTTCTTATTTATGATATGAACAATACATTTAGTGATTTGAATTTTTCCGCATTCTGGATAAGTGAATAATCTTTCCTATTTAGATCATTTTTCTATTCTAAAACATTCAGTCATATATTTATTTTACTAAATAGATATTCTATGTTAGGTAGAAATTAAATATCATCCACCATTTTATTTAATTAATCATCTAAATATATAGAATATATATTCCACACTATGTTTGGAATGTATTTATTATGATTCTATTGAATGTGATGAAACATTAGAAACATGCCTCATTAATGGTATAGGAATATTTTTTCCCTTCTCTTTCTCTTTCTCTTGTTATACACTCAAATATCCATAAATTTTTTTTTTCATATTTAAAATAAAGTGACACTATTGATTCATATTTTTTAAAATAATTTTCATATTTAATACATGACACCTTTAATATAAATATAATATTATAATAATTTCCTTCATTAATACTAATTAATGATGTCTCCAGAGAACATTTTCCGTCATCTTCAAATTCTTACAAATCATGTGAAGAAGAGTCCTTATACTCTAAATCAAAATAAATTTTTAACATTATACGGAAATAAAAATGGATGAGCCTTATTTTTCTCAAATGAACCATATTTATTTTGAAGATTATGACGTACTAGATATGACTCTATAACCAATGTAACATTCATATTATTTGAATCTTATTGAATTTTAATATTTTATTATTCATCCAAAAATTGAATTTTATTACTTCAAGACCATCTTCCAAAAATAATCTAAACATATGGATAACATTCGGTAAATATTTCCATGAAATGAATTTAGGACTCTTCAATTTCTATACATCTATTTATGGACAGTAATGTTTAATAAAATCCATCATAAATAAATTAGATTTTATAGAACAATATTTCTCAACATACATTTCATTCAAAACATCTATGTAGAGAATTTATTGTCAAATATTCAATTTTTAGACACTGAACTAATTTAAAGGATCATTTAAAATGTATTTTTGGCATGTATAGACACTAAAGAATAGATTATTTGATCATAGAATTTTTGGGATGATATTTCATTATATATCTGAAATACCAGTTTTATATGTTGAGTCTATGACGTGTTTTTAATGACTTGAGGAGGTTATTTGACATCAGATGATCAAATGGATCAAATTAAATTGAATGAATTTATTTATTGATAAATGTTATTACTAAATGTATATATATAAAACATCTAATCTCTTAATATTTTTTTATTATAATTTCTTCATACATAATGTTTTTTTATAAATTTATTGAAATATAATAATAAAAAACATTAAACAAAAAAACCAATTGTGAAATTTATATGTAAAACTAAAGAGTATAAATTATATTTTTGGCATGAAGTTGTTTATTTTCATGTGAAATTATATGTGAAAAATATTTTTATTTTAGAAAAAAATGAATTTTATTAAATTTTATTTAATGTTATTTTGTTTTTGAATAGAAAAAATACGAAATGATGTTTTCAATTAGATCCGATGGATTTAGTACAACAATATATATTGGAAAAAATAAGTATCTCAAAGAATATAATATTCTATAAAAATAAATTTTTTATAAAACCACCTCATATTTACTCATCCATTGAAATGAAGTTCATTAATAAAAGGATATTATTGAAGAAGAAGATGATATGAAAGATCACAAGGAAATTCTTATTGATAGATTCCACTTAATAATTTCATATCTATATGAAAAAAGTGGTATCTTAAAAATATGATCATCTTTTTCATGTGTTCTAATGAATTTTAAAATTAAACATATTTTTTTCTATGGAAATGGATTCATATATATATATATATATATATGTGTGTGTGTGTGTGTTTTTGTGTATTTCTTGTGAGGGTTTAGATTTGTTTGCACTTAAATAAATGCCACATGTGATAACACAAATAATTGAAATTTTACTAAAATTCATTCCAAATATTGTGAGTTTGTACTCTATCGAATATACAAGATTAAACATCTTATAGTTTGGACATATTCTTTTTTAATAATTTTAATTTCTACTCTGTGTTTCTTCTTACAATACAAATAAATTAATTCTTATTCTATGAAATGATATGTTATGGATTCAACATTTATAAAAATTTATACTCCACTAAATACATAATATGAAAATCATTTTTCCTAAAAATAATTTATAGAATGATAAAATTATCCAAATTATATAGTTCCTTTAAGATAAAAAATTATTTATTTACTTTAATAATGTATTATTTTGGATTACATTAAAATCTTTTCTTTAGTCACAGAAAAAAACCATATGTATGGATAAATAGCATTTTTGTATAGTACACATCCAATAATAACATTAAAAAACATTTCATCAACTTATAAAAAACCCATTATTGACAAACAAATACATTTCATCATTTTTTTTGAATCTTTAATTTATTAAATAGCATCTGCCAAAAGAAATTATTTTTTTAGTGCCTTTGGAAACATGGAACAAAATAATCTATCTCTATGAACTATTTCAATGGATTCTTATAATGAATTCCCTCAATAGAAATTCTACTAAAAAACTACCTTCACAATCTTTGGAAAAGAATCATAAGAATAGTCTATGCTCAAATGATAATTAAGTCTTAACAAAGGAAAGTCATAAATATATCATGAACATATCAGTGTGAGAACCTGATCATGATCATATCTATATATCAAATTTCAGAAATCAGTATCATGGAAAATATCTTTTCATTTCATAATCCATGAATCATAATGAAATCAAGATCCTAATACATGAAAAAATAACATATTAATATGAAACGGAATTGTAGCATAAACATAAATTTATAACATCATGAACATGTCTATGTAGATATAGTTTGTCACTTTTTGTTAAAGACATGAAATCATGTCCTCGCATATACTTAAAGCCTTGTAACCAAGACCAAGCATAATGTTGTAAACATGCTATCAATTTCACTCATAACCTAGTGAATATGTAATTTGGATCATTAATTAGCTTATGAAAATGAAACTAGTACAATGAAAAACATGGTGAACATTTAAACATGTTTTCACATAACATTATGAACATATAAAAACTTTTACATATATCATTGTGAACATGTAATTTGGTTCACGTATAAACTTATCAACACGAAACATGGTCCATCCATGACATTGTGAACAATTAATCAATTTTATGGATGAAATTTATACTCATGAGTCATCCATAATTATATAATTCATTACTGGAAATTATAGGTCAAACCAATCATATAATAAAATCAAACATCCATCTGTAACAAAAAACAATTTCACATCACGACACATGAAAAGATATTTGTTCTGTTAATATGAAATCATAACCCCTTAAATAAAATTTGTGTCATTAATATCTTATCACATCAAAACCTATATAAATAGATATGTTTCATTATCATTTAATCAAATAATACCCTGTGAAAACAGTAGGTTTCATAAGCATATAACTCATGGAAGATAAACGGGTGTTATAAAAATCATTTCATCAAAACATAAACCCTCATGATTGAATATTAATGGACCCTTTGGATCATTTACCATAATTCCATGACTAAAATAAGAGGATTTCATATTATATGTAAAATAAACTCTAAATATATTTTGGTAACATTTCTTTTAGAAAATAATCATCTATCTTTGAAAATGATTATAAATACATAAAACCATGATAAAATCATTTTTTCCCATTAAAAAGATTAATAGATGCAATGAAACCTTTTTTAAAGAATATTATATAAAATAAATAATAGAATCATGAAAAAATATAAAACCATTTTCCATGAAAAATTTTAATTTAATCTTCAAAAAAATTGAAAAATATATTTTCATTGAAAACAATTTGAAATCTTATAAATAAAGTATTAAAATGGTTTGAAAACAATTTCATTGAAAATATATTGAAAGCATATAATGATATATTGAAATCATTTATAAAACCATTAAAATGAAAATATTTTCAAAACCTTTATATAATACTTTAAAATATTTTGAAAACATATTTTTTTAAAAATATGAATAGACATAGTTTTCTTGTTGAAAAGTGTTTTAAATTCAAAATTTCATAAAAACACTTTATTAATAATATTGTATAACAATTAGTGGAAAATTGGTACCAATATAAGAATATATCATGATTAAAAATAAAATATTTAAGGTCTTGATTGTGATTTAGATATGGATCATAATATTCTATCAATTAAATCATACTCATAAACAATATCAATAAATGAAGAGATTGTTGTAGTAAACTGTTACAACATTAATAAATTTTAATTATAATATAATGGAAATTATAAAATTACATGAAGCCTAAAATATAATAAAAATGGATATTCCTTATATAACAATTGATTAGATGAATTTTTCACATCATGGAAAAATATTGTTGGATAATATAGAATTTGTCTTAAAAAAGGAAAAATGTGACAAAATTACTTAACTAATTTTAAATATTTTTAAACATAAAACTAATTAAAGGAAAAAAATATAAATGAAACATAAATAACCATATATTTATGTAGAATATTAATATAATACATTCATGTTCATCATATACATGACAAAATACAATTGAGTGGCGAATAAGGCATGTATATCACAGAAATAAAAAGTGAGAGGAAATCCCTTATCTTATGTCTCCAGTCACTTCCTACTCATACGAACCTGCACTATAATAAATATAATTTTATTATACATAATTTATAGAACCATTTTCTTATGCTTAATACTATATATATTGTTTCATTGTGACTTAATATTACCCACTTATTAACAATTCAATGTTTTGGTTTCACTTCAATTAATATAGGTTTTGTTATTCGCATTTGTGTTAATTTGTTGTATTTTTTATCCTTATACATATTCCATGAATTCCAGAATTTAAAACATGATATAAATATCAATTATATTCATCATATTTTTATTATAATATTCTATAAAATTTATAATTATGAAATTTAAAAACTATTCATAGAGACTGTAGGTCATACGTACACATGAATGTAGTTTCCGTTTTATTATCATATTGAGACATATAGACTAAATGAAATATATATATTACATTATTATAGTAGAATTTATATATCATATATATCTTATAAATTCATTAAAACTATCTTTAATTTGATGCATTTATTGTGTGAACTAATCACATCGCTTTAAGGGGGTGGTAGTCCACATTTCCTAAAATGAAATTATCTCAGTTGAAGAAAATGGAATGTATAATGATATATAATTGAATATAACAACAAAATTATAAGTTAATATTAAAAATTATATATATCATAAATAAAAATCATTTGCATCATAATTCCCAGAATGATAGGAGGTAAAGAAAAATGAAAAATCATCGATTTGTGAGGCGGTAGTTCACCGCACACATAAACAGTAAGTTCGTTACACATTAGATGGAAGTGTGTGAAATTGTGTGTCAAAAAGTGTATTATGTATAATTATTTAATAAATTGAGTTGTTTTTGTGGAGAATGAATATAAAATATGGGATCTTGATGGATGACAGTACCTCTTAATCTGGTAAATACATATATTTTTCAGCAAATAGCTTCCATGGATAAAATTATTTCAAAATAGATTATAAAAAGTGGAAGTGAGAGTGACAGTGAATTTTAATGGTTATATATTTTCTTATCATATGTAGTTTCATAGGTTTGAAAAATGGAGAGAGGTGGTGGACTATTATATGGGGTAAAGGACACACATGACATTTTTTTAAAAACAAGACAGGTGTACTGACATTTTTACCGATAAAATGTAATACATAAATAAAACAATAATTTATGTTTTGAGGAATAAATAGTTCCATTTTTTGTTTTTTCAAAAGTGTATTGGTCATTATGACCGTTAAGAATAAGGTTTATTCATTTTTATGCGTGATTTTACATCAATCTCTCAAATTAATGTTAACAGCATTCACTAATTTTTGTGTGTAGAAAACCAATTTAAAAAAAATTAAAAAATATAAATTTTTATGAATTAAAAAATAAAATATATTTTTACAAATTCCTATCATATAAGTGATAGATATTTATTAAAAATTAATTCTACAAATTGAATGACACTTTATGTTTTTAAAAAAATTATCAAAATATTGCAACAATTTTTATATCCAACATCAATATGAAATTAGTTATAACAAAATAAATTCTATTAATTTATAAAAAAATATCTAATTGACGAATAAAAAAAATTAAAATTTAAAAAATAAAATAAATTAAATGAAAATTATTTTTTTAATTAAATTTCTATATTATTACCTATTTGTTGGAAATATAACCTTAATGAAAAATTATAGAAATTTATCATAAACTATTTTTATGTATTTTTTAAAATATTAAATTCATTTAGATATATTATATCTTTTTAATTTAAAAAATTATTATGTAAAATGGTTTCTCCATTAAAAGGATGTAAAACTACACTTATAAAATTATAGGTTTTACGCATAAAATGTGGAATGATTTTAACTTATGTATATCAAATATATTAGATCAGTATAAATTTTTTTAAAAAATATATAACACATTTGATACATTAATTTCACTCAATAATTGAAATAAATTCAATTTATTAATACAAAACACCTTTTGGAAAATAAAAATAAAAAAATATCCTTTATATTCAATTGGTTCTTATATATTAATATCAAATTTATGTTTTAACTATTTATTCATCTTATATTTATGTAAATAATATTTTTTCATATTAGAGTAAATATTATTCACAAACATTAAATTAATGGGTGGATTATAAATTATTATGTAAAATAATAATATTTCAAAATTATATTATTGTTCTATAAATCTCAGTCTGTCGTGTTATGTAATCCAGAGAGGAATTCCAATGTTTCTTGTAACACATGATAACCTTAGTATCCCATGTATAGAAAGATTAAAATTATTTTTTGTGTATTTCATGATTAATTTTTTTTAATAATTCTTTCCAAACATAGTTCATTAAAATAAAATAATATTTTTTCAATGTTGTGTGAAATTGAAAATATAAAAATATTAAATTAATTATAATATATTTTAAAAAAATATTAGGGTGTCATATTATACATCGTTTAAAATGAATTTTCTCTCTGAATAGGTTTTCATTATTAAAATAATAATACTTTAATGTTTCATCCATAAAAACCCACATAATAAAAATGAATACTAAAAAATTCCAAAAAAATTGTAATATGGAACCAAAACGGTTACCGTAGTAAGAAAAAACTAGGTATCTACATTTGATATCATAGGTGGATAATAAAAACATTGATATGGAAGAGATATATAATTATCATTTTCTAACAGAGAGTAATATAAAACACGGTTATGAGAATGCTATAAATCATAAATCCATAAATCAGCTATGACCTAAGGGGAACCTTAATACATTCAAAATGAAAGTATGAGGATAATATTTTGGGTTTCTAGATCCATTTTCTTAATGTTAAAAAATATTCACATAAGTATATATAGGAATGATATACCATCGTATTTTTCATAATTTATCATCAAAATAATGTTTTTATAACATATTATCAAATATGCATAAAACCTCATGTGGGAAAAAATACATTAATAACAAAAAAAATATCAAAAGCATAACTTAATATTTCAATAAATAGTAAACCTAATAACAATTATTAATGATTAAAAAACAAAATATTTCAAATAATGACATAAAATCAACTTGATACATGTTAATACTTTCCCCATGTAATCACTTGAAACATGGTATTAAATTGATTTACCACAAATACTTTTATAAAACATGAAAAATTCCTTAATATAAATATTAATTTATAAATGCCCTAAATCAAAGGAATTATAAAAATCATCCACTATGACATAGACTCAATTGACTAAAATACTTAATTGTTTCTATGGTCAATGATATCATCCATTTTGGTTTATCAGAATCAATAATCTATTTACCCAAGTAAAAAAACATTTATCAACATCTTGATCACATTAAGGGTCACCATCACTTAATCAAAATAACCATTTTCTTAGTCTTCATCCCAAATCAACATATAAATTTTAATATAAATTTATTTTTTTATACATAAATGACTATTATATATTATGATTTTTATGAGATAATCTTTTAATTTAAAAACATATACACAGAAAACATTAATCATTTTTCCTAATGCATAAATATTTCTTCATGAACTAATTTTTAAGATGCCTTTACTATAATTTGAAATATGGATCATGACTTGTGGTTCTTCAACCTCAATCTAATCATTATTGACATGTTTAATGAAAAAAAAAATTATTATAATCAAATTCCTTTCACTTGTCTTTGTGGCATCTTAATCTTCAAAATTATGGCCAATAATCATAACAGAATCCTGAATCTATTTATGAGAATTACACTTTGTAATTTAATTTTCATAATTCCCATACGTTCCAAAATTAAAAAATTCAATGATAAATATGTTCCTTCTAGTTATATACGTTGACTAAAACTAGGAAACACATGGTGAGAAATAAATATCATAGAAGAAAACCACATAATCATGACAAATAATTACATATAGAATTTATAAATTATTAAACCTTCATTAATAAATTACACCATATGAATAACCATAGTTATTTATAGTTAACTTATATTAAAATCCTATATGATGGTTCATGTAGAGTGTGTGAATTCCAAAACAATATCTTATGGTGGTGTCAAAACAGTTGTGCAGCTAGGTCTGTTGTTCTGTACTAGGTTACACCATGTCACACCTACCTCACCATGTTAGAGTTTTTACTCCAATGTACATCAAAGAAAGAGAAAAATCCACTTATATTATATATGTAGGGTTTCATTTCTAGGGAATCACTCGCCCAATCCTTTATTAAAATTCCAGGACATTTTAATAAATGTTAACTCATCCTTATACATACAGGATAAATTTAAAATAATTCTTAGTTACCATATTAGTTTTCTTTCAATGGAAACAAGGGACAAAATACTCTAACTTAGTGAAATATCTCTAGTGTTTCCCATATTTTTCTTCGTCCTTAGTAATTCGACAAAAAAACTTTATTTCAAAAACTATTTAAGGGAAACATAAGAAAGTGGTGACCTAAAATTTCCATTAATGGTAAATATAGAAATTATTTAAAAATATAATGGTGATAAGGGAATTGGAACATGATCACGATCATTAGAAGATAATTCCTTGCATATCAAATATTACAAAAATGAATCACAAAAAATATATTTTCAGTTCATAAGACATGAATCTTACGTAAATAAATAACATTATCTATAAAATAATAACATATAAATATGACATAGAATTGTGGAATACACATAAACATATAAAATTAGGAACATGTATAAATATAAACAGGTTCACACATTATGATATGGACATGAATAAAATCCTTATCATATACTTACGGATGAGGTTAATAGTCCACACATTATGTTGTGAAAATGAAATTGGTACCACATATAACATATTGAACAGGAAATCATGTTCATTCAGTATGGTGTGAACATACAATCTGGTTAATGAATAACATTCTAAACTTCATATCAGGTCAACAAAAAATGTTGTGAACTGTTTATCAGGTTTATACATCACATTGTGAACATGTGATGTTGTTCACACATCCACCAGTGCACAAGATATCAGGTACATTCATAACATTGTTAAAATGTAATATTGGTTACACAAAAACATTATAAAAATGTAATAAGTATCACTTATAACATTTTGAACATGTAATCATGTTCATATATAAACTTGTGGAAATTAAACCTGGTTTATGCATAACATTTTGTATATGTATATAGGTTCACTCATAACATTTATACAAATTATTGATCCAGTATTATGAAATATATTGGAAGGATATAGAGTTCCCACCATCACATAATGAAATCATACAAGAATATTCCACAAAACAATCATCATATCATCGATCATGAAAATCAATGAGATCTATAAACATAATATTACAAACAATGAAATGGAATAGGTATTATTAAAATTTTATCATATAATAACCTATATAAAATAGATAGGTTTCATGATATTGTAATAAAATCATAACTATGGAAAAGAAGTAGGTTTTAAATGAATACAAATCATTGCTCAGAAATAATTGCCATAAGTATCATTCCATAAAAAAATATTCTATTGAAGAGTGAATATTAATATAACCATTTTGTAATTTCCTATAAGGTAATGAGTAAATACAATTTATTACGTCGTAGATGTAAAAAAATTGGAATGATGTTTGGAAAATAATTATTTAGGAGAATCACACTTATTCTATTAAAAGGATTTTTTATACAAAAAAACTTTAGAAAAATATTATATATGAAAATTCCTTGTAAACATATATGGAATGATTCATATTATTTTTATATAATTCTTTCTTGATAGTATAAAAATGATGCTTGAAACATATTGAAAAACATTATTCCTTGAAAACATATAAATGGTGATTGAAAACATTTTGAAAATTTTATTCTTGATATTATTATATTGAAAATAATTTGAACAAATTTTCCATTAAATTGTATAAAATAATCCTAAACACATTTTAAAAAACTTTTTCAATGAAATGACATTGAATAATTATAATGAAATCATGAAAACTTTTTTAAATCAATGTTATTGAAAATTCATTGAAAACTGGTTAGTAACTATTTAAAACATTGTGAATAACATTAAATTATAATTATATTAAAAAATATAAAAAATCTATAAAAAAATTTAAAAATATATTTTAGAAAACATGGTTTTGAATGAAATCATTTTTTCTGACCACTAAGAGAGGTATATTCAAAATTTCATAAAAACACATACTTAATCATATTATGTACCAATGAGTGGAAATAATAAACCAATATTTTTAGATATCATCATTAGATATAGGATAAATAATCTCATAAATTTTATTGAGATATTTATTAAATTACTTCATTACTTGAATCATAATAAAAAACATTCTCGATTTACAATGAGACTGTTTCAACAAAATTTTGTGACTTAGGTAGATTTTATTTGAAATACAATAGAAAGATTGTAATTAAATTATGATTAAAATATCATTATAAATAGATATTAATTATATAAATGATAATGGAATTATATAATCCTCGTGGAAAAATATATGTGCATGACATGAATGTTTCACAAAGTAGTCATATTGATAGAAAATTACTTTTCATAGATTTTATCTTTCAAAATATTTAATACCATGAATTCTAGGTAATAAAATGGATATTTAGATAATAATGAATTATATTATGATATTAATTTAATACATTCATGGATAGTATATATGCTATATGAAATATGTCATTGTTGAATAAGGCATGTATCTCATGGAAGTACAATGGGAGAAGAAATCCATTACCTTATGTCTTGACTATCTTCACACTCATATGAACCTCTTTTATAAAAAATAATATTTTATTATTAATCTTATTAGTTATCATATTATTATATCAAACTCAACATATGGTTTTATTATACCTTTATATGACCTTCTTATTAGCAATTCATTATTATGGTTTCACTTCAGTAAATATTGGCATTGTGTTTCGTATGTGTATTAATTTTATATATCATCTATCATTATACTATTATCATGATTTAATTAATGTAAAAATCATATAAATATATATTATATAGATTATATATCTATTATAATAATATAAATACTATAGAAGTATGAAATGTAATTCACTATCCCTGTCGACGGTAGACCATATATACACATGAATGTTGTATGTGTTTTTTATTATATATTTAATACAACATAATTAATTAAATATATATATATATAATTATATATATACTTATTACATTGGTATTATTATATAATATATATCATATTATTCACTATTACAATCTTTAAATCCTTCCATGTAGTGTGTGAATGAATAACATCCCTTTTGGGGGTGGTAGTCCATACTTTCTCAAACATTATTATAATTTTTACAAAAATTAGAATGTAAAATTATATGTGTTGTAAATGAATTAGTGAAGATTAAGGATATAATAAAGATAATATATAATATATATAAATATTGTTTCCATCATAATTACTACCATGGCAGGTTGTAAAGAAGAATGAACAATCGTAATGTTGTTAGATGGTAGTTCGCTATACACATAAATAGAATGATTATTACCCATTAGATGGATGTGTGTGTAAATGTAGTTCTAAATAAAACCATATAAACATATCAATATATATTTCATGAAGTTGTTTTTTTATAATCATGGAATAATGTGACTTTATGTGGAGTAGAAAGTAAATAAAATAAATGAGTTTGAGGGTTGTGTTATAATAAAATTTGGTATATCCTATTGGTTTTCTCGAAATGGCTTCTTTGGGTGGATTTATGACCAAAGGGAGGAATCATAGAGGAAATTAAGTTTTATGTGAAGGGGATTAGGTAGATCCGTTATAATCCAAAGTGGTTTGAGAGGTTTGATGAAGAGGGATTATTAGTGGGTTTTTATAGGGGTGGGAAATGACACACCTGGATTTTGAAAAAAAAGTTATCTGTAACCATGATTTTACCTAAAAAATTTTACAATACCAAAAAGGAAAAATAATGGTTTTTTTGTGGCCAAAATATTTTTTTTCAAGTGGATATGCCTTTTTCGTCATTTATGTTTAATGTTTATTCCCTTATAAACTCAATTTTAACATAATGAAGGGATATTATTTCTAACTACATTGACTAATATATTTCGTAAAAACAATGTTTACCATATTAGAAATTAGAAATTATTTTGAAAAAAAATATTTAATCTATTTTTTCAAATTCCAATAATTTAATTGGTAGATACTATATTTAAAATTAATACTACATATGGGATGACACTATATGATTTCAAAGTATAAATGATAAAAAAATTTCTAAATTTTTAATTCCATTTCCAATAGAAATTGGTTCTAAAGACCTAAATTGGATTAATCATTAAACAATTGATCAAATTAACTAATTAAAAAAATTAAAATTTTATTTTACACCAAACATATGTTAATGAAATATAACTTCATCATTAAAATTTAAGTATTTATAAGTGTTCATTAAAAAAGTATCCTTATATAAATATAAAAAAACTATAATAACCTAATTTTTATGATTCTATTCAAAATATATAGTTTATTATGCCTTATTAAAAATATCATTGTTCCAAAAATATTATTTAAAATTGTTTCCCCATTAAAAGGTACTAAAACAACCTCTATTAAAATATATGTTTTATGAGTAAATTTATATTTGTTTTTAACTTCTGTCAATCCAATCCATTATAAGAAAATGGAAAATATATGATTACGTATATAACATAAATTATAAATTAATATCACTCACTAATTGTAATTAATTTAATTTATTATTGGATGACACCATTTTGAGCATAAAAATAAAAATGTATCATTTATATTCAATTGGTCATAATATTTTCATTTCTAAATAATTTATGTCATATGAATTAATCGAATATTTGTGTAAAACATAAATTTTTATAATTTGTTTAATATAATTCATAATAGCTAATTTAATAGCAATGTTATATCTTATAATATAAAATAATAAAACATTCATAATATAATATTGATCGGTAAAAGTAAGTCATGCGTGTTATGCAAGCCATTGATGAAATTCATAGTTCTTTGTTACACAAGCTAATCTCGGTGTTTTTCAAAGGGAAGACTAAAATTTTGTTTCATGTCATGTACGATTAACATTAGGATTCAAAAAATACAATCCAAACATAGTGAATTGATATATAATATATTCTCATCATTGTTGCGTGAAAACAAAAATATCAAAAAGACTAAATTATTTAGAAAAACAATATTTCACAAAATATGAGGGTGTTACAAAATTGGTATCCCAAATTAAACAATATTTATAAAATTTTGATTTTATAATATTTGTAAAAATACTTATTGTATTTTCATATCTAAATTTCACAAGAATATCATTTTTAATATATGTTGAGATATAACATTTCTTTATTTTATTTTTATAATTTTAAAGCCTGGGAAATAATTGATATCTCCCATAATGATCATTTAAAACTCATATTTCAATATATTGATAAAATAATATATATGATATTATTGTGTTGAACCAAATATAATGTCCTATAAATATACTTGATTAATGGTAATGTTTTTATAACCATATTTTATAAAAAGTGTTTGATATGCATCACCTATTTAAATATTTTTATGTAACCAAAATTGAACTAATGTAGAATACCAGACTCTAAGAGCATGTTTATATCTATAGAAACAAATAGTATATTTCTATAAATTCTCTAAAAATAATTATTTTCAAAACTGTGGTTTTGATCAATAGATTCTTCATAATATGCATATTTGCTATGAAATTCACACATTGCATCCATTTAAATATTTTGGAAATTAATAAATGATATATGTGTCGAATTAATTGGGACACACAGACTGATATTTGTTTTATTATTATTATCGGAAAAAATGAATTTCAAAAAACACCACCCATCTAAGAGCCTTTATGTAGGGAGAAAATGATGTAAACCAAGATAATCCCCTGGAAAAAAAGACATACACTACAAGGGAAGGGATCCTATGTTATTATAAATGTAAAGATCATCCTCCTACTTTGCCCCCCGAGAATGTGTATCAGCCGCAATGTTAACCTGCTTTAAACAATTTTTAACAAATCTCCCAAAATAATTTCTTTGAGAAAAACTATGGATCAGATACCCCAGGTCTCAAGGTAGTTCATAAACACCTTACACTAATATGACATGGACTTTAGAATATGATTCCACCTCATCCACCAGAAAATAGGCCCTCTGAAAAATTGTGACTCTTGTGAAAAGTCCCTGAGCCTCCGCACCCAAAGAATATCCCGAACCAAAGAACGCGCTAAAAGACACCATCACTGAGCCACGTGTCTCTTGAAGTAACCCAACACCATTCATGATCCCATTCATCAAAATATAATATTTAATATTTTTCCAAATTAATTTTTTTTGAAACACTATATCCCTTTTTATTAGTTGAATGAAATAAAAATATTAGTTAATAAAATTATAAAGAAAACTTAGGTATATTATATTTAATCTTTAGAATGAATACTTTTAATCCAAAAACATTGAAGTATGAAGGATCCCGTATTCTTCTGATCCCCAAATCATTTTAAATATTATTAATAAGAAAATTTATTAAATCATTACTTAATAATTAATAGAATGTAATTACTACATCAAAAAAAATGTTTAGAAATAGAGTAATCCCTCAGTATGGTTCTGTCACGACCCACCTTTTATAGGACTGGGGCTGACGACTTTCACCTAATGAATAAATCCCTAATCTATGAATGCATTGACTTTATAAAAAGAGGACAAACAGAATCAGAGTACACAACAGAAATAAAAACACTAAGTAATCCTGAATACAATGGAAGTGCTGAAAATATAGGGGGACGAAAATACAAGCCCAACAGTAAAGTACAAGGAAAAGAAAAACAAGTACAAATAAAATACAGACAGCTAGAAGTTGTCTAAAAGCTCTGGGATCATCCACTTCGGATCCTACATGAAGGGTAGGTATAGATATCCTTCTTAGTGCTCCACATCTATCCGTCTTCTCCGGGAATCGACTCGTTGTGAATAAGAATTCAAATACATCTAATCTATGTTAAAAAAATAATTCCAATCAATTTTATATAAAACAGTCAAAAAGTAACACCTTTTGAATATGATTATAAGATTCAATATATTTTTTTTTGTAAAAGTTATGTCATGGTTAATAATTACATTAAATAAAAATAAAAAAAATTCCCAATTTGTTTTTGTGAAATCACTATCATAGATAAAAACTACTTTATCGAAGATCACAACATATTCAATTTTATAAAAAAATCACTTATTTGGTATCTTTAGTATATAATGGGGTGAAAAATTATTTTATTCTTTTAAAATATATGGAAAAATAGATGAGAAAAAAATTTATGTTATTTGTGAGTGTTATGTGATGAAATTGAAATTAAAAAAATGTAATCATCTATAATACAAATAATCAACCAGATTGTATCATAATACCATTAACTCATGTACCACATTAATAGAATAGACTCTATACACCTTTATCAATAAATTAAATTTATTATATATCTATAATAGAAGCATGAATATTATTATAATATAATATTTTATTCCCATTTAATATTTCAAAAACCATATGTTCATTATACATTATTGAATTCATTATTTTATGTTGAAAATTGTTTCATACTTAATGAGAACATCATTTTGGAAGTTTCACCCTTCATTAATAAATCATTGTAAAATCATACCTTCAATTTATTCATGATATAATTATCATATATATAATCATTATATAAATAAATATATTATTTAATCCATTAATGGTTCACAATTTTCTTTCTCGATTAATGAAAAAATATATAAATAACAATTCACGATTCCAAAATAATAATTATTTTAAATCTATAATATATATTTATTAAATATACCCTATTATTATCCATGTAAAATAGAAATGAAATATGAAATTACATCACTTTTTGTATTTTTTAGACCATGATATATGCATGAACAAAGTTTTAATTTCTCAACCGATTGGATTGTAGGATAATAGATGTGATACTATAAATAAAGTGATTTAATTTTTTCATAAATAAAATATGAAAATAGTATTGCCATCATAATAAATTTCCATCATGTATGGTGATGTAGAATGGATTATATCACTACATAAAGATTCTATGTGGTATGTATGCATGAGTTATATATTCCCATCCAATTAGGTTAAAATTGGTTGAATAAAATTGTTTTTATTTTTAGGATAAGAGATCAGTAAACCGAGGACACTGAAATTATAATATTATATTATATATCATTGATTTATATAGAAGAAGAAAAAAAAAATATTGAAGTGATTACCTCTACATTTAATGATCTCAAATGGATATCCTCTAAATGAAACATTGGTTTATAATTTTGGGATAACAACCCCTCTATATGATATAATCATAAATTGAGAATAGAATGGGTAGGATCTAACTGAGATTGAATGCTGATTTTTTTTTATGGAAGAGGTTTAAGTGGTGTCTTTTAATAGGTATTGTATAATAAATTCATGGATTTCATATTTCTAATAAAATATATTTAAATAATAATAATAAAACATTTGAAAACCCATATTTAATATTAAATTAGTGGTGGGTCAATATAAAATCTTCTAAATAAATGTATATTGGATTTGGTTTCATTTCATTCATTATCATTCATAATAACTAATTTGCAACACTTTTTTACACAAATCACCACAAAAACTGTTTAAATCATAAAGGGTTAATAAAGCTTCTATAAATTGACATGTGACTTTGTAATATAATATTTTTCCAATATTCATCCACATTTCAGTCACATTTCCCATAACAATAATTTGTTGAATTTCAAATAATTTATTTAAATATTACTTATTTTAATATATCGTTAATGTCAATTTTGAATTGATTAAATTAATTTAGCATTAAATAGATATTTAAAAAGATCGATTTATAATATGATAATTTTTACACATCCTAATTATGTCATATATATCTTTAAAATTCATCAAACCTAATAATTACCTTAAATTTTATTACTTTTAATATATTTAAAAGAATTTATTTTATTTTTCTTTTCATTTATGAAACACTTTTTATCTATTTAAAAATAATATAATGTAATTATTAATTTAAAAATGTTTTTAAATAAATTTCTATGATAAATAGTAATGTATCTTTAAAATATTCATTTATGACAAAATATGACCTCTTTCTGTCCTTATTTAAAAATTTTAGTGATTTTTATGTCATGAGGGAAATATTTTGTCTTTATTATCATTTTCACAAAATATAAGTAACATTTTAATAGATGTATGTCGTTATGTGATCATATATTCAAATAAAGGATGTAAAATTCTGAATTACAGTCGTTAAATTAGATAAAGTCACGTTTTAAATAAAATATAATTCCTTACTCCGATTGATTTAAACATATATAATGATTTTATACTTATATAGGTAGCAACAATTTACAATTTCTACTATTCATATTGAAAAAATTGAAAAGAGGAATATAAATTATATTTCATTTTAATGATTACAACAAATGAATCCATTTTAATGATTCAGTTTCAAAATGTTTTATAGATTAAAATTATCATATATGTGTAAAATATAATGAAACATTCTTTTACATTGATATATTTTTAAGAATATAACATGATATATAAACTAATCTCATACTTTAGAGAAATATTATATTATTCAATGATTAATCGATCAAATACATAATATATAAATTTTATTATATTCATTGAAAAAATGGATAATAATAATTTATTATGATTAAAACATATTTCATGCAAAAAAATAGTTTTTTAAAAACAAGTATGATTTACATAATAATAATTTTTTTTCATTTATAATCAATTTATAACCAAGGAATATGTTTAAACATATGTTTTTTCATAATTTATTTAATCATATTCATATTGTTCACTACCACATGTATGAAAAAATAATGATCAAAAATATTAATATTTTAAATGTATATCATGGTTCATTTAAACTCTGTGTTACATATATCTCAAGCTATCATAGTTATTTAATTTAAAGATATATATAAAATAAAACATAATAGTGTAATAGTGATCATTTAAGTCGATTAGATATCATAATGGTTTACCTTAAATAAGTGGTAACATATGTTCATTTTACAAACAGAAATCTTATAATCCACATAAATCAATTGTTTCTTAAAATCATAGATAATAATAAAATGAGAACACACACTATCATATAGTTTCATTATTATAACATTAATGTTAAACATCATTTAATTCCAGATTTTTATATAAATATGAAGAAAAAATTCTTGAAATCTAACTATCTAGATTATTTTAAATATTAACTACTTATAATATAATTCTAAAATAAATAAGAACCATAAATATTTATTATAATTTTTATATTCAACTTATAAATAAAATCCCGGTTCTATCACATTATGGAATATTATATGAAAATTTATAAAAATGTTTTGATAAAATTCTTAGTAAGTATACAGTAATTATGAAAAAAGGCGACCATAATAATGAAAGGTAAATTAGAACATTGAATGGATTAACGTGAAATCAAGACCATAAAAGAAACATATATCATAAATGAATTGCATTATATCACATAAGTAATAGATATATGGAAATAATGTAAAATATTACATCATATTAATAAATTTATGATAACTAACAAGAAAATGTTAAATAGATTTCTTTCCCAATCTCCCTTTCACAATACATGGTGTCTCATGAGAAAAAATAATTACTAAAATATATTAGGGGATGTTAAATTCCACAGCCACCCATTAAATTTTATTTTTCACAAATATATATGATCCAAACATGTAAGTTAATGTACCTTAATCATAATAATAATAGCCAACATAAACAAAACTATTTGTGTTGAATTTTATTAAATTTGTATCATATTGAAGAAAAAATCTTGTATGTATAATTGAAATGAGATTAATTTTATAGATTCTATACGAAATTATAAGGATAATGATAAATAAATTAGCATAAATGTTAGTTAAAAAATATAAGACCTTAAATAAAAATTTTGGTAGAATATCAATATAAAATTATAAAATAGAAATGTTCATTCAAATTTTAAATAATGGATTTATATTTAATATGTCCATAATAAGTAAGAATTTTTTTTGAAATAATATAAAGAAAATAGAAGAAGGAATACAAGGATTATAATAAATAGATTAACGAATTAAATGATTCATCGATAGATAATTATATAATTTGTAGATTTCAATATCTACAAAAAAGTGACTTATACAAATAGATATTCAATGACATATAATATATCTTTTGGTAAAACTTAGTATTTACAATTGATATTTGGTTTGTTGATATTATTTTAATATAACATAAAATGTCAATACCAACAGATACATCTGTTAATAATAACTATTAAATCCCAAAATGCTTTTACCAACACGTAAATCTATTACATTATTATATCAATACTGACATTTTATTTTCCAACACATGAATATATTTTTAATAACCATCATTTACAAAAGATCATTTAGTATCCGAATAATATGTTCCAATATACAGTTGAAGAAGAAAAAATAATTTATCATTAATTGATTTAAAAATATAATTTATTATAAGTTCATTTTTAAGAACAACGTTAACATGAAATTGATCTTTTTTGGGTTTTATGTTAAAATATTAATTTTTATATAGTAATTTATTTTTTATATTTTAATTTATTTATCATAGAAAAATAATAAACATAAATACAATAAATTATTAATATAAATTTTTAAAATAAAAAAACATAAAATTAAATGAAGTAATATTTTTCTGTTAATCTTTGATTATGATTTCCTTCGATCATCGAGGCCTTTGATGCCCTGATGGTGATGGTAAGCGATGATACCCCTTCCTCTATATAGAGGTGGGAGGGAGACATCTGAGCCCTTTAGCCGACCGATCTCATCCTTTCATCCCATTCACCAACCCTCTTACCCACATCCCCTTGTTTGATGATTCGATTAGTTTTTTTATTACGTGTTCTAGAGGAAAAAAGATCATCGGACTTCTAGAACCATGTCAATTTTTTATTTTTTTTGTATATGAATAATATTTGATTACTTTATGGTCATCAAAGTTGAGTTATTTCAACCAATTACAATTCTCACTCCTCCAATTATCTTTAGATTTATTTTTGAAGTGGGATCTCTAGACCATGATCATTTGGGTAAATAATCATGAGTTACCTATAATTTTCCATAATACTTTGATGATTATGATGGCAGGAAACATAGTTAAATGGTTTTTATTCTTATATAGTAGGTATCACCCGCTTTGTTGCTTCATTTATACAAGAATTTGTGATGAAGTTGTTTTCTAAAAATCTCCATTGAAAATTATCTTTATAAAGATTGAGAATGAATACCAGTATAAGAATATAGTGATATTAGAGTCTTAAAGGAATTAGGATAGATTTTAATGATCTAGTATGTGATAATTAAACACCAAATTGCATTGAAGATGGTCGAATGGCTCCACCTCCTACTTTTTTAGGTGTCCAGGTCTCTAGTTAGTAGTATCAGGTTGCATCTTGGAAGCAGGGAGTCATTTATAGGGCTATCATGGTTCATTTTCTAGAAGACCATAGGAGATGTACTCAACATTCAACTCCCTCGCCTCACCCCTCTACACATAAATTCAATTGTCATTCCACTACAGTGGAAATTCCCTCAAGTATATAGAAGGTTCTCGAATAACAGGATGGAAACATGTCCAGTAAGGACCAATCAATGGCGGTGATGGAGAAGGAAGCTTATGCTAGTGTCATCATCACCTAAGGTGATTGTCCCCACACTGAGAAATCTATTTCACAGGGGTTCTAGCATAATCATGATTTCTGTTCCATTTAGAATTTTATCTTATAAGGAATGAAGATGCCTGGATATTCTTTTAAGAATTTGTTTCCATACATATTTCCTTCTCTTTTTGATGATTTTTTAATTCCACATGCTTCTTAAGTGGCTATCTTGGGCCATCATTCATTATAAGAAAAGAAAACGGCCTCCTTGCCTACTGTTTGAGAGGGTGAGTTTAGAGACTAGAAAATGGAGAATGAATCCAAAGAAAGAGATCGATCCATTGTGTAATGAGTCATATGTGTAGAAGAATGACACAGTGGTTATGTTCGAGAACAAAGTAAATATATTAGGGGATGGAAATATTGAAACTAGTGAAATAGATGTTATGTGAACTATTAAGATTAATTGCAAAAAGGAATATCATTGTGGAATAATTATTGAGGTCGGACCAGTGTAGTAGTGTCAATGAGTTGGATCTCATGTATATGTGGAAAATAGGTGCATGATAATTCCCCTAACTCATTTGATTGTGAATCAGATATGCTGGTCACTACTTGTTTCCATTTCAGAGTAATGAATATGGAAAGGGGGGTGTGTGTTTGGTTGATTCGGGTCACACAATTAAAAACGGATGAACACAACTCAAAAAGATTATTCCAAGACGTTAAAACCCATGATGAAAGGATCAGCGGGTAAAGGTTTAAGCCTTAATAGAGTTTCTTCTGGGAAGGATGAAGGAATTTTCCTCGAATACAAGGTTGCAGCTGATCCTTGATATATTACAGATGGTCGGACACCAATTGTGTAAACTATTGTTGATTCCACTACCAATAGAGGAGAATCTGAAAAATCCTTTTCTCCAAATAGAATGAATAATATAGGTGATGCAAAAAAATGATGTGGATGGAGAACAATGGATGATACCATCAAACAAATCTACCCAACCTCAAATTAACAATGTGGTGAAGCAACCTATTGAATCATGTGCACATGATATAATCTTGATAACTGCCCATGGTAAGATCAATTGTAACACATCACAGATTGAATGTGGTTAGAGGGTATGAATTTCTATTATAGATCTCCATTTTCATTATATGGAAAAATTATAGGAAAATAATTTCTTGTAAATACCATAATGGAAGACAATAATAGACTGTGTGTAAGACCTATTCATGTTGACAAAAACTAGGAATAGTTAGCATGGATTAACTCTCATAATTTTATTTTGGTTTAGGGTTTAAATATGTGAAAAATCTACATAGAAGAGTTCATTAAGACCTGGGACCAAATGGGTTCATCAGTATAGGGCCATATTTATGTGGATCTATAGTGGAGTAAATTTATAGTAGTTTAGAGCTATCAAAGGATGTAAGGTTACAATGATTTAAAATTATACAAGAACGGTTTATCTTATCTCATTGAGTTTTATTTCACACCTGTTTAGGTTTAAAATCACCCCTAAAATTTTATTTATCTATAAAATTAATAAAAAATCACTTTTGAAATTTTATTATATCATTTATTTAATTAATGATAAATCGTTTTTATCTATTTTAATCTTTGTAATTATTCATTATCTAGGATTTACATCAACACCTACCCCAGCCCATCCCCCTATTGTTCATTATCATCTCCCTTTCTCCATATTAGTTCATCATCAACCCGTACAATCCTTACACCAAGGTCACTTTTAATGGTGTGTGAAATCTGTTATAGAGAAGAGTGTGACTCAAAATTCTGGTGTTATTTTGAACACCACAAAAAATACTGATAATGTATTATACTGTGGTGTTTGGAATTAATTAATTTTTTTGGGTTATTTAGTTTTAATAAGTGTTATTTTATTTTGGTATGATTTGGATAAATCCTATTAAATGTTTCAATGAAGATGTGGTTAGATTTTCTTTTATCATTCTTAAAATGATTATGAAAACAAAGAGCTCTTTGTTCTTGAATATCAAGATATAAAGGTGTTTTATATAACATAATTTGATGTAAAAAGTTAGTATATTATTTGCATTACTATACCAAGAGATTTGTTTTAAATAGAATATGATATCAAAAAAGATGTGTATAACTTAGAAACTAAAATTGCAACTAATGCTAATGAGACATATCTTTGAATATAAGACATGGAAGATGTTACAACTAACCATCCTACACATTATTTTGTTGAAATCCACTAACACATTTAGAGAATAACTCTTATGTTTTGGTGAGTCACATTTTCTATTTGAAGTTATACATCTTAAGTCTACTATGTATCTATGTTTTTGTTTGTGTGGACATTATGACATGGTTGTTTTTTTAAATTGCTTATTGTTTTTATATTTTTATGAACAAGAAAAAGGTAAATAAAACATCATTTCCTGAGTACTTTATTGAGCCGTTTCATTCAATTTCTTAAATGAATTTTATAGACTGAATGCATTTGGATGGTTACACTTTTAATAGGTTGATTTTCAGGTGAATTATTATTTTATTCCATGAATGCAAAAGGATCATTTTCTATTAATCATTGAGATACTGGAATTTAGAGGGTGAAAATAGTATTCCTTCAATTTTTTTCATCACATTATGATTATAGTTTATATTTCTCGTCAATAGAGAATATCAATGTAAGGTCATTGAAGAGATAAATCATTGATAATCATGACACAAGAAATGCCACCAGCTGGGGAGAAGACCCTTGTTTCCACAGTGGTGATGGGAACCATTAGATTCTTTTATCATTAGTATGCATTTACTGTCTTGTTGATTACCTAATTTAATTTGTAAATCATTAGTTTCATGTTCATGGAGATGATAACTGGAAGGAAGGTTATTGGAAATGTTCGGACAACTGATTATAAGTTATTATTTCAAACATAATTCTAAGAATATCTTTTTATAAATCAAAAGTTGTCTTAGAATATTCATTCCCATGTTGTGTTCTAACTATATTTATTGAAGGATATAAGTTAAACATAATGGTTAATCGATTTCTCTAAATCTTGCATCCAATAAAGAGTCTTTACCAAAGCCTTTTTGTTGCAACAGATTTTTTTAATAAGGATGCCACAACTCTGACCATTGATTATTGATCTCCTTATTACCAAAGAATACATGGAGTTGAATGATGACTCAGGTTGTGACATTCTATTTCCCTTCATTTTTGTGCATTTTTCATGAAATATTGGAATTGTGGGTTTAAAATAATGTTATGGAAGGGTTGATTTCCCTTCAATTGAATTGAATTTTCTGGAATTTTCAAATTCTGAAATCTGATTCTCTTTTAATAAAACTAGTTAGGATTTTTTATTAAACTGGATATGGTTGGTTTCATCTTTTTTATCTTATATTTTCATGCCATGGAACCCATAATGATGTGAAAATTTTAATTTATATCCGGATGAAAAACTATATAATACTAGAATAGGAAGTCATAATTCTCTTAAACGAGCCGAGAAAGCTCACTATATGGTTACTAAAATCCCAAGTAAATGTATTCCATCATAAGTTATTTTCAATGATTATTTTTGTAAGTGTTGTCAAATTAATACTTTATCAACTAAAATTGTTAGGTTCTGACTATAGATCCATGTTTATATACTTAATTTCAACTGGGTCTTTTGATTTTGGATTTCTACAACAATGGTGTGTGTGATTAGGTCCCTTGGGAACTGTGACACCTACCTTTCTAAAAGCCAAAGTGATTTGGGATTTGATGCTGGCTTTGCTAGTTTGGATTCATGGACTATACATATCTATGTATTGGTGGTTCCACTAGAGGATTATTTACAAATCAATTATATGGGTTCAAATGATAGTATGTTGTGATTTTGGTGCATGTGGGTGTACACTCTCGTTCCCTATGTGGGGATACTCTTTCATTCCCCACTCATCCTAAGCATCTGATGTTCCCAAATTCATGAATATGAATTTAGTTTTCCACATTGATTTTTTGTGAATGAGGTTTTGTGCTAGTCAAATTTTCAATTTTACATGATTTCATCTTGAAAAAAAATCATGATCCATCCATTAGTGTAGTTACTCTTTCATTGAGGTTGTGTTCGGTAGAAATGGTACATCAACATGTTGATCCTTATTTACTGTGATGTTTTTGTCATTTTATTTTCTCATTCTCTCAAATTTTACGTATTGTTTCCTTGAATACAAATTTCTTTACATATTTCATCACACATTTTACAATCATACCAAATAAAACATTTAAATGACTTTTTTCTTATTTTTACCATATCTATAAAATATACTTTTTATGCTGAACATAACCTAAATTTTTTTGGTTTGTTTTACATTAGAAAAACAAGTCTTGATTCATTGGATTCAATAGTAACATCATGGGATAAGGGAAATGATTTCACATAAGAATGGGTAACTAATTATTTTCATATAATTGTTACATCTAGTAGGAATTCATTCATTAGTTCTTTTTTAGACTATTTTTTCCCTACCCCTTATTCACAGTCTTCTAGATTAACATCCATTCCATGATAAAAGATCACACTGCATTAATAAAATAAAATGATTAAGAATGTCGAATAATGAAGGTATACATGATTTATATATTTTTTCTCTTCCCCTCACACATTCATTTATTTCCTTTTCCCATTCAATTTGTGCTGATATTTTAAAATGATTTTGGTGTATGTAAAATAGTTATCGGTGGTATAGATCTTGGAGATAAAGGGTGTGGTGTATCAGGTACTTGATGTTCCACATGAGTATTGGAGATGACATGGTTTGTTTCTTTTAGTGGACAACATAGGGGTTGAAGAATGATATTTGGAAGGATTAACTATTCTTTTACCATGTTGGGTGTTGGAAGACTGTAGTTAAGAGATAACCTACCCATTGGGTGGTTTCATAGATGGATCCAAGGTTTTTGTTTTTATATCTATTGCAATATTATCTGATAGATCTGCCTCGACGAAAATGATTAGATGGAGCTTTGGGTTCTAGAGTTGACTCACTGGAGCTCGTCAAAAGAGTTGGGGTTTGGGTTTGGTCCCTATGGGAGGGGGTGAAAAGTGTTTTTTATTTATTCATTTTACAATGAATTTACATATTAATATAATAGTATTTTTTATATGTTTGATCATGTGTTAAAATTTTCATTGGTTTAAAAATTAAAACATATGTTTTATATATGATATATAAATATATATAATAGGAAATTGTAGTAGCAATAAAAATTTATATTTTTTATTCAATTGCGATTTTTAAATATATATTATATGTTGGTAATATTATTACCAATAGAAAAAAAATTCAGAAGAACCTGTTGCTAAACACATTATCTAACATATATATTTTTGATAGGTATTGTTATAATTTCAAAAAAAACTATTTTATTTGTTGCCAAAACATTTAGAAATATATTTATTACAGATAGTTTAGTGAGATAGAAATATATATTTGTTAAACGTTTTACCATTAGAAAATGCACATTTACAAACCGATATTCCCATGTAGGAAAAAGTGAAATATTTTATACTGAATTCTAGGGAAAATGAAAATTTGTTTAAAGATAATTCATGTGAATAATAATTTATGAGTAACAATTTGATTAAATTACATTTTAATTTTATTGGACCTCAACATTTAAATACTAAAAATAATGAAGTATTTAAAACTCATTCAATATATTATTTAGTAAATCCCTTTTCTTTAATATTGTGACTTGTTATAATGATCTATGAGGATTCTAAATAAATAAATTCTATTCATAAAATAATTTTTTTCCAATCCATATACACTTTATTAAACTATATATTTTACATTTACATTAGTTCATTACGAACATATTAGTTTTATGTTATCTGAATTTATTATTTCCAAATGTGTTAATAATTGGTATTAATGTTTTTTTCATTGTGATAAATATACATGTTATATATCACATGAGTTTATAAAATCCATAAAATTAATTATCCGATGATCATAATTTAATATAAATTAATGGATTGGATTATGGAAGGTTTTGATTGTATATTAAAAATTATTATTTAACATGACTTTTAGGAGATACAAACAGAAATGATAATTAATTTGAAAATTTTCCAAAAATATATTAATTTTTACAAAATAAAAAATAATAATAAATATTTTAATTTCAGAACCTATTCCCTTATTTTCATGAATAATATATCAAAACAGACCATGTTGTTGGTGATGAAATATAATGTTTACCCTTTTAGAGGAATTGAACTAATCAAAATATCATTGAAGTATTTCATTTAGAATAAATAATAATTGGTTAGATAATTGATATTAAACTTATATTATAAAATTTAAGAACATATATATTTCATCCATACTTTTATAATGTTCTTAGAGATTCAAAGGCTCAAAGAGGTGTATTCTGTTTTCTTCAATAAACAAAATAATTTGCAATCTGAATGTGAATCGGTGGATGCTAGTTAAACTTATTATTATGGGTATGATGGTGATTTTGACCCCAATGACATGTGGTTTTTTGGATCTGATATTTTTTAATATTTATTTTATTGTTATGAATTGACATTTAATTTTTTAGAAATTTTGGGGGTATGGTTTTTTGGTCTCGAATTATATTTCATATATAAGATATTTGGGGTTCGCAGAAGAAGATGAAAACACAACAGAGCAAGGCTTTAGAATAATTACATATTACATATAAATTCTTACGTTTATATAAAACATGGGATATAAATATTTTTCTTTTGAAAATATCAGATCTTAAAAAATGTAGGAAGAAACACTTGATAAGTTATTATTATATTATTTATGGATTGGAAAACTTTTTAATAGACTGTTAGAATTATTATATAATATGTTCATCTACAGGTGAAGGGGAGTAGATTTTCAAATTTAATTTAAAAAACATTAATATGTTTTTTAAAGCCAATAAATTGTAATGATTATTATGGATAATAACAGTAAATATGTTTGTTATCCAGAGACAATTTTTTCATTCATTTTAATTTATGAAATTAATCATGTATTTAACATATAATGTATAATAAATTTTTACCATATTATACTATTCAAATACATATTTTATGACACATGAAAAAGAAAATTGAATCAATCATACTGAAATTCAAAATTATGAATCCAAGAATTATATAAATTTTAATAAAATAAAATTATACTTTTTGACATATTAATATATTATTGTTATCTAAAAATTACTACATGATTTAAAAATTCCATATATGTCCATCCAAAAATTAACAGAAGTACTTAAATTTTATTTTGTTAATTTTTTAATTAATTTTTATTAATTTTTACATGAATTTTATAGCTAATATTATGAAGATCAATATTTATATGGTTAATTAATCATTCATCTATTTTTTAATAAACTATTTGAATGAGCATGTTACTTTTTTAAGGGTCTTATTAATATTAAAATGGTTATATATCTTTTTAATATTATATAATTACCTCTTATTTCAATAATTATTCATTAAATCAATCTTCTTACTATGATTTTCCATCATAATATCTAAAATTTCATAGTTATTTTAAATGAAACATTTATTTTAAAGATAATTGTTTGAGGCGAAGACAGATCTGGGAAACTATTACATGCCCAATTTTTAAAAAACATTTCTCATGTCTACATTATTATATTTTTTCAATGTAATACTAAAATATTAATGATTTTATTATTTATTAATATATAATATTATAAATTCAGGAAATATTGTAATGTCCATTTTTTGTTTTTTGGTGAATTTTTTATTTGGAATCTCAAGTAATAATATGTGACGAGAATGATATTTATGTTTTTTTAATATTATAATAAATTTATCAATATCATAAGGTATAAAATGAATAAGATATATAAAATGGAAAATTATTTATCTATAACATTAAATTCATGGTGATTTAAATGTTGTATTGTTCAAAATATGAAATGGAGTACAATATGAGATATCAGCTTCATGGATTCCACCACATATCCTAAATAGTTTTTTTCAACTATAATTAATTGATAAAATTTTTAATTTCTAGTTATATGATTTATAATTTTATATTATTTCAAAAAATAATATATATAAAATAATGAAGAAAATATATAATTAATGGGGGCTATCATATATAGCTTGGTAATGCTTGTCCTTGATCAATTCATGAGGGAGATCTATAAATTGATATGGCTTATACTATTTGTATTTTGGTCAGATTGATATTAAAATACAATTTTAATATACAATCGTCTATGTTATCCATTTGTCATTATATATATATATAGTTATGTCACCATTTTATTATAGTGTTTCCTCTCATAGATTATAAGGATTATAGTGATTAGATTAGAAACTGTGGAGGCAAGATCCTAAGTGGGATAGATTAGTGGACTCATGTAGTTACACTCCATTGATATAATATAAATGAGTTTCATAAAATAAATGTTGTATTCTTTTCATTATATGTTCATCATTGTATATTGATTTTTTGGTGAATAATCAACAAGTAACCTGGTAATATCCATTTTTTTAAAATGGTATGTTCTTATAGGACCTATAAGTGGTATGAAAAATATAATTTCTTCTAAATAAATGTGTTTTATAATTTTTCATAAATATAATTTATATCATAATGTGTTATATGAAATAACATTAGTTATAAAATATCATTAATAAATCTTTCTAATTGCATAACTCTGATGAAATTTAGCATATAAGATATCATATCAAAAGATTCTATGTCTTTGTAATTCAAAATCAATAGGTGGATATATCATATAATATGATTCCTAAAAACACTTTTCATTACTCTTGTTCATAAATTATTAAGTGAGTTATCATTGGAAATTAAGGATGTTTTTAGTTTATAAAAATTGAATCATGCTGTAATGGATATATATTGTATATTGTTAAAAATGATAGATTACATATGATAGTGCATGTCTTATTCCATTATTGACAAATATATTTATATATAAATGGAACTATCTATCATAAAATTTTATATAATCAAGAATTAAACTGTATATATATATATTGTTTCTAAATATTTAATTTTTTTTTGTCAATGATAAGCTATAGGTAGTACAAATATTTAAGTTTTATGCATAAATTTAAAATTATAATGTTCATATTTATATATCATGTTAGGAAAATAATAAATTATATTAATATATTTCTGCTATATAATATTCAAAAATTTCTAATTTATTATTGATTTTAATATTATCTATTCTTATTTATATATGGAAATTTTATTCCTGTGAGATTGTCATTCCAGGAATTATATTGTAGGAATGAAATCACAAGATTTAGTTTGGAAAAAAAACAATATTTTTTATGGGTTTTAAATTGAATATATTGGTTGATTATAGTTTATACAAATAAAGAATTTGAGTTCCGAGTAAATCGAGTACCCTATTTTTTAAATATCTCTAGGTATTTATATTTTAGATAGGATATCCCACTATATTGAAGTATAATTCCTTATCAATAAATGTGAGTGTTGGTTTTATGTCTCTTCATGATTACACTTTTGGTGATAATTTTTTTTAATATAATTAAAATGACTAACATGAAATAGTTTTAGGAATATTTAGTGTAGGATAAGTATAGATATAGGTAAATAGGTTTTTCAGCTTTTTTGATTAGAATCAAAAAAATATTAACTTTCTACATAGTAATAAATTAATACATTTTGGACATATTAATATCATGGATTTATTAAAAATTAAAAAACAAAATATTTAGAATCATGATAACATATGAGAATAAGAAATGATATAATATATATATGATGTGATAAAATATATATGGATTAAATAATAATATGTTGAATATTAAAATGGATGGACTAGTATATCTTTATAAATACTAACAATAATACTTTTTATAAAGATAACATGTTATAATATGTAACACCCCATACAACTACGAAACGTTTCCCTTTTAATAATTTAATAGCTTGTATTGTACGCAACATCTAGATTCTAACACACCACAACCTATCAAACTAGCAATTATGAATAGTAATACCACATTTTTGAAATTTTATAAATTTTATTTTTCAAAATGGACATTATTTTAGAATTTAGAATATCGAAATTATCTTAGAGTGAATTTTTGGTGTTTTTCAAAAAACATTCAATATTTGATAAATAGTGAAAAACACTACGTTATTGGTTAAAATCGAATTTTTATTTAAATATTTTTTCTAATATTATTTAAATTTATTTTATGAAAAAATAGATACATAATTCCTATATAATTTAAATTTTATTAATTGGAATCATTTTATAATTAGTTTAGATATATAAAAATTTTATTTAACTTTTTGTAGTGTTTAACCCACCTCCAAGGAGTATTTTCAATTTTTCATAAAAAATAATTTTATTGCCTCTTTGAGTTGAATTTAAAAAATATAATGGACATGGTTAATATTTGTAATTAAAATTTGGTTTATTAAGATGAAAATAATTTTTGGTGAATAGAAACTTTTGACTAAATTACCACGGTTAAAAATAAATACTGTAATTAAAGGAAAAAATAATATAATAATTACCCTAACACATGTATTAATTCTACTGGATATGTATAATTCGACCAAAAACAAATTTAGGAATAAAATATGATTCTTTTTGGCCTACTTATATTATATTGGGAAATTTATTATTATTTTCATTAAGGAAGAGTTAAAAGAGTTAAATTCAAAGTTTAATAACTAAACATTTTTTTAATTTATGGCTACCCACAATATAAATTTGAGTATAAATATTCATTAGAAATATAAAAATATTTCATACATAATAAAATTTTATTTATAAATTTTAAACATTAAATAAATAGTTTATTTATAAAACAATGATGATGTAGTAATTACCTTATTAATAAAATATTAAAAATAATTGATATTATTAACATCCAAATAATGGAATATTGAAATTTATGATTAATTCCCCTAATTTTATAAGATAATATGAAATTTTAGGGTTGGTTAAATAAATTTTATTCAAAGGGATAAACATTGTATGGATTTCAAAAAAGTATTATACTAAATAGTATCAAAATTTACTCAATTGAGTTTTTAAAAGAAATACTATATTATTAATTGTTATAATATTCCTAAATATTTAAGGATCAGACAAAGGACTTAGATAAAATTTTACATATTAATAATTAATCACATGGTGTTCTCATGTGTTGTTATAGTATGTTTATTAGTGATATAATATAAAAAATCAAAGAGACATGGTAAATGATAATCTATTTAACTAATAGTCAAATCTAAAAGATAAAGTTAATAGGGTGAACTAAACCGATCTAAAACCTATTATTTGAGAGTTTTTCAACGAATAACCACATTATACTTTAAATAGATCATTTTTGAGCCATTATAAACTAAAAATTATTTTATTATAAAATAATATTTCAAGATTTTCCAAAAGTGACCCTCACCACTCTTATAAACGGGTACTTACCCTTCTCTTAATTTCACACCTCCAATTCCATTTGGATCACCCAAACCCTACCCAAATATCCTACCAAATTTCCTCCCATCAACCTAAAGTCATTCAGTTGGTCACAAATGCAACCTATGGATCCTTTTTGATTAAATTAAAAGGAAGAACCCTAAGAAGAGGTAAATATTTTATCACCTCTTTCAATTTCTTTTCTTCTTCCACTTCCCCATTCATTGTTGTTCCCATTCTAAAATTATAACTCCAATATCTTCTATAAAATGTGATTTTATTATAAAATTTTTACAACAATATTCATTATTTTATCCATCATATCAATGACAAAGTCACCATACGTGCATACTTACGGCTTACTATCTCCAATTTGTGGTGTGGTATGTTGTTCGAACACTTAAATATTTGGAAGGGTATATTAATGAGTATAAAAAATGTAAATAATAAATATAAAATGTTAATAATTCTTTAAATATGATATAAATTCCAATTAAATACGATTTTGGCATCAATATAATGATATTTTTTCATGTGTTCGTATGGATTACCATCTCCAAGAATGCGATGAGATTCATTCCCCATCGTAATCATTTAAGAATAATATTCCTTTTATGATTAAAGATAATTTTTATGAACATAATATTATTATGGATATTAATCAAATTCATCATATCCATAAAAAACATGGCTTACGTAACCAATCTTGTTAAAGAAAACGATTTAGTTAATAACAATGATTTAACAACTATACATGAGGTTAACATACCCCCAACCAAGAAAAAGTACAAGGTAATGGTTAATATCACAATATCATTATTATCTGAGGTTGTTATTATATAATTATCTAATGGTAAATATTTATTATCTATGTCTATGTTTTATAAAAGTGTTTTCAAAGGGTTATTTTTATAGACTTTTTAGTAAATCATTATTTTAAATGTTTTAATGATTCATTCTTCTAAACCACTCTAATTAATGTCAATGTTTTCAAAATAGTTTTAAATATTTATTTATATTGACATTAATGTTTTAAAATGTTAATTCCATTCAAATGTTTCAAAGTGGTATGGGACACTTTTATTCAAAAATACTTTTTAAACGACTTCTTTTATATGACTGAAATTATTTCATGGAAATGGGATATAAATCTCAATATATTTTTCTGATCATTTTCAACTATGTCAACATCCTTTATGGGATATTATTCTTGATCGTGGATGATTTATTATTATAAAAATATTCCATATTTTATTGATGGTTTTGTGATTTGTTTGACCGTGGATGTGTTATTTTTATACCATTCACGGTTTAGGGATAAAGTATTGGCATTTTGTATGCTAGTATTAATACGAATGTTTATGTTATGTTTAAAAATTTTATTATGAGGAATGCATTGGATTTAGTAAGTTATGGATGGAGCCTACTATAGCTCCTCCATTCGTCGATTGGTCTCATGAGACAAACTAGTTTTTGGGCACAAGTCCTTGACAAAATCTTATTTGTAGTCCTGGCACAAGACCTTAACTAGGGGGTTATGAAGTCTGGTAATATAGATTCCATCATTATAAAAGTGGCTATTGAAATTTAATGTGATTATTTGACTAGTAGAATATCCATGTGAATAAGTATATGAAATTGTTTGATTTTATCTTTTCCAAATTATGCAGAAGTTTATTTTTAAAAGGCTTTTGTTTTAGTCTTATACACTGCCTTAACAATTCATACTTATTATTAAATGTTTCCAATATATTGTTATCACTACTGAGCATATCATCTCACCCCTTTCTATGTTTTAATTCTTCCAAGATGTGAAAAAGTATTATATGGATGACATGTAGGGATAAGTTGAGAATATTATTGTGTTAAAAAGGGGGAAATTTTTTTTTTGATGTTATTATTTCATGATGTAATGTAAAACATAGGAATGTATCTAGTACTTCCAAGGCTACTAAACTGATCGGTCATTCGATACATGATTCATTGTATCATGCCAATTTAATGTAATAATGAACCATATCTATGTAACTGGGGTCAGGGCGTTACAGTTGGTATTAGAGGAAGTTTATTACAAACCATGGATGCAAGATTTAGAAAAACACTGTTTAGAGAACATTAACATAAAATAAACTTTGAAGATTAGTATTGAATTACATCCTAAATTTTTTTTACTTTATAGATTTTGTGAGTTTTACAAAAAATACATCCCTCTATGGATACAAGTAGGGGGAGGCGGCTATGGAACAGATGTACCTAGAGGTGAAATCAAAAAACACAGCTTTGAGCTAGACATGAATGGGAACTGGTGAACGAGAATGGGATTTGGTGCAATCTTGGTTATGACATTCTTGGGGGATATGCTTATGATAATTCTCATTTTCCATACAAACCATTAAGAATGATTTATGAGTATATACCTCCTCAAAGAAAATATTTTTATGATAATGGATTATATCCATAAACTGTTAAATTTATGTTAAGTGTTTTATATGATTGGAATTATTTATTGTGATTTATAAACTAATCTACTGTATGCAATTGTTTAGGAATGGAACCAAGTAGAAGGAATGGATACTGTATCAATGCGTGTAATCCATGTATGAATTTTCCTAATACTCAAGACAATTATAGTGTAGCTGGTTATGCAACTATTGTTGATCACCTTATCACCATACTTGGAAAACTCACTCATGTTATGAATAATAACTTTAACTGTATGGAGGACCCTAATCCACACTATGGAGGTTCAATGTTAGAGATATTCATGAGGAAAAAACCACCAAAAATCAATGGGAGTAAAAATTTGTTAATATTTGAGGAATGGGTATATTCCTTATAGAAAATATTTAATTCTTTGGGGAGTAGAGAAAGGGAAAAAGTTCTCATGGAATTTTATCACCTCACGGGAGATGAAGATCAATGATGGTTATTGAATCAAACCCCAATGGAAGATGAATATTTATCAAACATGGAATGGTTGGATTATAGATAGATTTTCTTAGAAAACAAATTTCCTCATGACCATCGAGTGGATATGGAAAGTCATTTTTTGAGTCTCAGGAAAAATGGGGATAAGAATGTCGGAAATTACAAGGCCAACTTTACATGGTTTGCAAGGCATGAAATAGATTATATACGTAACCCAAGGAGTAATATTGAACAATTATTTCATGGGTTAAGACCATTTCTCCATCGACCATTAGTCTCATAATCCTACTCATCAAATGAAGATATAGTCTCATGCGCTATCAAGAAAGAAAAATAATTCTCTATGTCATACGACATTAAGGAAAAGAAAGAGAAGAAGAGATCTATTGAGCACTCTAGAAATTGAAATAAGGGGAAGAAAGGAGAAGTTTAATATCCATCCTGTGGTAAATGTGGGAGGAAACACCCCAGTAATTTCATGAAGGGAATGAGAGTCTATTATATGTGTGGTTAAAAAGGCCACCATGCTCTTTATTATAACGGAAAGAAAGAGGATATCAATGTTGAATTCTACAATTGTAGAGAATAAGGAAATTATGAAAATTAATGTCATAATTTCCAAGTGAAAAAACCTGAAAAAAGACCATGAGGGAAAGGAAAATCTATTTTGATCACTAGTGTTGTGATTGAATCTCCGAAAGAAGGGGTGGCAGGTAATTTATTTGTTTCCTCAAGTTTAGAAAATGATTTATTTGATTTTGGATCATCTCATTATTTCATTTCTTCCCAGTTTTCTATGAAAATTAGATATTTCCATTTTGATTTAACAATGTAGTTTTCAGTCAAAAATCCTAAGGGATTTATCATAGTAATAATGTATTGTGATTTTTTCGATTAAGTAATATGATTTTTTTTTTCAGATGATCTCATTATCATACCCATGCTGGAATTTTATATAATCTTTTTTATGGATTGGCTTTCGGATCATGATGTGAAAATTTATACTATGTAGAAAGAGGATACAATTCTCGGTGATGATAAAGAGTAACGTACCTTTAGTGTAGAAATTTCACCACCAGATTCTTAACTAGATCGACCCCTAAGAGTTCATCTAAATTAAATTATTGGGGAGGAAGGGAATGAAATAACTACTTGTGAAGAAATGACTGTTAAAATAGAGGATCTACCTATTGTGCCAGAATATGTTGATGTCCTTCCAGAGGATTTATCTTGACATCCTCCAGAATGAGAAATTGAGTTTTCCATTGATTTAATTCATGGTTCAAGGCCCATATTGATTACCCTTTATAGGATGTCCACTTTGGATTTATTGAAACTAAATAAAAAATGAGAGGAATTGATTAACAAGTGATTTATTCTCCCCAGTGTTTCTCTGTGGGGAGCCCCTGTTCTTTTTTTATGAAGAAAAATGGATCTATAAGGATGTGGATTGACTATTGGGAGATAAGTGTAATAAAATTAAAGAACAAGTATCCCTTACCTCACATTAATGATTTATTAGATCAACTCATTGGAGATGAATATTGTTCAAATATTCACCATCGATCTAGATATCAAAAGTTGTGTGTGAATAAGAAAAACATTACCTAAACCTTGTTTTGAACCAGGTATGGGAATTACGAGTTTATAGTAATGCATTTTGTATTGACAAATGAGCCTTCTGTTCTCATGGATCTAATGAATAGAGTTTTCAACGAATATATTTATCAATTTTTTGCAGTATTTATTGATGATATCTTGGTATACTCAAAAATCTATAAAGATCATGAAAAGAACTTGCGCACTATTTTGATATCCCTTAAAAGAAATGAATTATATCGGATGTTTAGAAAGTGTGAATTCTGAATGTAGGAGATTTTTATTCTTGGCTATATTGTCTATAAGGATGGAATCGATGTTGATATTTCAATGACCATGTAATTCCATGAATGTCCAGCACCGACGAGTATAATTGAGGTACGCAGTTTTATTGGTTTAGTAGGTTATTATCGACATTTCATCAATAATTTTTCTTTGATTGTTTACAAATTAACCAAGATCACACATAAATTGGTTAAATTTGTTTGTAAAATTAATTGTTAAGAATGTTTTGAATAACTGAAGAGAAGGTTAGTAAATTCTCTTATATTGTCCCTACCATTAGGAAACAATGGGTTTGTTATTTATAGTGATGATTATAATAAAGAAATTGGTTTTCTTCCATATACAGAATGAGAGAGTTATTGCCTATGCATCATGATAGCTAAAAATTCATAAGAAAAACTATTATACTCATTGTTTTTAGTTAGCATCTTTAATCTTTTCTCTAAAAATTTGGAGACACTATCTATTTGGTGAAAAATCCGAGATTTATACTGATCACAAGAGTTTGAAGTATATTTTATCACAAGAAAATCTCAACATGAGGCAAAATTTATGGCTTTAACTACTCAAGGATTATGATTGAACTATACACTACCAATCGGGGAAGGAAAATAAGGTGTCAGATGCTTTGACCAAAAAGGATCATGAAATTTTGAATAAGATGAGATTTGAAAAGGTTCCCATTTTCATGAATCTAGTAAGGATGGATATAGGAATGACCATGGAAGGTAAAACATCAATACTTATTCTAATGGTTGAAAAACCATCTTTACTAGAAAGGATAAAGTGTTCAGAGACTGAAGATGAGAAGTTTCAAAAGAATATTAAAGTTTTGAATGAGGGGAGATTAAGTGAATTCATTAATGAAAATAGAATTTTGAAATTTGGGAAGAGACTTTGTGTTCATAACATACTTGATCTAAAAATGGAATTTTTGGATGATGCACATGGCTCCAAATTCTCTATACACCCTTGGAGCACCATGATTTATAGAGATTTGAAGGAATAACATTGGTGAGTTAACATTAAGAGGGAGATTGATGATTTTATAACAAGATGTATGGTTTTTAAACAAGTGAATGTTGGAAGGAAACAACCTGAGGTGTCATGAAACCTATTCCCATAACTAAGTGAACATGGGATAATATTATGATGGACTTTCTCATGGGGAAATCAATGACTCCTATATGGAATGATGCAATATCGGTCAATGTTTATCATCTTACCAAGTCAACACAATTTCTTTCTATAAGATATGATTTACCACTTGATCGTCTGGAAAGACTGTATATTAATAAAGTTGAAAGACTCCATGGTATACCACTATTAATTTTTTCATATCATGATCCCCATTTTACACCAATACTCTTGAAAAGTCATCAGAAGGCCCTGGATAATGAACTTTGTTCGAACACTGGCTACCACCCTCAAAATATTGGACAATCAGAATGGTCTATTCAATCATTATAATGCATTTTGAGATCTTTCTCACTTTACTTTCAATGTATGTGGGATCAATATTTACTTATGGTTGAATTTTCATATAACAATAGCAACCATTCTAGTATTAAGATGGCACCATATGAATACTTATACATAAAGTGATGTCACACACCAACTTGTTGGGATGATGTTGGTGGAAAAAAACTCGTAGGCCCGGAACATGTTGAGGAAATGATGGAAAAGGTGGAGGTTATCCAATCCCACATCAAAGCAGCTCAATGTATGAAAAAGCGCTATGCAGATACCCAAGAATGTATTTTTAATTTCATGTTGGAGATCGCGTTTTCATGAAGGTATCTCCTTGGAAAAGAGTTATACATTTCGGTACGAAGGGTAAATTGAGTCCTAGGTACATCAGACCAATCGAAATTATAGAAAGAATTGGAGTTGTAACTTATCGTTTCGAAATTCCTCCAAGTCTCTCCAATATTCATGATATGTTCCACGTATCATTATTGAGAAAATACATGGCTGACCAAACACATGAACTCGCATGTGATGAAATTGAATAGAACTTGATCTGTCTTATTGTGAAGGGCCTATAAAAATTCTTGATATAAGTGAACAACTGCTGAGAATCCAGACAACTCTTCTGGTATAAGTTTTATGGAGAATCCATAAGATGGAAGAGGCATCGTGGGAACCATTGGAATGTATGATGATGAACCACCTAAATATTTTGATGAAGTTGTATTATAGAAATTTTTATGAAAAAATATTTTGAAAGAGGGAATACTGTAACACCCCATTCTTCTATGGTACGTTTCCCTTTAAATATTGCAATAACATGCATTATACACAACATCGAGATTCTAACACACTGTAACCAATCAACCTAGATGTTATAAATAGTAACAACCACTTTTTGAAATTTTATAAATTTTATTTTTCAAAATCAACTTCATTTTAGAAATCAGAATATCAAAATTAGCTTAGGGTGATTTTTTGGTACTTTTCTAAATACATTCAATTTATTATGAATAGTGACTAAACATTTCGTTATTGGTTAAAACAGACGTTTTATTTATAAAATTATTTATTTAATTTTAATTTATTATTGGTAAAAATATATACATAATACCTATATATGTTCAATGTAATTAATTGGAGTCAATTTATAATATGTTTAGATATATAAAAATTTTATTGAAATTTTTACCATTTTTTACCCACCTCTTAGGAGCATTTGAAAATTTTAATAAAATGTAATTTTACTGCCTCTTTGAGTTTAATTTCAAATATCTAAGATACACGGTTAATATCACTATGTAAATTGTGGCTAAATAAGATGAATTTTTTTGGGTGAATAGTAACTTTTTGAATTTTATTTACCATGCTTAAAAGTAAATAGGGTAATTAAGGGTAAAAATGATATCATAATTACCCTAACACATGCCCTAATTATATTGGATAAGTATAATTATACCAAAAACAACATTAATAATAAAATATGATCCTCTTTTCTCTACATGGATTAGATTAGGATTATTATTATTATTATTTTAAAAGAAGAGTTAAAAGAGTTAAATTCAATGTTTAACAACTAAAAATATGAATATAGGGTTACAAAAAATATAAATTCAACTATAAATATTAATTATAAATATAAAAATATTTCCTACATAATGGTATTTTATTTATATTTTTTAGAAATTAAATAATTTAATTTTTCTATGACACAATGATGAGGAAGTAATTACTTTATTAATGAACTATTAAAATAATTGATATTATAAATATCCAAATAATAGTAAATTGAGAATTTTGATGAATTAGAATACTTTTTTAGGTTAATATGAAATTTTAGTTTTGGTTAAATAAAATATATTCGATGTGGTAATGTTATTACGACATTCAAAAAAATCAAATACTAAATAGTATCAAAATTGACATAATTGTGTTTTTTATTCAAATACTATATTATTAATTGATATAACATTCCTAAAAATCTAATGTTTAGCGAAAGGTCTTAGATATGGTAAAATATTTTAATAATGAACCACACGGGGTTCTATAGGATTATTATAGATAGTGAATTAACCATATTATATAGACATACAAAGAGACATGTTAAATGACAAACTATTTAACTAAGATTTATGGTGACCTAAACCAATATAAAATCAATTTTTGAGTGTTTTTCAACCCATCTCCACCATATATTTGAAATAAAGTATTTTTGAGACATTAGAAACCGAAAATGATTTTATTATAAAATAATATTTCAAGCTTTTCCAAAAGTGACCATCACATCTCTTATAAAATGGTAATTCCCCTTTCCATAATTTAACCCCTCCAAATCCATTTGGCTCAGCCAATAACTTCCCAAATATCCTCCAAACATTCCTCCCTTTATCATAGAGGCCTTCATTTTTTCAGAAATCCTACTTATAGAGCCCTTTTGATCAAATCAAAAGGAAGAACACGAAGAAGAGGAAAATATTTCATCACCACTTTCATGTTTTTTTCTTCTTCCACTTCCTCTTTCTTGGTTTTTTCCTTTCTAAAATAATAACTCTAGAAAATTATATATACTATGATGTTATTATAAAAATGGTAATACCATATTAATTATTATATCCATAATTTGAATGAAAAATTCATCATACATGCGTACGTACGACTTACCTTATCCACATCGTGGTGTAGTTTGTTATTCAAACACATCATTATTTGGATGGGTTTAATAATGAGTATAACTGATATAAATAATAAATATACAATTTAAATAATTCATTATATATGATATACCATCCATTTACTTATGATTTCTCAATCAATATAATGATATTGTCACTTGTGCGTATGTATGGATTACTATCTCCACGAAGGCGATGAGATTCATTCCCCATCGTAATCATTCAAGAATAATTTTTATTTTATGATTAGATATAATTTTTATGAACATAATATCATTGTGGATATTAATCAAATAAATCCTTTCTATATAAAACATGTCTTACATAACCAATAATATAATTGAAAATGAATCTGTTAACACCCGAAGTGATGATAATACTAAAATATTATTAACAAATAAATATTAGAAGATCATATATCATAACATATTAAAGTAAATTTTTCTTGTATAATTTAATAAAAATTATTTAACTATTATATTTGAGTATAACGTACCCTCAACCAAGGTAAAGTAAAACTTAAGGGTTAATTTCAAAATATCTTTATTATCTGAGGTTGTTTTTATTTAAGCATCGATAGGGACATATTTATTATCCACATCCATGTTTCATAAAAGTTTTTGCAAAGGGATTATTTTAATGGAATTTTTACTAAAACATCATTTTAAATATTTTAATGATCTATTCATCAAAACCATTCTCTTTAATGTCCATATACTCAAAATGATTTTAATTATTTATTTAAATCGACAAGAATGTTTTAAAATGTTAATTTCTTTCAAAAGAATCAAAGTGGTATGGGACACATTGATTCAAAAATATCTTTTAAATGACTTGTTTTATATGACTTGTAAATTATTTCATTGAAAATGGATATTTCTATGAAAGATTTTTACTGATCATTTTCATCTATGTCAAATTCTTTATGATATATTATTCTTCATCGATGTTAATTTATATTGATACAAATCTTCCATATTATATTGATGGTTTTGTGATATGTTTGATTGATGATGTGTTATTTTTATAACATTAATAGTTTATGGATAATTTATTGATATTTCATATTGTAGTTTTAATACAAATGATTATGTTTTGTTTAAAACTTTTCATATGGGGAATACATTGGACGTAGTAAGTGATGGGTGGAGCCCTCTATAGCTCATCGATGCATTAGTAGGTCTAACGAGACAAACTAGTGTCTTGGCACTAGTGTTTGTAAAAATCTTCTTTGTAGTCTTGGCACAAGGCCTTTAATATGTGGTTATGAAGTCTGACATTATGCATCCATCATTATGAAAGTGGCTATTGATATTTCATGTGATTGTTAGACTATTAAAATACCCTTCTGAATATGTAAAAGACATTATTTGATTTTATCTTTACCATATTATGCTTAATTTTATGGTTAAAAGGGTTTTGTTTTAGTCATATACAGTTTATTAAATGTTTGTGCTTATTTGAGAAAGTTTGTGCTATATTTTTTTCATTAGTGAGCATCTGAGCCCACCCCATTATATGTTGTATTTTTTCCAGGATGTGAATATGTATTTTATTGTTATCCTACAGGGATTGGATAATGATATAAGAGTGTTCAAAAAGGGACACAATGTTTTTTATGTTATTATTTCCTGATGTAATGTAAATCTTATGAATGTATCTAGTACATCCAAGGATACTAAACTGATCAGACTTTCAGGACATTATTTCTTGTATCATGCCAATGTTATGTAACAATGCACCGACTCTGGATAACTGGGTTCAGGGATTTTCCACAAAACAATAAGCATATTATTATAGTGTCTTTAATCATTAATATTCCACGAATTATCTTGTATAGGGAACAAATAATATGGGTGACCTTATCTATAAGGTCCGTATATTTAATATTAGTAAAATTTTATATAGTTCATGGATATCATAAATTAGTATTAGTGAATAAATTTGTTGTAATATCATAAGGAGTCATCCCATAAATTAAAAATCAGTCATATGTAACATGATTAACATGATTTTATACTAGATATAGTATGGAATTAATGTTTCAAAATTTCTTATGAAAATTAATAATGAATTATGGATCTTCTGCTATGAAATGGATATGATGTTTATGGGAATCATTTTATGTGGGATAAATTACCACAAAATTATAGAATGAAAAGATATAAATCCTGATACATTCCCATAATTTTGCCATTCTTTTATTTTTTGGAATGGATAATGATTACAATAATTGGAGGAATATTATGTTAAGAATGGAATCTAATTATAGATTTGAATTTGATGTTGAGAATTGTTATAAAAGAGAATAATTCCAACCTTATGGATACAAATGTTAAATAACTCATTTTCAATAACATTTAATCATGGGTATCAGATCCCTCGTATGAATTACATATTCATTATGATAATCAGAAAGACCAGGATTTGAGAGAATTTATTAATGTTATAAAAAATTAATCTTTTGGAAATTGGGAATAATATTTAAAATTGGAGGCTAGAAAATATTATTTAGATATAAAAAGTGGATTGATTTTGGAATTGGAAAAAATTATATAATTACATCTATAAATAAAAATATTATTTTTATATAATTATTGAATAATACGACTCTTTCATTCATTATTAATTATATGTATATGGCCTTAGTATTAAAAATTTATTAATATAGAGATATGTTGATAATTTTACTTTAAATCACATCAAGTGCCTATTTAGGTTCAGAGCATTAGAGAATTTGGTCTAAATTATTCATAAAATCTTGAATATTAAAAGCATACACTTCTTCTTACTATACTTTTTTATGAAACACAAACTCTTTAAACCAAAAGATGACATCTTTTTATGTTTTAACATCCAAAAATTTCATTGTTTTATTCATCATTTACTTTATTATTTGTTATGTCATATGAAAAAAAATAAAGTCATGGGATGATCATAAATATCCCAATAAGGGATACAAAATGAAAGAAAACTATTACTCTTTCAAAAACATGTAAACCATGAGAAAATTATCGATATGTATTATTTTTACCATTAAAATGTATAAAGAACACTTCAGTGAATATAACCTCATTTCTTACCCATTTATCTAACCAACATACTTCCATAGATCCCATTGAAAGAATCAGAAAACATATAAAGGCAACATGGAACATAGAAAATACTTAAATGGAATAACTATACGGTAAACTTCCACACATATCACTAAATGGAATAACTAGACGGACAAATTCCATACCCATTGCATTTGAGGTTAAAATGTAACAACCCATCTGTGGTTTATCGCGGAACCACTCGCCATTTGTTTATCAAGTAACCACCCATTAATGGTTAATCACGTAACCACCCATTAAATGTCCATGTACCATAACTATAACACATAAAATATTTATTATATCAACATTTCAGTAGTAAAATTTCATTTTTAAACACAATAGATATTTTCTACATATTGAAATACTCATTCCATTTCAAAAAACATTTTCAATACCAAAACAACCAAAAAGGGAATACAGAATTTGTTTCCTTTTGAAAACATTATGTCTTATTGGGGAATCTGGATAGTGAGTATAACGACAGAGAGTTCATTTTTTCCACATACATTAAAAAATCATTTTCTTGTTTATTAAAACAAATCATAGAAATAATATTCCATTTGAATTAAAGATAATTTCAATGTTGATTTTTATACAATGTATAAAATTAAAAAGTTTATATTATCAAAACATGTCCCAATTAATGGAGATTCAGAGAAAGTCCCTCAAAATATCATTTTGTAAATAAAATAGATCAATTATGGGTATTCAAATCCAGTACACATAAATAATATATAAATAAAATAATGTTTATGAAAATTTATTTCTCACATAATCAATGCATGAGATAATATTGAAGTTGAAGTTTAACCCAATGAATGGATAATTGGGTTAATAAGTCCATTACCTTGTGTCCGACTTGTATTCTTCATTATTTATCTCTAATATAATAATATTATGTTAATTTCTACTAGAATAAGAACCTTTTAATGTTTATTATTCTTCTTATATCACTTATTAGCATTCTATAACAATTATAAAATTGTTCATGTTCATATCGGTTGTTTTGTCGATATTGGGTGCTTGATTCAATAATGATCTTGTTATAATTAAAATTATTCCATGTGATCACAAGTAAATTTTGTCCATAATAGTATAAATTATTTACATATACAAATATATAGTATATATTTATTTATAATAGTCTATAACATTTGGATATATTATAAGAAATGCATTGTTCATAGAAATAGTAAGTCGTACGTACGCATGAACGCTACTTTCATTTATTTGTCATGTTGAAGAAATGAAAAAATGATACATAGGAATATTATAATTCCATTTTAATATAATATGATATATATTTTTTAGATGTTGATTAACTGAATTGTTTGTACATTCCATGTATGGAATCAACGAGTCATATCACATTGTGGGGTGGTAGTCCACACATCCTCAAATTAAATTATCATATCTACAAATAACAAAAAGTGTAGCGGTTTTTTTGTCAATAAAATTTATAGTATAATAGAGCAATGAATATATAATATATATAATATATATAAACATTTACAATATAATTTTTTTCATGACAGGTGGTAGGGTAAATTCAAACAATTATCGTTTCATTAGGCAACGATTCATCATACACAGAAACAATATATTCATCTCCATTAAATGGAGGTGTGTATAAAAGTAGTTTGAATACTTCTCATAAAAACATCCTAGTATATTGAAAATACTATTTTCTAATTTAATCAATGAATATGAATATAATAGATATTTATGAAGTAAGATAATGAAAAGGAACCTTACAGAAGATGCTACCTCTTAAAATGTGTAACTTCCTTTGACTTGAGCCAAAAAGATATATTGAATTGTATTCTTCCCAAAGTAAGTCTTCTAAGGGTAAGGAGGGATGTTGGGAGATTATTTGGGTAGAATTGCGAGGAGCAATGGTGATTTATAGTGGTGTTTAAAGGGGTATAGTTTAATCCCTTTTATAAGAGGGAGGAGGGGCTATTTAAGAAGGTATTGAAAAATAATTTTATTATATAATTATTTTTTCTTAAAAATGGTACAATGTTAATTTATTTCGAATCACGGTGCTTCTGGGTCTAAAACAACTCAAAAAATAGTATTTAGACAAGTTTATCTCCCAAATGTAATCTTATCTTTTCACCATAACCCTTAGATAACTAATTAAACTCTTACGATGTCTTCGTTTATATTCACTTTATATAGTTAGTATTGATAATATAAATTGAAAATATAACCTAAAATGGTTCATCAGGGAATTGTTCTACATTATTTTAGTCATTTTATAGATCAAATATTTTTAGTACTACTATATCATTTAATAAAATTGTTTTTGTATTAAAAATTCGTTTATGTCATTTTTCATTCTTTTCAGACCATGAGTTTTTAAAAATCCATAAAACATTATTCTTTCAATAAAATAAGTAATTTAAATATAACAAGTCATAACAATCCATTAAATTCTCCAATTGAATAAAATGTATCAAAATAAATTTATTATAATATTTATAGTCTGTTTAATTTGAATCATTCATTAATAAGGTAATCACTACATCATCATTGTGTCATAAATAAATTTATTTATTAGAAATCTAAAAATTATAAATAAAATACAATGATGTAGAAAATAAATTAAGATTTATAATTACAATTTATAGTCTAAAATAATATTAATATAATCCTATATAAGATTAATTTTATGAAAAAAAACATGTTTATGATTCAATTTTCTTTAAATTATTTCTTTTTTTATAAAATTCCATTTTCACATACAAGTGGCTCTATGGGGTACCAATATCATCCCAATGATGCCCATGGTCGGACATACATTATAATATAGTATTATTGCATGTGTGTGGGTAGTTTAATATTATTATAATACCATTTTTACCATTATTTACTAGATTTACACTTTAACCATGGAAAATAAAATAATAACTGATGTTACTAAGCATAATGTCTAAAAATAAAAGGTACATATTTACACAAATAAGATATCCTAATTATAAATATGGAATCCATTTTTTTCACATTATAAACATGGAATTTTATTAAATTACATTAAAATTAATTCTCATTGTTAAAATAAAAAAGGAGGTTTTTAAGAAATAATAACTTTCTAAAGATTAATATGTGTTTATGTTAAATTTAAAAGTGAAATTAATCCCAATGTACACAATTAGATTAAATTATAAATTTATATTACAAATATTCTTTAAAACCATTAATTAAAATTAATTACCATGTAAATTGTCAAGATGTAAAAAGTTGTTATCAATTAAAATTTAACGTATTTTTACTAATTATCAAAACATGATAGTTTTCAGAAAAATATTTGAAATTTAACTGAAATAAATTTAGATGTCCCATTTATAAATAATAAGATTATTGGTTCCAATAGATCATATAAAAGTTAAAAAACTAGATATATAAAATGTTTTCCATCAAAAGCTTATAAAACTTCATTTTTAGAAAAATAATTCTTTTATCTGAAAAACCAAATAGGTTCATATATAATATATAGGAAAATTATAAGATGAATTAAGATCATTACATAAAATATATAAAATTTATATTACATTAAGTAAACATCCATAATGTGTGTAATTATTTTATGAACAAAATTGTTCACTTTTAATTTTTTTTCATAAAAATGCAGACATTATATTCAATTGGTTTTTATTTACATTTATAAAAAAATGGTAACAAATGAATCATTATTTAAACAGGTGTAAACAATATTTCAAAATTCAGTTTATACAATCCAATCCATCCATTCCAATGATTAGTTGTTGAGAACCATTAAAAATAAAAATAATAATATTGTATTATATTTCAGTATAACTCATAGTTTGGTGCATTGTATGATTTCGGAGAAAACCATTGTGGCATGTTAACTATGATATCAAATGAAGTGTCCCATTTAATTTAAAATTAATATCACAATCATATGTATTAATACAAATAAAAAACAATTATTCTATAAATACCTATGTTGTTACATCCTCCCCCCATTTTAGACATTGCTTTCTCCAAATTTTAAAATTGGGCTTCAAAACATCAATGAAATCCGCACATATGGAAAAAAGTCAAAAAAACATTCACATTAAAAGATATAATGAGAAGTATAAAGGCAGAATGAGAAAACACATACTAGGATTCCATGAAAACTATGGTATGGTTGAAAAAATAACCATCATCTTTTGATAAAGAGTGATAGAAAACATGACAAAGAGATAGTTAACTACCAGAAACCATATACATGTGAAAGGTTAGACTATCATTGATTTCCCATTAGAAAATTTAAATATAGATTTATTTATGTTCCTTTTCATAAATTTCATAAATTTATTTATGAGATTCCCTAATAGCATAAAGAAATATGCTTACATTTCTAGAAGAGATTCATCCTTTTATAAATTTCTACCATAAACACATATTTTTTTCGAAACGATGAGTATTCAAGATGACTTGGTCACACATGATGTGCTAGAATAAACATCTAGAAAATAACACATTCCAAAAAAGATGAACTATATATATCCTTATCTTTAGACATTAACTAAAACCAAAATGCATGATAAAAGATCAGATAATCACAAAAATGGATAATCCTTTCTAAAAATAAATACTACTCTTAATATCCAAAACTCCACATACAATACCCCAACATTTAAAAAAGACCACTAAATACACAATTGTATATAAAATAATTCAAAAACAATATTCCAAACTAAAAAAATTAATTACAATATTCAGAATGATTTGATCACATAGTATTCCATGATAAATCATAGTATTTATCTCCTAATAACATCGACTACTCATTAAAATTTATACTAAAATGTAATCAACCTAATCACATATTCTCTATGATAGGATAATCATTTCAATAAATAATCCAAATGGACATATGTCCACCATAAAAAAATAGGTTCATCCAAAAATAATATTTCATCAATTACTCAACAAATGAAAACTCATAGTATTCTATTAGGCATATAGTGTTCCCAAATGTGAGAATGTCTTCCAAAATAACATTTATCACTTAATCACCAAATCATTTTCCTAAAATAATGACATCAATTTAATAAAACATAAGTTCTAGAAATAACATTATTATTGATCCATAAAATCATTTAACTAAAAAATAATAAGTCAATATTATTATGGAATTCATGCAGGCCATTGGTAGGCAATTAATCCCTATCACACTTTGGTTGGAGGTTTGATACCTGAAATTTTTTCCGATGTGATGGGTTTTTACATGGTCTGTGAATTTTCATTTTTCAAAAACTATATAATTTTCATAAAATAAAAAATTGATATAAAATCCTCAAAAATAACCATAAAATGTTTTAACCTCAAATATTATATCATACCTCACAATTTTCACCCAAAAAACTAATAAAACATAATTTCATCAAAGTTGAATCTCTCCAAAAAATACCATTAATCACCTTGAAATAACATAACCCAAAAAATTGGTTTCTATGTCATTGAAATTATAATATACTTTAAAGTTATAAAACCAATATCATTTCCCAAACCTTTATATAAACATCGTAATCTCAAAAAAAATTTAATCCCTTCCTCAGATACCAACTACAAGTCCCTAGCCTTAAACATTACTTAATCTAGAGATAATTAAATAATTTGACATTAAATCACATTGAAGATCATTTTAGGTTTATATATATTGAGAATTCATTCATAACTAATACATAAAATCTAGGATATTACAAGTATACACTTCTACTCACTATATTTTATTTCGAAAAAACTCGTTAAATCGAGATAGGACATTATATCATGTTTTGATAGTATAAATTTCCCATTATCACTTTAATGACTCTATTCTTCAATATATCTAGTTAAAAACATTTGAAAACATGGGATGAGCATAAAAATCTTAGTATGGGATACATAATGAAAGAAAACTATTAGTCTTGAAAAAACATGTAAACCATGAAAATATTGTCTTAATGTAATACTTTTCACCTTTAAGAAGTATCAAAAACACTTCAATGAATATATGTGCATTACATATCTTTTTAGTAACCAAAAGTTTATCGTAAATCCTATTGAAATCAACATATAAAAAATTAATGTAATGATGGATATAAAATTACTTAAATAGAATAACTATATGGTTGACTTCCACACATATCTCTAGATAGAAAATCCGCACGACCGACGTTCATTCCCAATGCATTTTAGATTATAATCTAACCACCAATTATTGGTTTATCATGGAGCCACCCATAATTAGGGTTCTCAAGTAACCAGCTATCATTGGTTTATCACGTAACGCTCCATCAATTGTCCATGTACCATAATAATGACACTTATAATATTTAAAATATTTAAATTTCACTAATAACATTTTATTTACATTCACAAGAAATTATTTAAAGATATTGATATACTCAATCAATTTAAAAAACCATTTACAATACCAAAGAAACCAACAAGGGAATAAGTGATTTCTTTTCCTTTTGAAAAAATTAAATCTTACAGATAAATCCAAATAACAATTATGGCGGTGGAGAGGTCATTGTCGCAAAATAAATTATAAAATTCAAATATTCATTTAGTAAAATTATTCTTAAAAAAAATTCCGATTGAATGTAATAAAATACAAAGGTGTTTTTCATACACCATATAAAATATAGTGGTGTATATTTTTAAAAACATGCCTCGATGAAAGGAGATTAAGATGAAGTCACTTACAAAGATCATTTTGTAAATAATATATATATATATATATATATATTTTACCTATATTCACTAAATATACTAATAAAAAATTTATAAATACAATAATAGATATCAAAATTTGTTTCTCACATAATCCAAGAACAACATAATCAATAAGTATAAGTTGAACGCAATGAATGGAAATTGGGTTATGAAATCCCTTACCTTTTTTCTGACTTTTTATTTTTATTATTTTTCTATATCAATAATAAACTTATTTTAATATCTAATTTTTTTCATAACATTTTTGAAGTTTAATATTCCTTTTATATCACTTAGTACTTTTTCCTAACAATCCTATTATTATTCAAGTTCACATCGGTCGCTTGGTCGATATTGGGGAACTTGATTCAAAATTGATCCTGTTATAATTACAAATTGTCCATGTGGTAAAAAGATCATTATCTACAGAATATTATTCATGATTTAAATGTCATATATATCCATTATGTATATATTTATAATATTACATAATATATGGATTTAAAAAATGAAATGCACCGTACATGGAGATGGTAATCCCTACGTACACATGAACACTACATCCATTTATTTTTTCGTAATAATGAAATGGCATGTAATTGATACATTGGTATATTATAATTCCAGTATAATATAATATGAAATATATGTTACATAAGGTCATTAACTCCATCATTTATATGTTCCATGAATGGCAATGAACGAGTTATATCACTTTGATGGGGCGGTAGTCCACACATTCTTAAATGAAATTATCATATTTACCCATTATGAAAATAATAAAGGTATGTTGGAAAATAAAAATTACAGTATCATATTGAAAATTTAAATATAATATCTATAAAATATACATACAGTTCAATCATAATTGCTACCATGAGAGGTGGTAGGGGAAAATCGAAACATTCATCAGTTCGTCGTACACAGAAATGGTATGTTCAAATACACTATATGAATATGTGGATAAATGTAGTAATAATCAATCTCATAAAAATAAATGTATATTAAAGACACTAGTGTTTCTATGTAATTGAATAATAATAATATAATAGATATTGAAGATGTAAAATATTGGGAAGGAACTTTAGAATGACACAACCTTTTAAAACATGTAACACCCTTTTATTTGAGCCAAAATGCTTTCTTGAATAGTCTTTAACCAATGGTAAGTATTCTTGGATGATTTTCAGTATGTTGGGAGCTTATTTGGGTAGAATGTAGACGATCCAAGGGGCTTGAGATGGTTTTTAAATTGGTAGAGGTGATTCCATTTTAAAAGAGGGGGAGGGGTAATTTTGAAAGGTATTGAAATAATATTTTATTTTAAAATTATCAAAAGTTAAAAATTATCCCAATGTGCTTTATTAAAAAGATAAGTTGATGTTTTGTCGCAAACCACTCAAATAATAGCTGTAAGACAAGTCTAGGACACAAATTTAACCTTTTCTTTTAGATTTAACCCATAGATAACTAATTTAACTCTTACGATGTTTTCTTGTATATTGATAATATATGGTTAGTTTTGTTACTATAAAATGAAAATAGAACCTCAAGTGGTTCATCAATGTAATTTTAAATATTATATATGGTAATTGGATAATCCATATATATTTATTACTTTTATATCATTTAATAAAATAGTATTTGTTCTAGAAACATAATTTTGTCAATTTTTCTACTATTAATATCATGAATTTTTAAAATACCATAAATACTTGATTATTTCTAAAAAATATCATTAATTTCAACAAAAAACGTCCCAAGAATTTCTAAAATTGGTGTATTGCATAAAAAGTTTCAAAATAAATTTATTTTAATATTTATAATCTCACTTATTTCAATAATTTTTTAATTAGGAAACCACTACATCATCATTGTGTCATAAATAAATTTATTTATATGATATATGGAAATTATAAATAATATACCATGAAGTATGAAAGATTTTTTGATTTCAAAGGAATATTTAATGTATAAAACAACAGTAATATAACCACGTATAAAAATAGTTTCACTAAAAGATATATGTTTAACATAAATATTTCTTTAGTTTAAATTATTTCATATAAAATGAAATTTTCACATCCACGTGGATAAATGGATTCCAAAAATCGACCCAAGGATTTAAATGGTCTAAAAAAGGTCGTCCAATAGGTTTTGTAAATTTTTTAGGGTTGTTTAATGTTAATGTAATATTATTTTTTACCGATATATACAAGATCTACCCTTTAACTGTGGTTAATAAAATAAATAACGATATTACTCTTCATACATTCTATAAAATAAAATGTTCATATTTGCACAATTAGGACCTCTTGAATTCAAATTTGGACTCCATATTTTCAAATTCAATTCATATAATTGGAAAACAAATTATATAAAATTAAATCATTTTGTCTAAAACAAAAAATGGGTTTCGAAAAAGTAATAATAATCAATAGATTCACATCTGTTTATGTCCAATTTAATTGTGAAATTACATCAAATGGCCATAATTGGATTAAATGAAAAAAAATCAATTTATACTATAAACCATTATATTTTAATATTTTACAATTTAAATTATCTCAATGGAGAAAAGTTGTTTTCAATTAAAATTTATTATATTTTTTAAATTTTTCAAAACACGATAGTTATCATAAAAAAATTATAATTACATTCAAAATAAATATTTATTTCATTAATACAACTAAGAAGATTATTTTTTCAAATATAAAATTTAAAAGTGATAGAAATTGGATTTAAAAAGGGTTCTCCATTAAAATGTGGTAAAACAAAAATTTTAGAAAAATACTTCTGTTGTCAATATAATAGAATGTCTTCAAATATCATATCTATGAAACATATAAAATGAGTTTATAACCATAAATTTTATATATTACAAAAATTATGCATTATATAAAAATCCAAAATGAGTGTTATGACTTTATAAACCAAATTATTCACTTTTAAATATGTTTTCTTTAAAACACATCAAATATATACTATTGGATTTTATTTCCATCTATAAAATAATTGGTGACCAATGAATCATTAATTAAACATGAGTAAAATAAATTTAAAAATTCATTTGATACTCTTAATTCAAACCATTTCATAGGCTAGGCATTAACTAGAATTTAAAATAATAATATTATTATTAAATCATATTTTGGTATAAATCAATGTTGTGTGCAATGTATGATTTCAGAGAAACCCATTATAGTGTATCGAGTACACTATTTCAATAAGTGTCCCATTTAACATAAAATTAATATTTTATTCATAATTATATATATATAACAAAAAATATTATTCTATAAATACTTGGTTCGTTACAATAATAGTAGTTCTATATGCATAGAAAATTTTAACTTTTCTAGCATGTTTAATGCTTAACACTTTCAATACATAGATAATTTAATCAATATCATTAATAATTTAATGATAATGGTTTAATAAATAAAAATATCAAAATAATTATGTCCTTAGACATGTAAATAAGAAAAATATTAAAATACTCCATATAGATAGATTATTTAACTCATATGAGAGATAAAAATATAAAACTTAAAATGTTTCTTATAAGTAAAAATTAAGGTTGTAAATATTTGTGGAATATTAAAATAGGCTATAATAATATTGGTTAATATAAATAGTGAAATATATGGGATAATGAGGTCTCAATTATGTGGTTGATACATTTACATCATATCATTTAATTATTATATCAAATGAAATGTTTTTGTGTATATAATGTGACATATGATTGATGAATTTTTTACGATTATGATGTTTTGAAATGAGATTCAGAATTCACATTGTAAATTTATTTATATTAATCTATCAATTCATTGTGGTGAAACTTTGAGATATTATTATTTTTATTAATTGATATAAAAATGACATGACTCATTTCCTGCTCCAATATGAAATAAAAATTTAATTTTTTACTTTTAAGGAGGAATAAAACCCTATTGGAAAAAAATTGATTGATTACTAGTTGTTATTACATTAAATTTTCGATCTATGGATATTTTAAATATAGTATTTTATTTCTACATAACCTCATTATATCTATCATTTTCACATATATGGCATATGATCTATCCATATATTTATATTTAGAGTATTTATGGTTTGTTAAATATGTGTCATAATTTTTTATTCTGAAAAACATGTTCCTAGATCTTTGAAATGTATCATTTTTTGTTATCCCATGGAATCATCATGTTATTAAATCTATATAAATATTATTAAAAATGAATTTGTGTCTAAAAATAGTATCTTCCAATAGAATGACACCATTTTTTAATAGATTATGTAAGAAATTTTGGTGTCATAGTAGATTGGTATAAAAATTGCTATTTGTCCCATAGATTAAAATAGATCCTTTCGATAATTAGCTATGGAAGAAAAATTTACTCATGTTACACAAGAACCTCATATATACGGTAGGGTTTATCAAGGGATAAAGAGATATGGATTTATTTTTCAAATGATGAAAAAATAATTTTCATATATTTTAAATGAAATACAAACTATGATCCCAGTGAGAGTAATTGTTTTCATAATTAGATAATGTAAATGAGATATGAAATAACTTCAATGAAATCTAACCATGTTTGAAACATGGGGGTGTGATTTAAGGATAGATACACTTATCATTCAAGTGGGGGTTCCATTAGAAAAATAACTTTTATTTTAGTGCATCAACATTAAAAATTTACCTAGTATAAAATGTTGGTAAAAAATTCACGGAATTGACTATAGATAATAATTTTAATAGGTTCCAAGAAAACTTTTATTCTATTATAAAACATCATAATAGAACATCATAACTATTAGACATATGAATTGCATAAAAAATATATTAATTATTAGGAGAATCATTAGTGAGGTGTATCCAATATAATAAAAAGGTTTTCATGTCCATAATTTGTCTTCTAGGATTTTTATGATATAATGGTCCATTTATTTAATAAACCAACCTTATAAGAGTGTTAACAACCAATTTAGTGATGTAATCAAAATGTTTTTTATATTCAAGATCAAGGATTAATCTTTTTTATATATGAATATTAGAGGTTTTGAATTAAATATTTTCTATTCCATGTTAATTATATACTACATGTAATAAATTATATCTAGATATTACATTCTATAAAATTATTGTTTGTAAAATAAATCTCAGTGAAAGACATTGGCGAAGTAACCTATAAAATAGGTTTGAATATATACATAGAGATGACAAATAGGTCTCTTTGGATGTATCCAAATTATTATACTACTATAGTTATAAATCAAATTATAATTGGTAAATCCATATTAAATTATTAATAAATAAAAAATTTATTGAATATAGAGATGATTATTGATTGTTATAATGTGTTATAAATTATTGAAATATTTCCATATATGACCACCATAAGATATATCAATTTTGTAATGTCCTGAAAACAGATTCCACTAACGATTCCCCACAAACATTGGGTCACATGTATTCAACTGCATCTCCCTTAAAGCTAGAGGCATCTAACATATAGTAAGGACCTCAGTTGTGTCCATTAGGAGACTATTCCCTAGCCACCAGAGTGTAACAAAGAGGAACAAAAATAATATAAAATAACAGAATTAGATACAACAATAAGAAAACTGATAGATAAATTGGGAATGAGTAAATGAAAAATGTTGATGAAATATCTTATATATATGATGATACACCTCTCTACAAAGTATCAAAAACATGTAAACGAAAATAATGTATTATACATGAATCCAAAATACCAAAAATAACATTAAATTATATATTATAATAGCTTCACAAATGTCAACTCAGTCATATTCTCCCTTGGACATATGTTTGAAAAAAAATAAACCCTCAAATATTGGATACATAACATTGTCCTTAACATCATGATGATATTATGTTCGAGTACCCAAAAAAATCCCAAACAATGTGTGAGATATATTCCATGTAGGTAACCTCCATAATATATAACCCACTAATGGATCTGAAATATAATATACTAAGCAATGTTCACATAAACAAGTAACCAGAATATTAATGTATAGATTCCAATGTCCTACAAATTATGAAACTAGAAATACTAATTATTATCTCAAGTCACCCTATAAAATATTTTTAAAATATATTACAAGGTTGATATATGTAAAATTGACTAAGCACAATGACTTCTCCGTACAAACTAATGAACCATATAAAAAACAACATTCTTGTATAACTATAAGGTTTGAAACATTTATGATTGAGATGTTAAACCAAACGTAAAATATTTCTCGTGGTTGTTCTTTATAATACAAGAGTTAGTCCATGAAGAGATATATACATGGATTATAATCCCAAGTCATTCAAATCGAGTCCAATGAGTATCTCAATTGATACTCAGTGATGGAATTGGTTGGATTCAAATGAGGTTGTCATCTTAATGTGTCTATGAGAGTCCATGAATGCCATCTCAAATGGGTCAAAAGGACTAAGGCCTCCCAAAAAATCATTTAACAATGAGCATAATTTATCCATGTCATCATCTACCACATTCTAGATCCAAGGAGCATCATCTAATTAAACAATAGAAAAATCCATCATTTCATATCCTTTATCATTTATACCATTTGTGTCTACCCACACAAATTACTAGTTACATAAAAAATTGAAAAAATCCCCTCATATAGTCATAATCACAATAAATTGTTACCATTTACTAAACCCACTGATTTAGAAGTTTGCAAAAAAGTACATTTAATAAACAAAAATATCCATATAACACATTTAATCGAATAAATCAACATTAAATAGAGGAAACCCATATCATGTTCCCCTAATTGTGTATAATTTATTTATTAATAGGTGTCCTCAAAGTAAGAATGAATTTACTCATCCCATGGGTGGTTATATATGGAAAAAATAAGGAAAATTCACCTGGAACAATCCATTGGGGTCCATGGATGGGACAACAACCACTAACTCATCACAAATGAAGCAAAGTGAATCTCCAACCAGTCCAATTATATTTAATTCAATTTATAATTTCAATTTTAGTGTGTTACTGTAATGTATGGTGGGAGTTATAATAACTCATTTCTTAATAAATCACCAAACGAAAGGGGAAATTTATAGAACACCTACTGTAGCTCAATATTAGAGTGATCATCTATTATCAACGTCATCTTCGACTGAGATTGGGAAAAAATGCAAAAAATACGACGAAACCTAAAATTATGGAAATTTTATTTCAAATAAATAGCATCATAAATATTATTATAAAATGGAAAAAGGGCTTGAGTACACACTAATGTAGATCCAACGAGTTGAGAGGTGATTGAAACATAGGGATAACAGAAGAATGAGAGAAAATCATAGAATTTGGCTCAAAATTGAGCTATTAAGGTTTTTTGTTTACAATAGAGAATGAAAGAAAACATATATATGCTTGAATATTTATTCTAGGGGAAAATGGTATGTTTACCCAAAATACAGGGGTCTCATAGTTTGGGAGCAGGGTTTGACAAACCATACACCAACTATGCACAATATTCTATTTGGAAAGGGAACCCTCTAAGGGTTTCTTGCACGATTTGAATAATAATGCACAAACCATGTGAATATACCCTATTTAAATAATAGTCATGAAAACTTGAAAATGTTCCCCAAATTGCATGGTTCTTTCTAACCATGTGGCATTTAGCTCTACAATGTCCTGCTTTGTAACACCCCAATTTTTTGGGATTTTTTTTTCAAATTTTATTTATCCTTTTTGATATTTTTGGTTTCATGAAAAACTAATGATGTATTATATTATATTAAAGTAATTTTTTTGTCATGGTTACACATAAAACCATGTTAATCATTAAGTATACACATCATAATCATTGGATTTGTCTACATAGAATCCTGAGGTCAGATTGTGTTATAGGAAATAATTACATTCCATGATGACTTTTTTAACACAAAAGACCGAAGCATAACAAAAATTAATATTCAATTAAAATTTGAATATTTAATATAATAATATAAAACCTTGTTGAAAATTAGATTTTATAAATTGCACTAAATAATAAAGGAAAATATATGTTTACAAAATATTATATGAATTTATATGTTTCCAATTAATTATAAGTGAATATTAAAAGAGAATTAATATAAAAGGAAATATTATTATAGTCATAATGATATTTTATGCTCATAAATTGTATTCTAATTTATTTCTTTCAATTCAATAATTCAAACATTCTTTTCACACGGAACGTCGACATGGAGTATATTTCACAAAATAACAAGTTTCATTGAAATATCATTTTATTGTTATAATTATTTAAATTATTTAGTTATAACCTAGCTATTAATTAATTGTATTATGTATACTAATAGCTTATTTTTTAATCATTTATAAAATTTATTTTTATAAATAAAACATATTGATAATAAAACATATTTTTTTTTGTAAATTCGATATACGTTTAAAAATAATATTTTCTAGAATGAATCATTTTCGATGTACTTCGATGAAAAATTACAAATTTGAATATATACCCATTTATAAATTGAATTTGATAAAATTTATATCATTTTTTAATTCATAATGTATAAATTATCCTATGGTTATTTTTTAGATTTCTCTGGGAAACATTAATTTTTAATAAATAAAGTAAAATACAGCCTTCTAGTTAAAAAAAACCTTTTTGATTCAATAATTATTAAGGATAAATTATATTATAATTTTTTAATGTAAAATTAGATAAATATATTATCAATTAATACAATTTCATTAATTTGAATATGTTATACTTTATAATTTAATATAAAATCAAAATAAACAGTTGACCTTCTTCTTACATGAAAAACTAGTGATATCATCACATCTGTAGAAATAACATTAATATTATTTTTAAAAATTATATGAATTGAATTTGGATAAACAATATAATAAATAATAATTTTTTTAATATTTAGAGTCTAGTAATATCAATAAAATGTTTACAAAAAAATATCAATAAAATTGGTTAAAATTAACCACATCGATTAAGGTTAAATTAAAAATAATTAAAGACTATAACATATTATTCAGAGCTCTAATGACAAATCCACTGGTCCAAACCCAATTTTATGAACATTATTAGTCTATAAAGAATATATTTTTTATTTATTTTGGTTTCGAATGATTTTTTTAATGAAAAAACATGTGTACACCAAACTTGTTTTCAAAAATCCCATGTTAGTCATTTTTTCTGTATAAAAGTCCACCACATCACCCAGTTCCTCAATCCTCCCAAAAACACTTTTTTGAATTCAAGAAATGCCTAATAAACTTCCCATAAATCTTCTCATCCTGTTAGAATACTTGCCTTTGGTAGATGGAAACCCAAGGTATCCTTTCTCCCACAACATAAAAGGAGTTACCTGATTTAGAGGTAATGTATTCTCACATGAACATTCGTTTATACTCAATATCTAATACATACATTTCGTTTTTCCATTATTTTATTAAAAAAAGTATATTTAATATCGTAGGATTATTATATTCTAAGGGTTTCACCTAAACATACATGCGTCTCTATCTAATGGGTAACAAACGTACTGTTTCTATGTATAGAGAATTATTGCCTCACAAAATTATGATTATTGATTTTCCATCATGGTGACCATTAGGATTAAAAATATGTTTATGCATATTATATATATTATTTATTATGTCATTAATCATAGTTATTATTTTTAAAAAATTCTTTTATATTTTCATTTGGTGTTAATACGATAGTCTAATTTGACAAAGTGTAGACTACCACCCCCTCAACATGATGTGATTCATTCACACACCACACAGAATGTATTAAGATGATTTTAGAAAAATTATATCATATATATAATTATAATATTCTTTTAATTATATTTTATACATATAAAATTATTTTAAATTTATTTATTTCATTTAATACGAAAATTAAAATGGAAACAATGTTCATGTATACGTACGACTATTCGTCTCCATGAATGGTGCATTTGATTTCATACATTTATATTATATTTATTAATATATTAATAATGTATTAAAAAATAATGATTTTTTATCATTTTTTAAATTCTGGAAACATTATATAAGTATATAGACAAGATATATAACAAATTAATACATAAGAGAAAAATCAAGGAAATATTACCCAAAGCATAACCATAACAAGAAATTGAAAACCTGAGGGTAATATAATGTCAAAATAAATAAACATATGGTATAAGATATATTAATTTTTTTCAAATATGGCTGTAAATAAATTTATATTTTTTACATAGGAGGATTGAATGAGTCTGATGAGAGTCAAGACACAATATAAAGTGATTTCATCTCACTTTTAATTTCAATGAGATAAAATATATGTTCGCCATAATTTCTATTGGTGTGGTGTTTGTACAACCCATGATTGTATCAAATTACACTTATAACTAAATTTATTTTTATTTATTTGTCCATTTTATGATATTTCTCTAATGGATTTGAGCATCAAAAGTTACCAAATCGGTAAAACAGTTTAGTCAAAATTTTCAATCAATAAGACTCATGTTCTAGTACACACCTAAAATTGTTTTCTATGTTTAAATACTTCCATTTTATTTGTTATGTAATGAATATAAATATTTTAATGGTTTTTGGGCTTCACGTTATTTAATTTTTTTTTCATTGGAGAGTATGATCACAAGTTACCATGTTATAAGATTTTATTGAGACAATGTCATCAATTTTTGAGATTATTTAGGATTATGCCTCCAATAATGATGTCTTATAACCCATAACTCAAAACATTGGTGAATTTTCATCTCCTTAAGTTATTCATTATATATTCATGTGATGGTAATGTCTTTTACACTATGGTATACATGAGATTTTACAAATTGTTTCTATGAAAGCCTCTATATACCCTCTCTTTGGTTCAAAATTATTGTCCCATCATAACCAAGTTTTATAAAAAGGGTTACCATTAATATTATACTAGTCTTCTATGATCATAAAAATAAATTTTTACCCTTTTGGCCTTTTACCATAGTTTTAAATGGAATATTATTTTCAATTTCTTAAATAGTTAATTTTCAATACATTTTACCATTAAAAATTAACATTCTTTATTAACTCGTACAATGTGTATGGATTTATAAACTGTCAATCCATTATATCTTTCAATTCATGTTTAAAAATTAGTTTTTTTAAAAATTCTTGGATAATAAAATTTTCAATAAAAATGGGTATCAAATAATATTCAATGTCCATTTATATGTTTTTAATTTATTTTTCTGGAAATGGTTTAAAAAATGTTATGAAGATCGATTTATATGTTTTCAATGATTTTTTTTAGAAATGGTTTTAATTTTTTTTCAATAATTCATTATACGTTTTTATAGTGTTTTCAATGTAATTGTTTTTAAAATTTTATGAATCTTATTTGAAATTTTCAGGGTTCAATTATTTAAAATGATATAAAGTCTTAATTATAAGTTTTAAAATTATATTCTATGAAAATAATTTATAATGTTATTTTGTAATAGAAATTAATTTTTTGAAGAAGAAAGATATTTCCTCAAGAAATTTTTTTGAAATATACTTATTATCTATTTTCCATCTATGATGAAGTCCATTGACGTCACCCATTCACTTTTATGGGATGATATAATTGATCCAAAAAAATTATTTCAATTAATGTGTTACACTTAATGTCATGGTCATTGTAAAACCCATTTCCCTTTCATAGGTAATATGAATTTGATACCCCTTTATTTTCATGGTTTATAATGATGAAATGATTATGAAACATATCTCTTTCTATAGTTTATGATATGATTACAAGTTTATATTACCCTTTAAATCTCATGGTTATTATTTGACTAATTATAATCATTTATAACATATATTTATGTTTTTAATATAAGACAGGTGGGAACTATATATACATCCAATACATTGGGTAAATATTTAAAACTCACGAGATATACTAATCGGTTCATGGGAATGAACCTTGACTACAAAAAGATCTGTGTGAGAGAACTATACTACCAAAATGGTATGATGACTGAACTCATGCTACTAAGATTAAAATTAGACTGAAGAATGACTAACTAGATGGAATGCGCAGTGAATTCATTATTTTAAGATTTTCGTGGGAGTAAACCATGACTACGAAGATGATATGGCGAGTGAATAAATACTACAAAGATAGCCTTGGAAGTTATAACATTGATACTGTGGAATAAATATTATATGATTTTGTGTCTAACATAATTCCATATTTTATTCCAATGATATTCTTGCGTGGCTTATGTTTTTTATTTCCATATGATTTAGGTCTTATGAACTTACATTATATATTACATGATTCATGTATATGATTATTGATATGCAGGGTATGATACATTATTTCCATGGTCATTTTTATACCCTTATGATAATAATTAAGATTACTTATCTTCTTTGTTTACCCTTAATGTGAAATTGAGCACACCTTTTTCTTATGTCTCTTTTCCCCATGTTATGAAGAAAGGTTGTAGGTAAAATTACTAAATGTGGAGATATTTATAAGATACTTTTTTCATCATTCTCAAGGAAAGAATATTTATTTTCATGTTTCAAAAGACACTAAACAATTAAATTATTAGGGCATGAATTTTTGTAATGTAATAACATTCATATAAAATGATTTAATATCCATATATATTATGCTTTAGTAACTATTGTTTTTATCAAATAATAGTTTTAGTCAAAATTTGGAAAATAGAATGTTAAATATTTAGTGAGTTCCATATTTTTACTTTTAGTTATCTGTCTAGGTCTAATTCTATGGATTAGTATAAGGATGAGTCTATGTATATGAAAAGATATTGGAAATATAGTAAATAATAGAGTGATTGGTTTCCTAGAAATAAATTCATGTCTATATATTATAAGTGGATATGGATCTAACACAAATATACCTAGGAGTAATAAATCTAAAAACCTTTTTTGATCCTAACTCGTGGTAATCTGATTCACGATTATAGGAATTTCTACATTCCTTGTAAGACACTCATGATGGATATTCTCTAAAAATTCCACAACAATTCACTAACTATCATGAATGATTCTGATATAAATTTTCTAGTAATAACATAGGATGAAACAATGGATTCTTATATTATGAATGGTGACATGATTTTGAAATCCCATATATAAAACATTTCATGGATCCATGATTTTATACAATAACAAGTAATTCTCACACCATGGTTCTGGTTTTAGTCAATGGTGGGATCCAAAAAATACAGGAATAATATTGAATATGATGGAATATTTTCTAATGATGAGACATGTGGGATGATCACTATATTGAAATATGTTGGGATCATAACCAATAATTTTTTGATGAAAATTATTAACAATGTGTACAATAACAAAATCACGGACTCACCACATAAGTGAAATAAGGAGGTTCAAGAGAGTTCTCCTAATAGAGACCATTGAGGAAAGAGGATTATGTTTCCTTTGTGTCAAGAGTGTGGAATTAATCACCTAAGAGAATTTATTATAGGAATAAAATGATGTTTTTACTCATTCAATAAGGGACACAAATCTTGTGAATGCAATAGAAAATTAAATAGTTTGATTAATGAAATAGATGTCAATATTAGCCTCTCTAAGTCATATACGAATGTTATGTGTTATGTTTGGAATAAATTTTCATTATGAAACTCAATGTCCCAAGTTGAATTTAACAAAATAAAATTATAATAGTTGTGAGAATAATGGTTACATTAATAATGATGAAGATACTATAGATGAAATGTGAAAGGAAAAAAGGTATTATGTAATAGGATGAGGTAGCACTATTAAATGTTTAAATATTATTTAATTAATGTTTTCATGAATTTTGTTTCATTAAAATTAAAGTTGATGAAATATACAAGTATTTTTATACTTTCATTTTTAATTAGTATTTACTAGTTTATGTTTAATGTTCATAAAGTAATATGGAAATGATTGAATTAAAAGGTGAAATTTTGATTAAGGGAAGTTAACCCTTAATATTTTATTTATGTTAAAATAATTATATTTGGATGTAGACATGTGGTTTATGAATATGTTCATTGGATAGTTTGTTTTACCCTATATAAGATTACTAAAAAAATGCTCAATGTCATCAAGGATTTTGTTTACAAAAACATCGAATTAATTAATACATATAATAATCAATAGAAAAAGGAAGAATACATTTTTTTCAAAGATTATTAATGGTAATTAATATAATATCCATTTTTAATGTAATATATGATGAGGGTATTTATATATTTTGAATGTGACAACTAAGTGGGACTTTATGAAATATGGGTGATCAATGTTTTGTTTTTTTTCAACATTTTCTTCTTAACACAACGAATTTTAATCTTTTCTATGGGTTTTATGGTAAAACATTTATATAATGTTTAATTAAATAATCAATTAATGATTTTGATATTTGGAACACCCCATGATTTTATAGCATGTTATCTCTTCAATGTAATTCAATAACATGAATTAGACACAATACCGAGTTCGGGCACTCCTGGACATTCAATAATAGCCATTTATTAAAAGAGCTTATGAAGAGTATTAACTGTATTATTAATTTTATATACTCCATATAATTTTAACATCCATATTATGTTTTTAAGACATAATATAAGAAAAATTTCAATTTTTCATATAAAGGATGTATTTTTTAAAAAAAATCCATTTTACCACCTTTTAAGGGAAAACACTTTTTAAATACATCATTTGAAACAATTTTTATATTAAATTTGACAAAATAAACATATTCTTTAGGATAGGGTCCTACAAATTTAGTTTTGATAACATTATGTTGTTTATCTGATATTTTTCATATTCCGATGAATAGTGAAAAATAATAAAAATTAATTGAAAGCAATTTTTTAATTAAAATAATTTATAGTTTTAAATTATACATTTTAATGGTTTTTATGAAGACCTGGCCTTAATCATTACATAATCTTGAATTAAACGAATAATTCACTTTGAGGATCTTTTCAGGATAAGAGTTTTAGAGATTTAGGTCATAACTATTACATTACAACTTGAATATTACAAGAATACGCTACTACTCAGTATCCATTTTTTTCATAAAATAAAACCTCTCAAAAAGAAACTTGTCTAGTTCCATGTTTTAGATAGATTGACTTTTCCTTGATCCCATCCTTGACCCTATTCATCTTTATGTCCTGTGGAAAACATTTCAAAAACATGGGATGAGCATAAAAGGCTCAGTAAGGGTTATAAAACACTGAATGAAAACATTTGTTCATAAATACATACAATACATGAAATCTTTTACTTACCTCATGAAATCATAAGATTTATGAACGACACATAGAAATCATAAATCATAAAGGTAACTTGCGGCATCCATACCATACTTACATTTTAGTTATCACAACTACATAGGGAGTTACTTTGGAATACCCATCACAGTATATTCCCTAAATCTTTTAGGGGAAACATTCACGTTTACCTCCGTCACGTTACCCAATGCATTGGAGAGCTCTCTCGGGCTCACCCGCCCTAGGTTTATCATAGAACCACCAGTATACATAAAAAATGCCCAATAACTATAACATAATCATAACATATAACACATATATAAAGGATAGATAACATTTCTACATTCTAATATATCAAATCAAGATATTGAAAAAAACAATGTTTAATAAAATCATTTTCAAAACCTTTTAAAAAGTGATTTTTGAATCAAAGTTTCCCATACGGATTTGAAGCTTTTAAAACAATAATTTACATATAAATAATTCCTAAAACCCATTTTTAAAACATGGACATTAATTAGAAATATTTATAAGAATAAATATTTAAAACATTTAAAACGATATTTTAGTTAAAGAGTTTAAAAAAAGGAGGGATGCTTCAATACAATTAATTGAAGAATAAATTTTAATCAGAACAGTATAATATCAAGAGAATAAATGTATTCATGATATAATATTTCAAAGGATAGTATATACTCCATATAAAAGTGAATTGGTGCATAACAACAATGAAGTCTCAATGGAAATGTAAATTGAGATAAAATCCCTTATAAAGATGGAATCCTTAATTTAAGGATATATCAATCTCATAATTATGTGTGAAAAATATAAATACACCCAATTTAAGTGGATATTATGTTTAAAACAATACGAGGTCATTCACACATATTCATAGGATGACATAAATAAATAAAAAAAATATCAACCCAAAGAATGGAAATTGGGTTAAGGAGTTCCCTTACCGATTTGGTAACAAACAAAACATATGCCACATGAAATAAGGATCATAAAATTAAGATGTAAATACTCATAAATGAGATTATATTACACAAAGAGTACAATAATGGGCAGTACATATACCACACAAAGAAAATAGAGGCAAGTATAGCATGAATCTCACGAGAATACAAAATGAGATGAAACCCTTTACCACGTTGTAATCAACTAAATCATATGAAAAAAAGTTAAGAACCACAAAATGAATCACAGAATACCATTATTATAATGGGAATAATGATAATATATATAAAATTTCAGTAAAAAAAATACCACATGTAATGAATAAGTGGCGAACAATGAAAATCTCACGGATTTAAATGTGAGATAAGAAAATCCCTTAAAAATATTCGGCAGCCTAACGACGCCACTTTAAAATTCTTAAAATGAATTGATGAGAGTAAGAGGGGGGTCTCTAATAATATGAAAATACAAATTATAGTATGGTGAATTAAAAATAACATCCTCCAACATAAATATATGGAGCATAAATGAAATGACATAACAGAGATTACTTGAAAAGAAAGAGAGAGGTCAGATCCTTTACCTCGTGTCCGACTTGACTCGATCGTTCTTTAATCTCTTGAATAATAAAATAAAGTTAATTTCTACTTGATTAATAACCCTTTTAAAGTTTATTATTCATTTTATATCACTTATTACCATGTTATAAACATTATGTAATCATTTAAGTTAATAATGTTCGTTTGGTCGATATTTGGTACTTGTGTCAAAAATGGACTTCTTATAATTACATGTTGTTCATGTTGTCAAAGTTTCATTATATACAGAATTATATTAATTATTTATACATCATATATATCATATATATCTAGTATATACACGTATTTATAATAGTACATAACATTTAGAGGTAAGAAATAAAATTCACCGTTCATGGAGACGGTAAGTCGTACGTAGCATGAACGCTACTTTCATTTCGATTTCATATTTTAATGAAATTAAAACATAATTATACAAAGGTATATTATAATTCCAGTATAATATCATATATAATATCATTAACTTCATCGTTTATACATCCCACATAAGGCATTAACGAATCACATCACTTTGAGGGGGCGGTAATCCGCACTTCCTCAAATGAGATTATCGTATTTACCCACTATGGAAACCGTAAAGTCTTGATATAAAAGGGTAGTACAGAAGCATAAAGAAATCATAAACATTATATATATCATATATAAATACAATTCCATCATAATGGACACCATTAGAGTCGGTAAGATGTAATTGAACAATCATCGTTTCGTGAGGCGTCAGTTTTCCATCCACAGAAACATTCTGTTCTTCTTCCATTAGATGGAGGTGTGTGTAAGAGTAGTTCAAATACATATATTAACAACATCCTAGTATATTGAGGATACTGGTGTTGTTACAAAATAAAAGAAGTAAAAAGATTTTAGGGGTTGGAGAAGCAAAATAAAAGAAAACAATTTAAGAGAAACTGTTACCTTTAATTTAGGCAACTTCTTTTGGTTTAAACCAAAAGGACTTCTTAAGTGCCTTATGCCTATGTTAATGATTATAAGAGGAGGAGAGGGATGTTGGGAGATTAATTGGAAGGGTTTTGATGAGCCAAATGGCTTGAAAGGTGTGAGGAATTGCATAGAAGTGGTCTCTTTTTATAAGGGAGAGGAGGGACTCTTTAGGAAAGAGTGATAATATTATTTTATAATATAATGATATTAGGTTTCTAATGGTCCAAAAATCATTATGGTCGAAGATAAGATGAATCATAACCGAAATAAAATCATCCAATCAGAATTTGACTTGTTTTGGATAATATTTTAATCATTATAATCTTACTTATTTTAATCATTTATTAATGAGGTAAATACTGCATCATTATTGTTTCATAAATAATTTAATTTATTTGAGGTCTAAAAATTACAAAAAAATACTATAATGTAATAAATCGTTTTAGCTTTCCAATGAATATTTATAGTCGAAAATAAGACTTATATATCACCATATAAAAATTAATTACTAAACTATTGTTGTTAATGTCAGTTTTGCCGTTACATTAAATTAATTAATCTAAATTGACATTTTCACTCCCAAGTGGATCAATGGGGTCCCAATATTGACCCAAAGATGCCCATAGTCGGCCATGACTCATCCAATAATGTTAGGACAAGTGTTAAGGTAATTTTTAATTATTATAATATTCTTTTAACCTTGAATTACCCTATTTACCTTTAACCGCGGTAAATAAAAGTCAAAAGTTACTATTCACCATAAAATATTTTAATCTTAATGAACCACATTTTACTTCTTGATAACAACCATGCATGTCGGATTTTTGAAATTCAATTCACAAAAGTGGTAAAATTCCATTTAAATGAAAAAGCCCGTTTTTTTAACTACCACTAAGTGGTGTCACTATTCATCAAAAATTGATATTTTTAGAAAAAATACCAAAAATTCAGCCTAAGCAATATTTTATATTCCTAACTCAAAAATGATGTCTATTCTTTCAATTTAAAAACATATAAGTTTAATTAATTAATTTAAAAATTAATTCCCGCTGTTAAAACAAAGAGCGTGTTTTTAAGAAACAATAACTATCAAAAGATTGATACTTGTTTATTTCCAATTTCAAAGATAAATTAAATCAAATGACCAACATAGGAATAAATAGTAAAAATATATTTTAATTCCACTTTAAAACCAATTAAAAAGATAATATAACCATATTAATAAATTAGATTACAAATCACTTTTGAATTAAAATACAATATTTTTAACAATTCATTAAAAATTGAACTTTATCAGAAAAATCCCAAAAATTTACCCAAAGTAAAATTTGATGCCCCCATTCTAGAGAAAGATTTTATTTGTCCAATTAGAAATTATTAAATTAACCAAAACTATATTTAAAGAGGGTTCTCCATTAAAAGGCGATAAATCGGTGTTTTAATGTAAATTATGCTTAAAATTAGATTCATTCGTATATAAACCTCTAACTTTTATTGGATAAAAATAAATACAGGTATAATAATATTATAGTTAGTTTTGTTCATTACTGTCAATACAATGGCTAGGAGTTAACTACCGTTTAAAATAATAATATTATATTATTAGTGTGCAACGTAAGATTCCAAAGAAACCCGTTGTTGTGTATCGGGTACGCTATAAAACATTGGAACCCTTTTAATATTTCATTCACAAATATTAATATATATAAAAATCTTTTATTCTTCATTTACCTAGGATGTTACATCCTTCCCCCCTTTTGGGAATTGCGTCCTCGCAATTTTAAAACCGGGCGTGGAAACTTCATTAAAAGCCCCACATCGGAAATAGGGTGAATAAAACTATCACTTTAAAATAAATGAAGATAAGTACAAAGGTTACCCGAGACAAAAAATACTAGGATTCCATGAAAACATGGATATGTAGTAGAAATAAAATCATCACGTTCTGATGGAGAGTGATAGAAAACATGTTTAGGAGAAAGATAACCACTAAAAAATCACAAACTTGTGATGTGTTAAACAGTCTTTGATTCCCCAGTAGGAAAATTTAACGGACAAATTTTTTGTTTAAAGATACTTTTTGTTGAGGAATTTATTAATGAGACTAACCAAAAACATAAGGAAATATACTTACATGTGATGTAGACATTCATCTTTTACTAGATTTCTAACACAAACTCATATTTTCTCGAAATAGTGAATATAAAGGATGACTTTTTTTCACCTTAAGAGCGCTATAACCAACTTCGAGAGAATCACATAATACACAAATGATGAAATATATATTTCCCATGTCTTTAAATATTAACTGAATCCAAAAAGTTTAGTATAAGATCAGACAATCCCCTAAAAAGATAAACTTTTACATAAACAGAAACAACTCTTAATCTCCAAAAATTTTTCTAACCAAACCCAATGTTCAACGAAGGCCATTTGATGAACAAATTTTCCATAAAATTCTTCAAAGTAAACCAAACTAAGATTTAAACCCATATATTTGAAGGATTTAATCACATAGTCTTCCAAGGTAAAAATTAACATTTATCTCCAAATAACATCAGTTGCTCTTGAAGTCTCATATTGAAAAGTAATTAACCTAATCACATATCCTCCATGATATGTTAATAATTTCCATAGATGACCTAAAATACACTTACTCTTGACTCATAAAATAGTCTATGTAAAAAGAATTATTCAAACTAACTAGGGACTTCACGTAGTCCCAGTGGTAGGCGATAAATACCAGTTTCACTTTGGTAGTGGGTTCGATTCCGGTAGCTTCGTCTGACGCGACAGGTTGTCACACGGTCTATGTGTTGTACCTTTTCAAAAACTATATAATATTATAACATTCCTAAGAAAGAGATAAATTCATCAAAACTAACCATAACATATTTTAACCATAGATGTTATCTGATAACTTCCATTTTGCAACCCAAAATGTATTAACTAGTAATTGCCTCAAATTCAGGGATCATATAAACCCAAATGGTTCTTTATAACTGTATCCACAAAATAAAGGATAATTATTCCTTGAATAAAAGTTCTGTATATCAAACATAAGGGTTACTATAAAAAGTCTTCTAATGTAACCCTATCATCAAAATAGACTTAATACATCTAATAATTTCACCATCCTAACATCTACCATAACTCTTGAATCACTTATATGATGACTTCTTACTCATTCAACATTCTTCATGATCCATTATCCATTCCTTTTCAACTAATTATTAAATACTTCTTTACTAAAAACAAAATCATGAACCATATCCTAAGATTCTAATAATAGGATAACATATGTCAATTAATAATCCATACCTTTCATTCTTCATTGTCAGTTTCATCATCCTCAATCGGAATGGAATTGGGTGTTTGTAAAGGAATATTTGTACGATCTTGGTGACCCCATTCCTGAAACTTCTTCATAGGACATGTGTTTGCATAATGACAATGAACCCCACATTTAAAACATTCAATTGATCCTTCATAAAGAACTTTTTTCCCTTTCCTAGAGTCAACTAGATGCTTCCTTTTTCCATGGTAGGTTCTTGCTTTATGACATTCATTTCCACATCTATATCATCCTTCTGTCCCTTTGAAACATTTCCCTATGTGTTTCTTTCCACATATTTGACACATAGGGTTTTTAACATACTTACCTTTATGATTATTACCTGATCTTCCATAGGGATTTGATTCTCGCATATACGATGCCTTATAAAATTCACTAAGTTTCAGGTGGTCAATCATGACTCCAGATAGTCGGTTGAGGATAACCACAAGAGTTCTCATTACATATCCCATATCATTCAGTTTTTCTTTCATAAAACCATCAAAATTTTCTTCAAATCCACTATTACTTTGGTGCCTTCTAGATCCAGTAATTTAATAAAACAAAAAAAGTCAGTGTGAGTATATCAATAAAATCATCAAATAAAAAAATATGAAGATAGACACCAAGATATACTTATCCAAGTTATCTCAAACTCATTCTATCTTTCAAAAAAACGATGACTCCATCTAATATACTAACCATTGTATTTATACACAATTTTTCACTTTTTCTTAAACAACACTCTAACCTCTAAAGTTATCTAAACCGACCTTTGATACCAACTATAAGGTCCCGGACTTAATCATTACATAATATTGAATTAAACGAATAATTCACTTTGAGGATATTTTCTGGTTTAGTGTTTTAGATATTTAGGCTATAACTATTACATTAAAACATGAATATTACAAGAAGACACTACTACTCCGTATCCATTTTTTTCATAAAATAAAAACTCTTAAAAAGAAACAAGTCTAGTTCCATGTTTTAGATAGATTGACTTTTCCATGATCTCATCCTTGAACCTATTCATCTTTAAGTCCTGTGTAAAACATTTTAAAAACTTGGGATGAGCATAAAAGGCTCAGTAAGGGTTATAAAACAGTGAATGAAAACATTTGTTCATAAATACATACACAACATGAAATCTTTTACTTACCTAATTTAATCGTAACATTTATGAAAGACACATAGAAATCATAAATCATAAAGGTAACTTGTGGCATCCATACCATACTTACATTGTAGCTATCATATCTACATAGGGAGTTACCTTGGAATACCCATCACAGTATATTCCCTAAATCTCTTAGGAGAAACATTCACGTTTACCTCTGTCACATTACCCAATGCGTTGGAGAACTATCTCGGGGTCACCCGCCCTAGGTTTATCACGGAACAACCCGTATACGTAAACAATTCCCAATAACCCTAACATAATCATAACATATAACACATTTAAAAAGAATATATAACATTTCCACATTCCAATATATCAAATCAAGATATTGAAAAATACCATGTTTAATCAAATCATTTTCAAAAACTTTTAAAAAGAGATTTTTGAATCAAAGTGTCCCATACCACTTTGAAGCGTTTAAAACATTAATGTCCATATAAATAAATCCTAAAACCCATTTTGAAAACATGGACATTAATTATAAATATTTATAAGATTAAATATTTAAGAATTTTAAAATTATATTTTAGTTAAAGAGTTTTTAACAAAAAGAGGGATGCTTTAATACAACTAATAGAAGAATAAATTTTAATTAAAACATTATAATATCATGAGAATAAAGGGATTAATGATAAAATATTTAAAAGGATAGTATATACACCATATAAGAGTGAATTGGTACATAACAACAATGCAGTCTCAATGGAAATGTAAATTGAGATAAAATCCTTTATAAAGATGGAATCCTTAAATTAATGATAAATCAATCTCATAATTATGTGTGAAAAATATAAATACACCCAATTTATGTGGATATTAATTTTAAAAAAATACAAGGAAATTCCCACATATTCATAGGATGACATAAATAAATAAATAAAAAGAATATCAACCCAAATAATGGAAATTGGGTTAAAGAGTTCCCTTACCGATTTTGTAACTTACAAAACATATGCCACTTGAAAGAAGGATCATAAAATGAAGATTTAAATACTCATAAATGATAGTATATTACACAAAGAGTACAATCATGGGCAGTACATACACCACACAAAGAAAATAGTGGCAATTATAGCATGAATCTCACGAGAATAAAAAAATGAGACGAAACCCTTTATCACGTTGTAATCAACTGAGTCGTATGACAAAATGTTAATAACCACCAAATGAATCACAAAATACCATGATTATAATGGGAATAATGAAAATATATATAAAATGGAAGTACAAAATACACCACATGTAATGAATAAGTGGCGAACAATGGAAATCTAACGGAATTCAATGTGAGATAAGAAAATCCCTTACAAAAGTTCGGCAGCCTAACGGCGCCACTATAAAATTATTAAAATGAATTGATGAGAGTAAGATGGGGGTCTCTATTAATATGAAAATACAAATTACAGTATGGTGAATTTAAAATAACATCCTCCAACATAATAATATGGAGAATAAATGAAATGACATAAAGGATAGTACTTGAAAAGAAAGAGAGAGGTCGGATCCCTTACCTCGTGTCTGACTTGACTCAATGGTTCTTTAATCTCCTGAATAATAAACTAAAGTTAATTTATACTTTCATAAGAACCCTTTACAAGTATATTATTCATTTTATATCACTTATTACCATGTTATAAACATTATGTAATCATTTAAGTTAATAATGTTCGTTTTGTCGATATTTGGTACTTGAGTAAAAAATGGACTTCTTATAATTAAATCTTGTTCATGTTGTCAAAGGATCATTATATCCAAAATGATATTAATTATTTATATATCATATATATCATATATATACAGTATATAAATGTATTTATAATGGTACATAATCTTTAGAGGTAAAAATGAAATGCACCGTTCATTGAGACGGTAAGCCGTACATATGCATGAACACTACTTTCATTTCTATTTCTTATTTTAATGGAATTAAAACATAATTATACATAGGTATATTATAATTACAATATAATATCATATATAATATCATTAAATTCATCCTTTATACATCCCACATAATTCATTAACGAATCACATTACTTTGAGGGGGTGGTAGTCCTCACTTCCTCAAATGAGATTATCGTATTTATCCACTATGGAAACCATAATGGATTGATATAAAAGGGTAGTACAAGAGCATAAAGAAATCATAAACATAATATATATCATATATAAATACAGTGCAATCATAATGGCCACCATGAGAGGCGGTAAGATGTAATTGCACAATCATTGTTTCGTGAGGTGTCAGTTTTCCATCCATAGAAACATTATGTTCTTCATCCATTAGATGGAGGTGTGTGTAAGTGTAGTTTGAAACCTTATAATAAAAACATCCTAGTATATTGAGGATACTGGTTTTGTTACAAAATAAAAGAATTAAGAATATTTTACGGGGTTGTAGAAGAAAAATAAAAGAAAACAATTTAAGAGAAACAGTTACCTTTAATTTAGGCAACTTCCTTTGGTTTAAAGCAAAAGTACATCTTAAGTGCCTTCTGCCTATGTTAAGGATTCTAGGAGGAGAAGAGGGATGTAGGGAGCTTAATTGGTCAGAGTTTGGGCCAGCCAAATTGCTTGAGAGGTGTGAGTAATTGCAAAGAAGTGGTCTCTTTTTGTAAGGGAGAGGCGGGGCTCTTTCGGAAAGAGTGAAAATATTATTTTATAATATAATGATATTCGGTTTCTAATGGTCCAAAAATCATTATGGTCGATGATAAGATGACTCATAACCGAAATAAAATCATCCAATCTGAATTGGACATGTTTTGGATAATATATTAATCATTATAATCTTATTTATTTTAATCATTTATTAATGAGGTAAATACTACATCATTATTGTGTCATAAATAATTTAATTTATTTTAGGTCTAAAAATTATAAAAAAACTACTATCATGTAGGAAATATTTTTATCTTTTAAATGAATATTTATAGTCGAAAATGGGACTTATATATCACCATATAAAAATTAATTACTAAATGATGTTTGTTAATGTCAATTTTGCCATTACATTAAATTAATTAATCTAAATTGTCATTTTCACTCCCATGTGGATCAATGGAGTCCAAAAATAGACCCAAAGATGCCCATGGTCGGTCATTACTCATCCAATAAGGTTAGGACAAGTGTTAAGGTTATTTGGAATTATTATAATATTCTTTTAACCTTGATTTACCCTATTTACCTTTAACCGTGGTAAATAAAAGTCAAAAATTACTATTCACCGAAAATTATTTTCATCTTAATGAACCACATTTTACTTCTTGATTACAACCATGTATTTTAGATTTTTTAAATTCAATTCATAGAAGTGGTAAATTTCATTTAAATGAAGAAGTCTGTTTTTTAACTACCACTAAGTGGTGTCACTATTCATTAAAAATTTATGTTTTTCGGAAAAATACCAAAAATTCAGCCTAAGCTATATTTGATATTCCGAATTCAAAAATGATGTCTATTTTTTCAATTTCAAAACATAGAAGTGGAATTAATTAATTTAAAAATTAATTCCCGCTGTTAAAACAAATAGCATGTTTTTAAAAAACAATAATTATCAAAAGATTGATACTTGTTTATGTCCAATTTCAAAGTGAAATTAAATCCAATGACCAACATTGGATTAAATAGTAAAAATATATTTTGATTACAATTTAAAACCAATTAAAAAGATAATATAACCATATAAATAAATTAGATTAAAAAGAACTTTTCAAGTAAAATACAATATTTTTCACTATTCATTAAAAAATGAACTTTATCAAAAAAATACGAAAAATTTACCCAAAGTAAAATTTGATGTCCCCATTCTAAAGAAGGATTTTATTTGTTCAATTATAAAGTATTAAAGTAACCAAAACTATATTTAACGAGGGTTCTCCATTAAATGGCGATAAATCAGCGTTTTAATGTAAATTATGCTTAAAATTGGATTCATTCATATATTATGCCTCTAACTTTTATTGGATAAATATAAATACATGTATAATCATATAATAGTTAGTTTTTTTCATTCCTATAAATAAAATTGCGAGGAGTTAACTACCATTTAAAATAATAATATTATATTATTAGTGTGCAACGTAAGATTGCAAAGAAACCCATTGTTGCGTAATAGGTACGCTATCGAACATAGCAACCCTTTTAATATTTCATTTACAAATATTAATATATATAAAAATCACTTATTCTTCATTTACCTGGGATGTTAATTTTTTGATTTATAATGAGATTATATTATTACCGTTTTATCTACTTTCTGACAGTGGATGTAATTTCACTTTGAAATTGGACACATACAAGTGCCACTATTTTGATAGTTATAATTTCATAAAAACACCCTCTTTGATTTTATAATGGGAATTAAATTTAAATTAATTTCTCCCACTTTTGTGTTCTAAATTTGGAAAAATGGATTCCTTATATGGAAATAGAAATTTGATATTTTTTAAATGATTATATTTTATTTTAAGACATTATGAATATTTACTTCAACAAATATTTTATTTACCATGGTTAAAGGGTAAATCTGGTAAATAAGGGAAATAAAATATTATTATTATAAAATTAAATTAACCTAAAATGTGTTCATTTTTTATTGGTTGACACGTATCCAACCATGGGCCTCCTTGGGTCGATTTTGGTACCCTAGTGAGTCACTTGAATGTGAAAATTAAACTTTCTATTAATTAATTTGAAGTAAACGAAAAATGATATAAACAAATATATTTTAGTAAAATAATTTTTATAAGGGGATATATAAGTTATCTTTTAGACTATAAATATTCATTTTAAAGCTAAAAATATTTCCAACATCATGGTATTTTTTATAATTTTTAGACGTCCAATAAATAATATTATTTATGATACAATATTGATGTTCTCTTTACCTCCTCAAATAGTGATTTAAATTAATGAAATTTTATATATTAAAATGATATCCAAAACTTGTCAAATATTTATTGGATGATTTTAATTCATACATGAGACACATAATCTTGGAAGTTAATGATATTTGGACCTTTAGAAACCGAAAATAATTATATAACCGAATAATATTTTCAAGCATTCCAAAAGAGCACCTCCCCCTTATAAAAAGGCCTCACCTCTAACCCATTTCTCACACCTCTCAACAACTGGGATCATCCAAACTCTACCCAATTAAGTTCCACACATCCCTTTCTTCCTATTATAAGCCTTACCATTAGTATAAGGCACTTAAAAGAAGCCTTTTGTTTCATACCAATGGGAGTTAACTGATTTAAATGTAACATCTCCTCTTATGTTTTTTTCTTTTATTTTACTTCTCTAACCCCCTAAACTATTTTTATTCCATTATATTATAACAAAAACAATATCTTAAATATACAAGGTTGTTTATTAGAGATTTAGTTTAATTACACTTACACACACCTCCATCTAATGGGTATAGAACATAATGTTTCTGTGGAAGTTGAACTACTGCCATACGTAACGATGATTGTTCAATATTCTAATACCATCCCTTATGGTGGCCATTATGATGGAACTATAATTATATATGATATTTATGATATTTATATTATCTATAATCTTATGTAATTCAATTTTATAGAATACCTTTATTCTTTTTAGGTTGTATGTATACGATATTTTCATTTGAGGAAGTGTAGACTACCGCCCCCTCAAAATGATACGACTGATTCATAACATACATGGAACGTATAAAGAATGGTGTTAATAAATTTTTTTAACATATATAAAATATTATATTATATTGGAATAATAATATACCTATGTATAATTTGGTTTTCTTTCCTTTAAAAAATGGATGTAGCGTTTGTGCGTACGTACAGATTACCATCTCCACAAACGCGATAAGATTCATTCCCATTCGAAACCATACGAGAATAATTTTTATTTTATTATTAAAAAAATATTTAATAACCTAATATCGTTGTGGATATTAATCAAATACATACTACACATAAAAAACATGACTTAATTGAAAAAACATATAAATGAAAACGAATCAATTAACTTATGAAACAATTATACTACAAAAATATTATTCACAAAGAAATATTAGAAGACAATATATGATATCATATTTATATTATTAGTTCCATTATAATTTAATAACAGTGATTTAACTATTATATAGGTGGTTAATTTACCCTCGACCAAGGAAATGTACAAGGTAATGGATAATTTCACAATCTCATTATTATCTGAGGATGTTTTTACATAAGTATCTACTATGACCTCTTTATCATCCACATAAAGGTTTGATTAAAATTTATCTACTTTTTTTAATATTTACTAGACTATTATTTAATTTCATTTATTCCCTTTTTTGAATTTTTATAAATTGTTTTGAATGAAATCATTCTATCATTTTCAAAACAAGGTACTTTATGACTTTTTTCATGAATTAAGGTAAGAATGTTTTTAGCTGATACGATTGGTGTGGTTATTTTCAGACATTATATCACCTATGAAGATTACCTTGAATTAATATAAAAATATTTTCAAAATAAATGTTTTCTTTAATAAAAATGTGACTCTTAAAAGATTTCAAAATTGAAATATATATTTCCCTCAAATATCGTTGATTTCAAATATGTCAACATCAATTGAAAAATTTTACACTTTTTCGAAGTGAAATAATTATGATAAAAATATTCCATATTGTATTTAAGTTTTAACATATGTTTTAATTTGGATTTTTATTTTTACACCATTCATGTTTATTGTTAATTTATTGAAATTTATTATTCTAGTTTAAATATGAGTGATTATGTTTTTATTCAACATTTTCATATGATGAATGTATTTGACTTAGTAATTGATGGGTGGAGCCCGCAATAGCACCTCAGTGCATCCGTTGGTCTGATGAGACAATTATATGTGGAATTGGTTGAGTCCTTTACTGATTTGATATATGGTTTTGGTCGAGGCCTTAATCATTTTTAGACGTAATGGCTGAGTCCATGAAACAATGTTTCAAAATTTCTAACATTATACATTCCCTAATTATGAAAATAATATTGATGGTTCATGTGGTTATTCCACTAGTAGAAGACCAATGACAATGTTTTATTATGAAATTATTTACGAAAATCATATTCCTACAACAAAAATTACATGTTTATTATTTTTAAAGGCATGAGTTTTCAATTATTCACCATTAATAATGTTTGTGTTATATTCCTCTATATTACATACTATTACTGAGCATTTGAGCTCAACCCTTTCATATGTTTCATTTTCCCATGATATGAAGATGTTAGTTATGAGTGACTTGCTGGCATAAGGTAAGAGACTAGGATGTTTCTAATGGAATAAATTAGTGTTGTATTTATTTTCATGTTGTAATGTTTAACTTATGTATATATCCTGTTTCAAATAATACTAAACTGATAGGTCTTTTAGGGCATGATTTCATGTATCATGCCAAAATTATGTAATAATTCACCGATTCATGGAAATTTAGGTCGGGGCACTATAGTTGGTATCAGATGAAGATTAGTATAATCCTTGGAGACTAGATTTTGATAAACACTGATTAGAGCACATTTTCCTATGATAGACTTTGAGGTTAAGTGTAGATGAACTTATGATAAGTTTGGTACTATAGATATTTTATGAGTCTTCGAAGCAATTAATCTCAGTTTGGATACATGCAGGTAGAGTCGGCTCTAGAATAGATGTACCTAGATGTGAAAACACCAACAAGGATTTTTGGGAATGACCTAGGGTATCCAAGTACATGACAATATGCCTTTCTTCACTCTTGGTTATGACACTCTCGGGGGATATGATTAGGATAATTAAAATTTTATTTACAAACCATTATGAAGTATTTATGAGTATATACATTATCAATGAAATAATTTTTATGATAATGGAATATATCAATAAAATGTCCTATTAATGTAATGTGTTTTACATGTTTTGAATTACATATTGAGATTCAAAAACTAATCTATTGTATGCCATTGTTTAGAAATAGTGCCTAGTTGAAGGAATAGAAACTATATCAATGCACATAATCAATGTAGGGAAATCACTCCAACTCAAGATAATTATGGTGGAACTGGTGATGAAACTAGTGCTAATCAGCTTATCACCATACTGGGAAAACTCACTCAGGATATGAATAATAACCTTACCCATATGGAGAACCCATATCCACAATGTGGAGGGTCAATGTTAGACCGATTCATGAGGAATCATCCACCAACATTATATGGTTCTACAAATCCATTTTTCGGTGAGAAATGGATAAATTGCTTATAGAAAATATTTAATGCTTTGGAGAGTAGCATAAGGGACAAAGTTTCCATTGTAGTTTATCGCCTCATGGGAGATGTAGACCAATGGTGGTCATTAATTCAAAACAGAACAGAGGATGAAGAAGTATCATGTATTGAATGGGTGATTTTAAAGAGATTTTCGTAGAAAAATACTTTCTTTTTGACCATCTAGCTTATATGTAAAGGCAATTTTTTAGTATGAGGCAAAAAGAGGAAGAAAAATTCGCAATGTATGAATCTAGATTTACAAGGTTAGCAAGGAATGATTCATATTATATACTTAACCCAAGAAGAAATATTTATCATTTCATTGATGGGTTAACAACATTTCATCGTTAAGCATTTGTCTCACAATCTATCTCATTGTTGGAAGATATTGTCTCTTATGTTATCAAGACAGAAAAGAAATTATCTATATACTATGACTTTAAAACAAAGAAAGAGAAGAAGGGATCTGAAGAACAAAATGGGAAAAAAAACTAGGAAGAAGGGAATAGTTTAGTTTCCACCCTGTGATAATTTTTTTATGGAAACACCATGGTGCCTGTCTATAAAGAATGGTAGTTTTTTACAAATATGGATAAAATGTTTACCAGGATTGGGATTTCAAGGAAAATAAAGAGGATGTCAATGTTGAATGGTACACTTTTCTGGAAATAGTTCATTATGAAAATTATTTCCTTAAGCTTCAAGGAAACTAACCTCCAAAAAGACTGAGGGAGCAAGGCCAAGCATATGTTGTTACTACAGTTTAAGTGGAATAATTAATGTATTTGTGTTTTTGGATTCCAGAATAATTTAATTGTTATAGGGAAAATGGGATATATATATATATATAATTATTTTACTTTAGTAATTTTTTTCATTATGGTTATATTATGATGAAGGTAGTCATATTTTTAGTATGTGATAATAAGAGAAACTTTACATTGTTTTGGGAATCTGATGATATAATTGATTATGGATTTTGAGGCCATTTAGAGGGAATTTGGGAAGATGTATTTTAGATATCTATAAAGGTTGGAATGGGTTAGTTTGATACATTGATAGTATTTATTAATATTATTTTTTTAATATTATAATAATATAATTTTAGAAAAAGGAAATCTTACAGGTCCTGTGATAACATGTTGCGTCCGACAAAGCTGCAAGAATTAAACCCAGAACCAATGTGCGAAAATGCTTTATGACCTACCACTAGCCTACATGAATTATATAGTTATTATAAATAATTTTTCTTCATGATATATCTCTATAAGGTTATATGATTATGATAAATATAATCTTTTTTAGTTATATAATCATTTGAAGTGAAATATGAGTTTGTGGTGGAAATTAGTTAAACGATGGAACTCTACTTATCAAGTGTATATATATATATATATATATTATTCAATGAAGAAATTATTTCTCAATATTTAGGTAAGGGATATTAAAACCAAAAATGTGTTATCCTAATACCTTAGGTTTTTTTGATCCAATGATAATTTAAATCATCTTAGATTATTGGCTTTCAAGCCCTCAAATTTTACACATGCTGGTGATTGATGACCTCAATCACACCCTATAAATATTTATGTTTTTTCCACCAATTATGTGTCTGTAATTGACAAAAATGTTCTCCTATTCAAACCCCTACGTTTGTGGGGATTTTTTCATTTCCCTTTTCCTCTTATTAAGACTAAATTTTATTAACCGTATTTCCAATGTGGTTTTTCCACAAAGGTATTTTCTATTTTCATCATCTTATTTTAGAAGAAAAATTTAAAATTTCAAGGATTAAATTTATTGAAATAAGGGAGAATGAAACACCGTAATATTTCAATGTACGTTATCCCTTCTATGTTATTCAATAACTTGAGCTGTACACAACACCGAGTTTGAGCACACCATGATTTGCCAAAATAACAATTAAAAAAAGAGGTTATGAAATGTATAAACTGTATTTTTAATTTTATATACATTATTTTATTTTAACATTAATATCATGTTTTTTAGAAAAAATATATGAACAAATTCATTTTTCTAATAAAAGAAGTATTTTTAAAAAAATGTAATTTAACCACCTTTTAATGGAGAATACTTTTAAATAAAATAATGGACTCTTTTTTATATTCATTTTTAAAAAATAAACTTCTTCATTAGAGTACGGACATACAAATTTTGTTTGGATATAATTTTTGTGTTTTTCCTTTAACTTTTATATTTTTATGAATAGTGAAAATTACTAAATTTAAATTTAAAATAACTATATTAATTATAAAAATTATATTTTTAAATTATACATTTTAAAGATTTTGATGTAAAATTATATTTTATTTATACCATTTATTATAATTTTGGTCATTAGTTGTAATTTCACTTTAAAATTGGACACAAACAAGTGTCGATCTATTGTAAGTTATTATTTCTAAAAAACATGCTCATTGTTTTGACAATAGGAATTAATTTTAAATTAATTTCTTCCACTTCTGTTTATTGAATTTGGAACGATAGATTCCATTTTTGGAATCAGGAGTTCCCAATTTTTTAAAATTGTTAATTTTATTTTTAGACATTATGAATATTTACTTTAGTAAATATTTTATTTACCCTGGTTAACGGGTAAATCTGGTAATAAGGGTAAAAAAATATTATTATAATAATATTAAATTACAGTAACATTTGTCTTATTCTAATCAGTTGATATATATTTCACCATGGCCATCCATGGGACAATTTTGGGAACCCATGGAGCCAATTGAGATTGATAATGACAGTTTATATTAATTAAAATAAAGTAAAGACAAAAATAAAATAACCATATATCTTTTATTAAAATAATTTATACAAGGGGTTATAAAAGTTATCATTTCGACAATAAATATTCATTTTATAGATAAAAAAATTTATGCATCATGGTATTTTTCATAATTTTTAGACATGATATAAATTAAATTTTTTATGATACAATATTGATGCATTGTTTACCTCATTAAAGAATTATGTAAATAAATGAGATTATAAAAATTAAAACAATATCCAAACCTATCTAATTCATATTGGATGATTTTATTTTGAACATAAGTCATCCAATCTTCAAATGTAATGGGTTTTTTTCATTTAGAAACCGAAAAGAATTATATAATAAAATAACATTTTCAAACATTTCTAAGGAACCCCTCCCCCTATAAAAATCCTCACCTCTAACCAATTAATCACACCTCTCAAGAAACATTGATCATCCAAAATCTACCCAATTAAGCTCCCTCCATCACTATATTCCTGTTATAATCATTACCTTAGGCATAAGTAACATCAAGGAAGCCTTTTGGTTCAATCCAAAGGGAGTTACCTGATTTAATGTTAACATCTCTTCTTATGTTCAATTCTTTTATTTTGCTTCTCCAACTCCATAAACTCTCATTATTCCATTCTCTTATAACAACACCAGTATTCACTATATACATGGTTTTTTATATGAGAATTATTTGTTGTACACATACACACATCTAGATCTAATGGGTATAGAACATAGTGTTTTTGTGAACGATGTACTACTGCCTAACGAAATGATGATTGTTCAATATTCTACTACCACCTCTTATGGAGACCATTATGATGGTAATGTAATTATATATGATATATATATGATATTTATATTATCTATAATCTTGGTAATTATCTTTCATTGTATACCCTTCTTCTCTTTGTGTTGTATATATACGATAATTTCATTTGAGAAAGTGTGGACTGCCACCCCCTCTAACTGATATGACTCGTTAATCCCATACATAAAATTCATAAAAGATGGTTTAAATTAACATAAATAACATATATAAAATGTAATATTATACCGTAATAATAACATACCTATGTATTATTTGGTTTTCATTCCTTTAAAAAAATGGAAGTAGCGTTCGTGCATACGTATACATTACCGTCTCCACAAACTCGATGAAATTCATTCCCAATTGTAACCATTCAAGAATAATTTTAATTTGATTATTAAAAATAATGTTTAGTAACATACTATCATTCTGGATATGAATCAAATACATATTATACATGACCAACATGGCATAGTGGACAAAAATTATAAATTAAAACGATCATATATCACCCGAAACAATGATACTACTAAAATATTATTAACAAAACAATATTAGAAGACAATATATTATATCATATTTAGGTATGAAGTTCTTGTATAACTTAATAACCTTTATTTATATTTTATTAATGAAGAAAATATACCCCTGACCAAAGAAAATTATTAGGTTATGGTTAATTCCACAATCTCTATATTTTCTGAGGTTGTTTTAGCATAACTATATATAGCGAATTCTTTATAATCCACATCCATGTTTCTTAAATATTTATTTTAAAACAAATTTATTTTTTATAATTACTAGACTATGGTTTAAAGTCCTTTATACCCTTTTTTAACATTTTATAAAATGGTTTGAATGGAATCCTTCTGTCATTTTCCAAACAAAGTACTTTATAAGATTTGTGACAAATTAAGGTAAGAATGATTTTTAATATATACGGCGGGTGTGGTTATTCTCCACCTTTATATAACCTTTGATTCTTACCTTACAAGATTATAATAATATTTTCAAAATAAATGATTTGTTTTATAATTATGTTACTCTGAAATTATTTCAATATAGAAAGATATATTTAACTCAAATTGTTTAGATTTCATCTATGTGAACATCATTTGATAAATTTTACACTTGATCATAGTTGATTTATTATGATACAAATAATATGTATTGTATTTAATATTTTGTGATATGTTTTACAATGGATGTGTTATGTTTATACCATTACTTGTTTAATTTTAATATATTGAAATTTCATATGCTAGTTTTAATATGAATGTTTATGTTATGATTCAACGTTTTCATATTAGGATTGTACTGGACCTAGTAATTGATGGGTACAACCCTTTACAGCTCCTCGGTGCGTTGTTTGGTCTCATTAGACAATTAGTGGTGGAATTGGCCAAGGACATTACTAATTTTATATATAGTTTATTTTGAGGACATAATCATTTTTAAACATCTGGGTCGAGGCCTTGAAAAAATGTTTCAGAATGTCTGACATTATACATTACGTCATTATGAAAATAATATTGAGGTTTTATGTGGTTATTTGACTTTTAGAATACCCATGACTATGTTTTATTTGGAATTAATTACTCAGCTCATATTCCTACCTTAAAGTGTACATATTTATTATTTGTAAAGTTATGTGTTTTCAATTATTCTCTATGACTAATGATTATATTATCTTCTGCTATATTTCTTACTCTTACTGAGCATTTGATCTCACCCATTTCTTATGTTTCATTTTCCCAGGATATGAAGATGTTAATTATTAGTGACTTGGAGGCATAATATTGGAGGCTTGGATGTTTCTAATGGAATAAATTATTGTTGTATTTCTTTTCAAGTTATAATGTTGAAATTATATATGAATCTTGTTTCCAATATTTCTGAACTGATCGGCCTTTCGGGACAAGATTCCTTGTAACATGCCAATATTATGTAATATTGCACTCGATCTGGGAAATTGGGTTCAGGGCATTACAAGAATAGTTTATTATCTCAAAACATTACGAGTAATTCAAATTGGATAACCTATTAGTGTTGATGGTAAGAGAAGATTGATCGGTTGACTTGTCATGGAACTCATGATTTGACAGTACACTAGAAAAAATAATTCTCTTGCATCCCATCTAGAAATATATGATGTCGGAATTCATCAAGGCATAACCTAATTTTGGAATTATGCATAATAAAAGGAATTACACAATGTAATTATATTTCTATATATTCTAGGTCATTAAAATGAATAACTCAATTATAGGATACTGATAAAAAAATATGGGTTTTCCAAATACATTAAATCTCATTGACTTGATAGCCTATTAAATAATCATAAATTTATGAATTAGAGGGCCTGAACTATTCATTGTTCATTCACTTATAAAATATTTATGTCCTCAATAACACCCTATAAATATTTATTCTTTTCTCCCATGTCCCATCTTCATTCTCCTTATATGTTCTCTTATGTGGAATGATAAATATATTTTACATTGTGTCGGCATTATAGATCAAAATTTCAATTTTTATGGCATATTTTATTATTCATTTTTACAATGTGGGTTTCTATGAATGAATAATTAATGTATTTAACATATTATAATGCATAATTATTTCAAAGATGAAATTCATTTCAAGGGGTAGAAAATAACACATCGAGATTTTTTGAATTTGTATTTTTTAAATTAATTTATCATTTTGGATATTGTTCATTTCTTGAAAAACTAAAAATATAATATATTATATTAATGAATTATGATTTAATTCCTTATATTCAAAACCAAGTTAATCATGTGAAACACGATACATAAACGTGGGATTGCTTTATATGGTATACAGAGGTTAGCTTGCATTATACACAACAATGAATTTCCTCAATGACTTGTGTAACACACAAGACCGAGCTTTAATAAAAAATAATATATTATTAAAATATGATTATTTCATATAGCCAGATAAAACCTAATCTCTAAATGAGGGTTTATGAATAGTATTTACTAATTTATGAAAATATATTGTTTACACATTATAATATTTCACAATTGTTTCTAATTAATCATAAATAAATAAAAAAATGGATTAACTATAAAATGAAATATTATAATGGTCACAATAATGGTTTAACATATAAAATTAAATTTTCATTTATGTCTTACAATTTTATAATTAAAAAATTCATTTTACATATAACATTTACTAGGCATATGTTTCAAACAATACCGAGTATCTACAAAACATTATTTTATATTTATAATTATTTAAAAGAAATTCATAAAACCTATACGTTAAAAAATAGTAACATTAATACTAATATCAAAATTTTAAAATATTTTTAACATGTTTTTAAATAAATATAACATATTGAGAATGAAATATATTATTTATGGTAATGTTTTTTTATGTTTAAAAACCCATTTTATCAAAAGAATCGCTTGAAATATTTTTTTGTGAAAATAAAAAATAATAATTTATAAAAAATTTGAAATTTAATTTGAAAAAAATATCATTTTTGAATTTATAATTTACAAATTATCCATGGAAGAAATTTTTTTTTTTTGAGAAAAAAAATATTTTTGTATGTGCTGAAAAAATGGTGGTCTTCTGTTAGAACCTAATTTTTTGAATAATTAATTATTAATGCTACATAATATTACAAAAAAATTTATGATCAAAATAGATAAATATTACATTTATTAATACAATTTAATTCATTACAATCAGTTTCACATTGAAATAGAATATAAAATTGGAATAACATATTTAACATCTTTCTTCATTAAAAACAAGTATCATCGACCAGTATATGGTGTTAACATTAATCATAACATTCCCATTTCAAGGAATTGAAATTAAAAAAACAAAAAAATTGTTTTATTCATTATAATATTTACATTCTTATAATATCAACCAAATTTTTTACAAAAAAAATATTATTAAATATTATTAAAATTAATAGTTTAGATTTTGGTAAAATTTAGATTAATTATGGAATAAACTATAATTTTATGAGGAAAAAACCTAACCACATGTCCAAAAAATACTTTTATAGCCATTAATCGTCCATAAAACTTATTTTATTTATTTATTATTGTTTTTATGTCTATTTGTTAGATAATGACATGTGCACACCTAACTGGTTTTCATATCATCAAAGTGAGTCCTTTTCCTTACCTATAAAAGGTCACAACCTCTCCTACTACCTTACACCTCTCAAAAGTCATTATTTATTTCCACAAAATCCCAATACACTTCCATTAAGTTCTATATTACTCTTATAATCTTTACTTTGGTTTAAATAAATCCACGGATACCTTTTGGCACAAAACAAAAGTAGTTACCCGAATTGGAGGTAATATATTCTCCCATGTCCTTTCTTTTATTTTCATTAAAAACCCCTACACATTCTTCATTAAATTATTTTATAAAAATTATCATCAATTTACTAGGGTTTTTTATTATATGTTTTCTATATACACCAATACATTCCTCTTTCAAATGGGTAAGGAAAATACAAATTTTGTGTATGGTGAACTATTTCCTTATGAAATGAGGATTCAACACCACCTATCATGGTGGAAATTATGGAGGAAACTATATTTATATATGTTATATATAATATTAAATATTTCATTAATATTTTTTATTCATTTTAATAATACGTACAATTTTTTACTTTTCATTTTGAGTTAATATTATAATATCATTTGAGAAAGTGTGGGTTATTTCCCCCTCAAAGAGATGTTATTCATTGACACACTAGAAGGAATTTATTAAGGATCAGTTTATTTTTCTTATATGATATATATATATATATATAATCAATTATGATCCTTTTTTAAATATATAATATAAATATACACATATGTGTATTTTTCATTTCTTTCTTTCAATACGATATTAAAGGCCGAAACAATGTTCATGATTAAGTATGAATTTCCATATCCATGAATGATGCATTCGAATTCATACATATATATAATATAAATTATTATTATAAAAATAAAATAAAAATGAATCTTATTTATATCATGGTTTATATTCTGTAAATATTTATATATATATATGGACCAATGATATAAAAAAATAAGACACAAGTGAAAAACCAAGAAAATAATACCCCATGCATAACCTTAACATAAAATTGCTAACATAAAAATAATATCAATTTATGATAAATCATTATATGTTATTATAAAAAAATAAAATGCTTATTTATATTATTAAAAATATTTTATTTACTATTAAGGTATTTTGAATGTTAAAGATGAGATTCAAGACACATGGTATTGTGAATTCATCTCACTTTTATATTCGATGAGATATGAGCTATGTTAACCACTCAATACTTTTGTGTGGTGTATACAATGAACATTATTTTAAATAAATAATCATATACATAAGTTTATTATTATTTAACTATCAATTTTATGATCATTCATTAATGGGGTTCAAATTTCAAATTATAAAAAATCAGTAAAACAATTTTTCCTCTACTTACCTTCATTGGGAGAAATGATTTGTTATTCACCAAAATAACTTTTACGAGGTGTATATAAATCCATTTTACATGATATATCATGATTATACATATTTTAATGGTATTTTATGATTGATGTAGTTTACTTTTTTTCACATTATAAATTTTTATGCCAAGTTACAGAGTAATATGTTTTATTGAGGCATTCCCATTGATTTTTGAAATTGTTTTTATGTATGATTTCATTATTGAAATATTATATCTGATATATCTAGTCATTAATTAGTTTTTATATCCTATGGTTATTCAATCAATATTCACATATTGGTACAAGTTTCTACTCTATGGTGCATATGATAGTTTTGAATCAGTTTTTGTGGAAGCCCAACATTACCCTCACTTTGGTCAAGAATTAGTGTCCTTTAAAAATAATGATTTATAAAAAATGACTCCTAGAATATTATACTAATATCATATGATCAATAAAATAATTTTTTATAATTTTTTATCTTTTAATAAATTTCTTTCTAGAATCTTATAATCTCTTTCTGACATATATAATTTTATGTCATTTGTACTATGAAAAAATGAATGTTCTATTTTCCTCATACAAAATGTACATGATTATATATATTCAATCCATTTGAGAATTCTTTTCATATTTAGTTGCTATTGTTTAAAAATATTTTTAAAAAAAATCACGGAAAATTTATTTCAAAATATTTTTATGTTTTATTTAAAAACCTTCATGTAATTTCATAGTAAATGGTTTTCAAATGTTTTTCATGTTATATTTATATGTTTCAAAACAATTATAAAATAAATTTCATTCAATTCATTTTCAAACATTCATTACGAGTTTTCAAATTTTTTTGTATGAAAATGGATTTTACTATGTTATGGTGATTTTTTTATTTTCATGGAAAAAAAATTCAAATGATTTCAAGTATTATTTATATGTTATGAATTTATTTTATATGACAATTATTCACAAGTAATTTTATGTATTAAAAATAAATTTTCAATGAATAATGTTTATTTTCCTCATAATTATTTTAAATATATTTCATAAAAATTTTCTATATATGATAACATTATTTGATGGTACAATTCCCTTATAGTGAATGATGAAAAGTTTACATTCATTATATTTCTAAGAATGGGATATGCTTAATGTCATGGTATTTATGAATTTCATTTCAAATTCATGAAATATATTCATTAGAACCCCATTTCATTTCATTGGATATGATTATAATAAAATGATTATGATGCCTTCCTATTTACATATGTAATGAAAGGATTGCAATTATATAATATCAATTTAATTTCTTAGGTCATGATATGATTATTTATGACCTTGTGGAAAAAGTATGAGTGATTTATTAATTATATGGGTGGGACCTATATATCTCTCAAATTTATTTGGTATATAATTATAGGTCATGAGATTTACTATAATAGTATTTGGAATGAATCTAGACTACCATGATATCCATGGCAATGAACAATAATTACCCTAATGGTAAAAAGAGGGAACTCATGAAAATAAGATGGACATTGGAGTGTAACATGACTACCAAGATGGTATGATGAGTAAACTCATGCTACTAGGATGGCCATGAGAGGGAACCATGACTAACAAGATCATATTATGAGTGAACCCATACTACCAAGATGGTCTAAGAAGTAATTCCTAGTATACCTTGGAAATCATATTATATACTTATGTGTCTACCAAAATTCCATGTTTTATTCCTATTTTAGACTTTTACGTCTTCTTTTCTTCATTTAATTATGATTCATATCAGTTGAACTTCCCTTTTTATCACAATTAATGCATATAATCTATTATAGCTATAGTATGAATTGAAATTTTCCTAATCATGGTCTCATACACTTATACACATAATTTCTATAACATATCTTTTTTATTTACACTTATAGAGCATTTTACATCACCCCTCTCCTATGATTCCTTTCCATTGTAATGATGAATGGTTCTCAGTAGAATTAATAAGGGGGAGATCTTTATGGTAGATATGGAAGATCATTCACAAGGATATAAGATATAGTTTCCATGTTTCCAAAGACAAAAAACAATTATGGTCATAAGGGATGTATTTTATAATATAATGAATATTCAAATAAAATGGTGTAATATCAATCACGAATCAACCAGCGTCGACTGAGAACCGGTCACCCGAGTCGGTCCACGACATGCCCTGAAAGGCGTTTCCAATCCCTACGGGCTTGCAAGCAGTGTCAGGCATAAAAATTTAACCGTTGGGAATGGTTTGTCCCATGAACAATATATGAAAAAATAATCAAAACTGGTGATAAAAATGAAAACTAGTAGTGAAATGAAAAAAACGAACATACCTCCATTTTACCTTATAGGTCACCACCAAAATCCGACTCAAACATTGTCCAACACTGAGCAACTAATCTAGGAACCTAAACAAAAACAACACCTATAAATGAATGAATATGATATGCACGAGCACTGAGATGCTCAATAGGGATGCCAACAATAACCACAGAATCTAGGTATTCTTTTTCAAAAAACAATTAAATAGAATAGGATTGAAATATCAATATAAATGTTGGTTTTTCATATTTTAAAATAAGTAACATGTTTTTCCACTTCAAAACCCAACACATGATGCATACCATTTCCAAAATCATTTTTTATTTTATAAATAAAATCAAAAATAGAATGTACCAAAGCCGAGCTAGAGTAAAACAATTAAAATGTGAAAACTAAAACTAAAATAGTGCAATTGAATGTAAACAAGAAATTAAAATAATCATGTTACCATGTGGGATCCGATTCAACCCAATAAGACAACTGGACATACTTGGTTTTAGATCCACCTACCATCTTATAGTGAAGCTCCTAAGAGAAAAACCCATTGGCCACTCGAAACTGTCTAATCCAGTGAGAAAGCCCTCATGGACTAACAACAAATCCATGGTGTACCAACCCATCTAATCAGGGTTGATCATCAACCATCACTCGATCATCTAAAAGACACCCAGTAACCCCTTACGGTTTCAATAATATAATGTTAGTAGGAAGTTCATCGAACAAGTGACACATCTCACCGCACTTGCCTTCCCCAAATAGGGATTCTTCTTATGTGTTCACCTATAAAGGGTTACGCTAGACAGGATCGCCCCCAAATATTAATTCAATCATTTCACATTAACAAACTACCAATTGGTCCATCAAATAACTTAAGCATTCAAATAATCATTTAAAACACCATCTATTTCCAACTGGGAATTCACATTTTCCGAATCACAATATTTTCAAAAATTACCACAAAACACCACCATTAGAATTAAAATTCCACATGGAACAACATGTTTACACACCCAAATACATTTACCAAAATAGATTAAATTTATTTCTAGAACCATTTCCAAGTATACTATATCAAATGGGCCATTATCATTCTAAAACTCACATTAAAACGTGTCTCAATGCATAACAACCATGTTTTAATGAAAATATAAAAACCATTCAAATATTTCATACAAAGGGACTCAAATATCATTTAGAAAACAAGGACCATTTTCCCAAAGTAACCATTAAATTTCAATAAAAACCTAAACATACACCAAAACACCATGCAACCTAGATTAACATTGCAAGAATTATTTAATAAATCATTTACCCATCTAATAAAAGGTTTTAAAATTATACAACAATGTATTTTATCACAATTCCACCAATTCCACATGTAGATCCCACTTTAAAACAAAATTCATACCCAAACCCTTCAAAATTACTTTAACACATTTTAAATCATTTCATTGTATTATACATCATTCCCCTTTAAAATAATTTTCATTCGAGATTTGAGTAAAACATGCCATTCCGTGAAATGTGCCAAAGAACCCCTATTCCAAACCCACACCAAAAGACTATTTTCAACCAACCAAACACATCTTAATTAAGGGAATCTCACTAAATTAATTATAACCAAAATACCCCTAGCAAAGACTTTTCCGAAATGGTTCTAATGTCATGTCCAAGTCCACATTCCGAAGATATTATCAAACGAACATTTTCAAACATTAGTAAAAATGTTCTGTTTAATAAAATGTGTCAAACATGTCCATAAATTTATCAAAAAAGGTGAAGATGTATATGCACAGATAAAGAAATGAAAAAAAAATATCTTAAAAAAATCCAACTACCATAACCACACCATGTTAATAGAATGACATGCATTACCTATGTGCAGTCCATATAATTTTTTTTAGAAAAACGCTCGTGTATCAAATATATTACTTTGGAAGGGAGAATAATGTAAACACCTACCTCAAAAACGTGAGAATGAAATGAAACCTTCAACAGAAAGATGAAGATAGCCTTGTGGTCCCTTCACACACCCTAATGTCCATGAAAACCTAGATGAACATCAACAATAATAATTAGGGTTCGACTGAACAATGAAACATCTGTATAAAAACCTCTCTGATAGAGGAATCCATACCATAGGGAGAACCAATCCACGTGGCGGGGGCAGTTGTTGTAGGAGACAATGCCAGCTATGGAGGTGTTCGTGCAGGTCAATCAAGAGAGTGGTCAGAGGGGCATGGTCGGAGTGCGAGATAGTGAGGGGAGGGGGGTGTTCAGAAGCTAGTCATATAGGGGAGGCCGCTCCAGACATAGTCGTTGCCTGAAATGGGAGGTCGCACTAGACTGGGAGTGGGAGGCTTCCTCGGACGGGGGCTTTGAAAGAAGGAGGCCGACTATGTTGGTTGGGAGGTGTGTGTAGGAGACGACAGGGGGTGCAGGGATATGAGATATAATGGATGGACGAGGTGGCCAGAGAGAGGTACGGCCTGGCCATAACAGGAGAAGGCTAGAGGGGGAAAGGCTCCTGGTGCATACAGGCGGAGGAAGGGGAGGTGAGGGTGGCTCGTGTAGGATTTGAGGAAGGGGGTTGGCTGGGAGTTAGGGTTTTTCATTTATATTTCTTCATTTTATAATAATAATAATATTATTATTAGTATTATTATTAAAAAAACATATCATTGTTATTATTATTGTTAAACAGTTTATAAAATTCAGTTTAATTTAATTTAACTAACTTTGATTTATTTTTTCCATTTACCCTTTAAATTTATTCAATTATTTATTTCAGAAAATGGGGTAGCTGTTTTTTTCACCTTCAGTCTAATGCACAACTGAGAAAATAGTGCCCAAACCATGCCACATGGTACTACCCGCTTGTAGTGTCAGATCGCACGTTTGCTGCACGATTTTATGAATTGTGCATTAGTCGAGTGCCAAAACTTCGATACACCCAAACGTTCATGCGTCCACCACAATGTTACTCCAAACCACATGGGATGATCGTGCAGAAGTAGAAAATAATTGTCTGAAACCAAAAATAATAATTAATGAAATTAAAAATAATATATTAGTGAAGTCGAGATGTGACAATTGTTCCCACCACTGACACATTTTTCCCACAGAAAGTCATGAAGTCATACGCTGTTCATGAAATGAGTCCATGTCTGAATAGAACTAGATGAACTGAAGAAAAATGAGAATATCGGGATGACCTATTTATATATAGGTCACACATGACCGATTCAGGAGAAAAAATTCTTAAGCTTGGGGGACAACACGAAGGGGGTCACTCCATTAAAAGAACTCAAGTAGAGAAAAAATTTAACAAACAAACATACCATCCTGGGAAGGATGGATACACAGAAACTCCAATCCAATCCAAACACACTTCTATTTCACAAGTGATCAACAACTCAGTAGAAACATGGATCTCTCGACCTAGACCAGAATCTCCCAACACTAGGAGAAAAACCATTGAGAAGTACATATTCTCAAATAGTGAATCTGAGAATAACGACAAGCCTTGACTCCTCTACATGCACTTACACATCCAAATAAACTCATCTAGACTGAGATCAACCCATACATGATCCAAAAACACTTTTGTGGAAAATTTTAGAGTTAGGAAACCATGATCATATAAACAAAACAATCAGTATTACAATAGAAAAATACCACCATTACTTTATGACAAAACAATGAACCCACACCAACATCAAAACTTATAATGTAGGAAAAATAAGAATGAAAATAAATTAAATGTTCCACTACCAACACAGAATAAAAATCCCAATCCAAGGCTTCACACCCGTGACAAAAACTGACTGTCCATGAGCTTCACCACAAGAACTGTGGATGTGGTTCTGATGGGTGAAGCATCCCTTGAATCACAGTAATGCACTGGAATTTCTCCAGTCACAAATTCTTTTTCATGACATGCATCCTATAGAACATATCCAAGTAACGCATACATGATCAATGATGACACGACTTCAAAGGAATAAGACATGATATCTTCACTTGCCCGAACCGACCACACTGGTGACACACCACCAAATGTTATGAATAATTGGAAGCTAGAACAATTTTAGGGGGCTCTATAGAGACAGGTCCCTCTGGCGCACACTGTTTTCATGATGGGGATCCTTTAGGATCAACTGGATTCACAGGATAGCCAACCATCTGAGCTCCAGAGATGAACTCAACTAAGAATTCCACATCCACTAGTTTCTCGAAACAATGGTCTTTAAAAAGAAGAAATCACTCTGTGATCTATTGACGAAGGCCCCCAATGAAGAGGGATGTCTTCATTAAATCCTATGAAACTACCTCAAGAGATAACTTCATGAGTTCTTTGATATGGTCAACATATGGTTTCATTGTCTATTGGCCTTGTTGAATACGCATGAGCTATTAACGTTTCATCATATTCACCTATTCAGGTATAAAGTATCAAACGAAGACAGGTTTAAAGACATCCAACATCATCCCAACTTGTAGTGATGGCGGGGAAAATGAATCTCATTCGTCCAGTGCTGGACCATTGAATAAACACAAAATGACACACACTGTCACATCATTAGGAGTTCCCAATACCATAAATACATGCTTGACTTCTTCATCCACTCTACTACCTCTAATAGTCTATAATCACCATGAAGGATGGAAAATTTCAAATATAGACAAAAAACGGGACATGACTTTTCGAAAACCATGGAGAACATTCTGGGAGGTATTTTCTGAACAACATATTAAACATAGGGCCAAAAATGATATCATGACAAATAAACATCATTGAAAGCACTATCATCCAAAAACAACCAGTTCAAAACCCAAAACAAAATATAACCACAACCAAAAAATCACTTTTTTAATCTCTTTTCATTTTGTATTTCAAAAATAGATTCTTTCAAAGCCAATTTCCAAATACAAAGTCCACATTTCAATACAAAATCAATTTCCAAAAAGTCATTTTCCCTTTTTAAAATCACTTTAGAAATACATACTAAAGCCATTAATTCCAAGTGCACAGCCCAGTAATCCCAAGAATCATTGCACATATCTTCATCCACATTCATCCATACACACCAACACGCACTTCCCATGTATTCACTCACATGTGTAAACATTCAAAAATAGTACTCTAGGTTGCACCCAAACCATATCCCTACAAGTTCAATGAAATCACCGGATTTTTAGACCAAGAGATTTCAATATTAAAAATCCTTTTCACAAATTTAAATCCAATTAAAATAAATTAGTTTCATTTAATAAAGACACTAAATGTGTAGCTACACCAATCCGAACCATGACAACACTCAACGTTCATCAAACTACCAGGATCAAGGACTACTACTTAAACTTAACCAGGAGACATGATAGTTGGCCATGGACCAAGTATGTATCAACTACTTGGAGGAACTTAAACAGTGTAATCATAATCCAAACGGGAAACTACTCCATGTGAAATCATGATGTAACATTATCTTGCCTTCGTTCTCATCCATCAATCTAAAACAATCAAGAACAAAACAAGGGATAAATTCTTGGACTACCCCGATGATTTGAGGTTCATAACCAGTGAGGTTTGATGAAGACTTTCTCCCACCTACCTCTCGAGTCTCGACAGTCCCATTATCCATCCACCAAACACCCAAAACAGCAAGGGCCTCATCTGATACCTTTTTTTCCTGAACCAACCTGGGTCGACCCTTAACCGGTCACCTGATCTACTTTCTGACATTACACGAAGGGAATTCCTGATCCTCACTGGCTAGAAACCAGTGTCATTTATAAAAATATTTCCATTGCAATGATTTTCCCATTAAAAAATTTTGAAAAAATTATCCAAACTAACTAAAGAAATGAAAACTAGCAGTTAAATGAAAATAAAACATAACATACCTCTTTGTGACTTTCTATGTCACCAACCAACTAAGACTCAAACATTATCCAACACTGAGCAACTATACCTAGAACCCAAAAAATAACAACACCTACATCTAAAATAATATGATAGGTGTGAGCACTAAGATGCTCAGTACTGATGTCAAATATAACAACTAAAAACACGTATTCCCTTTCCAAAAGAAATCCAATGGCACAAGTTTCAAATATCAATATAAAATTTGGGATTTCTCATTTAAAAATATGAAACATGTTTATCCCATTTCAAAAACCCAAAACAAGATACATACAATTTCGAATATCATTTGTAACTTTATAAATAAAAGCCAAAACAAAATCAACCAAAACTGGGCCAGAGTAAAATAAGTAAAATTATGAAACGATAAATAAACTAGTGCAATAGAATGCAAACAAGTAATATAAATAAACCAGTAACCATGGGTGATCCTAAACATCCCTATAAGACCTCAAGACGTACTCGGTTTCTGGACCAGCTATCGGTGTATGGAGAAGCTCCTAAGTCAATAACCAATTGGTTGACAAAAATCAATCAATCTGGTGGAAAACCCATCCTGGCCTAACAACAAATCCAGGGGTTCCAACCCATCTAATCAGGGTTGATCAGCAATGGTCACTCGATCATTTATAAGACTCCAAAAAACCAATGGTGGTTACAATAATATCATGTAATTAGCAATACCATTGTACACGTGTCTCATCTCACCAAACCATCCTTCCACAAACATAGACATTTCTTATGTGTTCACCCTTAGTGGGCTACCCTAAATAAGATCACCCCAAATGCACTTTCAATCTTTTAACATTAACAAAGTTCCAACTGGTCCATCACATCAAAAAAGCATTCATACTATCTTTTAAAACACCTTTTGTTTACAACCCAACATTCACTTTTTCTGAATCAAATTCATTTAAAAAAGTCACCAAAAAACCTCACATTTAGTAGAAAAAAACCACATTGGACATCAAGGTTACACAACCAAATAAATTTACCAAAATATATTCAAATTATTAGTAGAATAATTTCCAAGTATACTATGTCGAACAGGAAATTAACATTCTCAAACTCACAAAAAAACTCGTTTCAAAGCTAAACAACCATGTATTACCGAACACATTAAACCCATTCAAATAAATCATACAAATGGGCCCAAAAATCATTTATAATGGTAACACCCCAAGCTTCCACGGTACTTTTCCCTTCGAATAATGCAATGGAATGCATTGTACGCAACTTCGAGATTTTAACACACCACAACCAATCAAACTAGCTGTTATGAATAGTAATACCTACTATTTGAAATTTTATAAATTCTATCTCTCAAAATGGAATACATTTTTGGATTTGGAATATTGGAATTATCCTAGGGTGAAATTTTGGTACTTTTCGGATAACTTTCATATTTTGATGAATAGTGAAATTTAGTAAATTTTAATTAAAAACAACTTTTTTAATCAAAATAATTAATAGTGATAAATTATGAATTTGAGTGGTTTTAAAGTATATTTAGAATATATTTTTACCATGTAATACAAAATGGGTCATTGAACATAATTTCACATTTAAACCAGACATAAACAATTGCCAATCTTTTGATAGTTATTATCTCGTAAAAACACGCTTTTTGTTTTAACAACGAGAATTAATTTTAAATTAATTCTGCCACTTATGTGTTTTGAATTTAGATAAATGTATTCAATATTAGGAATCAGGATTTTCAAATTGTGTAAATAGTTAACTTTTATTTTTAGACATTTTGGATAATTACTTCGGTAAATATTTTATTTACCATGGTTAAAGGGTAAACCCGGTAAACAAGGGTTAACAAATAATATTATAATAATACTAAATTACCCTAAAACGTGTCTTAACCCTATTTGTTAATACATGGTCGACCATGGGTATCTATGGGTTGATTTTGGGACCCCATGGATCCACTTGTAAGTGACAATGACACTTTATTTTAATTAAGTTAAAATAAAAACAAAAATGACACAAGCATATATCTTTTAGAAAAAAAATTGTTACATAGGGTTATATATGTTGTATTTTAGACTATAAATATTCATTAGAAATCTAAAAATATTTCCTACATAATTATATTTTATTTATAATTTTTAGACATTAAATAAGTTGATTTATTTATGAAACAATGGTGATGTAGTAATTACAATAATAGTGAAAAATTAGAATATTTGATATTATAAATACCCAAATGAATATAATTTGAGACTTTTGTTGAATTAAAATAATTTACTAGGTTTCTATGACATATTAGTATTTATTTAATTAACGTCTTTCTAAGTAATCATTATGTAATGTGTTTCAAAAAAACAACTATTGAATAGTGTGAAAATTGACATAAAATAGTTTTTAAAACAAATATTATATTATTAATTGATATTAAATTCCTAAAAACCTATGGTTCATCCAAGAGACTTATATCATGATATTTATATCATTAATGGACCACTTGGGGGTCTCTATTATGTATAAAGTAAGTTTATTAACTATATAATATAAAAATACAAAGTGACATGGTAAATGTCAAACTAATTAACTAAGAGTTAAAACTAAAAGATAAGGTTAATATAGTGACCCGAACCTATCTAAATTCTATTGGCTGAATGGTTTTCGACCTATCCCCACCATAACTTTTTAATAATCAACTTTTTAGCCTTTAGAAACTGAATATTAATTTATTATAAATTAATATTTCTAGCTTTTCCAAAGGTTCCCCTCACCCCTCTTATAAAAGAACACTCCTCCTTCTCATTTCTTCACACCATAAAAGCCTTTTGGTTCGGCCAAACCCTGCCCAAATACTCTCTCAACTTCTCTCAATACATCCTAGATTCATTATTGTTATCATAAATCCATCCTAAGGATCCCTTTTGATCAAATCAAAAGGAAGAACCCGAAGAAGAGGTAATGTTTTCACAACCCCTTTTCAAGTTCCTTTCTTCTTCCACTTATTATTTCTTTGTTATTACCATTATAAAAACATAACTCCAGTATCATATATATAATGTGATGTTATTATAAATATGTTACAACCATATTCAGTATTCTATCCATCCATTGAATAACATGTCATCATACGTGCGTACGTACGGCTTACCGTCTCCACGTCGTGGTGTAATTGTTATTGAATTTATTATTATTTGTATGGGTATAATAATGATTTGTAACTCATGTAAATAATAAATATAACATGATAATGATTCTGTATATTTTATATACCATCCAATTATATATTATTTTAACATCAAAAGAATGATATTGTCGCTCGTGCGTACGTACGAACTACCGTCTCCACGAACGCGATGAGATTCATTCTCCATCATATCCATTCAAGTAAAATTATAATTTGATGATTTAAAAATAGTATCTATGGGCATGATATCATTCTGGATATGAATAATATACATCCCATTAATAACTAATATGGCTCACATAATAAAGAATATAAAGTAAAATGAACCCGTTAACACCTGAAATGACGATAATTCTAAGATATTATTAACAAAGCAATGTTAAAAGATCATATATGATATAATATTAAAGTAAATGATTCTTGTATAATTAAATAACAATTATTTTACCATTATACAGGAGGTTAACCTACCGTCGACCAAGAAAAAAAGTACAAAGTAAGGGATTTTCTTATCTCACTTTCAATTCCGTGAGATTTCTATTGTTCGCCACTAAATTATTGAAAGTGGGGTATTGTGTACTGCCATTTGATATATATAATCATGATTTTCTTTATATTCATGTTATTATGTAAATCATTTTATAGTTATTAACTTTTTCCCATACGACTCAGTTGATTAACTTGGAAAGGAGTTTCTTATCTCACTCTTAATTCCGTGAGAATTCCATTGTTCACCACTTATTTATTGCATGTGGTGTATGTGTACTACCCATGATTGTATTAATTGTGTAATATACATCAATTTATGGGTATTTACATCATCATTGTATGATCCTTATTTCATGGGTGCATGTTTCATAAGTTACCAAATGGATAAGGGAATTTGAAATTTCAATTTCCAATTATTCGGCTTTACGCAAACTTCATTGATTATTTTACTCCGAGATTATGTGTGGAATTACTATTCATTTTATTATGTCATATTTTCCACTACCCTTTCTGTGTATATACTTTTTATACACGTAATCACTCCATTGATAAATTCTCAAGTGATCGGTATGAACTTGATAAGAGTAATTTTAACTCAATCTCCATTTGTTGAGTTAAATATCCAATTCATTGGTGTTGTTTTTACAAGAATATGTGTGAATGTAATCTGATTGATTTACACTAAATATCCAATAATATTGAGTGTATTTATATTTTTCACACATAATTATGTCGTTTATTTATCCTTAACCTAAGGATACGGACTTTATGAGAGATTTCATCTCAATTTAAATTCCATTGATACTTCTTGGTTGTTATACACCAAATCACTTTTATGTGGTGTATATAATGTACTTTGACATAGTATATCATGAATCTATTTATTCTCATGATTTTACAAAGTTTTTATTACCTCAATTATTTGTATTCAAGTTTCGCTTTTTTGGTTAGAATCTCTAACTAAAATACCATTTTTAAATATTTATAGACTTATTCTTCTAAATATTTCTCCTTAATGTCCATGTTTTAAAAAATGGTTTTAAGGATTTATTTATATGGACATTAAAGTTTTAAAATTAATACTCCTTTTAAAAGTTTCAAAGTGGTATGGGACACTTTGAATCAAAAATCTATTTTTAAATGGCTTCTTGACAAATAGTGTGACATTTAAATGTTTTCAAGAAAAGGGGGATATTTCTCTCAAATAGTTTTGATGATTATTTTCATCTATGTCAACATCCTTCATTATTCTTGATTGAGGTTAATGTGATACATTACAATATTCCATATTGTATCGAATGAGTTATGTTTGACTGTGGATGTGCTATTTTTATACCATTCATGGTTTGTGGTAAAAGTATTGACATTTCGTATGCTAGTTTTAATACGAATGTTTATGTTATGTTTAAACCTGTTAATATGAAGAATGAATTAGACTTAATAAGTGACGGGTGGAGCCCGTTATAGCTCCTCGATGCATCGGTATGTCTCATGAGACAAACTAGTGTCTTGACACAAGGCCTTGGCAAAATCTTATATGTAGTTTTGGCACGAGGCCTTGGCTATGTGGTTATGATAGTCTGGCATTATGCATTCCATCATTATGAAAGTGGTTATTGATATTACATGTGATTATTCGATTAGTATAATATCCATGTGAATAAGTAAATGGAATTATTTCATTTTATTTTTGCCATAATATGTTGAAGTTCAAGTTTAAAAGGCTTTTTTAGTTATACATTTCCTTAAATGTTTATTCTTATTTATAATAGTTTCCTCTATATTGTTATCCTTACTAGGCATTTCAGCTCACCCCTTTTCTATGTTTTATTTTTTCCATGAAGTGAAGAAGTAAATTATGAATGACCTGCAGGGATATTATGAGGGGATAATAGTGTGGATTATGGAGACAATATGTTGTTGTATTAGTTTTTCACATCATGATGTAATGTAAAACGTTATGAATATATAGAGCGCTTCCAAGGTTACTAAACCAACCGGTCTTTCGAGATTTGATCTTTCTTGTGATCATGCCAATGTTAAGTAATAATGCACCAACTCTGGGAAACTGAGGTCGGGGTGTTACAGTTGGTATCAGAGGAAGTTTAGTACAATCCTTGGAAGCTAGATTTAGATAAACTCTGATTAGATCACGTAGACCTAAGATGAACTTTTATGATTAATATAGAAGAACTTCCTAGAATTTTGGCATTGTAGAGATTTTGTGAGTTTTCTAAGCAATACAACCCTGTCTGGATACGAGCAGCTAGAGGCGGCTCTGGAACAGATGTACCTAGGGGTAAAATGCGAAAACACCGCTTTGAGCTAGACTCAAACGGGAACTGGTGCACGACAACGGGCCTTGCTGCACTGTTGGTTACGACACTCCCGGGGGATATGCATAGGATCATTTACATTTTCATTACAGACCGATTTAAGTAATATATATATAAGATGAGAGTAAATGACCTTTGTTAATCCTAATATGTTTCAAATTGAGAATATGGTGACATGTTAATATATAAATGATTTTACGACTATTGATACTCACACAATGCTTTCTGGTTTTAGTCAATGGCTGGATTCCAAGGAAGTCATAGTGACTTTGAGAATGATGTACAAGGTGGGAATGGTGGTGGAAATGAGCAAGAAAATGGAATGTTGATAGGCGTAAAAGATATCGTCTTTTTTCCAAATCAGTTTTCAAAAAATTTGATCAACAACATATATATTAACAAAATCCCAGACTCAAAAAGGAAGAGAAAGGTGATGAATGATAAGAGCTCCAGAAATGGAGACCATGGAGAAAAGAACCCACAATTTTCATAATGCAGGAAATGTGGAAGGAGACGCCCAGTAAAGTGTCTCAATGGGACAACAGAATGCTTTACGCGCGGGAAGGAAGGACATAAAGTGAAGAATTGCCGAAGAAAAATGATGAGTACTATGGAAGAAGATAAAAATGGTCCCACAAGTCCATTTACAGTAATTTTCCGTAAATGTAGGGGACCTGGACATTACCCGAGTGAATGTCCTATTCTATATGATATTTTCTTGGTCAAAGAAGAAGCTATGTGGAAATAAATGATTGGAGAAATGTTTAAAAAGTATTAGTGCTCTTTGTTTATGGGTATACTTTGGAATAATTTTCTCCTGTATTTGTAACCCCGCATTTTGCGATGTGAGAATGATATTTGAGGAAGAATTGACTCTTCTCTTGTGGATATAGGTATAAATAACCATTTGGTTTTATATGATCATTGGGGGTTGAAAGAATTATAAGTTATTAAAATTTGGGATGAAAATGTAAGGTATGATATAACATTTGTGGTTGAATTATTATATTTTGAAGAATTTATCTCATTTTGGTAATATTATAAAATATAGTTTTTTAAAAAGGACAACACGTAGACCGTGTGACAACCCGTCGCATCGGACAAAGCCGTGGGAATCGAACCCACAACCAAAGTGCGATTGGGATTTATCGCCTACCACTGGACTACGTGAAGTCCCTGGTTAGTGTGACTATTTTTTTAGTAAAATGATTTTATTGATCAATAATAATTTGATTTGGGTTCTTATGTCTTATCAAATAAATACCCTTGGTATAGGAAAATGATTTGGTGATTAAGTGATAAATGTTATTTTGGAAGATGTTCGCTTTGTTGGGAACACTATATGCCCAAGGAAAATAGAATTCAATGGGGTTTCATTTGTAGAGTAATGGTAGATTTTTATCTACATTTTTTATTGTTGATTAATAGTGATTTGTGTTATTTATGGAAATGATTATCCTATAACAAAGAATATGTGATGATGTTAATTACTTTTAATTATGTGACTTTAAGAGTGTTTGATGTCATTTGGAGATACAATTTAACATGGGAGACTACATAATCAAATTCTTCTATGTTTTGGGATTCAATATTAGTTTGTATTATATTGAAGGATTTTAAGGACAATTGATTATTGAATGGTATTTATTTAACTTTGGGGTATTGTTGGTTTAATTTTAGAAATTAAGACTAGTGCATATTTATCTCAAGGAATATCCTTTTGGGGGATCATTAGATCTTTCACTAACCATTTTGGTTTTGATTAATCTTCAAAGAAAATGTAAATATATAGTTTATCCTGCATGGATCATGTGATTCTATAGAAGATTATTCTACCTCTTCCAGTGTGACCAAGTCTTCTTAAATACTCATCGTTTAAAAAAAATTGAGTTAGTGGTGGAAATTTATTAAAGAATGAAACTCTACATAAAAAGTAAGTATATCTCTTAATGTTCTTAGTCAATATCATAAATGAATTCCTCGTCCTTATGTAATGTAACTTAAAACAAAAAAAAATGTTGTCTGTTTACTTTCCTACTAGGAGACTAATGGTCGTCTGTCCCAACAAAAGTTTGTGGTTTTATTATTGTTATCTTTCTCCAGATCATGATTTCTATCCCTCTCTATCAGAACTTGACACGTAGTTTATCATCCATATCCATGTTTTCCTAAATGGAATCCGAGTATGGGTTATCTTGGATGACCTTTATATCTCTCTTTCTTTCTTTTAAAGTGATAGTTTTATTGACTCTTTTTCTGATGTGGGACTTTCCATTATATTCCCAAGCACAATTTTAAAAATTGCGCAGACGCAATTTATTGAAGGAGGGTAGAACGTAACACCCCAATATTCCACGGTACGTTTCCCTTAGAATAATGCAATGGCGTGCATTGTACGCAACTTCGAGATTTTAACACACCACAACCAATCAAACTAGCTGTTATGAATAGTAATACCTACTTTTTGAAATTTTATAAATTTTATCTCTCAAAATGGACTTCATTTTTGGATTCAGAATATCGAAATTAGCCTAGGGTGAAATTTTGGTACTTTTCAGATAACTTTCATATTTTGATGAATAATGAAATTTACTAAATTTTAATTAAAAACAACTTTTTTAATCAAAATAATTAATAGTGATAAATTATGAATTTGAGTGGTTTTAAATTATATTTTGAACATATTTTTACCATGTAATAAAATTTGGGTCATTGAACATAATTTCATATTTAAACCAGACATAAACAAGTCCCAATCTTTTGATAGTTATTATCTCTTAAAAACACGCTTTTTGTTTTAACAACGAGAATTAATTTTAAATTAATTTCTTCCACTTACGTGTTTTGAATATAGAAAAATGTATTCCATATTTGGAATCAGGATTTTCAAATTGTGTAAATAGGTAACTTTTATTTTTAAACATTTTGGATAATTACTTCAGTAAATATTTTATTTACCATGGTTAAAGGGTAAACCCGGTAAAAAAGAGTTAACAAATAATATTATAATAATAATAAATTACCCTAAAACGTGTCTTAACCCTATTGGTTAATACATGGTCGACCATGGGTATCTTTGGGTCGATTTTGGGACCCCATGGATCCACTTGTAACTGATAATGACACTTTATTTTAATTAAGTTAAAATAAATACAAAAATGACACAAGCATATATCTTTTAGAAAAACAATTATTACATAGGGTTATATATGTTGTATTTTAGACTATAAATATTAATTAGAAATATAAAAAGATTTCAGACATAATTATATTTTATTTATAATTTTTAGACATTAAATAAGTTAATTTATGTATGACACAATGGTGATGTAGTAATTACAATAATAGTGAAAAATTAGAATAATTGACATTATAAATACCAAAATAAATATAATTTGAGACTTTTGTTGAATTAAACTAATTTTATAGGTTACTATGACATATTAGGATTGATTTAATTAACTGTTTTAGAAGTAATCATTCTGTTATGTGTTTCAAAAAAATCAACTATTGAATAGTGTCAAAATTGACATAAAAGAGTTTTTAAAACATATATTATATTATTAATTGATATTAAATTCTTAAAAATCTAAGGTTCAGAAAAGAGACTTATATCATAATATTTATATCATTAATGGACCACTTGGGGGTCTCTTGTATGTATATAGTATGTTTATTAACTATATAATATAAAAATTCAAAGTGACATGGTAAATGTCAAACTAATTAATTAATAGTAAAAACTAAAAGATAAGGTTAATGTAGTGACCCAAACCTATCTAAATTCAATTGTATGAATGTTTTTCGACCTATCCCCACCTTAAACTTTTAATAATCAACTTTGGAGCCTTTAGAAACCGAATATGAATCTTTTATAAATTAATATTTCTATCGTTTCCAAAGGTTCCCCTCACCCCTCTTATAAAAGGGAACTCTTCCTTCTCATTTCTTCACACCTTCAAAGCCTTTTGGTTCAGCAAACCCCTGACCAAATACTCTCTCATCATCCCTCACTACAACCTAGAGTCCTTAGTCTGATAAGAAATCCATCCTAAGGATCCCTTTTGATCAAATCAAAAGGAAGAACCCGAAGAAGAGGTAATGTTTTCACTACCCCTTTTCAAGTTCCTTTCTTCTTCCACTTCTTCTTTATTTGTTATTACCATTATAAAATAATAACTCCAGTATCATATATATACTGAGATGTTATTATAAATATGGTACAACCATATTCAGTATTCCATCCATCCATTGAATAACATGTCACCATACGTGCGTACGTACGGCTTACCGTCTCCACGTCGTGGTGTAATTGTTATTCAATTTATTATTATTTGGATGGGTATAATAATGATGTGTAACTCATGTAAATAATAAATATAACATGATAATTATTCTGTATATATGATATACCATCCAATTATATATTATTTTAATATCAAAAGAATGATATTGTCGCTCATGCGTACGTACGGAATACCGTCTCCACGAACGCGATGAGATTCATTCTCCATCATATCCATTCAAGTATAATTATAATTTGATGATTTAAAAATAGTATCTATGGAATTGATATCATTCTGGATATGAATAATATACATCCCATTAATAATGAATATGGCTCACATAACAATGAATATAAAGTAAAATGAACCTGTTAACACCCGAAATGACGATAATTTTAAGATATTATTAACAAATCAATGTTAAAAGATCATATATGATATCATATTAAAGTAAATGATTATTTTATAATTCAATAACAATTATTTCACCATTATACAGGAGGTCAACCTACCTTTGACCAAGGAAAAAGTACAAAGTAATGGATTTTCTTATCTCACTTTCAATTCCATGAGATTTCCTTTGTTCGCCACTAAATTATTGAAAGTGGTGTATTGTGTACTGCCATTTGATATATATTATCATGATTCTCTTTATATTCATGTTATTCTGTAAATCATTTTCTTGTTATTAACTTTTGGCCATACGACTCAGTTGATTAACGTGGTAAGGAATTTCTTATCTCACTCTTAATTTCGTGAGAATTCCATTGTTCACCACTTATTTATTGCATGTGGTGTATGTGTACTGCCCATGATTGTATTCATTGTGTAATATACTTTAATTTATGGGTATTTAAATCATCTCTGTATGATAATTATTTCATGGGTGCATGTTTCATAAGTTACCAAATGGATAAGGGAATTTGACATTTCAATTTCCAATTATTCGGCTTTACGTAAACATCGTTGATTATTTTACTTCGAGATTATGTGTGGATTTACTATTCATTTTTTATGTCATATTTTACACTCCCATTTATGTGGATATACTTTTGATACACATAATCACTCCATTGATAAATTCTCAAGTGATCGGTATGAACTTGATAAGAGTAATTTTAACTCAATCTCCATTTGTTGAGTTAAATATCCAATTCATTGGTGTTGTTTTTACAAAAATATGTGTGAATGTCATCTGCTTGATTGACAATAAATATCCAATCATATTGAGTGTATTTATATTTTTCACACATAATTATGTCGTTGATTTATCCTTAACCTAATGATACGGCCTTTATGAGAGATTTCATCTCAATTTAAATGCCATTGATACTTCTTGGTTGTTATACACCAAATAACTTTTATGTGGTGTATATAATGTACTTTGACATAGTTTATCATGAATCCCTTTATTCTCATGATATTACAAAGTTTTTATTACCTCAATTATTTGTATTCAAGTGTCTCTCTTTTGGTTAGAATCTCTAACTAAAATAACATTTTTAAATATTTTAAAGACTTATTCTTCTAAATCTTTCTCATTAATTTCCATGTTTTAAAAAATTGTTTTAAGGATTTATTTATATGGACATTAAAGTTATAAAATTAAAACTCCTTTTAAATGTTTCAACGTGGTATGGGACACTTTTATTCAAAATACTATTTTTAAATGGCTTCTTGACAAATAGTGTGACATTTAAATGTTTTCAAGAAAAGGGGGATATTTCTCTCATATAGTTTTGATGATTATTTTCATCTATGTCAACATCCTTCATAATTTGTGATTGAGGTTAATGTGATACAATACAATCTTCCATATTGTATCGAATGAGTTATGTTTGACTGTGGATGTGTTATTTTTATACCATTCATGGTTTGTGGTAAAAGTATTGACATTTCGTATGCTAGTTTTAATACGAATGTTTATGTTATGTTTAAACTTGTTCATATGAGGAATGCATTGGACTTAATAAGTGACGGGTGGAGCCCGCTATAGCTCCTCGATGCATCTGTAGGTCACATGAGACAAACTAGTGTCTTGGCACAAGGCCTTGGCAAAATCTTTTTTGTAGTCTTGCCACGAGGCCTTTGCTATGTGGTTATGATAGTCTAGAATTATGCATTCCATCATTATCAAAGTGGTTATTGATATTGCATGTGATTATTCGATTAGTATAATATCCATGTGAATAAGTAAATGGCATTATTTCATTTTATTTTTTCCATAATATGTTTAAGTTCAAGTTTAAAAGGTTTTTTTAGTTATACATTGCCTTAAATGTTTATTCTTATTTATAAAAGTTTCCACTATATTTTTATCCTTACAGGGCATTTGAGCTCACCCCTTTTCTAGGTTTTATTTTTCCCAGGAAGTGAAGAAGTAAATTATGAATGAACTACAAGGATATTATGAGGGGATAATAGTGTGGATTATGGAGAAAATATGTTGTTGTAGTAGTTTTTCACATCATAATGTAATGTAAAACTTTTTGAATATATCTAGTGCTTCCAAGGCTACTAAACCAATCGGTCTTTTGAGATTTGATCTTTCTTGTGATCATGCCAATGTTAAGTAATAATGCACCAAATCTGGGTAACTGAGGTCGGGGCGTTACAGTTGGTATCAGAGAAATTGTAGTACAAACATTGGAAGCTATATTTAGATAAACTCTGATTAGAGCACGTAGACCTAAGATGAACTTTGAAGATTAGTATAGAAGAACTTCCTAGAATTTTGGTATTGTAGAGATTTTGTGAGTTTTCTGAGCAATACATCACTATCTGGATACGAGCAGGTAGAGGCAGCTCTGGCACAGTTGTACATATGGGTAAAACCCAAAAACACCGCTTTGAGCTAGACTCAAACAACAATTGGTGCACGACAACGGGCCTTTCTCCACTCTTGGTTACGACAATCCTGGGGGATATGCTTAGGATAATTTACATTTTCTTTATAGACCGATTTAAGTAATATATAAATAAGATGAGAGTAAATGACCTTGGTTAATCCTAATATGTTTCAAATTGAGAATATGGTGACATGTTAATCTCTAAAGGATTTTACAACTATTGTTACTCACACAATGCTTTCTGGTTTTAGTCAATGGCTGGATTCCAAGGAAGTCATAGTGACTTTGAGAATGATGTACAAGGTGGGAATGGTGGTGTCAATGAGGAACGAAATGGAATGTTGATAGGCGTAAAAGATATCATCATTATGCCAAATCAGTTTTCCAATAATATGATCAACAACATATATTTTAACCAAATCCCAGACTCAACAAGGAAGAGAAAGGTGATGAATGATAAGAGCTCTAGCAATGGAGACCATGGAGAAAAGAACCCTCAATTTTCATCATGCATGAAATGTGGAAGGAGACACCCAGGAAAGTGTCTCAATGGGACAACGAAATGCTTTACGTGCGGGAAGGAAGGACATAAAGTGAAGAATTGCCGATGAAAAATGAAAATTACTATGGAAGAAGATAAAAGTGGTCCCAAGAGTCCATTTACAGTCATTTGCCGTAAATGCAGGGGACCTGGACATTACCCGAGTGAATGTCCTATTCTATAGGATATTTTCTTGGTCAAAGAAGAAGCTATGTGGACATAAATGGTTGGAGAAATGTTTAAAAAGTATTAGTGCTCCTTGTTGATGGGTTTACTTTGGAATAATTTTCTCTTGTATTTGTAACCCCGTAGTTTGCAATATGAGAATGATATTTGAGGAAGAATTGTCTCTTCTCTTGTGGATATAGGTATAAATAACCATTTGGTTTTATATGATCATTGCGGTTTGATAGAATTATAAGTTATTATAATTTGGGATAAAAATGCAAAAAATTATATAACATTTGTGGTTAAATTATGTTATTTTGAAGAATTTATCTCATTTTGGTAATATTATAAAATATAGTTTTTGAAAAATGACAACACGTAGACCGTGTGACAACTCGTCGCGTCGGACAAAGCTATGGGAATCGAACCCACAACCAAAGTGCGATTGTGATTTATCACCTACCTCTGGACTACGTGAAGTCCCTAGTTAGTGTGACTATTTTTTTAGTTAAATGATTTTATTGATCAATAATAAGTTGATTTGGGTTCTTATGGCTTATCAAATGAATACCATTAGTATAGGAAAATGATTTGGTGATTAAGTGATAAATGTTATTTTGGAAGATGTTCGCTTTGTTGGGAACACTATATTCCCAAGTAAAATAGAATACAATGGGGTTTCATTTGTATAGTAATGGTAGATTTTTATCTATGTTTTTTATTGTTGATTTATAGTGATTTGAGTTATTTATGGAAATGATTAACCTATAACAGAGAATATGTGATGATATTTATTACTTTTAAGTATGTGACTTTAAGAGTATTTGATGTCATTTGGAGATACAATTTAACATGGGAGACTACATAATCAAATTCTTCTATGTTTTGGGTTTAAATATTAGTTTGGATTATATTGAAGGATTTTAAGGAAAATTGATTATTGAATGGTATTTATTTAACTTTGGCATATTGTTGGTTTAATTTTAGAAATTAAGACTAGTGCATATTTATCTCAAGGAATATCCTTTTGGGGGATCATTAGATCATTCACAAACCATTTTGGTTTTGATTAATCTTCAAAGACAATGTAAAAATATAGTTTATCCTACATGGATCATGTGATTCTATAGAAGTTTATTCTACCTCTTCCAGTGGGACCAAGTCTTCTTAAATACTCATCGTTTAAAAAAAATGATTTAGTGGTGGATATTTATTAAATAATGAAACTCTACTTAAAAAGAAAGTCTATCTCTTAATGATCATATTCAATATCATAAATTAATTCTTCGTCCTTATGTAATGTAACTTAAAACAAAAAAAATGTTGTCTGTTTACTTTCCTTCTAGGAGACTAATGGTCGTTTGTCCCAAGACAAGTTTGTGGTTTTCTTATTCTTAACTTTCTCCTGATCATGATTTCTATCCCTATCCATCAGAACTTGACACTTAGTTTATCATCCATATCCATGTTTTCCTACATGGAATCTGAGTATGGGTTATCTTGGATGACCTTTATACCTCTCTTTCTTTCTTTTAAAGTGATAGGTTTATTAACTCTTATTCTGATGTGGGACTTTCCATTATATTCCCAAGCACAATATTAAAAATTGTGAGGATTCAATTTATTAAAGAAGGGGAGAATGTAACACCCCAAGCTTCCATGGTATGTTTCCCTTTGAATAATGCAATGGCGTGCATTGTACACAACTTCGAGATTTTAACACACCACAACCAATCAAACTAGCCATTATGAATAGTAATACCTAATTTTTGAAATTTTATAAATTATATCTCTCAAAATGGACTTCATTTTTGGATTTGGAATATCGAAATTAGCCTAGGGTGAAATTTTGGTACTTTTCGGATAACTTTCATATTTTGATGAATAGTGAAATTTACTAAATTTTAATTAAAAAAAACATTTTTAATCAAAATAATTAATAGTGATAAATTATGAATTTGAGTGGTTTTAAATTATATTTAGAATATATTTTTACCACGTAATACAATTTGGGTCATTGAACATAATTTCACATTTAAACCAGACATAAACAAGTGCCAATCTTTTCATAGTTATTATCTCTTAAAAACACACTTTTTGTTTTAACAACGGGAATTAATTTTAAATTAATTTCTGCCACTTATGTGTTTTTAATTTAAGAAAAATGGATTCCATATTTGGAATCAGGATTTTCAAATTGTGTAAATAGTTAACTTTTATTTTTAGACATTTTGGATAATTATTTCGGTAAATATTTTATTTACCATGGTTAAAGGGTAAACCTGGTAAACAAGAGTTAAAAAATAATATTATAATAATAATAAATTACCCCAAAACGTGTCTTAACCCTATTGGGTAATACAGGGTCGACCATGGGTATCTTTGGGTTGATTTTGGGACCCCATGGATATAACGACCCATACTTTACATACATTGTTAATACTTCAAAATTGAAGCGCACTTATTACAACATATGACAAAACCACAAAGGACCGTATAGGTATAGTGTCTTTAGAAACTGGGAAACATAAACAACTGGTTCATAAATCTTCTACAGTGTCTCCCATTTATTTCATCATATCTAGGGTCCCTTTTAGCATATTCTACTTAATATCCATCTTCCTGACCTGGGGAAAAGAAAACATAAAAGGGTGAGCTCAAATGCTCAGTAAGGGTAAACAAAAGAAATATCAATCACATCATATATATAAGAACATAGCTTTTGGAAATCTTAACCTGCAAAAAAGCTCATAATATCATAACATGGGATAAATCATAGAAGTGAAATGTAATCCCAATAATCATAACTTAAAACATGAAACGTTGTGGCATACACACATAATCATAGAGAATCATTTCTTGTTAGTCAAGACTCAATGCCAAGACTATCTTAGTGGACAAAGTCCCTTTATGAATCGAGTAACCCTCGTTTCAGTCCTGTTTCACTGAACCGGTATAACCTACCATTTCAGCCATGTCTATCTCATGAGATATAAAATCTTTACCCAATGCATTGGAGGGAGATATAGGTCCCACCCATCTCTTAATGATACCATTCTTATGTGTGCCACAAAATCATAAACCATACATCATAGCATAACCCATGTAATAAAAATGGGAATCTTAAACATCATGACTTCATAAAACAATTCATATAAGATAAAGGAATTCATAAAAATATTTCCATCACAACATAATCAAATCCATGTAATAATAATGATAAAAAAGAACCCTTTATTATCTTAGATGGAAAATAAGTTTGACAAAACATTTGAAATGAATTCTTGAGGAAAATATCCTTTCTTCTTCAAAATCAATTTCTTTTCACAAAACGTCATGAAATTTTAAAAGAAAGATATTTTATTGAAAATAGTCATGAAATATTTTGGAGGAAGCTTCATGAAAATAAGGCTTTATAAAACCGTAAAAATCCGTTCGGGCCATTTAAGTTAAAAAAACATTCTTCGTACTTTTGTCAGAAAAGTCAAAAAGTACCTCGTACGAAAAACGACAAAAGATTCCTTTCATTTCTTTTACTAAAAACTCACAGAAGGGTAAAAATGGATTTAAAAAAAATTGTAGGTGGATGGAAATATTATTATATATTGATGAAACATAGATGTGGATGATAAAATACACCCCAGTAAATACTTACGAATAAACAATCTCGGATAAAAATGAGATTGTGATATTTCCCTTACCTTAGGTCCGACTTGCTTTGTAAGTGTCCGAACCTCCTGTATAATGATTTAAATCATGTTATTGACTTATTACAGAATCATATTCATTGTTATGATATCATATATGGTTCACTTATGACATTATATAACCCGTTCTTTTGTAAATTCCATGTTAAAGAAGCGTTTTGGGTAAAATCGTTTCATTTATCGTAGGTGTTTTGACTTGTTGTTCTTGACATCATTATTACTTATATCATGATTTAATCACTTCCAGAATATAAAATATGATTTATATATCATATATATTCAGTATATATATATATTATAGGTAGATAAATAAAATGAAAAACACCGTTCATGGAGACGGTAGTCCGTACGTACGCATGAACGCTGTTTTCCTTTCCTTATTATATTGAATAGAAGTAAGTTGATGACATACATATATATATATACATAAATCCAGTAACTTTATAATGTCATATATTTCATTATTATTTCTTATATATACTTTATAATCATTCTTAAATGGTTAACATGGAGAATGAATCTCATCGCGTCGTGGAGACGGTAGTCCGTACGTACGCACGAGCGATGATATCATTTCCATAAATACTGAATTGAATTGGAGTGGATTATACAATATATCAGAATCAATATGATGTTGTAATAACTATGTATAGTTATTCTTTACACCATTATACCCATCCATGTAAGGTGGTGGTGGAAAATAGATTACACCACGGCGTGGAGACGGTATTCCGTACGTACGCACGCGCGGTGATTTCTTTTTCCGTAGGATGGATAGATGGTGAAATAGGGTTGTTTCATACATATAATAACATATCAGTATATGAGTGATACTGATGTTATTACTTCATAATGAAACAAACTAAGAAGAAGAAGTGGAAGAAGAAATAATGATGAAAGAATTGGTAACGGTAATTACCTCTTCTTTGAAGTGCCTCTTTGAGACCTCCTCTTAGGGCACTAAAATTGGTCTTTGAGGAAGACCAGAACCTCTAGGATGTTTCTAGGGAAGTGGAGAAGAGATTTTTGCAGGGGTTGGCCGAGCTTGAGTGCTCAAATTGGTGTGAGGAGGAGGGGGAGGAGGTGTCTTTTTATAAGGGAGGAGAGGGGCACCTTAGGAATATCTCAAAATATTATTTTATATTAAAGTCAAAATCGGTTTATAATGGTTCCAAAGGGTCTTATTTAGAAGATAAGGTGGGGATGGGTCGAAATCCTATCAACCAATAGAATTTAGACAAGTTTAGGATATTATTTTAACCTTATCAATTAGATTTAACTCCAAGTTAAATAATTTAACTTTTACCATGTCTTTTTGTTTTCTTTCACTATATGGTTAATACACTTACTATAACATGCCAAACGAAGCCCAAATTGTTTATTATTAATATATATATCCTTATCTAAGTCATTTGGCCGAACCTTAGATTTTTAGGAATAAAATAACAATTAATAATATAATATTTGATTTAAAAACTATTTTGTGTCAATTTTGACACTATTTGATATATGATTTTTGTGAAAGTCATAACAGAATTAAATGTTCAATGAAAGTTAATTAAATCAACATTAATATATCATAGTAACCTAGAAAATTAGTGGAATTCATAAAAAGTCTCAAATTACATTTATTTTGGTGTTTATAACATCAATTATGTCAATATTTCATTAATAAGATAATTACTGCATCCTCATTGTGTCATAAATAAATTAAATTATTTAAAGTCTAAAAATTACAAATAAAATACCATTATGTAGGAAATCTTTTTATCGTTCTAATGAATATTTATAATCTAAAATCCAACATATATAACCCTATGTAACAATTGTTTTGCTAAAAGATATATGCTTGTATCATTTTTGTATTCATTTTAACTTAATTAAAATAAAGTGTCATTATCACTTACAAGTTGATCAATGGGGTCCCAAAATCGACCCAAAGATGCCCATGGTCGACCATGTATCAACCAATAGGGTTAAGACATGTTTTAGGGTAATTTAATATTATTATAATATTATTTTTTAACCCTTATTTACCGGATTTACCCTTAACCATGGTAAATAAAATATTTACCGCAGTAATTATTCAAAATGTCTAAAAATAAAAGTTACCTATTTACACAATTTGAACAACCTGATTCCAAATATGGAATCCATTTTTCTAAATTCAAAACACAGAAGTGGCAGAAATTAATTTAAAATTAATTCCCGCTGTCAAAACAAAAAGCGTGTTTTTAAGAGATAATAACTATCAAAAGATTGACACTTGTTTATGTTCGGTTTAATTGTAAAATTGTGTCCAATGACCAACATTATATTAAGTGGTAAAAATATATTCTAAATATACTTTAAAACCATTCAATATTATAATTTAACCACATAAGATATTACGATGAAAAAAGTTGTTTTTAATTAAAATATAGCGTGTTTTTAGTATTCATTAAAATATGAAAGTTATCGGAAAAGTATCAAAAATTTATCTAATGTAAATTTTTACATCCTAATTCAAAAGAAGAATATTATTTTGTCAAATTGAACATATAAACATGTCAAAAACTATATTTAATGTGGGTGCGCCATCAAAAGGGGGTAAAACTGCATTTTTTGAAAAATACTTATTTTACCCGAAAAAATTTATTTTGTTCTTATACCATGTTCTAGAAATGTGTAAGATGAATAATAATGTTATAAAATTCAAAATTTAGTTAATACTATTCATAACGTCTAGTTCATGACAATATTATAATAATATAACATTGTTTATTAAAACTCGGTATTGCGTACAACACACGCTATCGAGGAAGGTCACGATTGCGTGTAATGCAAGCCAAGTCAGGGTTGCGTTTTGTGAAAGAATCCTTCATTGTTTCGTATAACAGAATCCAACCATATTTCATTTATACATTTAATATATATATATATATATATATATATATATATACTCAATGTTGCGTAGAATAACTATTATCAAAATTGTGTGTAACACGATCCAAGAATAGTGTTGTGTATACTGCAAGCTAATACGGTGTTGCGTATAGCGCAAGGTAATCTTGGTGTAGAATACAACACAAGACATTAATGAAATTAAAAGAATATTTTTCATAAAATCTCGGGGTGTTACATTCTACCCCCCTTAAAATGAATTTCGCCCTCGAAATTCGTCGGGATTATAAATGGTTTACTATTCGAAAGTTTCTTTGATAGAAACCCACATCGTAAAAAAAATACCAAAACTTATCTTTAAAAACAAAAGTATGAAACGTAACGGTTACCCAAATAAACTAATCATTGGGTTTCCACATAGGTGAAAATATGGATATGGAAGAGAAATCTAACCATCATGTTCTGATGGAGAGTGGTAGAGAACATGGCTATGGAAAAGCTAGCAATCACAAAGCCATAAATTTGTGACGATCTAAGGTACCATCCGATTCATCAGATATAAGATCACTAGGACAACATTTTTGGTTTTCAATATCATTTCCCTAAAGTTGAAAATTTTGAATTAGAAGAAATACTTACTTGATTTTGGTATAATCTCACTGTTGTTCGTGAATTGAACAATTTACACTTCTTCCCTTAAAGAAATGAAGTTGAATTTGTTATTCGTGATGTGTTAGCAGATCATGTGATAGAATGACAGGTCATTCCATCTGTCTCAAACAAAAGGTTAGGCAAAACATATATACATAATTCGATCTATAGTGAGATTAATCATATATTGTTCCTAATATGGACTTATACTTCATATATCATACTGCTTAATATAATAAAACTAGTTTCTACTAAACAGGGACTTCCTGTAGGTCAGTGGTAGGCGATAAAGGCCAGTCGCACTTCGGTTGTGGGTTCGATTCCTACAGCCTTGTCCGAAGCGATGGGCTGTCGCCCGTCCTGCAGGTTGTCCTTTTTCTAAAACTACATTACTATAACATCACATAAATAATATCAAAAGGAGTTCTATACTTAAACAATACTAACTTCTGTCCAACATAATCCAGTCTAATCTTTAGGCTTATACATAATACTACAGTCCACACTCATAATATAGTGACAACGATTACCAGAGATTTAATACTGTCGTTGATCCCCACATATCATAAGATATATCTTGTTGGTCACATTCCAAACATTCAAAGTCCTTAATCGTGTATTCTCTTGAATACCTTAGTGAAAACATGAGTGCAGTTAAAAGTTAACACTTTCCACATACCAAAATCCTCAAAATTCTATATACTCAAACCATGATATCACTTAGTCCTTATATCAATCATGAGCTCATGAATACAATGAAACATCTCATTATCTTCTTATCCTTTCATTATGAACTTATCATCTACTTTCCAAAATATTTGAATCACTTTTCATAGTTATTGGTACCTTAAAATTATTGAGAACCACAATAGACCAATACTTAAATATTTCAACACTCCATAAAAGTACCTCAACAACATTATTCTTGAATACCAAAACACTTCAGTCCATCCACATCAATGATTATCCTGGAATAAGTCCTTCCTTGATTTAGAAGTAACTTTTTAGGTCAGGGCATTGAGTTGGGTAATGCCCATGTTCTCAACAAATAAGACATTTAACTCCATAACAGTCTGTCACTCTATGACCGTTTTCTCCACACAGATAACATCGGTCCCTCCATTTGAGGTATTCCTCAAGGTTCTTTTTCCCTTCTTTAGAAATCTCAATCTTCCATTCTTTATGCTCCTCAACATGCGAACATGCATAATAGTCTATCTTCCTGTTCTTTGAAGAATTAGGCATACCACTAAATTTCACCTTGTTAATCATATATCGCGATGATTGATTCAGCATAATCACAACATCTTTCTCTCTAGGCATTACACAATTTTGTTGATCATAGTCACCAATTTTTCCATTGGATTCAATGTTAAATGAATTCCTTTTGGTTCCCTCCATTAACTAAAACACAAAAATAATTTTGTGAGAATCAAAAATCATGCTAGAGAAAACAACATAGTAAAGGGAAAGTATCCTCAATACCTAACTTCTTAGGTTTAATCTAATATCATTACCATAGTTCTAGGAATATATCCTATACGTATACTTATCCTTAGGGACATCCCTAGACATACCTTAGAAATATCTCTAGGAATCTCACTAACGTTTTCGCATCCTAGTTTCCAAAGGTTGACTAAACCTTTCCTCTGATACCAACTATAACGACCCATACTTTACATAAATTGTTAATACTTCAAAATTGAAGCGCACTTATAACAACATATGACAAAACCACAAAGGACCGTATAGGTATAGTGTCTTTAGAAACTGGGAAACATAAACAACTGGTTCATAAATCTTCTATAGTGTCTCCCATTTATTTCATCATATCTAGGGTCCCTTTTAGCATATTCTACTTAATATCCATCTTCCTAACCTGGGGAAAAGAAAACATAAAAGGGTGAGCTCAAATGCTCAGTAAGGGTAAACAAAAGAAATATCAATCACATCATATATATAAGAACATAGCTTTTGGAAATCTTAACCTGCAAAAAAGCTCATAATATCATAACATGGGATAAATCATAGAAGTGAAATGTAATCCCAATAATCATAACTTAAAACATGAAACTTTGTGGCATACACACATAATCATAGAGAATCATTTCTTGTTAGTCAAGACTCAATGCCAAGACTATCTTAGTGGACAAAGTTCCTTTATGAATCGAGTAACCCTCGTTTCAGTCCTGTTTCACTGAACCGGTATAACCTACCATTTCAGCCATGTCTATCTCATGAGATATAAAATCTTTACCCAATGCATTGAAGGGAGATATAGGTCCCACCCATCTCTTAATGATACCATTCTTATGTGTGCCACAAAATCATAAACCATACATCATAGCATAACCCATGTAATAAAAATGGGAATCTTAAACATCATGACTTCCTAAAACAATTCATATAAGATAAAGGAATTCATAAAAATATTTCCATCACAACATAATCAAATCCATGTAATAATAGGGATAAAAAAGAACCCTTTATTATCTTAGATGGAAAATAAGTTTGACAAAACACTTGAAATGAATTCTTGAGGAAAATATCCTTTCTTCTTCAAAATCAATTTCTTTTCACAAAACGTCATGAAATTTTAAAAGAAAGAGATTTTATTGAAAATAATCATGAAATCTTTTGGAGGAAGCTTCATGAAAATAAGGCTTTATAAAACCGTAAAAATCCATTCGGGCCATTTAAGTTAAAAAAACATTCTTCGTACTTTTGTCGGAAAAGTCAAAAAGTATCTCGTACGAAAAACGACAAAAGATTCCTTTCATTTCTATTACTAAAAACTCACAGAAGGGTAAAAATGGATTTAAAAAAAATTGTAGGTGGATGGAAATAATATTACATATTGATGAAACATGGATGTGGATGATAAAATACACCCCAGTAAATACTTACGAATAAACAATCTCGGATAAAAATGAGATTGTGATATTTCCCTTACCTTAGGTCCGACTTGCTTTGTAAGTGTCCGAACCTCCTGTATAATGATTTAAATCATGTTATTTGCTTATTACAGAATCATATTCATTGTTATGATATCATATATGGTTCACTTATGACATTATATAACCCGTTCTTTTGTAAATTCCATGTTAAAGAAGCATTTTGGGTAAAATCGTTTCATTTATCGTAGGTGTTTTGACTTGTTGTTCTTGACATCATTATTACTTATATCATGATTTACTCACATCCAGAATATAAAATATGATTTATATATCATATATATTCAGTATATATATATATATAATAGGTAGATAAATAAAATCAAAAACACCGTTCATGGAGACGGTAGTCCGTACGTACGCATGAACGCTGTTTTCCTTTCCTTATTGTCTTGAATAGAAGTAAGTTGATGACATACATATATATATATACATAAATCCAGTAACTTTATAATGTCATATATTTCATTATTATTTCTTATATATACTTTATAATCATTCTTAAATGGTTAACATGGAGAATGAATCTCATCGCGTCGTGGAGACGGTAGTCCGTACGTACGCACGAGCGATGATATCATTTCCATAAATACTGAATTGAATTGGAGTGGATTATACAATATATCAGAATCAATATGATGTTGTAATAACTATGTATAGTTATTCTTTACACCATTATACCCATCCATGTAAGGTGGTGGTGGAAAATAGATTACACCACGGCGTGGAGACGGTATTCCGTACGTACGCACGCGCGGTGATTTCTTTTTCCGTAGGATGGATAGATGGTGAAATAGGGTTGTTTCATACATATAATAACATATCAGTATATGAGTGATACTGATGTTATTACTTCATAATGAAACAACCTAAGAAGAAGAAGTGGAAGAAGAAATAAAGATGAAAGAATTGGTAACGGTAATTACCTCTTCTTTGAAGTGCCTCTTTGAGACCTCCTCTTAGGGCACTAAAATTGGTCTTTGAGGAAGACCAGAACCTCTAGGATGTTTCTAGGGAAGTGGAGAAGAGATTTTGGCAGGGGTTGGCCGAGCTTGAGTGCTCAAATTAGTGTGAGGAGGAGGGGGAGGAGGTGTCCTTTTATAAGGGAGGAGAGGGGCACCTTAGGAATATCTCAAAATATTATTTTATATTAAAGTCAAAATCGGTTTATAATGGTTCCAAAGGGTCATATTTCGAAGCTAAGGAGGGGATGGGTCGAAATCCTATCAACCAATAGAATTTAGACAAGTTTAGGATATTATTTTAACCTTATCAATTAGATTTAACTCCAAGTTAAATAATTTAACTTTTACCGTGTCTTTTTGTTTTCTTTCACTATATGGTTAATACAATTACTATAACATGCCAAACGAACCCCAAATTGCTTATTATTAATATATATATCCTTATCTAAGTAATTTGGCCGAACCTTAGATTTTTAGGAATAAAATAACAATTAATAATATAATATTTGATTTAAAAACTATTTTGTGTCAATTTTGACACTATTTGATATATGATTTTTTTGAAAGTCATAACAGAATTAAATGTTCGAAGAAAGTTAATTAAATCAGCATTAATATATCATAGTAACCTAGAAAATTAGTGGAATTCATAAAAAGTCTCAAATTACATTTATTTTGGTGTTTATAACATCAATTATGTCAATATTTCATTAATAAGATAATTACTGCATCCTCATTGTGTCATAAATAAATAAAATTATTTAAAGTCTAAAAATTACAAATAAAATACCATTATGTAGGAAATCTTTTTATCGTTCTAATGAATATTTATAATCTAAAATCCAACATATATAACCCTATGTAACAATTGTTTTTCTAAAAGATATATGCTTGTATCATTTTTGTATTCATTTTAACTTAATTAAAATAAAGTGTCATTATCACTTACAAGTTGATCAATGGGGTCCCAAAATCGACCCAAAGATGCCCATGGTCGACCATGTATCAACCAATAGGGTTAAGACATGTTTTAGGGTAATTTAATATTATTATAATATTATTTTTTAACCCTTATTTACCGGATTTACCCTTAACCATGGTAAATAAAATATTTACCGCAGTAATTATTCAAAATGTCTAAAAATAAAAGTTACCTATTTACACAATTTGAACATCCTGATTCCAAATATGGAATCCATTTTTCTAAATTCAAAACACAGAAGTGGAAGAAATTAATTTAAAATTAATTCCCGCTGTCAAAACAAAAAGCGTGTTTTTAAGAGATAATAACTATCAAAAGATTGACACTTGTTTATGTTCGGTTTAATTGTAAAATTGTGTCCAATGACCAACATTATATTAAGTGGTAAAAATATATTCTAAATATACTTTAAAACCATTCAATATTATAATTTAACCACATAAGATATTACGATGAAAAAAGTTGTTTTTAATTAAAATATAGCGTGTTTTTAGTATTCATTAAAATATGAAAGTTATCGGAAAAGTATCAAAAATTTATCTAATGTAAATTTTTACATCCTAATTCAAAAGAAGAATATTATTTTGTCAATTTGAACATATAAACATGTCAAAAACTATATTTAAAGTGGGTGCGCCATCAAAAGGGGGTAAAACTGCATTTTTTGAAAAATACTTATTTTACCCGAAAAATTTATTTTGTTCTTATACCATGTTCTAGAAATGTGTAAGATGAATAATAATGTTATAAAATTCAAAATTTAGTTAATAATATTCATAACGGCTAGTTCATGACAATATTATAATAATATAACATTGTTTATTAAAACTCGGTATTGCGTACAACACACGCTATCGAGGAAGGTCGCGATTGCGTGTAATGCAAGCCAAGTCAGGGTTGCGTGTTGTGAAAGAATACTTCATTGTTTCGTATAACAGAATCCAACCATATTTCATTTATACATTTAATATATATATATATATACTCAATGTTGCGTAGAATAACTATTATCAAAATTGTGTGTAACACGATCCAAGAATAGTGTTGTGTATACTGCAAGCTAATACGGTGTTGCGTATAGCGCAAGGTAATCTTGGTGTAGAATACAACAAAAGACATTAATGAAATTAAAAGAATATTTTTCATAAAATCTCGGGGTGTTACATTCTACCCCCCTTAAAATGAATTTCGCCCTCGAAATTCGTCGGGATTATAAATGGTTTACTATTCGAAAGTTTCTTTGATAGAAACCCACATCGTAAAAAAAATACCAAAACTTATCTTTAAAAACAAAAGTATGAAACGTAACGGTTACCCAAATAAACTAATCATTGGGTTTCCACATAGGTGAAAATATGGATATGGAAGAGAAATCTAACCATCATGTTCTGATGGAGAGTGGTAGAGAACATGGCTATGGAAAAGCTAGCAATCACAAAGCCATAAATTTGTGACGATCTAAGGTACCATCCGATTCATCAGATATAAGATCACTAGGACAACATTTTTGGTTTTCAATATCATTTCCCTAAAGTTGAAAATTTTGAATTAGAAGAAATACTTACTTGATTTTGGTATAATCTCACTGTTATTCGTGAATTGAACAATTTACACTTCTTCCCTTAAAGAAATGAAGTTGAATTTGTTATTCGTGATGTGTTAGCAGATCATGTGATAGAATGACAGGTCATTCCATCTGTCTCAAACAAAAGGTTAGGCAAAACATATATACATAAGTCGATCTATAGTGAGATTAATCATATATTGTTCCTAAAATGGACTTATACTTCATATATCATACTGCTTAATATAATAAAACTAGTTTCTACTAAACAGGGACTTCCTGTAGGTCAGTGGTAGGCGATAAAGGCCAGTCGCACTTCGGTTGTGGGTTCGATTCCTACAGCCTTGTCCGAAGCGATGGGCTGTCGCCCATCCTGCAGGTTGTCCTTTTTCTAAAACTACATTACTATAACATCACATAAATAATATCAAAAGAAGTTCTATACTTAAACAATACTAACTTCTGTCCAACATAATCCAGTCTAATCTTTAGGCTTATACATAATACTGCAGTCCACACTCATAATATAGTGACAACGATTACCAGAGATTTAATACTGTCGTTGATCCCCACATAACATAAGATATATCTTGTTGGTCACATTCCAAACATTCAAAGTCCTTAATCGTGTATTCTCTTGAATACCTTAGTGAAAACATGAGTGCAGTTAAAAGTTAACACTTTCCACATACCAAAATCCTCAAAATTCTATATACTCAAACCATGATATCACTTAGTCCTTATATCAATCATGAGCTCATGAATACAATGAAACATCTCATTATCTTCTTATCCTTTCATTATGAACTTATCATCTACTTTCCAAAATATTTGAATCACTTTTCATAGTTATTGGTACCTTAAAATTATTGAAAACCACAATAGACCAATACTTAAATATTTCAACACTCCATAAAAGTACCTCAACAACATTATTCTTGAATACCAAAACACTTCAGTCCATCCACATCAATGATTATCCTGGAATAAGTCCTTCCTTGATTTAGAAGTAACTTTTTAGGTCAGGGCATTGAGTTGGGTAATGCCCATGTTCTCCACAAATAAGACATTGAACTCCATAACAGTCTGTCACTCTATGACCGTTTTCTCCACAAAGATAACATCGGTCCCTCCATTTGAGGTATTCCTCAAGGTTCTTTTTCCCTTCTTTAGAAATCTCAATCTTCCATTCTTTATGCTCCTCAACATGCGAACATGCATAATAGTCTATCTTCCTGTTCTTTGAAGAATTAGGCATACCACTAAATTTCACCTTGTTAATCATATATCGCGATGATTGATTCGGCATAATCACAACATCTTTCTCTTTAGGCATTACACAATTTTGTTGATCATAGTCACCAATTTGTCCATTGGATTCAATGTTAAATGAATTCCTTTTGGTTCCCTCCATTAACTAAAACACAAAAATAATTTTGTGAGAATCAAAAATCATGCTAGAGAAAACAACATAGTAAAGGGAAAGTATCCTCAATACCTAACTTCTTAGGTTTAATCTAATATCATTACCATAGTTCTAGGAATATATCCTATACGTATACTTATCCTTAGGGACATCCCTAGACATACCTTAGAAATATCTCTAGGAATCTCACTAACGTTTTCGCATCCTAGTTTCCAAAGGTTGACTAAACCTTTCCTCTGATACCAACTATAACGACCCATACTTTACATACATTGTTAATACTTCAAAATTGAAGCGCACTTATAACAACATATGACAAAACCACAAAGGACCGTATAGGTATAGTGTCTTTAGAAACTGGGAAACATAAACAACTGGTTCATAAATCTTCTATAGTGTCTCCCATTTATTTCATCATATCTAGGGTCCCTTTTAGCATATTCTACTTAATATCCATCTTCCTGACCTGAGGAAAAGAAAACATAAAAGGGTGAGCTCAAATGCTCAGTAAGGGTAAACAAAAGAAATATCAATCACATCATATATATAAGAACATAGCTTTTGGAAATCTTAACCTGCAAAAAAGCTCATAATATCATAACATGGGATAAATCATAGAAGTGAAATGTAATCCCAATAATCATAACTTAAAACATGAAACTTTGTGGCATACACATATAATCATAGAGAATCATTTCTTGTTAGTCAAGACTCAATGCCAAGACTATCATAGTGGACAAAGTTCCTTTATGAATCGAGTAACCCTCGTTTAAGTCCTGTTTCACTGAACCGGTATAACCTACCATTTCAGCCATGTCTATCTCATGAGATATAAAATCTTTACCCAATGCATTGGAGGGAGATATAGGTCCCACCCATCTCTTAATGATACCATTCTTATGTGTGCCACAAAATCATAAACCATACATCATAGCATAACCCATGTAATAAAAATGGGAATCTTAAACATCATGACTTCCTAAAACAATTCATATAAGATAAAGGAATTCATAAAAATATTTCCATCACAACATAATCAAATCCATGTAATAATAGGGATAAAAAAGAACCCTTTATTATCTTAGATGGAAAATAAGTTTGACAAAACACTTGAAATGAATTCTTGAGGAAAATATCCTTTCTTCTTCAAAAACAATTTCTTTTCACAAAACGTCATGAAATTTTAAAAGAAAGAGATTTTATTGAAAATAATCATGAAATCTTTTGGAGGAAGCTTCATGAAAATAAGGCTTTATAAAACCGTAAAAATCCGTTCGGGCCATTTAAGTTAAAAAAACATTCTTCGTACTTTTGTCGGAAAAGTCAAAAAGTATCTCGTACGAAAAACGACAAAAGATTCCTTTCATTTCTTTTACTAAAAACTCACAAAAGGGTAAAAATGGATTTAAAAAAAATTGTAGGTGGATGGAAATAATATTACATATTGATGAAACATGGATGTGGATGATAAAATACACCCCAGTAAATACTTACGAATAAACAATCTCGGATAAAAATGAGATTGTGATATTTCCCTTACCTTAGGTCCGACTTGCTTTGTAAGTGTCCGAACCTACTGTATAATGATTTAAATCATGTTATTTACTTATTACAGAATCATATTCATTGTTATGATATCATATATGGTTCACTTATGACATTATATAACCTGTTCTTTTGTAAATTCCATGTTAAAGAAGCATTTTGGGTAAAATCGTTTCATTTATCGTAGGTGTTTTGACTTGTTGTTCTTGACATCATTATTACCTATATCATGATTTACTCACTTCCAGAATATAAAATATGATTTATATATCATATATATTCAGTATATATATATATATAATAGGTAGATAAATAAAATGAAAAACACCGTTCATGGAGACGGTAGTCCGTATGTACGCATGAACGCTGTTTTCCTTTCCTTATTGTCTTGAATAGAAGTAAGTTGATGACATACATATATATATATACATAAATCCAGTAACTTTATAATGTCATATATTTCATTATTATTTCTTATATATACTTTATAATCATTCTTAAATGGTTAACATGGAGAATGAATCTCATCGTGTCGTGGAGACGGTAGTCCGTACGTACGCACGAGCGATGATATCATTTCCATAAATACTGAATTGAATTGGAGTGGATTATACAATATATCAGAATCAATATGATGTTGTAATAACTATGTATAGTTATTCTTTACACCATTATACCCATCCATGTAAGGTGGTGGTGGAAAATAGATTACACCACGGCGTGGAGACGGTATTCCGTACGTACGCACGCGCGGTGATTTCTTTTTCCGTAGGATGGATAGATGGTGAAATAGGGTTGTTTCATACATATAATAACATATCAGTATATGAGTGATACTGATGTTATTACTTCATAATGAAACAACCTAAGAAGAAGAAGTGGAAGAAGAAATAAAGATGAAAGAATTGGTAACGGTAATTACCTCTTCTTTGAAGTGCCTCTTTGAGACCTCCTCTTAGGGCACTAAAATTGGTCTTTGAGGAAGACCAGAACCTCTAGGATGTTTCTAGGGAAGTGGAGAAGAGATTTTGGCAGGGTTTGGCCGAGCTTGAGTGCTCAAATTAGTGTGAGGAGTAGGGGGAGGAGGTGTCCTTTTATAAGGGAGGAGAGGGGCACCTTAGGAATATCTCAAAATATTATTTTATATTAAAGTCAAAATCGGTTTATAATGGTTCCAAAGGGTCATATTTCGAAGCTAAGGAGGGGATGGGTCGAAATCATATCAACCAATAGAATTTAGACAAGTTTAGGATATTATTTTAACCTTATCAATTAGATTTAACTCCAAGTTAAATAATTTAACTTTTACCGTGTCTTTTTGTTTTCTTTCACTATATGGTTAATACACTTACTATAACATGCCAAACGAACCCCAAATTGTTTATTATTAATATATATATCCTTATCTAAGTAATTTGGCCGATCCTTAGATTTTTAGGAATAAAATAACAATTAATAATATAATATTTGATTTAAAAACTATTTTGTGTCAATTTTGACACTATTTGATATATGATTTTTTTGAAAGTCATAACAGAATTAAATGTTCGAAGAAAGTTAATTAAATCAGCATTAATATATCATAGTAACCTAGAAAATTAGTGGAATTCATAAAAAGTCTCAAATTACATTTATTTGGGTGTTTATAACATCAATTATGTCAATATTTCATTAATAAGATAATTACTGCATCCTCATTGTGTCATAAATAAATTAAATTATTTAAAGTCTAAAAATTACAAATAAAATACCATTATGTAGGAAAGATTTTTATCGTTCTAATGAATATTTATAATCTAAAATCCAACATATATAACCCTATGTAACAATTGTTTTGCTAAAAGATATATGCTTGTATCATTTTTGTATTCATTTTAACTTAATTAAAATAAAGTGTCATTATCACTTACAAGTTGATCAATGGGGTCCCAAAATCGACCCAAAGATGCCCATGGTCGACCATGTATCAACCAATAGGGTTAAGACATGTTTTAGGGTAATTTAATATTATTATAATATTATTTTTTAACCCTTATTTACCGGATTTACCCTTAACCATGGTAAATAAAATATTTACCGCAGTAATTATTCAAAATGTCTAAAAATAAAAGTTACCTATTTACACAATTTGAACATCCTGATTCCAAATATGGAATCCATTTTTCTAAATTCAAAACACAGAAGTGGCAGAAATTAATTTAAAATTAATTCCCGCTGTCAAAACAAAAAGCGTGTTTTTAAGAGATAATAACTATCAAAAGATTGACACTTGTTTATGTTCGGTTTAATTGTAAAATTGTGTCCAATGACCAACATTATATTAAGTGGTAAAAATATATTCTAAATATACTTTAAAACCATTCAATATTATAATTTAACCACATAAGATATTACGATGAAAAAAGTTGTTTTTAATTAAAATATAGCGTGTTTTTAGTATTCATTAAAATATGAAAGTTATCGGAAAAGTATCAAAAATTTATCTAATGTAAATTTTTACATCCTAATTCAAAAGAAGAATATTATTTTGTCAAATTGAACATATAAACATGTCAAAAACTATATTTAAAGTGGGTGCACCATCAAAAGGCGGTAAAACTGCATTTTTTGAAAAATACTTATTTTACCCGAAAAATTTATTTTGTTCTTATACCATGTTCTAGAAATGTGTAAGATGAATAATAATGTTATAAAATTCAAAATTTAGTTAATACTATTCATAACGGCTAGTTCATGACAATATTATAATAATATAACATTGTTTATTAAAACCCGGTATTGCGTACAACACACGCTATCGAGGAAGGTCGCGATTGCGTGTAATGCAAGCCAAGTCAGGGTTGCGTGTTGTGAAAGAATACTTCATTGTTTCGTATAACAGAATCCAACCATATTTCATTTATACATTTAATATATATATATATATATACTCAATGTTGCGTAGAATAACTATTATCAAAATTGTGTGTAACACGATCCAAGAATAGTGTTGCGTATACTGCAAGCTAATACGGTGTTGCGTATAGCGCAAGGTAATCTTGGTGTAGAATACAACACAAGACATTAATGAAATTAAAAGAATATTTTTCATAAAATCTTGGGGTGTTACATTCTACCCCCCTTAAAATGAATTTCGCCCTTGAAATTCGTCGGGATTATAAATGGTTTACTATTCAAAAGTTTCTTTGATAGAAACCCACATCGTAAAAAAAATACCAAAACTTATCTTTAAAAACAAAAGTATGAAACGTAACGGTTACCCAAATAAACTAATCATTGGGTTTCCACATAGGTGAAAATATGGATATGGAAGAGAAATCTAACCATCATGTTCTGATGGAGAGTGGTAGAGAACATGGCTATGGAAAATCTAGCAATCACAAAGCCATAAATTTGTGACGATCTAAGGTACCATCCGATTAATCATATATAAGATCACTAGGACAACATTTTTGGTTTTCAATATCATTTCCCTAAAGTTGAAAATTTTGAATTAGAAGAAATACTTACTTGATTTTGGTATAATCTCACTGTTGTTCGTGAATTGAACAATTTACACTTCTTCCCTTAAAGAAATGAAGTTGAATTTGTTATTCGTGATATGTTAGCAGATCATGTGATAGAATGACAGGTCATTCCATCTGTCTCAAACAAAAGGTTAGCAAAACTTATATACATAAGTCGATCTATAGTGAGATTAATCATATATTGTTCCTAAAATGGACTTATACTTCATATATCATACTGCTTAATATAATAAAACTAGTTTCTACTAGACAGGGACTTCCTGTAGGTCAGTGGTAGGCGATAAAGGCCAGTCGCACTTCGGTTGTGGGTTCGATTCCTACAGCCTTGTCCGAAGCGATGGGCTGTCGCCCGTCCTGCAGGTTGTCCTTTTTCTAAAACTACATTACTATAACATCACATAAATAATATCAAAAGATGTTCTATACTTAAACAATACTAACTTATGTCCAACATAATCCAGTCTAATCTTTAGGCTTATACATAATACTGCAGTCCACACTCATAATATAGTGACAATGATTACCAGAGATTTAATACTGTCGTTGATCCCCACATATCATAAGATATATCTTGTTGGTCACATTCCAAACATTCAAAGTCCTTAATCATGTATTCTCTTGAATACCTTAGTGAAAACATGAGTGCAGTTAAAAGTTAACACTTTCCACATACCAAAATCCTCAAAATTCTATATACTCAAACCATGATATCACTTAGTCCTTATATCAATCATGAGCTCATGAATACAATCAAACATCTCATTATCCTCTTATCCTTTCATTATGCACTTATCATCTACTTTCCAAAATATTTGAATCACTTTTCATAGTTATTGGTACCTTAAAATTATTGAAAACCACAATAGACCAATACTTAAATATTTCAACACTCCATAAAAGTACTTCAACAACATTATTCTTGAATACCAAAACACTTCAGTCCATCCACATCAATGACTATCCTGGAATAAGTCCTTCCTTGATTTAGAAGTAACTTTTTAGGTCAGGGCATTGAGTTGGGTAATGCCCATGTTCTCCACAAATAAGACATTGAACTCCATAACAGTCTGTCACTCTATGACCCTTTTCTCCACACAGATAACATCGGTCCCTCCATTTGAGGTATTCCTCAAGGTTCTTCTTCCCTTCTTTAGAAATCTCAATCTTCCATTCTTTATGCTCCTCAACATGCGAACATGCATAATAGTCTATCTTCCTGTTCTTTGAAGAATTAGGCATACCACTAAATTTCACCTTGTTAATCATATATCGCGATGATTGATTCGGCATAATCACAACATCTTTCTCTCTAGGCATTACACAATTTTGTTGATCATAGTCACCAATTTGTCCATTGGATTCAATGTTAAATGAATTCCTTTTGGTTCCCTCCATTAACTAAAACACAAAAATAATTTTGTGAGAATCAAAAATCATGCTAGAGAAAACAACATAGTAAAGGGAAAGTATCCTCAATACCTAACTTCTTAGGTTTAATCTAATATCATTACCATAGTTCTAGGAATATATCCTATACGTATACTTATCCTTAGGGACATCCCTAGACATACCTTAGAAATATCTCTAGGAATCTCAATAACGTTTTCGCATCCTAGTTTCCAAAGGTTGACTAAACCTTTCCTCTGATACCAACTATAACGACCCATACTTTACATACATTGTTAATACTTCAAAATTGAAGCGCACTTATTACAACATATGACAAAACCACAAAGGACCGTATAGGTATAGTGTCTTTAGAAACTGGGAAACATAAACAACTGGTTCATAAATCTTCTACAGTGTCTCCCATTTATTTCATCATATCTAGGGTCCCTTTTAGCATATTCTACTTAATATCCATCTTCCTGACCTGGGGAAAAGAAAACATAAAAGGGTGAGCTCAAATGCTCAGTAAGGGTAATCAAAAGAAATATCAATCACATCATATATATAAGAACATAGCTTTTGGAAATCTTAACCTGCAAAAAAGCTCATAATATCATAACATGGGATAAATCATAGAAGAGAAATGTAATCCCAATAATCATAACTTAAAACATGAAACTTTGTGGCATACACACATAATCATAGAGAATCATTTCTTGTTAGTCAAGACTCAATGCCAAGACTATCTTAGTGGACAAAGTCCCTTTCTGAATCGAGTAACCCTCGTTTCAGTCCTGTTTCACTGAACCGGTATAACCTACCATTTCAGCCATGTCTATCTCATGAGATATAAAATCTTTACCCAATGCATTGGAGGGAGATATAGGTCCCACCCATCTCTTAATGATACCATTCTTATGTGTGCCACAAAATCATAAACCATACATCATAGCATAACCCATGTAATAAAAATGGGAATCTTAAACAACATGACTTCATAAAACAATTCATATAAGATAAAGGAATTCATAAAAATATTTCCATCACAACATAATCAAATCCATGTAATAATAGGGATAAAAAAGAACCCTTTATTATCTTAGATGGAAAATAAGTTTGACAAAACACTTGAAATGAATTCTTGAGGAAAATATCCTTTCTTCTTCAAAATCAATTTCTTTTCACAAAACGTCATGAAATTTTAAAAGAAAGTGATTTTATTGAAAATAGTCATGAAATCTTTTGGAGGAAGCTTCATGAAAATAAGGCTTTATAAACCCGTAAAAATCCGTTCAGGCCATTTAAGTTAAAAAACATTCTTCGTACTTTTGTCGGAAAAGTCAAAAAGTACCTCGTACGAAAAACGACAAAAGATTCCTTTCATTTCTTTTACTAAAAACTCACAGAAGGGTAAAAATGGATTTAAAAAAAATTGTAGGTGGATGGAAATAATATTACATATTGATGAAACATGGATGTGGATGATAAAATACACCCCAGTAAATACTTACGAATAAACAATCTCGGATAAAAATGAGATTGTGATATTTCCCTTACCTTAGGTCCGACTTGCTTTGTAAGTGTCCGAACCTCCTGTATAATGATTTAAATCATGTTATTGACTTATTACAGAATCATATTCATTGTTATGATATCATATATGGATCACTTATGACATTATATAACCCGTTCTTTTGTAAATTCCATGTTAAAGAAGCGTTTTGGGTAAAATCGTTTCATTTATCGTAGGTGTTTTGACTTGTTGTTCTTGACATCATTATTACTTATATCATGATTTACTCACTTCCAGAATATAAAATATGATTTATATATCATATATATTTAGTATATATATATATATAATAGGTAGATAAATAAAATGAAAAACACCGTTCATGGAGACGGTAGTCCGTACGTACGCATGAACGCTGTTTTCCTTTCCTTATTGTCTTGAATAGAAGTAAGTTGATGACATACATATATATATATACATAAATCCAGTAACTTTATAATGTCATATATTTCATTATTATTTCTTATATATACTTTATAATTATTCTTAAATGGTTAACATGGAGAATGAATCTCATCGCGTCGTGGAGACGGTAGTCTGTACGTACGCACGAGCGATGATATCATTTCCATAAATACTGAATTGAATTGGAGTGGATTATACAATATATCAGAATCAATATGATGTTTTAATAACTATGTATAGTTATTCTTTACACCATTATACCCATCCATGTAAGGTGGTGGTGGAAAATAGATTACACCACGACGTGGAGACGGTATTCCGTACGTACGCACGCGCGGTGATTTCTTTTTCCGTAGGATGGATAGATGGTGAAATAGGGTTGTTTCATACATATAATAACATATCAGTATATGAGTGATACTGATGTTATTACTTCATAATGAAACAACCTAAGAAGAAGAAGTGGAAGAAGAAATAAAGATGAAAGAATTGGTAACGGTAATTACCTCTTCTTTGAAGTGCCTCTTTGAGACCTCCACTTAGGGCACTAAAATTGGTCTTTGAGGAAGACCAGAACCTCTAGGATGTTTCTAGGGAAGTGGAGAAGAGATTTTGGAAGGGGTTGGCCGAGCTTGAGTGCTCAAATTGGTGTGAGGAGGAGGGGGAGGAGATGTCCTTTTATAAGGGAGGAGAGGGGCACCTTAGGAATATCTCAAAATATTATTTTATATTAAAGTCAAAATCGGTTTAAAATGGTTCCAAAGGGTCTTATTTCGAAGCTAAGATGGGGCGGGTCGAAATCCTATCAACCAATAGAATTTAGACAAGTTTAGGATATTATTTTAACCTTATCAATTACATTTAACTCCAAGTTAAATAATTTAACTTTTACCGTGTCTTTTTGTTTTATTTCACTATATGGTTAATACACTTACTATAACATGCCAAACGAAGCCCAAATTGTTTATTATTAATATATATATCCTTATCTAAGTCATTTGGCCGAACCTTAGATTTTTAGGAATAAAATAACAATTAATAATATAATATTTGATTTAAAAACTATTTTGTGTCAATTTTGACACTATTTGATATATGATTTTTGTGAAAGTCATAACAGAATTAAATGTTCTAAGAAAGTTAATTAAATCAACATTAATATATCATAGTAACCTAGAAAATTAGTGGAATTCATAAAAAGTCTCAAATTACATTTATTTTGGTGTTTATAACATCAATTATGTCAATATTTCATTAATAAGATAATTACTGCATCCTCATTGTGTCATAAATAAATTAAATTATTTAAAGTCTAAAAATTACAAATAAAATACAATTATGTAGGAAATCTTTTTATAGTTCTAATGAATATTTATAATCTAAAATCCAACATATATAACCCTATGTAACAATTGTTTTGCTAAAAGATATATGCTTGTATCATTTTTGTATTCATTTTAACTTAATTAAAATAAAGTGTCATTATCACTTACAAGTTGATCAATGGGGTCCCAAAATCGACCCAAAGATGCCCATGGTCGACCATGTATCAACCAATAGGGTTAAGACATGTTTTAGGGTAATTAAATATTATTATAATATTATTTTTTAACCCTTATTTACCGGATTTACCCTTAACCATGGTAAATAAAATATTTACCGCAGTAATTATTCAAAATGTCTAAAAATAAAAGTTACCTATTTACACAATTTGAACATCCTGATTCCAAATATGGAATCCATTTTTCTAAATTCAAAACACAGAAGTGGCAGAAATTAATTTAAAATTAATTCCCGCTGTCAAAACAAAAAGCGTGTTTTTAAGAGATAATAACTATCAAAAGATTGACACTTGTTTATGTTCGGTTTAATTGTAAAATTGTGTCCAATGACCAACATTATATTAAGTGGTAAAAATATATTCTAAATATACTTTAAAACCATTCAATATTATAATTTAACCACATAAGATATTACGATGAAAAAAGTTGTTTTTAATTAAAATATAGCGTGTTTTTAGTATTCATTAAAATATGAAAGTTATCGGAAAAGTATCAAAAATTTATCTAATGTAAATTTTTACATCCTGATTCAAAAGAAGAATATTATTTTGTCAAATTGAACATATAAACATGTCAAAAACTATATTTAAAGTGGGTGCGCCATCAAAAGGCGGTAAAACTGCATTTTTTTAAAAATACTTATTTTACCCGAAAAATTTATTTTGTTCTTATACCATGTTCTAGAAATGTGTAAGATGAATAATAATGTTATAAAATTCAAAATTTAGTTAATAATATTCATAACGGCTAGTTCATGACAATATTATAATAATATAACATTGTTTATTAAAACCCGGTATTGCGTACAACACACGCTATCGAGGAAGGTCGCGATTGCGTGTAATGCAAGCCAAGTCAGGGTTGCGTGTTGTGAAAGAATCCTTCATTGTTTCGTATAACAGAATCCAACCATATTTCATTTATACATTTAATATATATATATATATATACTCAATGTTGCGTAGAATAAATATTATCAAAATTGTGTGTAACACGATCCAAGAATAGTGTTGCGTATACTGCAAGCTAATACGGTGTTGCGTATAGCGCAAGGTAATCATGGTGTAGAATACAACACAAGACATTAATGAAATTAAAAGAATATTTTTCATAAAATCTCGGGGTGTTACATTCTACCCCCCTTAAAATGAATTTCTCCCTCGAAATTCGTCAGGATTATAAATGGTTTACTATTCGAAAGTTTCTTTGATAGAAACCCACATCATAAAAAAATACCAAAACTTATCTTTAAAAACAAAAGTATGAAACGTAACGGTTACCCAAATAAACTAATCATTGGGTTTCCACATAGGTGAAAATATGGATATGGAAGAGAAATCTAACCATCATGTTCTGATGGAGAGTGGTAGAGAACATGGCTATAGAAAAGCTAGCAATCACAAAGCCAAAAATTTGTGACGATCTAAGGTACCATCCGATTCATCAGATATAAGATCACTAGGACAACATTTTTGGTTTTCAATATCATTTCCCTAAAGTTGAAAATTTTGAATTAGAAGAAATACTTACTTGATTTTGGTATAATCTCACTGTTGTTCGTGAATAGAACAATTTACACTTCTTCCCTTAAAGAAATGAAGTTGAATTTGTTATTCGTGATGTGTTAGCAGATCATGTGATAGAATGACAGGTCATTCCATCTGTCTCAAACAAAAGGTTAGCAAAACTTATATACATAAGTCGATCTATAGTGAGATTAATCATATATTGTTCCTAAAATGGACTTATACTTCATATATCATATTGCTTAATATAATAAAACTAGTTTCTACTAAACAGGGACTTCCTGTAGGTCAGTGGTAGGCGATAAAGGCCAGTCGCACTTCGGTTGTGGGTTCGATTCCTACAGCCTTGTCCGAAGCGATGGGATGTCGCCCGTCCTGCAGGTTGTCCTTTTTCTAAAACTACATTACTATAACATCACATAAATAATATCAAAAGAAGTTCTATACTTAAACAATACTAACTTATGTCCAACATAATCCAGTCTAATATTTAGGCTTATACATAATACTGCAGTCCACACTCATAATATAGTGACAACGATTACCAGATATTTAATACTGTCGTTGATCCCCACATATCATAAGATATATCTTGTTGGTCACATTCCAAACATTCAAAGTCCTTAATCGTGTATTCTCTTGAATACCTTAGTGAAAACATGAGTGCAGTTAAAAGTTAACACTTTCCACATACCAAAATCCTCAAAATTCTATATACTCAAACCATGATATCACTTAGTCCTTATATCAATCATGAGCTCATGAATACAATCAAACATCTCATTATCTTCTTATCCTTTCATTATGCACTTATCATCTACTTTCCAAAATATTTGAATCACTTTTCATAGTTATTGGTACCTTAAAATTATTGAAAACCACAATAGACCAATACTTAAATATTTCAACACTCCATAAAAGTACCTCAACAACATTATTATTGAATACCAAAACACTTCAGTCCATCCACATCAATGATTATCCTGGAATAAGTCCTTCCTTGATTTAGAAGTAACTTTTTAGGTCAGGGCATTGAGTTGGGTAATGCCCATGTTCTCCACAAATAAGACATTGAACTCCATAACAGTCTGTCACTCTATGACCCTTTTCTCCACACAGATAACATCGGTCCCTCCATTTGAGGTATTCATCAAGGTTCTTCTTCCCTTCTTTAGAAATCTCAATCTTCCATTCTTTATGCTCCTCAACATGCGAACATGCATAATAGTCTATCTTCCTGTTCTTTGAAGAATTAGGCATACCACTAAATTTCACCTTGTTAATCATATATCGCGATGATTGATTCGGCATAATCACAAAATCTTTCTCTCTAGGCATTACACAATTTTGTTGATCATAGTCACCAATTTGTCCATTGGATTCAATGTTAAATGAATTCCTTTTGGTTCCCTCCATTAACTAAAACACAAAAATAATTTTGTGAGAATCAAAAATCATGCTAGAGAAAACAACATAGTAAAGGGAAAGTATCCTCAATACCTAACTTCTTAGGTTTAATCTAATATCATTACCATAGTTCTAGGAATATATCCTATACGTATACTTATCCTTAGGGACATCCCTAGACATACCTTAGAAATATCTCTAGGAATCTCACTAACGTTTTCGCATCCTAGTTTCCAAAGGTTGACTAAACCTTTCCTCTGATACCAACTATAACGACCCATACTTTACATACATTATTAATACTTCAAAATTGAAGCGCACTTATTACAACATATGACAAAACCACAAAGGACCGTATAGGTATAGTGTCTTTAGAAACTGGGAAACATAAACAACTGGTTCATAAATCTTCTACAGTGTCTCCCATTTATTTCATCATATCTAGGGTCTCTTTTAGCATATTCTACTTAATATCCATCTTCCTGACCTGGGGAAAAGAAAACATAAAATGGTGAGCTCAAATGATCAGTAAGGGTAAACAAAAGAAATATCAATCACATCATATATATAAGAACATAGCTTTTGGAAATCTTAACCTGCAAAAAAGCTCATAATATCATAACATGGGATAAATCATAGAAGTGAAATGTAATCCCAATAATCATAACTTAAAACATGAAACTTTGTGGCATACACACATAATCATAGAGAATCATTTCTTGTTAGTGAAGACTCAATGCAAAGACTATCTTAGTGGACAAAGTCCCTTTCTGAATCGAGTAACCCTCGTTTCAGTCCTGTTTCACTGAACCGGTATAACCTACCATTTCAGCCATGTCTATTTCATGAGATATAAAATCTTTACCCAATGCATTGGAGGGAGATATAGGTCCCACCCATCTCTTAATGATACCATTCTTATGTGTGCCACAAAATCATAAACCATACATCATAGCATAACCCATGTAATAAAAATGGGAATCTTAAACATCATGACTTCATAAAACAATTCATATAAGATAAAGGAATTCATAAAAATATTTCCATCACAACATAATCAAATACATGTAATAATAAGGATAAGAAAGAACCCTTTATTATCTTAGATGGAAAATAAGTTTGACAAAACACTTGAAATTAATTCTTGAGTAAAATATCCTTTCTTCTTCAAAATCAATTTCTTTTCACAAAACGTCATGAAATTTTAAAAGAAAGAGATTTTATTAAAAATAGTCATGAAATCTTTTGGAGGAAGCTTCATGAAAATAAGGCTTTATAAAACCGTAAAAATCCGTTCGGGCCATTTAAGTTAAAAAAACATTCTTCGTACTTTTGTCGGAAAAGACAAAAAGAACCTCGTACGAAAAACGACAAAAGATTCCTTTCATTTCTTTTACTAAAAACTCACAGAAGGGTAAAAATGGATTTAAAAAAAATTGTAGGTCGATGGAAATAATATTACATATTGATGAAACATGGATGTGGATGATAAAATACACCCCAGTAAATACTTACGAATAAACAATCTCGGATAAAAATGAGATTGTGATATTTCCCTTACCTTAGGTCCGACTTGCTTTGTAAGTGTCCGAACCTCCTGTATAATGATTTAAATCATGTTATTGACTTATTACAGAATCATATTCATTGTTATGATATCATATATGGTTCACTTATGACATTATATAACCTGTTCTTTTGTAAATTCCATGTTAAAGAAGCGTTTTGGGTAAAATCGTTTCATTTATCATAGGTGTTTTGACTTGTTGTTCTTGACATCATTATTACTTATATCATGATTTACTCACTTCCAGAATATAAAATATGATTTATATATCATATATATTCAGTATATATATATATAATAGGTAGATAAATAAAATGAAAAACACCGTTCATGGAGACGGTAGTCCGTACGTACGCATGAATGCTGTTTTCCTTTCCTTATTGTCTTGAATAGAAGTAAGTTTATGACATACATATATATATATACATAAATCCAGTAACTTTATAATGTCATATATTTCATTATTATTTCTTATATATACTTTATAATCATTCTTAAATGGTTAACATGGAGAATGAATCTCATCGCGTCGTGGAGATGGTAGTCCGTACGTACGCACGAGCGATGATATCATTTCCATAAATACTGAATTGAATTGGAGTGGATTATACAATATATCAGAATCAATATGATGTTGTAATAAATATGTATAGTTATTCTTTAAACCATCCTACCCATCCATGTAAGTTGGGGGTGGAAAATAGATTACACCACGGCGTGGAGACGGTATTCCGTACGTACGCACGCGCGGTGATTTCTTTTTCCGTAGGATGGATAGATGGTGAAATAGGGTTGTTTCATACATATAATAACATATCAGTATATGAGTGATACTGATGTTATTACTTCATAATGAAACAACCTAAGAAGAAGAAGTGGAAGAAGAAATAAAGATGAAAGAATTGGTAACGGTAATTACCTCTTCTTTGAAGTGCCTCTTTGAGACCTCCTTTTAGGGCACTAAAATTGGTCTTTGAGGAAGAACAGAACCTCTAAGATGTTGATAGGGAAGTGGAGAAGAGATTTTGGCAGGGGTTGGCCGAGCTTGAGTGCTCAAATTGGTGTGAGGAGGAGGGGGAGGAGGTGTCCTTTTATAAGGGAGGAGAGGGGCACCTTAGGAATATCTCAAAATATTATTTTATATTAAAGTCAAAATCGGTTTATAATGGTTCCAAAGGGTCTTATTTCCAAGCTAAGGTGGGGATGGGTCGAAATCCTATCAACCAATAGAATTTAGACAAGTTTAGGATATTATTTTAACCTTATCAATTATATTTAACTCCAAGTTAAATAATTTAACTTTTACCGTTTCTTTTTGTTTTCTTTCACTATATGGTTAATACACTTACTATAACATGCGAAACGAACCCCAAATTGTTTATTATTAATATATATATCCTTATCTAAGTCATTCGGCCGAACCTTAGATTTTTAGGCATAAAATAACAATTAATAATATAATATTTGATTTAAAAACTATTTTGTGTCAATTTTGACACTATTTGATATATGATTTTTGTGAAAGTCATAACAGAATTAAATGTTCGAAGAAAGTTAATTAAATCAACATTAATATATCATAGTAACCTAGAAAATTAGTGTAATTCATAAAAAGTCTCAAATTACATTTATTTTGGTGTTTATAACATCAATTATGTCAATATTTCATTAATAAGATAATTACTGCATCCTCATTGTGTCATAAATAAATTAAATTATTTAAAGTCTAAAAATTACAAATAAAATACCATTATGTAGGAAATCTTTTTATCGTTCTAATGAATATTTATAATCTAAACTCCAACATATATAACCCTATGTAACAATTGTTTTGCTAAATGATATATGCTTGTATCATTTTTGTATTCATTTTAACTTAATTAAAATAAAGTGTCATTATCACTTACAAGTTGATCAATGGGGTCCCAAAATCGACCCAAAGATGCCCATGGTCGACCATGTATCAACCAATAGGGTTAAGACATGTTTTAGGGTAATTTAATATTATAATAATATTATTTTTTAACCCTTATTTACCGGATTTACCCTTAACCATGGTAAATAAAATATTTACCGCAGTAATTATTCAAAATGTCTAAAAATAAAAGTTACCTATTTACACAATTTGAACATCCTGATTCCAAATATGGAATCCATTTTTCTAAATTCAAAACACAGAAGTGGCAGAAATTAATTTAAAATTAATTCCCGCTGTCAAAACAAAAAGCGTGTTTTTAAGAGATAATAACTATCAAAAGATTGACACTTGTTTATGTTCGGTTTAATTGTAAAATTGTGTCCAATGACCAACATTATATTAAGTGGTAAAAATATATTCTAAATATACTTTAAAACCATTCAATATTATAATTTAACCACATAAGATATTACGATGAAAAAAGTTGTTTTTAATTAAAATATAGCGTGTTTTTAGTATTCATTAAAATATGAAAGTTATCGGAAAAGTATCAAAAATTTATCTAATGTAAATTTTTACATCCTGATTCAAAAGAAGAATATTATTTTGTCAAATTGAACATATAAACATGTCAAAAACTATATTTAATGTGGGTGCGCCATCAAAAGGCGGTAAAACTGCATTTTTTGAAAAATACTTATTTTACCCGAGAAATTTATTTTGTTCTTATACCATGTTCTAGAAATGTGTAAGATGAATAATAATGTTATAAAATTCAAAATTTAGTTAATACTATTCATAACGGCTAGTTCATGACAATATTATAATAATATAACATTGTTTATTAAAACCCGGTATTGCGTACAACACACGCTATCGAGGAAGGTCGCGATTGCGTGTAATGCAAGCCAAGTCAGGGTTGCGTGTTGTGAAAGAATCCTTCATTGTTTCGTATAACAGAATCCAACCATATTTCATTTATACATTTAATATATATATATATATACTCAATGTTGCGTAGAATAACTATTATCAAAATTGTGTGTAACACGATCCTAGAATAGTGTTGCGTATACTGCAAGCTAATACGGTGTTGCGTATAGCGCAAGGTAATCTTGGTGTAGAATACAACACAAGACATTAATGAAATTAAAAGAATATTTTTCATAAAATCTCGGGGTGTTACAATGGATCCACTTGTAAGTGATAATGTCACTTTATTTTAATTAAGTTAAAATAAATACAAAAATGACACAATCATATATCTTTTAGAAAAACAATTGTTACATAGGGTTATATATGTTGGATTTTATACTATAAATATTCATAAGAAAGATAATAAGATTTCATACATAATGATATTTTATTTATAATTTTTAGACATTAAATAAGTTAATTTATTTATGACACAATGGTGATGTAGTAATTACCATAATAGTGAAAAATTAGAATAATTGATATTATAAATACCCAAATAAATATAATTTGAGGCTTTTGTTGAATTAAACTAATTTTATAGGTTACTATGACATATTAGGATTTATTTAAGTAACTTTTTTCTAAGTAATCATTTTGTTCTGTGTTTCACAAAAATCAACTATTGAATAGTGTCAAAATTGACATAAAAGAGTTTTTAAAACAAATATTATATTATTAATTGATATTAAATTCATAAAAATCTAAGGATCGCCCAAGAGACTTATATCATGATATTTATATCATTAATGGACCACTTGGGTGTCTCTTGTATGTATATAGTATGTTTATTAACTATATAATATAAAAATACAAAGTGACATGGTAAATGTCAAACTAATTAATTAAGAGTTAAAACTAAAATATAAGGTTAATATATTGACCCAAACCTCTCTAAAATCTATTGGATGATAGCTTTTTAACCTATACCCACTTTAACTGTTGAATAATCAACTTTGGAGCCTTTTGATAGCGAAAATTAATTTATTATAAATTAATATTTCTAGATTTTTCAAAGGTGCCCTTCACCCCTCTTATAAAAGGTCACTCCTCCTTCTCATTTCTTCACACCATCAAGCCTTTTGGTTCGGCCAAACCCTGCCCAAATACTCTCTCAACTTCCCTCACTACATCCTAGAGTCCTTATTTTGATCAGAAAGCCAACCTAAGGATCCCTTTTGATCAAATCAAAAAGAAGAACCCAAAGAAGAGGTAATGTTTTCACCACCCCTTTTCAAGTTCCTTTCTTCTTCCACTTCTTTTTTCTTTGTTATTACCATTATAAAATAATAACTCCAGTATCATATATATATTGTGATGTTATTATAAATATGGTACAATCATATTCAGTATTTTATCCATCCATTGAATAACATGTCACCATACGTGCGTACGTACGTCTTACCGTCTCCACGTCGTGGTGTAATTGTTATTCAATTTATTATTATTTGGATGGGTATAATAATGATGTGTAACTCATGTAAATAATAAATATAACATGATAATGATTCTTTATATATGATATACCATCCAATTATATATTATTTTAATATCAAAAGAATGATATTGTCGCTCGTGCGTACGTACGGACTACCGTCTCCACGAACGCGATGAGATTCATTTTCCATCATATCCATTAAAGTATAAATATAATTTGATGATTTAAAAATAGTATCTAAGGACATTATATCATTCTGGATATGAATAATATACATCCCATTAATAATGAATATGGCTCACATAACAATGAATATAAACTAAAATGAACACTTTAACACCCGAAATGACGATAATTCTAAGATATTATTAACAAATCAATGTTAAAAGATCATATATGATATCATATTAAAATAAATGATTATTTTATAATTCAATAACAATTATTTCACCATTATAAAGTAGGTTAAACTACCATCGTCCAAGGAAAAAGTAAAAAGTAAGGGATTTTCTTATCTCACTTTCAATTCCGTGAGATTTCCATTGTTCGCCACAAAATTATTGAAAGTGGTGTATTGTGTACTGCCATTTGATATATATTATCATGATTCTCTTTATATTCATGTTATTCTGTAAATAATTTTCTGGTTATTAACTTTTTTCCATACGACTCAGTTGATTAACGTGGTAAGGAGTTTCTTATCTCACTGTTAATTTCTTGAGAATTCCATTGTTCACCACTTATTTATTGCATGTGGTGTATGTGTACTTCCCATGATTGTATTTACTGTGTAATATACATTAATTAATGGGTATTTACATCATCATTGTATGATCCTTATTTTATGGGTGCATGTTTCATAAGATACCAAATGGTTAAGGGAATTTGAAATTTCAATTTCCAATTATTCGGCTTTACGCAAACTTCATAGAATATTTTACTCCGAGATTATGTGTGGAATTACTATTCATTTTATTATGTCATATTTTCCACTCCCATTTCTTTGGATATACTTTTGATACACATAATCACTCCATTGATAAATTCTCATGTGATCGTATGAACTTGATAAGAGTAATTTTAACTCAATCTCCGTTTGTTGAGTTAAATATCCAATTCATTGGTGTTGTTTTTACAAGAATATGTGTGAATGTCATATGATTTATTTACACTAAATATCCAATCATTTTGAGTGTATTTATATTATTCACACATAATTATGTCATTAATTTATCCTTAACCTAGGGATACAACCTTTATAAGAGATTTCATCTCAATTTAAATTCCATTGTTACTTCTTTGTTGTTATACACCAAATCACTTTTATGTGGTGTATATAATGTACTTTGACATAGTATATCATGAATCCCTTTATTCTCATGATATTACAAAGTTATGATTACCTCAATTATTTTTATTCAAGTGTCGCTCTTTTGGTTAGAATCTCTAACTAAAATACCATTTTTAAATATTTTAAAGACTTATTCTTCTAAAACTTTCTCATTAATGTCCATGTTTTAAAACATGGTTTTAAGGATTTATTTATATGGACATTAATGTTTGAAAATTCAAACTTCTTTTTAAAAGTTTCAAAGTGGTATGCGACACTTCTATTCAAAAATCTATTTTTAAATGGCTTCTTGACAAATAGTGTGACTTTTAAATGTTTTCAAGAAAAGTGGGATATTTCTCTCAAATAGCTTTGATGATTATTTTCTTCTATGTCAACATCCTTCATTATTCTTGATTGAGGTTAATGTGATACAATACAATCTTCCATATTCTATCGAATGAGTTATGTTTGACTGTGGATGTGCTATTTTTATTCCATTCCTGGTTTGTGGTAAAAGTATTGACATTTTGTATGCTAGTTTTAATACGAATGTTTATGTTATATCTAAACCTGTTCATATGAGGAATGCATTGGACTTAATAAGTGACGGGTGGAGCCTGTTATAACTCCTCGATGCATCTGTAGGTCTCATGAGACAAACTAGTGTCTTGGCACAAGGCCTTGGAAAAATCTTATTTGTAGTCTTGGCACGATGCCTTGGATATGTGGTTATGATAGTCTGTATTATGCATTCCATCATTATGAAAGTGGTTATTGATATTTCATGTGGTTATTCGATTAGTAGAATATCCATGTGAATAAGTAAATGGCATTATTTCATTTTATTTTTGCCATAATATGTTGAAGATCAAGTTTAAAAGGCTTTTGTTTTAGTTATACATTGCCTTAAATATTTATTCTTATTTATAAAAGTTTCTACTATATTGTTATCCTTACTGGGCATTTGAGCTCACCCCTTTTCTATGTTTTATTATTCCTAGGAAGTGAAGAAGTAAAATATGAATGACCTGCAGGGATATTATAAGGGGATAATAGTGTGGATTATGGAAACAATATGTTGTTGTAGTAGTTTTTCACATCATGATGTAATGTAAAACATTATGAATATATCTAGTGCTTCCAAGGATACTAAACCAATCGGTCTTTCGAGATATGATCTTTCTTGTGATCATGCCAATGTTAAGTATAATGCACCAACTCTGGGTAACTGGGGTCAGGGCGTTACAAGAAAACAAGGAACAATTTCACAAAGTTACCATTCAAGATCAAACCAAACCTAAATTTACACCAAAACACCTTCCACACATGATTTACATTCAAATAATACTTCAATAAATCATTTTTTATAACCAATAAATGGTTATAAAAGAATAAAAAAATTACCTTTATCTCAATTCCCCCAATTCCACATGAAAATCCCACTTTAAAACCAATTTTATACCCAAACCCTTCAAAATTACATTCACAGCTTTCAAAAAATTTCAATGATTTTTACAACGTTCTCCTTTAAAATATTTTCCATTCCATCGTTATGTAAAACATGCCATTCCATGAAATGTTCCAAATATCCACTCAGCACAACCCACACCCAAAAACTATTTTCAAACTTCCAAACAAACACATGTTATTTAAGGTCCAAACACACATTTTATTCTCCAAAATACACTTACCAAAGACATTTCAAAAAATTCTCAAAACTCATGTTCCACTCCAAAATCTCAAGATTTTATTAAATAAGAATTTTAAAACTTCAAAAAAAATATTTTGTTCAATAAAATGTGTCAAAAATATCAATATGATTATTAAAACACCTGAAAGTGTCTATTCAAAAATAATGAATTGATTCAAAACTATCATTAGAAAATCCAACTACTATAACAACAACATAATAATCAAATGAAATGAATTACTAGTGTGCATACCATATAGAAAAATTTATTAAAACACCCGATCAACAAATAAATTACCTCTGAAAGAAGTATCATTAAAATGCCAACCTTAAACATGTTAGAATGTGAAAAAAAACGTCAATGGAAGGATGTGCTGAGCCTCATGGTCCCTTCACACACCATACTATCCATGAAAACCCAGATTCACATCAACTCTAATAAAAAGGGTTCAACCAAACAATGAAACCTATAAGTGAAAACCTCTAGGAAGGAGGAATCCTTAATAGAGGGAAAACCGAGCCATGGGGTGGGTGAAGCAACTAGAGGAGATGCTGTCAGTGAATGGGGGGTTCATTCCAGTTGATTAAGTGGTTGACGGGATGGGCCTGGCTAGAGAAAAAGACATTGAGGGGAGGGCGGTAGTCAAATGCTGACCGGATTGGGGAGGTCATGCCGGACAGAGGTGGCGCCGGATGGGTGAGGCTGCACCAGACCCGGAGGGAGAGGTTGTGCTGGATGGGGCCATGTAGGACGGAGGAATGCAGGGTCGGCTGAGCGGAAGGTACCAGAGTCAGCGGGGGGTATGGGGTTTCGGGCGATCGCGGAGCGGCGAGGCTGCCGGCCGGAGGTGCGGCATGGCTAGAGAGGGAGAAGTCTGGAGGGGGTATGGCTCCTACTGCGCGCTGACATACAAAATGGAATGGGAGGGTAGCTCTCGCACGATACGAGGAGGGGGAGAGCAAAGAATTAGTGCATTTATTTTTATTTTTTCCTTTCACATTTTATGATATTATAAATAATAATAATAGTAATATTATTATCCATTAAATCATATTATTATTATTATTATTAAACACTTTATAAAATTCATTTTAAATTTAAATAATCAAAAAAAAATTCATTTAACATTTATATTACTTTATTTGTTTGTTTCCAAAATCGGGGTAGTTGAATTGCTCACCTTTAGTCCGACACACGGTTGAAAAACCTATAGCCAAACCGCACCACTCGGTAAAAACTGATTGCATGGTCCAATCCTACACTTCTCGTGGGGTTCTTTTAATGGAGCACGAGTCAAGCACCTTAAATCCATCACACCCAGGCATCCGTGCAGGCACCGCGCTATTACTCCTAACCTTGTGGTATGACCATGCAATAGTGGAAAAATTTTGTTTGAAACCCAAAATAAGAATTAATGTAATTAAAAATAATAAATTAGTCAATGCGGGTTGTGAAAATATCCATGTATGTTATTTTTGAGTTTCTATAATTCTCATATAATTATATTCAAAAGTTATGCTTCCCCACACTGTTTTAACTAAATATGTTTCAGGTTTATTTCACCAAAAAACATGGTTTCAAGGGTATGGACAGACCCCAAAAACGCCTTATACATCTTTAACCACTATGTGAATTCACATTTGGCCATATACGATCCCTAATAAAGAAAAATAATATCTATACATCATAGAAAAAATCGAGTTCTTACAATATTCCCCCATAATATAATTAATACATGAATTTTCTTCTCAATGGTTGTCAAGATTCCTTTGAGAACTACTCTGACCAATGATCACATATGACTTCCTCCCAATCCCAAGTCTCATCCTATAAAATATTTTGCTCCCATAGAAACCATATTATATAAAATGAACATCCTCAAAGAACCATCATTATTAGGTCTACAATGTAAATATTATATTCCTCGAACGATGCATATTCATCTAACCCATCCTCATTAGGGTAAAAATCATGAGATTAATCGGAGTGATAAAAATGTAGCTATGATACATGGAAGACATTGTGTATGGCTCAAAAACACAAAGTCAAATAGAACTGATAGGATACAGAGTAGACTCTCGGTAGAATCTGGAATACCCTGATATATAATAATAAAAAATTACCCTACCTACTGATATTCCTTTGTCCCATCTTCAGTGAAAGAAATGAAATACCAGATCCCTAACCTCGAACAATAGAGGTAATTTTTAATGATCGATGTAATATTTAAATTAAGATCATATAGTATCCATATTTTTCTTGATAAACGGGAACATAATGGAAGTCTTCTATAGAAATGTTTGCCTATGTAATTATTCGTCAACAACATCTAAATAGAATAAGGGTGATCGGCATAACCTACCATATAATTCCTTGTTTTGATCTATTTGTATTGTCAGATGATATCTATTATTGTAGGGGAACTCAACCTAGGGTATATGTCTCTCCCAAGATCACAAAAAATCTACGATGCATGCTCGTAGCATTTCTCCAAGTACATGTATCATCTGCTCTGATTGAGAATCATTTTGAGGTGGTATGTTGTGGTGAGAAGCAACAGTGTGTATAGCTCCCTCTATAAACTCTTCCAAATAAAGAAATAAAGATGGTGTCCCTATAAAATAAGATATTGCACAAAACCCCATGAATCCATACTATCTCATGGATATACAACCTACAAATATCATCCATGATGATGGTCTCTTTATTCGGTAATAGATAAGAGACCATTGTGAGACTGTCCACAACTACCCAAACAAAGTTATTACCTTGTGGCAACCTCGGTTGATTTGTAATGAAATGCATAACGGAATCATCCAAATTATACCTGAGAATATATTAATATTATAATATAATGGTTAGCCGTCAATGTTCCACCTTCAATTACTAATTGGTGGAAGCCATGTAACCAATCCGACTAACTCATGATTCATACATGGCCTATAGCACTGATGGCGTATGTCACAGTACATCATAAGGACACTAGGATTCAATTCCAAAACAGACTTATAAAATTACCACATCATCCCATCACATGTGACCAATGGAACCCATACACGTCCATGGATACAAAAGATCACATCTTCTCCTATGGTCTAACCAGAAGGTGGTTCCTCACCCACCACACTCTCCCATATGAATATGCTTTCTAAATATTATAGCATCATAATCCTAATTATATATTGAATGGTATTGGTCATAGCTAAAGAATATTTAAATGTATTACCATATCAATCTTACCTATCAAAGTGTGTCTATGAAAACAAATCCAAAAGTTTTCACTCTTTTATGGCCTGCAAAACAACATGTATTTGAGTCCTCCTGTATATTTAATAATCTTCTATATTTCCCTTTCGAAGAATGTAGGAATCCTCAATGTCATAATATTTTATGGGTTACACAAACCTTCATTTATTCATATTTATATATCACTGCCTAAATATATACATGGGGATTTTTCTGTCCATGTAATCTACAAAATTTTGTCACTGAATATAGTGTCTCTAATAGTGGAATGTATTTATGACTGTAGCTAACTCACGATCATGCATCACATAGTTCCTCTAAATATGCCTCAACCATGAAGGAGTGTATTCCATGAATCTATCCCCCTTCATCTGGAATACTCCTTGAAAAATACCTTATGTTTCCCAATACATAGGGTTACTCTTTCACTACGTAGCAGTATCCGGACCTGTGCTAAAGTCAATATTCCATTTAGCTCCAAAATGGTAATCTCTTAGGCATTTAACCATACATACCTCACAAACATCATAGTAAATTCCATATGTAATTATCCAAACCATGATATTACCTTAATGAAATTACTGTAGTATCCATCTAGACCAAAGAAACTATATATGTCAAAGATTTTTTTAGTCATATCCATAGAATCATTATCAATCACATTCACTATATCAACTAATACTCATGTCTCTAATATAAAGTGACCCAAGAGGCTAATTTCATCTATCTAGACGTGAATCTTTGTGATATTTGAATATAACTAATTCTCTCTCAGTCTATCCAAAATGATCTCAAGTTCATTGGAATTGTCATGTCTATTTAGAGAATACACCAATTTATATTGAATGAAAAATAAAATAACTGGTTCTTGGTAATAATGAAAAACTTGATTCCTCAGTTCAATGAAAATCATCATTGCATTATTGAGACCCAATGACATAACAGTTTACTCATATAGTCTATACCATTAACTAATATTTTTACAAGGTATGTCTTATAGTCATATAAGTTCCTACTGATACCTAGATCTCAAATTAATTTTATAGAACACCTAATCTCCTCGAACTCGATCAAATAGTTAATCTATCCATGGAAATGTATACCAGTTCTTAATTTTCCACTCAATCAATTTACAATAATCCTTGTATATCCTAAGGGTATAATAAACAATGTTTTGAAAAATGGACCATTGAACCCCATAGGAAATTAATGAGTCAAATAAACTCATTTTCTACCACACATCAAGATTCCTCTTGAGATCTTTCAAATTCATTGTAGTTCCACTCTTTAGAGGAATGTATATTAGTGAAACTCATGTAAATAAATATATAGAGAACTCAAACTATCTCTCTATATGAAACCCATAAATGTGGGATATGAACACAACCATGAAATGGTCAACCACTATAAAATATTCTTCCAGACATTATCCCTAATCATCTAGGTACAATCATGAAAGCTGGGTGGTCATCAAGACACCTCCATAATACACTTTTCTAGATCAGTTCATCAAGACATTCAATTCACCTATATACCTATGAAATTCACCCTATGGTGTTGTGAAAGCCTCCAAAAAATTATAGTAAAATTTTTATCTCATTAATATAATATCCATTCCATTCCATGTATGATTTCAAACTCAGCCCCCTTAAGAATATAAGGATCCCAGGAAAATAGACACCCACCATCATAAAAGGGGAACTCTCTATACTAGCATGCATCTTATGATCTTATCCTTAATGATGTTTCATGAATCGTAACTCCCTTAGAATACTAAGCCAAAATCCCATGACTTTTCACCACAGTTACATATATAAAACTATGTGACACACAATTATCAAAAAGAGCATATATAATAGTTGTGGTTACTAAAATTACACATATTATCATAGATAATATGTAAACCTTCTCATCAAGGGTAGGATGTCTACAAAATATCTATCCTACACCACTTCCATGTGACACAACCATAATTCTTGGAGTAGGCCCACTCCGATTTCTCGGTGTAACATATTCTGTGGTACCTTGACCATGGCCACCACTACATAAACTTGTAAGACTACTACTTCTCCATATCCCTACCTGATGTGTAGATAAGAAACCCTATCTAAATCCAGGTGTGAAATTTGACCCCCATACATCGGAGTTAGAAGGAAGGTTATGAAGAAACATTGTATGTGGCCGATTATATAACAAGAACGGCACATGGCTAGATCAAAACCACATTGGTACATTATGCGGACCTATAATTATCTATAATGATAGAAAATTGGTTAACCATTTCTCATAGTCTATCATTTACTCATCATCCTGGAATCCTCTAAATATTTCTTCCAACATGAAGACATTGACCCACTTGGATCAGATACATCACTACTCGACACTACACCCCTATTTTATCTCATTTTTCACCCTAAAACATGTGATTGATTCAAAAATTCAATGATAGATTTCAAATTTAATATTTTTACTTGAGATCTGATTCAATATTTCAGACAATAATCAATGAAGCTCTCCCATGATATCATATCAGCATGTTAATTTATCAAATAATGATTAAACTCTATAAATAATTCAATGTGTTCTATAACACTCATAGTTACATTCCCAAAATGCATTAACTTAGTAGACCTATCTACCCAAAGAGTATCTGGGTATAAATAATCATAGAAAATTGTTTGAAAATCATCAAAAAATATACCTCCCATGTATTACATCTTGGTTCAGAATATCCCATTAGCACGTTGCTTCTCCATAAAGCAAGTAAGATATGATCATCACTCTCACATTAAGAGTTGTATCCATATTATAATGATAAATATTATTGTCTCAATCAATATATATGTATCTTGTGGAACACCATCCCATGAGAACATGGGAGTATGGATATCCTAGAACACACACATCATACCTTCCATAAAGAAGCATGGTTGGTGTACTCCTAGAAAATTCTACATGACGAAAATGAACCTCGAATGGAACTATGCCTAAAATACTTAGTCTGGAACAACCCATGGTGCTACATGTGTCACTAAATGAGAATCCATTGGTATCCCATAGATCTCTTCATCCATAGGGATTTCTTCACCATCCTCCTCACACAATACAAGAGGTAATCATGGTGGAATGCCACTATAACTCTAAACACATGCCTTAAGAAATAACAATATAAATGGTTGAATCTCAAAAGAATTTGACATGTCATACCCCTCTAAAAACAATGTCATACCACATAGCCTTCTACTAATTCTAGGACTATAAGAATAATAGTCTCTAAAAACCATAAGATTCATTGCTCATTTTCCCACTAAAAACATGTTATAGGCCATGTCCATATTTCTATGTTAACTTTTCAATTCCAATTACATTAAATATTATTTTCCATTATATCAAAATTTAATTTTAATGGTTGAAAAAAATGTTTCACCATATTATTATCCATGAAGGACTTTACTCCCCAGGAAACAAGCATGGAGTCCACCTAATTTACACCATAACAGATTTAGAAAATAAATCACAATAGTTGTTATAGCTATCACAACACCTATCAAAACATCATGAAACAAGTAATGCATCCTAAATTTCATGTCATAATACATGTAATGTGATTCCTAACATGCACATAAAATGATGCATGAGTTGGCAGAACCTTATATCATCAGGTTGAAAAAAATATAACACAAAATCATATCAATAATTACCGCAAAATCCAAGGGAATTAATAAAGGGTGATATAAATTCAATTTTAATAGTTAAAATTTTGAAAAACAATGGTTTAAATAGGTGCAATTTTGGTATTTCCTATATATGGGTAAGCTACACCAGAGAAATTCCCAATAAAAAATTGAAATCCCTTCATATGAATGTCTATTATAAACAAATAGTGATGAACACAAAAAATTAATTTTTTGATGCAACATTTTTATGTACCACACCCATATTCCAATGATGGTGTCCTGAGACTAGTGGGTAACATTAAGTCAAAAACATCTCTGTTAAAGCATTGGGGTGCTATCTAATAGTAATGAAAATGATTGTGTCCCTAGGGAGGCCATGAAATCATCACAAGTGTGTAATAAAGTACAATAGTTTTAACTTTCAATAAAATGATCAAATACAATATGTATACAACTTAAAGATAAAAAGGATTGGAATTAATAAACAAATCTTGATGAAATCTCATTTACATAAGATGATAGAAGTCTATAAAAATCATCCAAAACAGGTACATAGAAATAGTGTGAAATACATTTAAGTAAAATTTTGAAAATTAAAAAAAATTCAATATCTGAATATCATCACGGGCCTCAGCTCGGTCCCACACTCCACTTTTCCTAATCATGGAACAATATCAAACCTCAAAAAGTGGGCTCTTTCCCTTGTCTCTACCTACATCCAAATATATTGTTCACATACATAACATTCACCTGAATATGTTGTCAGTTATACTCTTAATAGGTGACCACTCAAATATATATAAGTCCTGGTAGTGTAGCATAACAAACAAAACAATGTTTAGGTGAAAAATTACGTAATAAATAAATGTAACATAGCACAAGGAATGAAATCTAGAAAAACAAAAACACCGATTACCCTCTCAAGGCTGCCTAAAAAAAGTTGAATGTATTATACATGAAAGCTACAAGTAAAAGGGAGTATTCACATGTATTATAACTATTATGATTAAAAAACTCATACTAAAACCTTAATAAGATATCTTGGTAAATTATTCATATCATCATCACAGTCTGTATAAATTTCACTCCCAATTATTCTATTATCTTTAATTAGCTCCACTAAAATTTATTACTATGCTTGAAATGATATAGGAATTACATTTTTACTATTATCATTGATGATAATCCTTACTTTTATATTTTACTTCATTATTTTTTCAATAATTTCAATGATTGTAAATTTTTTGAATTCATAGGATTATCTAATATATATAGTAATTCCCCATCAAGGGTCATGTAAAATTATCTATATTATTATCACATGCAGTATTCCATCTAATTTCATTCAATTAGTATATTTGGAGTTCAAAATTTCAATGAACCTAAGATACCTAACAAAAATTTATTAATCTTGTTCAATTTTTAAAGGAACATATTTCATTTTATTGGTATTAAATCTCATATTATTAAAAATTTAGGTGTCTTCATGAGATATAAAGATATTATACATTATTGGAAAAAGTGGTATCAGATTAAACTTTTCTATTAAATTCATCATGAAAATAAAAATTTATATAGTATCTAATGAATTATAGTTGTGTCCAAAATTATAAAAAGTGGAATCACCATATTCAACACTAGGATTATTTAGTTGGTAATTGATCTATGATTAATTATAAATAATAATTCCCAAAATCTGAAGTTGAATTTTCATTCAATTTTCCCACTTAGTATAGATTCTCTTATTGAAATATTATCCTATTAATTTTGTATTAACATTAACTCAATAAGAATCCATTAGAATAAAATTTTGAAAAGAAAATAAAATTGTGGTGTTTTGTTGTTTTCTAGATTAAGGTATTATATATAAAGAAATAATTTTAAAATGTAACTTCAACATATACTAGTTGTTGGTCTGATTATATATCCCATTACAGGAGTTAATATATCATCTAAAAAAATTTATATTAAAAATTATATGAATACTATGTCACACAATATAGTAACCACCCAGTTTACAAATTCATTAGTATAACAAATTTGATGTTTTGAAATAACCTCTTACAAGATTTATTAAAACTATTTTATAATAACATGAAATTATCTGAATATGTTTATATTATACATCATGAAAAATAATATAGAAAAATAATTTATTAAAATAAATAATAAATATTCATTTAATTTAATGATGTGTGGAAAATAATTAAAAAATATTGTAGGAAAAACATAAACAAGCACTCATCCGAATTATAAAAAATATGTTCAACGTTAGAGGAATATGTAGTTCTATACACCTGAAAGGAACGCACTATCATCCCTATTTATTAATATAAATATCTTTATCCCCAACCCAAATCATCACTACAAATTACAACACTATACATGGTTGTCAATAATATCAGTTATCCAATGAAGTAGATGATCTAGGGAATAAAAATATGAATGAATGTATAAAAATACAATATAATAAAACTAAAGTATTTAACAAATTTATTTTCATAAATTATAATAAAAATAAACTAATAACAACACAAATGTAGTGTTAGAGTGAGAGGGGAATATGTTGTTTCATTCTTCATTAATAGATTTCATGTTCTAAATGTTTTGAATTGATTTAAATAATTCTCAATCTCACCCTTATGTCTAGGGAGAAAAGAAATGATTGGAAATATTTACATATATCATTAAGATACTCAAAATAGAAAGTATATTTTATCATAATTTATAAAAAATAGAAGTGTTTGTGTTCTATTTTTTGTAATTTGATTTCTCTATATGTGATAACACTTTTCCGGGGTGTGTTTATGCATTATGATTATATAATATTCCACTAGAATATTTTCTTAAAGTAATAAATATTTATTATACTCTTATTGAAGTTGTAGTATGGGGGGAATTATTTATTCTGATAAAAAATTTCACTCCTCACAATTTTTTGTGGGAATATATTATAAGCTTTTAATTCCTATGAGGCCTGGTTAATGTAAATAATAAATATCAGCTTGATTTCAAATATTCGATAAAAAAATTGAAAAAATAACATTAAATTATTACTATATATTTTTATGTGGCCATTTAAAGATTTTAATTCCACAGTAATAACCATTCAACTATTTTAAACTTACCAATTATCTTACAAGGATCATTGGAGTGCATGGAACTTTATACTATGTGACCAACTCTATCAAGTGGTATCATTAATTTTTCATCCCATATCTTAAATTAATCCTATATTTTATTATTCCCTTAAAAATAAGTCTATAACTACAATGTGATATTTTTATTAAATCATTATATAGATTGAGATAAAAATTCAGTCACACCGATGAATTTAAATTTACTAAAACATTAATAGATATCTGAAATTGTATATTTATTTTGTGTTAAAATTTCAGAGATAGTGTTATTGTATAATTAGTTTTTTATGAAATTTCTACTATGATAGATTGATCCAATGTTAGGTTGGTCCACCGGGACATTCATTCACGTAAATCTTTTGTGAATTTCTTCAGAGTTCTAGATTTATTCCTATGGTATAAAAAATAATTCCGGTAGACAATAAAAAGAATTATGTTCATTATATCAGTTGTGAATATTTTATTATATAACTAAAAAATAATTTTTTTAACCTAATAAATTATAAATAATAAAATAATTTCTTTAAATCATAAAAATATATAACCAAATGATTAATCCATCAATTTTAGTGAAATATGCTCTATTTCTAATGGACACAAAATGACATAAAAAAAGTGAATATATAAGTTTACCGAAAATATATGTTATTAATAATATGTTTTGAATTTTTTCGTATATTTATAATTTTATTTGACATATATCACATGAAATAATTAAAACTATAGTATTAATAACTTTTTAATAGATTCTACAGTTTTGTTACAGTTATACATTTTGGAATTTATATATTTTTTTCAAAATAAAAATGTTATTTTAGACAGTGATATTTAAATTTTTAACTACTATTTGTTCATATATGATATGCGATTGATAAAAATATCCCTTGGTGTTTAGTTGTATTCACAATGAGTTGTATTTATTTTCATCAAGCCCCTATTAGACATTATTGAAACTTGGTGATTGATTTAAATTCATAGAAATTGGATGAATCATATTTTATGATTAATACATATCATATCCCATGATAAAAATTTGATGTATATCATATAAAATAATATATATTTATATATATTTATATATATTTAAAGATAAATTTATTCAAATTTATTATATTATAATAAATAATATTGCATATAATATGCGATATCTAGTGTGAGGACACTGAATTTTTACCCAAAAGGATTTCTTTAAGTTATTATTCAATTATGCATATTTTTAATGGATTATGAAATAATATATGATATATGGTGTGTTTATTAACATATATAATTACAATAGTGAATATGTTAGGTTATATATGGTGGTTATAAAACAATGATAGGTGAGATTAATATTATTTCATTTATTGAAGGTGTAATATAAATGTTTATTACCGATCCAATTTTTAATGAGTTCGGAATGATCAAACAAGAAAAGAAAATACTCTATTCCACCATGATATATATTTTAAATAAATTTGGTGATGTCTATACATACATGGAGTCTAAGGGGTCTACCCTTAGTTTATGAAGATTCTAGTGGTTGATTTACTACCTGAGGAGGAAAGAGCCACAGTGAAATTGCTAAATGGTCACCCATATATGTACTCTATTTACATGATTTCATGATTATGGGAACTACATATGTATAATTTTTTAATTTAATGTTATCAATTACATGTTGATTTGATGTGGATATATCTTTGTGTTTATTAGGGATCTTCTATGAAAAAAATCCATTAAAAAATTATTTTTATCTATAGTGGGGATTTATATATAAAATTATATTTCCTTACATTACTCCCCATTTTGAAATTTAATCCTCAATATTTAAATTGTTACACTTTGATAAAAAACATGTAATGGAACATTTATCATTACATCCTTATCTTCCCTTATTTCCTCTTAAATCATTTGGTTTCATCAAAACAAATGTAAAGGGTTTGATTTTTTATATAAAATTCCTATGATATTCCACGATCTTTACCATATTATCCTTATAAGAGTAATTCTACTCTATTAGAACCACCATTGGATTTAGCACTTATTAAGGATTTGGTAAAAAATACATCAAGATGGATACATGGAATATATGACAAACATTAGATTTAATTTGGGTGTGTTCTAGTCAATGGGATATGATTCCAATAAGATGAAGAGTCATATACACTATACAATGGAAGTCCTTACAAAATAAATTCTTCTGACTATTAATTATAATAAAAAAAGTACATGATATAGATGTTCGGGTCAAACAATGGAACATGACCTGATCCTTCAAGTACTTATAGATCAAAATAATAGATCCCAATTTCATAATAATAGTCACCAGCAGTTTCTTAGTTAGATTGGTATTTACGATGGTTGAATATCTTCAGGATATATTTGTTAGACCTCATTAAATATGATCTGGTGGACCCAGTATTTGGTAGAAAAGAATAGTCTCATCGTGGAATTATATATTACTAATCATTATTAAATCTCCCACTATTAATTAACATTGGATTTCCAAATATAATTACATCTTTAAATGAGGCACGACCACCACTACCTGATGTCTTTAGGTGGGTACTGGTGAACCCATCATCATCAATTAAAATTGTGTTACATTGATGTTATTTTGAATGGAATTGGGATTCTTTTCCATTTCGTTAACTAGTTTTGGTCCAAGTGTCTTATTACCTATAACTTCAACCTATTGTGATGTAGTTTTACACCTATACCCACTATGGGATTAAAAGTTATTAAACAAAATTATTTTTTACATGTTATTATAGTCTGAGAAATCAACTATTGGATGATATTGATATTAACCTCCATTGAAGTCCATTTACTATGCTTTGAGAAATACATTTACAGTTGAAAAAAAATTATAGATTGATAAAATTTCAAAGATTAATGTGTGATAAAATGATTAATTGTCTATTCAAATCATGTTACAAACACTTCCAGTTTATATATAAGCACCTATGATATCTATCAACTAAAATCTATAGTGGTGTTCTATGAATCCTTAACATATATTAGGAATATAACATGTCATATTTATCATGTTTCAAATGTTTATGAATGAAGATTATCCTTGCATCCTTTATAAAAATATTCAAAATAACATATATGGAATAATTTAAATTATATTTTTTAATATGAATCATTAAAGAAATATCGATGTGTTATCCCAAATATATATGTGTGAGTGTTTGTTTGTGTTCCTATTGTAAAAGTTACATCATCCCATTAGACTTTTATCAATTCTATATTACATTGCATATATACTGATCAGTTTGAGGAATATTTAGAAATCCTCAATTTTATATGTCCCAAAATATAATTTATTGAGATATATATTAATGAAACCCATTATATACATAACAAAATTAATACATTAATATATAATTTAAAAAATACATCTATAAAAAGTTGTACAAGCCAATTATTGAGAGGATTAATATCTTGGATATTATCTATAAAATCATGATAATCTATTACAATTAGGATTATTATTCCATAATAATTCCCCACTAGAGCCTTTTCTATAATCCTAAAAAGGTATAATACTAAAACAATAATGTGTATTTGGAGAAAAAGAAATGGGTGAGATCTGATTCTCATTACGGTGAATCCATATCATAACGTCAAAGAAAAATTGAGGGAGACATAACTATAATAAATGATTAATATATTGATTATAGTTATAAAAAAGATTATTGTAATGAATGATAATAAAAATACAATTATGGAATATCAATATTTTGGAATTTTTTTCTTATATCTCCATATTCAATAGAATGATGGGATGATGTAAAATTGGAGAATACATTTAAAATAATTAATTATAATGAGAATATGTCATTATATGGAAACAAATCATCAAAAAATTAAACGTATATTGATGAATAAATTGGAAATTTGGAAAAAAAATGTAATACATAAAACCTTTGAAAAAAACCCCATTATACCCACAACTATGTGAGTAAACATATTATGTTCACAGCTAAAAAATATGAGCAATCCCATCTTTCGCACACCTATGTCAAAAAATACATTATACTCATTTGTTACTATATCATGATATTTAGTCTTTTATCAATGAATTGAATAGAAATATAATACTAAACCCATCAAAATAGATATGTACATGTGTCACTTATAATCAAGAATCTTCATAATGTAAATAACCCATTGCAAATATATTGGGTTTTTTAATATATTTCCTATTATTAGCATAGTAACCCACATAATATCAAAATATTATCTCTAAAATAGACTACTAAAATAATTACATATATAGGATGATGTATACTTCACTTCATTTGTTATAATACCTAGAGGAAAAATATAAATACAAATTAATATGTTTTTTAAAAAAAATTAATTTTTGTAAAATATGGGATAAATTATATTAACATATTTTTTGAATCATAAAATAATAATTATTAAAACCCATATTTTAAATAATTCAAAATTATCAATCCTTCAAATGAGATATGGTTTCAAAAATTATTAGTAGAAAACATTGAAAAAATTACTTCTAAATAATCATTAATAATGAATACTTTAAATTAAATAATGATTTAAAAAATGTGGAAGTCTAAATTAATTAATTTTTTTCTTTTAGTATTTCATAGTGGAAATTGAATTTTTTTAAAAATTGGTAGTAAAAATAAATTAAAATAAAATTTTTGGATGAATCATTACTTGTGTTAAATATTAAATATACAAATATATTATCAATGTAAAAAATGTGGTGGAAGAAAAAACCATTTATCTTGAAAGGATAATAATAAAATTAGAATGTTTGTTAATAATATATCCAAAATAAAGAAACATTATAAATATTTAGATATAATTATTCAAACTGAATAAATATGAATAAAAAATACATTGGATATAAAAAAAGTTTTATTTTTTACTTGGTAATGGGGAACACTAGTGGGAAGTGAAATCGTAGACCTGGAACCAAAATTTATAAAAATAAATTTGAATTGATCTAAAAAAATAATTTTCTTAAAAAAATCCCCATAGAAGAATATATTTGATTTAATTATTATTTATTTATATATTAATTTTCAAGTAAAATTTAAAATCACTATAGTTTAAAAAAATAAATCATGAAATATCCTGGTCATTGAAGAGTGATTATTATCAACACGATGAATTTGATACACAAAAACCCCTAAGAGCATTTGTATCATTTGAATGGGGACAAAATTAGAGGTATATAATTAAAAAATTACAAATAATTTCACGAAAAATATGTAACTATTTATAAAGACAAATTAGGGAAATATTTACATGATTGAAATTGTAACGAAGTGTATATCATAAACATGCATGAAGGGATTCAAATTTTAGAAACTATAAATGTAACACTATTTCACTTCATTATTGAATATGATTTAAATTCCTTTATATAAAATTTAAATATCAAAATATAATATTTTATTTTAATATTAACACTTAAAACTATAATTAATTTTTAGTAATTTTAATTTCTTATGTGTACTGCTTTATTTTCTCATTTTCCCAAATCTAGGGTTTACATTTTTTGATGTTTTAGTAGTTTTAAGGTGTTATTAACTTTTGTTATATTTCATGAACTGTTTATCATTAAAATATTATTAATTTTATTATAATTATTGATTTATAATCATTTATTCACTTTATATTTTCATTCATGAGTAATTTAATATTTATCTTATATGATAAAGTCAATATTAAAACTAATTTTGACATATTTTCTAAATTTATGTAGAGTTTCCAAAATTAATGAGTTAAATAAATATTTATCGCTTCCAGAAACACATAAATAATTTTTATTTAAATATTTATTGCATTGTATAAAATATTTTAGGTTTTTATAATCACCAACTATGTAATTTCATTGAATAGTCATGTAGGTGTTTAATCCAACCCAATCCCGAACACTCTTTAACTATATTCATTATTGTGGTTATTTCAGTGATTTTATTGACATATTATAATAGAAAAAATATGATAATGATATAATATTGATATTTGTATACTTTTCAACATTAATTTAATATTTTTTAAAAATATATTAAAAACAATAAGAGGCATGTAAAATGATTATCGATCTATGTGGTAGTCCACAAAACACACGATTTTTTTTGTTACTCAATAAATTATAATTTTACAGGTAGATTGTATGTTATTATATAAAAACAACATATAAATTATATAAATCACATTTATTCATTAATATAGATGTCATGAGTATCCCATTGATGTGGTGATGAAAAACAGAGAGTGTTTCTTCATGTAGGAGGTAATTTAAAAGCGCTCATGAATAGAGATTCATGACTTTAATAATAGAGAGAATATAATAAATAATGGTTGTAATAATAATATAATAACATCTCAATTCAATAATTGAAATGGTATTATTTTTTATAATATGTTAACTATTTTATAGATGGAAAATTATAATAAATAAACTTTAAGAAAAAATGTGATACGAACTTTGAAACCATGAACATCCTCTTGATGAAATCCTTATACTTTTTGGACATATTATAATATTTTATGACAAATGGTAATAGGTAATTTTAATGGATTAAATAGGGATAATTTTCTATATTTTTTCAGGAAAATCGTGAAATATATTTGTATAATAGTCTTTGTAAATGTGAACTACCATTTATATGAAAATAAAATGGACTTTTCCCTAGGTAATAATGTTATGTGACATGGAGACAAATGAATGGTTTGATAGATAAGTGAGTTAGGGTAGGGGAGGTTGTCATTAATTTTTGGTAAGGCTATAAAACTAATAATTTTTTTGATATCAACTAAATATCATGTTAATTTATTAAACATTATATCCACCATTTAATATTTATTGGATTGATTTTTACTCTATATTAAATATTATTCTGGAAAATTACTATCTTACTAAAAAATATATAGAACCTTGTTATTAAATTTATAAAATATTTATTTGAATATAGTCTCCATTAATTCTATTAAAATTTCTATATAACAAAAGTCATACATATAAATAAAAACATATAATGTGTCGAAAGATGGTTTCTCTAGAAAAAATTATAGTTATTCATTAATTTTTCATTTTTTTATATAACATTATTACATAATATATATGTTTTAATTTATTTAAATAGATAAAAATAATATTATAAATATAGTTTGATATTCATTAATTTAAATTAAAAAAAATTATATATACATTTATTTTTCATTGATAAATATAAATTTTACTAGTGTAATTTATATATACCAAATACAATTTCATCATTATTTATAAGAAAAATGTGGCCCGTATTATATAATTTTGACTTAGAAATTTAAAATTTTAAATAAATTTAACTTTATTATATTTATAATCTTTAATACTAAGTCACTGATTTATGTTGTAGTTTAAACACTTTTTTAGAAAAATTACATATTTTTTAAAATGTCAAATATAGATTTAAAATTAAAACATGATATATTAATATATATATTTATACCTAAAATGAATATATATGTTAAAAAAATGATTCATATGGTGTAGGTTATCCTTACTTACCAATGTTTTTACTAAATCACCAATAATTTTGAAAACTGTATATTACAATCATCACCTGGAAGTCTATTATTTTATAAAAATTCCAAAAACAATTTTTAAGGTAATATTACTATGATAAATCAAAAAATGATGATATTTTTTGGAAATTAAAATCCTAATGTTCATGAATCAAAAAATATTATGAGAATAATGTTTTTATAGATAATCATTTGTTTGGAATATTAGTTATACTAAAAAAAATTGATAATTATAAATATATCATATGATGTAAAAAATCCATTTTACGAAATATATTTTCATCATAAAAATTAATTTTTTTTAGCTTTATATCTAAAGTAATAAATTTTGATTTTTCTGTTTAATTTTATTTTTTTGTTTTCTATTTAATCACATTAATATATATTTCATAATTATATTTCCACTGTTTATAACTCTTAATTATATGAATACATTATTATGGTAAATATTGTTATGAATTTCAATGTTATATATGGAGAAAACCATTAAAAAATATTTATTACAGTATAAAATGAATTGTCACTACAACTATATATCATTATTCTTCATTGGTAGATATATAATATTAAATTATTTTTCATTATAACAAGATGGGGTAGAATATAAAATTTTTTCAAATTACTATATTTCCATCATTATCAAGGATGAGAAATGATATTTTCCAATTAAATATTACTTTAATCATCTTTTATATGACAACATTATCTCAATGTGAATTGTTAATTTTGATTGATATAGATGGTTTAGAAATATTTTAATTAGGTTTTCATGTTGTCCCTCCCTTTATAATTCTAATGTACAATTTTTTTGGCTATGAATGATGGATCCCTTTCAGTCCACGTTATGTATAAGTATACTAGATTGTTTCCTCATTGAACATTGTCTAATATTTTTTACATTCTAGATTCATAATGGATTAAGAAATCATTTTTTTATCAACTCATAAAATATTAATTTCTATATATTGAGCTCCTTTAATTTGAATATATCAACTAGAAACAATTATTAGTATTTATGTCACTGATTTTTCTATAACAATATTTCATCTAAATCGGTAATTAAATAACTACTAGATCCAACACTATATCTCGAAATTGAAACTTTTTCTATACTACCATTAAATTCATTGAGACATTTCCAATAAAATTATAATATTTCATGCGTAAACATCCTGATACATTTTTTTATACATAATTTATTATACCAAATCCATCCCCACATGAAGATATAGTCAGTAATGTTTCAATAATTATATTCTTCTTTAAATACATTAATCTATAGTTAAATTTATATTTCCCAATAAAAACTATTTATTGCTGACTAAACATTGAAATTGTGTTTTATAATAACGATAATTATTTATCATATTATTGGTTTTATTTAAAAAAAAATAAGGAACATGTATAAGATTATTATAGATTTCATTTTACTATATCCATTTTACACCTTCTTCAGAGAAGGATCAAATGATACCCCTGTAGATATGATAGTACCCTCTAAAAATAAAATATTCACCAGTGAGAAGTAACAATTATAGTAATATATATGTATATATAACAAATCCATTAACAACACCTATATAAAAACAATCAAATACACATCATGTTCTTCATTTCATTTATAGTATATAATAATGTCAGCTACAAATAAAAGCACTAAATTCATTGGGTATTTATTAATAAATAAATTCATCATATCCTTCGTGGTTGACAAAAATTTTAGTTTTTTAAAATATGGTATTTGTGAACTCATAATTTTAGAAAATAAGTTAAATGTTTTCTATGAAATATCCACTTTTATGGAAATCAATAAATGAAAACATAATTGAATAACAACCTTTAAGAATTTTTTCACCCAAAACATTTAATTGATAAATTTATCTATGAAAATATATTTAAAATTTTTATATTATCATGAAATTGTTATTCTATTTATAATCCACATATAAATGATTTGAAAAAGTCATCTTCTAAAATATTGGGACTGAGGAAACACATGGTTATATTCTTATTTCTTCAAATATTATAGTTCAATGTGATGAAATATATAGAGATTGTTGGGTATGGGATGATCATGCAGTATAATTCAATTGAGTAGATTACATTTCGATTATGGTGATGAATTGGGAACACATTGTTAAATAAATTGGAATATTCTATTTCAATAAACTTGTCTTCATGGTTTTGATTTTCATTTGTATCAATTATTTGAGCAATATATGATTCATAAATTGAAATAATTTATTTACTTAAGATGTATTTTCTTATATATATTCATCATTATCATAACCATAGTATATAATCAATGTAGGTATTTAGATATTTAATATCATTTACCAATCCTATAATTCTTTGTAGAATGTATATTAAAAAATAATTAGTGCCAAGTATAAAATAAAATAACACTACTGGTAGTATCATATGGAATTATAGTAGATTCATCCCATATAACTTATTTATGGAAGACTAATCTACCTAATATATACGGATTTCAAAACATTCGTTACACACAATTAAATGTAACTCTATTTCATGTGCAGTAAATTTAATATTTATAATTACCATTCATGATATCTCCTAATATTTATAACCAAATTAAAATACATTCTATTCTATTGCTTTGTAAATTAAATTATATCTTTCACCAAACAATTTTAATGTTCCACCTTAATAGTAGGGATAACAAACAAGGTCACCTCTTCCATTTATTTTTTAATTTATCCATTATTTACCCTAAAGACCCTTTTACTTGTTAATTGACATGCATAGTGTACATATTCCTTAATGGTAAAATATATACCTTTAGGTAAATGAATGAGATAAATGTTCCATCTATGAAATATATTTATTGGGTTTTAATATCTATTTGGAATTATGTTTCATTATTCTCATCTTTTTCGGACAATAAAAATATCCTCATTCCATTGAGGTATATTATAATATTATAATTTTCATAATTATGGCATGAATACAAATTTATCATTATACCTCCACAATATTTATATGTTAAACAAAAAAATTGAAAATTATATTCTTGAATTTTAACCCTCTACAAGTGATACCATTTAGAATGCTTAATGTGCATTAGAAATATAAGGTTACATTGTATTATTTTCTTATAGATATCATTATATTGATTTTTTATATCCATATAAAAATGATCATTAAAAACTAAATAAATTTTAATTCGTTATTTAGGGGTTAGTTTGAAATAAATGGGCATGCAATGTAACCATTTAGATGTTTTTAGTACAATAAGAAATTATATTATATTCCCATTATATGATTATATAAAAATATATCTTTATATTAACATGGAGTGTGTGATGAAAATGTTTTGTGATTTTTTTTTTCAGGAATTCGTCTACTTCCATCATGTAGATGGAATCCTCATGCATATTATTATTCACTAGTATATAAAAGTGATCATTTTTTCATCCTATGTGATATTTATTTATACAAAATTTACTCTCCCATTTAATTGGATTATGAAAACTATATTCATAAAAGAATTAATATTTATGTCTATGATTAGGCTATCATATGACACCCCCAAAAGTTGGAGGTAATTTTTTAATGCATAATTAAATAGGATAATTTTATTTATTGTTTGGAATATTGTATTTCACATTATTCATTTTTTATACCTAACGTAATTTTTTTGAGTATGTACCACCTTAAGGTTATTAAATCACACTCCATTAATATTAGATATATCATTTAGGGTATCATTAAATTTTTATCACATATGGTGGAAATATAGTTTCTCCTGTATATTGATAATTTCCTAAAAATGTAATGTTATGGATAAGAAAATTAAAAATACAAATTACATATATGGAAATAATTTAACATATAATGATAAATATGTCTATGTCATTTTTATTGTATTTCATGAAACATATTTCTATGATGGGTTAAAATTTAGAGAAGGTAAATAAATTACATCATAATGATGGATACAACCCATTCAAAATGTTATTCAAATTGTTTTTACAACGGTCCCTTTAAAAAGATTTATCCATATGAAAATTTTTCTATCTATTTTAATTATGAACAAGATCAATGAAGATAATTTATTTTTTTTCTAAATTGTTAAATACCGCTCTATATTTTTATTACTTTAATTAAAACCACGTAATAAAATTTGATATCGTATTTTAATCCATTTTATTTAACTTTTCATTGACATTGAGTTGTGATTTCCAAAAGAAGATCTAAATATCCCTGAGAGGGGTCGAGAGTGATTGACTGATATTTTCCTATATTATTTTTTCATCCATTATAAAAAACATCTAAATCATGTTAAATAGTTGTTATCGGGATGAATAAAAAACAACACACATTCACATGATCATAATAATTTCCATGGTTCACTACAAAAAAAGAGTGGATAAGTCCTTAGTATGATTTAGAAACCATCAAATACCCCACAATACACTAGAAACGCATAACTTTGTGTTGAATAAAATGATTATGAAATTCTTTAACAATAATATATCACCATGTTCTATAAAATAGAGAAAGTGATTCTTGTAGCATGAATTTATGTAATAAAATTTGTGTAAAAAACCTGTTGTAGTAATTTTGGAACAACGTTCACTAATATGACTTCGAAAAAATTATTTTCTTACCCACAAGTTATAAATGAAAAATTATGGACATCATGATCACACACATTCAAATTTTCTTGTCAGATTCTACAATAAAATTTCATAAAAACATAAATTTACTTCTGTGAAAATCATATAGAATCAAATCTGAACTATTTATAAATTAGTCCAGATATCCCAGTCTGATTTCATGATATTATCTGTAAAATTAGATTATGATCTTTTTTATTCTATTTTATTTCTTATATCCTGGAATCATCCTCGGTAATGAACAATCTAGAAGCATATTTACTTTTTAAAAATCTATCACCCATCCTTCCCTCTCTAACAGTACATCAATGTCTGAATGTAAAATGAAATTCCCCTATTTATTGGCAACCAAAAATGGTTTAGGTGTGATTGTTTGAATATTTAAGACTCAACCAGATTTATTTTAATATCATTTTTACTTGAATTTTTTATGAATATAAAAATTTTTCAACTATTCTGAATTCTTTTTCGAATATTCTCATATCAACTAATGAATCCATCTCACTTAAGAGTTCTTTATATTATTCGGTATGATCTAATATTCTCTATATGATGCTCCACAATAATTAAAATAATGACGTTCACATTCTTACCTCTTCATTATGATTAAGAGATATAATTATTCACTACATTCCTCTGTACTAAATAAAACATCTAAATAACAGATGAAATCCTATTATGATGATTATACAAATAATAACTTTTTTTTCTTCATGTCAATTAATTAATATAAATATTTAAAACCATTCCTAATATTTCATCAACCAATTCAATGATCCCGATTTACAACACATCACATATCTTCACGAGAATTCTTCTTTTCTTATTACCCATAAGATGAAAACCATGCATCTGATGACCTTATTAGTTTCATACAATGTCTAAATGATCAATGTTTTCATCAATATGTGAGATCTGTATCACCCCTCATAAAATGTTTTGAATGACATAAATTCTGATATTCATGACTCCATTTTCACAAAATGATTCAGTAATCTTATCATTATCTATTGAACCAATTTGAAAACATATCAGTGAAAAAAATTCAACTTGATTAATGTTTGACTAAATTATTGATTAGTTTCTAACTATATAACAAGTTTAAACCTACCATTATTAATAATTCTTTTCTTTTTCCATTATACTCAAAAACACACCAATGAAAATAATTACGCCTTTGACAATCATTAACATATAAATTATAATGGATCAAGTTAAATAGATCTGACCTCAAAAAAATCATTACACATTTGATTACATCAGTAATGAAATTCCAAAACATAAATTCATTCACTAACTATATGATTATTTAAGAATATTTTTTCTAAAAAATCTAGAACCTTTGGTTTCTCGCATTCTAATCTATATTCCCAGCCTCTGAACAAATATTCATATAGTGATATCGCATAGATAGACTATTGCATGGAATATTTGACTTTTTTAACCACATTTTTTCACAAAAGTTTTCTTTAATCATGACTTACTCATGACATCAAATATGCTAAATAATATCATAACATCATCTTACATGAACTATAATGTATTTTATTATCAAAACCTACCAGCTACATCTTTCATAAAAAAACTTCAATACGATTGGCACCATCAGCTCCCCTATACATTGTATTTATTGAATCACAAGTTCTCAAAAACGTATTACTTTTATTAATTAATGAACATCAAAGAATCGTCATATTCAAATCAAAGATACATAGAATCAAAATAATCTTCTCAATATGATTTTTAATCCATTCAACTAAAAATTTTAGTTTGAGGATCCTTATCCAATGAAAAACCTATTCTCAATACAATGGATTTTCTTCAGAAGTGTGAGTCTAATTTTATACATATGATTGTCTGTCTAATTTTCAAAATTTTACAGGTGAATTGAATTATTTTTTTCGAAAGTAATTAAAAAAATTAAAAAAAATTATCCAAAAACCTTCTTTATATATCATGGTCTCAAAACTAACACCCATTTTAAACCAAAATTCATAAATCATGTAAAATTATAACCTCATTCCATGGGTTACTAATATACCATTTTCAATCTACATGTTTAAACTCATTGTAGTCAGTAAGAATATTTTACAACAAAACTATGTTGTCCAAAATTAGTAACTCATGAAACCCCTTTGTATTTTATTCACATTTTTATAATATTTCCTCATTTCTTTATCATTCATGTAAAAAAATGATACATTAATCCACTCAAAAAATTGTTATATTAGTTCACAAATGTACATGATGTTTTCCATGCATACCCACAACTTCCCCTAAATAAATTCTTCTATAAAAGGATAAAAATATATTCAACTGAAATAGTTATTAACAATTCAATCCCTTTAATAAAATATCATATGAAAATATGAGAGGGAGTAAATATATATATATACCTCAACCATGAGGATAAGTAAGTTGAAAAAACGGGTTCAACCTCCATTGAAAATATTATTCCTTTAGAATTGTTTTTTTTAAATATCAGTTTCATATTTTGATATATTAACATAATACCGCATTAAGAAATTCTTGACCACATTATCCTTGATGAAGTGGTATTTGATATAAATCTGGTTTAAAATTGAATTATGTAATGCATTCCTCGAAATGGTGATTGCACTTTTATTATCACAACCCAAATGAAAGGGTAACATTAGTTCCATTAGAAACTATTATAATGTAGTATTTATCCTAAACTGATTAGTAGTGTCTTGAGTGTAGAAACATAATATACATAATATGTTCTATGAAATGATAAATTTTATTTATTTGTACTTAAACTAACAGAAATTTTCCCCAAAAATAAAACCCTACCTGATGTGGATCTTATATCATCTATATTATTGACCCAATTACCATATGAATACCAGTTCATGGGAATTAATTTTTAGCTATAATACCTGGTTATAATTTTTTTGTTCCATTTTTATATCACATAATCCATTATACATTTAATAGATGTGTTTATTTGGTAGAAATATGAAATCATTCGTCTATCATAACATCATAAACATTGGTTGTTATGAAGGAAGAAAGATATAACAAACATCCAATCATGTTTTGAAACAATATCATATCCACTTCCTTAGGATGTACAAATTTAGAGAAACTAATTCTTAATGCATTATGTGTGAAAAATAGATTTGAATTCACCATTATGAAATTCATAATATGTTCCTCAACTTAATGTTCATGATTATGAATAATTTGTTTCTTCTATTCTAATTTTTTAACCCAGGAAGGTATTTCATTTCCCAGGGAATAAAAATTTAAAACGACTTTTTAATATCTTTATAAAATATTTCCATAGTTTTTTAATCATTCATAGAAAAGGCAATGTCATCTAAAAAACAATTATAATGAGAGAAAACTTTTATACATAATATATATATATATATAATTATTTAAATAACAATAAATTATCTTAAAAAAAGTACCCAATTAGGAAGACCATATTCTTGATGCTTGTTTTATCCCTACAAGGCATTCATCAACATACACACATAACATTCAACTTCCACACCAAAAAAGTCACATAGTTGTTCAATATAAACAACTTCATCAAGATATTGATTCAATAATGTTTAATTTACATCAACCTAAAAAATTAGTTATATTTTTTTGAATCATTAGTAAGGAAATTTCAGATTGTTTCTAACTATTCAAATGGATAAAAATCTAAAATACAGTGCCTTTGATTATTGGGTAAACCTTGTTCACTAATATTACTTTTTTCTTAACACTTCATCTTCTTAAAATATTCTAGTTCAAGAAAAATGATTTTTTTCCAATAATCATTTTCTAATCTGCCATAGGTATGATTTACCACATATCATTATTTTGTATCTAATCTATCTCTTAATTCGTATCTTTAGCACAATGTAGACATTCAGAAGTTTCATTTTCCTCTTTTGTCTCTACATTTTAGTGCATATAAATGAATGATTTTTTTGATGTTATTATTGTTTATATGTTATAATGTTGATGAAAAATAATATTTTTATCTTCCAAGTTCTTCCTCATATGGGTATGTTATTTTAGAGATTACTCCACATCACTAGAAACAACTATGTTTGATTATTACTCTTGAGTAGTTTCACCATTTTCATTATCTTTATAAGAACTGTTAAAAAAATTCCATAATATTATTTATCTCTCGTGCCTACATGATTTTGTTTTACTTCCTCATTATCTTAAATATTTTTCAAATCAACTAAATAAAATATCTTGGATAACACTTTGTTGAATCATAAATATTTTCATCCTTCTAGAGTATATCCAAAAAAATCATTCATCTCATATCAACTTACACTACACAAGGATTCAAATATCCTTAATTATTATTAATGGACTTCTAAGAAATATTAAGTGTATAAAATTAGTATTTTTATCATAAAACATTTCATATAGGCTCATATATGAACATGGACAATAGAAAAATCATTTTTGAATATAAAAAGTAGGGCTCATGTCTTGCCTCAAATGTAATGTGAGTGACCATGTTCATGTAACATATTTTGTTCTATATCTAGCAAACATATATTCTTCCTTTTAGTAAAAACATTTTCTTAAAAGTTTATAGTGCACTTAAATCTTATACAGTATCATGATTCATAAGATAATTTTAGAATTGTTTATTCTTTTATTCACCAATACTACTAGTTCTCTAGATTTTACAAAACTCCCACTTTCCTGAATAGCTTTCATCCAGAAAATTTTATTCGTCTTCCTAGTACTTAAATTTTGTCTCATATACATAAGCCATTTAATTCTAGTAAATTAATTAATGAATGTGATGATGAAATTGTCTTTATGAGCGTATATTGTTATTATTACCCCACATATATCGAAATGAATATGATCTAAGGGTCTTTTTAATGAAATGGAATCATTCGTATCAAAGAGTCTATAATCGTTCCCCTCTAAAACGTATTTGAACTCCAATTAATTCTTCTTGACATATCTATTTTTCCATGGACAATATCTCAATTTGATAACTTCCACATCATCCATTGAGACATTTTTCCCAACATTCTATGACCTAATTGATTATGTTCAGCCAATTTAATGTAAAAATATTTCTAAACCTCATAAAACTGTAATAGGATTACTTTTTTACATTTTCCAGTAGTAAATATCATTTCATCCATCCCATGTTTAAGAAATATTCCATATTTCTTGAAAGTAACGTTTTTTTCTTTTGTAATGAGTTTTAAAACACATTTTAATGTTTTATTTCATCCAATAAAACAATAATCCTTTCATTAATGTAATATGTTCTTCCCTAATGATTTGTGATCCATAAACTTTGATTGTAATAGATTCATCATTTGGAAATTTCAATGATCATTAAATTAATTACATCACAATTTTAAACAATTTTATATCCCCTAGGAATTTATAGGACGCCCAATATCCATCATCTAGGGACATTATAATTTTTTAGATTTGAGAGTGGTCTTTAGAACATTATATTTTTTGTTCACTTTATCATTCTAACCATCTCACTTCTGGGATTTTCTAAGACAAAAAATTTTGCACATAAGAAAACAAGCCATTATTTTTTCACATTTCTAGGTCGGCATATCATTCCCTAACAATTTCCAAATTTTGGAACCTATATTACAATATCACACAAACCCTCTTATGATTATTATGAACATCCATGTCGGACATTATTATTTGTGGGGATTTACTCACCCCCAAGACTTTCCTTATTTTTCAATTGTAAGGATAATATTATTTATGCATAAAAATACAACAAATTTTACATATCTACATGTTCAAAACAATACCATCAACATCCATTGAAATATGATTTTTTTATTAAAGTTCTATATTGTTTTCAATTTTGATATTGTTTCTCAAAAACCTTCTTATTAGTTTTATTATAACATTTTTACCACCAAACATTCTGGTTTCAGCTGATGTCTTCTTTTTTCAGCTCATTTTTCCTTTTATCCATGTCCAAAAAATAAATTATATAGAAATTTTTAGGCTCAAAATGTTTAGATACATTTGACTTCTCATCATTTTTGAACATTACACATACATAGCATTACCACTATTCTTCAAAGCCATTGAAAGTAAATTGTTATCGTTCTCAATCATAACCTTTCCTGAGATATCACTAACATTATATATAGAATTATTGAAACTCTTAAAAAATTGTTCATATTTAGAATGTTTTTGTGGTGAATTTCTAAATATTATTCTTTTTTTCCATAATAAATACATCTAAATGATTATTATGATTTTTTATTTCTCAAGATATTTCATCAAATAATCGATCTCTTCAAGAATGATGAATTTCATAGAAGTAAAATATTCATTTTTTTATGAATAATTTTTCCATTTTCAATTCCTGAATTTTTTATCATGCCCCCTGATTATTATTATTTATTAATTTAAATATTATTTATGATGAAATTTTAATTAATCTTTTTATTCTTCATCTTTACAAAAACTTCCTACGAACACTCCGTTTTTTACTATTGTAATAAAAGTATTCAATCTAGTCTTATAAATATACATTTTAGATTCAGCATCATTGTATTCTTCTTTATCATATTTAGTAAAGTAACTTATCCTTTTGAGTTTGGGGAATATTTTTTCTTTCCCTATGGAATATTATTTAGTTTTATCACCCTCTTTCATCAATGAATTTATTGTCCTTCTTTCTTCCTCACTACTATAATATTGTGTATTTCTTCAAAAATAATTAGAAAAAATATTACTAATAGCTCCATATTGAAAATAACTCCTGGGATGTTTCCATTTTGAACTTATTTATACCAATATTCACATATATAGAAAATAAGCATAATATTTCATTAATATTTTTACATACTTTGTTATATGAATCAAAATCACACAGTTCTTCTCCTTAAAATAAATTTTTAGAAATGTCTTTCCATTTTTCATTGTTATTCATTTCATCAACAACTATTTTATTAACCATCATAACTTTTATATATTATTTATTATAAATTAATGATAGTTTAATAAATATCATCAAGATATAATATATCAGAATCTGAGTCTTTCAGTGAAGAAACAAATTCCTCAAACATGTCATTATAAATTCTGAAGATATTATTATCAATAGAAAATCGACTAAAATTTTACCATGGAATTTCATAGTGCAAGAAATATCATTTACCTTATTAAATAAATCATAGAAGTTTTCATATCCCCCTATATTTAGATCATTGTACTTCAAATTCTTGATTGGTAAATATTCCTTCATTTAATTTTTATTTCCTTCAGAAATGTTTTTCAGCTAATTCCAAATACCTTTGGTAATGAAAATTTTTTTTTACTCATTAAAACTAACCATTATAATGTGATGTGATTAAATAACTCATATCTCTTCCATAATTCTCATTATTCTCCATATCAACTTATTTAAGAAGAACAGTATCATTTATTGGTGGAATTCCTTCTAATGTATCTTCAAGAACATAATATGCAATTGACATTTGATAATAAAATATTATATCATTCTAGATATTCTTCTACCCGACATAAATAATTGGAATCCTTGGAGCATTACACAATTAAATTTATATATCAAAACATCTCTTAAAAATATAATCATAAATAGATGATGAGTTCCATTGGCATAGATACAAATTGAGGTTGTCCAATGAGGTTATATTAACGACTTATGGGGGAAGGGTAGAATCAATGATATCTTTTTTATATCAGATTACTTACATCTAAAAAAACATTGTCATTCTATTAAATTTATTTTACCATTCTGTTGACAAAACATGAAACATATGCACATTAACAAAAATAGTTACAATTTTCAATACTAAGAAATAGTAACTATGTCCTCATCCTTGTTTGAAAACAATCTAATACAATGCAATGAATTAGGAAAAAAATAATTTTGTGTAGAATAAAATTAATAGGCTATTACATTACACTAGTGTATCACAATATTAAAAACTAGAATACAGGTAATTTATATAATATGATACGATGTAATGCAATTTTTTTTACAAACATGTTATTGTGCTACCGTTTCCACATACATAAATAATATCATAAAAAATGATTAACACTCATTCCCATTATGACAACCCTGCTTTTTATTACAACTTAAAGATGCTTTATTACATAAAACTTCACTTGATCCAACAAAGAAGATCGAGAGGTTTAGTGTCTTTGGGGCTTAGGATCATTACATAAAAACTTTAAACTTGAAATACAACATCTTTATTGAAAACTTCCTTTACATGACCACTACATTCCTTCGTTCTTAGCATTGCATGGGATAACCTGAGGACATGCATAAGAAAAGGGTGAGCTATAAAGCCCAGTAAGGGAGTAAACAATGAATAACATGATGAGTGAAATACATGTTAGGCAAAAGGCATATCAATAGATTATAATAGAAACATGAACATAAATGCATGATAAAGCATGATAATCATAACATGGAAATGTGGCAACAACACTTAACATTGAATTAGCATGAGCCAAGGCTCATTGCACATGGAGCATGAGTAAACCCTCATTGCACTTGAAGCACGAGTAAACCCTCGTTGCACTTGAATTAGCATGAGTAAACACTCATTTCACATGACGTATCATGATACTATACTTTACCCAATGCATTGGAGCGCTATAAAGGGTGCACCCTTCTTAAACATTTCATTTCATGCATAAGTGTGCCACATGGATCATAAAACATGGATTCATAAAACATAATCATTTCTTCCACGATAAAGGAATGTGGAATTCATACATGAAAAATTACAATCAATATGTAAATGTTCATAAAGGTGAATACCCTTGATGGAGAAATGGGCATGGTATTCACTACACAAAGACATTGGCTTAGAAAATCGGTGCGATTTCGGCAGCGTAATGGCGTGACATAAGAATTCATAAAAAAGGTTGATGAGAGAGAAAGGGGTTCCTCATCATATTTACATGTAATGTACAGTAAGGAGGTAATATATATACATGTCCCAACAATCGAAATGGAATTTAGATTGATGATACAAAAGTATTGCTTGAATGTAAAAGAAGAGAGAGAAGTTCCTTTCGGAATTTCGGCATAGTAACGGGTGTACATGGGAGGCATTTAATGAGAGAGAAAGGGTTCTCCCATCATTCAAACAATAAGTGGAAAGTATGGGTGAGGTGAGAAAACATACACCAATATTCATAATTGAAATAAAAAAGGAAATACAACTTAAATAAAAATTGACAAAAATGAGAAAGGAAGAAAAAACCCTTACTTGGAAGTGTGCTTCCAAAGGCTAGAGAGAGGCTTGTGAGAAGCTTCTTGGGAGCTTGGGGCACCTTGAGAGGATTCTAGAGAGAGTAGGGTAGAGGTTGGACGAACTTCAAGGGATTTGAGTGAGGAGGAAGTGGGAGACTGGGTGGGTTTATATCGGAAAGGTGAGAGAATTCTTTATTATTTCGGTTTGGGACCCCTTATATTAAAATAATCCAAACCACAAACCATCCCATGGTATTTGCCCATGGTTTCTGGAAAAGGAAAGAGAAAAACAATATTTTACAAGTCCAAGGTCCGAACTTATTAAAAAATTAGGGTTTCTTATGTGGAGGTGAGTCACACTCCCATGGAAATTAATTTAAAAAGGCAAAGTGTTGAATAAGTCTTGAGGGCTCCATTAATGCTTTGAAAAGTAAGTAAAGAAAACCCAAAACCTCATTATTTTAATGATAAAACACATATTGGCCGAACATAAGGATTATGGTATTTTATTACATCACCATTGGGTCATTATGATGTCATAAAACACATTATATTTTTAAATGGTATTTAATTTTTACCCAAAAATTTGACTGTCTCAAAAAATTATGAAAAATTCACCGTTGGATAATTTCGACGTCCTGATTCCAAAAATAATATTTATTTTATCTAAATAATTTTCTAAATATGTGAATTTTCACTTTTAAAATAAAAACCGACATTTATAAAAAATTCACGAGTTTTGACAGAAATGGCTTTCAAACCTTAATAAAAATATTAATTGCATTCATAAAATTATAAGATCATTTATATTTAATAAAATTTAATTTAATATTAATAATAATATTTTATTAAAATATTATTTAATTCAAAAATCCTTTAATTCAATAAAATATAATTCCCTATTAAATAAAAACTAAAAACACCATTTGTACTTTAAAAACTAATTACAATGTATCAAAAAATATATATTCATTATTATATACAAAAAATAATGTACATGAACATGGTGCTACTTATTTGTTACATAACCCCTTAAAATAGCCGCATAAGACCTAAGGGTAAGGTGCGCGATGGTGACAGACTCTTGGGGCTGCTCGGATAACATCGCTCGAGTGGTAATCTCTATCAACTTCCATTTTTCCCGTAGACGATCACGTTCGAGCTTGACTTGATGAAGCTCAGCTTGGGCTTGGTCAAAGGCGAAGCCCAAAGATGCCACCTTTTTTCTGAGCTCCGACAAATGGGCTTCGTAAGGGGCAATTCTACTGGATGAGGCCATTGCTTCCTTTGTCTGAGTAGAAATGGTTTCGTTAAAGCCTTATATTTATACTACTCAGATGATCACTGTTCAACAGCTATAAAAGTAACGGTCACAAATCTTAACATAAAACTAAAGAAGATGACATCTTATAAAAAAACATTTTTCATAAAGAAACATTTAACTATATCAAGAGGTATTTTCCATTAATGAAACTTTGGGTCGTTACAACATTCCCCCCTTAAGAAATTTCTCCCTCGAAATTTTCCTTTTCCCACACTAAAACAAATGTGGGTAACTTAGCTTCATCATATCCTCCGACTCCCAAGTTGCTTCTTCAAACTTGTGGTTTCTCGACAACACCTTGACGAGGGGCATTGTCTTATTTCATAGAACCTTTTCTCTACGATCTAAGATCTTCACTGGTTGCTCCTCATAAGAATGATCATCTTCTAATTGTACTACCTCGAAAGAGAGTACATGTGAAGGGTCTGGTATGTGCTTCCTTAATAGGGATACATGGAAGACATCATGCACCTTGGCCATTGTAGGTGGAAGTGCTAGTCGATAGGCCACAACCCCAACACAATCAAGAATCTCGAAGGGGCCGATGTACCTTGGACTTAACTTCGCTTTCTTTCCAAACCTCATGACCTTCTTCCACGGAGATATGCATAAAAACACCATATCTCCGACTTTAAACTCAAGGTCTTGTCGACGATTATCTGAATAACTCTTCTGTCGACTCTGGGCTGCCTTGATATGCTGCTGAATGGTTTTCACCTTCTCCACCATTTCTTTGACCATTTCTGGTCCAAGCAGCTTACGTTCACCGACCTCATCCCAACATGCCGGTGTTCTACACCTTTTCCCATACAGGGCTTCATATGGTGCCATTTGGATGCTCGAGTGGAAACTATTATTATAAGAGAACTCAACTAGAGGAAGATGTTGATCCCATCCTCCTTTAAAGTCCATTGAGCACGCTCTAAACATATCCTCAAGTGTTTGGATAGTTTGCTCGGATTGGCCATCAGTTTGAGGATGATAGGCCGTACTGAAGTTCAGTTCAGTATTCAGAGCATGTTGAAGACTCTTCCAAAACTTAGAGGTAAATCTTGGATCTCGGTCAGACGCAATAGATAGTGGTACTCCATGCAACCATACCACTTCCCTGATATATATCCGTGCCAGTTGATCCAAAGAGAAATCCTCTCAAATAGCAATGAAGTGTGCAGTCTTTGTAAGACGATCCACAACAACCCAGATTGCATTGTTGCCTTTAGATGTCCTTGGAAGTCAAGTGACGAAGTCCATGGTGATGTTCTCCCATTTCCATTCTGGTATGGGCAATGGTTGCATCATCCCATTAGACTTCTGCCTCTCTACCTTCACTTGCTGACACACCAGGCACTTTGATGTATATTCAGCGATCTCCTTCTTCATATTATCCCACCAAAAGTTTTCTCGGAGATCTCAATACATCTTTGTGCTCCCTGGGTGAATAGTGAAATTTGAACTATGTGCATCATCCAAAATTTCCTTCTTCAGCTCCGAACTTGATGGAACACATAGTCTTTTCCCAAACCGCACAATTCCTTCTTCATTAACATTAAACTCTGAGGATTTTCCCTTTTTGATAGCTTCCACTTTTTCTTGGATTCCCACATCATCCTTTTGAGCATCCTTTAACCTTTCCAAAAGAGATGGTTGAGCAATCATTTGTGAAAGGATTGATGATGTTCCCTTCATTATGATTCCCACGTCCATCTTCATCAAGTCTAAGAAGATTGGATCCTTCTCAATTCTCATCATTGATAGAATTGCTGGATCCTTTCTACTTAGGGCATCCGCCACCTTGTTCGCCTTCCCAGGGTGGTAATGTATTGAACAGGCATAATCCTTGATAAGATCTATCCATCTTCTCTGGCGCATATTAAGCTCTTTCTGTGTGAATATATATTTAAGACTCTTGTGGTCAGTATATATCTAACATTTCTCTCCATAGAGATAATGCCGCCAGATTTTCAAGGCAAAGATCACCGCCGCCAACTCCAGATCATGCGTTGGATAGTTTTGCTCATCGATTTTCAACTTCCATGAGGCATAGGATATAACTTTATCATTCTGCATCAGCACACATCCTAAGCCCTTCTTCGAAGCATCACTGAATACCACAAAAATCTCCCCACTTGTGGGTAAAGTGAGCACGGGTGCAGTGATAAGCCTCCTTTTCAACTCCTTAAAGCTTTCTTCGCATTCATCACTCCAAGCAAACTTTACTCCCTTTCGAGTTAGCTTGGTAATAGGGTTGGACAATCGTGAGACTTTTCTCACAAATCATCGATAATATCCAGCTAACCCCAAGAAGCTACGGATATCAGTTACCGATGCTGGCCTCGACCATCCCTCAATTGCATCTGTTTTGGAGGGGTCCACAGATATCCCATTGCTTGTGATGAAATGACCCAAGAATGAGACTTCCTTCAACCAAAACTCACACTTGTTGTACTTTTCATAGAGCTTCTCCATGCGCAAAGTCTCTAGTACAGTTTTTAAATGCTCCTCATGGTCCTCCTTGGTTTTGGAGTATATTAGAATATCATCTATAAAGACTACCACAAAATTTATCTAGGTAATCTCTAAAGACTCTATTCATCAAGTCCATGAATATTGCTGGAGCATTGGTGAGTCCGAAAGGCATTACTATGAATTCATAGTGCCCGTACCTTGTACGAAAATTAGTCATGGGGATATCTTCCTTCTTCACCCTTGCATGATAATATCCCGACCGCAAGTTGACCTTGGAGAAGTATTGTGCTCCACGCAGCTGATCAAACAAGTCATCGATTCTTGGGAGAGGATACTTGTTCTTTATCGTGATTTTTTTAATTTCACGATAATCGATGCAAAGCCGCATTGACCCATCCTTCTTCTTGACGAAGAGGACTGGTGCACCCCATGGTGATGCACTTGGGCGTATAAACCCTTTATCCAGATTCTCCTGTAGTTGTTTCTTCAGCTCTTCAAGCTCAACAACAGCCATTCTATATGGAGTCTTGGATATTGGTAGTGCCCCAGGTATAAGTTCAATTGAGAACTCGACATCTCTTCTTGGAGGAAGACCAGGAAGTTCCTCGGGAAATACTTCAGCGAATTCCCTCACAATAGGCATTTCTTCAAGGGTGGTTTCTTCCTTGGACTTAATCATCTGAGCCAGATATGCGTGCTCATAAGGCAGTAATATCCATGCTTGAGATGATGGAGCTAAAGGAGATTCATCTTCCTCCTGACACTTGTAAATAATCGGGGGTCGATTCTCCATATGGAGTGTGATTTCCCTCTCCCAACAATTTATGTTGGCTCTATATAATGAAAGCCAATCCATGCCAAGAATTGCATCAAATTCCACCAAAGGGAGTATGATGAGGTTCGCTGGGAAATTCAATCCACATATTATAACAGGGGAGGACTTATACTCATGGGATTCAATGATTTCCCCATTTGTCGTACTCACCGACATCTTTATTCCATGATTTGTGGTGGTGCAGGGATTATTCAACTAAACTTTTGAGATATAAAAGAATGCGTAGAACCTGAATCAAAAAGTATGTTCTCTATTCTTGAATGAATAACTAGCGTACCTGTCACCACTTCGTTGTCGGGGTTCACTTCGGCAGAAGTAACGGCAAAAGCTCTACCTTGCTGTCTTGGAGGTTGTTGATTGCCTCCAATAACACTTGGATTAGGGAACTGATTCGCAAAATGACCAGGTTCTTTGCATTTGAAGCATTGAACAACGCGTTGAGGTTCGAACGGGGTGTTCCTCTCCCCTGTCGTAGCCGCGGGTCCTTCTTGCTGACAGTTAACAGCTAGGTGCCCTTCTCTTCCACACTTGAAGCATTTTCTTGTCCCCCTAAGGCAATTTCCAGGGTGCTTCTTTCCACACTTTTGTCAAGTGGGGTGCTGGAATTTCTTAGCGCTGTTGGATTTATCCATCGGACCACCAGCAATGAAGTCCACCTTCAGCTTCTTGTCCCCATGATACCCCTGTGATTCTCCGATATCCATTTTAACCTTGAGGGCACATCGGACAATTTCATCATAGCTGTCGAAGTCACGGATCGCTAATGCTTTCCGCAAGCTAGGCTTCAGCCCACCAAAGAAGCGGTCAACCTTGCATTCGGGGGTAACGACAAAGCCGGAAGCGTATCGTGCAAGCCTTGTGAAGTTTGCCTCGTACGCTCCCACAGATTCTTCATCTTTCTGTTTGAGGGAAAGGAAGTCCCTTTCCATCTTTAGACGGAGGGTGCGTGGAAAATATTTATCGAAAAACATCTTCCAAAATTCCTTCCATTCCAAAGCCTCGATCTCCTCCTCAGGCTTCGTATTTTTGATCAACGTCCACCATTGATCATCTTCACCCTCCATATGATAAGCCGCCAGGAGAACCTTCTCTTTTTCAGAGAATTGGAGGATGGAGAATATCTTTTCAATGGAGTTGATCCATTGTTCAGCAATCGTGGGATCGGATGATCCACTAAAAGTAGGAGGCCTTTGTCTCATTAAGCTTTCAATAGCGACTTGTTCTTTCTTAGGGGGGGTTGAACGTTCCTCTTGACCAGTGTATCTATTCAAAACTTGAGTTAGCTGAGAGAGAAGTGTGACAAAGTTCGCGATTCCTGCTCCCATCGGATTTGGCATCTCATTAGTACAATCATCAAACTGATCTTCACAACGGTTGTTAGCCCGAGTTCTCCTATTACCGGCCATTGGCTGGAATAAAAGTAAAGTTAGGGGTAACACATAAAGGGTAATCCAAATACAAAAGTTTATGACTTATAAATAAACTTTAATCTCTTTAACTCATGAGTCTATAGGGTTCAATCCAGGCTTTTAATGATCTTCCTTCTAACATATATTCTGAGGGGCATTTTTCCCTTAATAAGGGTTCATACTAAGATTGTGAATTTATCAAAACACATCCCCCGGGAGTGTCGTAACCAAGAGTGCAGCAAGGCCCGTTGTCGTGCACCAGTTCTCGTTCGAGTCTAGCTCAAAGTGGTGTTTTCGGGTTTTACCCCTAGGATACATCTGTGCCAGAGCCGCCTCTACCTGCTCGTATCCAGACAGGGATGTATTTGTTTGATAAACCACTTACTTAGTATTTACCAAAACTTAGGGATGTTTTTATTATGCTTAGTCTTGTATCTAAGGATTTACTAGGGTTTCCTAATCCCAAAAATAACTAAACCTATCCTCTGATACCAACTATGACAACCCTGCTTTTTATTACAACTTAAACATGCTTTATTACATAAAACATCACTTGATCCAACAAAGAAGATCGAGAGGTTTAGTGTCTTTGGGGATTAGGATCATTACATAAAAACTTTAAACTTGAAATAAAACATCTTTATTGAAAACTTCCTTTACATGACCACTACATTCCTTCGTTCTTAGCATTGCATGGGATAACCTGAGGACATGCATAAGAAAAGGGTGAGCTATAAAGCCCAGTAAGGGAGTAAACAATGAATAACATGAGAAGTGAAATAAATGTTAGGAAATAGGCATATCAATAGATAATAATAGAAACATGAACATAAAGGCATGATAAAGCATGATAATCATAACATGGAAATGTGGCAACAACACTTAACATTGAATTAGCATGAGCCAAGGCTCATTGCACATGGAGCATTAGTAAACCCTCATTGCACTTGAAGCACGAGTAAACCCTCGTTGCACTTGAATTAGCATGAGTAAACACTCATTGCACATGACGTATCATGATACTATACTTTACCCAATGCATTGGAGCTCTATAAAGGGCGCACCCTTCTTAAACATTTCATTTCATGCATAAGTGTGCCACATGGATCATAAAACATGGATTCATAAAACATAATCATTTATTCCATGATAAATGAATGTGGAATTCATACATGAAACTTTACAATCAATATGTAAATGTGCATAAAGGTGAATACCCTTGATGGAGAAATGGGCATGGTATTCACTACACAAAGACATTGGCTTAGAAAATCGGTGCGATTTCGGCAGCGCAACAGCGTGACATAAGAATTCATAAAAAAGGTTGATGAGAGAGAAAGGGGTTCATCATCATATTTACATGTAATGGACAGTAAGGAGGTCATATATATACATGTCCCAACAATCGAAATGGAATTTAGATTCATGATACAAAAGTATTGCTTGAATGTAAAAGAAGAGAGAGAAGTTCCTTTCAGAATTTTGGCATAGTAACGGGTGTACATGGGAGGCATTTAATGAGAGAGAAAGGGTTATCCCATCATTCAAACAATAAGAGGGCAGTATGGGGGAGGTGAGAAACCATACACCAATATTCATAATTGAAATAAAAAGGGAAATACAACTTAAAGAAAAATTGACAAAAATGAGAAAGGAAGAAAAAACCATTACTTGGAAGTGTGCTTCCAAGGGCTAGAGAGAGGCTTGTGAGAGGCTTCTTGGGAGCTTGGGGAACCTTGAGAGAATTCTAGAGAGAGTAGGTCAGAGGTTGGACGAACTTCAAGGGCTTTGAGTGTGGAGGAAGTGGGAGCTTGGGTGGGTTTATATAGGAAAGGTGAGAGAATTCTTTATTATTTAGGTTTGGGACCTCTTATATTAAAATAATACAAACCACAAACCATCCCATGGTATTTTCCCATGGTTTCTGGAAAAGGAAAGAGAAAAACAATATTTTACAAGTCCAAGGTCCGAACTTATTAAAAAATTAGGGTTGCTTATGTGGAGGTGAGTCACACTCCCATGGAAATTAATTTAAAAAGGCAAAGTGTTGAATAAGTCTTGAGGGCTCCATTAATGCTTTGAAAAGTAAGTCAAACAAACCCAAAACCTCATTATTTTAATGATAAAGCACATATTGGCCGAACATAAGGATTATGGTATTTTATTACATCACCATTGGGTCATTATGATGTCATAAAACACAATATATTTTTAAATGGTATTTAATTTTTACCCAAAAATTTTACTGTCTCATAAAATTATGAAAAATTCACCGTTGGATAATTTCGACGTCCTGATTCCAAAAATAATATTTATTTTATCTAAATAATTTTATAAATAGGTGAATTTTTACTTTTAAAATAAAAACCGACATTTATAAAAAATTCACGGGTTTTGACAGAAATGGCTTTCAAACCTTAATAAAAATTTTAATTGCATTCATAAAATTATAAGATCATTTATATTTAATAAAAATTAATTTAATATTAATAATAATATTTTATTAAAATATTATTTAATTCAAAAATCCTTTAATTCAATAAAATATAATTCTCAATTAAATAATAACTAAAAACACCATTTGTACTTTAAAAACTAATTACAATGTATCAAAAAAAATATATTCATTATTATATACAAAAAATAATGTACATGAACATGGGGCTACTTATTTGTTACATAACCCCTTAAAATAGCCGCATAAGACCTAAGGGTAAGGTGCGCGATGGTGACCAACTCTTGGGGCTGCTCGGATAACATCGCTCAAGTGGTAATCTCTATCAACTTCCATTTTTTCCGTAGACGATCACGTTCGAGCTTGACTTGATGAAGCTCAGCTTGGGCTTGGTCAAGGGAAAAGCCCAAAGACGCCACCTCTTTTCCGAGCTCTGACAAATGGGCTTCGTAAGGGGCAATTCTACTGGATGAGGCCATTGCTTCCTTTGTCTGAGTAGAAATGGTTTCGTTAAAGCCTTTTATTTATACTACTCTGATGATCACTGTTCAACGGCTATAAAAGTAACGGTCACAAATCTTAACATAAAACTAAAGAAGTTGACATATTATAAAAAAAACATTTTTCATAAAGAAACATTTAACTAGATCAAGAGGTATTTTCCATTAATTAAACTTTGGGTCGTTACACCCATCATCATGAAATAATATCCTATGGGGTTAATAATGATACTCAGTCTGATTTCCTAGTCTGATTTGGTAATCTTATTTCTCACCGTGGATGATATACTTCTATTACAATACCACTGAAACAAATATGAGATGGTTTTATCTATGTCTAGAAATTCCCATATATTTTTTTTTTCTATTTCAGAAACTCAAATTATGACCCTATCTATTATCCTTTATTTCTTCAATCGTTTAATCATCCTTAAGAAAGTACAACCCTAATAATTATTATCTATAACATATTTATACACTCCACCTAATCTCTCTAATAGAAAATAGGTGTCAAAAAGACAAAAGTACTTCTACTTTAGGATTTGTGGGGGTTCTTGAAATATGTCTATAAAATACAAATTTCTCGAAAAAAAAACAACTTTAGATGAATTTTTTATGAATATTTTACTTCATAAATGCATCAAAACTCTTCTTGAATTTTCCAAAACCATCCCACCACATTGGTTCACTTTAGGATTTTTATCAATATGCAGTCCGATTCTGATATTCTCAATTAAATTCTCTACGGCAATTGAATATAAAATATATCCATTATGAATTAATTATTAGGATGATGAAGAAAAATTGTTCATTACATTTCACTATACCAAATAATTCATATAAAAAGCAGACCATCTATCATTATAGTGATCTAGTCTAATTTTCACAATTTGATGCATTGTATAAATTGATAATTATAAATATTTAAAATCTTTATACAAACATCTTCAAACACTTCAATAGTCACAATTTAAAAAACATTGAATGGATTCATGAATATTCTAATTTTATTCTTCTCCTTGTAAAGATGATCCTATATCTAATGAATTTATCAGTGTCAACCTATATCTGATGTATGAGTATCTTCTATACTCTGTTTGACTGATTTTACCCTTAGTACGATGGATGGCATAAAAAAATGCTTGACATTCATATCACAATTGATACCAAATTTCTCATTTATATTTTATTTCCAACATGATCAAATTGAAAATCATATTAGTGAAAAAAACTAATCAACTAGATTATAAGTTAACTACATTGATAATTAGTGTCGGACATGCTCACATTCTTCAGAACTAATGAATTTCATCTTCCTTTGAAATTTCCATTACACTCAAATACTCAAAAATGAAATAGTCATTCTTATGATTATTGGTCACATAGTGTGTACTATGGACCATTATAAGTAGCTTCTTCTTCAACAACTTATTTAATAAACTCATTATGATAAAAATGTACATTTACCACTTATAATATTTTATGTTATTTTTATTCATATGGATAATTGGGCTAAATAAATATCTTCACCATCATTTTCTCAAATTCTAATCAACTTTTTTTCTGTTAAATAAATCTACAACTATTTATCTCACAAGAATGGAGTGAGGATGAAAATATCTAGCATAGGTCACATATTTTTCTACATATTTATTCTTTTATTATGAATTATTCTAAATTTTAGTACACAGAATATTGGAATATCACCTTTTGACTTGCACTAGAAGTTATTATAACTTCCTATTATTCTCACATCCTCATTCATACAAACCAAACTGTAATTCTATTGGTAGATACATCTTTACCCAATTACATTATAAGGATTTAATCGATTATTATTAGACAACAAATGACTTTTTTTAATTACAAAACATTATTTCACTGTCATATTTTCATCAAATCCATTGAGTCTCTGATGAATATTTTCATTAGGATCTATATTTCCTTCTATACCTGAGTTGAGTCTAACGAACCTTTTCTTCTAGAAAACATCAAATCAGTATGATGGACTTTCCTAAGTATTGCGAGACTGATTTCCTTTATTTGATCATCTTTCAGTTTGTCAACTTTTATAATTTGAATTTATTTGTTTTCTTTTATAAAAAACACAACACATTAAAAAACTTCATCCAAAAAACATATCTTATAATGTTGGTCCAAACATGATTTGGAATACGTATCATATATTTTTCTATGCATATACACTAAGACATTAATTAAATTATCTTGTTCTATTTTTAATATAGAATCAATCAATAAATCCATTATACATTTTAGTATTATTATGTTAAACATCTTCTCTATTTTAAAAACTCAACTCCCTTACCACTCGAGTATTTTTGGTGTCCACAATCATATACACGTACAATTCATGTTGAGATAGGAGGTCTTGGTGTTTTTCCTATCCATTTTTAGTCAATTATATATTTTTATGTTTTTAATAAATTTAGTTTCTCATAGATCATGTATTCATATGTTTTAGTATTTGTGAATAGTATTTTTAAAATATGTATTTTATTCCTTTCATTCATCAATCAAATTCCAATATAAAGATTTTTCATCTTCAAATATCCATGTACCGATTTATTTTGATCATTTAATTCTATACCATATTCATATGTTGATAAAAAATATAATAGATGATTGGGTAGATAAAGAATTCTTATAATATAAAATATCTTCTATTAATAATTTACCATTCTACTCTAGTGGTGTTGGGGATCCTATGATCTGATCCTTTTCATTTTTATGTGTTTACATTACACCGATTATCCCTAATAATTACCTATTCATGTTTCATTATGTCATTCCTTCCAATTTATTTCTATTAAATATCAATATAAATCTATTTTAATCATGTATTCCCTTAAACAGTTAAGGAAATTGGATCAAACAACAACATATATGATAGTGGATTTAATTTATTTTATTTCACACAACTAAATATCCATCCAAGAATAATTCAATCCATATTTCATTCATTTGATTCATCCTATATAATAATCATATATGTAATATTATCCATTTTATAGATACTCTTAATATAAGTTCATTTTCCCCAGAACAAAAGTGAACCAATTTCCATATGAACCCAAATCTAAACATTGGTTGGGACAATTGAATTTATATAAGATTAATGTAGGAATTAATCCCTTACTTCAAATAAAAATATGTAAAACCTAAATTGCATTACCAACTAACTAACCAAAATTATAATTTAAGAGGATCCTCTCATGGAATTAACTCTCCATATAGGTAATTTCATCCATCTATAAATTAGTTTTTTATATCTACATTTAATATAATGAGCTATCACTTGGAAATCATTAAAATTTGATTTGTATTATAGCCTAGTACTGAAGAATGACTATGATAGATCAAAAACATGATGTAAGAAAATAATTAATACAATGATTTATATATTACAACATGATAACACCATAAATCCTCTTCAACCTCAATATAAATCAACTCCACCATGTGTTTAGAGACACCAATGTCACAACATATAGGAGAAAATTTATGGAATCATTTTTTCTTCCTATATTCCAATACAGGGAATTGAATGAAAAGGTTTCTAATAATTCATGTAATAGTATATTTTTTTAAATATAATAGGTTATGTTAAAAAAGAATGCATATACTACCACATTATAGGTTTCATGTCTCATATAGAACCCATAAGATCATCAACAACAGTATGAACAAAAAAAATAGAATTTACATTTTTATTTAGACCATGATAAACAGTTCACATCTTTTTTAGAAATACAAAAAAATATATTTATTTTAGAATCAATTCCATCACAGAAGACATCAAAACCCAATCTGTGTTTAAAAATCATTAAAAATAGACTATAAAAATTATGTGATAAAAAAATTAAGCACCCTAGTTGAATAGATAAAGAGTTAAGGATTCAATGAATTCTAGAGAAGGGATCTATAGTTTTAGTAATCAAATTTAAAATTTAGGGTCATTCATATATAAATAGATATATAGAAAATTAAAAATATATTCAACGTAATAGAAATGGGAATACACCCATGGATTAGAATAAAGTAACACGATTGAGGTGACACACTCCACATATAATGGGTGAGGTTCAATAAGATAAACCATTGTAACTAGATCATTAAGGGTATTGTAGAACATAACTAATTTTATTCGTCAATCTATGTAATTCCTAATATATATTATAATATAAAAAATACATTTTGATAAAGATATAAATATTTTACCAAAATCACACAATCATTTTTTGACATAATTTTTAATATAATTACATATAAAAACACCAAATATCTCTATATCTAGTGTGTTTTAAAGGTTAGATACAAAAAAATCATTATAAAAAAATAATTTTATTCCATCACTATGATATTATCCTATATCTCCTCACACATCAAACACTATGTAGGTTATCAATGGGATATATATGAATATATATATATATAAATGGGGAGATGGAAATTTGAGCAACATATTTTTATAAGGGGGAATGTGTAATGTAATAATAATGATATAAATTGAACATAAAATGGATTTTCATGTATCCATGTGCATAAATGAAACAAAAATCATATAATAATGGAATACTATAGCATATGTATTGGATTTGAAAAAAAAAAATCAACATAATATGCTCAATTCCCGACTCACTATAAAGAAAACATATCATAGTGTGTAGTAATACATTCATGGGAACCATAAATTATATATTAAGGGATACAGAAATCTAAAAATGCATGGGTCAATGTGTAATTCCAAGACATCAAATAAAATAATAAATTATCTCTTTGATGAGATCAATATATGATAAAAGACTATGATTAAATCAGAAGCATATGAACCCCTAAAAATCGAATGGTTTTCAAATAAACTTTGAATCGGAAATCATATCATAATGAGTAAATAATCATGAATTTCCATTCATGAAAAATGGTTTTATTCATCACATATCTAAAACCATAGGGAATTAATGTTTTATTCTATAAATTTTATAGATATTATTTGAAAAAAAACATCTTAGGAAATAAATAGGTTGATACTAAAGATTCATTCACACCAAAATAATGTTTCACAAGAATAATTAGGTTATTTTTCATTAAAAATAACATATATGGATAGAAATACCTTAAAAATAATTGGATATGGTAGAAAATTTATAATATGGTTTCATGAAATCATAAATTACATTGTAATGGTAAATGACTTGAATATCACTTTAAGAGAAATTTTATGAAATTTCATATTAATGAAATTTTAAAAAGGAATGTTATAAATGAATAATATAAAATAGATCTCCTAACAAATCCTTAAAAATATACTATGTTTCAAAAATTAAGTTGACAGTTTTTTCATTAATTTACTTTATAAAAATAATCATCAAAAATGAATCCATAAAATGTTCATAATGGATATCAATAGAACTTAAGAGAACATTGTAACAGATTTTATTTTTCAATAATGGAAAAATATTTTGAAATACCACTGTTTAAAAATCAATAATAAAGAGAGTTATAAGCAAATAAATTTAAAAAAGGACAAATAAATTTTGGTGGTTATAGGATATTGATCATAAATATGTTTCTTAATATAATTTATAACATTAAAACTAAGTGAAATCATGGATTTATTGTAGAAATACTCATTAAAATTTATGTTAATTATTATTAACCATGATATAATTTTTTAGAATGAAAATCATCAATATAAATTTTCAGTATTTAAAATTATGTTTCCTAGTAGAGGACGAGATAAAACCATGAAATAATATCATTATGTTTAGTAACCTATATTGTAATAAATAAGTTTAATATTAGTCAGTATAACTCAATTATGGGTGTTTAGTCATCGATGATCCTTTCATCCTTTATATGTATTAAATCTAATTCCAATTAAATAGAGAATACGATATTGGTTATCAAACCGCATATGATAATTGAATATAGTAAAATAAATACATTAGTATATAATAAAAACATATCAATTATATATTATTATTCAATTTGATATTATACTCATGATATTAATTTATACAGAATGAACTCTTAACTTATTTCTTGACAATTAGTAAAACACATGAAACTCCATTACGAAAACATATTACCACCTTAAAACATATTTAATATCCTTTTTAATATCAATAAACTTTTATATGCATTAATTATAATTATCAATTCTACATCTGTTAGTTTTTGATAATTTATATTTCAGTATCCTATATCTGCAATCCTACTCATTATGAATTAGTTACATAATGGAAATTTTTATGTTCATAATTAACAAAGAGTTCATCATTCCAATAAAATGTAATGTTCCATTGTATATATTTCCTAGAATGTTATAGTGTAATATTTTTAGTGAATTACAATTATACTCACAAGTCTGGTAAGAGAAGTTTTTGAAAAGAATTTTTGTAGATCATTAATAGTTGAATGATGGTATCTTAATTAATGTGTTTAATATTATATTTGTAACGAACCAGGTTTTTATAGAATAATAATTTTTCATTTCTATTAATTATAATGAATAGGATTTTAAATTTATATTAATGGGGACTCTTTTTTCAATATCGTACTCAACATTCAAAAATGGGTTTCTCCAAAATTATAAGGTGCACAAAATATTGAGTTCTTCTAAAAAATTATAATATAATAGTATTTTTTTTATATAGTAGTTATCACCTGGTCGTTTTATTAGTGGGATAGAATATAACAAACTAAATTATTATTATACATGTGTTTTATATGTTTCTATGTTTATACAATAAATTTTAGTGGCTTAAAATAATAATGAATCTGATTTTAAGCGTGAAAGACTATATTATTTTTAAAATGTAGTTTTAGCACCTTTTAAAGAAGAACACTTTTTAAAATCTAATTTCATTGAATTTAATATATTCTATTTGAAAGAAATACACAATTTTTTTAGATTTGGTACATCAAATTTTACTTTTGATGAAATTTTGATATTTTTCAAATAATAATAATGTTCCTATGAATTGTAAAAATACATAAAATTTTAATTGAAATCTCGTTTTCCAATCAATATTATTTATTTGTTTAAAGCGTATTATATAAGTTTATGAAATAATAAATTGGATTTTTTTCATTTAATACTATTTTGTCCTTTTAATATAATTCCCCATGAAAATTGGATAGAAAAACATTATAATATTTCAATAGTTACGACTTCTTAAACACCCACCTTTTCGTTTTGACAATGGGAATTATTTTTAAATTAGTCACTAAAACTTATGTGTATTTAATTTGGAAACATTCATTATATATTTTGAATCATAAGGATCATATTTTGAAAATTTGTACCTTTTATTATTATACATTAGGAATAGTAACTTCAGTAATTATTTTATTTACCATGGTTGAAGGGGAAATATGGTAAATAAGGGAAAACAATAATATTATAATAATATTTAACTACCGTAAAACATGTCCTAATCCTATTTAATGAGATATTTCCGACCATGCCCATACATGGGTCAATATTTGTATCACATAGATCCAATTGGGAGTGATTATGACATGTTATATTAATTAATTTAATAAAAAGTGAAATTTAACAATAACCTGTAATTTTTAATAAAACAGATTTTATTTTGGGTTATATAAGTAGTAATTTTTACTATAAAAATTAATAACAAATATAAAATTATTTATTTCATCATGATATTTTTTTAAAAAAATTTATACATTAAATAAATTTATTTATTTATGACAGAATGATGATGTAGTGATTACCTTATTAATGAATGATTTTAAATAAATGAGATTATAAACATGTGAATAATTTTTTTTTCATTTTATGAAATCTATGAATTTTATGGACAATTGTGTCTTGTAATATTTTAATTGAGGATGTTTTTTTGAATGAATCAATTTTTATGGATTTTTAAAAAGTCATGACATGAATAGTATAAAAATTGAAAAATATTAGTGTTTAAAAAATAGAGTTTTATTAAGTGATATAGTAATCCTAAATATATATGATTCCGAAAAATAACTTAGATAATCTTAAAAAAGTCATTAATTAACAACTTGAGGTTTGATTGGAATTTCATAGTAACTATATTGACCATATACTTTGAATATAGAAGAAGACATGGTAAGAGTCCAATTAGTTTTCTACGAGTTAAAGCTAAAAGATAAAGATATATTTGTGACCTATAAAATTATAAAACCTTTGGTTGAGAGGTTTTATACCCAGAATCATCTTATCATTTAAAAAATGACATTTATACCATTTGAAACCGAATATAATTTTATAATAAAATAATATTTGAATAATGTGCTAAAGTGGTTTTCCTCCTTCTAATAAAAGGATGCCATCTCTACCCATTTAATCACACCTACTAATACATTTGTCTCTTCCAAATTTTATCAAATAAGTTAAAAAAATCTCTACCTTCTTATTAGTATCATCATCTTGAGCATAAGGCAATTAAATTAAGCCTTGTGTTTCAAATCAAATGGATTTTCATGTTTTATAGGTAGTATCTTCTCTAATGTTGCATTCCATTATTTTACATCTTCACCCTCTATTCTATTCTTATTAATTAAATAAAAAAAACAATACTAGTATCCTCAATATACTACGATGTTTTATGATAAGGATTTTAATTATACGTATAAACCCCTCAATCTAATGGATACGAACAAACTTTTTCTTTGTATGGTGAACTGATGCCTCACGAAATGATGATTTTCCTTATTTTCCCCTACCACCCCTAATGGTGGCCATTATGGTGGAACTATATTTAAATATGATATATGTTTTAATTAATTTTTATCTATGATACTACAATTTAGTCTTTACAATCATTCCTTTATTCGTTTCATGAATTTTAAACACGATAATTTCATTTGAGGAAATGCATACTACTACACCCCCAAGTTATATGGATCGTTCATGTCATACACAAAACATATAACGGATTGTGTTAATGAGAAAATGTAACATATATATCATATAATATTATAATTTATTTATAATTTACATATGTATCATCTGGTTTTTTTTAATATTAAAAATAAATGAAAGTATCATTCATGCGTATGTAAGGAATGCCATATCCATGAAAGGTACATTTCAATTTGTATCTAGAAATGTTATGTACTATTATAAATACATATATACATGGTATATAATGTATTAAAATAATGAATACTATTATGGATATAATTTAATTTTGTCCTCATGGACAATTTCTAATTATTACAAGATCATTTTCGACTAAAATACAAAATATCTACAAAATGATGGATATTGACATAAATAACTATGAAATATTTATAACATGGTAATATATGATATAAAAGGTATAATAAAATTGATAATGTTTCTTAAAAAATTATAAATTATATTAAGTTAATTATTTAGGAAGGATAATGAACATTCTTGATGAATCAGACTAAATGTAAGGAAATATTTTAACCCAATTTCCATTCATAGGGTTAATATTATAATTCTGGAAAACATCATGCTTTGATTATATGAGAAATATCTTTTGATATTTTTTCTTTTATTTAAAATTGATTTATTTTTATTTATAGTGAATACAGATAACCAATCCATTTTATTTAAAAAATGATCATTATAAGGGACATCGTGTCAATCTCCTTTTCGTGTGGCATATTTTGTTAATATGCACCTTCTTGTTTTATAAAATGTATAATAAATCCCTTTGAAATTTATTTTCATTAAATGGGAATAATTTTTCTACAAAGTGTTTTGCTAAACAATAAAATGGAAAAATATCAATGTATGTGGCGAGAATGACATATGTGCCTCAATTTTTGTTATTTGTTATATGGATTCCGCTATTATCTTATATGGTTTTAAAAGGAAAATAAATACATTATTCAATTTTTGGGTGTTTTCATATTGAAAATGGTTTTTGAAAAGGATTGAGTTTTCAATATCTTGAAATGAATTTTTTTGAATATGTAATGTTATTAGTGAGATATTAATATTTGAAATATTTTATGTGTTATGAATATAGAATGGTACTTGGAAATTTGAGGGTGGGGGGAATGTGATAAACCAATAAACAATGGTTAGATTATAATCCAATTAATGGGTGGTTCCATGATAAACCATGGATATGTGGTTACGTTATATCCTACAATGAATTGGGTATGGAAGTCAGTCTTTTGTCTATTCTAATGAGTGATATTTGTGAAATTTTACAATATGATTTTTCAATTTGTTATGTTTATGTCCCATGTTACTGTTATATGATATATGATTTTTCTATGGGCTTCAAGGTAATATTTGGCTTACAAAAGGTTGAGCAAAGAGATTATGTTTAGTGAAGTATATTTACATCTTCTTAAAGGTGTAGAGTATTACATATGATAACATATTCATGGTTTTCATGTTATCCTGAGACCAATTTTTTTCATTCATTTTATATCCCTTGCTATAATTTATATGGTGATCCAAGGTTTTTGAAATTTTTTTAACATGGTATAAAGAAGGGTGAGAGAAAATAAGAATTCATGATCATTTATATCAAGAAAATAATTCTTATATTATTTAAGGAGTGTTATTATTTTGAAATATAGTATAGTATATAGGTTTTTACTTTTTAATATTCATGATGTCATGTATATGTTGTGAACAAAATCACTAATGCTCTAAACTGAAAAATAACCTCAATTTTAATTAAATTCAAATTACTGATTTGTCTCAAGAAATAGTAACGCTAAAATTTGGGGCCATAAATTTGGTTGTAGAGGTCGATTTATATAACATTATATGTCAGCGTTTTGTTTAATCATAAGTGACATGTTTTATATAACCAGAGTTGTATGAGTCAAAGTTATTTTAGTTAAATAAATGAATTTATTATAACTTGAATAAGAATATCTGATTGTTTACCCTTATAATAATATATTATATGATGATTTTAATGATACACTCACACTGACCTTTTTGGTGTTAGTAAATAGATAAATCTAGTAGTCACCAAAGTAATAACGGATGATAAGGAAACTATGGTGGTTCTATGAATATGAAAACGATTGAAATGGGAGCTGTAATGAGATCTCTTGTAGTTATTATTAACCATCCATCTGAAGACATGATTTACCACTCGTTCCTTAGTGATTTTTATAAAGAATCATATATGCGAAAAAAATACATATGGATGTTCCGGTAATAATCAAAATGTTCAGTAAATTCCAAAACCATTGTGTCAAGGCTCTATAAAGAAACACCATGTAAAATTCTTCCATGGGGCATGAATTGTTATAGATGTGGTAATGATGGTCATAAGGCAATAACCAGCCATGGAAAAAGGAAGTGATCAGTTGAATCTAGAAAAGTGAATGAAGTTCTTTCTGATGGATAAATTGAATGGTTTAATATGGGTGTTCTTGTTGATTACAAAAATAGATTTCATACGATGATGTTTTGCGAATAGAATCCATAGAATTGTACAAATATATTTTTATTATTATTTAATTCCATTCCACTTGATGATGAAAAAAATTTAAATGACTTAGGAAAGGTATAAATTTTTTCGTATCTGATGTTTTGACATTATTTAAATATAAGGAAATTATTCATGATTTTCTTTATAGGAAAAATTTATAATAAGAAAAGGTATAAAAATTTGGATAATGGATCATGAAAAATGTTCGATGATTATGATGTCAAAATTTTTGGAATTAAAGAGTTATGTCAAATCTATGGATGATTATATGTTTAAATGCATTAATGATGGTATTAATTTAAAAGACATATAATATTTTTAACCATTAAGTATTTTTATAATTGAGGAAGAATTTAATGTTATTATATATATATTTTTATAATTAACCATTAGGATTTATTTTATCCTTAACTTTTTGGCAAATACGGGTTGATACTTTTAGGGATAAAAAAATGAAAGGTATTAGATAAACTTTGAGGATAAATCAGGTTATTGTTATTTAGATGAAATTATCTTATTTTTCAGGAATTTATAAGAATGGAATGGTTTTAGAAAAATGGATATCCACAGGATGGGTGAGAACTCATCGTATTCGGCATGGCCATGGAAATCGAACCCACAACCAAAAGGTAACAAGGGTGCATCACCTACCACTGGCCTACTTGAAGTCCCTTTATAGTATGAATTATTATTTTTAGTTAAATGGTTTTACAGATAAATAATATGTTTATTTTGGAACTTATTATTTAACAAATATATGACCTTCATATTAGAAAATGATTTTAAGATTAGGATAATTACTTTTTAGTTTTAGACTTTATGATCAGTTAATGTCACTAGGAGATAAATGTAATGATTTATTGTGGAAGTCTATGTGATCTATTTATTCATTGTTTTGGGTTTCAATATTAGTTTGGATTATATTGGAGAATTTTAAGGGAAATTGTGTATTTAATGGTCACTATTGAACATTGGGTATTGTTTGTATAATTTTAGATATTAATAGTAGTATTTATTTTTTTAAAAGATTATCCTTTGGGGGAATTATCTATTATTCCACTAACCCATTTTTTTTGTTAATGTATAAATATAGGGGAAATAGGTAGTTTATATTTTTTGTATTAGGTGATTATTATGAAGTTGATTCTATAACCTTTTATGTGACAAGGTCATCTTGAATACTCATCATTTAGAGAAATGTTGATTTTTACTTAGATATTAATTAAAGGATGAAACTATACAAGACAAGTATGTGTCCATATGATCTTAATCTATGTAGTAATATAATTACTCATCTTTATGAATTGGAAAATAAAACAAATACATAGTTCATTTATTTGTCTAACTGGGGAATCAAAGATCATTTAACCCATCACTAGTTTATCATTTTATGGTTGATAAAATTCTTCTCATCATGTTTTTTATTATTCTCCATTGGAACGTGATGTTTAGTTTTCTCTTACATAATCATGTTTTCCTTCATTAAATATTATTATATGTTATCTTGAGTGACTTCTAATTTCTATTTACTTATTTTAATGTGATATTTGTATTGATTCATTTTCCAATGTGGGATTTTCAATGAAGATTCTAAGCCATGTTTTAAATTTGTGATGTTGAAATTTCTAAAAAGGGGGGAAGGATATAATGACCCAGGTATTTAATGAATTATAATATATCATTTCTATTAATATTTATGGATAAGATATTAATTTTACATTAAAGTGGTTTCTTTTTCCTATTACATACTCCACCCACTGCAATGAGTATCTCTAAAATCTTATGTTACACACAACATTGAATTATAATGAAAAATAATAAAATATGATTATTATGTTAAATGCTAGTTAATTCCTAGACTTTAAATTGGTTTGAATGAACAGAACAAACAACATTATGATTACACATGTGTGTTATATATTTTAATGTTTATAAAATAAATTTTATATTATTTCAAAAACAAATAATCTAATTTAAGAAAAAATAATCTAATATTTTTAAAAAGAAATTTTACTGCCTTTTAATGGAAAATATTTTTGTCAAATATAGTATTTTTCACTATTATATTATCTTTTTGACAAAAGAAACTTCTTTTTTAGGAGCGCATATATTAAAATAAATTTATTTTTTAACTTTTTATGCCATCCAAGAATTTTATAGACTATTATAAATTGAAATATATTTATAGATGATGCTTTTTAGAAATAATATAATTATTATGGATTTGAAAAAGTCATGATATTAATATTATAATAATTTACATAAATGAGTTTTTATAATATATACTATTATAATAAATTTTATAATAGTCCAAAAAATCTAATATTAGGAAAAATTACTTCGACAATGTTGAAAATGTCATTAATGAAACACTTGATGATCTATTGTCATTTTATAGTCAATATATTAAACATATAGTATGAATATACAAGAAGTCATGGTAAGAGTAAAATTAGTTAACTAACTGTTAAAACTAAAAGATAATTTTAAAATTGTGACCTAGACATTTTTAAAACCTACCTGTTGAGATTTTTTAGAACCAGAAGAATATTTTCATTTATATAAATTACATTGGGACTATTGGAAGCCGAAAATCTTTTTCTAATAAAATAAAATTTCAATATCATCCTAAAGTACCCATCCCACCTCTTATAAAAGGGAATCACCTCAACCCATATAATCACACCTCTCAAAAACATTGGATAATCGAAATTATTCCCAAATAATTTCCCAACATACTTACCTTCGTCCAAGAAGCATTGAAATGGATTTAAATAAATTAAATTATCCCTTTTGGCTCAAATCAAATGGAGTTACACATTTTAGAGGTAGCATCTTCTCTAATGCTCCTTTCCATTATTTTACTTATTCACTCTATATTATATTTTTATTCATTTATTACATAACCCCAACTCTATCGTAAATAAAATAGGATTTTTTATATGGATTATAAGTACACTTAGAAACACCTACATCTAATGGGTAAAAACATATTGTTTATGTGTAGGGAGAACTACGACCACAGGAAATTATTATTTTTTGATTTTCCCCTACAACCTATCATGGTGGCCATTATTATGGAAATATCTATATATATTATATATATTATTTATATTACCTCTATTATACTGTATTTTTTTATTTACTGATATACAATTATGTTTATAATGATGTGTAAATACGATAATTTCAATTCTGGAAGTGCAGACATCCACCCCCTCAATGTGATATGACTCATTCATTCCTTAAATGGAACATATAAAGGACAGAGTTTATGAAATTATGAAACATATATATCATATTAAATTATACTAGAATTATAATATATCTACAAATCTTTTAGTATTCATTTCATAAACATCACGAATAAATTAAACTCTTGTCAATGTGAACATACAACATAATGTCTCCATAAATGGTGGATGTCATTGTTTATATACAAAAGTTATAGACTATTATAAATACATATATACTAGATATATATGATATTTAAATCATGAATAATGTTTTGGAGACAATCTACTTATGACCACATGGAAATTTTTTAATTACAATAATATAATTTTCGACTCAAGTACCCAAAATATATAAAAAGATAGATATTAACATAAATAATTAGTAATTTTTAAAACATGGTAATATTTGATATAAAATGATAAATAAAAAATATTAAGGTTATTAATTAACTAGAAATTAATTTATATGTATTTTTCAGGAAGAAAAAGGAGCATACGTGAGGAATCAGTATCAAGATAACTGATCTTCTTAACACAATGTATATTCATTTGCTTAATATTTAGATTCATGATTTTATCATTCTACGAATATGTGATAAAAAATTTATCATATCATTTTTTTATTTAAATGTTAATTTATGTGTACTGATAGTGATACAAATAACCAATCTATTTTATTTACAAAATTATCATTGTAAGGTACTTCATCTCAATCTCCTTTCATTGAGGAATATTTTGGTAATATAAACCTCTTTCTTTAATTCAATGTATAATAAAACCATTTGAATTTTAATTTCATTAAAAGAGAAAAATTTTTCTAATATATCTATTAATAAAAAAAATAAAAGAAATATTTTTAACGTATTCTGCAATAATAACCTCTCTTCATCCATAATAATTTTTTGATATTTGGCTTCCTCTATAAGCCATAATGTTTTAAAAGAAAAAAATCCCATATTCCCTTTTTGGGTGTCTTTGTATTGTGTTTTTTTGAAATGGATTGATTATTTCAATATATTGAAATGATTTCTTATTATTTCAAATGAAATGCTATTTGTGAAATGATGATATTTGACTAGTGGTTACATGATATACCAATTACAGGTGGTTATGTGATAAACCAAATGACTTGTTGTTCCATGATAATCCAAGGGTGCATGGTTAGCTTATAACTTCCAATTCATTCGGTATGAATATCAGCCGTATGGCTATTCCATTTAGTAATATGTGTGGTAGTATACTGTATGGTTATTCTATTTATGTGTATTTATGTCTAATGATACCTTTATATGCTATATGTTTCCTTATATTGGATTTATGGAAATATTTTGGTCACAAAAGAGTAATCAATGAGATTATATTCAGTGATTTATATTTAATACTTATTAATGGTGATGATTATTACCATTGATAGTGTATTATTTTTTTCATGTTATCTCATGACTATAATTTTATTTCATTATGTAATCCTTTCTGATCTTTTTATGATCATCCCATGTTTTATAAATTTCATTCACATGGTATATGAAAGGGTATGTGAAAAGAGGAATCCAAGAACATTTATATAATGAAAATGAATTTTTTTTTATTTATGGAGTTCTTTTTTTTGAAAAATGGATAGATTATAAGTGTATATGTAGTAATATTCATAATTTTATGTATATTTTATGACATAATTCACTAATTCTCTATACCCGAAGAGATCCTCGATTTGAATTAATGTGATATTATTATCTTATCTCAAGAATATGTAACGATTAATAATGTTTCCTTAAAATTTTTAAACATATTTAGCTAAAAATAAAAAATTATACACTTATTTACATCACATATAAATTGATGTCATGTTTCAATATTCATTCATTATATTTAATTTATATTATCATTAATTTTTGTGGATAGACACACTCAAACACGAACATATAATTTTTAATGGATGGACATTATGATAGTGATTGATTTTCAAATTACATCATTATAATGAAATATTAGGGAACTTATTTTGATACTATTCAAATGTTCACTCATATTTTATTTTATTTTATTATATAATAATAATAAAAGATGTAAAATGAGATAAAATTCATCGTATAGGTAGTATTATTCGAAATACATACTTATAATTTAAATTTAATATTAAATGAGATGGAAAGATGGTGGATTATAATTTGTTTATTTATAATAATAATTGATTTATTTTTATTAAATTTATTCCAATCTATAACATTTTTATTCTTAATATTATGGTGAGGCTAATGAATAGAAATATAAACAACATTGATGCAGCAGTTCTCAAAATACCTAACTAAAAAAATAATTTACCTCAAATGAATAGGGGATATTATGTGAATAGTTATTCCCTTAGAATAATAGAATACTTTATAAAAAAATATTTTCATTTTACTAAAACTATAAAATTATATTTGGTAATTTAATATAGAAATGAATAGATGTTATGGGAAAAATTATCCCCATGGACACCTTGGAATTTCTCTTGTAAGGGTCACTAAAAATGGTGATCTGAATATAATAATATGTGTCAAAATTCTTATTGTAAATGTAAAGGACTATTACTAATGGATAAAATATGATCTAAAAAACAAAAATAAATTTTATGGTGGTGTTTAAGGGGTGGTGAGAGGCCCCTTTAATAAGTGGTGAGAACATGTTTTTTATAATAAAAAGTTTAATACAGAGTGGACAAATGATTATCATTTAAATAAGACACAAAAAATTTAGATTAACTGAGTTCCAAATGAGATAATCTCTTGAATAAATCAATCATTCTTTAATAAATATGTTTTAACCAACAGTTTAAGTCTATTACTAATAGAATGTTCAATTTTACATTTTAGAGATTTACGATTGTAAGTTGTTATTACTTAAGTAATTTAAATATAACGACTAAAAACATAATAATTGATAAATTGAAATAAATATTATCATATCAAATTACTATATATTTTAAAAATAATTTTAAATATTTCTGTATGTAATGAGTAATAACAAATTTTTAGAAATAATGTAATTTAATTTATAAAATGTATCATTATGGTAACATTATACATGTCCTTGATTTTCATTAAAATGGTTCTTATAATAAAATAAATTTATATTATTTGGATTTAAAATTAATACAAAAATAATATTCGAAATAAATATTTAACTAAAATAAAATACATAATAATTTTATTATTGGAAAATATTAAAAAAATTCATAAAATGAATCTCATATGATTTATAAATTAATATTCAAATTTATAAATGTAATTATGTTTGTTATTTAAAATATTATTTAATAAATGAAATGGTTTATATGCTTCATGGTATTTATTATTCTATTATGACTCTGTATTTTTGGAAAATATTGTATCTTTACTACCCACCTAAAATATGATAATTTCATATATATATATATATATATAATAAATTCCTATGATTATATTGTTTTTCTGAATCATTACATTTCAATCGATTTCTAATTTAAAATTTTAAAAATAAATTTTATTATTAATATTAAATAAAATAATATAATGAAAATATATTTTTATTAGAAAATTATTCTAATATCAATAAAAATTCTTATTCTTATTTCCTATAAATTTTAAATAATATTACTGTTAATTTATTTCTCATATAAATATATAATATTTTAAAATAAAATATTGTTCATTTATATTATATATTTAGTTTTATAAAATATATTGTATCAAAATATTATTTTAATTAAAAATACATATCTAGCATAAAATAATATTATTTTTTATATACCGACATTAATTTATCAATGAATTAGTATTTAAAGAAGAATTAATTACATTTCATCATGTTTTGAAAAATTTCATTACATCTATATATATCCACCAATTTAGTAAAAATATTTGAAAATGTATATACTATTTTGATGTTAATTATTTAATAATATTTAATGTGAAGCATTATATTGAACACATTATGATATAAAGAAAAAATAAGATAAAACCCCACTATGTTAGATTTACCACCGAATAAATTTCATACTAAAAATTAAAATTATCACAGACTAATGTCATTATGTAAGGGTATCTATAATGTATTCATTAAACAAGGAATAATTTTTTTTAAAGATCAACTTTCCTATCATTGGGAGCATGTTGTTTTCATCAAAAATATTCATATTGATAACATTGAGTATTTATCTTTGAATTTGAGAACATATTTTATGGTTAAATATGCAGTCGGTTTTTCAATGCTCCCTCAATATCTGCCTTGTGGGTTCACTATTTACCTCATCTTTCAACACTATTTTTAGCGATCAAGTGAATTCACTATTCCTCTCTATTACTGTTTTAGTATTCTCTATTATCTAGAAATTTCGGAATAATAATGTGTTCAATAATACCAAGCCTTCTTTTAGAGATGGTGTTTTGTTGATGCATCGAAGTATCAAACTAGCTTCAACAATACAAACTGGATCCATGCACAATGATGTATCTGATTTTGTACTTTTGAGAGATCTTGGTGTTCGTAGAAGGGAACGGAATCCCCAAATGGTCAAGTTTATCCGATGGATTCCACCTATCTTTGGATGGCTGAAGGTGAATGTTGATGGGGAGGCCTCTGGTGCACCAGGTCCTGCTAGTTGTGGAGGGGTCTTCAGAACACATCGACTCTTTGTTAAAGGATGCTTCTTCCATTATGTTGGATATTTTCATGAAATTGAGGAGGATATTTGGGAAATGATTAAATTAATCAGGTATGCAGTTTATTATGGTTGGCATAGAGTTTGTCTAGAGTCAGATTCCACTATTGTTGTAATGATTTTGAAAGATTGATCCCAGAATATTCCCTGGAGAATGGTGTCTTCATGTATTTCTTTCCTTAAGATTGATGAAAAACTATGCTTGGATGTCTCCCATGTCTATCATGAAGAAAACCAAGTTTCTGATGCTCTTTCTAAAAGATCCATTATGGAAGCTTTCTCCAGTTGGTCCTTCACCTTACCCCCTATTCTGATGATTTTGTCTGCCGTGATAGAGATGGTGTTTTACATACTCGTCTTTGTAATAATCGTTGATTTTGAGTTTCTTTGTACTGTTTACTTTTTTTTATAATAATATATTGGGAGAAGGATTTCGCTAGTCTCCTGAACTTTCTGGCCATTATCAGACCCGAAATGTGACAACACAATTGAGTCCATAACACATTTTTTACCCTATGTGCAACCTAAAATTTTTCAGTTTGGGGCATTTTGATTACTCACTCATTGGTGGCCTCTTTTATTATTTAATTCATTCATTCATTCATTTTTCTTTTCATTTATCCTAATCTAATATATATAAGTACACTATAATGGATATTTACCTAGGGTAATACTCAAAATATGATGACCGAAAGGAGATTCTCCCACCCCAATCCATTTGAAAATCAGATAAAATGTTTATGAATCCATAGATCATAGATAATTGTGATACAATGAACATAATGACTTCCATTAATCATTGTAGATTTCCATCTTTGATGAATAAAGATATATTCTCTAGGAAATACCCGTCAATTTGTGGTTTACACCCTCATTGAATAAATAGATTTTTTATAATTATCCTACTTATGACCTAGACAATTGCTAGACTATATACACTACTGGAAAGATGATCTTTCCCAACACTTCTATACCAACGGTTTGTAAAAACAGTTGGTATAGCTACCATTTCCCAACAGTTCACCAAAACCATTGGGAAATCCATATATTTCCCCACCTTTCCCAACGGTTTATTTTGAGATTCTTTCCCAACGGTTCACCAAAACCATTGGGAAAGAGTGGCCTTTCCCAACGGTTCACCAAAACCATTGGGAAAAACCACCCACAAATTCAACATTCGGCCAAAACAATTCAGCCCACCCCTAACCTATCCCAACAATTTTGAAAACCGTGGGGATAGGTTCTTTGATTTTTTTTCCAGGTATACTAACAGAGAACATTATATAAATCAAAATTTTAAATAATTATGATAATACATATATATATTTATGAAATTATGTTTACAAAAGGAATGTTAGCTTAGTGGTTAAGTCGTTCGATTATAAACGAGGGGTCCTGGGATCAAATCCCAGCGGATGTTATATTTTTGGAATTTATATACCAACAGTTCCATTACCGTTGATATAGATTTCATATTACCTATACCAATGGTTTCCAAAACCGTTGGTATAGACCTATCCCAGCGGCTTACTTGGCTACAGTTCTCCAAACTGTTGGTATAGGCTATACCAACGGTTTGGAGGCTTATACCAACAGTTCAAAACCGTTGGTAAAGGTTAGTTTTCAAGTAGTGATAATGTATACATGTTGCAAAACATTTATTACATAAATTGTTTTATAACCTTGGGAATCATTTTTCATGATGTATTGAAATGAAATCATGGACAACATCTTCAAAAAATGGTACTTTTGTCATTATCTAAAAATTTCATTTCATTTTTCACCAATTGGACCCCTCGGACGTGGATGGATGTTTGCAAGTTGTTCTGAGACCAATCAGACCTCCGAAATAGTGATGAAATAAAATAATAGGTATGGATAAATGAAATGATGATAAACATGGGATCACTATGTTTTGTGGATTATCATTTTGGTGATTAGTGATGAAATTATCAATTATCGAAGGATTATTGATGCATTGAATTTGTGACATTTTTATGAAGATGGGTAAAATACTATTTTCAGAGAAAAAAACATTCCAAAAAATTAAACCATATTCATATCCAATTTTTTTAGGTGGAAAATATATTCATATCAAAGGTGGGAGAACATCAATTATGTCTGGATTGATGATCTATTTTTTTTTGAAAACCCTAGCTACAAACTGTATACAATGATTAACTTGATGCATATTTTTACTCATATATAGAATCAAGGATTTTTGAAAAGGATAATGATGATATGACATGTGTCCCTCATACAATATGTATACCCCATACTTGGATGGATGAGCCATCTGGCAGACCACAAAGGCAGGTTGTTGTGTGTGAGTACATTGGTAGGCTCACAGTCAGGTACTGAAGTACATGGACAAATGGTAAGGTACATTGACAAAAGGTGGTTACATGGACACTACTAAGAACATGAGTAAGAAATCTACAATAATATTCATGACTTTTATTTCCCCTACACTGCATCTATAACTATGTTGTTGGATTGACATATATCTATAAGGATACAACTAAGAGGAGATGGACCACATTCCATGTGTGTCCGCTCACACATCATGTACCCCATAGATCATTTTGATGAAATTTAATGCTTATTTGTCACATTATTTTGAAAATAGAATTTTCCCCGTTATTTTCTTATCTAGTGGGTTTTACCATTTTGAAAACTATGTTTTCCTTGACTATGGATTTTGAGATACGATAATGAATTTTTCTGGCATGATACTTATTTGATATGACACCCAATGACGGTCCATATCATGTGGTATTAATAAATACTTCTGATAATGTGTATCCCAACATCAATTTGGTTTTTCATCCTCAACCATGCCATTTAAAACCCCTATCTGATAAGATATATTTCCTTGATGGCTAGAGTGGAACCCCACATTGGCCCTAGGGTGCGGGTCCTCGACCTACCTAGTATAACCCCCATACGAATTCACACAGTTCTGCTACCTTAATGTTTAGAACCCCATATCATATACAGCGTGATTCCTTGAAAACCATTGTGGATACCTCCTATTACACTAGGGTATAGTCCCTATACCAATAGTGTGGAATCCCCTATACCATGGGAGTAGTTCCTCTACCTATTCAGTGAATCCCTTTATCATATAGGGCATGAGCCTTCATGAAACTAGAGTTGAACTCCTACTAAATAATAATAAATTGGTTCTCTATAGATTCATATAGATAAGAACCCACTAATACTTGAGGGGGAAGGTCCTCTACTTGGAGATTATACACGCTTGATTGTGAGACCAAATGGAATGGTGTGGGACATCACAAAATTACTTCTCATCAGATATGTTTGATGTTTGGAACCATTTATTGGGTTTACAAACTATTTCTGACTCTTATTGTTGTCTTGAGATTCTATATGGATATCCCATTTCTCTCTAAATTTAGAATCTATTCACAAGGAACAAATTTACTTCTATATAAATTAATTACTATTTGGAAAATTTCTTTCCATAGGATGTGATTATTCATGGATTATTCAATGTGAATTATATGTTTAGATTCCATGGATTTATTACTTTACACTTATTATATGGATTAAATATACATTATTGGTAGTTCATATAATCACGGTGTTGATCCCCTTATGTTTGGATGACAATTCTCTTTCTCTTTATTTGTTTAATATTCTTCATATTTACAATATAATATCTTTATATTGTTATTTTATCTCCTACATATCCCCCTTAAACGTATTGTTTTTCCGACTAGATATGTATATACATTCACCTACATGGTATTTTCCTACATGTGAGGTGTCTTATGTATATGACAGACATATCAGTGGTGACTATAGACGATCCTAGGGATACCAGGTACTCCAAAAAACATATGGTGGTCACATAATGCATGTCATGAGTTAGTCCCTCTCAACATTTTTCATTTCCAATTTTTCTTGTTGATATATATTTCTAGTTGGGTGTGTAACGTTCACAATTACTTTTGTTTTTCACTACCATAATATTGCATTGTCCTTAAGATTAAAGGAAAAATCATTTTATTAGTTTTGTTTTTCATAATTTACTTTCTTTCTATACACTTAAACATTGAGATGTCAATGTTTGTGAATACAGGTATATAGGAATGGGTCTCCCAATTTCTGTTATGCCTTCAATAGAGGTCTACATCCCCTGGACAATGGTGGAATAATTGGTGTAGTTGTAGCTTGTTCCCCGAAATAGTATAGGGTGTGGTAGCATTGAATCAAATGAATGCATTCCTCGGTGAATTTTTTGGAATATTCTTCTTACAAGGGATTGGTTCATATTAGTGAAATAATTAAAAAGTGTCTCTAGTGTGGCATCATTACATAGAAATTTGTGACAGTATAGGTGGCTGATGTAGTCATCCCCCAAGACATTGAATGTCTACTTTTCTACTTGGTATACCAAGACATTGGTTATAGGGATTAATGGTATTATCATCATATAGGATTAAAACATTGATTTCCATCTAAATTATTCTCCCAATTGTTGTTATGTGTATGTATATATATATTATCATCAGATTTTAGTAATACAGGATTAAAATCGCATAATTCCACAATTAATAATGAAATTAGGGAAATATATTATAGATTGTGGTGATGATCTAATGAGTGATGAGGACCCTGTTTAGTGTTAATATAATGATATTCTCCATCCAGGTGGGTAGGTAGTAATACCTACACCTTTTGAGTGGAAGATTATACAAGTCGAGCATACTAAGGATGGGAAAAAGCAGAGATCGCACTGTATGTACTAGCACTAGAGGCCATTGAAGACCTATAGCGATACAAATCATCAGGTAGTATATTATTTTTTAGAGATAGTGGTATATGTATTAATGATCATTTATAACATGATATACCATGTGGTTGTAGTGGAAACTAGCATTTTTTCTATGGACCTATTGGGAATTGGTGGAGCTCTGTAACAGATATTCATGATGAGTCGAAACTATCATGAAAAGTCTTCCATTAGATCTACCATGAGAAGTATCACCGCTTATACTTGTTCTTGATTTAGAGTTAAATGATTTCTAAGAAAACTCAGGAACATATGTCATTGGATGAGTATACAATGAGGTTCACATATGATACTAGTAACTACCTTGACATGATCTTCGATGGATAAATCCAAGTACTGAATATTAATTAGCATCTTTGTATAGAGATAATTCCTATAATTGTACCCTTGTATATCCCCACCCAGTTCTAGGTATGAGAGTGGGAAATGGGGGTAGGAAGATTCCATTAATAGGCATTCCACAAAGATATAGATTGCAATGGGTATCAAAAGGTTGAGTCATCTGTCTCAACTAATGAGAAGATAGGTTCCTGGATCATGATGTAACATACATCCACATGATCAGATATAGGAACATGATCAGGGATTATGTAGAGAACTAGAGAATCCCATATATTACCAGTGTTATTATTGTGATGTGTGTGGTCACATAGCATGTGACTGCTAGACTAGATGTACTGAGGTGTGCAGAAAATTAACAAAATTATAACCATAATAGAGGCAGTTTCACGATCAAGGATCTACCAGGATAGGGGAAGGTGGTCTTGATAGAGAATGATATGGAAAAGATGTAGAAGGTGGTATGGGTGGTGGATGACCCTAATATTTCTTTCCCCCGCCAATATCTTAATGACCAGAGCAGGTTCAGTGAGCTTGTGATAGGGGTCATAGATTGCATTAGTTGTTGGAAGATTATGAACCCTTAGTGAAATATAATAATATATGTATGATCTATTTTTATTATACTCATTTTTAAACATTAATATACATTTATTCCCTTAAATAAATCATCTCTATAATCTTGGTGCATGATCTGGACATCGTAACTAAGGAACTAGATGAGAAGCATCATCTTGATATTACTATAGGGAACACATCTTTTATATCCCCTATCTTATAGCAATGTGATCTGTCACTTGGGGTATTGACGATCACTTGGTGAAATTTGGACTTCATGATATAACCCTATGAAATCATCTTTGGTATGGATTGGTTCATCATGATATGACCCAAGATTGAATGACAACATATATAAGCTAGATTCTTTCTAATTTATGGGAATATTTTTACCTTTACGTGAGATATAACACATGAAAAGAAGATGGGGTTCTGTGATATTTATGATACATCGCATAACATATTGTATGGAGAGTATACAACTTTGTGTAGTAGGATCTTCAAGCATTTGGATTCCTTCTATTTCAAATGATTATAATTATGTATTATCTGAATAAATTATGTGAATTCCTCCATGTTGGGAGGTGGATTATTTCATCTACTAAAATAATTAAACCATTAAATTTTCTTCCTCGACATACTAACTGGCCCCTTCCAGGATCTGCGAGATATTTCTATACATGGAGTACCGTGGAGATAAGGTTTTCATTAGGCCTAGTTTTCCCCCTGGACATCTCTAATAATTTTATTGTGGAATATTTATTGTTTATATTTGTTTTTATATATTTTTCTTAGGAAAACTATGAAATGAGAATGAATTAATTGCCCATTATAGGGATTGATGTGCTCAATTACCAGTGGAGATGAACAAGATGATTCTGTATGATTGATCTCAAGACCAACTACCCCCATTTGTGGGGTTTTGAGGAACCTATTATAGTGTTGTAATTCATATTTTTTTTAAAACTATGAGTTACTAGTAATTCTATTTAGTATAAAATCCCACCCACTATGTTTATGGATTTTACAAAGGGGATCATTCATCCAAACATTGATATGTTTTTGTCATATTCATCATTGAGATACTCATCTCATTTATATTTGAGGAGGAGAATAATTATCACTTGAGGTTGGTTAAATATTTTCTTCAAGTAAACGATAATTATAAGAATCTCTCAAATTTAAACATATAGATATCAAAGGTTCAGTTTATTAAAAATGTAATTTAAGAGAATTTATTATCTATGGACCTAGTAAAAATAGATACGGTGCTTTCTTGGGGTCCACCTCATAAAGTCTCTTATATGTAGATATTTCTTTTCTTGGTAGGTCACTAATTGATTTTTTTGGAAAACTTGTCAAGGATTAAAATTCTATTGACCGCTCTGATGTGAAATTGGAATCTGTTTTTAGGGACCGATTTGTGTCAGATGGCCTTCAAGGTGTTGATGATGAGGCTGATGGGTGCTCCAATTTTAAAAATCCCCATGTAATCCATGTAATTTTTTAGTTTATTTTTAATAATTAGAAGAATGGTTCAACACTTTTTTGATGTAGTGGTAGGAAATTATCATATACAGTTCTAGAAATTTGAGACCCCATGAGCATAACTCTGTAAATAACAACCTAGATCTTGTGAGTAGTAGTATTTTCCTAGAGGATGTAGAGGATCTACCTTCTAGGAAATCATTCCAGTCCATTCAAATACAATTAGAGTCTAAGTTTTTTCATCATTCAGAGTTACCTGAACCAAATATAGTGACAATGGATTGAGTTTTTGATGGGCAATGACCTGGAGATAGTCAAGTAACTTGGGAGGGAAATAATATTTTCAGATTCCCATAGCAATAATCCACATGATCACTTGGTTTATGATGATTCATGAATAGTTTTCCTCCTTGCAACGAACCCTGTTGGAGTAGCAGGGTTCAACTATTTTATAATCGATGTTACTAATAACCACACTTATTGAGAGTGTGAGAGAATTCCATTTTGGATACATTGATTTTGAATTATTGGATTCTTTTATATTATTTGGGGTATCACTATATGAATATTCATAATGATGAAATAATATCATATTTTTAAAGGATAAATGTTTGTACCAATCACGATGTTGGATGAGGTGATGTGGGAGTTCCAAAAAACATTTCAAGTTGTACATCCTATTTTTGGGAAGATTTAAATAGACCTTAAGTGGATATTTTGGAGATATTGTAAGAGACATAGGGTAATTATGATCATCACCCAGGGACTCACATGTATGTAGGAGATGCCTAAGCACCACGTTCTGGTATTTTTTCCCATTCGCTTGACATCATGGATTGTAGGTGTTATGGAATATCCAGAATCTTTTAGAGAGGTATTCCATTCCTATAAAAGGTGTATGATTCCATTTTGGTGATTTTTGACCAAAACAATTGTTGAAACACATCGTTTCTATTGAGTAGTAGGGTTTGGTGAAGGGTATTGGGAAATTTCACATATGGGATATCATTGGACTTTATGGTGTTCCGTCAAGGATTATCTCTACTCATGATGCATGGTTTATGTCACGATTATGGAGAGAACATTAAGATGAATAAACGAAGATAAATAGGATGATTAAATACTATCACCCACAAAAATATGGGTAGACAGAGAACAATATCCAAGTATCATAGGAAATGTTGAGGTCTTTCATCGTAGACTATGTCTCTTGTTGGAATGATTACATTCCCTTGGTTAAGATTCTATCTAATGTGACTCCCCGACCCCAGTTACCCAGAGTCGGTGCATTATTACATAACATTGGCATGATCACAAAAATCAAGTCTCTAAAGACCAATTAGTTTAGTAGCCTTGGAAACACTAGATACATTCATAAATGTTACATTACATAATAAAGTGAAAAACTACTATAAGATAGTCTCCATTTTCCACACCCATTTCCCCTTTAGACACTCCCTGTATGTCAGTCATAAAATATTTCTTCACATCCTAGGAAAAATAAAACATAGAAAGGGGTGAGCTCAGATGCTTAGTAAGGATAACAATATAAGGGAAACTTTCATAAATAAACATAAACATTTAAGGAAACATATAACTAAAACAAAAGCCTTTTAAAATAGAACATTAGCAAAATATGGAAAAAGTAAAATGAATTAATTCCATTTACTTACTCACAAGGATATTCTACTAGTCTAATACTCACATGAAATATCAATAACCATTTTTATAATGATGGAATGCATAATGGCAGATTATCATAACCACGTAGCCAAGGCCTCATGCCAAGACTAAAAATAAGATTTTGTCAAGGCCTCGTGCCAAGTCACTAGTTTGTCTCATGAGACCTACCGATGCATCGAGGAGCTATAGCGGGCTCCACCCGTCACTTATTAAGTCCAATTCATTCCTCATATGAACATGTTTAAACATATCATCGACCATAACATAATCATATCACATAAAACGTGCATAAATAAAACATAACATTTCCACATTTCAATCACAAGATATCAATAAAACAAAATGATATAATAAAAACACTTTCAAACCCATTTTCCATACCAAAATAAACAAAAATTAAAACATGGTATTTATTTTTCATTTAAATTTTTTTTGGATCTTAGAGGAAGTCGAAACTAAAATAATGTTCACAGTGGAAGAGAAGTCGTTGTCACCGAATATGTACAACAAAAAAACATTCCTTTTTATAGTTTTGAAAAATGTTTCATATAAAAATGATTCCTCTTGAATAAACGTAAAATTCAAAGGGGTTTATACACAGTATAATAGAAAGTTGTGTATAAAATAAAATATGCCTCAATGAAAGGAGTTTGAGACGAAGTACATTACAAATATCAATTTTTAAATAAAATAGATCTATTATGTGTATTCACTATAATTACACATAAAGAAAGTAAAAAATACAAGTTAGAACATAATAATATCATGACATAATTTGAATGTAGGAGATTAACACAATGAATGGAAATTGGGTTATGAAGTTCCCTTACCTCATGTCCGACTCGACTCGATCGTTATTTAACCTCCTGAATAATAAACTAGAGATAATTTATATTTTCTTAAGAACCTTTTTCTTGTTCATTATTCGTTTTATATCACTTATTACCTTGTTATGAACACTATGTAATTATTTAAGTTAATAACTGTCATTTTATTGATCTTTGATACTTGAGTCAAAAATAAACATCTTATAATTAATTGTTGTTCATGTGGTAAAATATTCATTATATCCAGAATTATATTCATGGAGTAGGGAATCATATATATCATATATATCCAGTATATACATGAATTTATATTATTTCATAACATTTAAAGGTATGAAATGAAATGCACCGTTCATGGAGACGGTAAACCGTGTGTACGCATGAATGATGTTTTCATTTCTATTTCATATTTAATGGAATGAAATCATAATAATATAAAGTTATATTATAATTACAGTATAATATCATATATAATATTACTTACTCCATCCTTTATACATCCCACATATTTCATTAACGATTCAAATCACTTTGAGGGGGCGGTAGTCTGCACTTCCTAAAATGAAATTATCGCGTTTACCCATAATGTAAATCATCAAGGTATGCCATAAATGAAAAATAAAGAAGCATATGGAAAACATAAAAATAACATGTATCATATATAAAAATAGTTTCACCATATTGGCCACCATGAGATGTGTTAAAAGAAGATTGAACAATCATCGTTTCGTGAGGTAGTAATTCACCACCCACAAAAATAGTATGTTCTTTAACCATTAGACGAAGGTGTGTGTAAGTGTAAATAAAATACTTCTCATAAATAATCCTAGTATATTTATGATACTGTTGTTGTTACTAAATAAATTAATTAAAAGATTTTAAGGGGTTGGAGAAGAAAAATAAAACAAAAGGACATAAGAGAAGACATTACCTTAAAATTGGTTACCTCTTTTTGATTCGAGCCAAAGGCTTCCTTCGGAGGACTTTTGCCCAATGTGAGGCTTCTATGAGTAATAGAGGGAATTTTGGAGAGTTCTTTACCAGAGTTTGGCCGATCCAAATGGATTTATGGTGTGAATAAGGTGGTAGAGGTTGGGGCCTTTTATAATAGGAGAGGGGCAGTCTTGGAATGTCAAGAAATGTTACTTTATTATATAATGAGTTTCGGATTTTAAAGGACCAACAATTATATATTTCTAGGATAAGGTGATAAGGGTTCTAAATATAATCATCTAATAGGTTTTTGACAAGTGTAACTCTTATATTTTACATTATCTTTTTATTTTATTTAAATCGTTAATTAATGAGGTAATCACTACATCACCATGGTGTCATAACAATTTTAATTTAATTAATGTCTAAAAATTAATAAAAAAAATATCATGATGTAGGAAATATTTTTATATTTACAATGAATATTTATAGTAGAAAAGATAACTAATATAACCCCATGTAATAATTGTTTTAGTAAAAGAACACATGTTTGTGAAAATTTTATTTTTACTTTAAATAAAAAGTTATTAATGTCATTTTCTTACCCAAGTGGCTCGATGGGGTCCCCATGTTGACTCACAGAATTTATTGGACATCCATGACTCATCCAATAAGGTTAGGACAAGTGTAAAAGTAATTTAATATTATTATAACATTCTATTTAACTTAAATTACACTAATTACCTTTAATCGCGATTAATAAAACATAAAAGATACTATTCACCAAAACATTTTTTTCATCCCATTGAACCACGTTTTACTTCTTTAATTACATCCATGTATGTAGGATTTTTAAAATTCAAATTTTAGGAGTGGTAATGTTTCATTTAAATAAGAAATCATTTTTTTAACTACCACTTTTTGGTTTCACTATTTATAAAAAATAGATGTTTTTCAGAACAATACAAAAAATTCACCCTAAGCTATAATTGATATTCCGAATTCAAAAATGATGTCTATTTTACCAAATTCCAAAAATATAAGTTGGATTAATTAATTTTATAGATAATTCCCATTGTCAAAACAAATAGTGTGCTTTTAAGAAACAATATCAATCGAATGCTTGACAATTGTTTGTGTCCAATTTCAAAGTGATATTATAATGACCACCATTGGATAAAATGGTAAAAATATATTCTAATTATAATTTAAAACCACTCTATAGTATAATTTATCACTATAAATTGTTTTTATTAAAAAAGTTGTTTTTAAGTATTTTTTTACTATTCATAGACAACTAGAAGTTCTTAGAAAATTAAAAAAAAATAAACTTAGGATAATTTCGATATTCCAAATAAAAAAATGATGTCCATTTTGAATTATAAAATTTATATAATTTGAAAACGTGTTTATTACTATTCATAGTGACTACTTTAATTGGTCGCAGTGTGTTAGAATCTCGAACTTGTGTACCATTCAAACTATTGATTTATTAAAAGAGAAGCGTACCGTGGAAGCTTGGGGTGTTACATTCTCCCCTACTTCAAATAATTTCGTCCTAGAAATTTATAGAAAACCACTACATGGAATGACTCGGGTGATTCTTCATCATTAGTTCCTCGGGTTCCCACGTTTCCTCTTCCATCTTATGGTTTCTCCATAGAACTTTTACCAGACGAGTCGTCCGGTTTCTCAACACTTGTTCTCTTGTATCAAGAATCCTGATGGGCTCTTCGCAGTACGACAGATCGGGTTCCAGTTCTAATTCCTCAAAGGTGAGTAGATGAGTTGGGTCAGGCATGTATTTTCTCAATAGTGATACGTGGAACACATCATGAACTTTGAGGAGACTTGGTGGCATTACCAAACAGTAAGTTACGACCCCAATTCGCTATAGAATTTCGAAAGGTACGACGTACCTGGGACACAATTTACCCTTCTTACCGAATCATATAACTCCCTTTAATGGAGATACCTTCAAAAAAACATGTTCTCCCTCCCAAAATTAAAAATCCTTCCTTCGGTTATCGGCATAGTTCTCCTACCTACTAGGAGCTGCTTTAATGTGGTATTTGATTACCTTTATCATTTCCATCGTTTCCACCACCTGTTTTGGGCCTACAAGTTTTCTTTCACCAACGAAATCCAAACAGGATGGTGTGCGACATCTCTTTTAGTATAACGCTTCATATGGTGCCATCAAAATACTTGAATGGAAGCTATTGTTATAAGAAAATTTTACCAGATGTAAATATTGATCCCAGATATCCTAAAAGTCAAGTGATCATGATATCAACATGTCTTCTAAGTTTTGAATAGCCCTTTCGGATTTTCCATCTTTTTGACAGTGGTAAGCAGTGCTCAAACATAGTTCAGTATCTAGGTATTTCTGAAGACTTTTCCAGAATCATGATGTATAACGAGGATCATGATCAGAAACAATCGATAGTGGTACTCCATGAAGCCTCACAAATTCATTAATATATATCCTTGATAGTCGTTTAAGTGGTATATCTTCTCTTATAGCAAAAAAAAAATGCTTACTTCGTGAGATGATCAACAATGACCCATATTGCATCATTCCTTCTATGAGTCTTTGGTAGTGCCATGAAAATGTCCATCATAATATTTTCCCATTTCCACTCAGGTATGGGAAGAGGTTGCAATACTCCACCAGGTTGTTTCCTTCTAGCTTTTTCTTGTTGAAAAACCATACATCTTCACACAAAATCAGCAATGTCCCTCTTCATGTTGTCCCACCAAAAATGTTCCTTTAAATCTCTATACATTTTGGTGATGCCAGGGTGTATAGAGAAATTGGAACTATGGGCATCATCCAACAATTCCCTCTTTAAATTATGTATATCGGGAACTCAAAGTCTCCTCCGAAATTTCAAAATTCCATCTTCATACACAAAATCCATCAATCTCCCATTATTCACATCTTTATTCATTTTTTTCAACTCTTCATCATCGGCCAGAGAACGCTTTATCCTTTCTAGTAAAGATGGTTTGGCTACCATTTGAAAATGTTTTGATGTTTCAACTTCCATGGTGATTCCCATATCCATCTTTACTAGGATCCATGAAAATAGGATCCCTTTCCATAACTGATGGTATCTATAACAAAGGTCAATCTTTGAAAAGTATTGAGCTCCATGCAGTTGGTCAAATAAATCATCAATGCGTGGTAGGGAATAAATGTTCTTTATTGTTATAGCATTGATCTCCCTGTAGTCAATGCACAACCTCATAGATCTATCTATCTTCATAACAAAAAAGTACATGGGCTCCCCAAGGAGAAACACTAGGGAGAATAAATCCCTTATTACACAATTCCTCTAGTTGTTTCTTTAGTTCAACTAATTTCACAGTGGACATTCTATAATGGGTCTTCGATATAGTCCTTGATCCAGTAATTAAATCACTGGAAAACACAACTTCTCGTTCTATAGGATTTCTAGGTAAATATTCCGGAAACACATCTACATATTTCCTCACAATAGGTACATCCTCTATTTTATCATTCCTTTCCTCATCCACAGTTATTTCATTCTCTTCCTCCCTAATTATTGAATTTAGTAGAGCCAATGGGGGTGGATCTAGATAGGAATTTGGTGGTGACGATTATTCTCTAATGATAAGGTGTTCCTTATCATTATCATCATTAAAAATCATAACCTCCTTTTTCTCACAATAAATCTTCGCATCGTGTTCCTTATTTTCTTAGCAAACTGGGAATATATGAAACAATTCGATGATCCAGAATCAAATAATGCATTTTCTAAACTCGAGGAAACCATTAAATTACCTTCCACCACATCTTTCGGAGCATCAACCTCAGCAGCAGTGATAGCCTAAGAATGGCCTTAATCCCTTCTCCTCTATTGAGGTAAGTTCCCCTAACGCTTAGGAAATTAATTTTCATAATGTCCCATATCTATACAATTATAGCATTCCACATTGACAGCAACTCTCTTTCCCTTGAAATAATGAGCTTGGTGGCCTTTTTTCACCACACTTATAACAGACACACATTATCTTCAAGAAAGTACCAGGGTGATTCTTCCCACATTTACTACAGGACTGATATTCAAATCTTACCTTCTTACCCTTATTTCCATTTCCATATTTATCAAAATATATCTACTTCTCTTGCTTTACTTTAAAGTCATAAGACTAAGAGAATTCCTTTTCTTTCTTGATAGCAAACGAGACGATATCTTTGTACGACAAGACAGTTTGTGAGACTAATGATCGATGGAGAAATGGTTTTAACCAATCATGGAAATTATCAATATTACTTCTTGGGCTACTTATATAATCTGTATCATGCCTCAATAACCTTGTAAATTTACCCTCATACTTTGCGACATTCTCATCCTTCTTCTACCTCAGACTCAGAAATTTCCATTCCAAATCTGCTCGATGGTCATGTGGAAAGTATTTTTCTATGAAAATTTCATTAAACTCCCTTCATTCAATACTTTATATTTATTCATCTTCCTTTTTTTTGAATCATCGACCACCATTGATCGGAATCTCCAGTGAGGCAGTAAACAGCAATGACAACTTTCTCCCTTTCGCTACTCCCCAAGGTGTGGAATATTTACTATAAGGAGTTTATCCATTACTCAGCTACTAATGGATTTATACCCCCATTATATGTTGGTGGTTGTTTCCTTATGAAACGATCTAGCATTGATCCTCTATGTTGTGGATCAGGGTGCTCCATACAAGTAAGGTTATTATTCATAACCTGAGTGTGTTGTTGCAGAATGGTGATAAGCTGATCAGCACCAGTTGTATCACTAGCTCCACTATAATTATCTTGAGCAGGAGGGCAATACCTACATTGAGTGCGTCCATTGATACGGTTTCCATTCCTTCCACTAGGCGCCATTTCAAAACGATTTCATAAACTAGGTTAGTTTATGAATAGAAAAACATAATAACAAACTCGCAAAAAAATAAATATAAATTTAATAGTTTATGGATATAATCCATAATAATAAAAATGTTTTCTTTGAGGATGTATAGAATCATAAACCATTCATAATGTTTTGTAAAAAAATGATAATAATCTTAAGCATATCCCACGGGAGTGTCATAACCAACAGTGCACCAAGGCCCGTTGTCAGGTACCAGTTCCCGTTTGAGTCTAGCTCAAAGCGGTGTTTTCGGGTATTACCCATAGGTACATCTATTCCAGAGCCACCTCTACCTACTCGTATCTAGATAGGGATGTATTGCTAGAAAAACTCACAAAATCTCTATAATACCAAAATTCTAGAAAGTTCATCTATACTAATCCTCAAAGTCTATCATAGGGTTATGTGCTCTAATCAGAGTTTATCCAAATCTAGCTTCCAAGGTTAGTATTAAACTGCCTATGATACCAACTGTAACACCCTGACCCCAGTTACCCAGATTCGGTACATTATTACATAACGTTGACATGATCACAAAAGATCATGTCTCGAATGAACTATTAGTTTAGTATCCTTGGAAATACTAGATGCATTCATAAATGTCACATTACATCGTAAAGTTAAAAACAAAAATAACATAATCTCCATAGTCCACACCCATATCCCCTTCATACTATCCCTATAAGACAGTCATAAAATATTTCTTCACATCCTGGGAAAAATAAAACATAGAAAGGGGTGAGCTCAGATGCTCAGTAAGGGTAACAATATATCAAAAACATTCATAAATAAACATAATCATCTAAGGAAATGTATAACTAAAACAAAATCCTTATATACTAGAACATTTTCATAATATGGAAAAAGTAAAATGAAATAATTCCATTTACTTAATCACATGGATATTCTACTAGTCTAATAATCACATGCAATATCCATAACCACTTTCATAATGATGGAATTCATAATTCCAAACTATCATAACCACGTAGCCAAGGCCTCGTGCCAAGACTACAAATAGGATTTTGTCAAGGACTCGTGCCAAGACACTAGTTTTTCTCATGAGACCCACCGAAGAATCGAGGAGCTATAGCGAGCTCCACCCGTCAATTATTAAGTCCAATGCATTCCTCATATGAACAGGTTTAAACATATCATAAACTATAACATAATCGTATCACATAAAACATGCATAAAGAAGACATAACATTTCCCAATTTCAATCACAAGATATCAATATAACACATTGATAAAATAAATATACTTTCAGAACCATATTCAATACCAAAATAAACAAAAATTAAATCTTGGTATATATTTTTCATTTAAAAAAACTTATGGCTTTTAGAGGAAACCGAAACAAAAATAATGGTCACAGCGGTAGAGAAGAAGTTTTCACCACATATGTACAACAAAAAAACATTCCGTTTTGTCTTTTAGTAAAATGCTTCATATAAAAATGATTCCTTTTGAATAATCATAAAATTCAAATGGGATTAAACACCGTATAAAAGAATGTTGTGTATAAAATAAAATATTCCTCAATGAAAGGAGATTGAGACAAAGTCCCATAAAAAGATAATTTTTTAAAGAAAATAGATCTATTATGTGTATATACTATAATTACACATAAAGAAAGTAAAAATTCAAGATAGAACATAATTATATCATGAAATAATTTGAATGTAGGAGATTAACCCAATAAACAGAAATTGGGTTAAGAAGTTCCCTTACCTCGTGTCCGACTCAACTCGATAGTTCTTTAACCTCCTAAATAATAAACTAGAGTTAATTTCTACATTCTTAAGAACCTTTTCCAAGGACATTATTAATTTAATATCACTTATTACCATGTTATGAACACTATGTAATTATTTATGTTAATAACGGTCATTTTATCGATCTTTGATATGTGAGTCCATAATAAACATCTTATAATTACAAGTTGTTCATGTGGTAAAATATCTATTATATACAAGATTATATTCATGGAATAGGTATCATATATATCATAGATATCTATTATATACATGCATTTATAATATTACATAACATTTATAGGTTTGAAATGAAATGCACCGTTCATGGAGACGGTAAGCCGTACATACGCATGAATGCTACCTTCATTTCAATTTCATATTTAATGGAATGAAATCTTAATTATATAAAAGTATATTATAATTCCAGTATAATATCATATATTATATCATTTACTCCATCCTTTATATGTCCCACATATGGCATTAACGATTCAAATCACTTTGAGGGGGCGGTAGTCCGCACTTCCGAAAATGAAAATATCGCGTTTATCCATAATGGAAGTCATAAAGGTAAGCCTAAATGAAAAATACAGAAGAATAAGGAAAAAAATAAACATAATATATATCATATATAAAAATATTTTCACCATAATGACCACCATGAGATGTGTTAAAAGAAGATTGAACAATCATCGTTTCGTGAGGCAGTAATTCGCCACCCATAGAAACAGTATGTTCATTAACCATTAGACTAAGGTGTGTGTAAGTTTAAATAAAATACATCTCATAAAAACATCCTAGTATATTTAATACACTTATATTGTTACAAAATAAAGTAATTAAAAGATCTTAAGGGGTTTATGAAGAAAAATAAAACAAAAGAACCTAAGAGAAGACATTACCTTAAAATTGGGTAACTCTTTTTGATTAGATCCAAAGGATTTCTTGGGAAGACTTATGCCCAAAGAGAGGATTATAAGAGTATTAGAGGGAATATGGGAGGGGTTTTGGGTAATTTTTGGCCGATCAAAATTACTTAATGGTGTGAATAATGTGGTATAGGTGGGGGCCTTTTATAAGAGGAGAGGAGGGGCACTCTTGGAATGTCAAGAAATGATACTTTATTATATAATGAGATTCAGATTTTAAAGGTCCCACAATTATATATTTCGATTATAAGGTGATACGGGTTCAAAATATACTCATCCAATAGGGTTTTGAAAAGTTTATGTCTTATATTTTACATTATCTTTTCATTTTATTTAAATCATCAATTAATGAGGTAATCGTTGCATCATCATGGTGTCATAAAAACTTTTATTTAATTAATGTCAAAAAATTATAAGAAAAATAGCATTAGGTAGGAAATCATTTTTGATTTCCATTGAATATTTATAGTCGAAATTTTATCTTATATAACCCCATGTAAAAATTGTTTTAGTAAAATAACACATGTTTGTGACAATTTTATTTTTACTGTAAATAAAAAGTTATTAATGTCATTTTCTTACCCAAGTGGCTCCATGAGGTCCACAAGTTGACTCATTGATTGTCCTGTTCAGAATTGACTAATAAAATAATGGTTGGACAAGTGTAAAGGTAATTTCATATTATTATAACATTATATTTACCTTAAATTAAACTAATTACCTTTAATCGCAATTAATAAAACTTTAAAGTTAATATTCACCAAATATTATTTTAATCCCATTGAACCACATTTTACTTCTTAGTTACAATCATGTATATAGTATTTTTGAAATTCAATTTTTAGAAGCAGTAATGTTTCATTTAAACAAGAAATCAGTTTTCTAACTACCACATAGTTGTTTCACTATTCATAAAAAATTGACGCTTTTCAGAACAATACCAAAAATTCACCCTAAGCTATAATTGATATTCCAAATTCAAAAATGATTTCTATTTTACCAAATTTGAACATATATGTTTTATTAATTAATTTTATAATTAATTCCCATTGTCAAAACAGATAACGTGTTTTTAAGATACAATATCAATCGATAGATTGACATTTGTTTTTGTCCAATTTAAAAGTGAAATTAATTATAATGACCACCATTGGATAAAATGATAAAAATATATTATAATTATTTTTTAAAAACACTCAATATAATAATTTATCACTATAAATTATTTTGATTAAAAATGTTGTTTTTAAGTATTTTTACACTATTCATAGAAAACTGGAAGTTCTCAAAAAATTACAAAAAATTAAACATAGGATAATTTCGATATTCCGAATTCAAAAATGAAGACCATTTTGAATTATAAAACTAATATAATTTCAAAATGTGGTTATTAATATTCATAATGGCTACTTTTATTGGTCATGGTTTGTTAGAATCTCGAATATGCGTACAATGAAATCTATTGCATTATTGAAAGAGAAGTGTATCGTGGAAGCTTGGGGTGTTACATCTAACAAAAACAATCACACAACCATTGGCACATATAATTTTTAGGTCATCTACGAGGGACTATAAATTTCATAATTATTCAAGGAAGATGTCATAATGATATATTTTGTGGGGCCATAGATGGTTCAGGTGATGAATAACAATTTCTAGTTAGACCATAAGAGAATTAGGATGATTCAATGTAGGATGAAATCATTTGTAGAATGTCATCGTAGTCCCATTGAGTTCTAGTAGTTATAAAACCATATTCAATGAGTATTTAGAAAATTATTTCTTTGGAGTTTGGTTTAGGGAGGAGTTATATAGTTGAGATTGATCTAGATGTTTGAGATCATGTAGAGAATTAGTGAGGTTACATTCCACATCACCCTTCCCCTACAACTGCAGAGAGTACATTATGTCTTCTATGTGTCACATTTGATGAGATACATGCATGAACGAAAACATGCCATTAACCATAGTGATATATAAATTTAATACAGAGAAAAACTTTCAGGGTATTTGGTTGTGATCAAGTATCCATATGATAGGACCATATATAGATGGATCATCCCCTTTTGTTTACGTGTTTTGGTATTATGGGAACATACATAAGTGTTATTTTGAGTGGGAGAGCCTAGTGGGTGCTCAATATAAAATATTTTTGGTTTATTACTGATTTTTCACAATGAAAATCCTAGAGGAGATAATTATTTAGACACCAGGTTTTTCAAATGTAATACTTTGAAATATATATATATATATATATATAAGTGGTTAGATGGAATGGCATTCTGAGACCAGGTTATCCCATAATTAAATATATAATAATTTTTAAAATATTTTATATTTAATGAATGCATATTCTTAATGAAATTTTTGTATCTATTAAAAGGATTATAGAATAAAGAATCTAAGACCATAGTTGAGTCTAGAAGACACATTTTACACTTGGTGCGACCTATAATAGGTCGCCACAGGGTGTTCCATTATATCCATCATTGGTGGTTGGTTCATTAAATTAATTAATTAATTAATTATTTATCTTTTTTTTCCTATATAAAAAAATTATTGTTATATAACCATGGTGATTTTCCTAGGGTTGGACAAAAAATTCTGGGACAATAAACATTTTTTCCTTCTTCCATCCATTAGAGAATCAAATCTGGTAATAAAAAACCCTAGATCTGATATTATCGGGATGAGTAAATGGAATGAATTCCTTTAATAATTGGCATGTGAATTATTTAATTATGAATGATCCAATATCCTAGTACGATTCATAAACATACGTTTTAGACCATTTTGTGGATATTGATTGATCAAAATTTTCATATTTATGATCTACAACAATTCATGGACCATTACCAAAAACTATTTAGAATTAAATTGAATATTAAATTGTTTCTCTATCCGTGGGTATCATTGTTTTTAATTTTTTCAATGAAATCTTAAAATTTATCGCAAAATGCATTTTCTTATTCATCCATCCATCAATTTCATCACGACCTTCATTATTAGACCCCATGGTCCCATTTTGATGTTGTTAAGAAATACCGAGCCTTATCATACCTCTATAATCTCATTGAGTCAATGAAAAAGATATGAAACTTGATTCGTCCATATCACCACCATTTCAAGTATATTTTTCCCACAAGTGTCATATTATGACCTTTTCCATATAGTGTATTATGGTTCCATTTTTTATTTATTTTGGGATATTATGTATAATGTTCTGATCACATAGAATATTTGAGACAATGCACAAAAATGGTAGTGATTGGGTTAGATCACTCGAGGTTTCCAATGGATTGGAACCCCAAATAAATATGGGAATGGATCCTCTACCATACAATGAAGAACCCACTATATCAATAATCACAAGGGTCCTCTCTAGTAAGAGTGGAACACCCTATACCATGAATACCTATTGCATGGATCCCCCATTTTTATGGGTGAAATTTCACTACCTTATCATGTGGACCCCCAGTGAAATTACTGTGAGTCATCAGCAACAAGAGTGGAAGCATTTTCACACCTGAGCATAGGTACATAACCAATAATGTGGAACTACCCATAAGCTTGGGAGGTGGACCAATACCCACATTGTGGAACCCCCTATCATATTTCGCATTGGAACTGCTATAACTAGATTGGATCAACTATGGACGATCATGGTTTGTCACGACCCATCCTCGGGTCCCATGCCCAGACTACCCCAAGCCCGCCTCCCATCGGCCAGGGGCTGGTGACTAGCACCAAGGTGTAAAACCCGACAAAAGGGGAAGGCATTGACTTATAAAGTAAACAAACACCACAAAGAAAGCAAGGAGAAGTAATCACAAAGTAAAACTGGGTACAAAAGTAAGTGCGGAAAGTTAATGGGCCAGAATACAAACCCAGAGTGAAAGTAAAGTACAACTGGAAAGAAAGTACAAAAACTGAAAGTAAAGAAGCAACGTCGAGCCGTCCACTAGAAATCACCCCTGAAGGTTGGGTACAGATATCCAACTCCGCTCCTCGGGTCCAGTCGTCCGCTCTGTGTACATCCCGCCCAGTGGTCCACCTCCATGTACCGACCGCTCCACTAGCCTAAACCATGATCAGCGATGTCCGTCATCTGCATCCAACACAATGTATTATAGGAATAGCCTATGCAGGGGTGTGTATATGCTACTCAGTAGGGACCCCGAGACCCCCGAAGGTCTCCCTGAATCCACAAAGATTAATCCACAAATGAAAGATACAATCACGAAGTAACATCCAACACTAATTAGCTATATGCCCATAAATATACCTAAGACATCAATTCCAGTTTGGCTCCATCATTCGAGCCCAAGTTCGATCACGTCCTCATAGGATAGTACAACACAATCCACATATGAAAGCAAGTCAATAATATCAAAGATATTGATTGAAGTCAAGACTCAACTCACACATGTATACTTCTTCGGTGATAGAGATGATCAGATATAGCCACTAATTCATCTAAGCTTGGACCCACATAGGATACTAAACCAGCTAAGCTGTAGAACCCACATAGGATTTCTGTGCAGTCTTCATTGTCGTCGAACCCACATAGGATTTCAGTACGGTCATTAACACTGTCAAACCCACATAGGATTTCAGTGTTTTCTTCATTTCCGTCGAACCCACATATGATTTTAGTATGGTGTTCATCACGGTCGAACCCACATAGGATTTCAGTGCAGTCTTCATCGCTGTCGAACCCACATAGGATTTTAGTGCAATCTTCATCACTGCCGAAGCCACATAATATTTCTGTGCAGTCCTCATTACCATCGAACCCGCATAGGATTTCCGTACGATCTTCATCACTACCGAACCCACATAATATTTCAGTGCAGTCTTCATTGCCATCGAACCCACATAGGATTTCAGTACGGTCTTCATCACTACTGAACCAACATATGATTTTAGTGCAGTCTTCATGGCCATCGAACCCACATAGGATTTCAGTACGGTCTTCATCACTGCCAAAACCACATAAGAGTAAGACAAAAGGTCCATCTCACTAAGAGGAATCCATAAATTTGGATGGCACATCAATCGGACGTCCAGAGATCAAGTTATAAGCATTTCCACTCCGAGGGCCCAATTGGTTTCGTGTTCGAACCAACCAACCCGTACCCAAAGTTCACTATAACCCTGAGTGTAATATACCTAAATGACCTTCTTGATCCAAGGAACGCATCGTAACTGACGGTGCAACAATCGGAGGTCGGTAGACCATGATATTGGCAAAAGAACGGAAGTGGTCTGAAAATGGGGGGTCTGGGCCCGGTCCGACCCGGGCCAACCCCCCCTGGGTCGGCCCGAACCGGGTCTACCCAACCATAGTCTGGGTCCGACCCGGCAGGGCGCGGCCCGGTCCAGTCCGCGTAACACTGCCCGGCCCGGTCGGGTGGCACGCTGGCTCAGCTAGCGGCCGAGCATGGGGGGATGCGGTCACCCCCTTCATTAGCCAGTGATGCGGCGCTCGCCGCCGTGTCTCCCTCGGATCCCGCGCGGCCGCAGTATCCGTTCATCCCGCTGCCGCCGCAGATCCTGCCAGCGGCGCGGCAGCAGCGCCTTCCCTGGACCACCGGACGCGCTCTGGTGGTCCGTTTTGCCCACTGTCTGCGCCTGCGGCTCTCCCAGGATCCGTAGATTACTGTGAAGGGTTCAAAATGCCTTTGTGGCCCGCTTTGTCATCGCCCTTCGATCCGAACACCAAAAACAAGGAATTGGAAGGTTTGGACTTGTTCGTTGGTCCGCACCCACCGTGTTAGTGGTTCAAACGTCTTTCAACAATTTAATCAAAGGCTGATGATATAATACATAGAAATTGAATTAAACCAAACTCCTACCTCAAGCGATGTTGAACGAGGGTTCGTCTCGGGAAAAAGGACGTCGCAGAAGAAGGCTCTGTAAGAGTCATCGGCTTCGCGGTACACGACGTCACTGAGAAGAGTATTCGTTGGCGTCGCGGAGAAGGGGATAGTCGGCTCGCGGTACACGGCGTCACGTCGTCGATATCTAAGGATCTAGAATCCTTCATCGTCTTCCGTCGGAGGTCAGCATTCATCGTCGTTCTTCGTGTTCTCCAACGAAGAAGATGATGATTCGAAGGCTTTGCACAAATCCTCTCCAATCCTTTTCACACAACAAAACAAAAAAATTAAAATAAGGCGTTACCTTATTTTATTACTCATGTAAACTGTTTTTGAAATTCAAAATTAATACATGGTTTAAATAACGTGTGTTAAACAATTAAAGAGGCGTTTAATAATCCAATTAAATGCGCAGGTTGACTTGGCATTTAAGAGGTGGGTGCAGGTGAGTTACATAATTAAATGCATGTGGTAGGTAAAAGGAAATAAAGGGGGTGGGGCTCATGTGGGACCCACCTGACTAATATCCTACTTATGAGTTAGGATATCAGTGCGTCCCACTCCAACCACCATTCATATGTTAACAGTACATAGAATAAAAATAATATGTGTTGTACAAAATTTTATTTTATTCTTTAGTTAACACAATAAATTAATAACCTTATCCGAGCAAACGCAACTCCAGAAAAGGTGTTCTTAATTAATTATCGGCATTGTGATTCCATCGGTTTCCTTAGATTCTGATTCCGAGCATCGGTTCAAAATTTAGGAAAATACGCTCATTCATTTACTGAACGCACCCAAGCTAAACTTTGGAAAATAATTCCGGGCACACCGGGCCTCGGAATCAGGTGCCGTCATAAACTGCGTTCTTGTAAAATTCCAAAGAAAATTATGAAAAAAAAATTCCCTTGAATTTTATGGTTCATTACATTACTCCCACCGCAGGGCTTTACGTCCCCGTAAAGATACATCATAAACTAGGGGAACAAATGTGGGTACTGTGCACGAATCTGAGCCTCCCGCTCCCAAGTGCTCTCCTGGAGGATCCCATGCTTCCATCTGATGCGCACTAGAGGTATCTACCATCCACGTAGGACCTTCTCCTATTGATCCTCAATCTCCACTGGGACCTCCGCAAATGTTGAACCACAGTCAATTTCCAACTCTCCATGGTCAATGATATGCGTCCGGTCATGCACGTATCTCCTCAGTTGAGATACTTGGATGACGTTGTGCACCCGGTGCAACTGAGGTGGTAAAGCCAAGCGTTAAGCCACCTTGCCTATCCTACTGAGGACCTGGAATGGTCTGATGAAGCATGGAGATAACTTGCCACCTCATCCAAATATCCATAATCCACGTCGAGGTGAGGCCCGCAAGATGTCATGGTCGCCATCCTCGAACACGAGTTGACTCTACCTCCTGTCAGCATATGTCTTCTACCGACTCTGTGCTTTTCTCATCCGCTCCTGGATGACCTGGACCTTCTTTTTCATGGCCTAGACCATCTCCAGTCCCACAAGTGCTGACCCTCCAGGTTCTATCCATCACAGAGGTGATCTGCAAGGTCGGTCGTACAATGCCTCTTATGGTGCCATCCTGATGGTGGAGTGGTAGCTGTTGTTATATGAAAACTCCACCAAGGGTCTGTGGTCCTCCCAACTATGACCGAAGTCGAGGACACATGCACAGAGCATGGCCTCGGGAGTCTGAATGGTCCTCTCCGTCTGACCATTCGTCTGAAGGTGAAAAGCGTTGCTCAGACGTAGCTGCGTCCCGAATGCCTCATGTAACCCCTTCCAAAGACAGGATGCAAAGAGAGCATCTCGATCGGAGACGATAGATGATGGAACACCATGAAGTCGTACAATCTCCTGAATGTAGAGACATCCCAATCTCTCTACTGAGCCCTTCTCTCTGATGGGTAAGAATTGGGCCGAATTGGTACATCTTCGCCACTCCAGGATGTACCGCTAAAGGGGAAGTGTGAAACCCTCTCAGCACCACCTCCTGCAAAGCAACGGGTACCATGGTACGCCCTTTGAAAAGGATGACGTGCTCTCCTCCTCCAGAGAATCCATCAGGTGCAGGTCCTGAGGATATCTGTGCACGCCGCGTCTCACAGTCAGTGTCCCCACATTGTGCCTCCCTGACCTGCTGCAGTAGTGGAGGAGTAACTGTGAGTGACTGAAAAAGGCAGCTCCTTCTCTATCCATGAAAGATATCTGCAAAGCAGCTAACTGATATGTTGCCTCACCGAGTAGTTGAATGCTCGTCCTCCTGCTGAGGGAATCAGCTACCAAATTCTCCTTTCCAGGAGTATAGACTATCTCAAAGTCATAATCTAGGAGGATATCGAGCCATCACCGCTATCTCAGACTCATGTCATTCTGCGAGATGATGTACCTGAGACTCTGGTGGTTAGAGTAGAATATAAAGTTCTCGCCCATCGGATAGTGTCGCCACATCTTCAGAGCAGAGACTACTGCTGCTAACTCCAAGTCATGTGTAGCATAGTTCTTCTCATGCTGCCTCAGCTGACGTGATCCATAGGCGATCACGGCCCGCTCCTTCATCAGGACACATCTGATTCCGGTCCCTAATGCATAGCAGTAAACTATGTACCCTACTCCCTCCTCTGGTAGCCCCAAGATAGGCACGCTGGCCAATCTCTGTCTCAGCTCATGGAAGCTTTTCTGACATACGTCTGACCACATGAAGGGTTTCCCCTTCTTCATCAAAGCTGAGAGTGGTACCGAATCTCTGGGGAAGTCTGGCACAAAGCTCTGGTAGTACCTAGCTAGCCGCAAGAAACTCTGCACCTCTATCATGCTCCAGGGTGGCTTCCAAGCTAGAACTGTCTCGATCTTCGCAGGATCCACCGAAATTCCCGCCTCAGAGATGACGTGTCCCAAGAAGTGGACCTCAGGTAACCAGAACTGACACTTTGAGTGCTTACCATAAATCTGGTGCTCTTGGAGTGTGTCCAGTACAACACGCAAGTGGTAGGCGTGCTTCTCCTCACTGGTCGAGTATATCAAAATGTTGTCGATGAAGACCATGACAAATCGATCAAGGTATGGCTGAAAGATCATGTTCACGAGAATCATGAACACATCTGGAGAGATGGTTATTCCAAAAGGCATAAAGAAGAACTCATAGTGGCCATACCGACATCTGAAGGTCGTCTTCTGCACGTCCTCGTCTCGAACTCTGAGTTGATGATATCCTTATCTAAGGTCTATCTTTGAGAACCACCGTGCTCCCTTGAGCTGATTTTAGAGGTCATAAATCCTCGGTAGTGGAGACTTGTTCCTCACGGTCACCTGGTTCAAGCGACTATAGTCAACACAATGTCGCAAGCTCTCGTCCGCCTTCTTGGGGAACATTATCGAGGAAGCCCAGGGTGAAACCGTGGGTCAGATGAATCCCTTGCTCTGCATGTTCTCCAGTTGTACCCGTAGCTCTCGAAGCTCAACGGGGGCCATCCAATAAGCTGGAGTGGATATCGAGGCTGTCCTAGGGTACATGTCAATATAGAAGTCTACCTCTCATCGAGGAGGTAGTCCTGGGATGTCATCAGGGAAAACGTCCGCATACTGATCCACCCCTACAGGAAAATTAGGACTCTGTATTTCAACTGCTCCGAGGATGCGGCTAGCCAACTAATGAGTGATGGGCTGTCCTCTCCTCTACGTGAGTCCATTATGTGCTGCAATGTCTCCCTTCTCGCCGGTGAATGTGAACCTGCTCTCGTCGGTGCGAACACACCACACCTTTCGCCTAATACAGTCGATCTAAGCATGGACTGTAGATAAGTAAATCGTGCCCAAGATGATGTCGTAAGGCCTCGACGCCGCTACAAGAAGATAACAGCTGAAGTTCTCACCTCCTAGAGTAAGCTCACACTACTGGCACCATTGCGTAATTGTCGAGTCGGCTCCCGTAGGAGTCTCTAGCCGTAAGGATCGAGGAAATGGCTCTGTCGGAATCTCCGAGCTCCAAACAAGGGTAGTGACAATAAAATAATGACTCGCTCATATGTCAATAAGAACTACAGAAAGGGTGTAGTAGACAGAGATCATACCTCGAATCATCTCTCGCACACCATAGTCATAGGCCTCCGGTGCTTGAAGTTGATCATGTCTCTACCTGCCAGCTCCCTATGGTCGGGGTGGACCTTCTAGTGGTGGTGGTGGTAAATCCCCAAAGCATCTCCCACCACCTGTTGCTTGGCCAGCTCCCCTGCCTCATCTGCCTACTGTCGGCGGACCACCATGGTCGACCCTCTGCCTCGGCCTGGGTGGCCCCTCAACCGCATGCTTCTCCTCTATATGGCGGGTCGGGCAGTCATGAGCCATGTGGCCCTACCCGCCGCATGCGTACCACTGCCTGCTCCTTGGAAGGCTGGCTCTGCGCCCTGTGCCCCGCACCTCTGAGTCGGTGTCCTGAGGTCGTCTTCCTGATGGTCCGGTCTGCCTGGAGCCATGTGATATCCGTCGAATTCCAGCTACATACGACTCTGCTACATGCCGCCCTTCGGTAGGCGTCGCTGCTGGCATAGGCTCAGCAAGAATGGTCTCTATGAGAAGAGCTCTATCCAGCACTCCTTCCTCTGTCAGAATGCTGAGGGAGATCATCGACTCCCTGATCTCATGCCTCAGTCCCTGCTTGAAGGTCCGGGCCCGAAAGAATGGGTCCCATACCATGTCCGTCGAATAGCGTGAGAGATCCGTAAATCTCACCGAGTACTGGGCGACCATCATGCTGCCCTTCCGCAACTGTAAAAGCTCCTAGATGCGCACCGCACAGAGGATGGTTGTGACGAACTCTGAGCGGAGGAGGCTCTCGAAGTCCGTCCATAGGAGAGATGCCTCGTCGTGCACCTCGAACATCAAGCTCCACCATCTGCCTGTTGCCCGTGCAGGAGGCTCGCTACGAGGATCAACATGAGGTCAGCTGGTGTCCCCACTAACCTGAAAACTTGTACAACCGCCTCCATCCAATCCTCATCTACCTGAGGGTCTGTTTCCCCACGAAACCTAGGCAGTATCTGATGCTGAAACTCATGCAGCGCACTAAGGCGACATGCACTATCAGCAGCTGGGGCTGGTAGCATCGGTGGCTCAGCGGGTAGAGGTATCGTCGGTGCCTCCGTTGTCAAAGGGCCCTGCACTGAGGCCTCGTCGCTCGGTGGGCTGTCTTCTCGCACAACGCTCGGAACCCTAGCTGGCTGCCGTCGTTGATCCATCCTGAAAAGAAACAGGTCCGCCATGGTCAAACTGTATACCTGGTGAGCTGACACAATGTAATCACAAATAAAACGTTTGAAACACAAATACAATCAATGTTTTCGTGCATTGAGTTGGAAATAAGAAGTCAGGTTCCTGGTGTACAGATAAGTCGGCCGCCGCACCAACACTGGACTCCCTCAACTGATAACCACACTCAATGCCCTAAACACTATTTCTTCACATAGAAGAAAGATCAGAGTCCTGTGTTCTGCAGTATAACCGAACTGCTCTGATAACAATTTGTCAGGACCCATCCTCGAGACCCATGCCATGACTACCTCAAGCCCTCCTCCCATAGGCCAAGGGATGGGGACTAGCAGAAAGGTGTAAAACCCAACAAAAGGTGAAGGAATTTCCTTATAAAGTAAAAAAACACCATAGAGAAAGCAAGAAGAAGTAATCACTAAGTAAAACTGGGTACAAAAGTAAGTGCGGAAAGTAAGTGGGCTAGAATAAAAACCCATATTGAAGGTAAAGTACAACTGGAAAGAAAGTACAACAACTGAATGTAAAGAAGAAACGTCGAGCCGTCCACTGGAAATCCCACATGAAGGGTGGGTACAGATAGCAACCTCAGCTCCTCGGGTCCAGCCGTCCGCTCCGTGTACGTCCCGCCCAGTGGTCCACCTCCAGGTACCGACTGCTCCACTAGCCTCAACCACGATCAACGTTGTCCGTCGTCTACATCCAACACAACATAGTGTGGGCATAGCCCGTGCAGGGGTCAGTATACGCTACTTAGTAGGGACCCCGAGACACCCGAAGGTCTCCCTGAATCCACAAAGGGTAATCCACAAAGGAAAGATAGAATCACGAAGTAACATCCAACACTACTTAGATATATGCCCATACATATACCTAAGTCATCAATTCCAATTTGGCTCCAACATCCGAGCCCAAGTTCGATCATGTCCTCACAGGAAAGCACAACCCAATCCACATAAGAAAACAAGTCAATCATATTGAAGATATTGATTAAAGTCAAGACTCAGCTCACACAGGTATACTTCTTCGGTGATAGAGATGGTCAGATATAGTCGATGATTCATCTATGCTGGGACCCACGTAGGATAGTAAACCAGCCAAGCTGCCGAACCCACGTAGGATTTCAGTGCAGTCTTCATTGCCGTCGAACCCACATAGGATTTTAGTCGTTTCTTCATCGCTGCCGAACCCATAAAGGATTTTAGTGCAGTCTTCATTGCTGTCTAACCCACATAGAATTTCAGTACGGTCTTCATCACTTCCGAACCCACATAATATTTCCGTGCAGTCTTTATCGCCGTCGAACCCACATAGGATTTCAGTACGGTCTTCATCACTGCCGAACACACATATGATTTCAGTTCAGTCTTCATTGCCGTCGAACCCACATAGTATTTCAGTATGGTTTTCATCACTGTCGAACCCACATAGGATTTCAGTGCAGTCTTCATTGTCGTCGATCCCACATAGGATTTCAGTATGGTCTTCATCACTACCGAACCCACATAGGAATTCAGTGCAGTCTTCATCGTCGTCGAACCCACCTAGGATTTCAGTACAGTCTTCATCACAGCCGAACCCACATAGGATTTCAGTGAAGTCTTCAGAGTCGCAGTCGCATCCAGCTCTAGGGTTCTCGCACACAGAATGCTCGGTTCCGGGAGGGTCCGCTCCATGAGTTAAGGGTTCAATACATCAACTGACACATAGTTAGATTTTATGTATATCAATGTTCTGTCACGACATTAGGAACTCCACGTGACAGACGGCACGTCAATTGGACGCCCAGTCTGAGAGTTATTGGCCTTTTCGTTTTAGGGGCCCAGTTGGTTTTTAAGTCAAAACCAACCCGACTGTACTCTAAATGCTTCAAAACCTTGATCAGAGTAAGCTAAAAGGTCCATATCACTACGAGGAATCCAAAAAAGTTGACGGGACATCAATCGGATGTCCAGAGCTCAAGTTATAAGTGTTTCCGCTCCGAGGGCCCGGTTGGTTTCGTGTTCGAACCGACCCGTCCAAACCCAATGTTCTCCTAAACCATTAGTTTAAAATACCGAAACGACCGTCTCAATATAAGGATCACATCGCAACTGACAGTGCATCGATCAGAAGTATGTAGCCCGAGATATGGGAAAAAGACCGGAAGTGGTCTGAAAATGGGGGGTCTGGGTCGGGTCCCACCCGACCCAACCCCCCTGGGTCAGCCCAAACTAGGTCAACCCGACCCGGGTCCAGGTCCGACCAGGATGGCCGCGGCCAGGTCCGGTCAGCGCAACCCGGCCCGGCCCGCCCGGGTGGCATGCTGGCTCGGCCAGCGACCGAGCATGGGGGGATCTGTCGCCCCCTTCCTTTTCCAGTGACGCGGCACTGGCCGCCGCGTCTCCCACGGATCCCGCACAGCCACGGGATCCATTCATCTCGCTTCTGCCATGGCTTCAGCCGCGCCGGATCCTGTCGGTGGCACGTCGGGGCGCCGTCGCCTCTGCGCTGCCTGCAACATCTTCTGCGGTCCACCGGACGCGCTCCGGTGGTCCGTTTTGCCCACCGTCTGCGCCTGAGGATCTCCAGGGATCCGTAGATTACTGTGAAGGGTTAAAAACACCTTTGAGGCCTGCTTCTTCATCGCACGTCAATCCGCACACCAAGAATAGGGAATCGGTGGGTTCGGACTTTTCGTTGGTCCGAACCCACCACATTAGTAGTTCAAACGTCTTTCAATAATTTAATCAATGGTCGAGGATATAATCCACATAAATTGAATTAAGCCAAACCCCTACCTCAATCATTGTTGAACAAGGATTCTTCGTAGGAAAAGTGATGTCGCAAGAGAAGGCTTCATAAGCTTCGTCGGCGTCGCGGTACACGGCGTCGCAAAGGAGAGGATTCATCGGCGTCGCAGAGAAGAGGATATTCGGTGTCGCTATAGATGGCATTGCGTCATCGATCTCCGGGGAACTAGTTTTCTTCGTCATATTCCATCAGAGGTTGGCATTCTTCGTCGTTCTTCTTGTTTTCCAACGAAGAAGATGAAGATTCGAAGGCTTTTCACAAATCCTCTCCAATCCTTCTCGCACAACGAAACAACAAAAATAAAATACTGCGTTGCCATATTTTATTACTCATGTCAACTATTTTTGAAATTGAAAATTAATACATGGTTTAATTAATGTGTGTTGACCAATTAATGAAGTGTTTAATAATCCAATTAAACGCAAGGGTTGACTTTTCATTTAAGAGGGGGGTGCGGGTGTGTTACATAATTAAATGCATGTGAGATGTAAAAGGAAATAAAAGTGGTGGGGCTCTTGTGGGCCCCACCTCACTAATATCCTACCTAGGAGTTAGGATATCAATGGGTCCCACTCCAAACACCATGCCTAGGTTAAAGCTACATAGAATAAAAATAAAATCTGTTCCACAATATTTTATTTTATTCTTTAGTTAACTCGATTAATTAATAACCTCACCCGAGAAAATGCAACTCCCAAAAAGGTGTTCTTAAGCATTTACCGGCACTGCGATTCCATCGGTGCCCTTGGATTTCGATTCTGAGAACCGGTTCAAAATTTAGGAAAACCCGCTCATTCGTTTTCTGAATGTACCCGAGATAAACTTCGGAAAATTATTCCGGGCACACCGGGCCTCAGAATCAGGTGCCCTCAGAAACTGCATTCTTGTAAAATTAAAAAGAAAATTAAGAAGAAAAAATTCCCTTGAATTCTTCGGGTATTTACATGGTACATGTCTTCTATGCATACTTACAGAGTGAAAACCCCCTTACACACTTGAAAGTGGGTCCTCTACAAAGATATTGGGCCCCGTCGACTATGAGTAACAATGTAATTGTTTGGGCCTTTACACAATTACTTTTATGTAAGTGAATGAGATGTTGGGAATCATTGATGGGATTATCAAATAGTTGGAAACTCTTCATATTCGGATGAATTGTGATTTGGTTACCCTCGTTTTCTCGCATTAGGGTTTATGTTCCCTGAGGATATATATATATATCTGGATATATACCTTTGGATTATTTTACAGAATTTCCTTAATGTTCGATGACATATGGGGTAAGCCACATGATTTTTGTGTTTAACTAATCATGGTTGGTTGAGTTTACTATCCTAAAATGGGGGGAAAAGACTAGATGGGTAGTTCATCTACTCAACATATCGTCCCCCCTATTCTTGTATAAATATATTATTTATAAGTCCTGGGTTGAGTTGTATCATGTTAATTGTTAGATGTCATTATATTCCTCTTATATCTCTTACATATCCCCCTTCAGAAAATGGGGAGTCCAAATGGGTATTTATAAAATATCCCATGAATTGTATTTCCATGAACTGGTCATGTTTTATGCAGAAGATGAATATGTCTATAGTGACTATAGAGGACCATAGGGATACCTGATACTTTTCACCACATACACTGGTCAATGAATTGAGATCAAAATATGATATCTCTCAACATTTTACATTTCTAGTTTTGTTCAGTTGGAAGATATTTCTAATTTGTCTTGTAACCCTCCCCCTTTGGATTTCATTTTTCAGTACTGTAATTTTGTATTATCTAGAAGATTTACATGCATGTTCCTTTCTCTACAGTATTTAATCATTAATTCCTTTTCATCTACACATCTAGATTTAGATTTCTATATATATGTGTGTGTAAGAACATAGTAAAATGGATCCCTATGTTATTTATCCCTTTTTCATTGGTCACCAACTCCTAACATATGAAAGATATCTTGGAGTTGGTGTGTCTCGATCATAGAATTGGGTAGTGTAATGACATATATTCCATAATTTTTATATTAATATGATTTTAACTTCTATGTTTATTTATCAAAAATTAAATGCACATCCATGATAGTCCAACATTATCAACTATTGTTTTGTGGAAACTAAACTCCATCCACAATTTTAATCATAATTATTGATAGACAGGTTCAAATAAACACATTATTTCATAGTAATGATATTCTCCAACATGGTATCTCATTGTGTAAATTGTTTTATTTTCTACAATATTAATTGGTTAACAATGTTTATTTGGGAACCTTTTATTACGTTGAATAATGGAATATTTGGAATTAGTATACCTATGTCAATGAATGTATATATTATGAAAATATAATTTTTTGGGAGATTTAATTAGTTATTTTTATAAATTAACTTATAATCCTATTAGACTCAATGAAGGTATTCAATGATTAGTTATATTACAAAACAATTAATCTATTCAAATCATCCTTGTTGTTTCATTAGGTCATTATAAATCATCAAACACACACAAAAACACACAAAAACACACACACACAGATATATATATATATATATATATATATGTATATAGTATCAAACTAGGTTTGAATTTATTCATCATTTCCATACAATATGAGGAAATTGAGTAAGTATGCAATCTTCAATTTTTAGGATTATCACACATAGGTATATATATCTAAGAGTCTGAATAAATATCTACTATCTATAGAGGGATTTAGTTTCTTAGAGAACCAAAAAATTAACTTCATTATAAAAAATTAATTAATTATTAATTTAAATAAATTTATCTATTAAACTTATCTAGAGCGTTTTAAATAATGTTTTATAATATTATCCCAGAGTGGTTAAAGCCACATTTGATACCAATTATGGAAGATTGTTGTATATAAAATCCTTAATATAATTATTTGATATGAATAATTATTAAATCTCACAACTAGTCAGAAAACAATAGAAAAATTTTTATTGTGTTTTTTAAGATTATGAACATAACGAATATATCTGAAAATGGTTATCAACATTTCTTCATAATTTCTCAACTCTTAACACACTTTAAAATATTTAACATTTAATACACATAATTTTTTCTAAGTGAATGAAATCATAATAAATGGCGATCATATATTCTTAATGAGGTAAACATAATATTTTGAGAAAAATAATCACAAGTGTGAAATATATAATTATTCTGGTATGAGTGAAAAATAAAGATCCATGAATGTAACATTAGGAAAACATACCAACATAAAACATGAAGCACATTACATGAGAAATAATTACAACAGAATATTTAAAAACATACGAATATGGAAAACACATATAAATTATACATTGTGGATTAAGAATAATAACATGTTTCCATTAGTGGATCTTTGTTCACTCACCATTTTAACTAATAGGTTATACATTAATCACGTGTTTCCCTTTGTGGATAGACAAGCACAACTCAATTCCCTTTCTCTCAGGATATATAAAGTAATATCTAAATAATTAGAAGGGTATATAGGTCCATTGATTACTTATTGTAAATCCCAACATATATTTTATATAATATGTCCATCGTTCAATATTTCTAGAATACCCATGTGATAAAATAGGTTTCAATAATCACGTCATATAAAAACCATTAAAATGAAAAAAAATTCATAACATTTCAAGATATTATCCATAATATTTACTATAACATGTAAATAGTTTAAACCCACATTTTAATTAACCCAATAATTATTTTATAAGAACCATTATATGTTTTTTCATGAGAAATATCATCCATTTATATATTCAACATTGATATTAAGGGTTAAAAATAGTGTAATTTTTACATGTTTTTTAAAATTACTTTAACTTATATTATAAATAAAGATATTATAGTCTAAGTAAAATACATTTTTATAGGATATTTTTAATAATTTGATGACAATGGAATATAAATCTCATTATTTTGAAATAAATATCACAAATCAATCCCTGAAAATTTATAATTGGTTATATATGCCAATTTTTAATAATAAAAAAATAGTTAGTTTTGAAAAATAATAATCAGTATCAAAATATGAAAATGAAAAAAATATCTAATAAAATGTCCATGGAATGATAAAACATTCAATATTAAAATGGCAGATTTATTAATTCCTTTATTAATAACACTAATCATATAATGTGTATCAATATATAGTTTTAAAATTAGGAGAGAAGAATAATTAATGTAACCTGTGATAACACATAATTAGGAATCCAATTTTAAATGTGAGTATTTCTAGGAAGGGAAAACCTGGAAATGAATGAGAAAACCAAAATTAAATGGGAAAATGTTATTTTTAACATTGTTATAAATTATTTGGAATAAATATAAAAATATAAAATATTTGTATTTAAACCTATTATTACCTATATTAGAAGATAATGTTCCAATAAATAAAATCATATGTTGGAAGAAATCAATTATAGAAGAAAGAAGTTACTAAATGATCATTATAAGACAGTAGATCGAATTGATTAAACAATGAACCATAAAACCATTGTATCAATTGAAACCATATACATTTAATGAAATGAAATGAGAGGTATCTTTAAAACCCATAAATTATAATAATATTATCTATAATTTCATTATGAGGTAATCAAAAAATATTAATGACAAATTTCTTAACAATATGAAATATTTCTAAGGAAATTAAATTTGAAATAAAGATCCACCTATATAAATTCCTAATGTCAACTAAATACACATAGCCTCATGTTTACCAAATATAAGTAACTTAATAACTTATTTATGAACCTTATAATTATACATTAAAATATATAAACATTATTTAAACATATACTAGAATTTTATATAATCCAGTCATTTTCAAATTGTTTTCTTTGTGTGAGTAATCTTGATTGTTTTCAAATAGAATTATAATATAGTTGTTTCTCATTATTCATTTAAAATTTTTTATGATTATAATAGCCTAAATGGAACATTAATTTGTATAACATGATATTTAATAAAGTTATATTATCATTTAATGACTGTTTTAGTCATAATTATTATATGAAAAATTTGTGACAAACGTGTTCTAGTGTTCTTCAACAAACAAATGATTATATTACAGTTAATAAATTTATTATTAATATATCTATTAATATAATAAATTAAGGTACTTATTTACCTATTTATATAATATATCAACAATAATTATGTCCTCATAATGTTCCATTATATTATCTTATTGTATTGTTCTTGAATGTGGACATATAGTCGCAAAAGGAACAGATCATAATTAATAGATGATTATGAATATGAACAAGGTTTATTTCTATATAATATCATTATTTTAAATTAATAGTGATTATAACGAATATATATAATTTTACATGTTATAGTTTAAAATTTTTTCATAATAATATATATATAATCTAGATGAATAATGAGATAATTGACTTACTATAAGTTATAGTCTACACCATAAGGTTAGTGTATTAATTTAATGTGGAATGAGAGGGAATGAAAATAGATAATAATTTTTCAAATCAACATTATAATTAAATAATATGTTTCTAAAGTATTAAATTATATTAAAATTATAATAATTTGATATCAGTGGTGGTTAAAAAAGGAAGACATCGCATGGGGGAGTTCGTAATATGCACACTGAACAAATAACCTTATTATTTAATTTTTAAAATTTTTATAACTGGTTGATGGATAGTAAAATAAAATAATAACAAAATTTAGGAATTTTCTGATTTAATTATATAGGAATTAATGTTTTAAATTTAAAATTATATGAATGAAACCATAAGATAATATGAAAAACATGATTCCCATTAAAGATATGATGTTTCCTTTTGTTTACTATTTACAAATAGAAGTCATAAGAAATGATATAGAGTCCAGAGGGTCATGTAAAAATAATAATATTATATGTGATGTAAAATTATTGTGGTATCAAGATGAAATTTAATTTTAGGATTTTTATTTGTTTAAACGATGATAGTGTCATGGTATAAGTGGTGAGAGTTATATTTTGTAAATATTTCTACTTAATATAATGACTTTGCATGTTTTAAATTTCTGGAAAATTATAAAATGTAAAAAAATTCTGTAGGGTATGGAATAAGGAATATACAAGCTCATACATTCATTTTATAACTTTTTTTGACATGTTTTTAGGTGATCTAGTCAAACATTTTCTACTTATACATTTTTTTCTTTATAGTGGTAATTAGACTTTACGCATTTATTTTTCACTCAATTAATATAATATAAATATTTCTAATTAATGAAATATGGTAATGATTAAAAAATGAAATAAATAATATCATATAAAATTTCTATGTGTGATCAAGTCCTTTTTGTACTTAGTTAATGATGCCCGTGAATACCCATTTTTAGAAGAAAAAAATATTTACATTCATATAAATTATTATTGGGATAAAATTATCAATGTTATTGATTTTAATTATATTAATTGGTTTGGAATAAAATATATAATTTCTTATTATGTTTAAATGAAAAAGAAAACCTAATTTTAAAAGAATTATATAAAATAAATGAAAAATATATATTTTTTAAAGAAATTATTACATAAGGTAAAAAATGATAAAAAATTATTTTCTAAATTAATATTGTATTTTAAAATATATTGTCTTGAACTATTATATAAAACCTGGATAAAATAAAAATCATATAAACAAAATTAATTCCTTTCATAATTATAAATTTACTGTTTGTTATAGCAATATTTTCATAATTCATGTTCTTATTTTCCATGAATTACTTTTGAAATTACTTCTAATAGATTATTCATATAAATAAAATATTTTATATATAATATATATATTTTTCTTCCAAAATAAACAGTTTAAAATATAATTTTATATTAAAAAAATATTTTAAAAATACAATTATATTTTTAGTTACTTAGCAACATTAATTTTATTAATGAATTACTATAAATAATTAATGTTCTATTATTCATTTATTTATTTTATAATTTTGTTTTTTTAATTTATTCCCAACTTTTCAACTACTTCTTTTCAATGGATATATAACATAACACATCATTTTGATTTGGTTCTTCTTGTGAATGATGATATTGAGCACATTGGGATTTAAAGGAAAAATTTTAATCGTAAACCTCATGGTGATATATTCAATAAAAAATTTATTATATTGTTTTATACCAAATTTCACTATCCACAATTTTATTTTAATGTTTCTAAAAATATAAAAAAACATCATCCCTAACAATTATTATGATGACGATGGAAAATATGATATCAATTTTTGAGAACTACCTTTATAAAATATGTTATAATATTTATTTATTACTTGAAATAAAAATTTCTTTTAAATAATAAAAAATATGTTTCTATACAATCATTAATATACTAATATTTTGATGCAGTTATTGATTAATTATTTTAGGGTATTTTGATTCATATATATATATATATTTATTTATTTATTTTTTATATATTTAATAGGTCATTTAACTTAATTATCATCTAGATATTCCAATGTAAGATTAAATGTTGTAGTTCAAAATTTATTATTATATTGTTTATTTTTTTAAACTGCATTTAACTTCTACAAACTCTATAAATACCAATAATTTCAATCATTATTCCGAAACATGATCTTCTCAAATGATTTTATATTATTTTTTTAAAATATTCCAATCTTATTTTTATTTACTTTTTTATTTTTCCCTATGTAGTTTGTGAAGGAAATAATTATAGGATAATGAAACACAACATAATTTTAAAATGATGTTCTGTTATGTACTTATAATTAATTTTTCTTGTACTATTTTTAATTTTATTGATTTTTTTATGCATCTTATTTAATGTGCAATATAAAATTAATAAATTCGTTATCATTGTTTAGGATTATGATTATTAATTTAAAGATAATGTAAACATTCAAAACAAATTTATATTATGTGATAAATAGCATAGACAAAATCATGGTCACTACGTAAATATTCATTGGAGACTATATACTTTCATCCATGTTACATTGAATTGGAAATTACAAAGTAAATATATTAATACATTAATCCTTACTAATCCTCTATTATTTATCATTAGATCAATGATAGTAACAATTATGGGTTACTATGGAGTTAGTGAAATAAAAATGATTGGTGAACTCATATGCCCGGTAAGGGGTACTATACAAGGAAATCAGGTATTGAATAATTATGACATTAAATTACTAAGAAAATAAATAATCAATTATTACAACAGAAATGATAACATGAGAATAATTTACAAATATTTTTTTCATAATAAGGAAATAATTAGTAATATTGAATATAATAAAGACTCTCATAATGAATGAATGCATAATTTGAGACAACATTACAATATAACAAAGGTTACATTCAAATTAATCATATATGAGTATGTTTAAATACTCCAAAAACACCATTATTGTTTTTTTAAATCAGACCACCAAATTCATAAAATAGTAATATAACATTAAGAACCAACAACAACATAATAAGCAAAATGTATCCATAATATTTAAATAATATCTATTATCAAATATCAAAATTTTACCCGAGGAATATCAGACATAAACATGGACATGAATTTAATAATTATCCATTTGTAAATAATGGATATAATAATATTCATATTTACCACTATTAATGGAATAATATGACTATCATGGTGACTATCCATAAATTAAATATAAAAAAATAAGATAATCACAATTCAAATGAAAATATTCTTATGAAATTAATTATAATGGGTTAATATGATATGAAACATATATTATTTATGAATATATGATAGGATAAATAAAATAGTATAATATCCTTAAATAGTAAGTGACTAAATCATTGATTTTATAATTACTTATAATATAATACTATATAACACAAATAATTAATTGACATTATGGCCAATAAATTTTCATTAATGGGAAATTTATAGATTTTTATGGATTATTTTAGAAGATGAAATTGTAAAAAAAAGATATTAATTCACTGTAAACACAATATTGGAACTAATAAAAACATTAGTATCATACATTTAATGTGTCTCTATGTTATAAATAATATCCAAATAATACCAAAAAAATATAAGGAATGATTTTTATAAGATATTGTCGATATTTATATTTTTTAATTGTATATATACTTGGTGTAACAATAAAGATATAATATTTAAATATATCACATAAATATTAAAATAAAAAATATATTATAATATATCAATAAATAATAATAATTAAATCATAGTATATTAAAAGTATTACATTAATAGATATGTAATATGAGATTAAGAATACAAACTATTCAATGTAGCTTCCATAATTTTTATAAATAACTGCATAATAACTTGTGAAATAATTGGGAGAAGTATTGAAATGGATATTGAATGTTGAACATTTATGTATGATATCATATTGATGTGGTGTTTGTGGATAAGAAAATTTTTATTGAAAATATTGGGGAAATTCATTATTAATTAGGGGACATAAATGTTAGAAATCTATGTTGTAAAAAAATTAATACCATTTCAAATTCAGTGGTTTTAAATAATTTTATTTGATAGTCAAACACATATTTTTAAATTAATAATTCATGAATGTAATATAATTTTATATTGTTAGATTGGGAAATAAAAATGAATTCAATGAAAAATTTGTTTCGTTGAATAATAATTTATATTTTAGACTTTTTACAGTACATTCTATGATTTTTAAATTTATTATAAAAAATTACTGATTTGAATTTTATGAAAAAAAATATTATTTATATTTTTTATCAATTATTACACATTTTTATATTAATATTATGTTACAGTACAAATTATATTTATATTAATTACCATAAATATATACTAATTTTGAACATAATGAATAAATCCTCTTTTTATAATTTTGATTTTGTGATTATAAAAATTAATATTATTTTTTAAAATATATTTTTTTATTTACGATATTTATAATAATTAAATGACACTCTTTTTGTATATTTCATTCATGTTTTTGAAATGTAATATTTAAATATACATTTTTCGTAAATATTATATTTTTATAAAAACTCATTATTTAATTAGATAATTTATTCATACACAATATTTTCATTTAATGTTCACTCTATTACAAAATATTGTTTTGAATTTTACTAAAATATTTTATAAAACACAAACACGTGACATTACTTTTGAAATAGATATATTGGGATATTAATATTCCAATCACCAGCATCCCCTTCTAGTAGTAATATTACAACTAATAAATACATTAAATTTTAACTTTTATGGTCATACATAACATTTTCTTTGTTTCAATATCATTTTCATTCCATTAGAAACAATTTTTTCATAAAAAATTATCTTTTTTGTTGTTCATTTTATAATATTATCCTAATTTAATCAATTTTAGAGTGTGTACCCTATATTTTTATTTTTTTTATATAATTACTGTTGTTGATTTAGTGAATTCTATTTTCCTACTTTGTGGTGTGTTATTATGACGAAATAAAATATCATTTATTATATAATGGTTATTTTGATGAAATATTTTTTTTATTATCGTATTATATATATTATTACATTAGCCCGTGTTAAATAATTTCATCCTCAAAATATGCATAACACATCATTCCATGGAAATTTATAGTCAATTCTTTATAATTTCACCAACTAGAGCCCACATTACACCCCTTAATTTGTGTTTCATTAATACAATTATGAACTCTTTTGTTTTAAAGATCAATAAAATATCCCCAATGATATTAATAATATTAATTATAAGTTCATCAAAAAACAAACTGTTCAATATCAATATTTTTTTAGGGATTATATTATGTGGATTAATATTCTGCTTATTTATAAATGTGGAATAGTGAATAATATAAACATTTTAGTTACTTTTTTGAATCATTAAATGATAATCCATACAACTTATTCTATCCCAAATCTCATAATCTCAATTCTACATTCAAAATTACGTTCTAATTTTACCAAACAATATATATACATTCCTTGAAGCACATTTAAGATAAAACTATCCCAAGTTGAAATTCATTGTTCATCATCCAATTATTAAAAAAATTCTATTTTTATTTAGTTTAACATAATCCATCTATTAGGTTTTAATGTGTTCCTAGTTTAAAATCATTAGAAAAACAAGATTAGGAATAAAAAACATAGAAGATCCTTCTAAAATTAACAATAATGTATTATGATGATAACCTATAAAGGACCCTATTCCACATTAAATTTTATCATGATATGATTCTTTAATTATCCAAATTTCATAGTCTTATCTTATTTGAGTTATATGCCATCTCTACTTATTTTCCTAACATTATCCTGGCAGGTTTGACTGATAAATTTATTCTCATACCATGACATGTATTATTCAATTATTATTCATGTATTAATTCAATTTGTTAAGTCATAATTACATTATATAGCTATAAAAATATCATGTTAGTTATAAATAGAGGTTGTAAAACATTATTTTATTCTATAACAATTTTCTTTTCTATCCATATTGGCCATATATAAGAGGATGATGTGTAGTTATAATATTTATAGTAGTTCTTATTTATATTTATTAAATTATACAATGTTTTTATGTTAAATAAATTTCATGATCATATAAAAATTATAATGGAATAAATTGTTGTCTGAAAACCAACTATTATATACTCAAAAAATATATTATAATGTGTTTAATCCTGGATTATTTACTGAACTTGAATAGATTTTTTATGGAGATCCATAATAAAATATATTTCAATCATCCTCTTACATGTATTATGATGCATAATAATGAAGGACATAATGATATTTTACAATTTATAAATTAGATTAGTAATTGATTTCATCTCACCATTTTTATTTTATTTTGTGCCATTACATTTTAATGTAAAATGGATATTTTTATATAATCAATGTTTCTTAACATCATGTTGTCAAATGGAAAATGTTCTTGAAAAAATATATAATCCTAATGATACAAAATTTTATTTATAATTTTGTTATTCGTGGATAATCTATTAATCTTATCTTTTTTTAATTAATTATAATAAAAAACAATCAATTATTAAAATTCAAAAATTCATCTACATTGGTGAATTATATTAATATCCTATATTTTGAATATGTGTTATTTTTTTGTAATCAAATATAAAATTACTGATATTACATTACATTCAATAGTAAATATTTATAGAAAACTAATTTTCTATGTATCGTTGTTTCCATTAATCAAATAAATTACTATATCCAAGATAATTAAACCCATAAATTCTTCATCATGGATAAAACTCTGAGATAATCCTTACATAGAGTATCTACGTCAATTATTTCCTTCAATTGGTTCTAAAATATCTCGTTGTCATTGTATTCAAGATATTTTAAACCTATTTTTTTTCCTGTAATGATATTTCTCATCATGAATATTTACATAAAAATCTTATAATTCAATTGTATTCCATATAATTTGAATTAAATGTAGTTTCAAGATATAATCATTGAAATTATTATAGTATATAACTCTAAATCATGGGTTTGATATTTATTTTTAGGGTTCTTTATTTTCATTGATATATAATCTAAACCATTATCTTTATCGATTTAGACAACCCATATTCATATCATAAATATATCTTCAATGATCAAAAACCGTTACTTACACATCAATAATGTTAACATCAGTAAATTGAATACTATATTATCTAAATCATAAAATCATTATTCACATTACTTCTACCAAGTGAATTTGATACTTTTTGGTGTCATTATGGATAAATGAGTATCTATGTATATAATATTATCCATAAATTATTAATAGAAATAAGGTAACCCTAAGAAACTAATAATCTTAATAATATATATTTGTAATGTAAATACCTTGAACACTTTATTCACTAAAGATACTATAAATTTATAAACAATAGAGGGAATATTGGAGGGAAGGGAAACATTATGAAGTTATAATTATCACTCATTAAACTTACTATAAAACTCTGCTTATTCATAGGTCATAATGATAATTCATATATGGTTCTTGTTATATGAATCACTCTTAAATTACATAAAAATACCATTATGAAATAAAATATTAAATTTTTCATGATTTTCCCTAAATACTGTACTAGTCATACAATTAATACAAATGGTGTATTATGTACCCAAATTGGAATCACTAATAAAATAATTATTTTCATACACTCTACAAAATAAATAATTTTGTGTGTCATCCTTTTTAAAATTTATTGAATTAAACCCCAAAAAATTATACATTGAGATGTAATTAACCCCTTCTTGATAATCAAATAGTCCATAAATGCTTCCTAAATTAAAATTTTAATTTAGAGTAATGGAATTAATTTCCAATTAATTACTCATACCCTCAAAGAACCTGTTTTTTAAAACAAACTATGATCCTACTAAGAAAAGAAAGACCCATATATTAGAAGAAAAGAAAATTTACACAAGTCTGAAAGAAGAATATTTACAGAGATCCTTCCAATAGAGAGGAAGGAGATCATCTAGCACATGATCCATCCAATGATAATCATGAAACACTAATAATTTATTGAATTACACAAATTCTATTAGCCCTATTCAGTAAGGTGGGTCAGATATAGACTTTTTAATGGTATGGAAATATGTAGAGAATTCAATATATTGATAACAAAAAAAACACACACAAACACACATATATATATATGTTCCTGTAATTATTCAAAGGTTTATGGACACTCCATCCTAATTTAATAAATAAAAATATTGAAATCATCTTTCATTGTATTATTATGTAGAAAAGACTCAAATGTTAGTTTTTGTCTATTTCACTGAGTAAAAAAAAGTTAATAATTAAATTTTTTATCCATTATTTTTAGTTAATATTAATAAAAAATTTTGTGTCTTATGAACATAATCTTGAGAAAATACTATCACCATAAAATTTTTGTTTTATGTCATATGAAAATTTATTTCTATGTATTGGAATGATTCTTATAGATTTATATTTTTGATTTTAAGAATTACCCTTATAAAATATAAATTAATGATTTAAAATTATATAAATTTATTACTATGAGATGATACTTACAAAAATCATCTTTAGAATATTATTTATAAGTCATCTGTGTTTTTATGTAAAATAAAATTTACACACATTCATGTTTAAATATTACATGATGGTGTTTATATAGAAGTTGATGACCACAACATTTAATTTTAAGTGTCCTTTATGTATATCACCCAAAGATAGAATTTATGTCTAAACATTATATATCATGCATAATTTTTACATTAAACATACACCTCATATGAAAATTCCTATAACATGGATTTTGAATTAACCTCATGAGAAATCATTTATAAAATGGGTATATCTTAAATAAAATGAAAATTATGTGAATTTTATTCAATATTTTTGTAAAACAGATAATTTGATACGTTAATCATGTTTTTCATGTTTTGTGAAACTTAAAATTTACATTAGATTTTTCCAGGATTTTTTTATAATTATTTTGTACTTTTTTGTATTCTATTATAAATAAATGTGAGGTGTTTTATACTGAATTAAATAATTTCCCAATGGAATAGAAATGTTAAATATTTATATTGAATTCATTGTAATAAAAAGGGTTCAAATTTAAACCAATGTAAATATAAAGTGTTGGAATCGCCAGAATTATGTGTGTCTTCCAATGAACATTAGTACAGATTATTAAGGAAACATTTACAACTGTATTAAATGTTAACACTTTATAATAAGATAAATAAAATGGAATACTATTATATTTTTATATTTTATAATATAATCAATTTGAATATTAATTTTCCAATTTTTAATGACATACATTTTAAATAGTATCAATAAAATATTCATTTATAAAATATATTTATTTTACATGGGTAAACATGTTCTTGTACTATTTGGGAAATTAATAATTGAAACTAGTGGAATATTTATATTGTTTTACTTAATTCTATCATCTTTAATATATTTTTTCACGAAGAAACACTATAAAAAATGATTAAAAAAAAGTTTGTAACTCTCAATGTAATTATTAATGATTCAAAAAATTTAGTTTCCTATACATTTTGGTGATCATAATTACAACAGTATTCAGTTTAAATTATCATAAATATACTTTGATAAAAACATTTAACCATTATACTTTAATAGTCAAGACTATCACTATACATCAAGTTGTTGTAATGTTGTACATCCTCTTCTTATTTTTTGTTATCTTTTTTGTTTTCACATTGAAAATAATGAAGTTATTGTTAGGTTATACCTCACCTTAAATTGACATGTTAGGTTGTGCTCTATCATGTGATTAAATATGATTTGTTTACATAGTCTATAGAAAGGAATTGTTTTTTCTCTCTCCAAATAAAAAGTATTTTTCTTGGTATTTACTCAAAATGAGAAAAATAAAGGTTAGGGGTTTTTCCACTAGATATTAAAATATCATTTTTCATGGTTGTTACTCTCATATAATTTTTGATCGCATGTATAATTTATTCAATAATATCTCACTGAGAGTTTGAATAGAAGACATGGGATTACATTGATCCTATATTCTAGAAGGATAATAGTTTTTATACTTCATTTTCCACGTCATACTATTTTTAATATAGAGATAGGTTTGAAAATGTATAATTTATCAACTCCCCCCAACTGACCCAATATATGTCATATAATTGGATCCAAACCATTTTAATAATAGATCAATCATTCAGATATCATGGTGGGTTTAATTTATTGGATTATTTTATTATTTATATATTTGATATCTAGTTTCTATATTTGAATATTAGAATTAAGGGGGATATATTATAAATTGATGGAAAATGTAATAATGATATTTTTATTCAATATATATGCTCTTTTATTTATTTTACATTATATGTTTATAATAAATAATTAAAGTAGCTTAACATAACAAGCATAACATCCATCATTAGAAAATTATTTTAAAATCATACATGAAACCTAATATTGACCAATATACAAAGAATTGAAATGGTGATATTACTTTAATCTCAAACTATCATAAAAATAAAATCATATATTCATTATCTTTATTACTTGTATTGATAAATATATATATATATATATATCTATATATATATATATATATTAAAAACTATAGTAAATTTGGATAATATTTCAGTCACCCATTTTGGAACTGATTAATTTAATATAACTAATCTTGTTATCGAATGAGGTGAATATATTGAATATGAAAATGGTGAATAGTATATTGTTAATCCAATGGTTTTCCCCATTATTTTTATTTTACTTTTATGGGTTTCCTTTGTATAAGAAGTATATAATTTAGTAATTTTGAAAAATTTATTATGACATTGACTAAAAATGGATCTACAAGACAAAATAAAATTTATATAATTTAATCTTCCAAATAATAGTGGTTTATTTAAATATCATGTATTATAACATAAAAATATTATTTAGAAAGAAACAACTAAAAAGAGAATCATTAAATTTAATTCCTTGAATGTTTCTACATAATAAATAAAATTATGATTAAGGGACATGATAGTTATGATGTCACTCTAATGGATAAGAATGTATTGAAAAAGAATAATAGAAATTGTAGAAGATAGAGAATTTATTGTAATATGGTTGATCATAAACGAATTTCATATGGATTTGTTATTCATGTCAACGATTTGGAAAAAACATTTTATTAATGAAAAATAAAAAACAACACTAAAATGAATCAAATAAAATTTAATATTGGATGGAAAATTGGTAAATATGAACAAATTGAGAAAAAATGTACCGCGATTGATCTATAATGATGAATCACATCGTAGTAACGAATCTATTTGTAAAAAATGTGAAAAATATATATTGAATTTATTCATCAATGTAGGGATGTTATTCTAATGGTCAATAATGTGATTTTGATTATATTAAACACAATTTTGATGAACTATTTGAGGAACAAGGTATGTTAACATATAAAGTATCTAAAATCTCATATAAACACATAAAACACTAGATTGGTTATATAAAAAATGTGAATTAAGAGAGGATCGATCACGAATAATATAAAAACCCAAGGGAAATTGATTATATATCTGATGATAAACTCTATAATGGAATAAAATTAATGAAAAATAAATCAAAAAACCATAATTATTACAATTAAAAAATGAATATTCTGATGAAATAATGTTAAATAATAAACTATATGAAAAATCAAAACTAGAAGATAAATTTCAATGATAAAAATCACATCACTTGAGTCTATTTCAAGGAATGCAATGTTTTGAAAACATGTAATTAATGGGAAAAATAATAAAACACTTTGATAATTTAATAATTACCTAAATATTATCATCCATTATTTATTATAAACACCACATGAATGGTTTTGACATCAAATTATTTTAGAAGTATGAATAATAGAAATTTCAAAAGTGAGTATTCATTAAGATTCCCAGAATATTTTTTTCAAACTAAATAATAATTTTATAAATCATATCTAGAAGGATAACTGTGAATACAGAATTAAAATCAACTTATATTCCTATAACTTCATATTTATAATTAATTATTCCTATATATTCATGTGTAAAAATAATATATTAAATAAATATTTTCGGATATTTTTCTATAGAGATTTAGAAAGGGAAAATTTTTTATAGATAACACATATTTTTGATAAATGACTTTTAATGATTAAAAGTTTCAATCACTCAAAAAACATAAAGGATGAAAAGTTACATTTTATCGTAATTAAAGTGAAAATTCTACGATTTTGGATAGGTCTACATTTTAAAATATATTATTATTTTAGTAGTTTTAAATGTTGACTTATTAAAAAATGATATGTTTCTCTCAATAATGTGATAATATAATTAGTGTATAAATTTAAAATTATAATTAAATAGTCTTTAAAATGGATGATTTTAATTTTATGATAATACGATTAATAATTTTTTTTATCATTTTTATTTATATATCTTTTTTAAATATTGAATTTTTATGTGTAATCTATTCTGAAAACATTTTTGTCACATAAGATGACTATGAATTATTATTTTATGTATCTATAAATGATATCAAAACAATATAATTTTCAACATAGTCATGACTTGTAGCTTCATAACATTGAATTTTTATAGAATGAATGAATGTTACATGTCATAAATAGAGTTTTGGATCTATATAGTAATATATAACTATAATACCTATATAGTCATTTATCTTGATATATTTCGACCACTGAACACTTATAATTATTTGGGTAAATGTTTTTTTAAATTATTTATGATTTCACATTATATATATTTATTTATTATCTATATAAATAATTCAAATTATTTCCCTATATTCTTCTCATAAAAAATTTATTTCATAATTAAAAAAGATTATTTAATTTTATCCCATATAATTAACAGATTCGTTGAATTTTTAAATATGTTATTTGGAAAATCCAATGATGATAATAGATATTCCACCAATTTTCGATTCCCTAAGAGACTAAAAAAATGGAATTATTGATAATAAAAACTTATTCATTAAAATGAATGGATAGAACCATATATATATTGTTTAAAAAAATTTCATATTTTTCAAATTATGTTATAAATAAATATTTATATGGGTCCGCCTAAAGTATTTTAAGGACCATTTTAAACAAGACAACTTCTAAATTTCGTAGAGGAAGAAATAGAAAAGATAGATATTTTTTATTTTTTTCTTTTAAATTCTATATTCTAAAAAATAAAGATAAAATTGAAAAAATAAGTGAAAACTAATATTAATTTTATTCTTATGTTATTAAAACTATTTTAAAACTTATTTAATTTAGTAATAATGGATATTCTTAGTTAAAAAGGGTATTAATGTTATATTTGATGAAAATGAATTATTTAAAATAAAGTTCATCTAAGATATTTTAATGATGAATTTATAGATATATGTTTTGTAGAGAATAAACCCCATAATGAACATGAATATAAGAAAGGGGAGAGTCTACCATGATAAATAACTTTTCATTTATATAAAGACCATACATTAGATAAATTGATAGATATTATTTATTCACGACTTAAAAAATTATGTTTTTTAATGAATTTTTATGATAATTCTATATTCATGACTATGCTCATTTTACATTCATGTCTTATTTTTCAAAAAAAATTGTTCACAATTAATTAAATGAATGGAACCAAAATTTAACTATACAATAATAAATAGACTATTTAATATATATATTATTTTATATTTGGTTAACCTCCTAATTGTTTTCAGGAAATATTCATTAAATATAGTTTTTAAAATAATCAAGACGAATATCGACATATTATTATAATTATGCATGATTTGTTTAAATTTGAAATTTATAATAATTAATCATATATTTAGATGAAAATTATTATATGGATTCCTTAATAGACACTAAATTTATGATTTCCTCTTGATTCTTTTCATCATGTAAATAATTTCATACGGATTTCAAAATTTAATTTATAAATAGATTTTCATTTAAAGAAATTTATTTTATAAATAAAAATTTTATTGAATTTAAAATTTTTCCACATCTTGTTTTAAAACATTATAATTATTTTTAATGTAATTAAATGATCTTGTTATCAATTATTATATAATGTTATTTTGTTTAATAATTTCATCAAATGAAATATTTATCCACCATTATTCCTTAAAATAAATTGTACGCTTTTTTTATTTGTATATATTTTTATTGATGTTATTAAATTGATATCATCAAATGATACCTATTTTAATTATTTTTTTAGAATTACAAACTACCAAATTTTATGTGATTGTTCTGTGATAATTAAAATTAATTCATGGAAGGATAATTTTTCAAAGGGAATATGCCACATTTCAAAATCATTCAATGATTGGTAAAAAACTATTTTAAATTTTTTATGATTGATACTTAAAAAAGGTCAAATATACCCATTAAGACAACATGTAAACTAGATATTGATAATTCTATAAAATATGTAGATAATAATATGTTAAAATGTATAATTTGTTGTTTATTTTACATGAAATCATCTCAATCAGATTTAATGTTAACTATATGTATTTTTGATATATAATAATGAATTCCAAAATAATTTCACATATAATATTTTAAAATATTACTTAAATGAGTTAATGGTTATTTAATCTTTCATTGTACAATCCAATAAATGATAAACCAGGTTTTAAATTTTATTAATTATATTTTCTTGGATGTATGATATATTGTAAAATGAAAAATAGAATTTATTTTTTTAGGTAAAAATTTATTTACTTAGAGCACAAAGGAACAAACTTTTAATTAGTTTTCAATTGTAGAAGTTGAATAAATTTTGGAATCTTATTGTTTCCTTAATAATTCATTGTTATTAATTATTAAATAATTTTTAACCATTAACATTTTTTATATGTTAAGGTAAAATTTATTGTAAATTGAAATTTATATGAATTATTCACATCACTAAATAATAGAAATCATAAAATTTAGAGTTCATTTTCATAGATATATTGTTTTATTTAATTTAATATTGTTATTATATATTCAAAATGAAGATCAACTGGTTAACAAATTAATAAACACGTAATTTTATCCATGATGGGGAATATTATTTTTATAATTTATATAGATGATTATTTAAAGATACATTCCCAATAATTCATTACAATTTTACATAAACAAATTTGTACTTGTTTTATGAGAAAATGATTTAAAAGATATATAATAAGATTTACCTTTTTGTGGACAATTGTTTCTAAAAATATCATTATACTACTTGTAATAATAATTTTCTTATTCAAATAGTCTATTAACTCCCAATACTGTAGTATTAAGGTGTAGGTATTTTCATGATGGGATGTAATATTTTACTAAGGGATGTTTTCTGATGATTCATCACCTCAAAATATTATATTTTAACCTATTTTATTTAAGGGTATCTAGAATAGTAAATTCCATATTTATTGAATTAATTTTGTTCTATTTTTTAAAATATTAAATCAATCCAAACTTGTAATATAATAAATTAAAATTAATTTTCAAAAAATAATCAAATGGGGGTTGTCTCTAATTTTTAACACCATTTTTCACAATACCAATTTTATTGATTCAAATAATATTTTCAATAAGTGGAATTTTTTCTAATATATATATTCATAATAATTTCAAAATGGAGGAAAATTTTTTAATTTGTAATCTCTTTGTAAATATGATAAATTGGTTTATCTTTTTTTGATTTAAAAAAATTACTATGTTTTGATATTTATTAATATATAAAATTATTTGTTTATATAATAATAAATATTAAAATCACCACTTTTTTTGGAAATTTTTGACAAAAGTTAAAATATAAATCATTGATATCTAACATTTAAATCATTTTATTTTAGTAAATATTTTCAGTTTTTAGGTGTCTTATGAACTAATTTTTGGTGAACATTACATCTATTTATAAGTTTTCATATAAAAAATATATTAAAAAAATTATGTATTTGAGGGATCTTTATAGTTTTAGTAATGGTTCTTGTGGATATAACCATATGATTTTATCCTCATCAAAATCAATCTTTATTGAATGATTCTTATTAATAAATTATTTATAAATTATTTATTATGTGTTCAATGTTATTTATTAAAATTATGGTTTTATATAGGATTTTCATGTTACTTTTACACGAAATATAGATTTTGTGGGATATTATTATGTATACCTTAATAATTACACTTAAGTGAATTTTGAATGAATCTGCTATGAAATACGTCATATATTGAATGAAACATACAAAAAATGTTCATTATTGAATTTTTTTTAATTAATTATAAAATAATAGAAATGTTATTTATTTATATTATTTTGACATTTTGAGAAACATTATATCAATATTAGTAATTTTACATGAATTATTCATATAATTATTATTTAATAATTATTTCCATTCCAAGACATAAAAACAAAATGGGTTATAATATAAATTTTATAGTTAGTATATATAAAAATGAAATTTTAATATTTTCACCTTATTTTAATATAAATTTGATAGTAGATGGATTTTCTTCTTCAAAAAAATAATCCTCAAGAATGAAACAATCTCAAGTGATCTGTTCTCCAAAAGATATTTAATAAAGAAGGAACTCAAACAACAATAATATATTGAACATTTATTTCTCCAAACTATTGCTTCATTCAGTATTGATCATTCTTCATAATATAACACTAATGAATTTTCAATAAATCAGTCGTATCTATGAATATATTATCAAAAAAATATGAAGTGATACTATGAGAGAATATATATAGAATAGAAAAACATTCTTTATAATTTCATCTCATAATGAATACAGTAAATGGTCTTCGAAATTGAAATTTAAACTGAAAAAGAGAGTCCTAAATTCACCTTATAATATGAGTGACTGTCTCCGATGACTAGGGTTCTTTGATGCAATCAAACTGATCCATGAGTTGGAGTTCATTTATAATTTGACTATAGTGTTAATCTCGAACTGAAAACATGAGTTAAAAACAACATCACCAAGAAAGCAACATATGTTGATCAATGTACCATATGGTTCATTTATATATAATAGGGTTCCTTTTCTATCATAGGGTTATATTGAGTATCTGAGGTTTCTTTTTCTTAGTGTACGGTTCCTTTTCATATAGTAGGGTACCTTTTCATTGTGTACGGGTACTTTGTTTTTCATTGGGTTCCTTTTGGTTGTTTAAGGTTCCTTCCAATGTTTGGTTATTTAAATATACTTTCATCTACAAGTAATGTAGGGAACAAAACTAACATATTGATCATGTTCCATACGTTAATATTTTCCACACGTAGTGTTGTAAATAGTAAATCCATCCACCAATGTATGTTTATTGATCCATACTTTTATTTTCCAAACATAAGGATATTGTTCCAAATCAAAACTATAATAATGTAATGTAGTGTTGATACCAAACAAAAAAATTATCATTCCGGAATAACATAGGGATAAAAAAAGTGTTTCTATAATCACCCTAATAACACAAAATTTCATTAAATAGAATAAAAATCCCGATAAAAAACAATTATCAAATATTATTTTCGAAAAAAATGGGGTATTTGTGAACCTCAAACAAATCATAAAATGTAGTGTATTATGGAAAAACTAAATGCCCAAAAATAGCCTCTTTTTTATGATCAAAAATTCAATAACATATTCTTTTACATTTATTAGCGAAAATAATGGATTTTCAAAAAAAATGATGTTATAGATAATTTTTGAAAATTTTGATTCTGTAGAATTATTTCGATAAAGAGAAAGTTTCAGAAGAAATTTTTGTGTTTGTAAATATTCTCCCCATATCCACCATAGATAGTTTACCTTCAATAAACATAATATGTCAACATGTTTTTGTGATATTAAAAAGATAGTTTTGAAATTATAAATGAAATAAGCTACATTTTAATATATCAAAGAACTATAAATGAATAGTTATGAAATATGACATATAATATATAAAATTAGCTGTGATTTATTGAACTAAAATAAAAGTTCATAAATAAAAATATGAAAAACAAAATTTAAACAGAAAGTATAGTGTTTTGAAAGTGTTAGAGTATAATCCACATTTCGAAAAGATATTTAAATTAAAGGGAAAGAGTTCAGTTTCATTATGGATAGGTGTTGTCATGATGATGAATTTTATGGACTGAATAGTAAGATCAACCAACCATAGCAATAGGCTTTGTAAATGGTATTTGAACACTTCTATACAGTTCTGATTTTTCTTCCTCAACTCAGTTACAACCTTCAATCATTAAACAAAATTTTTCTATACAAATGTATTCATAGTTCCTTATAATTGAATGAAACAGGTTAACTGGTCCATGACATGATAAAGCACTAGTCCCAACCAGGACCCATTAAAAGTCAATTGACTAACCAGATGCCCCTAATTATTGAATAGAATATTTTATGGAATGTTATCACAATAAATAGTGTGTATCCAATTATGTGATCAGAACTGTATAGAAGGTTAGGACAATGAAAGCATATGAACCTATGATAACTAACTATGAGAAGAGTATTAATGGATATACCACAGCTTATATTTGATTCTTCAAAAGTTTTTGATCCTTGTCAACTTGGAAAGTAACATAAATCATGTTTTAAATTTATCGGTGAAGTCTTAACTACAGATTCCTTATAGTTTTTATATATGGATATTTTTTATCCAACTAAAACTGGAAGTATAGGAGGAAATTATTTTGTATTTTTCATAGTAAATGATTACAATAGGTTTATGTGGGTCTATTTCCTATGAACTAAATCTGAAAATTTTCCTTATTTCCAAATTTTTAGAGCGCAAATTAAAAATGAGAAAAACCATCCATTGATTACTATTCATAGCGATCATGTAGGAGAATTTCAAAATTATGAATTTTCATCTTTTTGTCGTAGAAAAGGATTTATTCATAAAATCTCCACACCAAGAACTCCTCAACAAAATGGTGTTGTCAAAATAAAAAATCAATTTCTTCAAGAGATAACTATAACCATGTTGAGTAAATATTCAATAGATAAACATTTTTGGGATAAATCTATAAGTACTTCTTGTTATACTAAAAATCATTTTTTGATTAATGATTTTCATAAAAAAACTCCTAATGAGTTATGGAATGGCCGAAAACACGGACTTTCATATTTCAAGGTATTTGGTTACAATGTATTCATTTTGAATACTAAATAATATTTACATAAATTTGTACCCAAATCTGATGAAATAATTTTCTTAGGATACTCCACAACATCTGAGGCATATATTGTTTTCAATTCAAAAACATGTACTATTGAATAAACAATACATGTTAAATTTAATGAAAATGTTCCTTTTTTTAACAATATCAACCTACATCTTGTTATGTATTTTAAAAACTGATTATCAATCCATGATAAAAGATCATCCTGATAAAGGAAATGTTCTAGAAATTTTTTCTTGGAAATTTACTCCAAATTATTTCCTACCATTTGTGGAGGAACAGATTTTAAACAACCCAAATCAGTTGTTTCGTAAGAATCATCCTATTGATAACATCATTGGTGATGTAAATCAAGCTGTAATGACTAAATGTTCCTTATCAAATGATGTAGAACATCTAGAATTCCTTTCTCAATTAGAACCTAAATGCACTGATAATGATTTAAGTGAAGACGATTGGATAAAATCTATCAAAGATGAGCTAAATTAATTCCAAAGGAATAATGTTTGGACCTTGGTTGAAAGACCTAAGGAATCATCTGTTATTGGAGTAAAATGGGTCTTCAAAAATAATTGTTATTAAAATGGAATCATAGTATGAAACCAAGCTAGATCGGTTGCTAAAGTCAATAGTCTGCCAAAAGGAATAGACTATGAAGATAACTTTTCTATAGTATCTATACTTGATTCTATTTTTATTCTACTTGCCTTTCCAGTATTCGTTAATTTCAAAAAATTTCAAATGGATGTTAAATGTTCTTTCCATAATTGTTATGTTCAAGAGGATTTTTTTGTTGAACAACCTCATAGTTTTTAAGATACAAAAAATCCTGAACATTTTTTCAAACATACAAAAGTTTTAGGTGGACTTAAACAACCCCTAAACCCTAGTATGATAGACATACTATATTTTTGTTACAAAACAATTACATTTAAAGAATGTTTATCCAAAACTTTTTATAAAAAAAGATAAGTAAAATGTTTAGATTGATCAACATTATGATGATGAAATTATATTTCGCTCAACTCAGTAATATTTAACAGATTTGTTTTCAAATATAATGAAATTTGAGTTTGAAATGAGTTTGATGGGTGATTTAGCCTTTTTTTCTTTGTTTTCTAATTTGTCAAAAACCAGAATGAATTTATGTATCTCAATAAATGATAATTAATGATCCCTATAAAAAGTATGTATATCACAAAATTAAGAGAATATGTACTCTCATTGGTACCGGAAATTATATTGATCTTGATGAAGCTAAGAAAATAGTACATCAAACATCATTTAGAGGTATGATAGGATTTCTACTATACATGAAATCTTGTCATCCATAAATACTGTTTTCAGTATGGTTATGGGCCATAGATCATTGCAATACCATGTAATCTCATTTAATGGTAGTGAAAAGGATTTCTCTCTACTTAATTGGAACCATGGATTTAGGACTCTTTTATACTTCTATAAATGAATTTATTTGAGATAGTTTTTCGGATTCTGACATTGTTTGATGTAGAATGGATATGAAAAGTATATCTAAAACTATTCATTTCATCGGATATTCATTATTTTATTATTCATGAAAAAAACAACACTCAGTATAACTTTCCACATCTGAAGTAGAATTTGTAGCAGATGGAAATTTTTGTGCCCAAGGGTTGTGGATACATCACAAACTCACAGACTATGGTTTGATTTTTAATAAAACTCAAATATTGTGTGATAATACTAGTGCCATTACCATAAATAAAAACCCTACACATAACTCTCTTTTAGAACACAAAGACATTTGGAATCACTTTCTTGGGGATCACACACAAAAAGGAGATATATTTCTTCCATTTATCAGAACACAATATCCACAAGCTAATATTTTCAAAAAATATTTACCCTATGATAGATTTGAATATATTAAATAGATGGTAGAAATGATAACGCTAAGGTAATTTTCCATATCAACTTCTTATTGAGACCTATATACTCAATGTAAGATACACTTTTTCATAGAGGGAGTATATTTTCCTATTGGCCAAAAAATTTCATAGTCAAAATATTTCATAATCAAAAGATTACCTGTCCAAAAATTTTCGTAGTAAAAAATTTTAATAGTTAAAATTTTTTATAGTAAAAATATTTTGTAGTAAAGGATAATTTTCCTCATTACGAATAATTTTCCTAGAGATCCGAAATGAATGATTTATTTCTTAAATTTTTTAATTCATCTTCTAGTATGTTGGAAATTTTACCTTGTTTAAGAAAATTTTTCAGATTCAACTTTTTCTTAAATGAAAATGTTTATATTAAAAATCAAAAAAGAATGGAACCTATGAAAAATCCTTCTTCGGTAATCATCTCAACCATCATATATGATAAAGAGTATTTAAACCATTTGATCAAGTATGGAAGATGAATTGTCACTTAAATTTCATATATAATGACTCCCCAATGGTTGTCCCACATCAGTTTTTCATGATTTTGAATGCTGAAGCTCTACCCCTAAACTTAAGGTCATTCTGAATCCTCAATGTTTCCTCAGTTCTGAATGTCTGCTGAAGTCTCTCCTCAGAATGAAATGTTGATAGTTTAGGAAACCATTGAGTTGCAGATATACAATGAAAGTATGGTCGATCCAAAGTTTTATGCTTTTTATGACTCTATAATATCTTTGAATATCAAGCTGAAAAGTTGGGAGAGTGTATGTGTGTCGAAACCAAAAGCACGAGATCTGGTCTATAAAGACATGAGGATTGAGTTTTAGGAGACATCATGTTTCTTCATGGAATAAGGGATAAACATGTTCTCTTTTAAGTGTAATGGAGAGACCTACTCTCTTTCTTATAGTAGGCAAAAAATTTAATTGGAATTCTTTGTGAATGAGAAGAAGATTTTTGTACTCACAAATTACGTGATCTATCAGGATATTTTGATATGGAAAAGCCTGTAGAATGTCATATCCTAAAAGGAGTGAAGACTACATTTATTTTTCATGAATCAAAGAACATAATGATTCTTGAATTGTGGGTTCATGAATATGTAATTCCTGGAAAATGAGATAAGTATACTCTGAAAAATAGTTATATCAATATTTTGGATTTCATTGTGAATCTTAGGAAGATAAACATGGTCTTGTATATCGTGATTACGATTGATATCCTCAAATAACTGAACTCTGAAGTCTTAAATAATCATGTATCCATATATTCTTTGGATGAATTTTGTTCTTTCCTTAGTATACATCAAAATCCATTGCAGTTCCAAGATGAGGAACTACAAAGTGATGTTGTTGAGTGATGATACTCTAAGGAGGATGAATATTGGATTTAAAAGTCTATATGATGATTTTTATGGCCTATTTGAAAAATAATTTTTGTCATTATCAAGGAATCTGGTAGTGTGTGAAACTTATAAGAAAGGTGGAAGAAAGATGTAGGCCAATGGGCCAGAAGAGAAAGGAAAAACTCATGTGGATAAGGAAACTAGTCTGCACCACCAAAGCCAAATAAGAAAAAACCCAAACCTGATGATGTAGTGGCTGAGTATAGATAATATAAGAATAACAGGAAAGAAGTAGAGACTATGTTTGTCTTTTATCATTATGCGGAAAAATCATTGAAGGAAAATCTTACAAGGAATCTTGAAAATAAAGTTAATGAAAAGAAGTAGAGGTTGAAATTTTCGGATTTTGAAATTATCCAATCTCTTCTGAATGCTGTTGAAAAAGCCTCTAAGAAAAATCCAATACCATAATGATTTCTAAAAGAATCACAAGTAGAGACTCCTAGATAGAAGATGGTGATTCCATAATGAGATCAAGAAGATTAAATAAGGAAAGAAGACGAAGTGGAAGAATTATAATAATAAAAAAGTAGTGGTGATACTGAGGACATGATAAGGAAAGTTGAGGATTATCAAGAAAAGGAGAGTCCTTCTGAGAAGCTCTCAATCTGATCATCTGAAGCTGAATCTTCATAACATGCTACCCCAATAATAGATGAGATGTTTTAGGAAGAAGTAATTAAAATTTCTGAAGAGGAAAGTAGAAATCATGATTTTATTCAACCAGAGGATGTTTTGGAAGTATTTGACATAGAAAATCATAAGGAAGATAAGATTTTTCAGCTATCAAATAGTGAAATTGAATCACCCAAAACACAAGACATCATTCCGAGAGAAGATAAGGGAATGTAGTTGGTAGTATATACACCTAGTAAATATGTGGTGAGGAAGAAAGATGTTGGTGCTTCATCCAAGAGGAAATATGATGACATAGAAAAAGAATCCTCACCAACCAAACACTCTGATTCAAAACAATCTTCCCTTCAACATGATTTTGTAATTTAGTAATTAAAAAAGTTGGTTGGTACTATTACTTTATTGCGATGTATAGATTCTAGATGTCAGATGCGTCATCATTTGATAAATCAAAAATCAATCTTATTTTCCTTGATTTTGGGTAAATTTTTTCTGACTAGAAGCAGATTTCAAATACTTTCTCATTGGTTATGAAGATCATAAAATGTCATTTAAGAAGATTAGAAGATAGTATAGGAAGGATATCGAAGAACATACATCTTTTTATGATTTTCCTAATAATGAAAAAAATTTCTTTTGACACTGAATATGACAAGAATAATGATATTTCTATGATCTCTGAGGAAAAGATTACTTTTGAACAGACTACTCAGAAGTAAGAAGCTAAGGATCTGAATGGAATAATTAATTATATAGCCATTAATTAGAAGAGATGAATGGATATTAGGATCAAATTTTATGAGGATCTGGTTATGCAAGAAGATGTATAGAAAGCTCAAGTAGAATGTCTTAATGCTGAGGAAGAAATAATTAAAGACCTGTAGAAGATAAATAATGACCAGGATCAGTTTCGTAAGCATACATAAGAGGATTCTATGGATCATAAGAAGCTAAAAACCATTGTCAAGAAGCTAATGCCGATAGAGAATGAAGGATAAATTTTCCTAATATGATAATTTTTTGTGTTTTATTCATTGAACTAATTATTTCATTCATAATAAAATTTTCATTGTTCTCCATATATTTTTGGCTATTTATTACAAATGTTTCAGGTTTAAAATTGTTTTTCGTTCCCTTTATTCTTTTTTAAAATCACAATGGGGGAGAAAGGAATGATAAAAATAATACTATGTAAGAAGCGATTTCCCTATGTAAGGGGGAGTTCATCAAAGGGAATGTTCATACCAATGAGGATTTTCATATGCATGAAAAATGAGAAATCACTTTTTGGAAATAAAGAATACAATCCTTACAGATTACAAAGCCTAAGAGGGAGTTCATCATATTCACTATGGTCTATAGATAATAAGAAGATATGTTTTATTTTTATGTCCATAAAATTTTAAACCATTATATTCATTTTAGTATGGATGTTTTTACATTCCAAAACAGTCGATATTATTGACTCAATAGGGTTTCCTTATGAATTTTCAATTCCAGTATATTTTGAAAATCACTTGCACATTTTCTCAAGGAAAATTGGATTCCCTATAAGATTTATCTTATTAAGTAAAATTTTCCTTCTCCAAGGAAATTTTCTCTTTACCTTTGTTTTCATTGTAAATTTTATAGTTTTTCTTATCCTAACTCCTATTATTTCTAATGTCTAAAAATCAGTTTCATATTTAAAACCATGGAATTCAAAATATTCTTTTTTATAGAGTATTTAGTTTTCAGATTCTGAATTCTCTAAAATTAAGATTCAGAATTCTATGAAATACAGATTCTGAATTCTCTGATATTTAGATTCCAAATTATATAAAATTCAGATTCTGAATTCTGTAAAATATATAATCTGAATTATATATAATTTGGATTCCGAATTCTCTAAAATTTATATTTTGAATTCCTCAGAATTGAGACTCTGAAATCAATTGACTTCCAACTCCGAATTCCATAGAATATTGACTCTGAAATACTCAGAATTCGGACTCCGAATATTAAGAATTCAAGTTCCAAATTCCTCCTAATTTTTGTTCGAAATTATTCAGATTTCATATTCTGAATTATTTATAATTCAGATCTGAATTAATTTGAATTTAGACTCCTATATCTATAGAATTTAGGTTTTTATTTCCTTGAAAAACATAATCCAAATATTTGTGATTTATAGTCTCCATGTTTTTATTTCGATAGACTCCAAACATTATTTTACATAGCCTTTGGAAATTTAGGTTTTTCTAAAGAAACCATATTTTACATTCCCCTATTTTAGTTATGAAACAATTTCATTAAATCTGTATCTAATTAACCATTTTTTGAGTGAAACGTGTACAGTTCCCTTTGAGATTCAAGGAAAAATATGACCATTGGAGGAGGGAGCTGACAATAAGAGAAATGCCTATAAATAGGATCTCATTTGAATGAGATCATATATAAAAACTGATAATTGATCCACCAATCTAGAGATTATATTCTTATAAGGTGATTTCTAGAGAGAGGGACTCTCATGACTTGTGCATACTGAACATGTTGTTCAGCTTGCTTTGTGGGACTCTGATTGTTGCAGTGAACAATCGAGGACTTCTGGGGATCATAAGATAGAGGTACTAAATACCTTAATGTTCAATGACCTCTAAGGATAGGAATATAGAGGTATTTAATACCTTAATGTTGAGGACTTTTATGATTTAGAAGATAGAGGTGCAGACTACCTTGAAGTGTGAGGGCTTGCGGGGATAGTAAGAAAGATTCTGATATTCTTATCAAGGGAATACCCTATTGTGTGTAAGACCTAATTTCTTTAAAGTATAAATAAATGGACCTTTATCCAATGTAGTTGGATACCATACAATTTGGGTTAAAAGATTCGATACATGTTACTTGTTTTGTTTCATGTTTTTTTCACATCATTTTGATTAACAAGGAAATTATAAATATCTTATACTTTCTTGTACATGTATACTCTGATTAATAAGATTCTATATTAATTGAGTTACAATCTTTTCCTGGTAAACTATTCGTAAATTTAATTTATAGAACTATACTTAATGAACATATAAATGTTTGTAGAACTAAGAGGCCTTGGGAATTTACCTTGTATAACCTTGTCAAACATAGTTTTCCTTACGGTTAAAATCAAAAGATTTATACCAACTTTAAAGGTTCCAATTGAATTTTATGTATACAAATCACCCACCCACCCTCTTTTAAATTGATAATCGACATCATATTTTTCTCCTACATGAATTACAAGTTTCTGGTATTCAAGGAATTGTATAATGAATAATTATTTTTTAGTAAATTCTAAATCCATGATCGATTAGATAGATAATCATCATTGATTTATAACATCTATAGTTTTCTCCAATTAACTATGAACCATGTACTATTGACATTCCATTTCTAGTATCGTGAATTCCAATATTTTTATAGACCTTATACATTAAAACTTTCTATATATTTGTCCAAAATATCGCCGAGGATACAAATTGTTTGGTCAGAATATGTAAGGTAACACAAGAGGGTGTGAATTGTGTCTATTCAAAAAATAATCACCAATTCTAGATATTAGCATCCACTATAATTTATTTTAATATGTAGTGTTATTCTTCTTTATGAAAACATGAAGTGGATAAACCAAAATAAAGAAAGGAAAAATAATATTAGTTTGTTGAACATAGATCCCCTAAAACACTCAAAATATTTCTCATAATATGTGAGTTTGGAAAACTCAAATAGTATAGACTGCTAATCATAAGGACAGAAATCCAAAAAAAGGTATAGGATATTGAAACCTATAAAACAAGACAAATAAAAAAATTCCATCAGGTTTGAAATTAGATAAATGATAATTCGTAGCTTATATCATGAACCTGGTACTCCACCAAAACTCAATATGAGCTGTGGAAACTCAAATACTTCCAAAGAGATTGATTTGTTGAATCAGGTTTTAATTAAAAATTTCAACAACATGAAATTGAATTTAGATGTATCTTCTTCTTCAGAAAAGAATGTCTTAAAGAATTAAATATTTTTTAGTGATCAAGTTGAAAAAATATCATCAATTAGGTTGCAACTTAAACAAATGTAAACGATTTGACATGTATGTCTCTAATGTCAGAATTGATCGTTCATTATAGTATCATACTAATTTTTTTTCAAAAAAGATTCCATATATATGAATGACATATCACACAAATATGAATGTATACTCTTAGAGAATATATATAGAATAAAAAGAATTTTTTTTAGTATTTCATATATAGTAGAATAGCTTGATTAATCAAAGATATTAAAATTTCAATTGACTATGAACATCATAACATCTCTTATGAAAATGAGATATTTTCTCTTGTTAACCTGGCTCATCAAAACAATCAAATAGATCCTTGAATCGGATTTCAATTCAGACATGACCAATGTGGTAGTCTCATATAGAAAATGTGGCTTGAAAAACATCACCATTGAAGACATAACGTAGTGTTATTGGATATCATAGGGTTCTTTATCGTAGTGGATGGTTCTTTTTCGTATAATATGGTAGATTTGCATCGCGTAGGGTTCCATTTCATCGCATAGAGTTCCTATACGTTTTGTAGGATTCATTTTTCCATCTTAGGGTTCCTTTATGTGGCGTAGGTTTCATTTGCATAGCGTAGGGTTTCCTTTCATAGGGTAGGTTCCTAGCAATGTATGGTTCCTTAACATTACTTTTAGCTAAACAAAATGTAGGGAACAATAGTTACATAGAGATTATATTCCATACATTCAACATTTTCACATGTGTGGTTACAAATAGTAAATCCATAATCTAACATATTTTTGTTGATCCATTAAATTATCTTCCAAATGTAAAGATGTTAATCTAAATGCAAACTGTCTTAGCATATTGTAAGGATGATACCATATGAAAATGTTAACATTCAATCATAACATAAGGATGGAAAATGTGTTTCCAAAATCATTCTCGTAAGACAAAATTTCATTAAATATAATTTAAATTCAATTAAATCTCACATGAAAAAAATATATTGTAAAACCAACCATATTATTATTTAATATCAAACTCATTGTAAAATATATATTATTTTATAGAAAATACATGCTGACCAAATGTTAACGAATAAATACAATAAATATATTATCAATAATCCATTTCATAAATAATAAAGGAGTTTTTATATAATCAAACTATGTTATGCCACGTATATCTGTGATCATCACTACAACACTCTTAGTTGGACTTCATTATAACTCTCCATTAATAATTAATTGGTCTTTTCTATATCAAAAAACCAATCCCTTCACAATCTATATACATTATATGGTTCTATTATTTATTATATTTTTTATATGAGTATGAATCTAGTTTTATGATTATTCATTAAAATATAGGAAATTTATATTTGGTTACATCTCCTATATAAAAGAAATTTTGTTATATGCATTATCCTGTAAGAGGAAGAGGTTTTAGATGTGAAACAGTGTAGATAAGGGAAATATTTTTTTCTTCCTCTACATAAACAATATGGTCTTGAGTTACGAGAACATGTTAGGAAATTTACAGGATAATGGTAGTATGATGAAGTATATGAAATGGAGTATTAATTGTTGCATCTAACTTATGAATTCTGGGGGCTATTATATTGGGTGTCATATGCTAATTTCTATAATATAATGTGTTGAAATAGGATCACATTAATTTCCACTATTATAAAAATTCATTATTTCATATTTATCATTCTACTATATAATGTATTTTACTCTTAAAAATGATATAAAATTTTTAATGTGGTCATTTCACCTACTCTTGATAATTTCTCAATCACCTAATATTGACCAAACACCATTTAATTAGGAAAATATCAGAAAAGTATTATTTATTATTCTCATAATTTATTCACTGAATATACCTATCCTTTTATGATTATATTTGAGTAAAATATTTTATAATAATTTCATTATTATATTCTAGTGGTGTTGGGTCCAAAAAATTAATCATGTTATTAAGGATATACTTTCATTATAATCAATGCCAAGATAAAAAAATGTATTTCACTTTTTCCAAATAATAATCTCCTTTATAACACAATAAGATCCATCCTCTATAAATAGTTATTCTAAATTCAAACATTCATTTAACAACATATTTTGGAAAATTAAAACATCTATTCATTATAAAAATATATATTCTAATATTTTTTGAGTACAATAATATTTATGGTTGTATTTTAAACTTCATAGTCATTAATTAATGTATGGAGATTTTACTGAATTTTTTTTGTCATTTATGAGGAAAAAATAGATTGGGAAATAATTATAAAATAATTTGTTATTTGAAATAGATTTTATATTCAATGTACATTATGTGACATAATTACAAACATTAAATTTAATTATACTAAATTTAAATGCCTAACCATTCTCCCAATACATCTTCTAGGAAATGTTTTATTATTGTATAAATTATTGATTAAAAAATTCCTTCATCTTAGTAAATTCAATGAATTTGAAATTAAAATCGTCTTTTGGGAATTTTTACTCATGATATTAATGGTATTTATCAACATGTTTGGAGAAAACAAAAAAGTAATTCAAGAAATACCATGGATGTTTAATGAAATAGTTATTTACTAATTGAAACTATACCCTTAAAGTTTAATCCATTCCAATATTTAATTCTAAATTAAATATGACCCTCTTCTATTTTTGTTGTTTCCATTTAAATAAAACAGTTTGGATAAAAACCTATAAATAATAAATGTATGATTAATTATATTCTTATGTGATTTAATTTTCCATTCAATAAAAAGTATTATCTTTTTCATATCAATGATTAAATGAATTTTATTTGTATTGCATGATTATTTAAAGGAATGCATCCCTATATAGATAATGTGTGCCACAAAATCTACATTATTTTCTCTTCATTTTGACCTAAATTTACAAAAAACATTTTTATCAACTCTTTACTGAAAAAAATATAGGAATATGACCTTAAATATATTATATTACATATTTCTAATTTCATCCCCCTTTTTTGTTTGGAATCAATGAACACCACTGATCATAATATACCCTAAAATGGAAAATTAACATGAAAACATACCCAACATAATTACATTGTAATATAAGGAATTAGTTCAACTATTAAATTATATATGGCTCTAACAAATGTGGATTTTTATTCTATTTAAATTTTGTGGTGTCCACCTCATTACATAATCTATCATTTTTATAGTATTTTGATAGTTAACAAGATTATAAATATAGAAAATAATTTTTTTAATACCATAATATTTTTTTTATATTGGAATTAGAATATATTTAAATTCAATAAAAACATCATTGGATTGTGAATGAATGAAATCCATAATCTGATTTAGTTTGTTGACAATTCTTTTTCTCCTTCTAGTTGGTTCGAAATTTAAATAAATGAATATACATTATTGATTTATAATTAATATTATGGATTATATTCAAAATAAATATTATCCTTTAATTTTTTTTATATTAGTGTTATTCATTTAATACTACTGATAAAAGATATAATAATTTTCAAATTTTTTTATAGGGTTCTACTATATTTTAATATTCTTCTAAATCATGTTCCAATGTATTTTAATAAACATGACCTAATATCAAATATTAATAATATAACATTAGTAACAAAGTGGAAAGGAATAATTATGAAATTAGTATAAAATACATAACACTACAATACTAAATAATTGATATCAATATATTTTTAGTACTTATAATACATATAAAATCATTACACTGCATTGTTAATATAAAATATGTTTTTTAAATACATGAAACATGATTATTCATCCATTTATTATACATAGCTCCAAAATAATACTCTTCTGGGTTCTGCAAGATATGGGAAAATATTATTAAGGGTGTGGTCATATAATCTAGGTATCTATAGTGTATTGAAAAATTTAACATGTAATAATCATGGAATACGTAATATAGTAGAAAAAATTAATAATATAATCTACTAATAATTGAAAAAATACAAATAATATTTATGTGTATTAAAAAACAATAGGTGAAAGTTTCCTAGAAACAATAATACACCATATCACTTTAAAAAATAATTAAACAATTTAAAAAATCCATAATGTACATTTAGAAGACTAGTGGTCCAGTGTATTTTAAACATTACGTACACAATATATAAACATAAAACAATATTGTATCATATTTCATTTTAATATTTATATTTAATTACATGATTTAATCATAATTATAGCACATCATGTGATATCGTAGGGACATACATAGAAAAATTATAGTGCACAAAATCTAACTTAGGGAATAGTCAAGATATGATTTATGGTGAGATATGAATTGATTTAATAATAATAATATAGAATCAACAATGATGAATATCATAATTCATCTAATGGAATCATGAAGTATTATATTTGATAGAATAAAATCATGGTAATTTTTTGAATAACAAAAATTGTCTCAATTACAAGAAATTTCATTAAAAACATAATTCACATCATATCACAAAGGTATTATAGTTTTATAGAAAGAGTTACCTGATTTAGGCACATGTATATCATTATGGATGAATCATGCTATATCTCCTTCACACATAATAATATCATTATTTCGAATCATTTGTCCAAATATTGAGCATATGTATATTTTTGGGCCCATCCAACATTTCATAATATGTCATACATATGTGACCTATATAGAAAATAAACCATACATAAATAATACAAAATGGGGAAAACTATGGGAAATAATGTGGGTGACATTATCCTATCACATTCCATAATCAAGAATGAATCATAATGTTTCAAAACGAAAGTCATTTTAGTATTTTAGACATTTTTAAATTTATAAATATGAATATTTCTTGAATATTTATCATAAAGTGAGGGATAAATCATATTAACGGGTAATGTTTGTAGGCTTAAATTTATCATCTTGGAATATTTTCTCAAAAAAATGTAATCCCCCTTTAGAATAGATATTTTCATAAGGAACAAAATGATTGAAGTAGAATTTATTTAATTAAAATATGATTATTATATGTTAAAATAAATGAAAAAAAATTCAGTTGAACATTTAATACATCCAAATTTGTAATAAATTTAAATGGATAAATTTATCTAGCATTATTCAATGAATATACGGGGAGGGGATATTGACAAACCTAATATTCCCAGAAATGAAATTGAAAATAAACTAGGAATATATTTTGGTAAAAATATGATAAATATAAATTTGGAATACATAAATAAGATACAAACAAACATTGATAGAGGGAGGGAGTGACATTATAAACCAAATGAAAATTCTTCCTTTTTGAGTACTTTTATGTCATGTGTAAAATTTCATGGATGCACCTTTAATATCATAAAAAAGATGATTGAAATATGTTAATTTTATGGTAAATATTGTTAATAAAATATTTTCCATGTTTATTAACTATTTATTATCATATTATATTCATTAACTTGACTAATATAGGACTAATGAGTCATTTGGGTTTTTATGGTCAATTGTTCCGAAATAAAATTTGATAATACGATAATGGTAAGTGATGTATTCATATAGTTCTCTAATATTTATAGTTATATCTGTATTTATTAATAATCATTCTAGTCTCATTGAGGCTTCATAGTTCAATAGATTATAAATAATGATTGAAAATTTAAAAACTGATCTCAATAATCCCATTTATTGAGTCTAAAATAACAATATTTGTGTATTTTTTCATATTTTTTCTTACCCCTATTTTATAATCCATGATCAATTATCATGTAATAAATAGTATATTTATTTATGAAAAAAATTTAAGAAAATATCCCCACAATGTTGAAATATTATGTGACTAGTAAGATATGTTTCCTCTAGTATGAAGGGTGGTAAACTAGTGGTGGGATGTTTTTTGAAATATCTTATTATAAAAATAATCCTTTATGACTTATTTACATTTTATCAAATCAAAATAGAAAAGAAAATTCCCAAATTATTATATAGGAAATTAAATAGAAAATAACACATAGATCTTTTACAAACCCCACACTAAAATGATACCCATCCTAGGTTAGCAATGAAGAAAGGGAGATAATGATCCCCGACTCCACCTTGAGTAGGCCCCAAGGTGATGAACAACACTAATGGTATGTAATATCAAAAAATGGAAGGAATTTCACTTTTATATAAACATGATTGATTGATAAGAGGTTTCATCCCAAAACAACTCAAAAACTATATATTTTTTATAACAAAAATCAATCCAACAAGTATGTTTATTACAAGTCTGATAAAACTACAATGAAATCACCCCAAAATTTATACCAAACTATCAATGATAATATAGGACACAAAAACTATCCCAAATTTTAAACTTCTATGTTCCGACACTGTCTTTGAAATCCACTTGGAAACCTAAAATTAGTTTTATAATGTAGGGTGAACATACAAGTACACAAATTACAAATCCCAAAGTCTATCTTAAATACCTGGAGATGCATACTAATTCCACCGTGATAAAAAATTCATCACCACAAGTTCCTAACATAGTATACTAGAATCCTAAACCTCACAAAATCCACACTCACAAAATAAAGAAAGTCATGTAATTTACTATAGATAACATTTATGACAAGGTACCCACACCACTTTTTAACAAATTATCTGCTCTCAGACCCTAAAAGATAATTTTTAGGCGCTCCCTACTCTTCTGAACGTACCAGGTCACCACCCACCCACATGCAACTAGGCCTCACAACTAGTCCCTCAACCTTGGAAAATGAATCTATTCACATCTCTCCCATACACACTTGGGCCTCACAACCGTATCCCGCCCATGGAAACCTAGGCTACATACCATGTCAAATCTAGAAATCACCCAGGAAGCATAACACATCTAATCTTGGAACACCTGGGAAACAAAAAGTCTCTCATCCTAAAGACACCCTGGAAAACAGAACTCACCCTCCCATAGTTGGCCCTACCAAAACATCCATCTTGCTGAATTTTGGTCTATCACGTCATGAAATAGGGAGCATTGTATATAATATTTCCATCCATCCATCCAACCAACATTAGGTTTCAGAAATACATCCCCCCCATGATAAAGGGTGTGTTTGAAACATAGTTCCCAACTATGATGGGTTCTTATATAAAATAAAATTAAAATATAGGTATGTATATATAGTATCAAACAATAAATCCATAACTATGGTATATTAATCAAAATTCCTACCACACATTGATATGGTCATCTTTTCTGCTATATGTAAATGTACAATAACGCACTAAAAAGTCAATCACAACCATAACTAAGACAACTCATTTAACTAGCTATCCATTTTTATTTAACAGTTCATTTATTAATTCCTCACCTATTAAATCAACTACCAAAATGTAACACCCCATGATTTCACATTATTTTATCTCATTTATGTAATTCAATAGCTTGCGTTACATGCAACACCGAGTTCGACCACACGAAAAATAACTAAATTAACTATTCAAAAAGCGGTTCTGAATTGTATTAGCTAAATTTTCAATCTTATATAATCTATATAAATTTAACATCTATTATTTGTTTCATATATATAATTTAAGAACAAATTCATTTTTTCAGATAAATTATGTATTTTTCAAAAAAATATGATTTTTTTCACCTTTTAATGGAAAACCCTTTTTAATACCAATATTTGACTCATTTATATATTCAATTTAATGATATTAAATTCTTCTAAAGAATTGGGAAATAAAAAATTTAGTTCGGATAATTTTTTTGGTACTTTTCGGATAGCTTTCATATTTTGATAAATAATGAAAAATACAATGTTTTAATTGAAAAAACTTTTTCAATCGAAACAATTTATAGAGATAAATTATAAATTTTAATTTTTTTGAAGTTTAATTAGAATTTATTTTTATCATTTAATACAATGTAGTCCATTATAAGTAATTTCGTATTAAAATTTTACCTAAAGACAAATCAATCATTTGAAAGTTTTTACTTTTTTAAAAAAACCACTTTTTGGTTTTGTCAACAGGAATTAATTTAAAATTAATAAACGAAACTTATATGTTTTGAATTTGGTAAAATAGGCTTCATTTTTTAATTCAGAATATCAAAATTATCTTAGGGTAAATTTTTGGTATTTTTCTGAAAACTTTCAACTTTTGATGAATATTGAAGAACAGTGTGTTACTATTTAAAACCGACTATTAATTTAAATATTTAGTTATTTTATATTATATTATTTTAGGTAAAAATAGATATATAATACCTATATAATTTCAACATAATTAATTGAATTCATTTTAAAATAATTTTAGATATATAAGGTTTTATAGAACATTTTAACATCATTTTCCCACCTTCTTGGAGCATTTAAAAATTTGGAAAAAATGTTATTTTACCACTTATGTGATTTTAATTTCATAATTTCTAGAGACACATCTAACAGCAGTAAGTAAAATTTAGTTCAATAAAATGAAAATCAAGATTTGTGAATAATATCTTTTGAATTTTATTTTCCACTATTAAAAGATAATAGGTTAAATAAGTGTAAAAATGATATTATAATTACCCTATCACATGTCCTAATTCTATTGGATAAATATAATGCGACCAAAAAAACCATATAAATAAAATATGACCCCCTTTAGTCTACTTGGATAAGATTAATACATTTAATATTATTATTTTTAATGAAGAGTTAAAAGAGTTAAATTGAATACTTAATAACTAAAAAGTTTTTAATATAGGGTTATAAATAAGATAAATTTTACTATAAACATGAATTGGAAATATAAGAAAATTACATATATAATCGTATTTCATTTATAATTTTTGGACATTATATAATATAATTTATTTATGACACAATGATGATGCAGTAATTTCCTTATTAATGAAAGATTTAAATAATTGATATTATAAATAACCAAATAAATGTAATTTGAGACTTTTAAAGAATTCCACTCATATTATAGGTTAACATGACTATTTAGGGTCTAAAAATAAATTTTTTTGAAGTGATAATGTTGTTATGATATTCACAAAAACCAAATACTAAATACTGTCAATATTGACATAATTGAGTTTTTGAAACAAATACTATATTATTAATTGATATGATATTCCTAAAATTATATGGCTCATCCAAAGGACATAGATAAGGTTATATATATTAATAATGAACCACTTGGGGTTCTCTTGACTGGTTATAGTATGTTTATAAACCGTATAATATTAAAATACAAAGAGACATGGTAAATGTAAAACTTTTTAACTAAGAGTTAAATCTAAAAGATAAGGTTAATATAGGGACCTAAACCTATCTAAAAACTATTGGTTGAGAGGTTTTCTACCCATACCCACCATAGACTTGAAATAATTTATTTTAGAGCAATTATAAAATGAAAATGGTTTTATTATAAAATAATATTTCAATATTTTCTTAAAGTGACCCTCACCTCTCTTATAAAAGGGTACTTACCCTTCTCTTAATTTCACAAATCCAAAGCCATTTGGATCGGCCAAACATTTCCCAAATATCCTCCCTTCATCCTAGAGGCATTATGTTTGTCCTATGGCAATCCTATAGAGCACTTTTGATCAAATCAATTGAAAGAACCTGGAGAAGAGGTAAATACTTCATCACTTCATTCATGTTCTTTTCTTCTCTAACATCCTACTTCTTTGTTGTTTACATTATAAAATAATAAATATATTATAGTCTATATTGTGATTTTATTATAAAAATGGTAAAACAATATTCATTATTATATCCATCCTATAAATGACAATGTCACCGTACGTGTGTACATACAACTAACAGTCTCCACGTCGTGGTGTGGTTTGTTATTCAACCATTTCATTATATGGATTGGTATAATAATGAGTTTAACTAATGTAAATGATAAATATAAAATTTTAATGATTCTATATATGTGATATAAAATCTTATTACATATCATTTCACTATAAATATAATGATATTGTTGCTCGTGCGTACGTACGGATTACCGTCTCTGCGACGTGATAAGATTCATTTCCACATTCACCATTCAACGATGATTATAAAATAATATATTATTAATCAGTCTGAAATATATGAAATAAAATTTCTACTAATAATATATATATATATATAAGTATTTGAATATATCTTATTCACTTAGTTCTATTCAATACAATACGTAAACAGAAACAATGTTTATGCGTACATATGTTCTACCATCCCCATAAATGGCGTCTTCCATTTCATATATCTATCTATTATAAATATATATATATTCTAAATATATATGATATATAAATCCTTTGTTATATTTTGGAAGTATGTAAATCATGATCAACATGATATGATCAAGAATAACAAGTCAAAACACGTAAAATAAAAAAACTATTATTACACAAAATGTTAATTTAAAATGGAAATAATTATTAAATGGGTAGTATAAAGTCATAAATAAATTATGTATGTTATAATAAATTTGAAAATGGTTCTAGAATAATTTAGTAACATACTATGTTCATTATACAGTAGTTTAGACGTACCCTCAACCAAAGGAAAGTACAAGGTAAGGGTTAATTTCACAATCTCATTATTATTCGTGGTTGTTTTTACATAAGTATCAATTAGGAAATATTTATTATCCATTTCCATGTTTCATAAAATAGTTTAAAAAGGGATTTTGTTTAAGGTACATTTTACTAGAACATTATTTTATTTTTTTAGTGATTTATATGGACTAGATTGTTTTAAAATGTTAATTCCATTCAAAAGTTTCAAAGTGGTATGGAATAATTTGATTCATAATTGTCTGTTAAATGACATACTTTATATTACTTTTAAATGATTTCATGAAAATGGAATATTTCTCTTAGAGATTTCTACTAATCATTTTCAGAAATTTCAACATCCTTTATGGGGTATTATTCTTGACAAAGGTTTATTTTTTATGATACAAATATTCTATATTGTATTGATGGTTTTGTGTTCTATTTGACTGTGGATGTGTTATTTTTTAAAATTTAGTTGTTTATAGATAATGTATTGACATTTCATAAGCTAGTTTTAATAAAAATGTTTGTGTTCTATTTTAACATTTTCATATGAGGAATGAATTGGAAATTGTAAGTGAAAGGTGGAGCCCACTATACCTCCACGATGCATTGGTCGGTCTCATGAGTCAAACTAGTGTCTTGACACAAGACCAAGAAAAATTCTTATTTTTTTTCTTGGAACAAGGCCTTGACTATGTGGTTATGATGTCGGGCATTATTTATTTTATCATTATTAAATTGGATATTGATATTACATGTGATTACTCAACTAGTCGAATATCCATGCGAAAAAGTAAATTGGATTATTTTATTTATCATTGCTATATTATGATGAAGTTGATGTTTAAAAGGATTTTGTTTTGTTCTTATACATTTACTTAAATGTTTATACTTATTTGTGAATGTTTATATTATATTGTTATCCTTATTGAGCGTTTGAGCTCATCCCTTTATTATTTATTTTTTTCCCAATATTCCAAGAAGTGTATTATGATTGATAAGAATGGTTATTCTAGGGGATTAATGGAATTCTCAAAGGATCATTTATGTTGTGTTTTATTTTATAATGTGTAATGTAACATTAATGTATGTATTCTATTTTCCATGAATTGTAAACTAATCAGTCTGTCGGGACAAGATTACTTGAAATCATGCCAATGTATTAAAATAATACACCGAATCTGGGCTTCTATGGCCGGGGCATTACAGTTGGTATCTGAAAACATTTAACAAAAACCATGGAAGCTATATTTAGAAAAATATTGATTAGAGGACATTAACCTCAGATAAAATTTGATTATTAGTAAAGAATAACATCCTAGAATTTTGGTAATATAGTGATTTTGTGATTTTTCTGAGCAATACATCCATATCAAGATACGAACTGGTAGAGGCAACTCTGGCGCAGATATACCTCGGAGTGAAAACACCAACATAGAGTTTCAGGAATGACCTGGGCTATCATGGTACATGAAAACAGGCCTTGCTGCACTCATGGTTATGACACTCCTTAGGGATATGCTTAGGATAATTAACTTTCTTTTTACAAGCCATTATAAATGATTTAGGAGGAAATACTTCCTCAAAGAATTATTTTAATGATTTTAGATTATATGCATAATATTTTCAATTTACATTTTTTATTTTACATGTTTTGAATTATTCACTGTGATTCATAAAATAACCTAGCGTATTCCATTGTTTAGAAATGGCACCCAATAGATTAAATAATAACTTCGGAAATATTCATGATCCAAAGAGTAAGAAGGATCATATCGTTCATGATATTAAGCCAACATTTAGAAAGGAAATTGTCTCCCACGTATTATCATCATATGAAGAAATAGTATCATGTGTTAAAAAGATAAGTAAATAATTATCTGAGCCCTTTTTATTTGAAAGGAATCCAAAGAGGAACAGGATGGTAGAAAGAAAAGAGGATAAAGGGAATAATGGAAAGAAGGATTTTCCCATATGTGAGAATTGTGGAAAGAATAATCTTGGTAAATGCTTGAAGGGAATGGGAGTTTGTTATAAGTGTGGAGAAAAATAACCCCAAGTCAATGATTTCAAGGGTAAGAAAAAGGTTTCAAATGTACAATGATAAATATTCAAGGAGTTGTGGAACTATGTGAATCAATGTCCAAATCATCAGAGTATACCCCAAATGCTACTATTGGATAATAATCAAGTTATGATAATACCAAAGATGACGAGTAATGATTAATAGTTCTTATTTTTTAATTAAAGCATTGTGTCCTTTGATTATTATATTAATGATGTAGTTGTTATAACAATTATAGAGTATATAAGGATTGTACTACAATAATATTTCATTAAGGACTAGAGATTGTGTGAAACCAGTCCATACCAAGATGATGTCGTAAGGCCTCGACACCGCTACGAGGTGATCCCAGCCAAAGCTCTTGCCTCTTAGGGTAAGCTCACAATGCCGGCTCTAGTGCATAACTGTCGAGTCTTCTCCCATTGGAGTCTCTAGTTGTAAGGATCGAGCCAACTATTCCATAAAATCTCCGACCTCTGAACGAGGGTAGTGTCTATGAATAAATGACTGGAACATGTGTCTATAATAACTACAACTATGGTGGAGTATACACCGATAGTACCACAAATCATCTATGTAGTGTCATGGTCATAAGCCTTAGCTGCCTTAAGCTGAGCTCAGCCCTATCCACATGCTACCTATGGTTGGGGTGGACCACCTGGTGGTGGTGGTGGAGACACCTCGAAATATCATCCATATCTAACTACTTGACCACCTCCTCTACCATGTCTACCTGCGCCCTGCAGATCACCTCAATTCAACATCTGCCTCGGCCTGGGAGGTCCATCAACTGTCTGCTGATCATCTGAATGGTAGTTCAGACAGTCTCGCGCCATGTGACCCTGCTCACTGCATGGGTAACACTGCCTACTTCTTGCAGGTAAGTCCCTGCCTCGGGTGCCCCGCACAACAGATCCTGATTCATGCAGTTGTCCACCCGTGGGTCTGGTCCTCTTGTACCTCTACATCATTTGTCTAATGCCATCTATAGATGACGCTGCAGCATGTCGACTTGTGGTGGGTCTCATTGGTGGTGACTTCTCAGCATGGAAACTCTCCACTAGGAGGGCTCACTCCAATACTCCTACATTCATTGTAATGATAAGGGAGATCATCGATGCCCCGATATCTCACCTGATCCCCTGCTCGAAAGATTGGGCCCAGAAGAATGGGTCCCATACCATATATGTGGAGTAGTGAGAGTGGTCGGTGAGCCTCACTGAGTACTGCACCACTATCATGCTACTCCTTCTGTAGATGCTGTAGCTCTTGTATCTACACCGCACGTAGAGTGGCTGGAACAGACTTTGCCCAAAACAGGCCCTCGAAGTCTGTTCAGTGTAATGTCGCCTTGATATGCACCTGGAGCATCCGACTCCATCATCTACTTATTGATTCATAAAGGAGACTGGCATCAAGGATGACCATGTAGTCTCCTCATGTACCTAATAGTCTTAAAACTCTCACCACATCCTCCATCCAATCCTCAGTCTCCTATGGGTCCATCTCTCCCTGGAACATGGGTGGACTCTGGCACTAGAACTCATGAAACACACTCAAGTAGCGTGCATCGTCTGCTACTGGGGATGGTGGAATCGGTGGCCCAACGGGTAGTAGTACCGTTGGTGCCTGCACTGGTAAAGGGCCCTGCACCATGGCCTCATCGCTCGGTGGGCTGTCAGAGCATATAAATCTTGGGGCTCCAACTGGTCGTCTGCGAGGAGGAATCTTGAATGAAATAGATGGGACATGGTCAAAATTTTATACCTGGTGAGCTGACCTGGTTGAGATGACTTAAGAAATCCTTATAAAACACAAACGTAATCAGTGTTTTCATTCACTAAGTCGAAAATTAGTTGAATGGATCCTGGTGTATAGATACGTCGGTCGCCGCACCAACACTAGACTTCCTGAACTGTAAACCACACTCATTACCCTAAACACTATTGCTTCCCAGAAAATAATGATCAGATTTTTATGTTCTGTGGTATAACCGACACCTCTTATACCAATTTGTCATGACCCATCCTCGGGACCTGTTCCATGACTAACCCAAGCCTGCCTTCCATAGGCCAGGGGATGGCGACTTGCACCAACGGTGTAAATACCTAAGCTAGGAAGACATTGTCATTATAAAAAGAAAACACACACTATCAGAGTACACAACTGGAAGCAAATAACTAAGTAATACTGTATATAGAAGAAGTAATGGAACGTAAAAGGGGCCGGAAATACAAGCCCAACAGTAAAGTACAGTTACAACTGAAAAAAAGGAACAAATAGATGAAAGGTAAAGAGAAGATCATGGATTTTCCTCTGGGGTTCCTACCTGAAGGGTAGGTATAGATGGACACCTCAGCACTCCATGTCTATCAGAATCCTCTGTGTACCAACTCGTCGTAAGGTCCACCTCCGGGTACCGTCCTGTCCTAGCACTCTCGGCCTCCGACAGGGCTACTCGTCATCTGCATCCAACACAACATGGTTCATGAATAGCCTATGTAGGGGGTGAGCATAAAGATACTCAGTAGGGACCCCAAGACCCTCAAGGTCTCACAATATCCATCAAAGATGACTACAAAGTAAAGAAACAACAGATAAACCTTCCTAGTTATATGCCCGTACATATACCTTTGTTATCTAGTAACCCATCTCAATCAGGAGGTAAAAACAAAAGTCATTAAATGAGCTCAAACTAGGATTTTATTATAGGGTGGTATCATGTAACACTCCCAGTCACACTATCGATACCTCAGCTACTGGTGTACTCCTCCTCTATAGAGTACTTTGGGCCTACCGCATCACAGAGAGGTGCTTCCCACTGTCCTGGACTACTGTGGTACTCCTCCTGTCAAGTACCCTGGGTCTGCTGCGTCACACAAAGGCACTCCCCATTGTGGGTCAACTGCATCACACAGAGGCACTCCCCACTATGGGTTTGCCATTCTCACACGGAGGCACTCACCTACTGGGCTATTCAAAACTCTCTGAGTCAAAAGGTCATTAGTAATCATGTCTTAGCTAGCTATTAGGTCTCTTTATTCTGCATACTCATCTCCGGAAGGATCCTCTCCACGAGCTACAAGTCGATAGTCCAAATGTCACGAAGTCCCACAAATAAGTTTCTCAATTGTCGGCCTCGTCATAGGGGAATCAATGCAACATATGGTGCGTTAATCGGATGCCCGTTCTATGAGTTATTGGCATTTCCATCTCAGGATCCCGGTTGGTTTTTATGTTCAAACCAACACAACCGTACTCCAACTGTGACCAAACCTCAAGTGGGATATTCCAAAAGAACCATCTCGCTCTAATATTTCCATCGCTATATATGGTTCATCGATCGAACTCCCATGGACCAATATATGTGCGAAAAGGTGTAAACTGGCCAAACGGGTCCGGGTCCAGCTAGACTCAAGTCCGGACCATGGTCTGACTCGATCCGCGGGTCTGACCCGGTCCGAGGGGCGGCCCGACCTGAGTGGGCGGCCCGACCTAATTGGGAGTCCCGGATCGAAGGTGGCCCTATCCGAGGGGGGCGGCCCAGCCTAATGGTGACCCGACTTGAGGGAGGCCCGGCCAAATGGCGGCCCGACCTAGATGGGTGGCCCGACCAGATGGCGGCCTGACATGGTGGTGCCCGACCCAGATCTGCAGCTCGTCCTGATGGCGGCCCGGTGGGTGTCCGCCTTAGCCATAGAAAGGGTGGACACCACGCGGCCCCGAGCCACCCGAACGACAAAGCAGTTCGGGTGTGAGCTGAAACCAGTGCCCAGTGGCACCAGTTGATCACACACAGGACCCGACATGGTCCCGCTCCTCCGGGCTGGCCAAGCGGCCAGCCCCTCCTTCTGCTCCACCGCAGCACGACCGAGATGCAGCTCCCCTGCTCCGAGTGGTGTGGCAGCACCGTACCTCCTCCTCTGCGGCTCGGCTTGGCCGCATCTTCCATCTCTTCCCCGCGGTGCGACGACACCGTGCCCCCTCCGTCGTGGCCCTGCATGGCCGCAACGCCCTTCTTCACTCCGCGCGGCGCGATGGCCCAGTGCGCCTCCACCATGGAATGACATGTCCAATGATCTCGTTCCACGTGTCACGACGGTGTGATGCCTTCTTGGCGAACCAGCAGCCTAGCCCCACTGGTTTTCTTCACGGCCCGCCAGATGTTGACCTCCGTTGCTCCACCTCCATTGTCTACAAACAAATAAAATGATAGGTGGATGGTCAGGCCATGTTTGTGCAGTCTGATCCCTCCTCTTTATGGTGTTTTCATTCAGTTATGAAATCGTAAATTGAACTATGATGATCAGCAATAAATTCAACTCAAATCCCCCTACCTCGTTTTTTGATCATTGACAAAGTCGTGGGTAGGCGACATCGACTCATCGATGTCGGAGAAAAGGAAGTGGAAAATCATCATTAGAGGATGAGCGTTCAGAGGGGACGAAGTCGACGACGGTGTTATTCATGATCATCTCCTTATCTATGGGCACAGTTGAAGATCGATGAAGGAGTTTGACGTTCTTCAGTGAATGATGAAGAGTCATTATTCACGTTCTTCATTGAGAGGATGAAACGTTCTTCCTGAGATAATTCTTTCTCTCCCTAAAACTCAACCAAAATGCCGACCAAAAATAATAGATGAGTTTTTCTATTATTTGTTGGAACAACCATTCAAATCATGTTTTTAATTAAACAAGAAAACTCATTTTATTAATGGGGGGTGTTATCTCAAAAAATTGATGTGGGAAGGTGAAGAGTTGCATCCTTCTTTATGGGGAGTATAGGGGGTTTAAATCTCATGTGGACCCCACCAAGGACATCCTCCCAAGCGAGGTTATGTACAGGTGGGCCCCACCACCATAACCACTCATTGGAGGTTTTGGTGTGGTGGCCCCCACCACTAACCTCTTCTTGGAGCTTTAACAAGAAAAAATAAAAAAACCTTACACTTTATTTTTATTCAATTTTAATTTAAAACACCTAAAACTAACTTCCATTCTCATTAGAACGCAACTGCGGTGAAGGTATCACAAAGCAATCACTGATGTTGCGAGTTCAACGGTACCCTCATATTATAGTTCCGATCACTTGTTCAAAAGTTTTAAAAACCTACTCGTGATTTTACTAAACGTACCCCAACAAAACTTCAGAAATGGATTTTGGGCACACCGGGCCTCGGAATCAAGCGCCGTAAATTTTCACGGACTCGTAAAAAATCCATGAATTTAAGAAAAATGTTTCCATGGAATTTCCAAGTCATTACAACAAACCTTTTATAAAACCAATATTTGACACTTTTATATATTCAATTTAATGAAATTAAATTCTTCTTTTATAATCAGGACATAATAATTTAGTTTGGATAAATTTTTGGTACTTTTCTGATAACTTTCATATTTTGATAAATATTCAAAAAATACTATGTTTTAATTAAAAACAACTTTTCAAATCAAAATAATTTATAGTGATAAATTAGGAATTTGAATGGTTTTAGAGTATAATTATATTTTAGATTTATCATTTAATACAATTTAGTTCATTATATGATTTTCACATTTAAATTTGACATAAACGCGTGTCAATCTTTTGAAAGTTTTTACTTTTTTTAAAGCCCGATTTTTGGTTTGGACTATGAAAATTAATTTTAAATTAATAAATAAAACTTTTATGTTTGAATTTGGTAAAATAGACTTCATTTTTGAATTCGGAATATCAAAAATATCGTAGTTTAAATTTTTGGTATTTTTCTGAAAACATTATATTTTTGATGAATAGTGAAGAACACTGCATTTTTTTTAATCCGAATTAATATTTAAATAATTATTTATTTTAATTTAATTTAATTTATGTAAAAATTGATACATAATACCTATAAATATTCAATGTAATTCATTGAAGTCATTTCACATATTTTTAGATATATAAAATTTTATTGAACATTTTAACATCTTTTACCCACCTTCTAGAAGCATTTACAAATTTGCATAAAACATCATTTTACCACTTCTCTATGTTGAATTTAAAAAATCAGAGAGACACAGTTGACATCAGTATGTAAAACGTGGTTCATTAAGATGAAAATAATTTTTGGTGAATAGTTACATTTGGCTTTTATTTACAAAGGTTAAAATTAAAAAGGGTAATCAAGGGTAAAAATGATATTATAATTAAGCTAAATCGTGTCTTAATTCTATTGGATAAGTATAATTCGACTAAAAACAACCTTAGTAATAAAATATGACCCCCTTTGGTCCACATGGATAAGATTCGGAAATCAATTATTATTTTAATTAAAGAAGAGTTAAAAGTGTTAAATTTAATGCTTAATAATAAACCAATTTTAATATATGGTTATACAAAATATAAGTTCAACTGTAAATATTCATTATAAAGCTAAAAATATTTTCTACTTAATGGTATTCTATTTATAATTTTCAGACAGTAAATAATTTAAATTATTGATGACAAAATGATGATGTGTTCATTACCTTATTAATGAAAGATAAAAAGAATTGATATTAAAAATATTCAATTAAATGATATTTGAGACTTTCAAATATTTCCAATAATTTTATAGTTTAATATGACATGTTACGGTTGATTAAATAAATTTTTTCGATGTAATAAAGATGTTATGATTTTCACAAAAATGAAATACAAAATAGTGGAAAAATGACATAATTGAGTTTTTAAAACAAATACTACATTATTAGTTGATATAATATTCTTAAAAATATATGATTTGGAAATAGGAAATAGATAAGGTTATATATATATTAAAAATTAACCACTTGGGGTTATTTTGGAAAGTTATTGTATGTTTATTAACCACATAATATAAAAATAAAAAGAGACATGCTAAATGTAAAACATTTTAACTAAGAGTTAAATCTAAAAGACAAAGATAATATGGACACCTAAACATATCTAAAACATATTGGATGAGAGTTTTGAGACCCATCCTCACCTAAGCTTAGAAATAAATCAATTTGGATCCATTAAAACCCTAAAATGATTTTATTATAAAATAATATTTCAATCTTTTCCAAAAATGACCGTCACATATATTTTAAAGGGGTACTTCCCCTTCTCTAAATATCACAACTCCAAAGAGATTTGGATCTACCGAAACCTGTCAAAATATCCTCCTAACATTCCTTCCTTCATCTTAGAGGCCTTCCTTTGGTTAGAATTCCACCAAAATGAGCCCTATTGATCAAATCAAAATGAAGAACCCAAAGAAGAAAAAAATATTTCTTCACCTCTTTCAAGTTCTTTTCTTATTTCACATCCTATTTCTTTTTTGTTTTGATTATAAAATAATAACTACAGTATATTCAATATAATTTTATGTTTTTATAAAAATTATACAACCATATTTATTATTCTATCCATCTTATAAATTAAAAAGTCACCATACATGTGTACGCACGGCTTACCGTCTCCACGTCATGGTGTAGTTTGTTATTCACACACATCATTATTCGGATGGGTATAATAATGAGTATAACTAATGTAAATAATAAATACAACTTGTTAATGATTATTTATATATGATATACCATCCAATTAAATATGTTTTCAATATCAATATAATGATATTTTCTCTCATGCGTACGTATGGATTATCGTCTCCATGACGCGATGAGATTGATTTCCACATTCACCATTCAATGATGATTACAAAAATATATATTATTAATAAGTATGAAATATATGACATAATAATGCGACTGAAAACATATATATATATATATATATATATATATATATATTCAATTATATCATATTCACTAAGTTCTGTTCAATGTGATATGAAAATGAAAACAACATTTATGTGTACGTACGACCTACCGTCTCCCTAAATGGTGTTTTCCATTTCATATATCAATATCTTATACATATTTATATTCTAAATATTTATGATATGTAAATCTTTTGATATATATTCTAGAAGTAAGTAAATCATGATCTAAATTATATGTTCATGAATAACAAGTTAAAACACATACGTTAAAGAAAGATATTATTACCCAAAATGATTATTTTACATGGAAATCATTATTTATTTGGTATTATAAAGACCTAGAAGAATGATGTATGATATAATAAATATTAATATTGTTCTAGAATAATTTAATAACATACTATGGTCATTATACAGGAGGTTAAAATAACCCTCAACCAATGTAAAGTGCAATTTAAGGGTTAATTTTACAATCTCGTTCTTATCCGAGGAAGTTTTTACCTAAGTATCTACTAGGAAATATTTATTATCCACATCCATATCCCATAAAAGAGTTTTCAAATGGTTAATTTTTAAGGTAATTTTTACTAAAATTCATTTTAAATGTATTAAATATATATTCTACCAAACCTTTCTCAATAATGTCAATGTTATCAAAATGGATTTAAGGATTTTTTATATGGACATGAATGTTTTAAAATGTTAATTCCTTTATAAAGATTAAATGTAGTATGGAACACTTTGATTCAAATCAATATTTTAAATGACTTTTTTATATGACTTTTAAATGATTTTAGGAAAATGGGATATTTCTCTCAAAGACATTTACTAATCATTTGAAACAATGTCAACATCCTTTTCATGGTATTATTATTGATCGAGGCTGATTTATTATGATAAAAATCTTCCATATTTTATTGAAGGTTTTATGATATGTTTGACTGTGGATGTGTTATTTTTATACCAATCATGGTTTATTGATAAATTATTGACATTTCATATGCTGATTTTAATAATAATTTTTACGTTATGTTTAAACCTTTCTATATGTTGAATACATTGGACATAGTAAGTGACAGGTGGAGCCTGCTATAGCTCCTTGATTAATCGGTAGGTCTAATGAGACATACTACTATCTTGGCACAAGGCCTTGAAAAAATCTTATTTGTATTCATAGAAGACGACCTTGAAATTGTCGTTATGAAGTCTGGCATTTTGCATTCTATCATTATGAAATTTGTTATTGATATTACATGTGATTATTAGATAAGAAGAATATCTATCTTCATAAGTAAATGGAATTATTTTATTTATCATTGACATATTTTGATGAATTTTAAGTATAAAAGGACTCTTTTTAGTATTATACATTGCCATAAATGGTTATGATTATTTGAGAAAGTCTCCACTATATTGTTATCCTTACTAAGCGTTTGAGCTCACCCCTTTCTTATGTTTTATTTTCCCAGGATTCCATGAAGTGTATTATGATTGATAAGAAGGTTTAATGTAGGGGATTAATGGCATTATCAAATGATCATTTATATTTTGTATTTTCTAATGTGTATTTTAATGATCATTTATGTAATCTATTATCCAAGACTACTAAACGGATTGGTATTTTGGGACATCATTCATTATAATCAAGACAATGTATTAAAATAATGCACTGACTATGGACTTCTAGGGTTTGGGCGTTACAAAAACTCATCACTTCAAAAAAAACCCCGCATAAACCACACAGAGGAAGAAGAACAATCTGAAAACATCCCACTTCACATTTCTTCTGTACACAATGCCCTTAACAACCACATCCATCATCATCCTCCCAATTCATCCCTCCAAACCCACCATCACAACCACAACAAAAAAAATCAACATACATCCGCTACAATCAACTCCCATTTTAGAAACCATCGGCATACCCACTACCCAAACACACCATACCCATAAAAATAAATAAATCAAAACCTGATTGCAGTCCCACTACATAAAACTCCTCATCCATCCCACAAATAGTTAATATCTCAACCAAAGATTACAATACACCACACAAAAACCCCTCACAATGTTATACACTCAATGGTAGCACCATAAAACCATACAATTCACAACATCTTTATTTAACAAGGATCATGTTCTCTAATTCCAATATTTAATTTAGGAGTGATCACATAACGAGTTTGATACAAGTGTATCTATTTATTTAACCGAATATACTAGTTTAATAAATTTCATATATATACAGTTGTTCAATATAAAACCAAAAAAATGAATTCACAATTCATTTTATATTCAGAAACAAAGACCAGCAATGAATATGATTTTCAGTGGGTGATTATCCTAGACAAAACACAATATCAACATATAACAATGAAGAACATAAGTCAGATTTTCCAAGCCCCACATGTTGATCTTTAAAACGATTTAATTAAACTGATTTAATTAGTATCCTGATATATTGAACTTATGGACATTTATACCCCCAACCTACATGATAAAAAATAAAAAATAAACAAAGGGATCCATACCTAAACATATAGATGATCATCACCTCATCCTTCCGCCAAAAGATTGTTGTGCAAGGCTCCATGGAAACATGATCTTTGGGTGAAACACAAACACATGACTCATCGGGGTATAAATTTTTTGGGATGGATGATATCTAATGTAATGTGATTTTTAATATAATGAAGGGTATCATATTTAGAATGGTATGATCCTATATCAATAGAAGATGTAGTTTCAAAAGACATTAATGGAGGGTCTTGACCATGGCCATGTTTATTGGTCATTAAAGTGCCTCTTGAGTGTTATAAATTTAATGATAGATTTAATATCTCATGAAACAGATTCCAAACCCCCTAAAATAGTTTTAATACCAGTTTTCATCAAATATAATGTTAATGGGGTGAAATTTTGAAAAATAGATAAAACTGGAATTTTGAAAAACTATCAGAAATGCATCACCATTGGGTGAGTAACTCACGAGTCTCTAGTGGGTGATGCACAATTTGGTGATTTTCCATAGTAAGAGTCACAGGAATGAGCTACCTTTGATGAGATACCAGAGGGGAATCACCATTCAGTGATCTAACTTTTAATGAATCAAATCTCAATGAGATAATGTTATGTGAATCACTATTCTGATAGCCAAAATTCAGTGATTCACTATTCAGTGAGTCAATATCCGATGAATCACCACTGGCGACCTCCATCCTCAACTAACAATTAATATTCACCATTGTTACTCACTGGTCCTAACTCACTATTTGATGAATCACTTCCAGATGAGCTACCATTAGAAAAGAATGACTTTTCGGAAACTCTTGAAATGAGTTACTATTACATCACGAACACCTCAGACACTAAATTTTGACAATGTAATGAACATGGGATGTCGAGGATATTACATCATCTTGCTATCAAGATATTGTCTCCCACAAGAAATAAAAAACAACCTCATAAGAAATTGGGTTCTTAAAAATCACATTGTAAGAGACCACTCAAGGGTCTTGGTATAAATAGAACACCACTTCTATTTGTGCACGCTAAGGCCCAAAAGATAAAAACGCTTATATTTTTCATTATATGGACTGAGAACACATATTAAAATAACAGCTACACCTACATATACAACCCCAACATACCATAAGATACACCAAAAAAGCACCAAAATCCACAGAATCCCAACAAATGAATCCTGGAATTCATTACACTTTGTCAAATATTATCTACTTTGGGAGATAAAGTCTCACTCGCTTGGGTTTAATCACATATCAATTAATTCATCTCGATTAGAAATAAGGTCTTCAACTTTTTATGAATTAGGAATTTATCAAATGTCCTAGTGGTAGGAAACAAATCACCCCAAAAGAAACAATGTTCGACATCACATTACAAGAAAATACAGAACAAGGAAAAACTAAAAATAACTATGTTTACTAGTATAGAATATTCTCTTCTCACTCCAAAGTACTCTCCTCCCAGACACCATGATTCCAAAACACAAGAACCAAGGGAATGCTTCATCCAAACATCACAGTCTCTCAGTGATCCCGTATCTGCATTAGTCATTATACAATTGTTGTTTTATCTCTTATAATGATCATTCCATTGTAAATGACATGGTAGTCATCATGAAGATCATGACTCTGTTGAGAGATGTGAATGGAATTGTGGATCCTCACTAACTATGGTGGCATCTCTAACTGGTATGCCACCTCACAATCTCACCCCAACACCATAAATAGTCTAATAAACATCAATGAAATCTTACTCTCTTTTCCAAACCATCATTGCCATGTTGATGGGAAACCTTCAAGAACACATGTTCCTAACCTCAAACTCAAAGTGCCTCCTACTACAATCGACATATGACTTCTACTAGCCATGTACTTATTTCATCTTCTCACATACAAGCAAAAACATATTTATTATAATAAGCACCACCTAAAGGCCATGAATCACAATCTCCACATCCTCTTCCTAACATTTGAGTGAAAAACACATTTTTATGTATAAATCATCAAATGGATACAAGAAAATATATGAGTGGAAGATATTACAGTAACAACACTCTTCTAAGAGAAGAGTATCACCCAAGATCTTCTAATGTTTAAGATGCGTGCCCACAAAATGTCTCCCAATGTCTGTATTTTCCACACTATCTACCCATATGTATGAGGGTTGGAAGTAGTGTTAAGTCATAACTGATTGCCAAAGTAAATCTAATGTTCCCTCATGACTCATGTGGTAAAACATGTATCCCGCACACAGACAATAGACCTTGGAACACCATGCAGCTGTAGTGCCACATCCGTATACATCCTAGCCATGGTATCCACAGTGCCCAACTCCTTAATCACAAAGAAGTGATTCAATTTCAACTTCCAATCCACCACTACCTATATGTCATCGCCTCTTCCCTGGTCCATTGGAAAAACATGTAACGAAAACCATCGAGATGGTATCCCATTTCCACTTAGGGGAATTTGTGGGCTATAACAACCCACTAGGAGCATGAGGCTCAGCTTTCACCTATTAGAACATGAAAAACATCCCCACAAACTCTGGTAGTACCCATTTCATCCTGATCCACCAAAAGGGAACTTTATATCAATTGAATACCTTGGAAACTCATAATTTTTTCAGTAAGGGTTACATATGAAACTCAAATAGGAATCCCTTACACATTGTCATTGGAACAAAGTACTTCCCATGAAACAACATCTAATTTTTAGCATCCAATGATCATCCCTCTTATGCATTATCATGGCAATGTGATCACGCATCACCTCTAAATCCACATCTCCCCACATAGACTAACCCACCTACTGCATTAGAGTATATTTAACATTTATATGAAACAAATAGCATATACCACTACACATTTTTGCATCTGTCTCAAGGAATTAAACTCCCTCATCACATTCCATGCATCTATTTATTCTATAAAGACGGCATCATGTTATATCCTTCTCTAATTACAATCCATAATAATCCCAATTATAATGGTTTAGGAGATCAAAAAATCATATTCATAAACAATATCCATACACCAGCATTGTCAAATGTTTAGATATCGTTAATATAATATATACCTCATGATTATGTGATCTGTGAAGACTACAATGTGATCCCCGAATGAGGTAATGTTTCCACATTTTTTGCACAAACATGAATTCTTCTAGCTATAGATATTAGGTGGAATAGTGATATATGTGGGGAAATTACATTGTATAACCACAAGAGATTACTCCCAACTGTTTCATCAACATTAATCCTATTCCATGATTGGAAGAATAAAATAACACCTTGAATATCACCCCTTCCTCTAGCAATATATGTAATGGAGTATGGACCAAAATCCTATTCAGATAGCCAAACATAGAATGAAACTATTCACTCCACGATAAATCCTGGTCTATTATAGGTAGAGATATCATCCGAGCTAAAAATAGAGAGAAAATGGGTAAAACCCTCCAGTGATATCCCAAAAGATTGAGAAAACTAAAAACCTATACCACATTATTGGGTTCTTCGCATGAAAAAAATGACTCATGTTTTAATGGGTATGCTGCTACACCTTTATATGACACAACCGGTCCAAGGATGTGTACCTATCATGTTCATAACAAAAATTTGGATAAAATACCAAAGAGCTGGTGGTGATGAAGAACCTCCAAGATAATCAAAAGATGATTGGTATTATCCTCCTCTAATATCGAGAAGACCAGTGTTATATAAATCAATACGATGATGAATTGGTCCAAAATTCATAGAAAATGGAGTTCTTGAACATCATTAACATGGATGGTTCATTTTTTACACCGAACGATAGGGTAATGTACTAAATGTTCCCATTCATACACTTAATAAGTTTTCAGGATGTCACCCTTCATCAACATCATATTTTGTTATCTTGACTATAGATATATCTTAGTGAACCATCTTTCTCCTCTCAATTATCCAAAAACATTGTATATCCTCAAGAGAGGTGAACAGTTCATGACTGTTACTGATATAACCTCTGATATTCTATGAAATAACTCATACACGAAGAACTCTCCAACAACGCTATTAACCTCCCCCATTCATTATACCTTAATTCCCCTAATTTCTATTCCAATAAGTAATGAATTGTCTCCACACATCGACTTCCCAACTGATAGATCTGTTAAACGATGAAGGCCACATGTTGACAATCTATGTTGGAAAACAAAACTCTTATCTAGATGCAATAAATAATATAATTCGATGAATACAAATAGTCGAATATGAGAATGAAATCAGAAGTATAAATCCCCATGATATAGATGTTTTCCCATCATCAATCTACATCCTCATCACACATTAAGCATTCTAGTTTGACCTTCGACAATCATACTCAACACTATGAGAATGGGAACCCTCTCTATGATGAGTCCTAAATCATGGACTAGATTTGGATCAAAAAAGGTGTGTGATGATCCCAATCTAATCATAGAACAAAAAAGGGTGCTAAACAAGCAGACCCTACCTTGAACGATCTCCATCCATACTGGAAGTGGTTTCTTCAACAATGTGAAGTATAATATGCATATATATTCTTACCCTCTTCTTACAACCACCTCATTATCCACACTTGAGTCATTGTCACTTACGAACAACCTATGGTTTCCCCCAACCTCCTCTATCTCTCAACTGTGTAGTAGGTGTCGACTATCCCTGCTGTTTAAATGGCCAGGAATGAAACTATTGTTGAGGCGGGCACCAAACCTATCCAACTCCACCACACAGAGCTTGAATGGACACTATTAACTAATTCTATATATTCAAATAGACTCCATAGATGACACACATCATCCCCATGACCATAATAATGAAACTAGGACCTAAATTCGGAAATGATAACTAATGTGGTCGACTACCCCTCTAGCCAAAACCTGGAACCCCAAGCACATGAAACCTACTACACAGAGCAATTCCCAATGAAGAAACATAATGGCTCCCCTCTCATTGTATACCTCGCCACGAGTTCATCCTCTCAACTATCTAGTCCTTCTTCTAGACCTACATGTATTAGAATACATTGAAGGTAATAATCACATACTAGTTAAAAGGACAAAGTGCCTCCTTATGACGTCAGGCACAAGACTCCTCATCTGACAAAAGAGACATAAAAAATTGAAGTGTAACATTGAAATGATTCCCCATCTCTTGTAATGACATACTCCACTACTAAATGGAGAGTATCTCATGTCTCTTATCAACCATAATGGTTGATGAAAGAAATTCATCTCAGAACTCCTTCTCCAAATTGACTAATAGAATGTCATCCACCTTCCTCTCCCTTAGGGAAAACATACACCACAAACATGCAGGTTCCTACATATGGCTCACTCCCACGGGGGCCTAGTACTCCATCAAATTCCATATCAATCTGAAGGTGATCACAACCTCTTAAATCCTACTATCCATATCTATGTCTGAAACAATTCTCTCATACATTCCTAGAGTGTACTACTAGAAATATCCTAGAATTTTTTTTCAACTGATCAATATCATCTACCTAATCAACTCTTTTGTTGATCAACCTTATCATCTGTATGATCCTGCACTTCTAACAATGCACGAGGAAAATGACTAGGATATATGGATGAAAAAGTAAATGAAGGAACGCCTAATACCAAGTAGTATTTAATTATATTTAATGTTCAATTTAACTTATTTTTTATTCAAATTACTTGAAACACCCAAATTCAATAAGAAAATAATCATTATGATTACGTTAATTTTCCTACATTATTTACTACACAAATGGTGTACCCTTACTTGGTAATTTGGTAGACTCATATTCCTTACATTGGATCACATGTGCCTAAAATACGATGTCATATCTAGTCTTCCCTAGAAAATTTCACACACCAAAATTAACTTACAATTTTTTCCTACCAAACCATGCTATCCACATTGTTCATGACTCCAAAATCTATAATATCTCTCAACCATCACCTATGAAAAAATTCTGTCACGACCCCACCACCTAGGGATATGCCTCTTTGGCTATAAATGAATAATGGTAGATTATTACCCCTTGAGTCCCACCTCCATTATTCCCTAGGGTGGTAACCAGCACCATGGGTATGTAATCTAAAAAAATGTAATGCATTATATTTTTTATAGAAACATGATTGGGAGATAAGAGGGTTCATTGAAAATCAACTCCGTGAACTATATATAAAAGTAATCCATATTCCATCCCACATGAATGATGAAAGAAATAATTTGGCAAATATAATTAAATGAATCCAATTTAAATTCCAAAAGTACAAAGCTATGTAGAAAAACAATAATTTTCACAATGTATCTGTTATTAAGGTCCCAGAAGGTCCAAAAAATCCTCCTGGAAAACTACAAAAAGTATTATAACATAGGGTGAACACAAAAGAACACTAATTATGAAAACTAAAATTAGTTTTAATAAGGATTCCATTTATTATTTCAACTTTGTAAATTCAAGAGTGATCATGAAATGAATTAGATACTAAGGAATTCAATTATTTAACTAAATATATGTGGTAAATCTGTTATATATATACATTATTTCAATAGAATAACGAAAAAAACATTCACAAGCAATTCATGATTCCCAAACAAACACCACCAACATCCATGATTTTTAGCGGCTGATTAGGTCATGCAAACCACAATATAAAATGAAAACAATGAATGAAAAAAGACACTTTTCCAATCCGTAATATAGATCTTTAGAAAAATTTAGGTAAATTTATTAACATGGTATCCATCTATCATACACAAGAGGACAACCATACAACCCACCCCACATGATACATATTTGAAAGAGTGATGGAGGGATCCCTACCTTGAGATATAGATGGTCTTCACCACCTCCTAGCACTGATCATGGGGTGTAGAATGCTTCAGGGAAACATTATCCTGGGGTGCAACATAGATGCACGACTCTTCATGGAATAAAGGGTTATGGATTGTTGGTATCCAGAGTAAGATAAATGTACATGGAAGAAAGTGTCTCATCTTTCGAAGGTCTAGATCCTATGTCAATGGATGAAATTTTTTCAATAGAAATTAATGGAAAATCATGACCAGGACTAGATGACATATCTAATTAGGATCCTCCTGGGTGTACAATATATAATAATATTTTTTATATCACCTTAAACGGGTTCAAAACTCCATAAATATTTTCTTAAACTCAATTTATGTCAAATAAAACATTATAGGGGTGAAACTGGGAAAACTAGAGAGCCCCATAATTTATAATAAACATAAGAATTGTGTCACCATTGGGTCAATTACCATAGTGAGTCCCCAGTGGGTGAGGCACCATTGGATGACTCACCATTAGATGAGTCACCAGTGACAAGAGACGAATGGTGAGTCATTATTCAATGAGAAACCATTCGATGAGTCACCAGTTGGTGTGCTTCTATTTACTGAGTCCATGTTTGATGACTCACAGCTGGGGACCCACCATCAGTGAGTCACCATTATGATTCACTGGTGAATGTCACCATAATGACTCAATTTTCCTCACTCATCGATGGAAAACTCACCGTCAGATGTTATATCATTAAAAAACTAGAATTTTAAAAATCTCTAAAAATGAGTAACTATTACCTCCATAACTATTAAATCATATAATTTTGACTATGTAATGTATCGAGGAGGTTTGGTCCATTTGATGATCTTTTCAATTTTTAGAACGAATTCGGTATCCTACCATTTTACATGAATAGTTATATCCATCACCATATATTCTTTTATCGATATTCCAAAGAAATATATTGATGCATCAATTGATGTGGTAGCTCTTCACATATGTTTGGAGTCACAACAACCATAAGTAAATTATAATTTAGTAATATAGAAAATTATAAAAATTAAAAAGATCATGAGAAAAACATGTTTACTTTAGAATAAATTAATAGATATCCACATCGATGAGAGTTAAATATTTTCTTTGATGTATTACCCACAATTTTGTATTGAAAATAAATTTCTAAATAATCAAATACTCAAATTTAGACTTATTCAGACACATGTTTCATCTAACATTCATTATAGGGGATCCATCCATTTTTTATACCCACATTTTAATTTTTTACAATTACTTATGTGATGAATTTTAATATATTTGTTCACCAATATTTTTCTTAAAATTATTATGTAATCATATAAAAACCCTTATCTATAATTCAAGTTAATTAATGATTCAATACTTATAAATATACATTATACTACCCAAGTGATCATGATTTCTAGATTCTGTGGTAATTTTGTTCATTGAAAAAAATCATGAACATGGGATACTAAAACATTATTAAAAACTTCCTTAAAATTATTCTAAAATACCATGTATTTTAAACTATATGGGAAAACCTAAGGAATAAAATATGAATGTGGTGAGTTATAAACCCCAATAATGGGATAAATATTTCAAAAGGTGATTAGTTTTTTATAATAGGGATATAAATTGGGAATAAAATAAATTGGAATCATAATATAAACAAATGAGACATGGAATAGAATGTCAATTATATGATGGGAAATTTTTTAACAATATTAAAAAATTCACCATTAAAATAGTTAGGGAATTATCCCTATGAAATCATTGTGTAAAAATTACCATAATGGAATTTGGTTCACCCCATCTCCCAACATGACATATCCTGATACTAAATATTACATATTTCATTAGAGAGTAATAAATTTCGGAGGGCACTAGTCTCATTTTTTCATTATCATACTTATGTTTTCCACATAGATCATAAATCATTGATAAATTAATAATAATAATTTATCTGTTGATCAATGAGTGTTGACTACTTATGTGTAAATCTCAAATATAATGTATACATTCATCACTACGAAAAACATTGATAGAAAATCAGTATAGTATTCAATACACAATTGGTTTATCATGGAAAATAAATTTAATATTTCATAATCATAAAGGAATAAAATAATCATTAATCATAATGGGGTGATGAGATTGAAATAGGTCTCTCATAAATATGATATAAAATAGTAAGTAAGAGGGAAATGAAAAATAAAACCCCAATTTTTGAAATTTGATATAGATGGAATACGATAAAGATGGATCCCGAATAATGAAATGAATCCTAACTATATTTCATGATTGAAATAGGTGTACAAAAAGGATCATGGAATAAATAATGATAGATAAAGAATTATCTAATATTTTATACATAAAATGTATATTAATGTTAATATTGATGAGAGTGTCCTGACATATGAAAATGGAATGTAAAATACATATCATATGAAAATTTATTTTTAAGAAACTGTATCTTTATTTCAGTTATGGATATAGTTTATAGGTGTATTTGTGAAATGAACAGTATTGGAAATTTTTGGAGTACACATCCTATACTTATGAGTACATTTCATGAACCTAGTTATTGTGGGTAGCAATGTAAGGGCCATGTATCGGTCGAGTACATGACTATGTGGAGTGACCTAGAGGTCTCTTAACGTGGAGGTCGATTAAGGCGTTTACACCTTGTGGAAATTAAATTAAAATTCCATTTCCTTTTCATTTTATTTGATAAATCAGTCAGAGAAAATGTATAATTTCCCAAAACACCTTCCTATATCCCTATATCATTTAGGAGCTACAGAAATCATTGAATCTTCTCGGATCCCCTGATCTCTTCATCTGTTCTCTGAATCAAACACTGTTGATTTTGTTGGAATCGATTCAGTGAGTTCTTCCTTATTCGAGAGCATATCCTCTTAATTTTACTTCTTTCGTGAGATATTCATTGTCAATAATTTTTTAACGTTATTTTAGATCTATAAATTTTTATGTCTAATCCAAGGTTGTGATTCAACTATATCGATCAAACAATGTCGAGGTATGTGGTTTTTCCATTTTCGTAGTTGTCCTTGGATTATATGTGAAAAAGTGACGGATACCCTAGTTTAGGGTATTGCGTGTATTTTAAATTTAACCATGTCAATACCATATTTAGTTTTTTCCATGAGTAAGGGTTTTGATTATAATTTAGGTTTATTACCTTTTATATTTATGTGTTTCCCATGTCTTTTTGTTATTGGATGTTGGTTCTAGAATTTCCAATTAGGCTATTTTTTTTTCAAGCCTTGTGTTGTTAGGATGTTATAGATATTATATGACATGTTTGGGATATGCATTATAGTTCTTTATCCTATTAGTATTTGAGATTTACTTTGGCTATTGGATTTTTTTTTGTGATTGATTGTATTACACATGGATATTAGAACATCATGTACATATAGCATAGGGGGAATTTTCATTTAGGGATTTCCCAGAGTGTATGTTATAAATTTGACCTTGTGATACCCTAGAAAGGACTGATGGTGAGTGACCCCTCAAAGTGTCTATAGTATACCGTTACAAGACCTCGTGGGGAATTGATGTTTAGTTCTTCCTATGATATTCATTAGTTTAGTGTTAAAAGTCCATGGATAGAATTTACGGTGAGTTCTTTTTAGAGAGTTTATGTTTTCATATTACCAAAAGGGTTAGAATATGTGATATTTCGAAGAAGGTTGTTATATCATTATTGATTTAAAAGATAAGTTGAACCAGCAGGATTAGACTATGATAACTTCATAGAGGGTTTCTTATGAATGATTGGTTGAATAATTGATACATGTAAATGAATGTAGTTTGAAACTGTAGGATTGTTTTCTTTTGAGTACGTCTTTGTTTATTACATCAGTTTTAATATTACCTTCTATATATATATATATATTCACATACATTTGGGCATAGATCTCTGGGTGCTGTGCTACTTTGATTCATCTCATGCACTATTTGGGTCATGTTTTTCCTCACAAATAGGTTATATTGTTTATAGTATAGATAAGGGCCAAAGCCCTACTACATCTGGTACATGATTGTTGTAGAGCTACAGAGCAAGGGACCAAGATGAGTATTGTGATGCTACTTTAGTTATTAATTTAATTTTATATTGACTAAGTACTGTATTTACAACATTGTTACTTATTTGGATGTTTTCCTAGTCATATGTGGCATGCCACAATTATATATATCTTCCAGTTGTTTATTTACCTTTAGTCATCCACTATTTTCCTATAATGTGGTATTACTTCTTCCGATGTTGTATATTATTGTAATTCCACTATGTTACTCTCCCAACGAGGGCATAGTTTCCCCACTATAACATCCAAGTACCACGTTATAAGCTGGAATCATTTGGAATTAGAGGATATTTTCTGAAGTCCATGTGACCAACAGGGTTATAGGAAACGTTAGGTGGATCCCAGAAATGAGACATTAAATTATTGAATGGAAATTTTTTAAGAGATACCCCTTAATAAATTTCAACATGGTAACAGGTGTAAATAAAAAATCATGAATGTAATAATGAGAGTGAAATTAATCTCTCATTATTTATATATAAAATTTATATAAAATTGGAAATGTAAGAACATAGAGTAAGATAAGAATCAAGAAATTTATAGGTATAAAAAAATGTTCTTTTTAAAAATAAAATATTGTAAGGTCAAATACATGATTATGAGTCTCCAAATGATAAGGACGAGCTTCTTAAGATCTTTAAGGTGACATTAGAGGACTTTATATAGTGGAGGGTAGAGTATGCACGTGCAAGAAGAATTTTGAGAGAAGAGAAATTGGATCATGGGTGGGTTTATAATGGAAAAATAGAAATTTATTTAATATTTATGTTATGGAATATACATAAAAATGTATCCAAAACCACAAAAAAATCACAAGGGTTTTCTCATGGTTTCTGTAAAATGGGATTTTTTCTCGATCTTTTGTATGTTCAATTCACTACATAATAAAGTGATTCCCTTTCTTATTTATAGGTGAGTTAGATTATTAGTGAAATGATTTCCACATATTAAAATATATTTATTATATTGAAGGATTCATAAAGGCTTTATAAAATTATCCGAATTAACCTAAAATAAAATTATATTAAATTTAAAACATATATTTGGTATCTAATGAATTTTATTATATTTATTACGTAACTTTTTATCATTATGATTTCATAATACAAAATTTATATTTATAGAGTACTTAATTTTTACCCAATGATTTGATTATCTCAGTAAATTTCGAGAAATTATCCAAGGAATACTTCTGATGTTATGAGTAAAATAATAATACTAATTTTAACTAATTTTTTTAAAAATTCAATAATTTTTTTTTAGAAATAAAAATTTCATTTATTTAGAAATGATGGGTTTTTTACAGTAACTGTTTCTAACCCATTATAAAAAATTCCATTTAACTTCAAAAAATATATAATAATTTATATTTGATAATAATATTTAAAAATAATAATTTATAAAAAAATATAAATTTATTTCCATGATATATTAATTAATTAAAATAATTTATTTAATTGAATGATAAAAATGACAATAAACCTATTTGTGTATTATTTTTTCAAAATAACAATCATTTACAAAGTAAGAATAATAGGATGAGAATATATTAATTATAATATAAAAAATAATTTATATTGTCATTATTCTAGGGTCATGATGGATATCCCTTTATTACACATGTAATGTTTCTCTGGGTAAGGTGTGTGATGGTGGTAATTTATATGGGTGGTTGACAAACATGGTTTACACTATGATATGGATGAGCATTAACATATTTTGTAAAAAATTTCTCTCATGAATAAAATTATAGATCTCATCATGGCCTTGGTCATAGGAGAGTCCTAATGGTGCTCTCCCCCTTGGAAGCTCCAATAAATTGGCTTTATAGGGTAAGATCCTATAGGTTAAGGCCATCACTTATTTTTTATGTTTCAATTGGTTTTATCAAACCCCAAACATTAAAATAATCTTGTGACCAATGTACAATAGATATATCCCCAATTGTAATGATTATTAAGGATGTTTTAAATCTAATTGGATATAATGTTACCAATTAAGTGTTTTTTTTCATTAACCATTATTTATAATATGGAATTTAATTTAATGTGCAAGGGAATTTATTTTACAATAGTTTGGGTCATTATAATCATACACCTTAATAAATTTGTCCTTTTATATTTTCATAACCCACACTAAAATAGATTATAGTAACTCCACTTCATCACTTACTCTAGATCCCAATTTGTTTTTACAAAGTTTTTGTTTGTCAATACCACTTAAACCCGGTGAATTTTATTATTCTGTAGAACATTTTTTCAACAATGTGTGATCATCACCAGTTACACCCCATAAGAAAGTTCATTCTCCAATAGAACCACCTATCGATTAAGTATATGTGAGGGCTATAGTATCTACTTTCTCAAGAGAGATACATGGAATACATCAGGTACATGATATAGTTTTTGTTTTAGTGCTAGTCAATAAGCAATTGATCTGATGCGATCAAGAATCTCTAATTGGCCGATGTAACATTGAATTATCATTCCATTATTCCCAAATATCATTACATTAATACATTGAGATTTATATAAGAATAAAATTTATTCAAACATCAAACTCATGTTCTCATAAATTATTGTAAACATATATCTTATGTCTACTTTGAGCATCCATGATGTAATGTTGAATGGTCTTAACCTTCTGTGTTGTTTCCTCAACACTTTTTTGACCAATATGTTTTTCTTCACCAATATCATCCCAACAGGTTTGTGTCATGATAATAAATAAATAAGGGTATAAATAGGGTTACATTTGTATTATTTAGTTAAAATGGTGGTTATAAGTGAACTCGACCATAGGAAGATGTTGTTACCACCCACCCGGGGAGTTCATAGAACATCCTAACATCCTATATTCTAGATTCTAAATACTACTATCATGTTGACTATAATTTTGAGGATGATTGGTCTTATTTATTTTCATCTTATCCTTTATATTATACTCAATACTTTCCATAACTTAGAAGTGAATATTAGTTCTTGGTTGGATACAATTGAATGTGAAACTTCATACAGTCTCACCATTTCTCTGTTGTATATCTATACATGTTGATCCAACATGAAATTTCTCAAATTTTAATGAAGTGTACTTACCATATAAAATGTGCCAACAAATATCAAATATAATTTTTTTATTAGATGTCATCACATGTCCAGGGAAATAAGTCATTAATCATGTTTTCCCATTTCCATTTTGGCATGGGTAATGGTTTCTTATTCCCACAAGACATATTCCTTTCAGCATTCACATGCATACAATCAAGTCACATTGATGAATATTCATTGACATCTTTATTCATATATTCCCTCCAATAATTCTCATAGAGAACTCGATACATCCTTTTGCTTCATGGGTAAATGGAGAACGTTGAATTATGTGCACTACCCAATAGTTCCTTCTTTACCAAATCATATGATGGTAAACATAGTCAAGACCCAAAAATCACAATTCCATTATTAACAAATAAGTACAATGAATTACATTTTTATAGCTTCCACATTCATGTCAACTCCCAAATCATCCATTTGTGCATACATTATATTTTCCAAAAACGACGATTGAGAAATCATTATAATGTATGGATAATGTTATTTCATAGTGATTAAAATTTCAATCCTTTTAATATCTAAGAATATAATACCCTTATCCATTATCAATAATGATAATTCTGAAAGATCCATTCCTCTTATATCAACTCACTCATTAATTTATTTCTAGAGTTGGTAATGAATTGAGTATTCATTGTCCAGGATCATCTCTTACCATCTTCGTAACCGCATATTACACTTTTTTTGTGTGTATATATCTAGGAAGATTTATGGATCCATTTATATTTTACAATTCTCCCATAAGATATAATACAACAATATTTTCCAAGATATTATCACCAAACCAAATCCATACCTTGTGTTGGATAGTTCAATTTGTTAATATTCAACTGCCTTGATGAATATTCTAAAATGTTTTCATTATACATCAAAACAAATCAAAATCCATTCTTGGATGAATCATAGAATATTATGAAGAGTTCACCACTTGTCGGTAGTGTGAACACATGGAAATTGATTATCCTTGTTTTTTATTTTCTGGAAACACGCTTAACAATCATCATTTCAAGAAAACATGAATCCCTTCCAAGTAAGATTTGTTAGAGTGTTTGAAAATCACGAGAAATGTATCAAAAATTGGTGATTGTACCCAGATAATCCAATAAATATTTAGATATCATTCATATATTTTGGCATTAACATATCTCAACTACCTATTTTCATTATGGGTCAATATATATAACATTTTATGTGATGTTATTCCATAATGAAGAGACTTAATTATACCAAATCTCACATTATCTATAATTTTATAAATTATTCTCCCTTCAAAGGGACTTTATTAGAGTCCTCAAATACTCCCCATGATCCTCCATACCTTTAGAGTATATTAGTATATCATCTATAAGGAACGAAACAAAATTTTTACGATAATTCCTAAATAAAAGTGTAATCATGTCGAAGATTATTTCTTGAGAATAAGTGGTTCCAAATTGCGTCACTATGAAATCGTATTATGATTACATTTTATACAAGTGGTTTTGGTGATATATTTTTTCTTCGCCCTTTCTTCATAATACCTCGACTGAACGTCCAACATAGAGAAGTATTGTGCTACAGATATTTGATCCATCAATTATTTAATTTGAAGTTGAGAATATATTTTATTTATCATGATCTAATAGAGGTCATGATTATAGATGAAAAGGTGCATTGACCTATCCTTCTTAATGAGGAATATAGGTGCACATAGTCATGATGTTGTTGGTTGGGTGAAACCTTTATCCATATTCCTATACATTTGAATCTTCATATCGATATATTCCAAAAATTCCATTATATTAGGATTCATGGAAATTGGTAAACATAAATTATAAGCATGATTGAAAATTTAACCTCTCCTCTAGGAGGAAGACAATGAAATTCCTCTAGAATCCAAAACACGCATTCCGCCACAATAGGCGTGTCTTTGAGGGTGACTCTTTCTATAAAATCAATAACATGACCTATATATTATTTTTTATTGTGATATAATATCCATGTTTTATAAAGGATATAAAATCATTCATCTTCCTCCTTGTACTTATACAAAAGAGGGGGTCAATTCACTATACTAAGAGTGATTTCATTCTAATAGAAATTTGTGTTGGATCTGTATTGGAAAGCAAATATATTTCGTGAATTGCATAAAATTACACCAAAGGGAGTATGAAAACGATATATGGGAGTTTAATTTGTAAAATTATGACATGAATGAATTTTTATAAATAAGATTCATTAACTGTCGTCTGTTCTATTTTCATTGAAAAGTATACTTCTATGCTTTGAGGTGGTGTAAGAAGACTTGTATTAAACATTTACGATATGAAGGAATGTGTAGAACTAGAATAAAAAATATTTTCTCTATACATTAATGAATAACTATATTACCTATAACCAATTCACTTTTAGGATCCAATTCATCTATAGTGATAGAGAGATCATTCACTTGTTGCTTTGGGTGGGGGGGTGTCCTTTAAAACACATTTCTTAGTGAATTGGATTGAAATTTTCTATATACCCTCATAGTTGAGGCAATAGAAAATGAATTGTGAATTAAACAGAGAATTAAATTCTTCTGAAGTATTAGTTGGTATATGTTTTTAGTAATTTATTGCAAAGAATCCTTCTACCCCACACCTAAATTATATCTTTGTTCCCCATAGAAAATTTCTATGGTTCTTCTACCCACACCATTGGCATGTGGGATGTTGAAATTTATTTCCATCGATAAATTTACCTATTAGACCACTAGAATTAAAATCCACTTTATTCTACTTATCCCAACGGTACCATTGAGATTAACCATTATCTATTTTGACTATGAGTTTATATCAGATAACCTCTCCGTATTTTTCAATGTCACAGATTCATATTTATTTTGACAGACTTCGTTGTTAACCTAGGAAAACAAAGACCACATTTCATTCAGTGGTATAGAAAAATCTAGAGGAATATTGTTTATGTCCATTGAGGATTTACAATAAAACCCCAATAAAATTATTTAATTTTATGTTGAGGGAAAGGTAATAAAATTCGATTTTTTTTAAAAAAAATTATGAGGAAATTATTTTCGTAAAACAATTTAAGGAATTCATTCCACTCCATCGCATTGATCTCTTCCTCAATCTTCATATACAAGATCGATGTCTACCACATATTAGTATATACCTCAAAATGATAAACTACAAGTACAAACATATCTTACATAGTCCATTGACTTAAGGACAAGATCTTCACAATGGTATGGATATCCAAATGGTCCAGGGTCCGGTCAACCAGCCATGAGAAAACCTTATAAAAATAACAATAAAATAGAAGCATTACAAGTGGTTATTATAAGTTTTGGTGTGTAGAATACCACATATGTCTTCCTGCACCATAGGAATACAAAAATCAATAGTTACAAAAAACCACATCTTATCCATCTCGGAATTTTCCTTTTTCGATAATGCATTCGTAACTTGGTTTTCTTCTCGATAAGCATATGAGATCGAAAAAATGATTTTTCAAAAATTATTTGAACACTCACACCAATGTGGCCAAATTTTCCAAGGCACTCTCTGGATTCTTGATTTTAATTCCTTCACAACAATTTAAGATTCAGATTCAATCCATAAGAAGTTCCACTTATATTTAATTTCATACTGGACACCATACACAATTGCCCATAATTCTTCTTTGTAAGCCACACTAATGCTAGTGTAATGGTAGATGCATCCCTTGACAAGGCCACGATAGGTTTGAAAAAACACCACCACAACCCGAGAAACCTAGAAAACCTATGGCCAAGATTTCAACATTATCCTTGATCCATGGGGTAATATATGGGACTTATCTTATGTATTTGAGCATTTTGGGCTTCCTTATCCTACCTGCAATGCCCAATCATCGAACGATGTCAAGATCTTCAAAGCCTTTGGACATTTCACCTGCTTAAATAATGGAGTATTCATAAACATCCCTATGAATCATCATCTTTCCAAAATATATAGATGGTTATTGGATATCAAAAGTAGTTGTATTCCTTGCATTCTAGGATACAAAAAAAACTATTGCAGTAGCTGCAAGAAGAACGTTCTATATTTTCTCAGTTCGGCCAGAATTTGTGTGTAGTTCCATATAATTTTTCACTCACATTTGATTATGAAAATGCATTACAAATAAATATCCAACCTATTCCCACATGTGTTGAAAAAATTAGATTTTTAAGAATATAATATTAATATATTCCTCTACCATGAGGCATAAAATGCATACTGACACCATGTGTTGTCTAGTCTTATGAATTTTTTCATGAGTGGCTAATCTGCGCTTCCATATTCTCTAGATAAGAATAATATTTTAATGTAGTATGAAGGAGGAATTAAATTTCATAATCCATGGTGTTGATCTATTGAAAACCCAACAATTGATTTTATAATAATATCTTTAACTGAATTGACCAAAACAGTTACATATCCATATCAGGATGTAACATTCCACGAAGAAGTTGATTTGAATGTCCATCTAAGCTTCAACAGGTATCAAATGGAAATGAATTTTAAAATGAATGAAAATATTATCAATGGTCATATACATAAGACAAATAAAAATATTGACAAGGGTCGCATGTGGGCTTCCATGCCAATTATTGCGCGAAAAGTTGAGTGTAGAATTCCTTCTCACCATCCATTGAACCTCCTACACAATATTATTGAATCACTACATAAGTTCTTGCCACATAGAGGGTGTAAGAGAAAATTTATATCTATTCTATTATTTCACTTTAAACCTTCTAGATACGAATCCATCATGTGCATCATTAGTGAGAATATTTCTTGTTAATTTCACAATAAGGCCATCATTGAATAATCTAACATCTTTGATCCCAAGGCCTCTCATTTAAATGGGCTTCATTCACTCCATCCATGCAGTGCTTCTCATCAAATTTTCATAAATTGAACAAGACCAAATGAAATTTTTAATCTTACCTTGAAGCTCCTTGATGAGCCCTCTAGGCCACCTGTAGAGGGAGAAAGAATAAACTAATTTTAATGTTATTACATAGTTAACATGTCATAACCTTACAGGATGGGACATTTCATTACCATTCCAGGTCTCCATTGGACCTATAATATTGCTGAATATACCTTCAAGGTACTGTCGTCAGACATTACCCCAAAATAGAAGGTCTCCAAGATTATAAAACAAGATAGATCATCTTCGAACAAAAATATTAATGGCTATTCGTTTTTTTACTCACTATAATCCATTTCCCAAAGGAAATAAAATATTTTTCCCAGTTTATGGCTTGACTTGAAACCTCTTCATAATTCATAAATAGGGTTTTGAGGAAAAAATAGTCTTTTTTGGTAGCTTTCCCAATAATAAGAATATCATCATTATAGAGAATCTGTGAGGGAACAATGTTATATCTTTCTGCATTGAATTATCTGTAAAGACCAGCGTGAGTGAGGTCATTAAGGAATTTTCTGAAACAGTCTTCAGAAATTTCATATAAATGTCCTGAGAGTAGATCACCCTGATGCACACCCTAGAAAATAAAAAATATTCCTTTGGGAGTGTTTTTAATGAAAATGTACAGCTTTTCTAAGTTGAGAATTACATTAATAATCATGATTAAATCAATAGAGAAACCGTATCTCCCAATAATATCAAAGAGGAAGCTCTATTTCAATGTATCAAAATCATTGTAAATGTCAATTTTGAGTGCAAAACTCCCCTCCTTCACCAACATTCAAATTAGATTAATGCCTTCTGAGGCTGTAAAAAAATTGTATGTTACTTCCATGGAAAAAATTAATCTAGTTTATAAATATGACATGATTCATTATATCCCCTTCCTTATTTATGATAGTTTTTTTTATCAGATTGGGAATGGTATTCCCTAGAGAAATTGGTCTGAAGTCCTTGATATCATGGGCATTCTCTTTCTTATGTAGAAAGTCAATGAAGTTTGCATTAACTCAATGAGACATTGAGCAGTGATTGAGAAACTCCTTGATTAAAAAATTTATGTCCTCCTGTAAGATATCCTAGTATAATAAAAAAACTTGTTAGTGAATCCAACAGGGACATGAACACTTTCTATATAAAGGGAGAGGAGGTTTGATTTAATGTATTCCTTGGAGAGAGCCTTAGTAAGAGCTCTATTATGATGATCATTAATACGAGGAACAATGTTATCAATCATCTTATGTGTTACATCTCGCCCATCATCAGAGTAGAGACCCAAAAAATAATCGACAAAGGCTTGGGAGATTTCAGCATCAGAGTTATGGTGTTGTTCAATAATCTTAATGGCCTTTAAGACCAAGATTTTATCTCATCTCCTTGTGAAATCTATGAAATAGTTTGGAATTTTTATCACCATCCTTTAACCATTTCACACTCAATCGGTTTTTTGTCATCCTATCCTTTATTATTAAAAGGTCATCATCCTTTTGGCAGGACTAAATTTATTACCTGTATAGTGAACTCTGATATTTATTTCTTTTTTGAAAATATGTAAGTACAACTTCATCTTATTTAACCTCCATGTTTAGCTTAGAGAATGTTTTCTTACTCCATTGCATGATTAAGTTTTTAATATTCTATAACTTGGAGTCCATAATATAAAATGGGCTATAGATTGGATCAATCTTCCATGATTGAAGCACAATATTTATCCAACTAGGATCAAAAATCTATCCATTATTAAATCTGAATGGAATAGGTGACAATTGTACCAAACATTTAGAAACATTGACTAGGATGTGGTTATGATATGAATGATGATTCGGGGGAGTTAATCTAGAGACAGCATGTGCACCACATATGTCATCCATTTGAACAAAGAATCTATCGATCTTACACGCCTATCTTCGATTTATAGTATACTAAAGCCAAGTGAATTCAGCACCTGCAAGAGGACCCTATACAATGCTACAACGATCAATGAAAGAAGATAGTTCTGCATATACAATTCTGTTGAAGTGGACTCTGGTTTTCTTCTCAGGCTTCAAAATAGTGTCGATGTCACTATGAATTATCCATTTGCATTTATTTGTAGTGGTACCTATAAGATCATTCCCAAGCTCTCCACTTTTTATGCACGATGTAGAATCCTACACAAATGAGATTAGAAACTCATTCCATTAAATGTATAATATGACTTTGATATTCTGAGGTGACTTATTGAATGAGATATTTCCAACACATACATGAGAAATCACCCAAATATGATCCATGGTGAGGTATAGGGATTCTGAGAAATGAATTTCTAACCAAGAGATTCCCATTTGAAATTATGCCATCTCTCAAATTGATGTTTTGGTTCAGCCATACATAAATCTACAGTTTATGGACCAAGATAACGTGTCTATGGGATTTGACCATTAGGTAGTCACTAGCCCTTAACAGTTACAGTATAAAATCTGTATTGTTGAAGAGATTTAACCCTTGTTTTAGGGCCTCTTATATGTTCCATTACATTTGGATCTTTATTGTTTTTTCATTTTCTTTCATTCCACCCAAGCTGGGAAGTGTTCATGTTCATTGGATCTTTGATGCCTACATCTGATGGGACCCCCTATTTTTTGGAGAGATCCCAAAGTTTGTATTTGGGATTTCCTCCGGTTTGTCAGACCAAAAGACACCATCTAATGGGGAAAACGTGTTAAAAAGATGCTCCATTCTAGTAGATTTCTCCGTGGATCTTCTTCTTCGATAAAAATTAGAGGAAAGTACATTATTAAATTACCATTATATTTTAATGATATCAACATGATGTTCCATATCAGTGTTTTGATTCAAATTCAATGAATGCTCCGGTCCCTCCTTCTTGCTGGGCATTATCAGTGGCATCAAGAATTCAGTAGCTGGTTGAATGGCTTGCTCTAAAGGTAGGTTTGATGACACAAAACTATGATACCCATCTGCCTCATAAAGATTAATGTTTCGTGAATATGAAATTCAAGGAATCAGTCTACTTATATCCATAATTTTCGTTATTAACTGTTTAGATTTAGCACCTGAAGTATCATCCAGTGATGCCCCATCAGTATGTTAGGGCTGCATGACATCTGTACGACCCTTGTCTTTCATGAATGCGACATTTTCATTATCACTCATTCCCTGTGCTACAGTTCTGGAAGTATCATCCTCTACAAGGGCAGCCTCAGTCCTTCTATCCCTACTGAAAGGGTTAATGAAATCCCACTGTGGCTTGGAAGGTATAATTCCTTTTTCCTTCCTTCTACTGGAAGTGGCATCATGTCCCTTTATCTTGAAAATTTTGCATCCAGTTCCATTATATATTCAGAGATATTGTGACCAAATTACTTGGAACCCATTAATGATTTGGGTTTCCTCTCATATTGGATTTCGAGGATAATTTTATCATCTCTAGCTGTAACAATGCCCTCCTCCATTGGAGTACTAGACATATCCACTTACACAAAAATTCCGGGCATAGTTTCCAAACCATGGATTTTTTGTATTCTAGTCCATTCAGATCAGGTTTCCAACCAAGTATACAATGTCTCATAATATTCTTGGATGCCAATACTGTCAATAGAGCCGACAAATTCTAAACCAAACCTCTGTTAAGGCATTCATAACATTGTTTGGATCAACATTCCTATACCTCTCCTAGATTTTCATGAATCCATGCTTTAAGTCCATAAATCCTTTACTATAGTCCCTTATCTAAGTGTCATCTAATGGGAATACCATGTGATAATACCTACGACCCATGGATGTCATTTTCCATTAATCAAACCCCCATAGATCTGAAATCGGTTGTGTGAGATCATGAACCCTCAATGGCTTTTCTACATTCCCACTGTCACCGTAGCAATAATAGAGTGTTTACATATGTGTACTTGATCCTCCAAAATATCTTGATTCAATGATACATGAGTTATGTTCCCCTTATCGATGATTTTTTCTGGAGGGGGAATATCAAAATCTATGAAGGCAAAGAAGTCCGAAAATTTCATGACATCAGTTACATTTTTTCTTGGTGCATCAATCATATAAGATATAACCAATTAAGGTTTCACTACATGTCGAATATCTCCTTATGTCAAAGATCCTCATTTAGATTTTTGTATTTGGAGTAAAAGCTTCCATTGATGACGATTCGGCCAGTTTCAAGGTTTTCCCCTTCCTTACCATAGATCCATTGATCCACCCTCTTCTACTTCTCAATGTTATGGATACATTATGACTTGATTAAGGGATCAGATGATCCATTGATGGTGTGAATCATTTTCACATAAATCACTTAATAGCTACTTGATATCACTTATAGTGGTTTTGAAGATCCTTTTAAACATGGTTTCTATTCTGACCTTGTGTATCTTGAGAGAGTATCATGATTTTTTTTGATTCATCCTCCCAATAGTTTGGGATTACCATTGGTACAGTTATTACATTTCCCTTATCATTTATTTTTATATGATTCCTCATATTCTTGTCAATTAGAAGCAACAAAAACAAAAAAATTTATGATTATTTTAATATATTAAACACGTAATGGGGATTCAATTGAAATAAATATTATAACATATAAAATACATTAACATAATTAATTTATGGTTTTTTAGGATTCAATCTATGTTATCAATCATTTATTTCCTCATATAAATTCTTGTTGAAATTTTTTTTTCCCTGTATAGTGGTTTATAATGTTATTATGAATTTTAAAAGTCATTTTTCTAGTTCCTGTAAAACTAGGTGTGCCACATGGCTTGTTGTCATGTACTAGGATACACCATGTCAGGCTCATCGTACCTTGTTAGAGTTATTACCCCGAGATACATCCATTACATATCCAAGACCACTTATAGAATCAAACATGGTTGTATTTTTTAGATAACCCAACTACTCTATCCATACCAAATTTTATGTGTGTTTTATTATTCTTAGAATTATTCATATTTATTTACAGTATTTTTATTAACACTAATACAAAGAATAACTAAACATTTTCTCTAATACCAACTATAACAACCCAAATCTTAATTTAACATTATGTTATTATTTGATACATCGAAGTATCAATTATAAAACCCAATTTTTCAATAATTACACTATATTTTTGTATTAATAACTTAGTATTACATCATGAACTTGTGATAGAATAATATTATTGAAAATATCATTAACATGTTTCTAAAATTCAATGGATTTTTATAACTTTAAGGGCTAACTCATGGAAAAACAGAAGAAATGTGTGAGATATAAAGACTATTGATGGAATAAAAAAATAATATTGTGATAAATGTTAATAAAATATTCATATAAATGGGACATAAAAAATGGTTATCATATAAAAGAATAGTGACACATGATATAGAATAATTATCATAACATGTTAAATGTGTAAATAAAGTAAAACACAGAATAAAAAAATAGGTCACAGTTAAACTACCAAAAAATTGGAGGGAGAGTAAAAACATAAATTAGGTTCAATCCAATTCCCAAAGGTTTGTATCATTATACTAAACATTACCCAATGCATTGGATCACTATATATGTTTGGTCGCACCTGTCACTTTCATTCCATTCTCAAGCATATGTGTGCCACATCGATCATACAATAAGGATTTATTCATAATAAAATTGTATTCCACAATAAAATTTTGTGAAAAAAATACATTTGTATACCAAATAACAATTATATGGGAATAAATTTCAATAACCTTGATAAGAAATGTGTACCGTATTCACTACACAATTGGTTTGGAATAGAAAATCATGGTGATATTTCTCCAACGTAATAGAATCACTTAATGATTCATACAAAATATTTGATGAGAGATAAAGGGATCTCTCATCAAAGAGAAAAAAAATGGGTAGTGATAGTGACATGTAAAAACATATCCCAACATTATTAAATAGAAATAAAAGGGTCAATGTAATGAATAAACATCAATAAGAAGAATAATCCTAAAAATATTTTGACATAGTAACAACTTTATTAAAAGTGTCATACGAGGATTAATATGAGTGAAGGGGGGATCCAATAATTTATAAATAAAATAGAAAATAATCTTAATATGATATAATTTACCCCACTATATGAAAATTTAATTTAAGATGCATAAAATAATTGAAGTGCAAGAATGTAAATGAAAAGACATATATGCATTTAGAATTTTTTTTGATAACATATCTATATAAAGAATCAAAGAATTATTCCTAATAGTTAATATAAGATTTTATTATACATACAATAAATAGGAATTAAGGGGGATATGTGAGAACTTATCCCAACATATGTAATAGTAAATTCATAGACATAAGAAAATATGATGTTGATAAAAAGATTACAGTGGAAGATGCTTTACTTCATTGAGTGACTCTAATTGATTGGTATGGATTCTTAAGATCTTGGTGATCTTTTTGTTGAATCTAGAGAGTGAAGGGTATTGTATCGAAACGATCCAAGGAATTTGAGACAAAACAAAAGTGAAAATGGGTGTGCTTATTTATGAAAATAGGAGGATTTCATTATTATTTATCTTTTAGACACTCTATAATTAAAAAATCAAACTGAAAAACAATCCCAAGTTTGTTATTCATGTTTTCTACCAAATGTAATATTTTTCATTAATTTATTACTCCCATGTATGAAAAAATTAAATAATAAACATTCTTACATGCAGGAGAGTCATACTCTTAATGAAATGATTTTGAAATGATAAAATATATTAATGGTTTTTGAGGATTCATAAAGGCATAATAAGGTGAAATAAATAAAAATAAAACAACATTATCTTAAAATAAAAACATATATTTGTTTATTAATACCATTTATTGTATTTATTTCATCACTTTGGTGACATGATAATGTCATAATACACAATGATTATTTATACATTATTTAATTTCTACCCAAAAATTTTTCTGTCTCATTAAATTATGAAAAATTTACTATGGGATAATTTAGAAAGTATCATTTCAAAAATAATATTAATTTTATCCATATTATTTTTAAAATAAATGAATATTATATTTTATAAAAAAATTCATCATTTATTAAAAACTATACTTTTTTTAAATCATAATTTTCTTACCCTTACAAAAACATTTATTAGACCTCATAAAAATTATAAGATCATTTATATTTGATAAATATATTTAATGATAAACTTTTATTAAAATATTACTTATTTTATAAATACATTCAATCCAAAAAATAAATTCATTAATTTTTTTTTATTTATAACCAAAAATATATTTTCTTTTATAAAAAATTTAATATCATTTATAATGTAAAAAGAATAGGATGAAAATATAATAATTTCACTATAAAAAAGGATGTAAAGACTCCTATTACTATAGTCTTGATACAGATCTCATTAATACACTAGTACATTCCCTACGGGTAAGGTGCCCAATGGTGGGACTTTTAGGGGTAGTTTGGTGAATATTGTTTTGGTCTTGATCTCGATGATCTTGAATTCTCTCATAAATGGTTTCTCTCATTCTTATGTTATTGGTTATCAGAAAGGAAATGGTCCTGGGATTTTTCTAGTGATTTTTTCTCCCAAATAATCTTTAATAAATGGGAATCATTGGGTATGATCCTAATGATTTAGTCAATTACTTCTTTTGACTCTTTAAATTGGATTTTTCCTAAATATATATTTATATTAATCATACTATCACTATTCCAAAATCTATATCAGTAAAGGTATTGACTCCCAACCATATTTTCAATTCATTTCGATATAATAGGATAAAATTATCATTTTTATTAACAAAATAATTCTAATGGGCGAGTGAGAAACCATATGTTTTTAACACCCCAGACGAGAACCCCACTCAGAAGTGCTATGTTCTCAGTGGGTCATAAGGCCTCATGAGAATCTCAAGAAATGAAAAAGGACTCTATCAAGAATAAAATTACTATATGGGTCTATTTTGAATCAATTCCCTCTTCACCAAAGGGTATCATAGTTGAATAAAAAATGGATATAAATAGTGGTAGCAACAACGTATTTAGATAACAGATGTAAATTATGGATGATATATATAGAAAAAAGTTTCCACATTTCAAATATTGTATGATAATACCTGTAATAGGATTAAAATAAATCTTCCAAAATATTTACACTATAGTCATATACAATACATGTTACAAAATGAAATTAGGTCAAAAAGTATCGTAGCCACATCACAATCCTCAGTGGGGTCCCATTCATTCATGATCCTATTTAAAAAATCAATTAACTATAGAAAGGATTGTTCCATTTTAAATACGTAAAATCATATAATATATATGGGGAAAAGGTGGACCAATCATGGATTGAGATATACTCCCCGTAGGCAACAACCCATGGTCTATTATAATATATCACTGAATACATATAACACGTTTTCATGCAGTATAACAATAAATAAATAAATTTCTCCAAGTAAAATTCTTATATGTATTGTTTCTCATTTAATTATTCTAGACCAAGAGTCCCCAATGTAATCACATGATTCCAAGGATTCTAAAATGTCATCCTTCAAGTATAATGAATGACCTAATACATTATTTTTCATTAGAATGGCAGTCGAGTCATAAATTCATTTTTTTCAACATTTAATTTTAAACCCAGGACCATCATTTCAATTACTATCCTGGAATTCAAGTATCTCAATAGGTATAATATTTTACAACAACCTACACATCTATCCCTAGTGACCCTCTCATGAAACTGGTATCACTTTAGGTGTGGTATAATGTTTATACCATACGATTCCATCCTTAGCGGTCCTTAAATTAAATGATAAGTTTCATTTTTGACATATATGTTCAGAATATGGTTATGAATCTATCCATAGAATCTTTCATATAGATCTATGTATCCCTCATCATATATGTAATTCCTCGTGATTTCATCCATGGAATCCCTTATTTCGATCCATGTTTCACAAATGGAATAAACATGGTTCAATGTAATTGAGTCATTCTGTGGCATTATAAAATTAATCTACAAATAATCCAAGTCCCTTAGCCATTCAAACGTTTATATTAAAAATATAATCAATTTCATTAAAAATTCCATGGTAAAAAATAATGAAATAATAAAATATAACACCCCAAAGATGAATCATTTATAGTACAAGTTCATAAGTATTTTCCCTTACATTTTAAACATGGGAACATTAGATATAGAAACCATATCCTACATAAAAATATATTACATGACTTAGATATCAATTAAATCACACGGTCCTATAGTCTAAAATAAAAAATATAGATTAAATTAAAATTTACAAAATATATGTATTCCCAACTAACATGGGAATTTCATTTTATGAAATACAAGTGATTACAAAATAGTGGTAAATTGTCACGGTCAAATCCAACCCATACATTATGCTAACATTACTTAAATTTATATCCAAATTCAATTTAAATCAATTGAAAATATAATTATAATTATCAATTAAAATTAATCACTCCTTGTCAAAGGGGAAAATATCACACTAATGGTGCCCACGTAAAAAAGCCATCAAATTTATAATTGTTAAAAAAACCAAAGGGGTGTTTAAAATCAAGGTACTTATCCTAAAATTAAATCTGTTTTTCTATATAATCACTTATAACATTACTAGAAAATCTAGACTTTCAATTTCATTTAATGAGAGATCTATAAATTGGGTGCACGACATGACTGTATATATAAAAATTCTGACATAATGTGAATTTCAGGATACCAAACACCTTCGGTATGATTCTTATTTCTCCTCATGTATATGCTCTTTCTTCAAGTCCTTTTGGATAAAATTCATAACAATGCATAATTCGTGAGAATTAAGGTAATATGAGACTAAATAAATATTGAATCACTAATGACTGTAAGAATCAACAATGGATTGAAAGCAATTTAGATCATACAGTTACAAATATGATGATAATGACTGCCTTTTAATCCTAACTTAGATAGAATAGTCAGTGCCAGAACTACACTAGGAACTATATTGGAGCTCGCAAAGGCATAAAAAGCATCCCATGGGAGAGAAACTGTATTTATGTTTTTAAAATGAATGTTATTTTAATGAAAATTATTAATATTCCCCAAAACAGCAGGGTCACATGGTTTAACAACATGTTTTTTCAAATTGTGTGTAAATCATGAATTTATTCTTGTAGACCAAGGGTAACCTTTACATTTACCCCAAATACTTTAATAACCATGCTTACGTTGTAAAAAAAATACTCTTTTAAGATTTTCTATAATTCTAGCCCTTTCCGCAAAACCATGTAACACATCTATTATGGTTTTCACTAACTATGTGGCCTTTAATATTCAACCAAAACTTGGGTTCCATGTTACAAAACAGCTTCAGACACCTCTGAGTACTCTATCACCATAAAAACAATATATATTATTATATTTTTGACCATTTAAATAGATAAAATTAGATAAAACTGTGAATTCATATTTCAAATAAGAACCAGTTCCTTATAAAGTTCACTGGAATGAAACATTTATAGAGACAAAAAAATCATTAAAGGATAATATAATTCAATTATAAATATTTTCCATATATATCTTCTGGGAAAATATTATTACATATATGTTGGTGTCATTGTTCATGAGGTCTTCAATGTGGAATACCATTTTTTCTTATTCTTGAATGTACTGATCTTGGTTGATCATCCCTTCATTGAATACTATTATTAGTATATGATCCTACATGTCAATAAAGGAAAACATCTCATGGGTAATGTCCCTCAGTATCATCCTCCAATAATTTGATCAAATTTCACCTATGTGGTATTAATCCCTAGAAGCTCATACACTATTTCTTCATCCGAATTCCTAACCAACACCATAACATCCGATGAAAGCCTAACTTCCTCCTCTGCCATCCCAGTTATAACTCTCTTGAGGGAAACAAACAAGTCATTTGGTGAACCATTACAATTATAATTATAAAAAACATTGGAATCACAATTCAATAACTTGGATATGAAATTTTTGGAGGATCTAGTCACCATTGATATGGGTAAATATGAATATTCCTTTAAAATCTTCCTATTTCATTTAAAACACATCCTACTCCACTATCTATGAATACTTATAACTATAAGAATGCATAAAATGTCCTATAGTAATTTCCCTAAATATTCATCAATGGAATCATCACCGCGTACTCCATTATCTATCTAATAACCCTATCCCTGATGTAAGTCAACCACCTAGCCCGATCCTTAATTCACCAATAAATCATGGTAGTTGTGAAGATTAATGGATGGACACTCCTTCCTCAGGCTTACCCTAGTTGAATTCCAACACTTATAACTTTATCCTGAAACATTCCACGTGATGGACCACACCCCATTACTACATTATAAAACCCAGTATGACATGTCTCTCCATATCAGTATCCGCCTCTTCATGTGGTGTCATACCCATTAATCACAATGTTCACAAAAGATCCTTCCCTGAGGGTCTATGCACATCCCTCAAAATCAACATGAGACTCTACATCCATGTTGATATCGCCACGAGCATCACCCAACAAGGAGAACCTCAGTTGTATGATAAAGAATCAGGAACAAAAAAATTTAATAAAAAATCAATGCCCACTAATATCGAAGGGAAATTCAAAGAATGTATGGGAATTCCCAGATCAGACCATAATCGACTAAAGAAATCAGAAACCAAAGTTCTTCATTCATCTGTCTCTCATTTCAATACCGTCACCTTATATAAGACTAAGAAACACCCATCTCTCATTTCCAAATTTGTCATTAACAAATATCATGGCCCAATTCCTTGATACTACCTTCTCTATGTTAAAATATATGTTTTTCTTTAATAATATATACATATCTATAGATAGTTTACATGTGACCCATTTTTTTAAAATTAGGGAAGAACGATAATGATGATCGAAAATCACATGATACATACATATAAAGACCTCCCCCACTGAAATATAAATATACTAAATTGGGAATTTTGGGAAATCAACTTCCACATATATAGACATAGAAGCTAGGTGAGAAAATGACCGAGTTCTTCTATAGGATAAAAAACAACTATCTACTAGTATCCCTAGAATTCACATAATATATGGGTGTTGAACCTATAAATCATGCTCAGAGAAACTAAAAAAAATCGTTCTGATTGGGATGTCATGTTTTAAATGGATGTCGTATATCCATCTAAAGAGATAGAGCTGGGAACAGCTGAAGCTGTGAGGGGAACTGTACTAAGCCTTGACAATGTCTTCTTCTGAAGTGAATATTATCATTGTATTCTATTTATCAAGAGGTCCTGTCATTTATTTATCATACAAACCCCAAGACAAAAAAATAAAACTTTAAAAATCATCCACTGAAGGATTTGACTATTTGATCCATGAAATCAACATTAGATTCAGAAGATCCTAGGGCTCATTGAACTCCATAGATGAAATCGATACATGTGTATAATACCTTAATAGATCTGGGAATTTAGGGCTAAGAGCTCATTTAGGGATGGTGGAGAGAAAATCTAGGTTAGAGATTGTGGTGAAGAGTGGGTAGAATCCTCAATGATTGGGGAACCCCCCCCCCCCTACAGGAGGGTGGGGGTGGGACCATCACATCATCCAATGCTATCATAAAAGGGGGGATACCATTTTTCATAACCAAGTCCCCAATCCTCCAGGTAACCATTAATTAATTGGTCATAATGAAACTAAATATTTTCATGTGTTCTTTAGGAGCATAATACGTAATAATACATTTAACTTAACAAGAAGGGTTATTTTATTTATGATCGTTTGGGAAATTATTAATAATTACAACCCCAAAATATCAATAACTATATATAACAACCACATTTCAATATTTTTTAATCATCTAAAGCCTTTAAATTCAAAGAATTATAGACTAATCCACATGACATCATAATTAGAATGACATTTGAAAAAATTATTTTAGAAAACATACCTAAATTCAGTCTATATGTAACAAATAATCTAAATTAGTTTCATGAAAATTGTAGCCATGTTATACTAAATTGAATCATCTATGATGAATATTCACCTATTTTATTTGACATCAATATATGTTGAAAATAAACCATTTGATTCTCAATCAGCTACATAGAGAATCATCTACATGATTCTGAATCATCCAAATTAAAAATTAGTTATATGATTCTATATCATCTATGTGAAAAATCATATGTGGATTCTCAATCATCATTATAGAAATTCAGTTACATGAATCATTTATATATATAGTAACTAAAATTAGTTATGTCAACCATTTGGCTATGTAATTCATTAAATTATGTTTCTGGATTAGGTGCATGATTCTCTTACCAAGTAAAAAGGGATGTGTTAATCACCTATGTAAATTTACCTTCCCCAAAATTGGTATGTGATGAAAAAATATACTTAAATCATCCCTTTTCAAAATTAGACATGTAAAAAAGATATTCACAGAAAATCATATCAAATAACCTCATTTATACTTCATCCAATATTAAAAACATATTCCAATATCATGAAACATTTTTCTATTGTATATAAATCCATAAATATGTTTAAGAAATGTCAGGAAAAATAATTTTTTGATACAAGGTTGACAAAAAATACAAAAAAACATAACAACCAAAACTACATGTTCTTTAATATTTCTCATAAATATAAAATAATACATGGTGTCCATCAATAACACCCTTTATAAATATTGATAGTAAGAAAATAACAATTATACATCCCAAAAATCATGTATACACTATTTCATTGCCTTCCCCACCACCGAATAAAATTATTTGATTGGTAATAAATCAAATAAAATTGGTTACTTACTTCCTCACTCCCTTCAATTCATCACTACCTTAATCATGAGATTTTTCATGATTGATCATCATGGAAAGATAATGTTTTTAAAAAATTATATTTGAAATTAACCATGTAACATACATAACACCCTACATCAAAATAATGTCTCCCAAAATGGAAACATAGTCCAAAGGATCATTTTGGAACTGAAATAATTCAAATTCATATTTTCATTAATGGATTATCCTTAAATTTTACATAAATTACAAAAAAACCCACACATTAATTATATTTGATAAATATTTCTCTGGATTATATTTTGATAAAATACATATTTGTTTGATTTCACCTGAATCCATATTTTTTTAGAAAATTATATACAATGTAAGTGTGTTTAGACCAACATTTTGGAAAAAAATTCATTGACATATCAACAACACTAGGATTATCAATAAAACAATTAAATTTCCTTTGAAAATAAACTACAATGACCCAATGTTTTTTCAATAGAAATTCCCATCATATAATTATATCATATAATCACATGAAATTACTAAAAATGAACTATTATATACAATTTATCATTTAAACATAATATATGTCACTTCTCTGAATTTAATTTATAAAATTTGGCATTCATGGTATTGAGAAGTATGTTGTTTATTTTCTGATAAGAAAAATATAATTTTTTTAAAAATAGTAATTGATCCTTACAAATTTTAATGTTATTCTTATGAATTTTAATATGACTATTATGAATAGTAAATCTATCGAGTAAATAGTAGCCATACCATTCTATGAATAAATAAATTTTATGCATTATATAAATGATAATATAACCTTATTAAAAGTATTGTTTTTTGTATGTTATAAACAATTAATTAAAGATAATTATTTAATTTAAAATATAATTTATTTTTTATAAAATGATTTCATAAGTGGGAAATGTTTTTATTATAGTTTCATGATACATTTATAAGGACTTATGTAATTTTTCGAAGCATTATAAAATCAGTTATAGTTTTAAAATATATATTTTTCAAGTACATTATGATAGTAAATAAAAAATAATGTAATAATATTTAGAAAATTATTTTCATAAAATTTATTTATTTATTCGATTATAAAAATAGAAAAATGGATATGATGAATTTTCCTTATTTTTCTAAAATATATGATTATTTATGAATAGTAAATTACAATAATTTATGATAAGTGCTAAAACCAAAACTAATGAATCATACATGAGTCTTTGAAGATGTAACTATAAATTGGTTCTAAATTATATGCCCTTATTACTATTTATGTTTGTAAAATCATTATTATTTATTTCTTATAGAATAAATAACTAGTGATTAAATCATTAAGAAAACCATCCGCCCCTCCACTCTAAAAACCACCCACACCTACATCTTCTCTTAACTCATCTAAAGAATTTTTCCATAACTAAATTATGATTAAATATCTCCCTGACCTCCTTAACCACTTCTATCATCCCTTTTTATCTTCATAATACAAAATCTTCTCCCCTTAAGAGGATTTTAGGAAATATAAATTTAAGTTGTAAATTTCTCTTATCAGTTCATTTACTTTCCTTTAAAGGTTCATTGTTTTATTTTCTATTAATAACTATCATCCTCTAAATGTTATGAAATCATTAGTACACTATTTTTAATAGAATATTTTAATGATAATAGAATTATTTATTTTCCACTCTCATTTACCTTTCATTAATAATAATATTAAAAACACTATCTAAGATGTGTTAATTTACCACATTCAAGGACTATGGGTTATCAATTTCCAATATCATACACAATTTGTGTCATGAAACAATTATTTTAGATTAACATATTTATAATATATGTATTATGTTTCATTTATGGTTCTAGAATATTTTTCACACTTGGTTGTGATTTATAAAACAAAATGAGTTTGATGTGATTAAAAACCTTCAATTAACCCATATGGTTACCACTAATGTTTTATATAATGATTCATCATCACATCAATATAAAAAATGAAATTTATAACCATGTAAACATATGTATGATCAATTATAATATATAACTCTAATTCTAGACAACCACCCTAAATTTAAATAATTACCCATTTATATATATAATTAAACCCATCATGGAAAAAAAACAAACCCGAAAAATGAAATTGAGCCTCATACCTATCAAAAAGGTTATGAATTAACTCCAAAAGGTTATAATAAATAAATTATACATTAAATAGTTTCTTAATGTATTATTTAATTAAAAAAATATTTTATTCATGTCATTAATTTCTTGTGGAGAAAACCATCAGACTTAAGGTAAGGGATTCTACCTGAACCTCCATTATTTTTTTTGGGGTATTCATACTCTCTTTTTACCAGAATTAAATAAAATATTCAGTTTATGTAAATATTATAATTTCTAATTATATTTCCAAAATCATGTATCATGATCCATTAATCCATCTCTTTCAGGGAAATAAAAGCTTTTTAGTGATTCCATAATCAAGACATCCCGATATGCAAACCATTTTTTAGAGAACATCCTGAATTTTAACCCAATTTCATGTAAACTCTACCCTCTGTTTTATGACAACATTGTTTTTTATAAATTATATATATATATGTTTTATATCATAACACTTTTATTTCGCATCTTATTCTATATAATATAATATTCCCTTTTATATTGTAAATTTTCTTTGTTATTTTCCATAAAACCACGCTAACATTTTAATACAAAAATTCATGAAATATACTTTCTACATGTTATCATATCTGTCTGACATCGCATAAATGGTATAATCCATGTTTAACTTATATATTTCCATGTATGTTCTAATTGGTTTCTTTCATGGGAACTTGTATTAAACACCCATTAAATCATTCTTTATGACATGACAAAGATACACATTCATTCCATGTTTTCTCTTATGATTATGTATGAATTATTATGTATGATTATGTTTTTGGTAATCTATTGGGACAAAATCCCTCAAGTTATCATTGAAACAATTTTGAGGTGATTCTGTTTGTTAACAAAGTGGACATATGAGTGGAGATTGTGGGCAAAGAAAAACAATGACATACAAACTTGTTGACAAAGGGGTTTTCATTGTGGAATGTCGAGTTCAAGAGTTGTGGTTTAAGATCCATGTTTGATTCATGATCTTTGACAATGAGAAGGATGATATGGAGGCGGTACAAAATGAAAAGATACAAGGTGGTGCTGTTTTCCAGTGTTTTCCAAATTTGTGGGCCTGATAATCGTAAAAAGAAGAAAATTGGTTTTTGGAAAAGGGACTTGCGTGCCATGTACTTGAATGCTTGAAAACATGCGCGCCATATTTTTTTAAAGATCAGAAGATCAAAATATGGCATGTAAATAGGTTCACGCAAGTCTGGAATTGGGTCGCGCAAGTGACTTGCCGGGGAGGAGACCTACGCGGCGAGACTTGCACGCTGAGGAGAGACTTGCGCGACGTCGCGCAGTGTGATCAAATTGCCTATAAATAATAGACCACAAATCCTCATTCTTCACCAGAGTTAAACAATTTGAGAAATCAGAGCTCCAGTCGCACAGGTGTGGTGGTCGTGTAAGTGGTGTGTGGTCGCGCAGGTGAAGTTGTGCACCAGTGGTTGAAGTTGTGTGCCAGTGTGAGAAGATGCGCGCCAGTTGGAAGTTGCGCTCCATTATTGGTTTGGGCGTAAAAGGAAGAGAGTCTTGCAAGATTGGAGTTGGTAAATCATGTTTCACGCAAGTATTTGTGGGGGACATTCACGCTAGTTGTGACTTGCGCACCGATACTTGCGCGCCGAGATAGACTTGCGTTCTATGTAAGGTTTATTTCTGACAGTAATATTTGGGATTCGTAGAAGCTGGAAGATTTCCCTTTACCTTCTGTGAAAAGTGAGATTCATCTATGGGTGAATGTTGGGTTTCAACAGAGAATCTAAAAAAAGAGAAATATGCATTCCTTCATGCAAATGAAGAGACCTACAGGTCTATAAACTGTTAGTGGATCCTTTATAGAGCAGTGAGTGAAGGAAGAGGAAGAAAGTGATCCTCTAAAGCAGCAGTGTGCCAGAGAGAGAGAAATAGGGTGTGACCCTACAGAAAGTAGTGTGCTGACCCTAAGCATTGTTAAGGCAGTGAGCCTGGGAATAGAAGTGATCTGTCCCAAACCATGTAACCCACAGCTAGTGAAGATGAGTGGAATTTGGTACGACCGTCAACCTGTCGGCGTATGCTCCTTGGACGTAGCCCTTAGCAGTGAAGCAAGTAAAATTTTTGTGTCCTGTTCTTTCTTAACATTCTGTTTATATTGGGTAACAAGAAAGAGAGAAAATGGATTTTTCTTAACAGCGAAACAAGATCCGAAGGCGGTTTAATTTTTAATTAGTCATACACTGATTCACCGCCCCTCTCAGGGTATTCGGCCCTGTGGACCTAAACATTGGTATCAGAACGAAAGATTGATATTTTTCCTTTTCTCAATGGAAGTCACTAATCATAAATTGATTCTGATCTTCGGTGGATTTAATTTTCAGATATAGAAGAATCGAATGCAACAGTATTTTCGATCTTTGGGAAGGACATGTTCTCAACAACTATGCATGGTATCACATTTGATATTAATAGTGGTGCATTATCCGAAGCTAAGCATAGAGAGTTGGATGATGATTCAAAAGCTATCAATGCCTTAGAGGGATCCCCTTCCAATCCCATCTACACAAAGGTGATGTCATGAAAATTGTCACATTCCATGTGGAGAAAACTATTGAATATATATGAAGGAGATACAAAGGCCAGAGAGGAAAAGCTTCAAGTGCTGTGGAATAAGTATGAAAATTTGAAGATGAGCCCGAATGAGTCTATTGATGAATTCTTTGACAGGGTAATACATTGTTGTGTAAGATATGCGAGGACATGGTGACGTCATTGAGGACATAGTGATCGTAAAGTGATTCATGAGGAAGCTTCCACCTCGGTTCAATCCAAATGTTTCAGTACAAGAAGATAAATATCCCAAAGAGCTAACATTAGAAAATTTTCATAGTACCTTGGTTGCATATGAGATGAGGAATGATAATAACAAGGCTGTGGAAAAGGGGAAATCCAAAGAGATGGCATTTAAGGCCATGAAGAAGCTAACCATTGAAGATTATCAGGAAGAAGAAAAGAAAGATGAGGTGATGTCATTCCTTTCTTCAAATCTACAAAGAGGAAAATGAGTGTTTAAAGTGAAACATCCACTAGCATGTTTTCTATGTGGAAAGGTTGGTCATCATGCATCAAGGTGCCCCAAAATGTTTCAATATAATGATAGTGATGATGACGAAGTCGAAATTCCCAAGAAGAAGTCTTCAGTATTTGTGAAAGGGAAGAAACAAATCAAGATAAATTTCTTCAAGAATATGAATATTCATTCACAAGGAATAGAATGTTCAGATGAGTCTGAGGATGAAGAGGTTGAGGAGTTTGAAAATTTTAAAGATCATGGAAAAAATTCAATGGTGGTTGTTGTCAGTAGTGCTCAAGAAAAGGAAAAATCGAAGATGTTGAAGACTAATAAGAAATTGAAGGCAGATTTGACATGGAAGCTAAATTAGAAGCAGCTCTTGAAGAGATAGATATTTGGAGAGAAAAAACAATGAAATCCAAAAAGGTGGTACCTGATGCCAAACTCTACATGCAACAGTAGGAATATGAGAAGTCCAATCTTGTAAAAGAAATATAAAACCATAAGTCGTCAAGGCCAGAGAGCACAGAAAAGGTTGATGATCATAAGCACAAGATTGAAGAACATAAAAGGAAGATCAATGGCTTGAATGGAAAATTGAAAGATCACATCAAGATTATCGAAGAGCATGAAGAGGAAGTTGTCGGTCTGTGGAGAAAAGTAAAAGTCCATGAAAAACCTTTGATTCCTAAGACATTCATGGGAAGAAAGGTCGTTACGAAGACTGAATAGATGAAATAGGAGCCTAGTAGTTCAGTAGGAAAGATGTAGTAATTGAGCTCAGAAGTTAAAGTTGTTTCAGGGCTTAATCAGAAACAAAAATATGTGGCAATTGAAGTTAGAATGAAAACACCCGTCCTGAAATTGAAGGTTTATTTCAGCACAAATAAAAATTAGAATATTCAGATATCCCAATGAGAAAATCATTGTACTGAAGTAACACGAAGAAATGAACGTTATATCATGTGTTATTTTTGTGGGGAGATGGGAAATTCACAGTATGTGTTTTCCATATACAAGAGATATAATAGAAAAAAAGAACAAAGGTGGCAACCAAACAGAGAATGGTTTTCTAGAACATATTTCCAAGGACACTGTTTTTGGTGCGGAGGATTTGGGAACATGGATAGGTACTTCACTTTGACAATTTAGAGAAATGTGCCAATGCAAAATCAAAATGTACGCAAGCAGCCGATCAATAAACCAATAGGTGAGTTAAAAATTCAGAATATATTTGTGTCTCCGTAATATGAAGCTTGTCCATCATACTCTAAGAAAGAACATAAGCCTCAATCCATGCCGATTGTGAAAGAAAAAATTATGGACCAAGAATAAAAAAAATAAGAAGTCCATGGTGGCAGAGATTCCCCTTAAAGCATCAGATCGCTCTGGTGTTTGGATCCATGAAAGTGGTTGCACATCCCACATGACGGGTAATATGGATCTTGTTACAGCCATAAAATAAGACAAAGAAAGAGTTTTCAAATTTGTAAATGATGAAGGCCTAAAGATTGATGGTTCAACGAAAGCCAAGTTTGTGGTAAAAAAAATGAAACGTGATGATGTCTTGGTAGTAGAGGGTTTTAGTCCTAACATACTCAGTTTCAGTCAACTATGTGACTCTGGGAACTCTATCTAGTTTACCAAGAATATGTGTGTTGTGAAAGGAAAATATACAATAGCTATTTTGTAGGGAAAAAGGAAAAATGGAAATATTTATCTTGTAGGTGGGGAAGAAGATAAATTTCATTTATCCAGAGAGAAAGAAAACCAGTTGTGGCACAAGTGACTTGGTCATCTATGCCAAACATCTATGGCTGATCTGGTAAAGTGTGATTTTTCTAGAGACCTTCCCAAACTATCACATGATCTCACTCATACATGTGATGCTTTCCAACAAGGGAATATCATCAAAAAGACATACAAGCCAAAGGAACAGAAATCAACTAGAGTGATCGAATTGGTGCACGCTGATGTATGTGGACCTATCTCACCACTAGAAATAAATGAGAAAATGTACTATGTTCTTTTCATTGAAGATTATATTAGAATGGTAGGAGTATTTTTCATTACCCATAAGACAGAGGTGTTAAGTTTCCTAAATCAATACAGGAGGAAATCAGAAAGGATGCTTGGGTAGATAATTTTGAAATTTAATACAGATAACAGTACAGAATTCACAAATAGTCAAGTGGAAGAATATCTCTAGAAACACGGGATAAGGCATCAAGTTTCATCAGTGAGAACTCCCCAACAGAATATAGTTTTTGAAATGATAAATCGGATCATCGACAACATGGCCAGAAAAATGCTAATTGAAAAGGACCTACGAGAGAAATTTTGGAAGGAAACGGTTTTAACATCGGTCTATATTTCAAACAGGTCTCTATTGTGTCCGAAGCGGGGGAAGAATCTATATGAAACGTGGTACGTAAAGAATTCAACATTGAAATACTTTCGAATATTTGGAATTCAGTTTTCATTCTCAACAAAGAAAATCACAGGAAGTTTGAGTCATGAGGTGATGAGGGGATATTCCTTGGATACTCATGGAAATGTAAAGCATATAAATGCTTCAAAAAAAGGCTAGGAAAAATTGTTGAGAGCAATGATGTCACTATAGTCGAAGATGAAATGAATAATCAAAGACCTAGTGAACTATTTTTGGATGAAAGTGATGATGATGTAAGAAACACAGGGGGAGCAGAAGTAGTAGAGGCTGACTCAGATGAAGATACTGATGATGGACAAGATTGTGTCTAGCATGTGTCTGCTAGGAAGCCAAATGGTCAAGCTGAAATTGATAGGTAGAATATCATTGGTGATCAGATAGCTCCAGTTTAGAATTGAAGAATGAATTCATTACAGCAAACATCATTTCTATATCAGGTGGAGCCGAAATATTTTTCCAATGCAGCTGAAGATGAAAACTGGGTTCAGGCTATGAATGAAGAGCTTGATCAGATTGAAAAGAACCAGACGTGGGAGATTGTTTCGAGGCCAGCAGGCAAGAATGTCATCGGAACTAAATGGGTCTATAACAACAAGATGAATTAATATGGCACAATGATTCGGAACAAAGAACAAATAGTGTGCAAGGGATACTCCCAGATATAGGGAACAAATTTTGATGAGACAATTTCACCTTTTTCATAGCAAGAGACAATCAGATTATTTTTGTCCATAGCAGTGAAAATAAAGTTCAATGTGTTGCCGATGGATGTCAAATCGTCATTCTTTAATGGCGTTCTATAAGAGAAGGTGTATGTTGAGTAGTCTGATGGTTTTATCATTCATGAGGATGAGAACAAAGTTTTCAGGCTGAAGAATTCATTGTATGGATTGAAACAAGCACCAAGAGCATAGTACTCAAGGCTTTATTAGTACTTGAAGAATCTTGGTTTCCATCGAGGGGGAGTTGATTAAAATCTATATTTCAACAACAATAGTAATCAAAGGATGATGGTGCTAGTTTATGTCAATTACATTATATGTGGTGGATCAGATGAAGTTCAGGGCAGATAGTTTTCTGAATTAATGAAAAATGAGTTTGAAATGTCAATGATTGGAGAGCTAACATTTTTCTTTGGCTTACAGGTGACACAAAGAAGTAATGTAACATTCATTTCTCAATCCAAATATGCCAAGGAGGTTCTGAGAAGGTTTTGAATAGAGAATTCAAAGGATATGAAGACTCCAAATGCTACCCGGATGAAATTATCAAAAGATGATGATGGCAAGGCAGTTAATATTATCGGATACCGGAAAATTATTAGAGCTTTTTGTACTTGACTGCAACAAGGACTGATATTGTTTTCGCCACATGCCAAGTAGCGAGATAACAGAGTGATCCCAAGGAAAGACACATGCTTGCAGTGAAAAGAATACTTTTGTATATCAAGGGCATGGTGGACTTCGACTTGACTTATAAAGACAAATCTCAGACAGAGTTATTGGGATATACTGATACCGATTGGTCCGGTTTAGCAGATGATAGGAAATCAAAATCTGGAGGGGCATTATATCTTGGTGGACTATGTATTTATTAGTTAAGAAAGAAGCAGGATTTCATTCCATTAAGCACCGCAGAAGTTGAGCATATTACGGACACTCAAACATGCATATAGTTATTATGGATGAAAAAACATCTTAAAGATATGGGAGTTGAAGTGAAGTCTCTGATCGGAATCCAGTGTGATAACTCAAGTGCAATCAATATTAGAAAAAATCCCTTCCATCACTTGAGAACCAATAACATTGAGATCAAATATCATTTCATCAAGGAGATATTTGGTCAGGGAATTTTGAAGTTAGAGTATGTGACAACAAAGCTACAGGTTACAGATATTCTGATAAAGGCCTTACATAAGGAAGCTTTTGAGAGGCATCAACTAGCTCTGGGAGTTCATTCGACTCCACGCACTTGAAATAGTGTGTATGTGGAACCATCCCGCTCTCCCCATGGTATGATGTGTGTTTCCCTAATGTTTTGATGTGTTCTCTACACTGTTACAGACTGCATAGGAGTTACCATTGGGTTTGTTGTCAAAGGGGGAGAAAATAGTGATTGTTCAAGGGGGAGGCATTTTGATAATTCGATAAATCATGAATGATATGGGGAGATGCTGACAGGTAGAGCAGCCAGAAAGAGGGAGCAATGATAATGGGGGAGAAATATAAATCTGACGATGCTAGAAGTGATCGATCAAAGAATAGATATCATGACAGCTGAGGATCGTGATAAAAGCAAAAGAGTGTTGTTGGAGAGTGGAAAGAATATATCCAAAAATTGGTGTCAGTTTGGAAACAACTGGTATCAGTATTATGTCAATAGTGAGTGTCAGATATGAAGTGATTCATTGATGAACTTTTCATTTACTCTTTTTTACCATGAAGGGCATTGCTCTTATTGGAATTGAGTATGGTTTGAGTAAATCCTTGATCGCTATCAAAATCGTAGAGGAGAATGGTGGCTGAAGAAATAACGATGTATCTTTCTGTGGAAGAGTTGTCAACAAACCCAAAGGGGGAGACAATTGGGAAAAAATCCCTAGATGTATCATTGAAACATTTTTGAAGTGATTGTGTTTGTTGAAAATGTGGACATATGAGTGGAGATTGTTGACAAAGAAAAACAGTGACATACAAATTTGTTAACAAAGGGGTTTTAATGGTTGAATGTCGAGTTCAAGATCTGTGGTTTACGATCCATGTCTGATTCAATAACGTTGACAAAGAGATGGATTTTCTGGAGGCGGTACAAAAAGAAAAGATACAAGGTGGTGTCGTTGGCCAGTGTTTTCCAAATTTGTGGGCCTGAAAATCGTCAAATGAAGAAAAGTGGTTTTTGGAAAAGGGACTTGTGCACCGGGTACCTGAAGGCTTGGAATCTTGCGCACAATATGTTTTTCAAGATCATAAGATCAAAACATGGAAAAGGAAATAGGTTCGTGCATGTTTAGAATTGGTTCGTGCAAGTGACTTGCAAGGGAGAAGTCCTACACGCCGAGAATTGCGCACCGAGGTGATACCTGCAGGCCATCACGTAGGGTGATAAAATTGCCCATAAATACTGGACCACCCCTCATCATTCTTCAATGGAGTTCAAAACATTGAGAAATTAGAGCTCCCGTTATGCATGTGTGGTGGTCGCGCAAGTGGTGTGTGGTCGTGCTGGTGAAGTCATGCGCCAGTGGTTGATGTTGCGCGCCGGTTGGAAGTTGTGCTCCATTATTGGAATGGGCATAAAAGGAAGAGAGTCATTCAAGTTGGGAGTTGGGGAAGCTTGTGTCATGCAAGTGTATGAGGAGGACTTTATCGCATATTGTGAATTTTGAACCGATACTTGCGTGCCGAGATAGACTTGTGCGCCAAGTAAGGTTTATTTCCGACAGTGATTTTTGGGCTGTGTGGAAGCTAGAAGATTTCCCGTTACCTTCAGTGAAAAGTGAGATTCATCTATGTGTGAATGTTGGCATTCAACAGAGCATCTACAAAAAGAGAAAGATGCATTACTTCATGAAAATGAAGAGACCTATAGGTCGATAAACTTTGAGTGGATCCTTTTCAGTGAATTGGGTGAAGGAAGAGGAAGAAGGTGATCCTCTCCACCGGCAGTGAGCCAGAGAGAGAGAAACAGGGAGTGACCCTTGGGAAAGTAGTGTGCTGACCCTAAACATTATAAAGGAAGTGAGCCTGGGAAAAGAATTTATCTGTCCCAAACCCTGTAATTCACATCTAGTGATGATCTGTGGAATTTGGTATGACCGGCAACCTGTCGGCGTATGCTCCTTGAACATATCCCTTAGCGGTGAACCAAGTAAAATTGATATTTCTTGTGCCTTCTTTGATTTCTATTTATATTATGAAACATGGGAGAGATAAAAGAGTATTTTTCTTAACATCGAAATAAGATCAGAACGGGGTTTAATTTTAAATTATTCATACCCTGATTCACCCCCCCTCTCAGGGTATTCAGCCTTGTGGACCTAACAAAATCATATTAACGATGATTTTATGATGGGTGATCCAAGATATCTTTTCATTGAATTTTTTAATATTTTTCCTTAGGAGATGTTATGTGAAACTATTTTGATGGTAAGCCTTAACTTTTGCTACCTTTTTTAATGGTCTTGGTGGTTATCCTCGACTGGTGCTACCATGTGCAAGAGTAATGGAAGTTATTCTTGAATTAAGTTCAAATGTGCAATGGTATTGGTTTTTAACCTTTTCTTATGATCCTCTATGTTTAGTTATCCTTAACTTGTGTGAAAGATATGTTTTATTGTGTTTCCAAATTACTATTATTCCATGTTTATATGATCCAATATTTATATGTTATAATTCTATATGTTCCATTCCCTCTATTTTCATTATGACATTTCTTATAACCCATGTGTTGAATCGCTATAATTATTCATATTTCCATTTAAAACTTTTTAGCTAATGTAATTTTCCATGTTATCCCTTAGTTATCATTTGACTATGTTTGAGAAAAATTGAAGTTAAGAGATCAATATGAAAATTATATAAAGAAATTTTTTTTATCAGTTTTATGTTGCCTATCTTCATGGACTCTACACATCACAATACTTGGATGGTATTATGATGTATAATCATTCATTATATCATTTAATGTTCTATCTAAATGTTTAAGGATGCTATAGTTGGTATCAAAGGAAAGTCCTGCTAATTTGGGAGATTAGAGAAAGTACACTTTAGTAAGAAACTTATGGATGAGACTATTTATAAGAAAACATACCTACTGTTTTGTAAGAATATTCTAAGTGGTTTATCACTAAAATACATCCCTATCCAAATACTAACCTATATAGTTGGATATGGTAAAAATATATCTTGGGGTAAAATCTGAAAACACCAATTTGATCTAGACTCGAGCGGGAACTGGTGCATGACAACTGGCCTTCCTGTACTCTTGGTTTGACACTCTCGGGGGATATGATTTAGTAAATTTTAATAACATAATATGAACCATTATTATAAAAATAAATCCTATAAGAATATTTTTTTTGATGTATATCATGGGATTACCAAGATTAAGACCTAAGGAATCACATGATACGATATAATTCTCAATTAAAATTTTATCCTTTTATGTTCAATGTTTCCTTTTTTATGCTTATAAGATAATTATTCAAGAACCATACCTTTATTTTCTTATTCATAGATAACATATGGAAGAAGTATGATCACAAAAAACGAATCTCTCTCTTCTTGATGAACTAATTGGAAGTACTATCTTAAAGTTTGGCTTAGATGATATTGAAATTTTTCAAATATTCATGTTATATGAAAAAAAATCATGAGGCATCAAATACATCTTTCATTTCATTATTCATTCATGGATCAAGTAACGTATATTCTATAATCTTGTTCCTTAAATGATCATTCTATGATAAGAATGTGAATTACTATTAGGGTCAATTCAAATTCTTCTCTTTATTTCAAAATGATGAAGAAATAAATGATTTTCCAGATGCTATAGAAGAGGGAGACCTCTGAGAAGCCTATATGTGTCAAATTATAGATTTATGACTTTGGGGAAATTCCAAAATTGATTCCCTGATACCCTATTTTTAAATATATGAAGATTAATCAGAAACATTTTTTTATAAAAACTTGTTCATGAAGGTATTTGAAAAATATAGATATGGAATTGTTTTTAATCACTTATTGAAAAATCCGTCGATAAAATCCAATACTCATGAGGTGTTATTGAAAAATAGAAATAGATGATTTTTAAAATATCCTAAAATACCATTGTGACACATGGACACTTTCTTCTTGAAGGAAATTCCAAAAGGAATGACTAAAGACCTCACTGAGGACATGAAGGGAACATACACTCACCTGTTTACATATTAGATTTTAAAAACAAATATTAAGGGAAAAATTTCATTAACGGTGAAGAATATAATAACCAAATGATTTATCAATGGAAATTCCATTCATAGAATAATGTAATATAATTTCATGAAATCCGAACCCAATGATCAACTAAGTACTATGTAACCTTTAAACAAAATATTATCACTTCTGTGATTTTAATTTCGAAAATCAGACATACACAGTTAAGATTAGTAAAATGTTTGGAGTTTGATAAGGCAAACATAATTTTTGATGAATAGTAACTGATAATTATGAATAGTAATGTTACCCTTATGAATAGTAATATGACCCTTATGAATAGTAAATCATCTATATAAATAGAAAACTTACCAATTAATGTATAAATTAAATATAAGAATCTTATTAGTGATAATATGACCATAGTAAAAGTATTGTTATGTTTGTATGTTATAAATAATTATGTGCAATTAATTATTTAATTTTAATGAAAATGGATTTTCCTAACACATGTTTGTACATTAAAAATTTTATGTCTCTAGGTTTTAATATATTTTAATAATACCTTGTTTAATTTTTGAAAGAAATATAAAAGTAGTTATAGTTTTAAAAAAATGTATTTTTCCAATAAAATATGATTTTAATTATGAAATAAAGTAATCATTTTTAGAATTAATTTTCATAAAATAAAGAATTTTATGGATTATACACCTTGAAAACAGGTTATTAGAAATTTATGAGATTTTTTTAATTATTTAAATTTTTTATGAATATTAAAATTTGATAATTATGATATGTCTTAAGACCGGGTTTTTGGCACCATGCATTAGTCATGGATGTTGTAAATGTGAATTTTTTCAAAATCACATGAACTTAGTAATATTTATTGTAATGAAATCATCATTATTCATAGTATTATTTATGAATAATAAAATAATTATTAAAATATTAAGAATACCCTCACACCTCAACTATAAAAACCACCCATAGTCCCCTCATCTCTTCACTCCTCTCAAGAACAGTGTGTTGAATAAATTCTAAAGAAATATCTCCTAAATATCATACCTCATGTTCATCTGCCATTGGTCTATTCTAAATACCAAATCTTCACCCCTTAATACGTTTTCAAGAAAAACAAATTTAAGAGGTAAATTTATCTGTTCAATTATTTTACCTTCCAGTAATGGTCCTTTGTTATCTTTTCCATAATTACTCTTCTCTTCCAAATGTTTTAAAAACTCTAGTACCTTATGTGTACTAGAATTATTTTTATGTTAATGATGTCTCATGTACCCTTATTTTATACAAGTAGTAAAAAGACCATATTATATATGTTAATTTACTAAATTCAAGGTTGATTGGTTTTCAATTTCCATTAACATATTAATTAATGGTCATAAAACCATTATTGTCGTTGAACATGAATATAATATATATTACCTTTCTCATATATGGTTATAGAATATTTTTTGACACATGGTTTTTATTTTTAAAACAAAACTTTTTTGTTGGGAGAATAAGACACGCAATTATCCCAAAAGGTTATCACTAATGTTTTATATAACGATCCATATTCACCCCAAGTAACCAAATAGTATTTACAGCCATGAATCCTTCTTGATGATAAATAATAAAATAAAACTCCAATTCTATTCAACATTTTTAATTTAGAATTATTATATGTTCATGTATATATATAAACAAATCATGAATCTAATGGTCCCGAATAATCATATTGAACCTCATAACCTATCAAAAAATACGAATTAACTCAAAATTGTTCTAATAAATCAATTACATGTAAAATAGGTTCTGTAATTATTAATTAATAATACTAATTATATTCTTCATGTTATTAATATCTATTTTTTCGCACAATCTTACTTAAGGTAGGGGATTTTATGTATACCTTTATTATTCCTTCAAGTTAGTCCTATAGTCTTTTTAACCCAATAAAATCCTATATTTTGTTTATTTAAATCTTCTGATTTCTATTTATATGTCTGAACTCCATTATTAAGATCAATTAATCCTTATCTATTGTATATATATATATATATACATTTATGTGATTCCCATGTCAATACATTCTGATAAGAAAACCTGTTTTAAGGGATCTTCCCATGTTTTTACCCAAATTCAAGTGCACTCTACCATCTGTTTTAAGACACCATTCTTTTTATAATATCAATTATTATTATTAAAACCATCTTGTTTCATTTATGGTTTTATATCAAAGATTATTCCTTTTTCAATTTTATATTCTCTTTAGTATTTCCCATAAAACAACACTATAATGTTTTAATTCTAAAATTTCATAAATACTATTTTTTACATGTTATCGCTTCTGTTTGACATATGTTACCATTATATATACATTTTTTCTCTTATGAATATCCATGATTGTTCTAATTCATTTTATACATGGTCACTTGTATGTTACAACTATTAAATTTTCCTTTATAACTTAACAATGATAACCAATTCATTCCATGGGTTTCCTTGTGTTTATGTATAATGGATTAGATTGATTCTGCATATTGAAAGGATATTCATGAACATTTTTGGTGGGTGCACCCAGATAAAACACTAATGTATTATTTGATGTTTTTTTCATGAGACATAATGTGAAATGTTTATTGTGGTAATACATTACTTCTACTACCATGTGCAATGGTCCTGGCCGTTAGCAATGACTTCAACTACCATGTGAAATGTTCTTAGATGTTTTCCTTGAACTGTGTTACCATGTGCAATAATCTTGATGGTTATAAATGACTTGTGATCCTCAATGTTCAACAATCCATGAATCATGCTAAATTCTTGTTTTATGTTTCTTATAAATTATTATGATTCCATTTTTATAGGCTAATATTTTTTTATATTTTGATTATATATATTCCTTGACTTCTATTTTCATATGTCATGCCTTATAACACATGTGCTAAAGAGAGTTTATTAAGGTTATTCCCTAAATATTCTTTTATGATAACACATTTTTCATGTTATACCCATGTTATCCTATGACTAATTATGATCACAATAGAATTTTGGAGTTCAGTATAATTATTATATAATTAAATGATTTATGATTTCATATTTATATACCTATTCTTCAAATAAAAAAGACCTCATAATCATTGGAATGCATTCGAATGTATATTTATGTATAAAATAAAGTAATGTTGTGTTTAAAAAGATAGGTTCACTATATAAACAGCCAAATACTCTAGCTAAACATGAATTCAAATAATTATTGTAACTAAATGAGTGTCCTCCACATCCTCTTATTCACCTATGCCCAATTTCACTGAGCATTTCATTTTTTCATTACTAAATGATAGAACAAAAAGATCACACCACTAGATATTGATATATAATATTTACAATAATATTCCAAATATAAAATCATGTATGATTGAAAATTAATATCTTTACAAGGCTTTTATAGAAACCTATAATTCTATGATTCTTTTAAAAATAATAGAAAAACATAAATTTCATTCATGTAGGGATTCCTTGGTTCATGATAATAAATTTTATATAGAGTCACGTCATAGGAAATGTGAATTTTGGGTACAGTGACATTGTGTATAGTTATAATCATACATATAAAAATCATCAAATGAACGATGATTCCTTATCCAACTATTTTCATTTATCTTCATGTAGATATGAGAGAGGAAAAAACTTTCATGTCATTTATTTCAAAATTTATCAATATTATTATTTCTTATTTTTATTTTATATATGAATATATTATTTGATTTATTCTCAATCTATAATTATAGAGAATTTTTTAGTAAACCAAAAATATACATCTCATGAATCTAATTACTTCTTTAGAAAATTAATATTATATAAAACATTTTTACTACAGAAAATTATTCCTTCCACATAATCTATCAATACCAATCAATTTTTGAATTCCTTGTTTATATAAAAGTATCATTAAATATAGCATTTGAATCAAACAATTTTTTTAGAAAAAATCAACTAGTTTTGATTTCCATTCACTTTTTGATTATTTTACATTATATAATGGCTTCCAGTATTGGTAATCATTCACAAATAATTTTTTATAATTATACCATCACATTGTTCAATAACTTTTTCATCATGAACATGATAATTTTGAAATTAAAAATTAGACTCCATGTGAAAAAAATTAAAATTATATTAAGCTACCACTAACAACACCAATATTTTTAACTCATGTGTAGACACTAGAGAGATTGGTCCCTTAAAAGAAAATTACATCATTTTTTGAAAATAAATGAAAAACAAGACTACATATTTTCCATATGAAGTATGATTTTTCATTCCTTATATTCCAAAAAACCCATTTTCTACCAATTAAATTTACCTTGAAAAGGGAAAAATTTACCATATAGAGTTATTCAAAATATTTTTGAGTTCTTCATACATTCAATTCCCCCATTCATCATGCTTTAAAACCAATTACATTATTCATGGTTCAACCTATTATATAATAATTATTTAATTTTTTAAAAATTAGACTAATTTTTTTTTGAATTATTTCATTCTAATTTCAAATAGTATTCTCAGTATCAACATGTTTCCTTAATCTATAAAACTGATTCATATCACCACATAACCCATATTCATTATCATTGGGACGCTCAATATCATCTTGAATCTACTATCTTTTATTGATTATGTTTTAATCCATAGTCATATCTAAACATTCAATAATATTTTATAATTTTATGATATATAATCTATATATATTTCAATGTTATTAATATATAATATATACTCCATCATCAACATTTTTTGCAACCATTCCCATCTTACTTTCTACTATATTAATATTATAATGACAACAAAAGACCCTATAATTTTTCAATATAACATCATTTTGGTACCACATAATATAATGTGTTGCCTTTTTTTTGTTTCTCAAGATACATCTATTCATAATGTTCATTGTAGTACAAATCTCTTTCTATATAAAAATTATGAAACATCATTCTCAAATTGTTTTTTTACGAATATACAAAATGATCATTTTTTTCCTTTATTAAATGTCATTATTATATAGAGAATAGGGTATTCTATATTTATGATTATTTTCATGTTATTTAATTATATTTTTAGAATCATCAAATGATTATTCATTCCCATTATTAGATTATGGTATATTGATAAAAAAACCAAGACCCTATTAAATAATAATTCTAAACATATTTAAAATCATAATATCCCAAGACTTATTCCTAATGTAAATAAAAATGTTATTATGTGTGAAGTATACAATGAATTTAATGAAATAATTATCAGTGAAAATAGAACTTTTGTTGAGTGGATACTTGAACATATATATGTTTCTATACTTACATGTATATAATTGATTTAATTCGTTTCAGTGTACTGATAATTTTTATTCTATTTTAAATAGCTATTACATAAAATTTGATACATATAATTATTATTTAAAAATTATATCTTGAGATTTCATGTTTTTATTTTTTATATCATGTTCTAAATGTATCTCAAATTGTGATTATAATTAAAAATGTCATTTAAGACCTTGAAATACAATATAGACGTGATTTTTTTAAATTTCTCACTTAGCAATAATATTTTTACAACCTACTTTAATATCCCACATTTCCAAAATCTTCATATATAATTTTACCACATAGACACTTTTCTCTAAATGTATATCATAGGTATTTTAGAAAAAACATTTTTTAAACAACTCAAAATTTGGATTCTATTTTCACTTTAGAAATATAGACATGTTATATATATTTACATTGAATAAAAAAATTCCTAAATCAATCTATATAATGTTAGAAATGCGGATATAAATAAATATCTGTTTTTCTTTGATTTTTGAAGAATTTTATAATATTTTTCCTTTGTATTTTACAAACAAAAAGATTTATAGAAGTTATATTTAGGTGATTCAAGATTATGTTGAAATATAATAACATTTTTCTAATAATATAAATATAGAGATAAAAATAACTATACAATTTAGATTTACTTTTTTATGTCTAATATTTCATAATACATAACGTTTATATATTTCCAAAATTTCTTACATGGATTCATTAATGTAAGAAATTTCCTTATAAGAGTATCATACTTGTTGATATTCACCTATGTAGAAAGCATTTCATATGAAAAAAAATTGGCTATATATTGAAAGATTATTTTAAATTTTATACATGAAATGACTATGAAAATTCCCTTTCCTAAATCAGCTATTAAAAATCAGGTACAAGAAATGCTTGAGTGATTTTACTTAAATGAAATCAGATATGTTAATTTTGTTATGATGATTCACTTACAACGTGAAAGATGGAAACATTAGAATCACCCATATACTTTCATATGATGTCTTGAATGTGACTAAAGTTTTTTCTAAATACTATTTTTATGCTATATTTTATGTCAGTATTATGTTTTCCATTTGGTGCATGTTTAATTATTATATAATTAATTATTTGTTTGTCAAAAACCTTTTAATTATTCTTAATCCATGTGGAAATGATGTATACATTTAAATAATAAGTTAATTAACATCAAAATTGATTCATAATATATATATATATATATATATAAAACTTCTATCATTATTTAAATTCATATAATCAAAATTAAACGGGATGAAAAAAATATATATATATATATATATATTTTTGATAATTTCTAACTTTATACCAATGATAATTTTATTCAATATTAACTATTGTAGTAATTTTTATAAACATTTCATCTAGAAAAATATAATGACAATATTAAATATATATCATTTTAAAAAAATACATGTGAATAATTTATACAAAAAATAGGTTTTAGATTATATCAATTTCTAATTTAGAATATTAAGAGTAAGAATAATATTATTAATGGTATTAGTCCAATGAATATTTATTTAACATTTATTGATACTGTGATTTAGTTATTTTTTCAATAATATAAAAAGAGTATTTGAATAGAAGGGTTTTTTATAGAAAGCATTTAAGCAGGAAACATTTTGTTTGACCAAGGAATTTAGATCAACAGCATATACATTCTCATTTCTAGATGCAGTGAAAACTAAGTCATATTTTGAATTAAAAACATTGCATGAATCATTTTCAAATTTAACATTAAAACCATCATCACATAACTGAGATATACTAAGTATGTTATACTTTAATCCATCAACAAAAAGTACTTTAGAAATTAAAATTGTATCAGGGTTACCAATTTGGCCTAAGCCAATGATTTTTCCTTTTGCATTGTCACCAAAGGTGACATGCCCACCATCTACTTTAATCAGACTCTTGAAGCAAGAATAGTCTCCTGTCATACGTCTTGAACACCTGCTGTCCAAATAACAAAGAGTGTTACAGGTGCTCTTTAAACAATTTCTTTGCAAAATAGATTAGATATAGGATAATTTTGGTACCCATATCTTTTTGGGTCTAGAAAGGTTAGATAATAAAACATTGGGGACCCATATTTTCTTTATAGTTTTTCTTAAACCAGAAAGCATATTTTGAGACAAAAATACTTTGTTGGGTCCTTTAGAAAATTGTTTTTTTATAAGATGGTCCTGAACTAGAACTAGCAGAAAACTGTCCAGATTTTAGAACAAATTTGGTTTTACTTACTTGTCTCGTCCAGGCTGATATCCTAGACCGGTTGTATATTTGGGAGCAATATGTTTTCCTAGAAGTTGTGTCAAGGTATCCCTACCAGCAGTGAACTTTTCAATATCTTTTCTTAATTGTTCGTTTGATAATTTAAGTTGAGTGTTCTCTTTCAATAATTGAGCATACTTCTCTTTTTCCACATTTAAATCTGTTTTAATATTACTAGTCAAAGCATGCTATTTCTTCAAAGATTTATATTTATTCTTTAGTTCATTGCAAGTATCTTCCAGTATATTGCAATATTCAAACAGTTCAGCTTTAGACATATTTTCCTCATAGTCTGAATCATGGTCTTTTCTAGAATAATAATTATTTAAAACTGGTGAAATATGTAACTCATATATGTTAGTCATGAAAAACATATTAGCACGATTTCTTTCAGATTCACTAGCCTCTGATTCACTTGTGCTGTCCTCCGAAGCACTCCAGGTTTCATTCATAGCTTTCTTGTACTTATTGTCCTTATAGTCATATTTTTTCTTGAATTTTAACTTAGGATAGTCAGCTTTGATGTGTCATTTCCTCTTGCATTCATAGCAGACTATATCATCTTCTTTAACCGACTACTTCAAATCCTTCTTACACTTTCCTTGTTGATCATACTTACCTTTGTAGTTAGGTTTTCTGAAAAACTTTTTCTTCCTATTGAACATCTTGAATCTCCTGGCTATTTGATCCATTTCTTCATCACTATCAGAATCTGAATCTTCACTAGATGAGATTTCAGTAGGCACATGTACTTTCTCCTTGTCTTTACTCTTTGATGCAGTAGTCTTAAATGCCACAGATTTTCTCTTTTGTTCATCATCTTCTTCTTTGTTCACCTTCAATTCTTCTTCATACATCATTAGTTTACCAATTAACTCCTTGACAGGCAGTGTTCCAATGTCACATGATTCTCTGATTGAGACAGACGTGCCTCTCCATCTATCTCGAAAACATCTCAGTATTCTCATGATTTGTTCCTTTTCTGGAACAACCTTTCCAAGTGAGCTCATTGTGTTAACTATCTCATTAAACCTGAGATACATATCAGAAATGGGTTCATCAGTTTTCATTTTAAAGTTATCATATTTAATAGTATAAGTATTTAACCGCATTTCCTTATCATTAGTTGTTCCTTCGTGAGAAATAGCCAAGGTATCCCAAATTTCAAAAGCAGATTTGCAGGCAAAAATTCTATTGAATTCCTCATCTCCTATATCAAATTAGAGGGAATTCATATCTTTACAATTATTATTGTAAGCGGCCTTCGTAGGTTCATCCCAAGTTATTCTTTCAGTTTCTGGAATTTTTTTTTTGAGACTCTATAGCCATCCAGATATCAAAACCCATACTTTCTAAATGGATTTTCATTTTAAGTTTCCACTGAGCATAGTTATTTCCATTGAAGAAAGGTGGTCGGTTAGTAGCATCACCCTAAAGTCTATTATCCATAACTAGATTTTGGAAAATGATTTAAAGAGATAAAAATTTAGAAATAACAGAAATTTAAGATCTTTAGGATAAAACTATGATCACATTTTGAGAAGCATGGTACATTATAAAATATTAACCTCCCTCTGATACCAAATGTTAGTCGGAGTGAATACTCAAGAGGGGGGGGGGGGGGTTAATTGAGTACCCATTCAAAATTTCTGTTAAAAACGTCTAGGATTAAAGTCCCCCAATTTAATAGAGGCCCAGATAATTAAGGAAGTAGAGATATAAGTGACTTATTGTTCAACAGGTTTCTCAAAGGTTGATTACTTCTCAGTGAAATTAGTATGACAACTAATTTGACTTTCAAAACAAGTTTACAAAACAAATCTCGTATACACACTAACCAAATTTAACTGAGTAAATAAAAAGGTTTTCTGTTTTTGAAAGAAAGCACAGCGGATAAGTATTAAAAATAGAGTATTGAAAAGATGAACAAGCTAATTTAAACAATAGGTTCAGTCGTAAGCCAAGACCTAGTCCTCTCCACTTGGTGATCACCTGCCACCAAGAAATTTTATTAAAAAAAATTGATACACAACCTGTATCGGGCTTTAAAACAGTTTTCACAAACTGTCCTGGTTTCACAACCTCTACCACAGTTACACGTGGGAAATAAAAATAACCAAGCCACACCAGGCTTATTCCACAGTTGTACATGGGTAACAAAAATAAAAAGGGTTTGAAATAGGGATTTTCAGTATCCCTCAGTTTAAGCCCAAAAGTTAGTGTGTGTGTGTAATACAAACACACTGATCCCAAATGTATGAAAAACATTAAACACAACAGAGAAAAAAAAGGTAGGAATAAGTTTAGAATGCTCCGTAGTGTTGGAAGATCAGTTCTGGACTCGTTGGAATGGATGAGGTGAATATTTGGTCCTTTTCTGAGAGTTGACTCCAAAAACGGAGTGTCCCAACTTCCAGATGTATAGATGATCAGTTCATTGAGATTTGAGTTTGTCACAGCATAGCTCGAAGAGGGTTCTTTCAGTCGGTACACTTGAGAATCTTTTTGTTCTTCTGCATGAGAATGATCGAGAGTATTGTTTCCACAAAAAAATAATCAAAAACTCGATGCTTGTCTTCTTGGTTTTTTATAGTAAATTGGTTGTTTAAGCTCTGTAAATATTTATCTCGTGTTGTCCACCTTTTTCACTCAATCACGTGTGCTTTTCCTCATACATCATAGTGTTTCCTGATATGCCTGCAAGGATTAAAAAATAATTTCAGGTGTATTGATATGTTTAGAGATGACCGTTATATAATAGTATTAATAAATTTGACAAAGAGAAATTATATAATATCATTAGACTGGTCGCAGATTCAGGTCACACGGTAGACTTCAATTGAGGTCTTTCTAACTGTAGAATTTTTCTAACTGTGGGTTCTATGTCTGTAGGCTTGCAACGGTAGCTGTTTTTCTGTTTAACTGTAGCCTCATATAGGTAGACTTCAACGATTAATGTGTAACAACAAATTGTTGCAACTGTAACCTTTTCAACTGTAGACTTCGATTGCCAGTCGACTTAGTCGACAGTGGAAGGTGTCTGACTGTAGTCCTCTACTAACTGTAGACTCGTGCGACTATAGTCTTGATCGGATAAATTCTCAACAGAAGACTTGATAAGGAAGGAGTCACACAGTGAACTTCGAACAGAAGCCTTGTCATATCAGTAACCTTACAACTATGACTCTTTGTCTGTGAGCTTTGACAAATGATTAAGCAATAATCTTGTGACTGTAACCTTGTATCAGTAGTTTCTTAATCATAGCAGTAGACCTTCAACTGTGATCTTCTTGCAATGGTGACTTAATGTGACAGTTAGCTGAAACTGTGACTTTGAACATAAGGCTTTTACCAGTAGCCATCAATGGTGAACTTATTAAATGTAACTGTAATCTGTTGCAGTAAAGTCATGAGAGTAAGAGCATAAAATGTCTAGGATGAAGTGAGTTTAAGCATAAATTAACAAGATTAGTGAAAGGCTTAATACGTCATGATCAATGTTTAACCATGATTTGGGATTATCAAAAGAGGTGAATCCAATAGACCACATATTAATTTATCAAATGTTAATTATACATATACCAATCAATAAAAAATTACAATATAATTTGATAAATATTAATTCAGCATAAATATCCATAATTATAACTACTATTGTTATTCGGATATTTAATGATTCATGAAATATTTGAGTTACCCATTGAAACAAAAAATTCTATAAAAAGTGAAAGTATTAAAATTAAAAATTGAATAATGGAACATCCAAAATATAGAGTCTCCCAAATAAGTGAAACATTAATATTACAAGTTCTACATAGTCGATTACTAGAGAAAGATCATTATTTTATTATAGTTTTTCACTACTAGAATATTTTTAGAAGAAGTTACAACCTATTTCCCAACATTAACCATTAGGGTTTCCCCATTCTCAATGACATCAGACCATAATTCCTCCACATCATATAAAAGTTGTTTCCCCTAATGATATTTTCATCAAAAAGGTATTTTTCATTATTTTTTGGATCTAACCATGGTAGAAGTTTATCTTAATATTGATTAAGATATTCTACTAGTTCTCTCTATTAAAAAAATAATCACTGACATGTTGTTGTCTTTACAATGTGTTCATAGGGCTAATCAAAGGAGGATGTTCATCATAATTTAAAAATGGGTTATGGACTTTTGAATTATAATAAGATGTTGTTCAATAACCTCCATCTATCAAACTAAAATATCTTCATTTTTCACCACATGCAGGTAGTGATAATCATACCCCCTAAACATGTAAGGATAAAATGTAACAAATCCTATAAATTCATTCTAGAAAACAAGATAATAGTGTATGTGAAATATTTTTATATATTTCTTTTTATATATTATAATGTGAAATGAAAAAATTTATAGATTTTTATTATCTTATTCCATGTATCGTTCAGTGGGGAAGACATATTCTGAAACCAACTCAATGATAAAATATGAAACCAATAAATTTTTAAACTACGTAGTCTCAACAACAATTTATGTTATGGATTCCTCATCCAGTTGGATGTGTAAAGAACTGATAATATAATATGTTTGTTTTCATGTATTTTATAATGATATTTGTAGTAATAAGTGTTTTTATATCACAATATTAGATAAAAATATGATGAGAGACTCACCTTTACTCACTGGGGATCCAAACACTATTATTGTTATAACCTCACTAGCTAGCACAATATATTCAACATATTTATATTGGGGATTAAACATAGAATACACTATTGGTTTAATAATTTATCACTCTTATGAGGTTCACAATAATGAATACAAAAATTAAAATTATAAAGGATCTCCTAGTAACTTCAGGAGTACCATATCTCCTTCCCAAACTAGGAAACCCAATGTTTTTTGAAATAATTTTTTCAAATAATATAAAATTATTTCATTACATTAATTTAATGATACAAAAATGTTAATATTTATTTATATTCACCACTTAGCATAGATTTTATCACTATCAAAAATGAGTATCAATGAATCATGACATATTATTTAAATATTATTATAGTTATCACCTAGTAGTTGGATTCATAGGAATGGAAATGATAAAAAAATTAAAAAAAATTGGTTTATTTGTTTATGAAATTAAATTAATGATAACATATTAATTATAATTTAATTTAATACGTTTTTTTTTCAAAATAATGATATTCCTTTTCATAGATGCATTTTTTCTATGTGCAATCGTGTTTTATCCCAAAATTTCAAAAAACATTTTTATTGTATTCATTTGGTGAATGATATATATTATATATTATATATGCTCTTCAAAAATAGTTTTACATGTATTTTATAGAATATATAATACTAAATACCAATTTATGCATTAAAGATGAATTTTTTCAACATTCAGTTTTACCACCTTTTAATAGAGAACATATTTTAAAACTAAATTTTGAAATGTTCATAAATTCTACTTGAAAAAATAATGTTAATATTTTAAATTGAAATTCTAAAATTATCATCAATTTTGGTTATTTATTTTTTATAATATGCTTAATTTTTGGATGAATAGTGAAAATATTGAATTTTATTCGAAAACAACCTTTTTATGTGAATTATTTAAACTTTTATAAATTATAGTTTAATTTGGTTTTATAATGTAATTATTTAAAATATATATCAATTAATACAATTTTTTACAAGTTATAGTTTTCTTGTTGTAATTGGTTATAAAAAACATTATAAACCTTTTAACATTTTCACGTTACATTGGGACAAAATCCAAACATTGCTGTCTTTTGACTCAAAATAAAAGATGCTGCCTTCAAAAGTGATAACTTTCATCAATTATTTTTTTTTGTTATATTTCATTTTGAAACCCCTTAAATTAAATTTATATAATTATTATATAATAAAATATGTATCTATAGTATAAATATATTCTTTTGGGAAATTATTTTGACTTAAAACTGATCACACTTCAATCATATGAGTTGTGAAATAATTATTCCTCTGTACATGAGACTACCACCCCGTAGACCGATGTTGTTCGTTTTTACATTACAAAATTCTATTTTTGGTAATAATGTTTAATATAATATTTCTATATAATAGATGTGATATTTTTTATATAATTATTATCATTGAATTTTAATTTTATAAATACTTTATTTTTCTCATTTTGTGGGAATATGATAACATCATTTCTGTGTTTGTGAGAGTACCACCTCATGAAGCGATTAAATTCTTTTACCTCTAACATGTAATTTATTTAATGTTGTTTCAACAATATTTTGTTTAATATAAGAGATACAAATTATTCTCCATTTAAAACATATCATATACATTTATTTTATTCAAAATGATAATATAATAGAAACAATGTTCATGTGTATGCATGGTCTATCATCTATATGAATAGGTTTTTTCATTTCCAATTTCTATATTTGATTAATTATATAAATGAATATACTAAATATATGTGATATTTATTTCATTTATATCATTCCTTGTATTATTAAATCAGTATTAAGTAAATATTTCAAAAAATATAATGAAACATGAAATTTAGGAAAAACTAAACAATTATTACCCGAAACATAACATTAACATGAGATCATTAATAAAATAAATTTTTAAATGGTAAAAATAGAATAATATATGAGATGATATATATTAATATGATTCCTTTATATAACTATAATATTAATATATTTATTCTAAATTAAGTATCATTGAGTATGATGGATGTGAAGACCTATGGTATGCAATATCCGACTCACTTTTTACATTTTTAGACACAAGTTATATTCACCATGTATTTATTCAATGTGATGAATTTAAATCACATGAATGTATTTTATTATAATAAAACTTTTAGTAATTTTTTATTTTCAAATAATTTTTATGATCAATATATTATGGTGTTTATGGTTCAAAACATAACAAATATATAAGAAATTTTTTCCCCAATTTACCTCTTTGATGAAGATATTATTTTGTGCATCTATTTTATTAATCAAGGTGTATATAACATCACATTTAAAAATTATATCATGAATATAATTATTTTCATTATATTTTAGGATAAATGTAATTATATCTTTTCATGGGTATTATTATTCAATATTATTGTCGTTCAAATGTTTATTTCTAGAATATCATCATTTTTCGGGATTATTTGAGATTATGTTCTCACTCATGAATCATTATGACCCATATCTAAATAATTTTAATGAATTTTCTTATCAAATATTAGTTAATGATATAGAAATTTAATGATAAATGTTATACACTCATTCAAACATAATATAATTAATAATTTTTTCTATGAAAATCAGACATCATTTTTAAATTCGGCTAGAAAAATTTGTTATTCCAAAAAAATATTTTCTAAAAAATTATAAAATGTTTTTAAATTACTATTATATCAACTTATCAAGGATAATGATTTTAATTTTTTAGTATTTTAAAATACATTGAAATTATTTTCAATGAATTGTTTATATTTTTTCAAGGTTAATTAGATAAAAATTTTTCAAAAACTATTTATGATTTAAAAATATTTTTTATAAGAAGCATGATTATTATCCTAAATAAATTTTGAAAATAATGTTTCACTAATATATCCAATTATATATGACATCTTTTGGTGTTATTGATTCCTTACTAGGTATATAATCAAATATTACCATTCATATTCTTTCTCTGAATGGTTTATTCATTAATAGAACAATATATATGGAACACATTTATTTTTCACATGTTGTATCATGATAAAACACCAAAAAACCAGGTTCAATTCATTTGTTTTTGTATATTTATATGGTTGAAAAAACATATCACAATTACCTCAATTTTGATTTGATGACAAGTTTATGATACACATTTCATTTAATGGGTTTTTATATGATTCATGATTTTTTTCAGAACACAAATGTATGACTTATTTATGTGATGGGTTGGACCTATATCTCTATCAAATTCATTGGGAAAATATTTATATCTCAATATATAGAGAATACTATAATGAGGAGTAGAATAGGTTTAGTACTATAAGGCTAGAATTGGAAATGATCATGGTTGAGTAATATAGTGATATAATGGGGCGTGAACCTATTAAAATAAAGGAGTTTGTCTTATTTAATGGCCTTGGATATGGGCCTTGACCACTATGAATATTAATTTCAATTCATATTGGTATACCAAAAATTCCTTGTCTTATTCTACAATATCTCATGTTAATTTATTCTTTTACAACTCATATTATATGAAAATACAAACATTTTACCATTACTTTTGATAATGATCTTTTATATTCATGGAATGGTTTTAAATTTTTTTTGCATGGTCTCACAGCCTTATGATTATATTATAGTCAGGTATCTGCCATGACCCTTACAATGTATCTGATTTTAGCCTTTTTATAATTTCTTTCCCCAGGTTATGATGATATGTATTATGTATTAAGTGTAAAAGAAGGGTTCTAGTTATGAAGATCGAAGTTTGAGAAGATATATCTCAATTATGGTATAGTTTTTGTTTTTTCATGTTTCTAATTTAAATAATATATTTAGGTTCTCAATCATGATATTAAGTAATATAATATATAATCTTCCAAAAATGATGTAACTTTAATTTATGAAAGGAATGGTCATGATAGTTGGTATAAGAACAATGGTTTATATAAACATTGGAAAATATGATGATAAAACCATGGTGATGTCCCTTAAGACATGTATAATTATAGGTCTAAGGATGAATATAAGTTTATGAATCATTATTTTAATTTAGTAAGTGATAGATATAAATTTTTCCTTGTAATAAATCCATCTCAATATAATACAGGCTGATGTGGTTCTGTACTAGATATTTTTAGGGGAAAACCCCCTAAAATTCCAGACGGAAATAGACTTGCCTGAGAACTATTGAATAACAACTGGCCTTTCCACTAACATGGTTTCACACTCTTGAGGGATTTTCTTTTTAAATTGATAACCAATTTATGATCCATTGTGATGGATTTAAAAATATTATGACTATGAAATACATTGGTTAAACTTATGGTTTCATATATTAACAAATATGATTTCATTATTTAGACATCCTATATGTGATTTTCATTATTATGTGGTTTTCCACTATTATTATTGATTATCGCACTATGTTTTCAGTTTTATATAATTGATAGAACCATAAGGAATCATGTAAAATCTTATTCCAATTGAATATTAAGGGACTATTAAAAAAACAATTGGATGAAAACTTAAGGGAATGAATTTTTGATTATTCCCAATCAGCTATCACAATATATGATAAGAATTGTGAACTAAATTTTTATTCCTAAAATGAAAAATAAGAATACAATTGTATTTGATGAATGATATTTTGGTAATGTTTATCGAAGAATGATTACTCGGATTCTTAATAATCATTAATGTGGGATGAAAAATTATAAGGAATAAATAAAAAGTAGAGTATGATGTTATCTATGTGGAAAATAGGGTCAGAGAGTTTCAAATTACTAATGCATTCAATAACTTATCTTTAGAGAACATGGTCATTACCCAAATCACTTTACACACCCATGAATTTATTTCTATACCACAAAAGGACCAATTCCATTCTAATCATTGAAGTTAAATATTATATTTATTTATATTTTTGGATTCAATAATAATTAATTGTTAAATATATAAGGATTATTTGTTGTATATTTTTCATTAAGGATTTAAATTATTATTCTGATAGACTGGAAAATTTATTTAATGAAAAAAATGATATTTTGGTTGAGAGATGAAAAACAAAAACATGTTCCAAATGATAAGAAAATGATTTTTAGTATGGATAAATAGTTTATTGATTTGGTTAATGTAAATTGGATAGAAGTGAATACCACTGAATTCATAATGGATTTTATTTCTAAATTTTACTTAAGATGTCATGGATATATAATATAGATTGTTTAGATTTAGTGAATTTATCTGCTAATCTCTTTTTTAATGAGTATGTAAGAATGCGTGTTTTGAACATGGTTTTTTCATAATTCATGTTTTTTCCATCATTTAAGAGAATACATGATGAAGGTATTCATGTCTTTAGTATATGCCATTAAAGATCCACAATATAGTTTATGGGAGTTCCACGAAATGTTTATATGTGAAATTTTTAGATTTTATTTCAAAATTTCAACTATAATATTTTTAATGTCTTAAAATGTTGAAAGGTAATGAAATTTTTTATGTTAAACATTGAATGAGAAATTACATTCTGATGTATTACTTCACCATATAATTATTTATGAAAATTAATGAACATGTGTTCACAATTTTCATTTGACAACATCTAAAGATATAAGGAATGAATTATCATTCTATATATGGATTTTTTAATCTATTAGTGAATGAATAATTACAAATTCACATTTATTTCACGGAGTAGGATATGAAGTGGAAATTTATCAAATAAAAACCAAAGGGTAATATTGTTCATATGAAATATAATTAAATCAAGTATGTATATCTTATTTTGAATATTATTGAACATTATAAAATTGGTATTGAAGAAAATAAAATGTTAGTGTAATAAATTAAAATGAATAAAATAAACTCTTATAAACTTATTGATTTTTTGATTTATCGTTTTTAAATTTATCTACATAACTAAATTTCTTTTGATCATTGATCTATATCTGTCTCTATAAAAATTTACAATTTTTTCCTATAAAAATCATCACATCTCCCATATGTTATCCAATCTGTAATCATAGGTATGAGTTACTATTTTTATCAATTATTTTATATAGATTCCACTTTAAATGTATATTTTGATTAATTATTTTGATGTCATTTCCTATGAATGGAATGTTCATATATTAATCCTATGTTGATAGAGACATATTTCATGTCGGAAAATAATTTTAAAGATGTTGAATGTAACACCCTGAGTTTATTTGAATTAATTGTTTTTTAGAAAAATAATAATTATTTTATGTTTAGAATTTTACATCACACTGTGTTAGGGTTTATTTTAATGAAACAACGATCTGACCTTGGGTTATACAAAACATTGTGTTAAAAACAATCATGACACATTATTAGAAAATCATTATATTTACCACTTATATATTTGAATGGAATGCATGAAATGGATTAAATACATTACAAAAATATCGTAATGATTTTTTACATAATTAATCATATTCTATTTATTTAAATTGAAATAAATGTTTAATATATTAAAAATTAATGAAATTCCTTTTTGAAAAAGTATTCTTCTATGAAAAAAATCTTTATATTTATATGTTAATAAAAAACAATTGATTAATTATTTTAGTAAAGTATATATATATCTTATATTACATAAACTATTTAGAATACAAATTATGTGTTTTATAGACAATAAATAAGAACAAACCTATTTCTACACGTAAAATATTTTATTTTTCAAAAAAGAATTTTTATTGGAATTTAATGGAGAAAGTATTTTAAAATTAATTTTCAAAATTTTATAAAATATTCTACAAAAAGTAATGTTTTTTTTAATTAGTAGATTTTAATTTTTTCATGTGAAATTTTTTTACTTTTCTGAAATGATTAATTTTTTGATGAATAATTAAAATACTAAATTTTAGTTTTAAACATCCTTTTTAGATGACTTAATTAAATAGTTAAATTATATTGTAATGTTTCTGAATAGTTATTTTTAACATATATATAATTATAAAATATATATCAATGGAAACAATTTAATATAAAAATTTAATATAAAAACATTATAAACTTTTAATCAAATTCACATTAAGAACCTGACTTCATGACACTTCTATTGTATTAATATTTAATTACAATATTTAATTTATCTAATTTGAATTTGGAAACATGGATTAAATATATTGAATAATAATAATTTCTAATGTAAAATATAGAAAGCACTATATTTAACCAAACTATTATGGAAAATAGATAAAATTAGTTTCATCAATTAACTAATAAAATGAGTTTATGTTACAATGTATCATGGAATAATAGGTGTATGAATGACCCAAAACTAGTAAAAAAATAATTAAATTGTCTTGTGTATATATTTAAGACGTTATTATATAATATTATGAGTTTTTTTTTAAACAATAACATTATTTTCCCTAATATAATATCTTAAGAAATCAAAAAGAAAAAATTATATATATTTCTTAAATTTAATTTATATAATGATGTTCATTAGGTATAAAAAAATATAGGATCAGTTCAAAATGTTATTTTATAAATATACATTAGTTTTGTTACCATGATAATAGTTAAGGGTACAAATTCATAAAACCTATTTATAACTGCATGGTGGAGGTGTGGATCAACCAAATCATCTCTTTAAACAATTAAGTATCAGTTTTGAAGAATCATAATTTTTGATTGACCACACAATAGTGAATAATTTTGAATATAGAAAATAATTCTGCTACTCAACAACTATAAAATATAAATCATTATACCCACTTATTAAAACCTATCAAGAAATTTGGATCATAAAATATCCTCCAAAATAATTTCACATCATTTGTCATCTCATCCTAGAGGCCTTTCATTGGTCAAAATCCAACCAAGGAATTAATTTGGTAAAAAACAAAAAGTGATTCCCAGAAAGGATATAACATTCATCAATGAACATTTTTAACCTCTTCCACATACCCCTTAAATAATATTTATATCATGAATATATAAAAACCTAATTATCATAAATATACATAGATGTTTTTTAATGGTATGAACTACAATAAATAGTACTTCCATGTGATTGGATACAAAATCTGTGATTGTGTGTATAGTTGTCTAGTACTAAATAGACCGATATCACTTTTCATCATTACCAGCATTCATGGTTTCTAATATTGATAGAAATAATAATTATATATTTTAGATTTTATCATTACGATGATATTATGATTTGGAATCTGATTTATTAGACATACCTACATGGTTCTATTTTTTTGGAATACGATAACCTCTTTCATTTGTACATCAGACAACAAACACAAAAAGCAGTGTGATTCATTAATTATTTACATGGAATGTATTATGTATTAGTTTAGTAAACATTTGTGATAATACTTTTTAGTTTATTATATTATATGTTATACTAATATTTTCTAACACGATAATAAAATGGAAACATCATTCATTTTTATTTAAGGCCATCTCTCTCCTTGAATATGGTATTCAATTTTTTATTTTACCATATATATATTACTATAAATATATATATAATTAATATTTATATATTAATGATATGTATATATTTTTTATCATTTTTTGAGATTATGATATCATGTTTAAGGTTATAGAACCAAAAATATAATGAGTCAAATCATTTATGAAAAACAATCAGTTTACAACCCAAAACGTATCTTTAATAATGAGTCATTAATAAAAGGTTTATATAAGTTTAAAATAAAATAACATGTGTTATTATATAAATGAATAATATTTTTTAATAGATTTATAATAAACATATATTTACTTTTGATGATTTTTTAACAAGTATTATGAATGTTCATACTTATGGAAAGGGATACATGTATCTGTTTTTACATTTCCAGGACACATTCTATATTCACAACCTCTTTATTATATATGTTGAATTTAATACCCATGAATGGATTTTGTAACTATTTTCTTAATAGTTAATTTTATTTTAATATTCTTTTGAGGATATTTATTTCATGGGGTTTACATGTCAAAAGTTAGAAAATCAGTAAGAAAACATTTTCTCAATTTTTTTTCATTGAGACACAAGTTATGTTTTGCACCTATATTATTTTAAAAGTCATATATTGTGAAACTTTTACATGTTATGTAATTAATATCCTTATTATAATTATATTTTATTCTTCATTTAATGGTTTCAATTCTTGGTGATTATGACTCAATGTTACTAATGTAATAAAAGTTTATTACTACAATCAAAGTTTTTATTTGTATTATTCATTATTATACATACATTGATTAAATTATAAGATCTATATCGTGATATTTCACAAGAAATTTCATATAATCATGTTATTAATGATAATTTCTGATAGTCGTAGCTTTTGTAAACACTATTTCAATTAATGTAAAGAAGGAAATGTTGCTATAAAAAATCTAATTTATTTATCTCTAGGTTGGAATCCTAAATTATAAAAAATTATTTTTTTTTAAAAAAATTCCACATTTTTTATATGATATTTTGATATCATTATATGGAATAGAAATGTGATTTTTTTATCATTTACAAATAGTTGTTTAGGATTTTCAATTATTTCTTTATATGTTTTCAGGGTTATATTAAAAAAAATGGTTTTAAAAATGTTTAATTTTTTAAAAATATTTTTTTAAACAGTAATTATTATTTTCTGCAATACATTTTCATAATTTTGTTGAAAACATAATTTCCATATAATTAGACATATTTTGGTGCTACCTATTATTTATTAGGGATATAATCATGGAATACCATTCATATTTTCTCCCTGAATGACTTATGTTTTCATGGAATGATGTTTATGAATATCATTTCTCTTCTATTGGTTGTACTATGATAAAATATTTAAATAAAATAGTTGTTTTCATATTTAATTTAATGAAAAAGTATTATTAAGACAATCTATAATCTATAGGTTTTGATATGATGACATGTTTATAATACCCATTTCTTATTATGGGCTTTGATATGATGTTTATTTATGATCTTGGGTCACAAATATATATTATTTCAATATGTGATTTTTGGGAAATATCTATACATCATAAAACATAAAATATGAAGGAATTGAATTGGTACTGATGTCAGTTCATTAATACAAGTCTATATCTAGAGGTGTTATATGTTCTGTAATAAAGGACATGAATGGGGAGTGAACAACGTTTAGAAAAGTAATTGTTTTATCTATGATGTTCTTTGCACTAATCCTTGAATAATATGGATGTTATTTTTTATGCTTATTGGTAAGACTCAAATTCTATGTCTTATTCTATCTCGTATCATGTTTGTTAATTCCCTTATGACCCATGTAGTAGGAACATCCAATATATATTCTATGACTCATTATTTTAATCTTTTATATGTGTTTTATTTTTATCAAATGTTATTTTTATATTCTCATCCAATAATTTAAAATTTATACATATATTTGTCCCTTAGTCACCCTTACTAAGAATTTGATATCATGCTTTATAGGATTCATTTGCCTTTTTTATAAGGATATGTATTTTTTTCATATTTGAATGAGTTTAACCTATTTTTGTTTTGGTGGTGGTCATCAGTTGTTCATGGAAGTGATGTTTGATTTAGGTTGGTCATCGATAGTATTTGATAACCAGAGTGGAGTTCGGTTAGTGATTTCATCAGATTAATACGGTGATATTAGAGATGGTATTTCTTGATGCTAATATTAGTATTGGGACTCGACTCAAGTAGTTGTTTATAATTGTTGTGATGGAATCTGATAGAAGGGATCACCAACAATGATCAAAGAGATTTTTGATAAAAATAGTTATGATGACGATGTGGACTCTGGTGAGTTGGTGGCACAGATTCTAGTGGGTCTCACAGGCATTGTGATAATGGGGAGGTGTAAGGTCCAAGCAAAGTTATGTGAGTATGGAATTATGTAGGAACATGATTCAAAATGACATATGGCCGAGGGTGAATTTTATATTTTGAAATTTAAATATTTTGGACACGTTATTTTTTCTATCCTTTTCAAATGTTTGGTTACAACTAACCCATAAATATGCTTTTTAGAAAATAAAAAAATGGATTAGTTGGAATTTAGATAATAAGTCATGATAGAATAACATAGGACTATGAAATTTAATTTTTTTCCTAATAATTGGTCTATAATTTTGTGAACATGTATACGTAGAAATATATTCACTCATTTAGTTAAGGACATGAAATTAGGACCCTTTAACATCTTCTGGACAACCATAACATTGTTAACATGTTATCAGGATCTCACATAACATTGTGAACATGTAATTCGGTTCACACATAAACACGTGGACATGAAAATAGTTCATTTTATAAAATTTTCAACATGTAATAAGGTTCACTAAAATTATTTCAAACATGTAATTAGGTTCATGCATATAATTATGGACATGGGACTTTGTCCATGCATATCACAATGAACATGTGATCAGGTTCACACATAAAATTTATACTCATGAGTCATCCAATGTTACCCAATGCATTTTATGGAGATATATGTACCACCCATCTCATAACAAAATAAAAAAAAAACATTTCTTATAGGATAATAAAACATACATCGTATCATGATCAATAAAAAGGCATCAGTTTTATAGAAAACCTTCATAACCCCTAAAATGAATTCTGTATCATAAATATTTAATCACATAATAACCTAGGGAAAATAGAATTGTTTCCTAATCATTTCATTATATCATAATCAATGAAAATAAGTTGGATTTAAAAGAATATAACTACTGGAAGATAAAAATTTTCCATAATAATCCTTCAACCAAATCATAAACCATTCACGAAATAAAATGAATATAACTATTAGATTATTTCTTATAAAGCAAAAAGTAACATACATGGATTTAATTTAGATGGAATTATTTTTAAATATCATTCAATAATTATTCTTGAGAAAATTAACCTTTCTTCTTTGAAATGAATATTTTGGACATAAAACCATTTGAAAATGATTCTCCTTTAAATTACATGAAATTATTAAAAAATCAGCATGAAATCATTTTGAAAACAACATTCCTTAAAAACATATAAAATATTCTTCAAAACATTTTAAAAACAATTTTACAATAAAATGTGTATTAAAAAATTTATTATAGGTTAAAATATTAAAAGATTAACGGAATATTAAATGATATGATGATGGGTAATATAAACATGTCAACTGAGGGGATAACATTCCTTTTTCATATTAAAAAGGATAGAAACATGCATTGTAGGGATAGAAAAAAGAATATTCATTTGAAGAGATTAAAATAAGATAGAAGGGTAATAATTTAGATTAAATATTATTTGATAATACTATAGTTTTTGTGGAATCCCATTTTTGAAATAATGGATTTGACGGAACATATATATTAGACCGAAAAAATAGAGATGGTCGGATTTTTATAAAAACATCATCATAAGTACCAATGTGATGAATAAATGATACTATAATATGACAATATCCTGATTATATAAAGGATAATGAAATTAATTGGTGTTCAAGATAGGTTATTATATGATTTCATCTAGGAATCATTAACATAAACAATCTCAAAAAGTTATGTGAATGTCTCAACCAACATGTATAAATTGGTGACATGGGATCAAACTCACTATTTAAAAAAATAATTTTTAAAGGAAAATAAAATATATTTAATAGAATTATATTAATTTTATTACATATTACTCATATTTATATACACCTCAATGATTACTTTTTAGGATCATGACAAAACATGTGTTTCAAAGAATGAAAATCGAGACAAAACATATTGTTTGATTCAATAACTTTAGATACATAAACCCCATAAAATAATGATAATAAATTACATATTTTAATACAAATTAATTAAATTACAAATTACAATGAATAAAATCTTGTGACGTACATAAAACACACAAAATGAATTAGTGGATAACATAGCATGTATCTCAAGGAAATAAAAATTTAGATTAAATAACCTTACCTTTTGTCTTAAATCTCCTCAAACTCAATCTAACATCCCTTATAATTAATGTATATTTATTATATATTTTTTCTAGAACAATATTATTACATATAATACCATATATGGTTTTATTATGACCTTATATTACCCACATAATTGTAATCTAGTATTTAGGTTTCACTATTGGTAATATTAGCTTCATTATTGACATCTATCTTAATTTTTTATATCATTGGTATTTATACTTTATATAATGATTCCAAAATTTCTAACATGATATAAATTTTAATTTATATATATTATATACGTATTTCTATTATCTATGTAATAAATAATTATGAAATTTAATACCCCATTCATAGAGATTGTAGCTCATACATACGCATGAATTCTAGTCTTGTTTAATTAGCATTTTGAAATAAATAAAGAAAAAGAAATATATTTATATATATATAATTATTATTATAGCTTTACAATATCATATATATCTTATATTATCTTATCCCATCCTTAATACAATCCATGTATTGTAAGAACGAATCATATCACAATGAGATGGCAGTAGTCCACACTTTCTCAAATGAAATTATCACATTTACAAAAGATGGAATGAATAAAGGTATATTTTAAATAAAAAATTAATGAATCCTAATGATATTATAAATATATTATATATAATATATAAAGATAGTTTCTATAATAATTTCCACCATGATAGGTTTTAATATACAAATGAATAATCATAATTCTTTGAGGTAGCTGTTCATCATACACAGAAAGGTATGTTTGATACCGATTGGATAGATGTGTGTGAAGTGTTGGCTAAAAAAATTACATTAAGAAGTCATATTATATTAGAGATACATGTTCTATTATATATTAATATAATAAATTAATTTTGATGGTGTGGATAAGGAAAATAAAATAAAATTATTTGGAGAACTTGTTACATTTTAATGGGGTAACTCCTTTTGGTTTGTGCTAGAGGATTAATTTGATTGCCTTTTTCCCATAATAATAATTTTATGATGAATGATTGATTTTTGGTAAGGGTAATTGGATTGTCTTTTATGATCTTATGTGTTTTTATAGGTATGATGAATGTGTATTTTTTGTTATATTTATATGAAAGGAAAATGACTCACGTGGAATTTTTAAAAACTAGTTAGTTGTGCACATGTTATTTCCTAAAAAAAGTCATAAAAATAATGGAAGATGTATGGATGAACTGTGTACATTCAATAGGGTTTGGACACGTTTATAGGTCATATGGGACCCAATGTTTTGTTTCAGTCCCTAATTAAGCATAATTTGACCTTAATCCCTATGAATAATTTTAATCATTATTAATAATATTTTGTAAAAAATTAATTTGATACTATTAGAATCAAAATATAATAATTATAACAATTGTTTTGGTATGTTTTTAAAAATTCAATTAATAGAGGTTTGAAGATTAAGATTAATTCTAATCCCACAGGCGGGATGAAGTAATAACTTTTTCATGGAGAACATTGTTCTAATGCTTGATAAGGATTTACATTCAATTTCAAATTGAAATTTTTTATAATGAAATAAATTGTGTTAATAGATTAATAATTTATATAAAGTCATTTTAAATCAAAATTTAAATATAAATTTACATTAATAATAATTTAAATAGTATGTTGTTTTTAACTAAAATGCAGTAGTTTTCAATATTCATCAAAAAATAATTTTTTTTGAAATATCCCAAAAAATAAACCAAGGATAATTTCTATGTTTTGAATTGACAAATGCAGTTTAATTTATCTAATCAAATTTTTAAAATTTTAAAATTGTAATTTCATTATTTTTCACGTAAGGACATTGAAGGTGGATCATTTGAGAAGATGATAAATTTAAAAATAAAAAGTACTTGAAAATAAGTCATCTCAATCCCTATCAATAAGTTTTCTTTGTATAAAAAAATTATAAATTATATTTGAAAAATAATTACTAATATTCCTATAATTATCTCAAATTTGTAGGTTTTAATTATCTTATTTAAAATATTATAAAAAAATTTCAACTGAAACTCAGTGTTTCATGCATGGTACACTAAGTTGGTGTTGTGTGTAACATATTCCATGTTTGTGTTGCATGTGATGTATGATAAATCAGTTTTACATACAATGTATAAAAAAGGAGTTATATTTTAATATAATATCTATCTTATTGTATTTTAAGACATAAATGCAAATTTTATTTTTTTGGGTAATGCAACTTTGTAACCATACAAATATTTCATTTTATATTAAATCAGATTTCAGATTAATTTTTTCAAATTGTTAACCTATGAATTCTTATTATATTATGTAAACCATATATTTTCAAAAATTAGTTAATAATATTCATACATATAATTTAACTTAAATGTTTTATCTAATTATATTATTTAATCATATTTTAATAAAATATTAATTTTTGATAAACCATAGAATTTTATGTTAAGAAATATTTCGAGGAAGTTCCTTGTTGTGTATAATAGATGAAAAACTCAGAGTTTGGTGTAAGAAACGTAAATTTTTATATTTCATGTCGTGTATGATTATCTTGGTGTTTTGTATATTTCAATCCAAACATATTACATTAATATAAAATAAATTATCTTCAGTGTTTCAAGAAATAAATAATGAAAAAAGGATAAATTATTTTTAAAAATAATAATAATTTTTAATGGTCTTACATTCTACCCCTTTAAAATATATTTCTCTATCAAATTCATCTAGGTTGAAAATGTTAAAATAAATGATAGTTTCATTCATATAAACCAACATCAAAAAAATCATCACTAAAAACCCTCTTAAAATGGGAAAGATAAAACCATAATAGCTCCCCACATTAATATATAGCATGGGTACATTATAAGAGAAGATATATTGGGAGTAATGATTGGACAAGGAGGGAAATTATAAATATTTATAAGTAGTTATTGAGGTAATTAATCAAAAACAAGTTATTGATCAATAAAATGTTTGGGGCTTAAAATTCATACTCCTACAATGATTTTAAAGGCCATCATCTTAACAATGAATTAAGGAATTAAGAAAACATAATTATTCAATCATTATCTTATCATAGTTTAATTATTTTTATTTTCCAAGAATATATGGAAATATATTTACTTGAGGACATTCCATTTCTTTTAAAAAATAGCAACATTTGGTTATTTCTCGATAGATTTCCACTTCAACTCTTACCCTATAAAATGAATGATATTTTTTCTACTGTTTTGACTGATTATGAGATCCATGAAATTCCATCCCATTTTTTATCAATTATCATCAACACAATGTAGTTTTAAAAGGAGATTAAATATTCATAAATCCTCATATTTAGGTATAAAACAATAATCTTACCAACTTCATCTAATGATTTACATAATATTTACATAAATGGTTAAACATATAATCCTTTCGAAAGATGAAAATACAAATATCAGGGAAAAATATCATGAAATAAACAAAATAGTGATCCCCTATATATCAAGATGTATAGTATGGTTGTCACATTGAAAAAATTTAAATACCCTCCCCATTTTTCTCTTGAAACATTGTAACAACCTCAATTTCTATTATAATTTTTTGAATCATGAAAGGTTCCTTATTCTAATGAATACTAGATATAATTTAATTTCATGAAGTTATAATCATCATCATCGATGACATTGATCACATTGTAAATAATTAGTTCCATGTTAATCTATACCATTATATTTACTCATTCATATAGATCAAATATTTATCCAAACATCATTTTCTCTGCGTCATGCAATAATTAAGGGTAACCATCCCTTAATCAAATTATCACCTTTCTACGACATCCTTCCAATATGTATTACTCACTAATACACATTTCCTTTTCAATTCTTATTGAAAATATGTACTAAAAATACTTATATATTACATGACATAATCTCTAAATTCCAAAACAAAAATTGTTAATTCGTCCAACATTATTCATAATCATTACTCAGGATTCATCACTATATTATTTAATACTTCATTACTATAATATGAAATATGAATCATCTCATAATGTTCTTAAAAATCAATAATATGATGACTCATATGATTAATGTAAAAAATAGTGAAAAAAACCACATACCTTTCACATGACTTTTGTAGTCGAATTATCTTTATAACTATAATAAATACTCATACCAGCATCTTGATTATCTTTATTAGATGTCAACAAGATAAATCAATTATCATAATCGCCATACATTCTAAATAAGAGACAATAAATTATGACTATGTTTTTTACAGTTCTCCATGTTGACTAAAAAATAAACCATAGTGTGAAATACATTTATCATAATGTGATACAATATTATCATAAACAATTTCTTATAGAAAACTCAAATAATTGCACCTAATTTTTTAATCTATGAGACATTAGGTTTATCAATAGTTATTATTAGTAATGATATATTTAAATCATACATTATGTTTCATAAATAGTTTTTACGTTCCCAAATCGCATCCCCAAGAGTGTGGTCGTATACCAGATTACCTTAAGTCTAGCTCAGAACATCTTGTCAAATTTTTCACTCGTATGTAAATCAGATCCAAAGCCACATCCACTTGAACTATTTGTATATGTATGTATTACTAGAAACCACCCAGTCTATCCTTCACCATATATATAGTAAATTTTCTAAATGGTGATTTATTCTTATACGTATCCATGGAGAAATCCCTAGATATATCCTTAGAAATATGACTAGGGATCTCAATAAATTATTCTCATACTAGTTTCTTATGATTGAGTAATTATTTCTTCTGATATCAACTTTAACAACCTAGTAATAACATACATTGATTTTAAATATTCTTAAATGAATAATTAGTACATTAAAAAACGCATGCCAAAGGAAAATATAAATTTAGGGACATTAGAAATGTGGAAATTAAAACATTTATTTGGTTAAAAGAGCTTCAATATCACCCACAAAGATAGAAACCTATAATACTTCTTATAATACCTTTCTTCATAACCTTGAGAATGGAAACAAAAGTAAAAGGGTAATCTCAAGTTATCAGTATGGGTAAATAATATAATTTTTTATGAATAATATGAATAAAAATGGTACAGAACTAGAGGATTACATATTAAGATCTTAATCTACATATTATATATGAGAATAATTATTTTTCGTTTATAAGGGAAATATCATAAAATAATTAAGATCATAATTCATGAAATCATAACATAGTAATAAGAAATTTAATTTGGGGCATGATCATTGGATTATAATTGTTTGAAAATGTATAAGTAGAAACAAGTTCACCCATTGAGTTATAGAAAAGAAATTTGTCTCCAACATCTACTTGTGGACAAGCAATCAAGACCATTCATATTCATTGTGAACATGTAATCATGTAAATTCCTAATATATTAAACATATAATCAGGTTCACCCATAAACTTATTGACATTAAACCAGGTACATTATTAACATTGTGAACACAGAATATGGTTCAGTCATAGCATTGTGAACATGTAATTAGGTTCGTGGATAAACTTATGGACATGCAACTAGGTCCACGCATAACATTGTGAATATGTTATTAGGTTCAGGAGTGACATTTATACTCGTGATTAAACTATAATTATACAATGAATTGAGGGATATATAGGTCTCACTATCATAATAAAAAATCACAAATACATCTTCCATAGGGTCATAAAACATGTATTATATCATGATCCATAAAGAGTGACAAGTTTCATAAAAACAATCATAAAAAATTAAATGAGATTTATACTATTTTCATTTTATCACAACATAAACTATAGAAAATAGATTGGTTTCCTAATCATTTAATTAAATCAAAAAATATGAAAGGAAGTGGTATTCAAAATAACATAACTAGTGGAATTGAAACCATTGTCATGAGAATCCCTCCACCAAACATATACCAATGTAGAATTTATATGAATGGATCCTTTAGATCATTTCCTATGAAGGAATGGGTAAAATCAGTTGATATCATCTCATATAGAAATTAATTTTAAAATATAATTCACAAACATTTATTAAGTAAAATACCCCCATCTTCGTTGAGAAGTATTATTAATAAATAAAACCATTCTAAAATCATCTTCGTTGAAAATATCATATAATCTTGTAAAGAATAGTTGAAATAATTTTGAAACTCCTTCTTCAGGAAATATTTTAAAACAACAATGAAAAAATATTAAAAAAAATTATGTTGATTTTTTTATTATATATTATCATTTTAAATATGAAAATGATTATTCAAATAAATGACGTTGTGTAAATTCATACATATCATACGAGATATAAAGAATATAAATTTTACCCGGTAAAAAGTTTATAAAAATGATTTTTTCAGAAATTAATTGAATATTCCCTTGAAGTGACTTCTTAAAGAGAAAAGGATAAAAATTTCATTTAAATATTATATTAGAACTGTATAATATTCATAGAATCCCATTATTGAAAACCTGGTTTTGAAAGAACATAGATGTGAGACCAAAATGGGAGAGACTATTATATTTTGATTGAAACATAATCTTAAGTAACAAAGAGTTGAAAAAAATGCTACAATCATATTATTATATCATGAATAAATAGAGTATAAGTACATTAATATATTTTCATGAGGGTTTTATCATAATATTTCATCAAGGAATCATAAACATAAATAATCTCGTAAAGAGAAGAGATTGTCTAAATAAACTTGTATAACTTGAAAAAATGGGATAATTTACTCCATATAAGAAAATTAAATTCAATACAGCCTAAAATAGCATGAAAAGAATATTATTAAAGATAATACATGTAAAATTGAAGTATATACAACTCAAAATGGAGTCTCGATTCATAAAAAAATAGGAGGCTCAAAGAAGGAAAATTGATATAAAACATTCCTACCGATATGTTAAATTCTGAAAGAAATACACAATGAATGAATGATAAGAAAATGGATATTTTAATTACCAATATATTTAAATATATGATACATTAAATACAATCATGGTCAGTACATACACCAGATAGAAGCAATGTGTGGAAAGTATAGCATGTATCTTATAGAAATAAAATGTGAAATGAAATCCCCTTACATTGTGTGTTCACTCTTGTCGTACTCAAAAAAAATTATAATAAATATAAATTTCTTCTTAAAAATTTATAGAAACATATTTTTATATCTAATACCATATATGTTTTTTATGAACTTATATTACCCGCATGTTTATGATCCATTATTAATGTTTCACTTTGAGTAATATTCGCTTTATTCTTCCTATATGTTATAATTTGTTATATCTTTGATATTTACACTTTATATCATGATTTAAAGAATTTAACCCATTATATAAATATAAATTATATATATATTGTTTATAAACATCTGTATAAAATATATGTCTTAAATGTAATACACAGTTAATTTAGAAGGTAGGTCTTACATACACATGAACATTATTTCAATTTAATTTATGTGTTGAAAAAAGTAACACATATATATATATATGTATATATAATTATTAATGTCTCATTTTGGTGTCATATATTTCATATATATTCACTAAGTCCATCCATAGTTGAATCCATAAATTATAATTATAAATCATATAACTTGGAGGGGGTGGTAGTCCACACATCCTCAAACGAAATTATCCTACTGACATAAGATGGAATGAATTGTTGAATGTTCTATATAAAAATTATATAGGAATAAAGGAATTATAAATTTAATATATATCATATATAAATAGAGTATATATCATAATGTACACCATGATATGTGGTATTGGAAAAAAGAACAGTAATCATTTTGTGAGCCAGTAATTCTCCATATATAGAAATGTTATGGTCGTTACCCATTAAATTTACATTTGTGTATGTCTATGTTGAAATAAATACATAAAGAATCCGTGTATATTGTGGATACTATACATTGTATAAAATAATAGAATAAATAGTTTAATTTGTCGTGGTGTAGGAAAATAAAAGAAAATACTCGAGAGACGATGTCACATCTTACTCTGGTAACTCATATTGTTTGAGCCAAAAGTCTTCCTTGGATATACTTCTACCCAAGGGATTTATTCTGGGAGGAAATAATTATTTCTAGTAATTTTATTGTGTAGTTCTTGACCAATATTAATAGGTTTTAGATATGTGATTAATGGGTAGATTTAGTGGCCTATTATATGAAAGGAATATGAGTCACATGTAATTCTAAAAAACATGTAATGTATACTCAAGTTCTTACCTAAAAAAGTAATAAAAAACTAAAAAACTATAAAATGGTACAATTAATACGTTAATATGGACATTAATTAATTTTTTTGTAAGGTTCTATGTCATTTGGGTCATTAGGAATTAGGATTTGCCCCAAATTAATCTTTGTTTGACCATAATCGTTTTGGTTAATTTTAATCACTTTGACTAATATATTCGTTAAATAATTATATTGATATAATTACACTCAAATTATAATTATAATTAAATTATAAGTGTTTTTTCATTATTCAATTCAAATAAGATGGAAAATTGTGATTAATTCTAATCTCTCAAATAGGATGAAATAAAAAATGATTAACGTAAAAAAATTGTTCAAATGTCTATTAAGGTATTTATTTTAAATTTCAAAGTGAAATTGACTATAATGAAATAAATTGAATTAATAGATATACAATTGAACTATTTTGACTCAAAAAAAGTTAAAATATAATTTAACATTAATAATAATGTATACAAAAATTCAGTTTTTATCTTAAATGGAGATGTTTTCAAAATTCATCAAAAAAATGAGGTTTCTCAGAAGACTCCGAAAAAATAACCCTAAAATAATATAGAATTGTTAATTATTAAATGAATTTTATTATATTAAATTACTAAATGTGTATAAAATAAATTTTATTTTTTTCCTCATGAATACATTAAAAGTGGTTCATTCGAGAAAGTTGATGTTTTAAACAGTAAACGACTTTACCAAAAAACAATTTATGAACAATATGTTTTATTTATATAAAAAAATTATAAACAATATTTGGAAAGTATTTTTACTATTCCTATAACTATGTTTATTTTTTAGGTTTTAACTATCTCATTTAAATATTGTTAAAATAAATGTTTCGAAGAAACTCAGTGTTGTGTGCATCATACACCAAGTCAATGTTTTGTGTAATATATGTCAGGTTATTGTTATGTGGAATTTTCACCAAGTCAATGTTGTATAAAACATACAGTAATTCATATCTATATTAATGTAATGGTTGAATTTTATTATTTCAATAGTTGAATTAAAATTAAATTTTTATGGAAAATAGTATTGTGAAATTAATAATGTTTCCTTTTATATTATTTCTGGTTTCATATTATTTTATAATTAATTAGTAACCTATTGATTCATTTTATATTTTCTAACCCAATATTTACATAAATTAGTTTATATTATTAATGACAGTACTTTAACATAATGTTTTTTTCTTATTATATTAAATAATCCAATTGTAATAATATATTATTGTTCGATAAACCTTATTCTGGCATGTCACACAAGTCATGGTGGAATGTCATTGTTTTGTTTAATTTAATGTTAACATCTGTGTTCCATGTAGAAAATTCAAAATTTTACATTTTTTTTACAACATTATTAGTAGGGTTTTTCATATAAGAAAATAAAAACATAGTGGTTAAATATAAAATAAAATATATTTTTTGTTGCTTAAAATGAAAAATATCAACAAATATAAATTAATTCGAGAAAAAAATAATTCACAAACTCATAGAGTTTTAAAATAAAATTTTTCTTTATAAGAAATATTCATGTTATGTGTATCAATATTGAAATCAGTAACCTTTAAAAGGTCACACAATGTCATAAAGCCTATGCGAATGAAAATCAATGAAATCAGAGCGATAGAGAAGCCTAACAATCCTTGTTTCCTTGTTATTGTTTCCTCCATAGTTGTTCCTTTTGATGAATTCAAATCAGTCATACACTAGGTGGTTCCTACCCTCTTAATCAATATTATAATGGTTTTTATGTCAATTGAATCTACATATCTAATATAAATGTCTTTCAATCTCAATAATTTCATTAAATAGCTACATTATCCCATATGATCACGATTTCCCTAGAACTTAAATTATTGATGCATCATTCACTAAATTGGAATTAGATGAATTATCTTGAATATATAATTTCTTTATAATTATATAACCTTTGAAAACTCCTTAATGGTAAAATTCAGTAATATAAAAATATATAAAATGTTATTTTTTTCATTGGGAACACAATGCTTCCCTATAGTACTTTATCAAATATGTATTTTTAGTTTCTTCTCCTTGATACACCCCATTGTTTCCCATGAGTATAAACTCAAAGGGAATTAAATATTTGAGGGAGGGGGTATAATGCTCTAGTTGTGATTTATATTACTGCCTGAATATTATAAGCTACCCATGGGAGCCTTCTCCCCAGACCCCTTTAATTGGTATGAGTATCCAAGATAGTAACATTATGCAACAAATATTCTGGAGAATCAAGCGATGACATATAACCATAAAAATATTAACAAATGTGTTATAATAGGATTATGTGATTTGGTGAATGTTATCAGAAAGGCAATATGTGAAATTGAACTTCCTCAATGTCATGATCAGTGATTTAGGACCTCACCACCAATATTTTTCAAACCTAATAAGACGAATTGATCAATTATTTAAACGAATAGATTGAAGAATCCATATTTTCAATATATTTCTCATCCTCTTTTGGTATTTCTCTAATGTAGATATTCCCAGTTTTCATAACATTATTGGATCTTATAAAATCAATATCATATATCTGATTCACTCCCAAAATATCTTTGTAATACATGTTCTTTCACTATGTAACCCATTATTTTAATGACTTTTGAAATTTTTTTCATGATTATTGTTGATAAAGAATAGGAGTCCACCCTTTGGGGTGGTACAAGATCATGTATCAACACCGACATCCATGTAAAATTAGGTAGAATATCTCTAATTAGATTCACGCACATATGATGACCAAATGTAGAGGAAGGATGAAAATCCTCGTGCTTAGGGGAAATGAAAAATCAATTTCAATAGGTCTTTGTGATGTGTTATCATTATTGTTAACTCCTTCAATCTCATTTTCATAACTCATCATTGTCTCAAGTATATAAAATATAAATATAAACATTCAACTTGTTAGTTTATGGAGGGATCGAGATTCTAGATTTTATCCTCTCCCATTTCTATGTTCCCCACATATAAAATGTTTTTAGGAACATATTTGATTGTATGTATAGTTAAAATAACATCCTACACCAGAAGAAAAAACCATAATATATTAATATGAATATAACTTCTCAATGTGTCACACACCCTCCATGTCATGTTGTTTCAAGCCTCTTCTTGAAAGAATGCTTGGAGATATTTTTTAATATTGAGTTATATAAAGACAAAACAAATGTATTGAGGGGATGATCATAGGATCCTTAGATTCTTAATTTTTATTTCATTGATTATTGAATTTATCTTTATGGAACCCATTTGAGGCCTAATTGACTTAGATTTTTTATCCTCTCCCTTTTCAATTTAGTCAAAGGAAACCCTCTAATAATGGGTACCATTTCCCATTTGACCATTTTGTTATGAGCTAATCCATTATTCAATATAGGACTCCCCAATATTAGGATTGGAATTTGTGGATAGTAATTTCATTCATGAGAGCATTTTCTCCCATTTTATCATCATATGAATTTCATGTTTGTCCATTACATGTCATTCATTACATAAGCTTTCGATGGATGCAATATACCAGTTTTGGATGCAATGTAATTGAATCCCATAAAATCAATTTTAATACCGTTAAAATATAAATTTCCATATATTATTACAACCATAAGGCCTTCCCTTGGACAAATTATGTACCCCCTTAATACATTATCTATATATTCTTAATTCAAAATGGTATAAGTCAGAGGTAAGTTATAATAATATTCAAAAATGGTCTTCATAGTTTACATTATTTATTACATCACTATTCTATGACATCAATGGATTAACCCCTCTTATACAGTATAAATATGGATTGATTTGATATGTTTGAATCCTTTATTCATTGATGAGTTGTTATCCCAACAAATGAGATACATTCCAGCCTGTAAGATCATTTAATGGATATATGAATATATATGTGGAATTACCCATATGGGGTTTCTAGAATAAATGAAATATTTTGTCCAATATCATGGTTTTATGTCAATGTGTGTACAAATTTCTAGTTGGGACATCATCACATTGGGTATTCTTTTCTCACAAGTAATTGATTCTCAAAATGGAAATGGATACCACAAAGATAAATTTCTATGAATAATTCTAATATAACAAATTGACCAACCCCTTTAAATATTTTATTGGCACATTGATCAAAATGAATTTATTTAAGCATCATTTAGTTATAATTGATGAATCTATGATTGCTTTGTGTAAAACATGTTCTTGAGCACCTCTCTAGGTACTCATTACAAGTTTATTTGAAAAACCACAGAATCAAGTCACTAAATAGTACTTATTTATTAGATTGATTATAAGCCTCGAGATGATCCATTTTTATGTCAACCAACTTCTTTATATGGGTGTACTCACATTTTCACCCAACCTTGCGGATTTAGGAAGTAATTAATTGTACATAACCCCCATGATTAGTTCCCCATAATCATCTGGAAATCATAAATAATAAAACCAACCACCCATATACTACATGGGACACAATTCAATCAATGATGCTCCTTCTAAGGATATTGTGGATAATAAATATGTTCTAGTTAAAAATTGATTATTATATCCAAATAACCTCAAACATCCCTAAAAACAGAGCTCATAATTTAATTCTACATAATTATGGTAGGTCACAAAAGGCCATCCCCAATAATAATCAAATTATCATCTCAAATGAAGTTCTTGTTTTAAAAAAATATCTTAGCTCTAGATATACCATTAAATTTCTAACAATGTAATCATCTTGAAGGGAAAATGTTTACTGTCTGCAGAGATATATTATAGAAACAATGAGGTATATACTAAAACAAAGACATCAAAAAAGTGATCTTGATGGTACGAACCCTTACTTGAGATATTTTCCAAGGATTCACTTCAATATATTCTTATCTTGTCCATAGAATTATTAGCATGGTAGGTGTGGGGATAGTGACATCATAAAATAATAAAAACCCTAATGGGGTAGCCTATTTGAGATAGTGTTCATTCTCAAACAAACACCATATGATCCAATAAAAACTTATTATTTGGTATAATTATACATTTTTTTACTATATTAAATGAAATATATATAATTTTACTCCATTCATAATAATTAGAGTCATTCTGAGATGAGTGAATTTTATATTTTTATAATAAGCAACACGTTTTTTATTTGAAGAAGAAAACATTTCAAAAATGTATAAAAATATAAATTAAAAGTTAATAAATCATCATAGTTTACTTCTTAAATCACATAATAGTTTAAATTTCCTTGAAAAATTAAAATAAATGAATGGAAATAATTCTACAATTAGGTTCTATGTCCGGTTCAAGGAAATATAAATTTTAGTTTGAAACATATATACTTGTAAAATGTTGTATGTAATAGAAAAACTCATATGTGAGGGTTTCAAGATATATGAATTGCGTGAGTCATAAACCAACTGTAGTTATGACTGTAACTAATGATTTCATACTGACACCTTTTATTGTCTTAGGTCCTCCTCCGATTGCACAACGATAGTAAATAAAGTCTAACTACGCCAACTTATTCCATTGAATTTCCTCATTTTAATGGTAATATGACACTATTCTAATCGGTATAATTATATGGGACCTGAATATTTTTCAAGGAATATGAGGAATAAATTGTGAAATTTCTAAATCCAACATCTTGTTAAAAAAGTTTTAATGGAATTAATATTACTAATGTGTATATATTTGAAAATTAGGTCATCCATCTTCATAGTCCATATGATAAGCACAATTTCCACTCCCCCTGGAGAACTCAAAAATGAATATTAAATTTATGTAGATGAATTTAATTAATAATATAATTAAAATTATATTTTTATTATTGTGTGAGAAGGGCATTCAATCCTATGAAATGAATTATTCATTTTTTGGGGAGAGGGGGAGACTTCATTCCCTTCAAAATAACTTCTTCTCACATTATTATTGTTATGAATCCTTTTCATTTACCCAAAAATGAAATCACATATCATATAATGAGACATTTAAATAATATACCCCATTAATTAAAATGACTTATCAATTTATTTACTCAAACAACCACCCTAAAAACCAAAATTCTTTATGGGTGAAAGATTTATTACTACATTAAAAAGTGTTAGGAATAAAATGTAGTTGAAGAGAAATATTAGGTGATATTTGTTTATAATATTACATAATTATCAATAATTTTAATATAATATAAAATATGGGTTCATATATTCATTTGACAATACCATAGACCCCATTAGAAGTTATTTTATCCACTATATTCTGTGAAAAAACAAACACCTCATAATGGGATTATTCATGAAAGAACTTATTTTTCTACCCACAATGGCAATACCCTTGAACTCATGAAGGATTATAACCCTTATGATTTCACCACTAATTTAATAACACCATTCATGTAACACCCCATGCTTCCATGGTACGTTTCCCTTTGAATAATAGAGTAGTGTGTGTTGTATGCATCTTTGAGTTCTAACACACACCACAACCAATCAAATTAGCCGTTATGAATAGAAATACCCAGTTTTTGAAATTTTATAAATTATATCATTAAAAATGGGATTCATTTTTGGATTCGGAATATCGAAATTATCTTAGGGCGAGTTTTTTGTATTTTTCTGAAAACATTCAATTTTTGATGAATAGTGAAAAACACTAAGTTATAGTTCATAACTGAATTTTTATTTAAATAATTATTATTTTTTTTAAATTTATTTTAGGTCAAAATAAATACATAATAGCTATATAAGTTCAATGTAATTAATTGGTTTCAGTTTATAATAATTTTAGATACATAAATATTTATTGAACTTTTCACCCTCAATTACCAAGCTCCTAGGAGAATTTGAAAATTCACATAAAACATAATTTAACCACAACTGTGATTGGAATTTTGAAAATAAATGAGATATGGGTAACATTAAGTAGTAATATTTGGTTTAATAAGATAAAAATAATTTTTGGTGAATAATAACTTTTTACTTTTATTTACCATAGTTAAAAGAAAATAGGGTAATTAAGGGTAAAATGATATTATTAATACCCTAACGCATGTCCTAATTCTTTTGGATAAGTATAATTAGGCCAAAAACAACCTTATGAATAAAATATTAATCTCTTTGGTCCACTTGTATTAGATTAGGAGATGTATTATTATTTAATTCAAATAATAGTTAAAAGATTTAAAATCAATGTTTAAAAACTATAACATTATTAATATAGGGTTATACATAAGATAAATTCGATTATAAATATTCATTAGAAATATAAAAAGGTTTCCTACATAATGATATTGTATTTATAATTTTTAGACATTAAATAAGTTAATTTATTTATCACACATGGAGATGTGGTAATTACTAAATTAATGAAATATTAAAATAATTGATATTATAAATATCCAAAAAAAATTTAGTTTCAGACTTTTTATGAATTAGACAAATTATCTAGGTTAATATGACATATTAGGTCAGTTTATCTGTATTTTTTCGAAGAAATAATACTATTATAAATTTAAGAAAAAAATACCAAATAGTGTCAAAATTGATATAAAAGAGTTTTTAAAACAAATATTATTTTATTAATTGATATTCTATTCCAAAAAATCTATTGATCGGCCAAAAGACATATTTAAATATATATCTATCATTAATGAACTACTTGGGGTTCGTTTGGATGTATATAGTTTGTTTATTAACCATATAATATTTAAATACAATGAGACATGGTAAATGACAAACTATTTAACTATGAGTTAAATCTAAAAGATAAAGTTAATATAGTGACCCAAACCTATCTAAAACATATTGGTTTAGTGGATTTAGATCCATCCCCAACTTATCATTTAAATAATATATTTTTTATCGATTAGAAACCTAAAATTATTTTAATATTAAATAATATTTCTAGATTTTCAAAATGTGCCCATCACCCCTCTTATATAATGGCACTCCCCCTTCTCTCTAATTAGAACCATAAAAGCAAATTGGATCAACCAAACTCTACCCAAATACCCTCTCAACTATCCTCCATTCATCCTAGAGGCATTCCTTTAGTCATAAAGCCAACCTCTGGATCCCTTTTGGTCAAATCAAAAGAAAGATCATGAAGAAGAGATAATAATTTCACCACCCACTTTCAAGTTGTTTTCTTCTTCCACATATTATTCCTTTGTTATTTCCATTATAAAATAATAGCTTTTGTATCTTCTATATACTGTGATGTTATTAAAAATATGGTATATCCATATTCATTATTCTACTAATCCTTTGAATGGCATGTCACCATACGTGCATATGTATGGATTACCGTCTCCACGTTGTGGTGTAATTGTTATTCAATACGACATTATTTGGATGGGTACACTACTACAAAAACGGGCAAGGGAAGCGCACCCTTATAACAGCGCTAAGCAAAACCGCTGATAAAGGATACCCTAAATCAGCGCTAAAATTACAGCGCTGAAAAAGCTAATGTTTATCAGCGCTAGAAAAGCGCTGATAAATATGATGTGTATCAGCGCTAAAATTTTAGTGCTGATACACTTGGTCTTTATCAGCGCTCAAAAAGCGCTGATAAAGGTTCGCCTATATAAGCGCTAAAAAAGCGCTGATACAGAACACCTCTATCAGCGCTCAAATTTCAGCGCTGATACAGGGTATCCTTTATCCGCGCTCAAAAAGCGCTGATAAAAATTATCTTTATCAGCGCTAAAAAGCGCTGGTAAAGAGACCCTGTATCAGCGCTATAATTGTAGCGCTGATACGGGGAATCTTTAGCAGCGCTTTTCTAGCACTGATAAATCATAATATTATCAGCGCTAGAAAAGCGCAGATAAAGCTAGATTTTATCAGCGCTATAATTTTAGCGCTGATAAAACATTAGTCGACTTTTTTATAAAGTTGGTCGCACAGTTCCCTCGTTTTATCGCAGCTAAAGCCCTTGCGGAACCGTAACCCTGCTACTCTTCTCCCGAATACCGCTGATGTGTTCGCTTCGCCGAAGCTTTCCGCCCTCGGTACACTCGTCGTCCTCCGCCACCCGCAACACCCTCGGTCGACCTCCACCGCCTGCCGCCCTCGGCTGCCCGCAATGCCCTCGGCCGCCGTTCTCTGCCGCCCTCGGCCGCCCTCGGTCACCCTCCGCCGCCCTCCACCGCTCTCCGCCGCCTCCTCCACCCTCCGCCTCACTCAGCCGCCCTCGGTCGCCCTCCGCAGCCGCCTTCCGCAACCCGCAACGCCCTCGGCCGCCGCCTTAAGGTAACAATCTATGAAGAAGATGTATATGTTTTCATATAGATAGATTGTGTATAGCTGATTCTCTCTAAGTGTACTCATGATGATGTCTAGATGTTGGGAATGATCATCATTATTTTGGTATTACACCAATATGTCCTCCATAAAACAACTACAATCTTGTCTAGGTACAAGTGAAATATTCAACTCATCAAGAGAATAAATGCCATGGGGAATTCGTCAACACAAATTTTATTATGAAGAATTCATAAAAACTATACATGATTTCAAAATTAGTTTATAGTATATCAGAATTTCTCAACCTCAAATGATGATAAACAAACCTTAGATCAATCTTAGAGAACAATATGGAACCCCTCAGCTGGTCAAATAGATCAAAAATACAAAGAAGTGGATATCTGTTCTTAATTTTCATCTGATTCATATTCTATTAATAATAACCCATATGTAATGTTCTGTCATCCTTCCTGGAAAATAAAACATGAGATCCCCAAGGTGACATACTCGAGCAGATGCACCCTTCATAATCTAACTCCTCTCATTGAGTTTTATGTTCCTGAATCTATTCTTGTTTCATTCTGAAAGGCGTTATATAAAATGGCTCAACTCCACGCATCAGCTCAATCATGAACTCAAAGTCTCTTTTAGGTGGTATCCCTGATCAATTCTCATGAAACACATCCTAGAACCAGTCTACTACTGGGGGAAATATTTCTTGTTTCAATCCATTATCATCAAGAAAAATATTCGTAAACTGGTCTATGTTCTCACCTAGTTGTGGAAGAACTGGTCCTACGTGGTCTACCAAGATATCCCATTCTCCATTAAAGACATGGGCTCTACCCTTATGAGGCATGACGGTCACTCATCTACGGTAAAAATCAATGTGATATTGATTAAATACCAAAAATTACATCATCACTATCTATTCAATACATATCATATCAAGCATGTATAAATCCAAAATGAAACAATACTCACAAACCATGAGGGAACATCCCTTACGAAGACAGATGCCTTCTAATCACACCCCCAATGGTGTGTTGACCAACATGATCCCACAAATGTACTCTAACACAAAACAGAAACCATTTACCAAGATATAAGATATAAAATAATGAGAGGATCCCCTATTACAAGTCTCCTTTAGGTTCCCCTATTCGGTGCTCTAATAAAGGTATCTCTCATCGATTGGAAATCCTCTATCTCCTGTTATATCCTCCTTATAGAGTGATAGATAATAATCTTTTTAGTGAATCTAATATTCTTTTTTATGAATCTTGATTGTAGGTTAGACTACTTGATATCCTTCCAAGGAAGTGGTTCCCTTCTACTATATTTGGAAGTCTTCTTTTGTGTACTTGAACCATAAATACAAATATTTGAGATTCAAATAGGATGAAGATGAATAAAGATTGGATGGATTCTAATCGTTTAACAATAGAGTACGAGAACGGAGTGAAAGAGTTCATCAAGTTTGCAAAGGATCACACAAAGGATCCTTCTCAAATCCTTTGTCCGTGTTTACGTTGTTGTTATTCTAGACTACTTACTCCAGAGGAGTTGGAAGAACATTTGATATGTCACGGAATAGATCGGAGTTATAAATGTTGGAATAAACACGGAGAAAAAGAGAATGTAGCTACTGGCTGGGATAAAACTGCGTTTTATGGATCGTCAGATATGAATACAAATATAGATAATGAAGAAGACTGTATGGAGGATGTGATTACAGATGTCAATGATGATGAAGATCGTATTGAGGAAATGACAAAGACAATTCAAGATGAACCCCGTGATTGCCCAAAATTGTTTTAGAAGTTAAAGAGTTGTGCAAAGACGCCATTGTATGCTGCTTGCACTAAGTATACAACATTGTCAGCTGTACTGAAGTTGTATAAATTGAAAGCAGGCAATGGATGGAGTGATGTCAGTTTTACGGATCTACTTGCTCTCTTGAATGACATGCTCCCGGAAGATAATGAGCTCCCAAGCCGGACATATGAAGCTAGACTAATGCTACGCTCGATGGGAATGATTTCTGAAAGAATACATGCCTACCCGAAAGACTGTATATTGTTTCGAAAGGAGAACAAATCACTTACAGAATGCCCAAAGTGTGGTGCTTCTCGATACAAGAAAGATAAATCCAATCCTACGAAAGTTGTATGGTACTTTCCAATCATTCCAATGTTTAGGCGTTTATATGGAAGTGAAGAAACTGCAAGACAATTGTCGTGGCATGCAGATAAAAGAAATAATGATGGGTTATTACGTCATCTGGCCGACTCTCCTCAATGGAAGAAAATTTATCATGAGTATCCTGAATTTGGAAAAGAGCCGAGAAACCTTCGTCTTGCGTTATCTACAGATGGAGTGAATCCTTTTGGTTTTCAAACCAGCACTCATAGTACATGGCCTGTTATGTTGCTAAATTATAACTTGCCACCCTGGTTATGCATGAAGCGAAAATTCATCATGTTATCTATGCTTATATCAGGACCAAAACAACTAGGTAACGATACGGATGTTTATCTGACTCCTTTGATCGAGGATTTGAAGTTATTGTGGGGCTCAGGTGTAATGTTGTATGATGCTTATAAAAGTGAATACTTCACGTTGAGAGCAATGTTGTATGGGACAATAAATGATTTCCCTGCTTATGGAAATTTTTCAGGCTATAGCATTAAAGGAACTCAAGGGTGTCCCATGTGCGAAGAAGATACAGAATCAATTAGGTTGAAACATTCATCGAAATCTGTATTTCTAGGACATCGTAGATTTCTACCTCATCGGCATAAGTACTGATCTTGGACGAAATCATTCAATGGAAGTTCAGAAAAACGCACAACACCGTCTCCACTAACAGGTGATCAGCTGTTTGAGAAAGTAAAAGATATGAACACTGTTTTTGGTAAACCATTTTCGAAAAACCTTACGAAAATCGGTTGGAAAAAGAGATCAGTTTTTTTTGAATTACCATACTGGAATTGTTTGTACGTCAGACATTTTCTTGATGTGGTGCATGTGGAAAAAAATGTACGTGATAGTGTTATTAGAACGTTGCTAAATGCCCCTGGCAAAACAAAAGATGGAATTAAGGCAAGGTTGGACATGGTTGACATGGGAATACGAGAAGAGTTGGCTCCCGTGAAAGGTGAAAATCAAATGTTTCTTCCTCTTGCTGCTTATACTCTTTCTAGGGCAGAGAGATATCAGTTTTGCAGCTTCTTTAATGATGTAAAGGTTCCAGAGGGGTACTCATCAAATATCAAGAACATTGTGTCAATGAATGATTTGAAGTTAAAAGGTTTGAAATCACATGATTGCCATGTTTTGATGCAAGATCTAATTCCTATAGCTTTACGTTGCATTTTACCCAAGAATGTTCGTCATACGTTAACCAAACTTTGTTTCTTTTTCAAAGCTATATGTAGCAAAGTTTTAGAGCCGGGGAAATTTCCAGCTATGGAAAAAGAAATTGTCCTCATATTATGTGAATTAGAAATGTTATTCCCGCCAAAATTCTTTGATATGATGGTTCATTTGATGATTCACTTGGTGAGAGAGATTCGACTTTGTGGTCATGTGCACTATAGATGGATGTATCCTGTTGAACGGTATATGAAGATTTTGAAAGGATATGTCAAAAATCGAAGTCGGCCAGAGGGTTGTATGGTAGAGCGATATATTGTTGAGGAAGCCATTGAATTTTGTATTGAATGCCTATCTGATGTGGAAAGCATTGGTCTCCTGAAATCTCGTCACACTGGACGCATTGAGGGTGGGGGAATTTCTGGAAGAGAAGTTGTAACAATCAGTATTATAGATCGGGAGCAGGCTCATCTTTATGTTTTGCATAACATTTGGGAGGTTTCTCCATATATTGAAACTCAAAAAGAAATTCTTAGGCAGTTGAATCCATCGAGGGCTGAAAAATGGTTAGCAGATACACATAATCACCAGTTTATAGGATGGTTTCAGGACCATATTTTTAAGCAGTTGGATGAAAATCCGAATTCAATTTCAGAATGACTTCGATGGCTAGCCGCTGGACCAAGTGTGTATGTATTATCTTACAGTGGGTATGTAATTAATGGTTATACATTCTATACGGATGAACATGATGAATAGAGTACCATGCAAAATAGTGGAGTTACACTAGTGGCTGAAGTGATGCATGTTTCTGGTAGTAAGGATAGAAATCCAATTTATGCAAATATGTCATACTTTGACATTATCAAACTAATATGGGAGTTTGATTATACGACATTTCAATTGCTGATTTTTCAATGCAAATGGATTGATAACAATAGTGGTGTTAAAATAGATGAATGGGGATTTGTGAAAGTTGATTTTAGTAAAGAAGGGTACAAAGACGAACAGTTTATAATGGCATCACAAGCGGTACAAGTTTTTTATGTTCCAGATCCCGCAAACCGAAAGTGGTCGATTGTTCTGTTATCGTCCAAAACTATTGAGGGTTCCGATGAAAATTCAGTTGAGGACAATCCTTTTAGTGGTACGTCAAAATCAATTCGGAGCGGTCCCAATGCAGATGATGTTTTGTATGTTAGAGGAGACCACAATGAAGGGATTTGGATTATCGATAGAGGTGTCAAATCTCTTCAACCTTTGAAAAAAAGAAAGAGAGTTCAGTAAACAGGTTATATTTTGTTTGTAATATAGATATTGTTATCTCAAGTTATTATCTTATCATTACAGAATTTATGTAATTTGAATGAACTGTTCAACCACTTTTGTAGATAATGACTTCTGCACATTCCGGTGCTCCTAACCTTGAGACTGAACAAGTCTCTCAAGCAGCTGCTGCTGCGGCTGCTGCTGCTCCTGCTGCTCCTGCAGCTCATGCTGCTGCTACTGTTGCTCCTGATGCGGCTCCTGCTGCTCCTACTGCTGTGGCTCCTACTCCTCCTCCTGCTGTGGCTCCTGGTGCTCCTACTGCTCCTCCTGCTGCTCTTACTGTTGCGGCTCCTGGTGCTCCTACTGCTCCTGATGTTGCTCTTGCTGTTGCGGCTCCATCTCTTGGTGTTGAGGTCCAACAACCATCAGCACATGCCGTTGATATCATAGTAGATGAACATATAGATGATGTTGATATCGATGAAATGGTCGGGAATTAAGGACCGACGTCGCAGAAATCACAGGTGCGTCGTAGTTTGACAGTGTTAGCCAAAATTCTTAAGGCGAAAAGCAAAGGCATCAAATTTGAAGTCGGATGGAATGCACGAGGCCAACATGTGAATCCCAACAAGGCTATGTTTAGCAGTTACATTGGAGTTGTCACTCGACAATGCGTGCCGATTGACATAGATTCATGGCACCATGTTGTGTCTGGGTTGAAGGCTGTGATCTGGGAAGAAATTACGGTAACATTTGAATTTATTTCTTTAATTAACTAGCAAATAAAATGATGAAACATTATCTTACTCTTCTCAATCTCTTGCAAAGTACATTTATAGTAGACGACTCACACAAGGATTATGTACTAAGGCTTGCATGAAAGATTCATCGAGGTTTTCGTACTATTTTAACAAGATATCACCTGAAAGATTCTAAAGGTAAAATAAACCCACACCCACCCATTGTCTATGCGCACCTGATATCCCAAGAAGCATGGGATGCATTTATTGGCCGTCGTGGGGATGAGAAGTTACAGGTACATTGTGAGTGATAATACGTTGTTTGAGGATACCTGTATTCATCAATTTTATTGTCAATATTTCATTTATGAAACAGAAACTCTGTACTGAAAATAAGGAACGTGCATCAAATCCAACATACCCCTATCGTAAAGCAAGGATGGGGTACACTTCATTAGAAAAGAAAATGGTACGTATTGTAAATTTACAGTAATATTGTTAGGTTCCAATAAGCAACATCATAATTATCTTTCTATGTTTATATGTAGATTGATGAATCTAAAACCAAATGCACTTCTATCCCACGTCATGTGCTATGGAAGGAGGTACGTGTGAACAAAGAAGGGAAGTTAATAGTTGAGAACACAGAAAAAGTGTGGGAAATATGTGTAAGTATGACATGATGATAAAAAGATTTGTTTAAAATTTCTATTACATAAAAATAATTAGTTTTTTTCCTATATCTGACAGTCACAGGAATCAGCTACTCCTGTAGCTGATACAGACCTATTATCGACGGCTTTGAAGCAGCCAGAAAAATACGGTCGTGTCAGAGGTGCAGGGTTTGGGGTGACACCCCGAGTATATTTTGAGAAGAAGAAAAAAATGGATGATACAGAGAAAAAATTGGAACAAATGAGTGAAAAAATAGCAACCCTTGAAGAACAATTGCAATGGCAGGGAGAGTTGCTAGCAACTTTTATGGGTGGGAAGCAAAGGGAGGAAACAACTCAGGAACAACCACCTCATGAACATCCTGCCCCACCCCCCACCAGCTTTGAGGCGAGCCATTCACCTAAAAAAATGTCTTAGCCGTGGTAATAAATATTCTAATAATGGTTCCCATGAAATATGAATCAGCCAAACACTGATAATTTATCTTTACTGATCTTCTACAGGGTGATAATGATTGTGATTTATATCTGTCAACACCCACCTATCACCTTGTAGCGAGGGCTACAGTGTTCAATATCCCAGATGCCACACTGCATAATAGACCACTTTCAAAAGATCATCTGAAAGTGACGATTACTGTAGCTCATGAGCCAAATGCAATGCTACCTATTCCACTTGATGACGATGATATTCATACGGTCGAAAAGGCTATTGGGACATTCATTGCATGGCCGGCACAACTTGTAAGAGTACATGCAGACAAAGAGGTATTTATTTCCTTTTATTTTCAAGCTAACCCCTTAACAATTAATGAAAAGAGTGTCTGAATCAATGATTTTTGTTATAGACGGAGAAAGGAAAGGGGGTGACTAACATCGGCTCGAAACCATCTAAAGGATCGACCAATCGATCCCAAGGAGCTACTGAAAGCACAATAACACCACCTGTTCTCTTACCACATTTACTAGCATTGAAGACTCATGTGGATACAAAGAAAAAAAATGGTAATAGTTATATAGTGATTTTCTAAGATAATATATACGGAGAGGAAAGTCAAGATTTTGTTGCTACTGAAAATGTATATAAAATCCTTGAAAACGGTTGGTTAGGCGTCACTGTTGTAAATGTATATATGAGGTATGTTTCCATGAATTGATTTTCTAAAAGCTGATCTAATGTGCAAATTATGACTAAATGCATTTTAGATTGTTGACAGACGCATTTATGAAAAATAGTTGAAGGGATTTTCCCATGAGCCAAGATTTGGACTGGTTTGTCCTCATATCACATCAAGAGACCAAACAAAAATAGAGTCATCAAAAAGGGATGCAATAGTGAAGGACTTGCTGAAAACATTTGAACCAAGGTTACAGATGACAGACTTTTCCTAATACCAACCATGTAGGGGTAATACTCTATGATTAAAGCATATCAATTATATTTTCACTTTTTTTATTACTTATTCCTTTTTGTGTTTTTAGGAAACATTGGTTGCTAATTGCGGTGAACATGGATACTCCGAAGATTTATTTTCTGGATTCAAAGCTAAGATATCCATCAAACTGACCATACATGATGGAGTTTGTGAATCTGTAAGACACTACATCTTACGTTTTAGGTATAAACATCAAGTAATATAATTTTTATTATCTTTTACTAAGGATTCTGTTATGATAGGGCTGTGTGTCAATATCGTCTAAAAAAAGGAATGAGGACAGGGGTTAAGCATAGGGAGGCGAGCAAGTACTACGTCTGGACAAATATCAGGGTATATATAATAAAATTTCGCTATCCAAACACATCTCAACACAAGTTATTTATTCTCCTAATGATCAATTTTTTTGCAGTGTCCAAAACAAACAAACGATAATGATTGCGGTTATTATTTTTGTAAATTTATGAAAGAGATCGTTTTTCATCAGCAAACTAGCATCCCTAAAGAGGTATTTTCAAAAACAATTTCTAGTTCGTTTAAGTTATTTATTAATTCTTTATTTTTTAATTTTCCCGTACTACTATGACTGCCGAAAAGCCTCATACTCACAAGACGATATAGATGTGTTCAGAAACGAGTGGGCCACATACCTGATGATAGATTGTACACAAATACAATGAAGATCTGACTTGGGGACATGTACAATTGGTGGTCATTTTTCAGAGGGGTTAAGGGGATCAGAAGATGAAATATTGTTGTATGTAAATGTTCGTAGCAAAATTGTAATTGTTATTAAATAAAACATTCTTTCTCCAATGAGTCATTTTTCCATTTTAACAGATGATATGCACCAGCAACATGCAAGAATGTTGAACCGCTAAAATGGTCGCTCTCTTGTTTAAAATGGACACCACTTTAATTGAAAACAACAACTGACCTACGGAAATCCGACTAGACGCATCTGGATTGCCTTCATCCTTTAGGAGAACGATCCACGGGTCCTTGGTGACGTGTATGAGTCAACTCCGCCTCAATCCAAGGTACGGTGTGACAGCTACCACCCAAAGGGTCGCTCTCTTGTTTAAAATGGACACCACTTTAATTGAAAACAACAACTGACCTATGGAAATCCGACCAGACGCATCCATATTGCCTTCATCATTTAAGAGAACGATCCACAGGTCCTTGGTGACATGTACGAGTCAACTTCGCCTCAATCCGAGGCACAGTGTGACCGCTACCACCCAAAGGGTCGCTCTCTTGTTTAAAATGGACACCACTTTAATTGGAAACAACAACTGACCTACGGAAATCCGACTGGACGCATCTGGATTGCCTTCATTCTTTAGGAGAACGATCCACAGGTCCTTGGTGACGTGTACGAGTCAACCCTGCCTCAATCCGAGGCACGGTGTGACCGATACCACCCAAAGAGTCGCTATATTTTTTAAAATGGACACAACTTTAATTGGAAACAACAATTGACCTACGTAAATCTGACCAGACGCATCCGGATTGCCTTCATCCTTTAGGAGAAGGATCCACGGGTCCTTGGTGACGTGTACGAGTCAACCCCGCCTCAATCCAAGGCACGGTGTGACCGCTACCACCCAAAGGGTCGCTCTCTTGTTTAAAATGGACAGCACTTTAATTGGAAACAACAACTGACCTACGTAAATCTGACCAGACGCATCCGGATTGCCTTCATCCATTAGGAGAAGGATCCACGGGTCCTTGGTGACGTGTACGAGTAACATGCAAGAATGATGGACCACATTTCTTTGGCCTTTGGACAAAAAAACCAGTAAAATCTCCAAAATACCTTCATATCATGCATGAACCAGTAAAATATCCAAAATACCTTCATATCACGCAGTTTTGAAAAGATTCACTATTTAAAAGAAAGTCACAAATTTATATACATCTCGAGATGATCAGTTTAAAGACATTTTGAGGGACACTACTAATGACATTCTCAGATATGCACACATCCCCCACTTTTAGATCGTTGTCTACTACAATGATCTTCCAAACAAGATATGCATTAGAACGCTCATGATACATAGAGCAATTCACTAGCCACCTTCGAGAATGATCTGAAGCACAAACCATGACAGCATTATGTTTTTAACTTCAGCACCTTAATTGAGAATGTGACACCTTTCAGGACTTGGCGCCATTGTATGTTGTTTCGTCCACTGAATGGGTCTATCCTTTTATTTAATTTTTTTAACTTCAGTCAAATATTCTAGAAAGATGTCGCGGCAGATCCTTCACCATTTTGTTTTGCTGAACATCTCATTACATTGTTAAAAAAAGTAGGGTGTCTTGCATGGGCAATACGTTCTTGTATTGAAGATGATGCACTCCCATTTATTCGAACCCACAAAACCACCCCACGGCGCGGCGGTCATCGGCAGGTGCCTGGGTTCCTCCCCGCCTTCCAGAAAAATATGAGTCCATGTTTTCTCATGCGGGGTGGTTTTGTGGGTTCGAATAAATGGGAGTGCATCATCTTCAATACAGGAACGTATTGCCCATGCAAGACACCCTGCTTTTTTTAACAATGTAATGAGATGTTCAGAAAAACAAAATGGTGAAGGATCTGCCGCGACATCTTTCTAGAATATTTGACTGAAGTTAAAAAAATTAAATAAAAGGATAGACCCATTCAGTGGACGAAACGACATACAATGGCACCAAGTCCTGAAAGGTGTCACATTCTCAATTGAGGTGCTGAAGTTAAAAACAATATGATGTCATGGTTTGTGCTTCAGATCATTCTCGAAGGTGGCCAGTGAATTTCTCTATGAATCATGAGCGTTCTAATGCATATCTTGTTTGGAAGATCATTGTAGTAGACAACGATCTAAAAGTGGGGGAAGTGTGCATATCTGAGCATGTCTTCAGTAGTGTCCCTCAAAATGTCTTTAAACTGACCATCTTGAGATGTATCTAAACTTGTGACTTTCTTTTAAATAGCGACTCTTTTCAGAACTGCGGGAGTTAACATTTCTCCAGCATATTCACACACAAAATCACCCTTCGACATATCCTACAATGTCTTCAGACCCCACCCTTTCCCCTCGACTGTCAAAAAAACCTCAAAGACAATGGCTAGCAATGATCATTCCAAAATGCATTTAAACTGAAACCTTACAGAAAAAAATAGAGTACAATACCTGCAAGTTGTAACTTAGGTCGCTTTGCACAAGCCGATTTCCACATTGTTTGTAGCAACCACATTTGCTCCAACACTCTAATGATCTTCATTGCTTCATGTATTTTATACTCTTCCAGAAACCCTTCTCTAAGAAGGTCAACTATCATGTATGCATACTCACCTTCAAATGTGATGTGTACGAGTCAACCCCGCCTCAATCTGAGGCATGTTGTGGCTGACACAACTCCAAGTGCCTCTGTTTTGTTCAAAATGGACTTATTTTTAAGTGAGAAATCAACAACTGACATACGGGAAACCGACCAAACGCCTTCGGATTGTGTTGAAACTTTAGGACAACAATTCATGGGTTATATGTGACGTGTACGACTCAACCCCGCCTCAATCCGAGACGCGGTGTGACCGGTATCACTCCAAGTGTATGTATTTAGTTTAAAATGGACAATATTTTACGTACATACGCCAAACTGATCTAACGGATTCTGATTGCATTGATACTTTTTCACAATGATCAATGACTCATGTGTGACGTGTACGATTAAACACCGCATCAATCTGAGGCCCGGTGTGGCCGACACCACTCACAGTGTCACTATTTTGTTAAAAATGGACTTAATTTTAAGTGAAATCAACAACTGACATACGGCAAACCGACCAAACACATTGGGATTCTATTGAAACTTAAGGACAACTATCCATGGGTCAAATGTGACGTGTAAGATTCAACCCCGCCTCAATCAGAGGCACGGTGTGACCGGTATCACTCCAAGTGTATGTATTTAGTTTAAAATGGACAATATTTTACGTACATACGCCAAACCGATATAACGGCTTCTGATTGCGTTGATACTTTTTCACAACAATCAATGACTCATGTGTGACATGTACGATTCAACACTGCATCAATCTGAGGCCCGGTGTGGCCGACACCACTCATAGTGTCACTGTTTTGTTAAAAATGGACTTAATTTTAAGTGAAATCAACAACTGACATACGACAAACCGACCAAACGCATTGGGATTATATTGAAACTTAAGGACAATGATCCATGGGTCAAATGTGACGTGTACGAGTCAACCCCGCCTCAATCAGAGGCGCGGTGTGACCGGTATCACTCCAAGTGTATGTATTTAGTTTAAAATGGACAATATTTTACGTACATACGCCAAACCGATCTAACGGCTTCTGATTGCGTTGATACTTTTTCACAATGATCAATGACTCATGTGTGGCGTGTACGATTCAACACCGCATCAATCTGAGGCCCGGTGTGGCCGACACCACTCACAGTGCCTCTCTTTTGTTCAAAATGGACTTATTTTTAAGTGAAATCAACAACTGACATGCGGCAAACCGACCAAACGCATTTGGATTCTGTTGAAACTTAAGGGAAATGATCCATGGGTCAAATTTGTCGTGTAAGAGTCAACCCCGACTCAATCTGAGGCCCGGTGTGGCCGACACCACTCAAAGTGCCTCTATTTTGTTCAAAATGGATTTATTTTTAAGTGAAATCAACAACTGACATATGGGAAACCGACCAAACGCCTTAGGATTGTGTTACCACTTTAGTACAATGATCCATGGGTCATATGTGACGTGTACGAGTCAAACCTGGGGTGGATTACATGGCTTTGCTACATGGAATATATCCCACTACACGTCTTTAATGAGCCAGCTACGCAGTTTATCCCTTGTACAGATACACAGGAAGAATAACACGAGATCGACGTCATGTACTAACATAGGGAAAGGGTGCATAAGAGGACACAAGATCAAAGGGTAACACATATATGTTTTTTAACATGCCATGTAATTTCCTATTGATATGACATGTATATTCACACAGGCAGCTGAACATTGGAGTTACCCAGGGTAAAGCGACAAGGCATGTGACCCTTTAAATGACACAGAATTTTATGTACCATGATTGATCTCTTTGAACACTATATCAAGGACATATTTCATTAGGGTTGGCTCCCATGATCCTTCCTAGGATGGTTTTGGTATCTTTTCCGACTTACGGTAGTACGATCGCTTCAGCAGGACGTCCTAGACATAGTTGGAGTCTCTCTGAAAGTCTTGGAGTGAGATCATATATCTATTTTTGAGGTCCAGGTAGAGTCATGTATCAACGCAACCAATCCTACCAGACATCGATCCTATATATAGAATGTTAATCTTGATGTCTCATTACAGTCCCCCAATTTATGATATGTTACCTTTTTTGTATTAATATACATAATTACTAAGGGTGATGGTTGGGAGAGTTAAGATATCATTTTTATGTATTGCAGAATGATTCAAGGAGCACGAGCTCTGCACGATTTGTCAAAACCAAGTGGCAATCCAAGGAGAAACAATGCATAATAGAATGTTCTAGTATTTATCTTCTGAGTTGTGTAGGAATATTTTGTGATACTATGTAATGAGGTAGTTTTGGTTTATGGGTAGATGGTATCTAACTCATGGTAAGAACACTGTTTGGTTGGGTTGTGATCGGTTGATGACATGCTTGTGGTTGATATACTGGTTTTTGTGCAGGTCTGTGGTTGATATACTGGTTTTTGTGCAGGTCTGCTCGGCTGGCTGTACTAGTGCAGGTTTTTTATTAGCAGCAGGCAGGTATTTAACAGCGCTTTTTTAGCGCTGTTAAAGGCGACATTTAACAGCGCTAAAAAAGCGCTGTTAAAGGAGATATTTAACAGTGCTAAAAAAGTGCTGTTAAAGGCAACATATAACAGCGCTTTTTAGTGCTGTTAAAAGTTTCCTTTAACAACGCTTTTTAGCACTGTTAAAGGTATCCTTTAACATCGCTTTTTTAGCTCCATTAAAGGTGACATTTAACAGCACTTTTTTAGCACTGTTAAAGGTGACATTTAACAGCGCTAAAAAAACGCTGTTAAAGGACCCCCCCCCCCTTTATCAGCGCTGAGCTTTACAGCGCTTTTCTAGCGCTGTTAAAGCCCGATTTTAGCGCTGTTATTGCCCGTTTTTGTAGTAGTGGTAAATAATGATGTGTAATTGATGTAAATAATAAATATAACATGATAATGATTACGTATATATGATATACCATCCAATTATATATTATTTTAATATCAAAAAAATGTTATTTTCTCTCGTGCGTACGTACAAATTACCGTCTCCACGGACGCTATGAGATTCATTGACTAATTTTCATTATATGATTAATAATAATGTTTAAAGGCGTGATATTATTCTGGATATGAATAATATACATCCCATATATAACAAATATGACTCACATAACAATGAATATAAAGTAAAACGAATCTGTTAACACCCGAAACAATGATAATACTAAGCTATTATCAACGAAACAATGTTAAAAGATCTTATATGATATCATATTAATGTATATAATTGTTGTATAATTTAATAAAAATTATTTAACCATTATACATGAGGTTAAACTACCCTATACCAAGAAAAATTACAAGGTAAGGGTTAATTTTACAATCACATTATTATCCGAGGTTGTTTTTATGTAGGTATCTACAAGGACCCCTTTATCATCCACATCCATGTTTCTTAAAAATGTAATTAAAAACATTTTTACTATTTAATAGACAATGGGTTAAATTCATTTATACCCTTATGTGTTTTGGAAGGAATCTTTCTGTCATTTTCCAAACAAGGTACTTTTTGACCATTTCGACAAATTTAAGGTATGAATGTTTTTTTAACTTATAATACGGGTGCGGCTATTTTACGCCATTATAACATCATCAAAGCTTCTCTTACATGGTTATAAGAATATTTTCAAAATAAATTTTTTCTTTATAATTATGTTAATGTTAAATATTTTGAAAATAGAAATTGATATTTCTCTAAAAAGGGTTTTGATTTCATCTATGTTAACTTCCTTTTATAGATTTTAATTTTATTTGAAGTTGATTTATTATGATACAAAACTTCCATATTGTATTGAATGTTTTGTGATATTTTTGACTCTGGATGTGCTATTTTTATACAATTCATGGTTTATTGTTAAATAATTGACATTTTGAATGCTTGTTTTAATACGAATGTTTATGATATTTTTAAACCATTTCATATGAGAAAAGTATTGGACTTAGTAAGTGACGGGTGGAGCCCGCTATACCTCCTCGATGCATCGGTAGGTCTAATGAGACAACTAGATATGGAATTGGCCAAGGCCTTTCCCAATTTGATATATGGTTTTGGCCGAGACCTTAATCAATTTTAGATTTCTTGGCTGAGGCCTTGACAAAATGATTTAGAATGTCCGACAATATACATTACCTCATTATGAAAATAATATTGATGGTTCATGTGGTCATTCGACTAGTATAATACCCATTATTATGTATTATTATGGAATTATTTACTTATCTCATATTCCTGCCATAAAAGTATTCATGTTTATTATTGGTAATCATATGTGGTTTCAATTATTCACCATGCTTAATATTTATGTCATTTTCTACAATATTACTTACCCTTACTGTGCACTTGAGCTCACACCTATCTTATGATTCATTTTCCCAGGATTTTAAGTATTTTGTCATGAGTGACCTGTAGGCATAAACTATGAGGCTTGGATGTTTCTAATGAAATATTTTCGTGTTGTATTTCCCTTCATGCTATAAAGTTGAACTTCTGTATGAATCATGTTTCCAATAATACTAAAATGATCGGTCTTTTGAGACATTATTTCCTTGTGATCATGCCAATGTTATGTAATAATGCACCAAAACTGGGTAACTAGGGTTGGGGAATTATAGTTGGTATCAGAGGATGATTAGTACAAACCTTGTAAGCATGATTTATATAAACTCTGATTAGAGCACATAGCCCTAAGGCAGTGTTTGAGGATTAGTATCTATGAATATTCTACAATTTTTGTATTTTAGAGTTTTTTGAGTTTCCCAGACAATACATCCCTGTCTGGATACGAGTAGGTAGAGGTGGATCTGGCATAGATGTACCTAGGGGTAAAACCTGAAAACACCGCTTTAGGCTAGACTTGAACAGGAACTGGTGCACGACAATTGGCCTTGATGCACTCTTGGTTATGACAATCCCGGGGGATATTATTAGGATAATTATCATTTTATTTACCAACCATTACGTAGGGTTTATGAGTATATACTTCTTCCAAGAAAACAGTTATATGATTATGGATTATATCCATAAACTGCTCAATTTATGTTAAGTATTTTACAGGTTTGGAATTATTTATTTCGATTCATAAACTAATCTAGTTTATGCTATTGTTTAGAAATGGAACCTAGTGGAAGTAATGGAAACCATATCAATGCATGCACCCCATGTAGAGATTTCCCTCCTATTAATAATAATTATAGTGGAGTTGGTGATACAATTGGTGCTAATCACCTTATCACCATACTGTGACAACTAACCCGGGTTATGAATAATAACCTTTGCCATATGAAGCACCCTGATCCATAGTATGGAGGATCAATGTTAGACCGCTACATGAGGCAAAAACCACCAACGTTCAATGGGTGTAAAAATCCACTAGTATCTTACTAATGAATAAAATCCATAGAAAAAATATTCCACTCCTTGGGGAGTAATGAAAGGGGAAACGTTTCCATGGCAGTTTACCGCCTCACTGGAGATGCTAATCAATGGTGGTCATTGATTAAAAACACTAACGAAGATGATGATGTAACAAATATGGAATGGAGGGAGTTTAAATAAATTTTCATCCAAAAATACTTTCCTCATGTCCGTCGAGCGGATATGGAAAGACAATTCTTGAGTCTTAGGCAAAAGAAGGATGATAGTGTCACAATGTACGAGGATAACATTCCAAGGTTAGTGAGGCATACTTTAGATTATTTACGTAACCCAAGAAGTATGATTGATCATTTCTTTGATGGTTTAAAACCATTTCATCGTCCATCATTAGTGTCACAATCCTTCTCATCATACGAAGATATTATCTCCCATGCTATCAAGATAGAAAATGAATTTTCTAAGTCTTATAACTTTAAATCAAAGCAATAGAAGAAAATATCTGCTAAACACTCTAGGAAAGGAAATAAGGAAACCAGGAATAAGGGAAGAATTGAATTTCCACCCTATGATAATTGGGGATGGAAGAACCCTAGTGCCTGTCTAAAATGAAAGAGAGTATGCTACAAATGTGGACAGAAAGGCCATATAGCTGGTGATTGTAAGGGAAATAAATGCACTAACAATGTTCAATGCTACAATTACAGGGGGATGGGGCATTAGGAAAATGAATGTCCTAAATGTCACGTAAGCATACCTAAGAAAAGACCAAGGGATTAAGTACAATCTTATGTGATCAATAATAGTGAGGTTGAAGTTCCTAAAGATGTAGTGGCAGGTAATTTAACAGTTTCCTCAGGTTTAGAAATTGCATTATTTGATTCTAGATCATCACATTGTTTCATATCGACCCAGTTTTCTATGAAAATTAGATATTTCCAATTTTATTTAACAAGGGATTTGTCCATCAAAACTCATATGGGATGTATCATTGAAACAATGTTTTGTGAATTTGTCCTCATTAGAGCACAAAAATGTTCGTTATCTACTGATCTCATCATCATGCAAATGATTGAATTTTATATAATCCTCGGTATGTATTGGCTTTCAGACGATGATACGAAAATTTATTGTAACAAGAAGGAGGTTATGATTTTTGATGATAATGATAAATAACACCCCATCTTTAGAGCAGAATCATCACCACATAATTATTCTCTAGATCCACCCCCATTAGCTCAACTAAATTCAATTATTGGGCAGGAAGAGAATAAAATAACTGTTGGTGAGGAAAGGAAAGATAAAATAGAGGATGTACCTATTGTGAAAGAATATGTTGATGTGTTTCCAGAAAATTTACCTGGACATCCTCATGAATGAGAAATTGAGTTTTCCATTGACTTAATTCTTGGTTCAAGGCCCATATCAAAGACCCCTTATACAATGGGAATTGTGGAATTAGTAGAAATAAATAAAAAACTAGATGAATTGAGTAATAAGGGATTTATTCACCCTAGTGTTTCTCCTTGAGGAACCACTATATTTTTTGTTATGATGAAATATGGATCTAAGAGGTTGTGCATTGACTACATGGAGATCAATGCTATAAAGATAAAGAACAAGTATCCCATAACTCGCATTTATGATTTACTTGACCAACTTCATGGTTCTCAATACATTTCAATGATTTTCCTTCAATCTGGATACCACCAGTTTTGCATGAAGAAGGAATACATTCCGAAGATAGCATTTCAAACCTGGTACGAGCATTACGAGTTTACAGTAATTCCTTATGGATTGGCTAATGCACCCTATGTTTTCATGGATCTAATGAATCAAGTTTTCAAATAATATCTCGATGATTTTGTAGTGGTATTTAATGATGATATCTTGGTATATTCTAAAAGCTGCAACTATCATGAAAATCACTTTCACATGATTCTAAAGACTCTTAAATGACATGAATTATATGAGAATTTTACCCAGTGTGAATTCTGGATTCAGGAGATTTCTTTTCTTGGCCATATTGTCTCTATGTATGGAATATCTGTTGATCCATCAAAGAACATGGAAATCCAAGAATGGCCATCTCTGATGAGTATATAATGGAGGTACTCAGTTTTTTTGGTTTAGTAAGTTATTATCGACGTTTTGTCCAGAATTTTGCTCGATTGTCTAACCCATTAACAAAGCTCTCACGTAAAGGGGTTAAATTTGTTTGGAAAAAGAGTGTGAAGAATGTTTAGAAGAACCTAAGAAAATATTAGTCAATGCACTTATATTGACTCTACCATCGGGGAATGATGGGTTTGTTATTTATAGTGATGCATCAAAGAATGGACTTGGTTGTGTCCTTATGAAAAATGATATGGTTATTATCTATGAACCACGATAGCTAAAAATTCATGAGCAAAACTTTGTTACTCATGATCATGATTTAGAAACTATAATCCTTTCTTTATGATATAGAGACACTATCTCTATGGTGAAAAATGCGAGATATATACTGATCAAAAGAGAATGAAAAATATTTTCTCACAAAAAGCACTCAATATGAGGCATTGGCGATGTCTTGAACAACTTGAGGGTTATGATTTCAATATACACTACCACTTGTGGGAAACAAATTAGGTAAAATATGCTTTGAGTAGAACGGATTATGAGAGATTTGAAAAATATGAAAGTTGAAAAGGATCCTATATATATATAGATCTAGTAAAGATGGATATTGGAATAACCATGGAAGGTGAAACATCAATTATTTTTAAAATGGTTTCCAAACCATCTTTACTAGAATGAATAAAGAGTTCTCAGACCGGTGATGAAGTGTTTCAAAAGAAGATTAAAGTTGTGAATGATGGGAGATTCACTGATTTGTGTTTGAAGATGGAATTTTGATGTTTGGGAAGAGGCTTTGTGTTCCAGATATACCTGATCTAAAAAGGAAATTTTTGGATGATGCTCATAGTTCCAATTTCTCAATACACCATGGGAGAACCAAAATATATATATATATATATATATGAAGGTAAATTTTTTGTGGGACAACATGAAAAGAGTGATTGATAATTTTGTGTCCAGATGTATGGTCTGTCAACCAGTGAAAAATGGAAGGCAAAAACATGGAAGATTCATCCAAACCTATTCCCATATTGGTGTGGAAATGGGATAATATTACAATGGACTTTGTCATGGGACTACCAAAAACACCTTGAAGGAATGATGTAATATGGGTAATTATTGATCTTCTTACCATGTAAGCACATTTTATTTCTATAAGGGAAGATTCAAAACATGAACATTAAGAAAGACTATATATTAATGAAGTTGTGAGACTTCATGGTGTACCCCTATCGATTTTTTCTGATCGTGATATACGTTTCACATCAATATTATAGAAAAGTCCTCAGAAATACCTGGATACTGAGCTTTATTTGAGCACTTCCAACCACCCCCAAACAGATGGACAATTAGAAAAAACTATTCAAACCTTAGAATACATGTTGATATCTTTCTCACATGACTTTCAGGGTATGTGGGATCAATATTTACCTCTGGTAGGATTATCCTATAATAATAACTTCCATTAATGTATTAAGACGTAACCATATGATGCGTTATATGGAAAGCGATTTTGCACACAAACTTGTTTGGATGATGTTGGTGAAAGAAAACTCGTAGGCCCAGAACTGGTCAAGGAAATGATGGAAAATGTGAACGTAATCCAAAACAACATCAAATTAGAACAGAGTTGGAAGAAGAGCTATGATGATAACTGAAGGAAGGATTTGAAATTTTAGGTAGGAGATCATGTTTTCTTGAAGGTATCTCCATATAAGGGTGTCATACGTTTATGTAAGAATGTAAAATTGAGTCCTAGGTACAATAGAACATTTGAAATTCTAGAACGAATTGGGGTTGTAACTTATCGTTTGTAATTCCAAAAAATCTCTCCAAAGTTCATGATGTGTTCCGCGTATCGCTGTTGAGAAAATACATGCATGACCCAACGCATGTCCTCACCTATGAGGATTTAGAACTGGATCCTGATTTGTATTATTGTGAAGAGCCTGTCAGGATTCATGATACTAGAGAACAAGTGTTGAGAAATTGGACGACTCATCTAGTAAAATTCATATAGGGAAAAATGGAAGAGGCGATGTGGGAAGCTAAGAAACTTATGATGAATAACCACCAGAGTCTTTTCATGTGGTATTATTCTTGAAATTTTTAGGGAGAAATTATTTAAAGGAGGGTAGAATGTAACACCCCAAGCTTCCATGGTACGTTTCCCTTTCAATAATACAGTAACGTGTTTTGTATGCCACTTTGAGTTCTAACACACACCTCAACCAATCAAACTAGCCATTATGAATAGTAATTCCCACTTATTAAAATTTTATACATTTTATCCTTCAAAATGGACTTCATTTTTGGATTCGGGATATCGAAATAACCTTAGGGTGATTTTTTGGTATTTTTCTGAAAACTATAAATTTTTGAGGAATAGTGAAAAACACTGAGTTATAGTTTAAAAACGAATTATTATATAAATAATTATTTATTTTAGCTAAATTTATTTTAGGTCAAAATAGATACATATTACCTATATAAGTTCAATGTAATTAATTGGAGTAAGTTTATAATAATTTTAGATATATAAAAATTGTATTGAACTTTTCACCGCCTTTTACCCAGCTCCTAGGAGAATTTGCAAATTCAAATAAAACAAACTTTTACCGCTTCTGTGAGTGGATTTTCAAAATTCTAAGATACATGGTAAACATCAAAGAGTAAAATGTTGTTCAATAAGATAAAAATATTTTTTTTTGAATATTAACTTTTTTACTTTTATTTACAATAGTTAAAAGAAAATAGGGTAATTAAGGGTAAAAATGATATTATTATTTTATTCAAAGAAGAGTTAAAAGAGTTAAAACCAATGTTTAATAACTAAAAAATTTTTAATATAGGGTTATTGAAAAGATAAATTCTATTATTAATATAAATTAAAAAGATAAAAATATTTCCTACATAATGGTATTTTATTTATAATTTTCATACATTAAATAATTTATTTTATTTATGACACAATGGTGATGCAGTAATTATCTAATTAATGAAATATTAAAATAATTGATATTATAATTATCCAAATAAATGTAATATGAGACATTGTATGAATTAAACTAATTTCCTAGGTTAATATAACATATTATGTTTGGTTAGATGAATTGTGTTCGATTAAATAATGTTGTTATAAATTTAGCAAAAACAAAATACCAAATAGTTTCAAAAATGACATATAAGTGTTTTTAAAACCAATATTAATTATTAATTGATATTATATTTATAAAAATATTACGTTTGACCAAAGGAAGTATATAATAATAGTTATATCAATAATAAACCTCTTGGGGTTCGCTTGGATGTATATAGTACGTTTATTAACCATATAATATAAAAATACAAAGAGACATTGTAAATGTTAAACTATTTAATTAAGAGTTAAATATAAAAGATAAGTTAATTTAGTGACCCAAACCAGTATAAAACCTATTGGTTGAGTGGGTTGCGACCCATCATCAACTTATCCTTTATATAATCCATTTTGGTCTCATTAGAAACCGAAAATGGTTTTATTATAAAATAATATTTCTAGATTTTCCTAAGGTGCCCCTCTCCCCTCTTATAAAAGGGGACTCCACCATCCCTCTAATTCACACCTTCAAATCCATTTGGCTCATTCAACCTCTACACAAACACCCTCTCAACTATCCTCACTTAATCCTAGAGGCATTACTTTAGTCATAAATCCAACCTATGAAGCCCTTTTGATCAAATCAAAAGGAAGAACCCGAAGAAGAGGTAATAATTTCACCACCCTCTTTCGAGTTCATTTCATCATCCACTTGTTCTTTGTTTGTAATTTCCATTATAAAATAATAACTCCTCTATGTTCTATATACGTAGATGTTATTATAAATATGGTACATCCAATTTAATTATTCTATCAATCCTTTGAATGACATGTCACCATAGGTGTGTATGTACGGATTACCGTCTCCAAGTCGTGGTGTAATTGTTATTCAATAAATCATTATTTGGATGGGTATAATAATGGTGTGTAATTTATTTAAATAATAAAAATAACATGATAATGATTCTGTATATATATTATATAGAATCCAATTGTGTATTATTTTAATATCAAAAGAATGATATTTTTTCTCGTGCATACGTACAGATTACCGTCTCCACGAACGCGATGAGATTCATTCACCATCGTATCCATTGATGACTAATTTTAATTAGATGATTAAAAATAATTTTTAAAGAAATGATATCATTCTGGATATGAATAAGATGCATCTCATCCATAAAAAATATGACTCACATAACAGAGAATATAAAGGAAAACGAATCTGTTTACACCCGAAATGACGATAATACTGAGGTATTATCAACAAAACAATGGTCAAAGATCATATATGATATCATATTAATGTATATGATTCATTAATAATTTAATAAAAATTATTTCACCGTTATAAAGGAGGTTAAACTACCCTCGACCTAGTAAAAGTACACGTTAAGGGTTAATTTCACAATCTCTTTATTATCCGAGGTTTTTTTTACGTAAATATATACTGAGACCCCATTATCATCCACATCGATGGTTTTTAAAAATGTATTTCAAAACATTTTTACTATTTACTAGACAATGTGTTAAAGTCATTTATACCCATATGTGTTTTGAAAGGAATATTTCTCTCATTTTCCAAACAAGGTAAATTTTGATCTTTTCAAAAAAAAATTAAGGTAAGAATGTTTTTTTAACTTATACGATGGGTGTGGTAATTTTCTGCCATTATAACAACTTCAGAGATTCCCTTACATGGTCATAAGAATATTTTAAAAATAAATTTTATCTTTATAATTATGTTACTCTTAAATAATTTCAAAATAGAAAGCGATATTTCTCTAAAAAGGGTTTTGATTTCATCTATGCCAACATCCTTTGATGGATTTTAAGTTTATTTGAATATTATTGATTATGATACAAAACATCAATATTTTATTCAAGGTTTGGTGATATGTTTGACTGTGGATGTGCTGTTTTTATACCATTCAGGGTTTATGGTTAAAGTATTGACATTTTTTATGCTAGTTTTAATACAAATGTTTATGATATGTTTAATCATTTTTATATGAGGAATGTATTGGAATTTGTAAGTGATGGGTGGAGCCCACTATATATCCTCGATGCATCAGTAAGTATCATGAGACAAATAGACATGGAATTGGAGAAGGCCTTTCCCAATTTGATATATGGTTTTGGCCGAGGCCTTAATCATTTATAGACGTCTTGGCCAAGGCCTTGAAAAAATGTTTCAGAATGTCGGACATTATACATTCTCTCATTATGAAAATAATATTTATGGTTCATGTGGACATTCGACCATTAGAATACCAATGGTTATGTTTTATTAGGGAACTATTTACTCAGCTCATATTCCTGCAATATAATTATTAATGATTATTATTGGTAAAGTCATGTTGTTTCAATTATTCACCATGCTTAATATTTATGTCATTTTCCACTGTATTAGTTACCCTTACTGAGCGTTTGAACTCACACCTTTCTTATGATTCATTTTCCTAGGATTTGAAGAAGATAGTTATGAGTGACATGCAGGGATAATCTAGGAGGCTTTGATGTTTCTAATGAAATGTATTCAAGTTGTATTTCTCTTCATACTGTAAAGTTGAACTTATGTGTGAATCTTGTTTCCAATAATACTAAACTAATAGGTCTTTTGAGACATGATTTCCTTGTGATCATTCCAATGTTATGTAATAATGCCCCAACTCTAGGTAACAAATGTTGGGGCGTTACACATCGTGTTCCACTAATGTAAAACTAAATGTGTTGTATATAGAGTGGTATATCCTTGGGGAACTTTTTCCTTCTACTCCTGCTTGCCTCATCCCATATAGTGTGTGTACCCATGTTGGAATCTACATCAATGTTATAAATGAAATTTGATGGCCCATACCAGAACATATTAATTCCATCATAGATACCCACCCCATGAAAACGAAATTCATTAATTATAAGCCTAAAAACAGTAGCATATACCCCATAAGATAATTTATTGTGGTGGTAAAGGAAGTCCTTCATTTATCCTTCCAAGTAGTTGCAATCGTAATAATGATTAAAATAATTATTTATCATAGTGATGAGGTTCCATTGTTTACGAATGCTGATTTATGGATTATCTTTCATGGAAGTTACATATTTTCCCTGATGGGTGATGAGAATCAGACAAAAATCCTCTATTATCTTCTTGTAGCCTTTCCTTAAAAAACTCATCCACCATTCATATGGAGAATTATATGGAATTCCCTCCTTGAGTAATCCCCTATCCAATCTAACATGATATTTTGATCATTCCATACAATTTCCTTAGTAACACAATTTATTATGTATGCCATGTTATGATCCGGATATTCAAATTACTATTATTTATCACATTTAGCAAGACTCGCATGGGAATATAGTTTAATGGTGTTCATATCAAAAGGATGGAAAAATATTCAATATTTTATTCCCTTAGAGGTGTAATACCTATCTATTATGAACATTTTGGCCTTTTATTCTTATTCCCAATATGTTAGAATCCTCCATGAGGTTAAAACATTACAACTATGGAGCACCATATCCTATATTTGGATATTTTACGGAAAATATCATTCCCCCAACATAGAATTCCATATTCATTCTAGGTCCCCCTTTGTCATACCCTCATCACCCTCTGACTTTTTGGTGGGGACTATCCTCATAAGGATATATTCCTTGTTAAAAAAATGCATTCGCATTTGGTTGAACTTATCTATAGGCCAATCAGAAGGGGACTCTTTAGAATAAGTGAAACACCATTCTTTTCTACGAACATACCAACATGATGTACCTTCCATGTTACATAGAGAAACATCATTTTTTCTTTTTCAAATGTCTCTATTTGGATTTATATATCCTATTTAGTAGAAAAAACACTATATTGGTCAATATTTCTTTTATAATAACACATAGTATTGAGTTATTATTTTACCTTCCCCAATTTAAAAATTATAACAACTTCCCTAATAAAAACCATATTTAACAATATGGTGGATTTAAATGATGACCTTTAAATAAAGCATTTCTATGAAAAAAAATGAAATCAGATGGTTAACCTAAGATGTTTATAGGTAGACCTCATAATGGAGAACCTAATATTCATACAAATGGTTTCATTTATATAGACCCATTGATTCATACATATAGATTTTCCATATTATATATATGATTTATTGAAAATGTGAATGATGATAACTTTATTTGATAGTCGATAATTGATTCATAGAAATTGAAAAAAAACTAAAAATTTTCCATATAGTATAAACTATCCCCCCACATAAGGTTTTGATGATCCCAAACACTCATCCTATAAACCAATGAGAGTTTACAAAAATAATTAGGAACAAATAATTTAATGACTACATTCTTTCGTTATGTGGCCATATATATAATGAACGATACAAGAATCAATCTGTATTATCAGTTCCACATTAACCTACATTAGAAACAACCTGAATGTGTATGTGAAAATATTGTGCGAAGTTGTTGTGTATGAATATATATTCAAATAATAATCCCCCATAATTGAAAATAAAGATTCCAATTTCACATTGAAAACAATCAAGATTGCATCTTTGATAATTTTTTTAAACTATGTTTTTTAGTTTTGTTCAATAGATAGAACCCAAAGGGACCATGTAAATGCTGAGTACAATAGAAAATGAAATGATATTCGTCATAAGGAATGAAATTTTATTTTAAATGAAATCCAAAATATTTTTTATATATTTTAAAAATATTTTCAATCCATGAATAATGAACAAAATACTAATAATCAATGTAGGTAATAACTTTCGGTTGAGTATATATGAGGAAATTATGACATTATTTGAGACATTTCATTGAACCACTAGATATTAAGAAAAATATTATTTACAGAGGAAGGATATTACCCTTCCTCCAATATTTAAATCATTAATATGTTATTTTTAGTTTTATTATTTGGAATTATAATGATATTAGTGGTGAAGTATTATCATGAACAAAATAGCATAGGAGGGAATTAATTATATTGAGTTGGATGAGTTTATTAACAAATTTTTTATAATGACCATTCCCCTAATTCATGTCACAATAATATAGAAACAATTATTTGAATAATGTAGATGGATGATGAATTTGATTGTAACTACGAAAATGATTTTACAAGACTATCATGTTTTGCTTATTGATTTACCATCCAACCTAAATATAAGCTTGATTGATACATTAGTGGACTAAAAGGAAGTCTCCAAAAGATTTTATATATATAATACTTTAGACGATAGGAATAAATCATATTATGTGTGTCCAATTTAATAATTTAAAATAGATATTCCCTCTGTTCACATTGGGTTTATATGAATAGTATGATATAGCTTGCTAAAAAAATGAATAAATCACATGGTTGAATGAAAATCCTTCCATCTAAATGCCAAAATTAGGGGATGAAACATCATGAAAACTAATTTTTTAGAACTGAGATGTGCTATAAATTAGGAATGTATGACCATAAATCCCAGGAATGTCAATAGGAAATTAATGGTACAATGAAGATAATGGAAGAAAAAAATAATCCCACTAATGCACCACCCATTATTAGATGCTTCAAATGAAATGAGTATGACAATTATTCTAAATAATTCACATGTAAATATTTTAGTATTTGTAATTGGAGTTAGAAACCTATTATACTGAGATAAATAGGGAAATAACTTCTGATCAACATTTTTTAAGGGGGTTATGATAAAGACAAATTGAAAGGTACACATACCATCACTCTAGATATTCAAATGTATTATTTAACCCTTTATGAAACAAAAAAGTTATATTTAACTCATATTATAAGGGTATCCAAATTGAACCCTAATGATTAAATGTTTAATTATATGTCAAACTGCTTAATTGTGTGAGGATCGCATGTAACACCTATGATTCATTTTCGGTTGATGTGTGGGGGAATGTGCTTCCTCCAACTCTTTGTATTTTACATATAGATGAATTTTATGTCATCTATGTAATTTATTGACATAATATACATAAAATAAACTAATATGTTTATTGAAGATAAGTAACATTTGATATTTTAAATTAACCTATGGCCATATTTTATTGTAATGAGAAATATGATATTTTAATGTAGATCACATCCATTTTATTGGTCAGAAATCCCTTTTTAAAGATATATTTATCTCAGATGGTTGTGGAGAACCCCAAAATCAATGAAATTCCCATTGTTTTAGAGTATGCTATTATTTTTCAAAAATAATTTCCATAGATTCTAGTAAATTGAGATGTTGGGTTTTCTATAGAACTCATTCTTTATAATACCCATATAATAAAAACACCCTATAGATTAAACCAATTGATTTGTATGAAATAGAGAATTATATCATGTTGAAAAATAGTGAAGGATTTTTTTGGAATAAATTGTAACCTTTGTGTGAACATTTAATTTTAACTAGGAATAAAAATGGATCAATGTGTCTCTCCAATGGTTATTGGGAATAGAAAAAGATCAAAACCTAGAACTTGTATCATCTACCACATATTAATATATTTCTTTGTAAGATGTGTGCAGAACCATAATTTTCCAAGACTAAAATTCATTCAAGATGACATAAATTGATGGATATGAAGGTGAATATACCCAAGATATAATTTCGTACATGGTATGGATACTATTATGATATAGTGAATCCTTTTTGTCTAACTAATTTCCCTTCAATATATTTTGATTCGAATAATATAATCTTTATAGTGTTCCTTGATATTATTATTGTATTATTTATATATGATAACAAAATCTATTCAAGCAGTTATCTAGAACATGAATATAGCCTATGAAATTTAAAAATGACCCTATTGAAGGATATTTTATATAAACTACTATCCATTTGTGATTTTTTGTATAAAACTATTTGATTTTTGGGTCATATATAATCATGTGAGGTTTTATCAATGGATCTAATAAAGATAGATGCTATTAAAAATTGGATCATACCAACCATTGCGACAAATATCCATAGTTATCATGGTTTTCCACGAACTTATAAACACTCTGTGGGAAATTTAACTTCATTATACAATCCACATACCATGTTATCTAAAATGGGATCCAAATTCCTTTGGAATGATGAATGTGAAGAAATGTTTAGGGTTAAATATATAAGGTTACTGAGGTCACCATTTTCTTTGATACCCAATAATTGATATGGTTCATTTAATCTATACTATGTCATAAAAGAATATACTAGTATGAGTTGTCACAGAAGTTTTTTTTGTTATATCTTATGCTTGAAGAAAATTGATGGTCCATCATTAAAATTTTATAGCCCCTAATATTTATGTAGCTAGAGTAATTGTATCATAATGATATGGAGTAACTATAATTATGGAGGGTGGGGTGATATATAAACTAATCATAAGTGATCAATGTATATATGAAGACACAATTAGTTGAATATGTGTCAGAGAAGATCATTGGAGTTTATTTATCATTATAAAAACTCAATACATTACAGCCCAATGAAGAAAATCATATTTGATGATACATTGATATTATAGCATCAATCTACCTTATCATTGTATAATATAGAATGGATATCCAGTATTTATTGTATTCAAATAGATGAACCATCAAATCCTAATTGATTGGGAGAAATCATATGTTCCACAAATGATTTCTCAACCTTCAATCTGATGTCTGTCCTCTTTTCTCATATTGAAAAATAAATGTTCTTGTTCTCTAGTATAGATTTTATAGTGCTACTCATGTCAAATCATAATAGATGGTTCTCTTTTTTTAGTCATTAGATATTCTTTTTTCTTTTTATTAGAGGGTTTCTTGAGGATCTTATACCAAATTTTTGACATATGAATTCAGTTTAAAGAACATTATAATTAAATTGGTGATTTAATTGTTGGAAATTTATGTTTATGATAACCTTGAGCATTATAATATATCTCATTATATTAAAACCCAATTCAAAAGATACGTTTGATTAGAATTTCCAAATTCTGAGGGTTTATTAAAAGAATAAAATATGTTATTGATCACAAATAATATGTTTTATGAAAGTGTATTTATTGTAAAAAACATCAATATAGTCTAGATGTTGAACTAATCATCTAATTGATCAAATATATTTTATTTTTTAACAGAAAAAATGTTAACCAAATATTATTTACTGACCAAAATATAGAATCACTTGATCCCCACATTATCACTCACCAAAATTTATTATTTTCATTCCATTGAGATGTTTGGTAATCTATTTAATTATTATTATAGTGATGAGTTAAAAGGATTATAAAATTAATAAGTTAAGAAATGGTGTATACATTGTACACACATATGATTGCTAAAGAATATTAAACAAAAACTTTTTATTCACTATGTAAGTGAATGTGAATGTTTTATAAACATAATATATATTATACTAAAAAAATTATATTTAAATAAATAGGTTTTATTAATATGGGTTAATATGAATTGTAATTTATTAACATTTAAAAAAATTATACTCAAACCCAAAAAATGTTACAAATAAACGAAAACATAAATGAATATAGAAAAATGATTTGTTGTGTTGTCTCTAATGAAATAAAATGAGTTAAAAATGTGCTCATAAAAAATTTCCGTTGATTATTTTATCCCATATGTTCTCATAAGTTTTGAAATTCAATCCTCTTGGATGAAATAGTGTTGGGTTTATCTATAGGCCAAGGTGGTTCATTGTTTTCTATGAAAAACTAAACTTTATGATTGATAAATAATTTTAAAATTTCCACATATCAATATATAAAAAAATTATTCTTCAATAGTTTATTGATGGAAGATTTATGTGTGGCCATTAAATTCTATGGCCATTTGATTTTTTCATTTAATGTTATAAATGTTTTGGTAAACCCTGTGATATTGACCAGAATTCCCCTTATTTATTCAATATCTTAAATTTTATGACTTTTGTGGTTATAAAGATGAATTTATTTTATATCTAATTCATATTAAATGTATTTATAAGGAATATGTAATTTATACAATAAAATTTATCGCATAATTTGGTTGATGGATTGGTAGATTAGTAAAAAATCATTAGTTGTTCATCAATCCTGGATAAAAATGATTGTTGTACTATCAGGAATAAAACATCCCAAATAAACGATGAAATGGTATAGGATTTTTTTTTGTTTTAAAGCAATTTAATTTCTGTTTGTGGTGATTATAATGGAATTTATACAATTGTATTCATAATAAAAAATATAACATCGTAGTGTGTCCAGTTCAATTGGAAAATTCAATGGGTCATATAATGTGTTACAAATGGCCCTTTGGATATAAATATTCTCCAAACATCTACCTGGATGATTTAATATAATATGAATATTTGGAATTAAAAAATAAATATTAAATAATTTTTATCTTTATATTTAATGATATTTAAAAAAAATGCATTATAATTGAACAAATTTGAACAATTCTTTCTATATTTTTTAATCCAAATATGAACTTTGAAAATAAATAAATCATTTTTCATTGAAAATTATGTAATTCTCGTTGAATAAAATTAATATTAAATACTTATTGTCAATTCAAAATTTTTGATGTTATTGGATTTCCATATAAACACAAAACAATAACACACAAAAAAATAATTTCCACTCACAATCAAATATTAATTTTTATTTCATCGATTAGGGGGGGTCTGTACATGTCACTCACCAATAATTAATTCCAAAAAACATTATTAATATAATAATGATTCAATGAAAATTTATTTTTCATGATTAAATTTTTAAATGGAAAATATAGAAGTCAAAATGCATTACTCTCATGTATATGAAACAAGTTTCAATTATTTTCAATGATTCACAACCAAATAACATGAATATAATAATTTTTATAAGGGATGTCAATTTAAATTTTAAATTCTAAAATGTATAAGAATCATGTGGTTTTTTGGGGAGTTCAGTTTTTAATAATGATATGAGATAAATAAATTTTTAAGAGGATGAAAGGTAGAAATATGAAGAAAAAAAATCACAAAAATTATCCCAATATCAATAGAAAATATGAATACATTTTAATTTTATTAATTTTATTTAACACATTGAAGAAATCACACACATATCTATCAACCCTTGATTGATCTTATAATTTGAATTTTTTAACAGTTATAACATGATCAAGAGTTGAGGAGGAGTGATTTGAAACCCACCCATGTAACAAACCATTCATTTTAATTTTTTTACTTTTTTATCAAATTAATCATTTATTGAACTCTTTTCAAATTATTTTTTAAAATGGAATACAAAATAATTAAATTTATAAGCCTCAATAAATAAAAATATCTCAACCATATATAAATATATAATTTTACTAATTGAAATTATGAAATAATGAAAATCAGTAAAAGGATACAAAATGTCAAATCAACTTCCCCAATAAGATAAATTAAATAATTCTTGAAAATATATATATATATATATTATTGGAGGTAAAATCATTATAGATTATAATGTTTCAAAAAAATTTATATGATTTAATGGTATTTTAAAAAGAGGATCAATTCAATGTTATTTGATGGCTACTAGTAAATTTTAATTATCATGTTATTCACCAAATTCTTCTATCATATTAATGTAAAAAATATATACAATTAAATTCAATTTTCCTCATATTCAATCCACATAATCTTTGAGTAAAAAACAAAATTAGAATATTTTCAATGGTAAGATTGGAATGAATGTTGTTATTTTTTATCATTGTAGGGGAAAACATTTTCCAATAATAAATTGAGTATTAAAAATATATTGGTAATTTAAAAAAAATCCATGTTTATATTGATAATATATGTTTTTTTGTGTAAGAAATAATTTTATCTCCCATTAATGGTTTGAAAAAATTTAAAGATATAATGGTTCACTATTGAAACTCTTGTCTTTCTAGGTTTTATTTATTTTTTAATATTTTTTTAAACATTATCAAACAACAGAAAAATTTATAATGAAGAATGTGATAAAACAATGAGATTCATGATGGTAATTAGAGAAAAATAATTAAGAGAGACAGTTAGAGTGAATGACATTAAAAGAGAAGGGGGATGAATTGATGAAGATGTTGTTTAATAGAATGTGGTTCCCCTAGATTGAATATAGAGGTTCACTAACACTATTCATTGGTTGGTCAAATCTAGATATTAGGGATTTAGTATAATTTAATATGGATCATGTGGTGGGTGTATTGTCATCGTTATTCTTTAAATCAATTCTAATTCATGTGAATTTCCTTTTAGAAGAGTGTTCTTGAATACTCAAAACACAGAATTGTTCAAAATTAGTATCAAAAAAAAAGAAACATCCCAATAAAAATTAATATTTCATGGGTGAGTGCCAAATCAACATTAAAAAAGAATTTCACTTTATACATCAAAAAAATATAAGATTTTTTTATGGAGTACCTTATATTCATTTTTCTAGATATTCAAATTCATTTAAGAATCAAGTCTCACCTACAGTAGTTCATTCAACTACAAAAATCACTTTTCAATAAAAAAATTAAAAATATTAATTGCATATTTTTATATCCCATAAGGGATTATTTATTATTTAAATTTTTATATGATATTTTTTCTCAAAAAAAATTCCTAAATATAGACATCCCAATGTGTGTTTATCAGTATGATTGACAATCCAAAATAGATTCACAATGTATTTTTGACTAATATGTCTGATTAATAATTCCCATAAGCACTATTTTTATTATTAGATTAAAATGTTCATCCCTTTTATTTGATTGAGGGAGATATTATTTTTTGTTCTATTTAATAACTATTAATTTTCAATATAGATTCCATGATTCAATTTTTGAACTTTTTATCTTATATCATATAGAAATGCATGTGGGGTTTGAAATTGATAGAACATGTGGATTCTTTAGAACCCGCAAACATTATGTGAATCAACCATTCTCGTTGGTTTTACCTTAAAACACATTGAAACTTAATAGATAGTAATAATAATGTAAGAGAATCCATTGAATGGGGGAAGGGTCCCTTGAAATCAATTCCCAAGAAATTGATGATAATACATAATATTTACAGCACTTTTGGAATATAATTTCATTTTGAAATTGTAAATTATATATTAAAATGTTGGATAACGATCGAAAAAACATGTGTGATTCCTAGATGTGTGATGTATTGAAGAATCTACAATCAAATAATAGTTGGGAGTTCCTTTTATGTCTAATGTAGCCACCACCCTTTATTGACAGGTTCATCAGTAGGTTTCCAATGTTTATGAGGTTCCATACGTATTTATTTTTATTCACCATTCATCTTTGTTGTCTTTTTATTGGAAAAAAATCATGGAAAAATAACAATAATGTAATTATATATCTGAGCATGTCATAGATACTCATGAATTATATATCAGTGTTTTTGAAATGGAAATTCTAAATCAATGAAATCATAATAATATATATTAGAAATTATAATCATTTATTCAGTCCCTAGTTTTTTTTTATAGTTTTAAATTTTGAACTCATGTTGATATTCATAGAGAATTTGGATATTTATAATTATCTTCAATTTTCAGACTATTATCAAGTGTAATAAATAAAAATATGGATAGTCTTTAAAAATAATGATTTTGGAATCAATAATATAGGACCAAAATTTATACTAGGAAAAAACAGTAGATGAATGTTACGTTTCAATGGTAATTTATTAATATTGAGGATCATCCAATGGTTTTGAGGGAAAATATTTTACATGATAATCTCATTCTTTTTATTCAGTAAACATTTTTCTACTAGATGAATAAAGAGTATCCCACTTCAATTCAAAGGGTCTACACTAATCCGTGGGTTGGATTATTTGGGAAGAAGTAATAAATGAATTTATTTTAATGAATTATCTCTTAAAATCCCTATTTAAATGGAATGTGAAAACAATCTGGAGTTTCTATGTCACTAAGAGTACAATCCAACTGATATTTTTCAAGATTCATTTTTTGAAACTGGCTTGGCCATGGAATGATAGAGTAGACTGGACCGATGTGGTCTCAGAAATTGATTGGATATCCAATATCATATCCATATCGAAATTAATAACCTCTTGAGAAATTAAAAATTCATAAAACATTCTCTTTAGTAACCATAAAGTGAAATTCTATAAAACTCAAATTGTGGATGCATTTGAGACACCTTTGGTAGTCTAAAGAAAGATAATAATAATGGGATTAAAATAACTCATCATAATTTGTGATGTCATTCTTAAATATCTTCATGGAATTGCCAATGAATTCAGAATAGATACATATTATACACAATTGATATGTTTTAAAATCATTCAAAATACCGAAACGAATTATCCTATATGCATATCTTCTAAAGGGGAAAGTGAATGCAGTATTTTTTCCTTTGAAATTCATGCATGATAATTTTTTGGATGTAGCTAGTGTATCCTTCATGAAAAAAATAATGTGAATTTCCATCTAATAATAATATAATTAGATCATGGAAACTATATTGGTACTGATCTTTTTGGGTTTAAGCATTCAATTTTTTATAGTCAATAGACACATGACATTTTTTCAATTCTATTCATGACTTCCTCTCTATGATCTTTTCCAAAAATGGATATACATCCCATAATATGTATATCTTGAATATGTTTATCCCATTCAATATCATAAATTTGATAGATATTACAATATCTATGACATATGGTTAACTATTCACTAACTACATCAGGTAAGTATACATGGCCTTTTTTAGGTTGTTAATTTGATTTTCTTATTCTTTAATATAGATCCCATGCAACAAAAACGATTGTTTGATTCCTAGTTTGACATCAAGGGTCCAAACTAAGTTTCTTTTATATTCATATAATGACCAAACATGGTTGGAGAACTTATATTCATTAATTTAATTAGATACAATCATAAAATAAGAGTCTTTTTGGAAAAAGAATGCATAGATATATGACCAGCAATAGGTTTCAAATTAGTTTTTTCATTTTTTGTCTCCAGATCATAAAAATTGAGGATGTTCATTGAGTTTGTTTTGAATCATTTTGTTATTATATATCCATGTATGATTAATATAGATCAGTGTTGATATGTGATTATGTAAATTATTCATGATTTATTACACATATGTAGTATATAAATGAGTGGTCAACATCAACTTCTCTGTTTAAGAATTTTTATGTCATGGTGAAAATTTCACAATCTTATATCCCACTATAACATGAAGAACATTATATAACAAGGATTAATTGACTCTCCGAAGTTCCATTGTGAAAATTGATATAGAATATAGCATGTTCCTCAAATAGGTATCAAATGGCTTGAATATTATTGATGTTGGCAAGTTTGTCCTAAAATTCCATTGATAATATGTCAACATAGAAATCAACTTTTTTTTCCAACATTCATGTGGAATGGAATACCTATAAATATGGGGGATAATAAAAATATGTTTCACTTCCATGTTAAATACAATGAAATTTACTTGGGTGAAATCATCAATATCCAGGGAAAGCAGATCCTTAATTGTTACCAACGTACATAAAGTGCTTCAATTTTCTAAATGGATGATAATAGTTTTTTTGTGAAAGGGATTAAGGCCAATGATTGAGATGTAAGATTTGGTTATGAAATTTTATAAGGATCCTAGGTTTATGGGAGCATCATCTGGGTTGAAACACTCTATTTTTATAGAAATGTACAGGTCATGGGATCATTGAACATTATTGGAAATGACATGAGTTTACTCGGTTCTAACAGTATTATGTGATCTCTTATGGGTGAACAATTCCTAAATAATATTTTCATAATTATGATTTTTTATTTCATATTAATGAGGAATTTAGATATTAACATGTCCTCATTTTTCATGAATTTCAGGATAATGTTCATAGGGGTACTTTGGGCTACATATAGCTTGAGTAAAATGAATTTACTTCTCTAAGTGATGAAAAGGGGTGATGGAGTGGCTTGTAGTTATTAATATAATATAATATTGTGTTATTTTATTTTTCTATCATAAAATTCGAAATTTAATTTTTATTAATAATTTATATTTGAAGAAATTTTCCTTCCAAATGATATACAATGACACATATATTTCCCTTGGTGTTGGGAAACAATTGATAAGGGGAATAGATGTATTACATTTTTATTCCTGACAAATGATGGATGAAAGTTCACCACATTGGTTTTGATTTTTTTAGTTTATGGAATGGGTAAAGGATGAAATATCATCCATAGAACCTCTTTATGGTTCCTAATAAGAATATTCCTTCCCTATATTAGGATTTTATTATTTTGGGTTCTTGGGAAAGTTATTTTACTTTGTTTGGAATTGAGAAGGATCACTAGATAGTGGAATCCATATGGTGAATGAGTAGGATTTATCATTTGATGTAGAGTTATAAAATGATATGTTTGTCTGAATATACAACAACTATGGCCATATTATAATTGGTTTGTAAATTGAGGTGGGGGAATGAGTGTGATTATAGACATCATTATCATACCCCAATCCTTTTGTGTTGATATAAGTTATGGGGGGTATAGAATTGTTTGTTGGGGTTTCTAATGAATTGATAATATTGTTGAACATTTGTGATTTTTAAGTATATATAATATTTATCTCTATTATAAAATTAGATTATAATTTATCATCATGATTTGATGGACATGTTTTATATTGGTGAGATAGTGAGATACAAATAACATATTTTTGAATAGGTCTATGGAAGAGATATTGCGGAGAAGATGATTCTGGGATTTGGTATCCATGTATAGTGGTCACAACTTAATTTTAATCTCACTCATCTACTCTATCATACGTTTAGGATTTATGGATTTATTCGCATAAACGTGTTTTACAAGAGCATTTTTTCATTTTTGAAATTATTACAAGTTTAAAACCATTTGCCTTATGAGTTCCCATTCAGTTGAATTTTTTAACAAGGGATCTTCCACATAAACCATCATAATGAATCCACTCCCTAGAAAATAATCCATCATGATACTGAGGGGTTCAATAAACAAGTATTTATTATTATAAACAAAACTTTTTAATTTTATCATACACCATAATGGAATCCACAAATTAAAACAATCATTTCAAAGATCCATGAAATATTATTTTTTGACCTACACAATGTTAACTTAAAGAATATTTGTTCAACAAACTCCATCAATAACATGAAATCCTTAATTTATGATTCATCAAAATGGATGATTTTGTTATCAAATTAGATAATTTTAAATCTGGTTCAATATTTTTTTCTTATCATAAAAAATAATATGAAAATGAATGAGGTAATAAAATAGTGGTGGACCAAATAAGCACACAAGCAGTGTTAAAAGGTAAACACGGTTATAGAATTAATTTCAACGTGAAAGAAAATTTTTTTAATATCATTATAATTTTTTATGAATAATTATAATAAGATATATATGTTTGATTAATATGAAAAAATATGATGATACATGAATTAATATATTAAAAAATTACTACTCAAACACATAGAATATTACAAATGAATGAGATAAAAAGAAGAAGTTGACAGCATTGGGATGGAGAAAGGAAATTCGTGTAGAAACATGAATTTTTAAGGACTCCTCAGGTATTTTAATTGTTTAATTTTTCACAATTTACCATCATTTCCTCTAAAATTATATCTTCTTTCAAATATAATAATGGAGTGGCTGTAAAGCCAATGTTGGTAGACTATTTTACTCCAAAAAAAATTACTGATGATTGATCAAATATTTTAAATTGTACACAACTAAATCTCAAGAAATAATCTTATTTAAAAATTTATAGATATTTATTTAATTTAAAACCATAAAATTTGGATTCCTCTAGACATTTGGAGCCTATGTGTTTGATGTTTTTGTAAGCACAATGATGTTGTACGGAATTTTCCAGAATTATTGCATAGACTAAATGTTAATGAATTTAATGTTAATGATATTAATTAATTTAATATCACATTCATATATATAGTTTATACACTATATATTGTATTTCTATGAAAAAAATATATATTAATTTGGAAGATTTATTGGTTCAAAAGTCAAAATAATGATATGTTCTCCAATACATGGTAGAATTGGGTGATATTCATTCATTAAACAACAATGAAACATTATGGATGCCCTGGGATATGATTTTATAAATGTTATAAAATCATTTACTAGATATTATGATGTATTATCAAATAATATTGTGTTCTGGTTTAATCCCATAAGATACACATCATTGTTGGTCGAATTTATTAAACATATTCAATGGACATTTAGGTCTTGTCCAAATGTCCCTTGGGTGGAATAATTATAAATTTTTACATTAGAATTATTTGATTTAATTTGAATCTGGTGGAATAAAAACATGAATCACATTGTTTTTATTAATATACAAAATTATATGATGAGAATATTAAACTATGTTTTAATTAATCAATTTGTAGAAAAACACTATATATGTTTATAATATAAACATGAATATTTAATGTGTCACAAACCATGATTAGGTTCTATATGACCAAAAACAGCACCCTCCTCATGTTATTGGATGAAGGGATTTATCGATCACCACGGACTGGTAACAAGTTCATTGGTATAAAAAATAAACATTGGGAATGATTTCCCCTATTTATATAACCATTAAAAACAAGTAACAAAATCACAGAAATTTTAATCATAACTAAATGAGGGAATTGTTATTTCTAGAATCATTTTTTTATAACATCAAATGAAACCAAATGTTATTCAATGATATGGGGATAATAATACAATCCCAAAAATTTATATTAAAAAATATAGTCAACACCCTCAAACCACCATCAGTAACACCTGCTTGAGGTTGAACAATATCAACAAGATTGACCAACACAACCATAATACATCGTTACTTTACATGGGATACACATATCAAAGGCTTCATACACCCAATAGTGTATGTTGGTTGTGACAAAAATCCTACGACTATACCACAAAAAGAAACATTCCATGTTATAACATTATAATATAAAATAACTTTTACATTTTCATAAGAAATATTTTTTTACCCTCTCAAGAAAACCTTTTCAGTAAACCACTTTCAAGGAAATAATTTTAATGAAAACTTTTCTCAAAGAAATTTTCTCTAAATTAACCATTAACAAGTCCCACCATATCCCGAATACTAGAACCACATCACATAATCACCATTTCAAAAAAAATAGATCTAAATGGGTAATTCCTTATTATTAAATAGAATACTTGGGACTTTTGAAGCCTCATACCTTGGTTATAAAATCCTATGACTAATACAAATGGTGGTCACATGAACCTTCCATAAAAGGGGATCCCATCCAATGGTGTAGTTGTATCTATATCATATTCCAAACCAAAGAGAGTTCCCATGTATCAGCCACTAGATGTGATTATATCCAAAGGGCTAGTGGTATTTTATCATAACACATATTTAGTTACTGTTTTAGTAATCAATCCATCTAGATAAATATGAGCCTTTCCATTACCAATTGAACAAGTGTACATGTACTATTTTTGCATATATATACCCAAGATTCCTTCTTCAATTTAATTATATTTCACATATTACATTAATCAACACATTAACATACACATGAAAACAAACAAAATCACATGAAGATATGACCACATTCACAATTCACAATGATACAATGATCAATGATCACATGGAAACCACCATTTTTATATAAACCAAAACCCATTCAATTTTACCTACACAACAAAAAATTTGATATACTTTTCACACAACATTAATAATTTATAAACCCATATGGAAACACCACTAAAAACATCCATATGGAATCCATCAATTCCCATTGGAAAAAACCCATTCAAATTCATAGACACCCCAAATCCATTTTATAACATTCTCTTCACCATAATAAAAATTCACAAAATTCCTTTCAGGTGAACAATAAAAAATCCATCATGCAGAAAAATCCATTTCTTTTGGAAACCCCAATTTTCAACACATTCACACCTCCAGTTCCAATTCCAAATAACAATCACGCCTTTCAAAAAAATAATCGAACATATTAAATTATATCCACAATGAAGTACATAATAATTATAACCAATTTCATTTAAAAATCCACCTTTCATCACTTATTCATCTCCAAACCTTTCAAAAACATGTTTTGCACATCAAAATAATCAATATAACACCTTAAAACAACTATGAAAACAAAGAAAATCATACATTAATGGAAAATCATGGAACCCACTACCAAAAATAGGGATGATTCTATAATATAGTCTAAAATTACAACAACACATCCACAAAAATAGAAAAATGAAAAGTCGAGCAATATACAACAATAATTCATCAAGCCTCTGAAGATCATACTGACATTCGGTAAAATAAAATATGGCAAAAGAATTTGAAAAGAATGAAGAGAAACCCCTGAGAAGGGAGAAATCAAGTGTAAATATGACTATTTGAGGATTTTATAATAAAAATTAATAAAAACACTTAAATATTTATTCATAACGGCTCCTAGAATGTTTGGAGGAGTCTCATATGGTTAAAATCCAAAATATTGGGGATTTGAGGATATAAAGGGTAAAATATGAAGGGGGAAAGAAATTAATTTTCCCACATTAATTTTTGTATATATGTCTCATGATTAGGTCATATAGTTTTCCAAATATTCTAGTATCCTTACATCCCTCACCTACTTCTGAGCCTCAAAAAATCCCTTTTTATTCTAAAATTCATGGGGATCCCAAGGTATAAATAGAAAAAAATGAAATATTTCATCAAAATAAAATCATAAATGGTATAATTTTCCCCAAGTTGTAAACTTTTCACCGTATAAAGTAACTCCAATGTTTAATTGTAATGAAAAAATGGAATAATCCTCAAATTAAGACTTCAACTCCCAAGTATCATGATCATCACTACCATAATGCTAATGAACATGGACTGGTAGAATATACATCCCATGAAGGAAATTAATTGGGGAAATGTCAATCTGTATTTGACACTCAAACACGGGAAAATTAGGTTCCAAATCCAACTACTCCCATTTCAACAGAACATAATGATACTAATGGACATTTTTTTGGCTAAGATACATGGAACATTTCATGTATTTATTTAAAATGAGAGCTGAAATATTACTTTTATTCTACCATAACAATCCACTCAGTACTATCAAATGTTTTGACATACCTCGACGTTAGATTCTACTTCATACCCAAACAATAATGACCCAAGTGATGGTGAGATTTTAGAGACATACAATCACCAACTGAAAATATAAATCTCAAAATATCTAATTAGATTACGTCTTGTAGTGACTATGTGAAATTACAAAACATTACTTAGAAACATGATTCTATCAAAAATATCATCCACAAGCCATAATAATGAAAATGTGGTCTTACTAATCACAGCCCAATAGAATGGCAGTTGACACACCTGACAATAAAAGACCTCAAAATGAACAAATACAATCGATGATTTGAAACAATTTTTAAATGGAATCTCCCCCAATTTCAAATTTCTATCCCATGAACCTACAATATCCAACACACTTTCCTAGAACATGTATTCCGTAATATGGTTCACCCTCTTTATATGACCTTCTATTTTACAATGGAATGTCATACTCAACATGACCTGCGACACCCTTAGTATTTTAAGGCCTTTAACAAACAATGAAATAAAATAGGGTCCCTGTCTGAAATAATTTTTAATGGAGAACTATGATACTGCCAATTTTCCTAAACATATAATCGACCTAACACATCCACTATGCTCAAATCCCCAATATGAATGAAATGGGTTGGTTTTTTCGAACCACTATTTACTACCTAAATGGAATTCATGCCTAAGGGTATATGTGGTATTCAAAAAAAATCCATTCTCGATCTCATCCCACCACCATGTTTTAATGGGTAATGGATAAAGTAAACTCTAGAGCCATTACTGTTGTACATTATCTTACGAACATGTATAACATTAAGATTCAATGTCAGTTATGTCTTACCCAATGGATGTTACTAGAATTACTGATACACTTCCTATAACATCTTGGTGGCACTAAGATGAATGGTATACAACCACATATGGTAATCCTCCATGACAAAATTCTGTACGAACTACAACACCATGAATCGACCATCAAATCCCAAAAAACTCCCATGAGATATCAACCATTCACAATGCACCTATCATAAATTTAAAATCATCAAAGAATGATGAAATAGTTCATCAGTTTGTTTCTTATTCTGATTAAACTGATTAATGGAATGTATCAGCAGGTCCCTAGCCAAAAAAAAAACTCTACTATGTTCCTTGGTATTGAGATGCATCAAAAAAGTATACCCATCAATGTCCAAACATGACAGGATTCATTCAATCTTTTCATTTACTCTTTCTTGCATTAAGCATATCCTGACACATTTTATTTTCCTTTGGTATAGATGATGTAATATTTGAACCCCTAAAGGTCTTCCTTCTAATGGTGGCTCTTCAAATAATTATATATCTGGGTGAAAATGTAGTCCAATCTCTTCAGATTATAATAAAATAAAATATTCTATTAAAAATGATAATGGTTCCATATCTTTAAGGAATTCATTACTAATAATACCATCAGGAAATGGGATGAGTAATTCATTTCATGTAGTAATAGCAGGTGAGAACCATATTCCACTACAAGGTCAACATGAAACATCATGTATATAACACCCATACATTAATCTTTATAATTGACCAAATATCCCATTCAATATTTTTGTAATGATCGAAACAATGAATTTATTTAACTACTACTTAATATCCTCAATGGACATTTGAATTTTTGTATCAATTCCATATTTACCACCTTTTGGGTAATCATCGTCAAGGACATTCGAATATTATATATGTCCTAGAAAAATTCAATATAATACCCAATCATCCAAATAAATCATCTAATTTCAAACACATTATATGGTTTTCCCCACAACACTACATTAATCGTCTAATGGTTTAACGAAAACCCCCATTATGAGATCACATGATCCAGAAACATCACCTCCCTAATCCGTTAAGTGAACTTATAAACATTACACATATAATATTATCCCAATTTGTTCCTAGTAAAAACCACAAAATCCATTCATGGACCTCCTCACTTCTAGAATAAGTAAAAATGAATTCCACAAATAACATGAAAATAGAATCATGATATTGGTGGATCACTATGTTTAGAAGTGTTTTAAAGATAGAGGGAGCATTTTTAATTGAAAAGGAATGACCAGATACTCTAACTATATGTACCTACCATGAAAGACAGTTTCTAAACAACTGCCTCTCTAACTCTAACATGGAGATACCCAGAACACAATTAAATCTTAGAGTACCCCCTTTCCTCATTAAGCTGATAAAAAGGTTCGTCAATATGTAGAAAAGGGAAATTTTTCTTGATTATCACCCTAATCAAATTTTTCTAATCAATGGACAACTATAGAGATACATTTTCATTCTATGAAAATAGAACTAAGGAAGACCAATATAATATCCTCTCATGAAAGAGTCCTTATAATTCTAAATCATTTAGATGTGCCTTCAATTCCTGAAAATAAGTGGTTGATATAATGTAGAAAGGAATAGATATCCTTTGGGTTCCCAGTGCCATATCAATGGAATAATAAACAACGCACTCCTTGTATAACTAGATAAATCCTCAAGAAAACCTTGTTGGAACTCATCCACCACAGTATTCAATCCACCCATAGTAGCACCATCATCATCATCAAATATTATTAACTCGATTTGAATAATGAGGATACATAATTTTTTAGTAGAGGTCTATAATGTCCCAACTAAAGATCCTATATATATCTAAGCTTATCATATATGGATATTACATTATCTTAGATGAAAATTTACTAAATTAAAAAAAACATGGCCATGGACTATAATAGTTTAGTTTCATTCAAATAATAGAAACAAAATATTCGATGATGGTGAAATAACTTCACCATATACCATAAATTTCTCGATCTTTATTAATTCTATATACATACATTATTAATATCCTAGTGAAAGGTATCATAAGAAATAGGTAACCTCAAATTCTTAATGTGGTTAAATAGGGTTGAATTTTATGAATAGTTAAGATAATATGGTTATGAGAACATGGTAATGGAAATAGATAATCATAACCAACAAATAAAATGTCATATACTTGAACCATGGAAAAAACCATGGAACTTCATAAGTCACGAATCATAAGGAAATATTGACCAAAATCCAAGAAATCATAACACATGAATATAACATGAAATTATAGCAAAAACAAAAGCATATAATATGATTTCCATATTAACCATGGAGTCATTTTCAAGAACATATTTTTATTATGGGTTCACTCACTGTACCATCTATATATTCATGGTTCTCTACCATGTTCATCATGGTACAATTAGATCACTCTTCAAGCCGTCATGGCTGTTGTGTTTCACACACATGGAAATATTAGTAGTCAATGTAAATTCCCAAAGACCATATTATCCTATATAATGAGATATAAATCATTACCCAAATAATTAGAGGGATATATAGGTAACACCCATATCAAAATTGAATCATCCAAACATCTTCAACAAGATCATAAATAATCATATCCTAACCCATGAAATTAAATTGGTATTTTAAACATGTAATCATATGATAACCGGTTGAAAAGTACTTGTTTCACAGTCCTTTGATTATAAAAATAACCCATAAATATAAAAATTATAAAAAGGAGTATAACAAGTGAAAGGGAAAAAGGTTTCATCAACATCATGACATCAATATATAATCCATTAGGAGAAATAATTTGAATCGAAACATTAAATAATTTTCCCATAAAGGCATGAGTAACACCAATGGATGTAATATAATATGTAAAATAATTTTGTATGATCTATTAAAAAATATTCATGATGAAAATATACATTCTACTTTGAAAAAATTATTTTAATACATAAAATCATTTGAAAATCATTTTCTTATAATATACCTTTAAAACATATAAAGAAGACTTGATATCATTTCAAATCTATTCCCCTTGAATGATTATAAAAGAATATGGATTTTTTTTAATACAATAATTTTAAAATACCTTAATCAAATATAAATAATTCATTAAAACGTTTGGAAAAGCATATATTTTTAAAATAATTGAATAGTAAAAAATAATGCGTGAAAAATGTTTTGAAAAACATTTTCATTGAAAAAAATTAAAGATGATTTAAAACATTTTTTAAAATATTCATCTTTGAAAATTGATTTGAAAACATATAGTGGAATATTTTAAAACCATAAAACATTTCAAAATATTTTTTCCTTGAAATTGGATTTCAGGGATAAATTAAAACATTTTTGAAAACATGGTTTTTGAAATAAAATAGATTTCTGACCAAAGATAAAAATAATGTCAAATTGTATTTAAAATATTTTCTTATGTATGATAACTAAAAATGAGTGGGAGAATAATAATAATCCATGGATATATTTTGAATAAATATAGGATAAGTAATATCATGATAGTTCATTAGATGGTTCCTAATATTTCATCAATGAAGAACAATCATTGACAATCTCCAAAAATATTATGTTGTTTCAATAATACATTATCACTTGGAATCATGGGATAATAATATCCATGTAATAAAACTTTATTTCATAAATCATAAAAATAAAAATAAAAATTAAGATATTATTGATATAACATATATGACTAAATTATATAATCATACAGAAATAATTTAGGGGAATTTGAAAACATTAGTTTCAAAAAGGCCAAATAAGACAATATCATTTTACTGATTTGGTATCTTTTGAAACATAAACCCAATGAAATAATTATTATATAACGTATATTTAAATACCCATAATTTTAATTACAATAATCACTTAATACATCAATGTGATGTATAAAAACCACACAAAAGGATTGGGTGTTGAATAAATCATATATCTCACGAAAATAAAAAATGAGATGAAATCCACATACCTTTTGTCATGACTCTAGAAGTACTCTTTCTAAATGCTTGTATAATGTGTATAAAATAATTATCATCTATTGTAGAACCATATTCTTGTATATAATACCATATATATTTTGATTATGACTATATATTTTGTGTTTGTTAGTAATCTTATTTTATGGATACACATCAGGTAATATTTGTTTTATTATTTGCATGTGTATTGATATGTTATATAACTTGTATTTACACCAAGAAAGCTCATTCAGAGGAAACTACACTGCCCATTTATTAAAATAAACAAAATCTGCACCAAGAAAGCACCACAAAATAGAAATAGCAGCTACGAGTCATAAAAAGCATACCCATAACCACATTCATGATAGTTTGTTTCATCCACAGTAGTCAATTCGCACATTGAGATTTCATAATGCATCAGAATCATGGCACACTTCTTTCTATGATTTAACTTCTCCAAAGATATAAAATCCTTATCAAACTATATACCATTTTTCAATCTAGAGGCTGCCCCACCTTCTTTCCTAGAAAACCCTGTAGACATCGGCTTTGGAAGATAGGAGTAGTCTTTCCTTTAACTTCCTCGTGTTGGCCAAGACCTAGATTCCTCAATCCCAATCACATTCTTCTTCCCACCCTGAAAAATGTCACTGTAGGATGTTCGAACCATGCCGCCATCATTTTCCTGGCCAATATTACAGATATTCCCCCATTTTCTAGAAGTGTGAACCTCTTTGTAACCCTCATTATTTCCCCTCTCCTATAGACAATGACTATTCATATCAATCAGAGAAAGACAATGTGGTTGTTCCAAAAACTCATGAGAATCATGAACTTATTTCATAATTTCAACTGCTCTGGTTGATGCATCCTTTCTACCACCTCCATTCTGTGGAGTACCTCTCTCACCATGATTTTTGTCCTCGTATTCCAATTCTTGGAAGTGATTACCAGTGGAAACATTGAATATCACACCACCATGGCCACCTTCAATCCCATGCATCACTTCAGCATCAGCATTTAAATCTCCCACTAATGCACCATCCATAGGAGCAACAGAGTCTATGTTTACCCCATTCACAGGTTCATTCCACAATGAACATGCAGCCTATTACTCTTTAAAGGCCCTCGCAACACCAAGATCACACCTTAGGTGATCAAATACATGTCTAACTGTCATTTTTGGTGACCTCCACCGCTCTTCTTTTGGACCATAAATATCTTTGGATTCCACTACCCCAACCACATTCTCTGGATACTGTGCCTCATCTACTGCATATCCAATGGATTTCATTCCCACACACACTCCATGTATGTGAGATCCTTCCACATGTTCATTACCTGGCATGATACATGTAGAAGGATACTTTAACCATGGAAAACCCAAACCAGGTTCACCACTGTCGCCATCGTCGAGGGGCCATGTCACATGATAGAAGTCAATTCTCTATCAAAACAGATAAAACAATTTTCCATTGCATCATCAAGGAGCTTTGGACCTATCAGTAAACAAATCGTCCACCATCTCAAAACGAATCATCAAATTCCTACTTTCAATCAATATGTCTATCGCAGGCTCTTGATGATCAAAAGGATTGAAAACAAACCAGAAAAATTCATCAACTGAAGGTTGTTAAAGATGATACCGAGCTATCAGCATGAGATTGCATATATTTTTTTTGCGATTAATCTCAACCTAGGATAGATGAAGTTAAAGCGATCCTTAGAAGAGATCATTGACTTTTGGGGAGAGCTGAATACCCAGAAATGGAATGTAAAATTATATGTTTTGAAAAATGAATACATAATATTATATAATAAGTGACTATAATATATTAAATATATAAATTGAGTGTCAATTTTAATATCAACCATGAGAGGTGGTATAGAAAATTGATCAATTATAGTTTAGGGAGGTGGCATTTTGTTGTACACATAAACAAAATGTTTTTTTCGATTAGATTGATATATGAGTTCGTGTAAGAATAAAATCTAGCCTAAAGACATAGTGGTATATTGAGAGTATATGTTAGTTTATACATTCATGGTAAAAGGAAATTTGATTGGTTGTAGACTGAAAAAAATAAAGGACTTGAGAGTATATGATACTTCTTATTCGGGAAAATACTTCTTTTGTGCCAAAAGGATTCCTTGGATTCTATTATCCGAATGGAAGGACTCTAGGATATAAGAAGGATTTGTGGGATTTGTATTGGGTAGTTTTCGGATGAACATTAGCAGTTTGAGATGTTTTGAGAAGAGGTAGATGTGGTGGCACTTTATAGGGAAGAAAAATGACTTAATTCGAATTTCATAAAACAAGTTAGGTTTACAGAAGCTCTTACCAAACAAAATTCATACCAAAACCACATAAATATATAATATGAGGTTTTTAGATGAAATGTGGACAGAAAATGGGTTCTGACATTTTTCCAGGACACATCTGTCCCTATGATTAAGAATTAGTCACTAATTATGCTTAATATGATATTTACTGCTATGATTCAATTTAATGACATGTACTAATATTTTAGGGTTAAAACTTATGTTAATATTATTATACAATTAATATTACTATTTTTAAATTGTGTTATATCATTTTTATAAAATTTATATCATGTTAGAAAAAAATTATGATTAATGACAATACAACAGATATAATGAAATTACAGGTGTTTAATATAGACAAAAGATCAAAAGGGTATTATATTATTATATTCAATTTCGAAGTAAAAGTTATTATAATTACATTACATTTTTAAATATTTATATAATTGACCTAATTAGTCCTTAATAAAATTGTAAAATTTATTTTATCATTAATAATAATGTCAACAAAAGGTGGTTTTTAACAAAAAAGTGGTATTTTTCACGATTCATCGAAAAATAATGTTTCATATAAAAAATCCCTAAATATTCCCACTAACATAATTTTGATATTATAAAATCAAAATTAATGTTTATATTATGTAATTTAATTTTTTAAATTTTAATAAATTCATTTTATTCTTGAAAGTGGTTAATTCAAGAAAATGGGATTTTTAGAAATAAAATGACTTTACCAAAAATAATATAATTCATTACAAATTTGTTTTATTTATATAGAACCATTATACAAATATTTAAAATGTAGTAAATAATATTAATATCCCTATGTTTAAATTATATGATATAATTATCTCATAAATATATTAAAAAACTAGTGTTTTAATTAAACTTTTGTGTGGAGGGTAACGTAAGCCATGACGGTATTGTGGGTAGCACAAGACAAGTTGGTATTGCTTGTGTAACAAGACAAGTCAGTATTTCATGTAGTGAGATACAATTTTGTATAATGTGTATCACAAGGCAAGTCAATTAAATGTGAAAATAATGTTTTAATTATTGTATTAATATAAATATATATATATATTGAACTATTTCCAGTGTCATGTGAAATTCAAAATATCAAAAACAGAAATTCATTTTAAAAAATGAATTCAAAAAATCTCAGGGTGTTACATTCAACCCCCTTGAAATGAATTTGTCCAGTGAAATTCATCTGAGTTATCTATGGTTTAATAATTCCATATATCATTCATAGAAATCCACATTGTAAAAATGAATACTATAAAATACAATAATAAGGGAAATTTGAAACCATAAAGGTTACCCAAAATTATTTATAACGAGATTTAGATAAAATAGAACACAGTTAGACAATGAAAACATGGATGTTTAATATAAATCTTAACATCATGTTATTATAGAGATTTATATACAACTAGGTTTGGATAATGTTAATAATCACAAATCCATAAATCTACGATGACTTATGGGACATCTTGATTCATAAAAAATGAAGGAATGTGACAAAAATATTTCCTTTTATTGATCATTTTTCCTAATGATGAATAATTTTCATGAAAAGAAACACTTTCATGATTTCAGGACAACCAAACCCTTTGTAGTATTTTGGTCATCCTAACCTATTTATTTATAATGGAATACAACAATTTAATTCTGAATGTACAAAATGATAATAAGATACATGATGTTTTAACCCATTTTTCATCAGTTATCTTCATCAAAAAGTATTTTGAATGGACTATAAAATATTCATAAATCCACATTTGGAGAGATAACACTTTAATCATTTTGACATCATCTTATGTTTAACATAATCTCTATAAATGGATGGCCTTATAATCATTCAAAAAGATGAAAATTAAATTCTTTTAAATGAATTTGATGAAATAATATTAAGATTTGTCCTTCATATTATACATAGTACCAATTTACTTCCAAATTATAAACATTTCAATACCCTAATAGTATATTCAATTAAAACATCATAATTACCGTAACACTTATAAATAATTTTGGAAAACTTGCATGCTTAGTAATTCCAATTATTACTGATTTTTTTATTTAAATCCAAGAAGTTGTAAACTTCATCCTTCATTAAATAGAATATTTTTTCAATTGTCTTTTCTATGGTAATTTATAACATCCAATTTATTATTAATATCCATCATATATTTAACTAATCATTAATATCATAATGTCATACATTAATTATGGGTTACCTTCCCTTAATCATAATATCACCATTTATGAGGTCATATTTCTATGTCTTCATCACTATTAAACATGTACTTTTACCTCCATAATGTAAACTTACAATGTAATTACTTATATATTTAAAAATATATATAATATATTCTACGAATATTGAAAAATAATTAATTCACCCTACATTATTCATGAATAATTACTAATTCATTATCAACGTTTTATTTAATACATATTTCCTAGAATATAACATATAAACCATGTCTTAGTGTTCCTCAACCTAAATCTCATCACGATTCTTATATTTAATGTAACCAATACTGTATGAACATCATATACCTTTAACATGTCATTTTCTATCTCATTTACTTCAGAAGTATAACCAATACTCATCCCACCTTCTGGATTCTCATTTTGATTTTCCACTTAGGAAATCAAATCATTTAATTCACATACATTCCACTTCAAAAATAATAAATGTTAACTATATTCCTTGTAGTTATCTCCATTGACTAAAACTATAAAGAATATTATGAGAAATACATATCATAGTAGAAAACCACATACCCAATAAAATAATTACTTATAGGATGTCTAAATTAGGAAATCATCCATAATCTATAACATCGTAGGTTTATCCTATGATATTCATAAAAAATTATATTTAAATCCTTTATGATGTTTCGTGAAGAGTTTGTGAATTCCCAATACATATCCCCCTAGATTTTCAAACAATGTGTGTATCAAGTCATAATATTTTGTGAAATATTTCCTCGAGTTAGACCTATAACATCTTCTATAAGTTGTTAAACCTAGGTATATTTATTCCAGACCCCCAACCAAGATCACTATCTAGACCAGGATGTATTTCCAGGAAAACACTCACTCTATCCATTACAATAATTTCTGGACTTTTTCCCAAATTTTAATTCATCATTATACTTTTACTTACAGATATCCCTAAACATATACTAAAAAATATACCTTTGTATCTCACTAAAGTTAGATCATACTCAATTCCAATGGTTGAATAAACCATTCCTATTATTCCAACTATAATGACCCAGGCTTGACATACATGGATATTACGTCATCGTAGATGAATATTAAGTATATAAATAACTTCAAGCATATAGACATTAATATTTTAGTGTATTATTAAAACTAGAATAAAAATATTATATCCTAATGAAAGATATTCAAAATCTCTCAAAAATATATCCACATTTATTACTCGTACCTAAAACCTCTCATCATACCATGGGGAAAGGAATATAAGAAATGTATGAGCTCAAATACCCATTATGAGTAAATAAGGGTAATATCTAAGTTTAACTATCATAATATGGGAATGAGAACATGATCATGAAAACATAATATCATACTCTGCATATCAATTATCATATACCAAATCATGGAAAAAATCATGGATATTTATAAGACATGAATCCTTAGGAAATAAAGAATATAATCCAAGAATTCATAACATGAGAATAAAACATAGAATTGTAGAAGACATGTATGTATATAAAATGATTTACATTTTAGCTGAGGCATCACATCTAATACCATCATTGTTGTATTGTTTAATTCTCAATAATGTATTGGTAGTCATATTTCACTCCCCTGGTAATCTTGGTAGCATGATTTCACTGCCCATTCAATACTGGTAGTCATATTTCTATCCATGTCCATATCATTTGTCCATGATCATTACCAAGACCATCGTAGAAAATGTCAAGAGATTTAAAAATTTTCCTAATGCATTAGAGGGAGATATAGGTCCCAACTATCTCATAATGAAATCATACATACTTGTTCTAGAAGATAACAAATTTTCATATCTTAACGCATTATATGAAATGGGTATTATAAATATGTAACCATATCATAAAATGTTATAATAGAGATGATTTAGAATAATTTAATCATTATAATATACCTTTTAAATAAGAACGTTTCAAAATAATAATATATATAAAGAGAAATGAGATTCATTAACAGCATACCATTATAATATAATCAATTTAGATAAACAATATGAATGGATACATTTAATAATTTCCCTAGAAACATATGAGTGATAATAATGCAAGTTCTCTATGATATGGAATAATTTTCAAATATCATTTAAAATTGATTCTAGGGGAAAATAACATTTCTTTAATAAAAATGGAATTTAATAACATAAAACATTTCAAAATGTTTTTCATTGAAAATACCATTAAAACATATAAATATTACATTAAATATTTGTAAAACCTTTCTTATAAAACATATAAAATATACTTTAATATGTTTTGAAAACCCTTTCATTAATATTACATCAAAAAAACAATAATAAAGCATCAAATCATTTTAAAAAACCCTTAAATTTAATTTTTTAAAATGTATAAATAAATAACAAAAAAATTAATTTAAAATGAATTTTCCTTGAAAACATTAATATAAAGATTAAAAACAATTTTGAACACAGTTTTCTATTAAAATATATTTTAAAACATATAAAATGTTCATTTAGAACAATAAAACATTATGAAATACATTTTTCATGATAATAGTCCTAACGCTTCATTTGAGAACATTTTTGAAAATGTAATTGAAATCTGGGTATTCGAAATAAAATAGATTTCCCACTGATGAGAGAGGCACGATTAGTATAAAATGGAACTAATCCATGGATTTGTCTTGAATAAATAGAGTATAATAAAACTCATTAGTTTTCAAGATATATAGATCATAATATTTCCTAAAAGAATAATAATCACTTTCGATCTCGAAAAGAGATGAGATCATTTCAATAGTATATTATTAGTTGGTGACATGGGATCATATTCTATAGGTTATAAAAATATATAACATGAATATTAAAATATCATGAAAAATATGAGATTCATTTTATAACATGTGATATTTATTTATACACAATCTAAAAATGACTTTATGTTCTTAACAAAACATGAGCCTCGAAAAGGAAAGTTGAGAAGAAAACTATGTTACTGATTTGGTAACATTTGAAACATAACCCATGTGTAATCAATATAATAGAATAGATAGTTAAATACCAAAAAATATAATTATAAAATTAATATAATACATCCATGTGAAGTATACACTCAACAAAAAAGTAATGAGTGGTGAATTAAGCATGTATCTCACAAAGATAAAAAAATGAGATGAAATCCCCTTACATTGTCTCTTGACATCCACTGTACTAAATAAAAACACATATAGAATATATATAAATTTGTTATAAATATTTTTACTAAACCATGTTCTTATATATAATACCATATATTGTTTAATTATGACCTTATATTACTCATTTGTTAACAATCCTTTGTTAATGTTTCACTTTGGGTATTATTTGTTTTGTTCTTCACATGTGTCTTAATTTGTAATATCATTGGTATTTATACATTATATCAAGATTTAATGAATTTAAAACACAATACAAATTTCATTTATAGACCTTATATGTGAATTATAATAATATATATAATATATAATTATGAAATGGAATACACCATTCATGGAGATAGTTTGCCTTACGTATGCATGAACACTATTTTAATTTAATATTCATGTCGAAAGAAGGAAAGAAAATGTCCTATATATATATATATGTACATATATATCATAATTAAATAAGATTTATGATATCAAATATTTTGTATATATTCAATGAAATGATAATTAATATAAGCCATGTAGTGTATGAATGAATCATATATCATTGAGGGGTGTCCGTCCTTGCATCCTCAAATGAAATTATCATATTAACAACAAATGGAATTTAAAAATGATATGTTTTTTAAATGTAATAAAAAAGATTTTATAAAGAATAAATATAATATATAAAATATATAAATATTGGGTCCATTATAATTTCTTCCTTGAGAGGTAAAAATGATTATTGAAAAATCATCATTTAGTGATGTTGTAGTTCGCCGTATACATAAATAATAAGTTCATCATATATTAGATGGAGTTGTGGGTAATTATAGTTTTCAACATAGAGTAAAAACATACAATTATATTTATGATACTGTTCTGGTTATAAAAGCTATAAGGACTTGATCCCGGTTTCCCATAGACTGTTCCATATTTTATTACCTTTGCATACATACAAGGAATACAAATCCCAAAGGACCAAGTAGTTTAGTTTTATTGGAAACAATATACATACATAAGTTCAACTTTACATATGGAAAAGAAAAATAACAATAAATTATTTCACTAGAAACTTCATGTCTCTTAGATTATGCTTGCATGTCATTTATAATTTACTTCTTCAAGTCTTGAAAAAATGAAACATACAAAAGGCGTGATCTCAAATTCTTAGAAAGAGTACGCAATACAGAAGAAGATAACATAAATATAATACATGGTGAATAATTGAAAACATATGCCTTTAATAATGAACATGATCACATTATGGAAAAAATATGAGTTGAGTAAATAATTCCATAATAAAACATAATCATGGGTATTTTACTAGTCGAATAACGACATTAACATCAAATAATAGCTTAAAATGAGGGAATTGCATATGCTGGACATCAAAATCATACCGTCCAGGCCTCTTTCTAGGACCACAATTAAACATTTTGTCAAGGCCTCTTGCCAAGACCATAGTTTGTCTCATTAGAGCTACCGATGAATCGAGGGGCTATAGAGGGCCCCACCCATCACACAATATGTCCAATTCCTTCCTCATATGAGTGGGGATAAAAATGAACAATAAATACATTCATATTGAAACTATCATATGAAATGTAACTAACTTACCCTATCATTAAATATAAAAAACTAACCATTCCGAGTAATATGTAGAATGGTTTTAGGATAGTTCATCAAAAAATAGAGTTAATCAAAAACCATTAAATAAAATATGGTAGATGATTTCATAATTTATTAAACCCAATAATACATAAGAAACAACAAGAGTGTTGAATAAAATGATAACACTATTATAAAATGATTTAATAATCTTGAGATAAATACACTTTTATTTTAAAAGAAGAGTTTTTTTTGGAAAAATATTTATATAAAACCATAAGTGAAGAAAGTTATTATTTTGATAATAAAATGATGTATTTTATAAATATAACATTTTACAAAAAATAGATTAAATAATTACCTTGAAAATAGGTAATAAGTTGATATAATCCCTTGAATAAGGCTTGTATTTTGAAAGTAATTTTGAAAGTTCCATTTAAAACATGTAACTATTCATAAAATATTGAAGGTTTATGGTTGGTAATGATATATATAATACTCACACATAATTTATGAGGAGTAAATAACAACAATAATAATTTCATTGAGGAAATTAGACAATGAATGTAACCCGAATGAAAATAGAAGTTCGGGTGGAAAACCCCTTAACATAACTCTGAACGTCTTCCTCTCTCAAAATTAAGCTCCTAGAATATGAAATTATATTTATTAATGACTTATTTAAGAATCTATTAGACATATATTTAGTTTTTCATAATTCTGGTCAGTTCATTTATGTTCTTATTGATAAGTTATTGTATTTAATTCTATCGCTTTGGTGTGTTCATTTTCTTTATTTTCCTCTTCGGTTCGCTTGTTTTTAAGTATGTGGAATGGATGTAAATATCCAAAATGGAAAATATATATTATTTAGGAACATTAATAGGTGTTATTGGTCATTTATATAACTTGGTTACATTGAAAGAGGATGAATTGTTATATAAAACATCAGTGATAATTGTTTCACTTAATTTGTGGGTTTTGATGCACACGAACTCATTTTTCATTATAACATGATACCATTTGAACAATGGGATTGCAGAATAATAAATAGGTTATATTATATATAATTATATGGTTCAACCATATCAATAATGGTTTCATGGCCAGAATTGAGAATGATAATAGAAATCGAAAGTCCATCGTCCTTGAATGTGGAAGATTGACACATCTCAGATGGTGTTCTTGCTACTAGTATAAAAGAATGAAAAAATGGGGAGATGATGTTAACTTATTACACTATCATAACAAAATTACATTACATATAAGTTAATATATCAATAAAAAAATTTGGATAAGGATAGTTAATAGAAAAGGTAAACAAATGAACTTGAAAGGAAAGACAAAGAATTGAAAAGATGAAATTACATCTTCAACCATCTTTCTTGAGAACCTCCATAATGAGAGGTTTTGGTCTTTCTATGAGACCAAGGCCTAATAGATGTGGGGGAGGAGGTTTGGAAGGTATTTCCACCGAATTTTGAGATGGAACAAGGCTTGATAGATGTGAATGGAAGGGGAGTGAGAGGGGGTTTTATAGTTGAGGAGAGAGGGGATTTCTGAATATAAAATTGATTAATTTATTATATCTCCTCGTGAATACAAATAGTGAGTATTTCATGACAAATAATAGTAATTTTATCATTTTAGTTCAAACCAAGTAGGCTTACATCACTTGTGATGTCCTGAACAGTTTATTTTATAGATAATTTGCATATAGGGTATTTTACCATTTTTCACTATTCATAAAAAATCATGTATTTTAGAAAAATACCAAAAATTTACCCCAACAATTTTTCTTCCTTCAGAATCCAAAAATGAATTCCATTTTTCAAAAATAAATTTCTAATTATTATTAATTTAATATTTAATTAAAATCATAATTTAATCTAAAAAAGATTTTTAAAACATTTGTTTACTTATTTTAAAGCCTATATATATCGTACATACACTTGAATATTATTTATATACTATCATAAGTAAAGATACTATTCATTAGAGTATATCACTATTCATAAGGCTATGTTATTATTCATAAGGGTAGGTTACTATTCACCAAAAATTAAGTTTATCTTATTGGACTCTAAATAACTTACAGATCGCAACTGTGTGTGTTGGATTTTTGAAATTCACATCAGAAAAGTGACAAAAATATGTAATAAGAGTCACGTAGCACATAGTAGTTAATTATGATCGGATTTCATGTGATTATGACAAATTTAATAGAAAGGCATTTTATTTTAAAAAAGTTATTGGGTCGTTACATTTTCCACTCCTTACAAAAATTTGTCCCTCAAAATTTCATTTTACAATATAGGCCAAGAATAGGTGGGGGTACTTTTTATTCATTGATTCCTCATTTCCCCAAGTTTCCTCTTCATTATTATGGTTTCACCATAGTACCTTGTCCAGATGAGTAGTCTTGTTGCTTAGAACATTGTCTCTACGATCCAAGATTCCCAATGGTTTCTCCTTATATAAAAGATAATCCTCTAATTGTACAACTCCTGAAAAGTGTAAATATGATGGGTATGGTATATAATATTTTAAGAGTGATACATGAATGACATCATGTACATTCTCCAAGGTAGGTGGAAGTGCAAATCGATAGGCCACAGCTCCGACTCGATCCAGGATCTCAAAGGGGCCAATATATATGTGAAATAGCTTTCCTTTCTTCCCAAACCGCATGAACTTATTTCATGGAGATATGCGTAGAAATACTAGGTCCCCAACATTTAAATCAAGGTCTCGTTGACGATTATCCACATAACTTTTCTGTCTACATTGGGAGGCTTTGATATGCTACTGAATGGTTTTCACCTTCACCACCATTTATTCAACCAATTCAGGTCCTAGTAGTTTTTTCACACCGACCTCATCCCAACATGCAAGTGATCAACACATTTTCCCATAAAGGGCATCATATGGTTCCATTAGGATGCTCGAGTGGAAACTTTTGTTGTATGAGAATTCAACCTGTGGGAGATGTTGGTCCCGTCCTCCTTTGAATTCCATAGAACTTGCTCTCAACATGTCTTTCGGTGTCTAAAATGGTCGCTTAGATTGGACATCAGTTTGAGGATGATAGGCCATACTGAAGTTCACTTTAGTACATAAATCATGTTGGAGACTTTTCCATAACATTGAGGGGAATCTAGGATCATGGTTTTATACTATAGAGAGTGGTACTTCAAGTAGCCTTACCACTCTTTGTTGTAAATTCGTGTAAGTTGATCCAATGAAAAGTCCCCTTGAATCACGATAAAGTGAGCTATCATTGTTAAAAAATCCAAAATGACCCATAAGGAATTGTTTCCTCTAGATGTCCTTGGAATTCCTGTGAAAAAGTCCATGGTAATGTTCTCCCACTTCCATGGTGGTATGATTAGTGGTTACATCATCCCCTTATACTTTTTCCACTCAGCCTTCACTTGTTGACATACCAGGAACTATGATGTGTATTCAACAATCTTCCAATTCATATTGTCCCACAAAATGTTTTCTCGAAGATTTTGATACATCTTTGTGAATCAAGGATGTATAGAGAAATTAGTGATATGAGCATCATCCAATAGCTCTCTCTTTAGTTCAGGAATAGTGGGAGCACAAAGCCTCTTCCCGAATTTCAAAATACCACCTTCATATACGAATTCAGTCAACATCCCATTATTTATAGCTTTAATTTTCATTGGAAACTCCTCATCATCAACCTAAGAACTTTTTATCCTCTCTAGTAAAGAAGGTTGGGAAACCATTTTAAAAAGTAGTTATGTGATAATTCCTATATAATTCCCATGTCCATCTATACTAGATCCAGGAACATAGGATCCCTTTCAACTCCCATCTTTTTCATAATTCAATGGTCCTTTCTACTCAGTGCATCTACTACATTATTTTCATTCCCCGGGTGGTAGTATATTGTGCAATCATAATCGTTGAGTAGCTCAATCCACCTCCTTTGACTCATGATGAGTTATTTCTGTGAGAATATATACTTCAAACACTTATGATCTGTATATATCTCACATTTGTCTCCATAGAGGTAATGTCTCCAAATATTCAGAGCAATGATTACCACTTATATCTCAAGATCATGAGTTGGATAGTTTTGTTCACGAAAATTTAGCTGCCTAGATGCATAGGCAATCACTCGATCATTCTTCATAAGTACACAATGAAGTCCATTCTTTGATGCATCATTATAGATAACGAACCCATTATTTTTTGATGGTAGTTTTGGGATTGGGGAATTCATTAACCTCCTCTAAAATTCTTCAAAAAAATATTCACATTCCCTTTTCCATATGAACTTAACTCCTTTTCAAGTGAGCTTGGTCATTGGTTTGGCTAAAAGGGCGAAGTTAGGAATGATATGATGATAATAACCTTCTAAACCAATAAAACTACATACCTTAGTTATGTTCATTAGAGTATGCAATTATTGAACATAATTTTTCTTCATAGGATCTATAGATATTCCATCCATAGAGACAATGTGCCCCAGAAAGTAAACTGAATGGAGCTAGAAATCACACATGCTAAACATCCCATATAATTTATTTATTTTAAGGGTCATCAGAATAGTGTGCATGTGATTTTAATTATCTTCATTGCATTTATAGTATATCAGGATGTCATTAATAAACACTACTACAAAGTCATCAATATAATCCTTCAATACACTATTCATGAGATCCATGAAAACTGATGGTGCATTAGTTAGTCCAAAAGGCATTACTATAAAATCATAATGCCCATACCTGGTTCGAAATGCGGTTTTTGGAATGTCTTCATTCCTCACAAGCAACTGATGATATCCAGATCATAGATCAATCATCGGAAAATATTGGACTCCATGATGTAGATCAAATAAATCATAAAATCGTGGGAGAGGATACTTATTATTTATTGTAATAGCATTTATTTCTTTATAATCAGTGCATAGCCTCATGGATCTATCTTTCTTCTTAACAAAGAGGGCATGGTCTCCCCATGGAGAAACAATAGTTCGAATAAATCCTTTATCACTCAATTCCTCTTGTTTATTATTTAATACCAATAACTCCATAGTGTCCATTCTATAAGGGGTTTTTCATATGGTACTTGAACCAGGAATTAAGTCAATGGAAAACACAATTTCCTGCTCTGGAGGATTTCCAGGTAAATCCTCTAGAAAGACATCAATATATTCTTTCACAATAGGTACATATTCTATTTGAACAATATTTTCCTCACCCATAGTTATTTTATTCTCTTCCTCCACAATAATTGAATTTAGTTGAGCTATTGGTGGTGTATCTACATGAGAATAAAATGGAGAGGTTTCTCCCCTAAAGATAAGGGATTCTATTCCATTCTCAAATATTGTAACTTCTTTCTTCTTGTAATAGATATCTTCCTCATAAAATAATTGCTAATCCATATCAATAATTATATCATAGTCAACCATTGGTATGATAATAGGGTTACCAACTAAATAACATTTATGTTCCACAAGGGGGACTAATCGAAATTTCTTTGTTGCAATGATACATCCACAAGAAGTTTTGACTAATAACTCCTTTATTAAAATAAATTGAGAATATCTAATTTTCTGGGAAAACTGGGAAGACATAAATGAATGAGTAAATCCAAAATCAAATAAAGTAATGGATAAATTTGAGGAAACGATTAAAGTACCTGCCACCACATCATTAAGAACTCCAATATTAGTAGTCGTGATCACATAAACTTGTCCCTACTCTCTTGGCCTTTTCTGTGGAATGTTTCCTTAGGGAATTTGACAATCATTACCATAGTGTCCCATCTCATGACAGTTATAGAATTGAACATCATTAGCCTCGTTATATTCCTTACAATCACAACAAAGATTTCCTTTCTTTCCACATTTGAAGCATACTCCCTTTTCCTTAAGCATGATCCAAGGTGTTTCTTTCCATAATTATCATAGGGTGGAAATAAAACTCTTCAGTTCTTCCTTATTTCCTTTTTTCCATTCAAGTGCTTTTAATAGCCCTATTCTACCCAGGATTTCCATTAAATTCTTAATAATTAGAGAATTCTTTTTCTTCCTTGATAGCACATGAAACTATATCCTCATATGATGAATAACATTGGGATACAAGTTCCCATCGGAGGTATGGATTTAGGCTATCAAAAATTCAATCAATTTTGTTCCTTATATTTCGTATATTGTCCACAGAGTGTCTTGTTATCCCCTTGAAGTTGGATTTATAGATGGAATCATTTTCATCCTCATTTGGCCTCAGATTCAATAATTGTATCTCTATATCTACTCGATGCACACGATGGAATTATTTTCCAAAGATGATTTCCTTAAAATCCCTCCATTACATATCTTCTATCTCTTCCTCCACCTTTGTGCTTTGGATTAATGACCACCACTGACCCTCATCTCCCGATAAATGATATAATTCCATGACAACCTTCTCTATTTCATTACATCCCAATGTCAGAAAAATATTCTCAAGGAAACATATCCACCGATCTTTTATAAAAGGGTTTGTAGTCTCATTGAATGATGGAGGTTGTTGTCGCATAAAGCAATCTACTTGGTTCCTCCATGTGGTGGTTCCATATTCATTATAGAGGTAATGTTATTATTCATATCCTAAGTATGTTGTCCTAGTATAGTTATGTTTTTCTTAACACCATTCACAGAACTAGAGCGAACATCATTATCTTGCATGAGAGGAAAATCCCTACATGGAACACGTGCATTTGTGTGGTTTCCATTCCTTCCACTATGCACCATTTCTAAATAATGACATAAACTAGATTACAGTATTAATCATAATGTATAATCTCGATGTAGAAAAATACTAAGCATAAATTGAAATTATACGCATACCTAACCTCCTAATCATAAATGTGGTATAATTGAGGAAAATTTAACATTTAAATCCCTCTTAATGGCTTATAATGAAAACAAAAATTAACATAAGAATATCCCCTTGGAGTGTCATAACCACGAGGGATGCAGAGCCCATTGTCGTATACCGGGATACCTCGGGTCAAGCCTGGAACTCCTTGTCCAAGCTTTCACTCCTAAGTATATCTGTGCCTGAGCCACCTCTACTTGCTCGTATCGAGATAGGGATGTATTGCTTGAATGATCTTCATAATCTATTACTTACTAAAATACCAGGAAAATCTTGTATGTTCGTCTGACTATCTTAGGAACTCTTCCCTAATCTATGTTTTCTAAATTTAGTTTCCATGTTTTCTACTAAACATCCTCTGATTCCAACTATAAGGACCCGACCCCAGTTGCCCAGAGTTGGTGCATTATTTGATATGGTTGGAATATATACAAGGAAAAAAATTCCGAAAGACCATGTAGATTAGTATTATTGGAAACAAGATACATAAATATGTTCAACTTTAAATATGTAAAGGAAAAAATACAAAACATTATTCCACTAGCAACATCATGTCTCCAAGATTATGCTTTCTTGTCATTTATAATTTACTTCTTAATGACCTTATAAAATGAAACATAAGGAAGGGTTGAGCTCAAATTCCAAGTACGAGTAATTAATATAGCGGAAGATAGCATAAACATAGGACATTGTGAATAACTAAAAACATTTTCCTTTAATAATGAAGTTGAACACATTATGAATGAAATATGAGATGAGTAAATATTGTAATAATAAAACATAATCATGGGCATTCTACTAGATGAATAACAGCATGAACTTCAAATATTATCATCCAAATGAGGGAAGTGTGTTTGCTGGAATCATAACCATACCAACCTTGCCTCATGCTAGGACCATAAATAATCATTTTGTCAAGGCCTCGTGCCAATATCATAGTTTGTCTAATGAGACCTACCGATGCATCGATGGGCTATAAGGGGAACCACCTATCACATAATAAGTCCAATGCATTCCCCATATGATCGGGGATAAACCTAAAAATATATACATTCATATTGAATCTATCATATGAAATCTAAGTAACTTACCCCAATCATTAAACATAAAACACTAACCATTCCAAGTAATATCGATAATGATTTTAGGATAGTTCATCCACAATAGAGTTAGTCATAAACCATTTTCTAAAATATTGTAGATGACTTCATAAATTATTAATCCCAATAATACATAAGAAACAACAAGATTGTTGAATCAAATGAAAATACTCTTATAAAATCATTTAGCAATCTTCAGATAAATACTCTTTTATTTGAAAAGAAGTGTTATTTTCGAAAAATCAATGTGTTTAACTAGAATTTAAGTAAGATATTATTTCATAATAAAATTAGAGATTTTATAAATATAATGGATTCCAATAAACAGATTTGATATTTCCCTTGAAAATAAGTATGATGTTGAGATATTCCCTTGAGTCAGGCTTGTATTTTGAAATCAATTTTGAACATTTCTTTGAAAAAATATAACAATCCATAAAATAAGGAATGGTTATGGTAGGTAATAATATATATAATACTCATACAGAATTTATGATGTGTATATAACAATAATAAGTATTTCATTTAGGTAATTAGACATTGAAAGTAACCTGATTGAAAATGGATGTTTGGGTAGAAAAACCCTTACCTTAACTCTGAATGTGTACCTCTCTCGAACATAGTGTCATGGAATATGAAGTTATAAATATTAATAAGTTATTTATGAACCTATTAGACATGTATTTAGTTTATCATAATTCTGGTTAGTTCATTTATGTTCTTATTGATAAGTTATTGTATTGAATTTCTTCGCTTCGGAGTGTTCATTTTCTTTATTTTCCTCTTCCATTCACTTATTTTTAAGTATATAGAATATATGTAAATATATAGAATTGAAATTATATATTATTTATAAACATAAATTGGTGTTATTTTTCATTTATATAACTTGGATACGTGGAAATAAAATGAATTATTATATAGAAATTTAACAATAATTGTTTCGGTTAATTTGTGGGTTTTGATCACAACAGACTCATTTTTCTTATTAACTTAATACCATTTGTTAAAATGTATTACATAATCTTAAATATGTTATATTATATATAATAATATGGTTCAACCATATGAATAATGCTTTCATGACTAGAATTGAGAATGATAATATAAAATGAAAACACATCGTCCTTGAATGTGGAAAATTGACACATCTCGGGTGGTGTTCTTGCTACTAGTATAAAAGAAGGTAAAATGGTGGAGATGTTGTTAAATTATTCAAATATCATGAAAAAATTCCAGTACATATAAGGTAATGGATTCATCACAAAATTTGGATAAGGAGAGGTAATAGAAAAATAAAACAAACAAACATGAAAGGAAAGAAAAATAATTGAAAAAAGGAATTTACCTCATGAAACAAACATCTTTAAGAAACTCCTTAAAGAGAGGTTTTGGTATTTTTATGAGACCATGGATTTCTGGACGTGGGGGATGTGGTTGGGAAGCTATTTAGAAAGAATTGGGAGAAGGAAAAAGGCTCCAGAAGAGTGAATGGAAGGGGGAGTGAGAGGGGGTTTTCATAGTAGAGGAGAGAGGGGATTTTTTAATATAAACATTTTTAATTTATTATATCACATAAAGACAATAAATAAATAGTATTACATGACCAAGAATAGTACTTGTGAATTCATGAATAGTGTATTCAACTGATAATTTGTATATACAGTATTTTAGCATGTAGTTGGGGTTTGGCTTAGTGGTAAGCACCCCTTAATCCTACATGAAAAATGGGGGTTCAAAACCCATTGGGCACAAGTTACTGTAGCAGTATTTTAGTGGTATTGTAGTAGTGGTGGCACTATTCATCAGAGGGTACTATAGCGGCAGCATGGCACTATAGCGGCGGCGGTACTGTGCGTGTATTATAGCAGGTGGGTTACTATTCATAGAACGTGTATTGGGCCAAAAATTTGGGCATACGGGCTATGTAGTGGGCTATAAGCCCACTGGGCCTTCGGGCTATGTAATGGGTTTCCCTCTACCCAGTAAAAAAAGGACTTTGCATTGATTTAATAATAAAAATTAGGCTTCGGCCCCAACCTTTAAAAAAATACGGTATTTTAGCGTATTTCACTATTCATAAAAAATTCATGTATTTCAGAAAAATAAAAAAAATTCCCTAAATATTTTTTGACATTTATAATCCAAAAATGAAGTCCATTTTTAAATAATAATTTCCTAAATATTATTAATGTGATATTTAATTAAAATCATAATTTATTCTAAAAACATGAGTTTTAAAACATTTGTTTCCCTATTTTAAAGCATAAATATATCGTAATTACACATAAAATTTATTTATATACTATCATAAGTATGAATACTATTCATTATGTCATTCACTATTAATAAGGGTTTGTTACTCTTCATAAGGGTGTTTACTATTCCCCAAAAATTATGTTTTTCTTATTGGACTCTAAATAACTTACTAAAACTATGTATGTTGGAGTTTTGAAATTTAAATCACAGAAGTGACAAACTTATGTTTTAATGGTCACATAGCACATAGTAGTAAATTATGTTGTGAATTCATGTGATTATGAAATAATTATAAGAAAGTAATTTCCACTTAAAAAAATATTGGGTCATTACACAAGCATTCAAAGATGAAATTTTAGTGGGTGGAGAAAGAAAATAAAAGAAATGACTCAAGATAAGATGATACCTCTGAATTTTGTAACTCTTTTTGGTTTCTTCCAAAAGGCCTTCCCATGTTAACTTATTCAAAATTTAAGGCTTAATGTAGTAAGGAATGATTATTTTGAAGTTTATTCGGTAGGTTTTGGCTAAAGATAATATGTTTTTGAGGTGTTATGATGTTTTAGAGTTTTTGTCCTTTTATAGGGAATGAAAATGACTCAATTTGAATTTTATATAACAATTTTGGTTTACACATTATCATACCTAAAAAAATTAATAGCTAACCAACATAAATAAATATTTTTAGTTTTCTTGCCGAAATATATCCAAAAAATATATTTTTCAGTAGTGGATAATTCTTTTGGGAAAGTATGATTATGGTTTAGCCCATAATTCTTCTTAATTTGACCTTAATAGTTCTGATTAATTTTAGTATCATTTTGAAATAATTTTTGTTTAAAAATAAGTTTATCTCAATATTCTATAAAAATTATACTGATTAATATTTTATATGATGGGTTTTTTAAATTCCATTCAAATAATCCAATATTAAATATTAATGATGATCCTAAATGGGAATGGAATTCCAGGTTTTTAAATAAGAAATATGTATAAAACATTATTATGTTTTTATATTAAATTTCATTTTTAAATTGATTGTAATGACAAAACTGTATTAATTGATTTATAATTGATCTAACGTGACATTAGAAAAAATATATCATAATTTAATATTTATAATTATTTAAATTTATAGCTCATTTTTAATAAATAAAGTATTTTACATTATTTATAAAAAATGATGTTTTTAAGAAAAATACAAAAAATTAACCCTAAGATAATTTATATATAATAAATTCAAAAAATTTGTTAATATTATCAAATTAAATATATAAAGTTGATTAAAATAATTTTCTTTGTTAAAAGGATGTTATTTTAGAAAATTGTATTTTTAAACATAAAAGTATTTTATAAAAATAATATCATTCATTAACATTATGATTAATTTCTTTAAAACAAATTTTAAAAAAATTTGAAGTAGTTATTAATATTAATATTATTATTTTTAATTGGTAGGTTATAATTTTCTCACAATTATAACAATAAAATTATGTTTGTTAGAAACCGATTTTTTTTGTAATGTATGGCATGTATGTATTGTGGTTAGCCCATGAAAAGTCATTATTTCATGTTTCACAAGACATATATGCAGTGTGTATATCACAAGGAATGTCTTTATTGCATGTAGTAAAAGACAATTTGGTATTTCTTATAGTGCATGTAAAGTTTGTGTTACATGTAGTGCATGCCAAGTCAGTCCTAGTTGAAATGATTTTTGGACATAGTGTTTCATTATATATATATATATATATATATATGTATGTATAATTAACTATTTCAAGTGTCGTGTGAAATTAAATAATTAGAAAAGGTAAATTAATTTGAAGATATATTTTATAAAATCTTTTGGTGTTATAGATCCCATCCACGATGAAAAAAAGTGCACTACCTTCAGGTTCCACAAAAAAATATTCCCCCAATAATAATTTATGTTAACCTGAAAATTAACCATATAATACATATGGATATTCACTTCATGGAGGTACATCTACCAATTTAGGTAATCCATCTCCAACATGTCTACCAGAATAATGATTTTGTAAGACCGACACCTAGAACACTACACTTAATTCATACCTAGTTGTGCTACCAAATCATCTCATACATCATAAGCGTAACATCCCATGTTTTCACAGTACTCTTGTCTTTGAGTAATACAATAGTGTGTTTTGTATGCAACTTCAAGTTCTAACACACCACAACCAATCAAACTAGCAATTATGAATAGTAATACCCACTTTTTGAAATTTTATATACATTATCTTTCAAAATGGACTTCATTTTTAGATTCGAAATATCGAAATTATCTTAGGGTGAATTTTTTGTATTTTTTTGAAAACTTTCTATTTTTTGATGAATAGTAAATCTCACTAAATAATAATTTAAAACAATTTTTTTATTTGAATTAATTAATAGTGATAAATTTTTAATTTGAGTTGTTTTAAATTATATTTATAATATATTTTTACCATTTAATAAAATTTTGGTCCTTGGACGTAATTACACATTTAAACCGGAAATAAACAATTGTCAATCTTTTGATAGTTATTATTTCTTAAAAACACGCTTTTTGTTTTGACAGCGGGAAGATATTTTAAATTAATTTCTACCGATTCCATTTTTTTAATTTATAAAAATGGATTCCATATTTAGAATCATGAGGTCTAAATTGTGTAAAAAGATAAATTTTATTTTTAGACATTTTGAATAATTACTTCGGTAAATATTTTATTTACAATGATTAAAGTGTAAATCCTATAAATAAAAGAAAATAATAAAATTATAATAATACTAAATTGCCCTAAAACGTATCCTAACCCTATTTGATAATACATGTTTGACAATGGTCATCATTGGGTCGATTTTGGGACCCCATAGATCCACGTGTAAGTGATAATGACACTTTATATTAATGAAGTTAAAGTAAATTCAAAAATGACATAAGCATATATCTTTTAGAAAAACTATTTTTACATAGGGTTGTATATTTTATATATTAGACTATAAATATTCATTAGAAATCTTGGAATATTTCATAAATAATGGTATTTTATTTATAATTTTTAGACATTGAATAATTAAATTTATTTATGACACAATAATGATGCAATATTTTCATTATTAATGAAAGAATCAAATATTTAGAAGTATATATGTTAAAATAAATATAATTTGAATGTTTTGATGACATCCACAAATTCTATTGGTTAATATTACGTTTTGGGATGGATTAAATTAATTTTATTCTAATTAATAAAGTCTTTAAGACTCTAAAAAAAGAAATTATTGAATAGTGTCAAAATTGACATATATGAGTTGTTAAAACAAATATTATATTAATAATTGATATTATATTCATAAAATTCTAATTTTTGGACAAAGGACATATATAATGGTAGGTGTATTATTAATGAACCACATGGGGGTCTCTTGGATGTATATAGTATGTTTATTAACAATATAATATAATAATAAAAAGTGACATGGTAAATGTCAAACTAATTAACTAAGAGTTAAAACTAAAAGATAAGGTTAATATATTGACCCAAACCTGTCTAAAATCTATTGGTTTAAAGGAATTGGACCCCTACCCACCTTATACTTTGAATAATCCACTTTGGACACATTAGAAACCGAATATTAATTTATTATAAATTAATACTTTATGTTTTTTCTAAAGAGCCCCTCCTCCCACTTATAAAAGGACACCACTTATAACCAATTATTCATACCTTCAATGCCTTTTGGTTCGGCCAAACTCTACCCAAATACCCTCTGAACTATCCTAAAGTAATCCTAGAGGCCTTTATTTAGTAATAAATCCAACCTATGGATCCCTTTTGATCAAATAAAAAGGAAGAACCCGAAGAAGAGGTAATGTTTTCACCACTTTTTTTCAAGTTCTTTTCTTCTTCAACTTCTTCTTTCATTTTTGTTTCCATTCTAAAATAATAACTCCAGTATCTTCAATATAGTGTGATGTTATTATATATATGGTTCAACCATATTCAGTATTCTATCCATCCTTTGAATGACATGTCCCCATATGTGAGTACGTACGACCTACTGTCTCCACTTCATGGTGTAATTGTTATTCAATACATTATTATTTCGATGAGTATAATAAAGATGTGTAATTATTGTAAATAATAAATATAACATGATAATTATTCTTTATATATGATATAAAATCAAATTATATATTATTTTAATATCAAAATTATTATATTTTCGCTCGTGCGTACGTATGCACTACCCACTCCATGAACGTGATGCGATTCATTCCCCATCAAATCTATTGAAGAATAATTTTCATTTGATGATTAAAAATAATGTTTAAGGACTTGATATAATTCTGAATATGAATAAGATAAAACCTATCTATAAATAACATGGAATATTTATCAAAAAAAATAAAAGAGAATGAGTAAGTTAACACCCAAAACGACGATAATACTAATATATTTTTAACAAAGCAACGTTAAAAGATCATATATGATATCATATAAATTTTTATGATTCTTTTATAATTTAATAACAATTATTTCACCATTATAAAGGAGTTTAGCCTACCCTAATCCAAGGAAAAGTAAAAGGTAAGGGTTTATTTCACAATCTCTTAATTATCCGAGGTTTTTTATACATAATTATCTACTGTGACCTCTTTATCATTCACATCCATGTTCCTCAAAAATGTATTTAAAAACATTACTTATATTTAATAGAATATGGTTTAAAGACATTTATACCCTTTTTTGACTTTTTATAAGGTGTTTATAAATGAATATTTCAGTCATTTTCCAAACAAAGTCCCTTTTTACCTTTTCGACAAAATTAAGGTAAGAATGTCTTTTCTAAATTATACGGCGGGTGCAGCAATTTTCTTCTATTATAAACTCGTCAAAGCTTCCCATACAAGCATATAAGAATATTTTCAAAGTAAATGTTTTCTTTTATAATTATGTGACTCTTAAATGATTTCAAAAAAGAGATATTTCTCTCAAATTGTTTTGATTTCATCAATGTCTACATCATTTTAAATGTTATAATGATTTATTCTTCTAAACCATTATAATTAATGTCCATGTTTTAAAAATACTTTTAAGGATTTATTTAAATGGACATTAATTTTTTAAAATTTTAATTAATTTAAAAAGTCTCAAATTGAGGTGGGACACTTTGATTCAAAAATGCCTTTAATTGTCTTCTAAATTGTGTGACATTTAAATGTTTTCATGAAAAGGGATATTTCAATCAAAGTGTTTTACAAATAATTTCCATCTATGTTAAATAATTTAATATATTTTAAACTAGTTTTGATGTTGATTTATTATGATACAAAACTTCCATATTGTATTTAAGGATTTGTGATATGTTGGACTGTGGATGTGCTATTTTTATACCATTCATGCTTTATGGTTAATGTATTGACATTTCATATGCTAGGTTTAACACGAATGTTTATGATATGTTTAAACCTTTTCATATGAGGAATGTATTGGACTTAGTAAGTGATGGGTGGAGCCCACTATTGCTTCTTAATGCATCGGTATGAATCATGAGACAACTAGACATGGAATTTGCCGAGGTCCTTTCCCAATTTGATATATGGTTTTGGCCGAGTCCTAAATCCTTTTTAGAGGCCTTGGATGAGGCCTTCACACAATTTTTCAGAATGTATGGCATTATACATTCCCTCATTATGGAAATAATATTGATGGTTCATGTGGTCATTAGACTAGTAGAATACCCATGATTATGTTTAATTAAGGCATTATTTCCTCAGCTAATATTTGTGCCATAAAATAATTCATGTTTATTATTTGTAAAGGTATGTGGATTCAATTATTCACCATATTTAATATTTATGTCAGCTTCCACTGTATTTCTTACCCTTACTGAGAATTTGAGCTCACCCATTTCTATGTTTTATTTTTCCCAGGATTCCAAGAAGTGTATTATGATTAATATGCAGGGTTAAGCTAAATGGAATAATGTCATTATCAAAGAACTATTTACGTTGTGTTTTATGTTTGACATTGTAATGTAATGTAATGTATGTAATCTATTTTCCAATGATGCTAAACTGATCAGACCTTTGGGACTTGATTCTTTGTAATCATGCCATTGTATTAAAATAATGCACTGACTCTGGGTAACAAGGGTCAAGGCATTACATATGGTATCAGAAGAAGTTTACAAATAACCTTTGAATCTAGATTTAGAAAAACTCTAATTAGAGCACATAGACCTAAGATAGAATTTGAGGATTACTATGGAAGAACTTCCTAGAAGTTTGGTATTGTAGAAATATTGTATTTTTTCAGAGCAACACATCCATGTCTGGATATGAGCAGGTAGAGGCTTCTCTGGCACAGATGTACATAGGGGTAAAACCTGAAAACACCGCTTTGAGCTAGACTCAAATGGGAAATGGTGCACGAAAATGGGCCTTGCAGCACTCTTGGTTACGACACTCCCCGGGGATATGATTAGGATAATTATCATTTTCATTATAGACCATTATGAAGGGCTTATGAGTATATAATTTTACTCAATGAAAACATTTTTATGATTATGGATTATATCTATAAATTGTTCAATTTACATTATGTATTTTAAAAGTTTGGAATTATATATTCTGATTCATAAACTAATATAGTTTATTCCATTGTTTAGAAATGACACCTAGAAGAAGGAATGGAAATCCAATAAATGCACATACTCCATGTAGGGATTTCACTGCTACCCAAGAAAATTATAGTGGAGCTGGTGATACAACTGGTGCTGATCAGCTTATCACCATACTGGGTCAACTCACTCATGTTATGAATAATAACCATACCTGTATGGAGCACCCTGATCCAAAACACGTAGTATCAATGTTAGATCGCATTATGAGGAACAAACCACCAACATTTGATGGAAATAAAAATACATTGGTAGCTGAGAAATGGATAAGTTCCCTAGAGAAAATATTTCAGGCTATGGGGAGTTGTGAAAGGAAAAAAGTTGTTATTGCAGTTTATCACCTCACTGGAGATGCTGATCAATGGAGGTCATTGATTAAAAACACATAGGAGGATGAATAAGTATCAAGTATGTAATGGAGAGAGTTTAAAGAAATTTTCTTATAATATTACCTTCCTCGTGACCATTGAGCGGATATGGAAAGAAAATTTAACAGTCTGAGGAAAAATAAGGATGAAAATGTTGCAAAGTATGAGGCTAAATATACAAGATTATCAAGGCATGTTGTAGATTATATACGTCACCCACAAAGTAAGATTGATCGTTTATTTGATGGGTTAAAACGATTTCTCCGCCGAGCTTTAGTATCTCAATCCTTCTCATCATATGAAGATATTGTCTCATGTGCTATCATGACAGAAAAAGAATTCTATATATCTTATGACAATAAATTAAAGCAAGAGAAGAAGAGAACGATGGAGAAAAATATGGGTAATGGGAAAAAGGGAAATAAGGATGTTCAATTATGTGATAATCGTGTGAAGAAAAATCCTGGTACTTGCCAAAAAGGAATGGGAGTTTGTTACAAGTGTGGTGAAAAAGGCCACCAAACTCATGATTGAAAGGGAAGGAAAGTTGTTGTTAATGTTGAATGATATAATTGTAGAGAAATGTGGAATTATGGAAATTAATTTCCAAAGAGCCAAGGAAACTTACCTCAGAAAAGGCCAAGGGAGGAAGGACAATCTTATGATTTTACTACAGTTGAAGTTGAATAATTATTTTATTTGCGTTTTTGGACTCAAGGACTATATTCTGGTAATAATAATAATTTGATATAAATAAGGGTTGTACTTCAGTACTTGTTGTTTTCATTAAAGTTTTAATATGACTAAGGTAATCATTTTTTCAGTATGTGACAATAAGAGTAGCTTTAATTTGTTTGGGGGGATCTGATGGTACAATTGATTTTAGAATTTAGATACCTTTTACATAGAGTCTAGACCGATGTATTTTGGATAACTATAATGTTTTCAAAGAATGATGTTGAACTTTCGATGGTATTGTTTAAGGTTAAAACATTTCTTATGATTATTTTTGAAATATTATAATACTATAGTCATGGAAAAGGAAAACATGTGGGTGGGCGATAACCCGTCACGTCGGACAAAGATACAGGAATCAAACCCACAATCATTGTGTGACAGGAATTTATTATGTAACACTAGCCTACATGAAGTCCCTTATTGATAAAAAATTGTTTTTATCATTTAAATAGTATATGTTTTTATTTGAAACCCTATACGATTATGATAAATAGATTATTTTTGGGCTGCATTATGTTTTGGAGTGAAAGATGAGTTTGGGGTAGAAATTTATTATTGGATAATAAAAAAATTATAAAGTAATTTTATATCCTTATGATCTTATACAATATCATAAATAAATTCCTCAACATTAAGATAAGGAACTTAGAACAAAAACGTTGTCCAAGATGGTACCTTGGATTACCACAAATTTATGGCTTTGTGATTGTTGGATTTTTCATACTCATGTTCTCTACCACTATCCATCAGATATTGATGGGTAGATATTTCTTCCATATCCATGTTTTCCTACATTGAAATCTATTATGTGTTATTTTTTGGTAACCTCCATACTTACCCCTCTATATTTTAAATAGAGGCCTCATTAATCCATTTTTCGATGTGGGATTTCAACTAAGATATTTTGAAATTACAACCCCAAGTTTCCAATACCGAGCATAAATTCCAAGAATGAAATTTATTTAATGAGGGGAGAATGTAACATCACAAGCTTCCATGGTACACTTCTCTTTTAATAAAATAATAGCGTGTTTGGTACACAACTTCATGTTCTAACACACCACAACCAATCAAACTATACATTATGAATAGTAATACCCACTTTTTGAAATTATAAACATTTTATCTTTAAAAATGGACTTCATTTTTAGATTCACAATATCGAAATTAGCTTAGGGTGATTTTTTGCTATTTTTCTGAAAACATTCAATTTTTGATGAATAGTGAAACTCACTAAATTTTAATTAAAACAATTTTTTAATCGAAATAATTAATAGTGAACAAATTATAAATTTGAGTGGTTTTAAAGTATATTTAGAATATATTTCTACCATTTAATACAATTTTGGTCATTTTATGTAATTTCACATTTAAACCGGACATAAACAAGTGTCAATCTTTTGATGGTTATTATTTTTTAAAAACAGGCTTTTTGTTTTGACAGCAAGAATTAATTTTAAATTAATTTCTGACACTTCTGTGTTTTCAATTTAGAAAAATGTATTCCATATTTAGAATCAGGAGGTCTAGATTGTGTAAATATGTAACTTTTATTTTTATACATTTTGAATAAATACTTCGGTAAATATTTTATTTACCATGATTAAAGTGTAAATCCGGCACATAAGGGTAAAAAATAAATTTATAATAATACTAAATTACCCTAAAACGTCTCCTAACCATATTTTTTGATACATGTTAGACCATGGTAATCTTTGGGTCGATTTTGGACCCCATGGATCCACTTGTAAGTGATAATGACACTTTATATTAATTAAGTTAAAGTAAATACCAAAACGACAAAAGCATATATCTTTTAGAAAAACAATTTTTACATTGGGTTATATATGTTATATTTTTGACTATAAATATTAATTATAAATATAATAAGTTTTCCTACATAATGGTATTTTATATATAATTTTTAGACATTGAATAATTAAATTTATATATGACACAATAATGATGAAAATATTTTCCTTATTAATGAAACAATCAAATACTTAGTATTATAAATGTTAAAATAAATATAATATGAATGTTTTGATGCCATACAGGAATTATATTGGTTAATATTATATTTTATTAATTCTTAAATTAATTTTAGTCGAATTAATAATGTTTATAAGACATTAACAAAAATCTATTATTGAATAGTGTCAAAATTGACATAAATGAGTTCTTAAAACAAATATTATATTAATAATTGATATTATATTCCTAAAATTATAATGATTGGAACAATTACTTATATAATTATAGGTTTATTATTAGTGGACCACATTGGGGTCACTTGGATGTATATAGTATGTTTATTTACTATATAATATAAAAATACAAAATGACATGGTAAATGTCAAAATAATTAACTAAGAGTTAAAACTAAAAGTTATGGTTAATATAGTGACCCAACCCGGTCTTAAATCTATTGGTTGAAAAGGATTTAGACCCATACCCACATTATACATTCAATAATCTACTTTGGAGCAATTATAAACCAAATATGATTTTATTATAAATTAATATTTTAAGTTTTTCCTAAAGAGCCCCTCCTCCCCCTTATAAAAGGACACCAATTATAACCAATTATTCATACCTTCAAATCCTTTTGGTTCATCCAAAATCTACCCAAATACACTCTCAACTATCCTATAGTAATCGTACATGCCTTCCTTTAGTCAGAAAGTCAACCTATGGATCCCTTTTGATCAAATCAAAAGGAATAACCCGAAGAAGAGGTAATGTTTTTACCACTTTTTTCAAGTTCCTTTCTTCTTCAACCTATTCTTTGTTTGTTGTTTAAATTCAAAAATAATAACTCCAATATCATCTATATACTGTGACATTATTATGAATATGGTTAAACCATATTCTGTATTCTATTCATCCTTTGAATGACATGTCACTATACGTGCGTACGTACGGCCTACCGTCTCCACGTCGTGGTGTAATTGTTATTCAAAACATATTTATTTGGATGGCTATAATAATGATGTTTAATTAATGTAAATAATAAATATCACATGATAATGATTCTTTATTTATGATATATCATCCAACTATATAATATTTTAATATCAAAACAGTGGTATTGTCACTCGTGTGTACGTACAGACTACCGTCTTCACGAACGCGATGAGATTCATTCCCCATCATATCTATTCAAGAATAAATTTCATTTTATGATTAAAAATTATGTTTAAGGACTTTATATCATTCTGGATAATAATAAGATAAAAACTATCCATAACAAACACATCTTATGTAACAAAACATATAAAATAAAACGAGTAAGTTAACACCTGAAACGACGATAATACAAACATATTATTAACAAAGCAATGTTAAAAGATCGCATATGATATCATATAAATGTATATGATTCTTTTATAATTTAATAACTATTTTTACACCATTATATAGGTGTTTAACCATCCCTCAACCAAGGAAAAGTAAAAGGTAAGGTTTTATTTCACAATCTCTTAATTATCTGTGGTTGTTTATACATAATTATCTACTAGGACAACTTTATCATCCACATCCATGTTCCTTAAAAATATATTTAAAACATTATTACTGTTTTACAGAATATGGGTTAAAGTCATTTATACCCCTGTTTTACTTTTTATAAGGTGTTTATAAAGGAATATTTCTGTCGTTTTCCAAAAAATGTCATTTTTTAACCATTTCGACAAAATGAAGGTAAGAATGTCTTTTTAACTTATACGGTGGGTGAGGCAATTTTCTACCATTATAAAATCGTCAAAGCTTCCCTTACAAGATTATAAGTATATTTTTAAAGTAATTGTTTTCTTTTATAATTATGTGACTCTTAAATGATTTCAAAAAATAAATATTTCTCTCAAAAAGTTTTTTTCATCAATGTCAACATCATTTTAAATGTTTTATATTTTTATTCTTCTAAACCATTTTCATTAATGTCCATTTTTTCAAAATGATTTTAAGGATTTATTTAAATGGAAATGAATGTTTTAAAATGATAATGAATTTAAAATGTTTCAAATTTGTATGGGTCACTTTGATTCAAAAATTTCGTTAAATGTATTATTAATTGTGTGACTTTTAAATGTTTTCATCAAAAGTTATATTTCAATCAAAAGTTTTACAAATCATTTCCATCTATGTCAATTTCTTTAATGGATTTTAAACTAGTTTTGATGTTGATTTATTATGATACAAAACTTCCACATTGTATTGGAGGATTTGTGATATGTTGGACTGTGGATTTTCTATTTTTATACCATTAATGGTTTATGGTTAAAGTATTGACATTTCATATCCTAGTTTTAATACAAATGTTTATGATATGTTTAAACATTTTTATATAAGGAATTTATTGGACCTTTTAAGTGACGGGTGGAGCCCATTATAGCTACTCGATGCACCGGTAGGTCTCATGAGATTACTAGATGTGGAATTGGCTGAGGCCCCTTCCCAATTTGATATATGGTTTTGGTCGAGGCCTTAATCATTTTTAGACGTCTTGGCTGAGGCCTTGAAATAATGTTTCAGAATTTACGGCATTATACATTCCCTCATTATGTTAATAATATTGATGGTTCATTTGGTCATTCGACTAGTATAATACCCAAGATTTTGTTTTATTATGGCATTACTTACTCATCTCATATTCCTTCCATAATAGTATTCATGTTTATTATTAGTAAAGGTGTGTGGTTTCAATTATTCACCATACTTAATATTTATCTCATCTTCTGCTATATTTCTTACCCTTACTGATCATTTGAGCTCACCCCATTCTATGTTTTATTTTTCCCAGGATTCCAAGAATTGTATTATGATTAATATGAAGGGTTAAGCTAAAGGGAATAATGGTGTTCCCAAAGAACTATTTATGATTTGTTTTATGTTTGAAATTGTAATGTAAAGTTAATGTATGTAATCTATTTTACTAGAATACTAAAATGATCGGTCCTTCGGGGATTTATTCCTTGTAATCATGCTAATGTATTAAAATAATGCTCTAACTCTGGGTAAATGGGGTCGTGGCGTTACAGTAAAACCAATTAATAACATTAACAGATCCATTAGATGAGATGAAAAAATTGAAATGGAGGAACCAATCTATAATATAATAATAGATAAATATGATAAAGTAATAATGGTACCTCATACTATAGAATGTCCTACATTTGATTCGAATATCATTTGTTATAATGAATGATGTAGCCTCATATATACCTAAGCATGAGAACTAACACTTGCCTATAGCTCTACCATACACTGACACTGCCCATAAGATGATCCATCTCATCTTCCAAAACCTCAAAATCAAGATCTCACTTTTCTATATGGTTCTAACCAAGATGAATTCAATCTGGAAGCTATAGATTAGGCACCACACTATTATTCGAGTTCGACATTTCAAAAAAAAAATCATGTTATGCATAGTCCCATGCGACTGAAAATCCCTATGGTAATATAATCATAAATACTACATGTTAACAAAATTACAACATATTAGAAACATGAATAACCCATCACCTAATTCCAATATTGAATACATCCCGGATGGATGGCTGAACTACAACCTCCCCACTTTTACTTCGCAACCCTCTTCCTCCTCGTTTTTTGTGAACTTCCACTTCCCACTACACACACTGCTCAAGAAAAACTAGACATTTAATTATGATCAATTTCTTACATTATAAAATGATCAAACACCTCATAACAAATCTTAATATTTAACATAAGGGCGTGTGATTGGATTTCATGTCTAAACCATGTATATAACATCACAACCTCTACCTTTTCCTTTGAAACATCCTCGGGTGTGTACCGAACTATCTAAGTGATGTTGTTAGCATACTCCATCCTAGTCTAGTCTACCAAAAATAGTCCAAAAAACCCATAGGACCTGGAGAAATCAAATAACTCGGGATAATACTACTCATTTTAGATAACCTTAAAATGCTTCAATATCATATACTCATGATTTCTAGAATGCACCATCGAGTCCCACCACATTCGATTGGGACTTTACAACATTAACAAAGCACACATATCTATAAATACCTTATGGTAATCAAGAAACTCAATCATAATCTATATCATGTCAAGACACATCTATAATTCCTATTGTTTTCTTCTACCTCAAAAATAATGAGTCGTTTTTCTTGAATAAATCCTATGTTTTTTCCATTCTAGGACCTGGTTCGACTTCTCTAACATAAGTATCATCAGATCCCACTCCATGTCCCAAATCATAGAGAGCCTGAACTGCTTATTCTACAAATATATGCTACATTGGTGGGGGAGAACGATCATTGGCCAATTATTGTAGTTCTACATTAATTCTTTAAGGAGGAATCAATATCAAAGAAGAAACAATCCCCAAGAAACACCATCAATACAACCATCAACACATATTCTAAAGAAATTATCAACACCACAAAATCTAAAAATATTCCATAATACAAAAAATTAAAATCCAGAATACTAAAACGTCAAAAAAACTTCTCCACATCCACCTAGTTTCTATATGAATTATTCATCTTGTACATCTTAGATGAAATATAATTCAAAACAAATTTCCTAACAACCCACGGGGACTCAAGAATAATCATTGTGTGTAATGAAAAAGGAACCCCAATCCCAACCAAAACATCAATCCCTAATGATCATAGCTTTAGTATATCCATAGTAAACCCAAATAATGTTACCCAACAGGTTTGTGACCAACCTTGATACGATTTTTTCATAATCCAATATGGGTTTCCCTCATTCCTGACACCCAACCATGCTCATAGCATAGCCCAAATTGTTGTCCATATCACAAGGGCCTGGAAGACGATGCCTCGGTATCACAATTACACATTGTAAATGATTTCACCGATTTATATAGCCATAAATAACCAACTAGAATTAGCATTACATAAATCCCAATCATAAAAAAATGAGGGAAAAAAGATTTTCAATATTAAATATTTACAAAATTAATCAAAACCGAACGTACTAAAATAGAATTAGAAGAAACAAAATCCAAAAATAACTATGAAAAATGAGGGTGATCAACCTCAGTTCATCACATCCGATGCCTGAAAGATGTAGATCACTATAATACAGATCATTCATCGCAACCATGGAACTTTATTCATTTACCTATGTCATACGTACCAAATTCTATAAACACCCAATGGTGTTTGAACAGTGTAAGACAAATCCTTTTAGGATTCCTCCAAAAATAAATAGGCTATACAATATCATTATAGTATAATCTAACATTCACATTTTCAAATAACACTTTTCAAACTATTCATGAAACAATTTTGAATAAAAACTTTAAAGGAAGCATATTTAAAGAAAACCATTTTGGAGAATAAATATTCTTTTATATAATAACACATGAAGACAACCATATATTAATGGAATGAACCACATCACATAGGAATCATGTCATGAATGATAGAACCATGGGAACTTCCATATGGGTAACTAGAAAAAGTGGGACCCGAGAAACCACATACCATTGTGATAAAATCCTTTATCTAATAAAAACAATGTTCTCATGCACAAGACATTTGAGGGGTTCTTATCCCAATGTATTATGGTTTCTATAAAACAATCAAAAACATACAACATTCATATGGACAAGACACTAGAGGTAATCCCATCCTAAGTACGTGTGATCTCTAGTCAAATCACATGTTTTGTTAGTACTATAATAATCAATCCTATAAGATTGTTTTGGTCCTTGCATGTACTGAGTCAACTAGAATACTAGTTCTAGTTATCATGTCTTCATACAAATGATTCACATTGTGATAAAATTCCATTTCACATATGACGTAAAACATCAAATTTATTTAAACATTCCATGCATCAGAAGAAAAAAAAATAAATCGACGCTTTCAAATTTCACAAATGATCCAATGGTCAAATCCCAAACTAAAACCCTCAATTTCATTAAAAAAACTACTTTCCACTTTACCCACACACCAAAACAATTTGGAAATTCCATTCTCACAACAATGGAAATTCATTAATGAATTTGGAAATAGAATAGTGCACATATGATATGCAAGCATTTTCTTGGGAAACACCCCATTATAATTAATAAACCCCAATTCCTTTTATAACATCCTACATGTTAATTAAACAATTAAAAAATCATAGTTAATGTGAACAACAAAGAATCCATCATGCAACCATAGAAATTTATTTTAGAAAACTGATTTTACAAACATTTTAATCCCATGTTCCTTTTGAATGAACTATTCCCAACATTAAAAAAATTCATGGAACATATTCAAGAATCAACACAATTAATCACACAAGAAATTTAAATATTTTATTTTAGAAAACTACCTTTATCTCATTATCTTTTTAAAACATTTAACTAACTTATTTCACATCATAAAAATAATCCATAAAACAAAAATTAATAACCAATAATGTAATTAAAATATCACATAATATTGTAAAATCCTAGGACATACTGCCTCGCAGTCGGATACATTAGATATCCAGTGAGAAACCACAACTTCACCACCACATGACCCTATGAAGGAATGATTGATAAAAAAAGATCAATATATCAACCAACATATTAATATCAAAACATCATTAGGTCAAATAACTCAATATAAAATAATAAAATTATAATTACGTAATAAAAATCCTAGAAGATGGGAGAAATTAATTGAAAAGAGACTTATATGATTATTTGTTGAACAAAAAATGCTTAAACCACCACAAGATTAACGCACAAAGGATCCATGAAGGCTTTCTGGAAGCTTCTAACCTAGGAAATCCTGGTTGAGTTAGATTATAGGTGATACATGGTTAATTTTAATGATGCAAAAGATAGTAGTTTTCCATACATAAAAGTCCTAAATATCTTTCATGGTTTTCACTAATGGTTTTCCAAACCATGAGGAAATCATTTGACCCTTACTATCCACATGGAACAAGGTAGAATTGTTTCTTGAATAATGTTTAATTTGTTCCCTTAACCATGTTCTTACCATTTTCCACCTACTGAAAAGCCTCAAAAATCGATTTTTCTCTAAAAAAATAAAAAATAGCCTAAGGGATGAATACCCAACCAATGAAAAAAAATTACATTCTCCAAAAAAATCACAGATATAACAGACTTGAAATTAGTCATTATATTAGTGAAAATTTAGTAATTAGAATAACTAATAATCATGAGTCAAAATGTAATATAATTATTTAAATGTATATTAATGTGGAATATAATGATGAATCCATATTAAATAAAAATATGAGAAATGTTCCTACTCTTAAACATGATTGTAATGTATTGATAATATTAAATAACTATGTATTTGTTCTATTCCTATCTTATATGAAGATGTATTTGATAGATAATCATTAATGTTCCTAATTATCTATTCATCAATTAATTATAAGGATGAATATTGTTTTAAGGTAGTATTTTTGGTTGTATTGAATGAGGAGGGATATTGAAGAATTTGTGCCTCACAGCCTGGTATATAAGCAAGTTAAGGTTAAACCATAAATTATAAAGGGATCATAAAACCATTAACCATACTAGAATTGAAATGGAAATCTATTACCATATTTTTTTCATCAAACTCTCCAAAACATAAAATGGGAACAATTAAATATTTGTTGTAATCGAGGAAATTATAAACATTTCACACATAATTTATATTATAGATGTTGTCAATCTACATTAGCTTTCCATGATATACAATAATGATGTGGTAAGGTGAATGGAGTATCACATACTACATTATCTTATCGGGATTCGAAGGTTATCTCAATGATGTCAAAAAGTCACCAGCATGCACATGATACTAAGTTTAGTTTGCTTACGGAATTTCATCCTCTGGATGATGGTTATTCTGAAGGAACCCTTCCAAACATATAGGATATTCATATGGATACCAATAACCCCATTTATGGAATTATTCTTATAAATAAACCATTTTTTAAAAAAATATGAAGAATGAAATCTATTACAGCTAGAGATGGTTCATCAATTTCCAGAAATCCATAGAGTAGTTTGGAAACACATAAAGTTCACACAAATTTAATATAAATGTTATTTTAATAATCATTCATATGATAGTGAAATATGATGTTAGTGATATGTTGATACAATGATTTTATCCATGGAATATTGGAATGATATTAGTAATTAAATGAAAGATAATCCCTTGGTGTATTGGTCCCTTGATATTATATAATATGTAGGGAAAATATCTTATCACTTGGAACTCCAACTTAACCATGATGACATCCACAATATGTTTAATTTATCTCTCTGATTATTATACATACCTAATACTTCAGATGTAAATTGCTTAGAAGTCATACCATAGGATCATAATCGTTTATATTATGAGTGACCTATGAAGACTATGGATCATGGAGAAAAAAATAATTTAAATAAGACCACTTATCTAGTCAATGTATTTTCTGTAAATCTTCTAACATGAAGAAGAATCGTGATAGCCTAATAATTTAGTAAAGAAAATTTATCCATGTTTTTTGAATTGGATATATTAATTTCAAGGGAATAACTTAGTTGATGTGGTGTATAATTTTACACACATTCATTTAAAAAATTTATTATCATGTACAATTTATTTATTTAGGGATTTCTTTACCCACAATAATGATTTTTAACGAACCGTGATATAATGTAATTATCATTATTTATCATGACCATTATAAACATGATGATAAATGTAGAGTTATGAATACGAACAATAATACTTTGAAAAAAATTATAATTTTTATATATAATTAAAATATTTGGATAAAAATGATTTATTTTTTAGTAATGACTTTATATGCTATGAAACTATATACCTCTAAATAACATTATTCAGTTATTATTGTGATAAAATTGTACAATCTATTATTCCACTCATATATAATTTATTTAAAAATTTATATGCACCTTTTAATTTTCATTTTTATATTATATTTGAATGGGGTTTTGATAATTCGTATAAAATAATAATTAATAGATAATTAGTAAAAATAATTATTTTTTATTGAAAAATACAATATTACTTAAACAACTTACAAGCAACATTTTTTATGATGGATTTTAAAATTAATTATATAAATTATGTTCTTGTTATAAAAATTAATTTTATTTTAATAATATTATTTTTGAATATTGATTTTAAAAAAATATGTGTTTATCAAAATTTTATCTTTGGAAAAAAGATTTTTTGTCACTTCTATAGGTTTAATTTTAAAAATAAAATTTACAATTAAATGAAATTAATTTGGAAATAGAGATTAAATATTTATAAAAACATGATTAATGTTATATAATATGGTCAATATAATATATGATCAAAATTAATAGTAATAAAAAAATGTTATTATGGTTTGGGTTAAAATTGGATTATCAAGGGTTATATATAAAAATAACGGTTTATTTTCAATAAAATATGCAAGTATACAATTGGAAATATATATTTTAAACTCTTATAATATAAAAATTACATATATTCTCATTTGGATGAATTTATTTGTGATAGAATTCATTATTTTTTATTATTTCAAGAAATTTACAGGTAGTTTTCAAGTGGGTTCCCTTCCCCCATTTGTTAATGGACAATAATTCTACTCTCATTTTCACAAACCCAAAAAAATTATATAATAAAATTATAGCCAAAAAATATTTTTATAATTACTCTTGACAGTTAATGAGACTTTTTAAAATTTTGAAACCATCCCATGAAATTGTTTCCTACTGACTTGGGGAGGTTGTCTGAAAATGATATATCGTTCTTAACCGAGGACTGGGATTTAATTTCATTTTCCACCTCCTTAAATATTTCAAATTTATTATGATATATTAAAATTAATGTATCAAATATACTATTATTTTATTTGGAATATTTTATAAATTATATCCATCTCCTCTTCCATTAAATGGTAAACAAAACCACCAATTGTGTATTAAATTGACTATTTCCATGGAGATCAATGTAATTCATTTTTACTCACCTCTTCATCACAACTGAATATAATGATTTATTGAACATTTCTATATTATAATTATGAAATAAACACACCTATGGGATTATAATATCTTGTTTACATTCATACTTTTCATTCTATTTGAAAATAATAGCATTTTTCATATGTATATTCAGATACCACCTCTACAATGTGATATAATATTATTATCAATTTATTTTTACATGAACTATGATAAATATGGAATTGATGGATATATATGATATCTATTAATAAATAATTATATAATGTTTAATTAATATTTATCATTAATTTATTCCATCTTTTGATAGAATGGAATAAATGTTCACCAGTACATAAGACATACCATCTCCATGAAAAGTGTAATTTATTTTCTATCTTCGACATGTATCGATTACACTAAATTAATACATGACATTTCTATAATTTTTTACATTCTTTTGATAATGGAAACCTTATCAATGTGAAATGATAAAAGTTATAAAATAAATACATACATGAAAAATGAATCACTTTTTACCTGAGATAAGATTTTGTTAGTGAAATAGTAATAAACATTTAATAAAAGTTTATATTATAATAATATATGGAATGATATATATGATTATGTTTATATAATATATTTTTTTAATGAACCTATTTTTAATATTCATTTTGTCATAATATATGTGAAGAATGATGAGACATTGAGTATGCTGATTTTTATCTGACATTTATTTTCATGGAACATATTCTATATTCACTATTTATTTCATTTCTGTTGTTATATAATAAAAAATTATTTTTTATGAGGAATATTATAAAAATTACCGTGATTAAAATATTCTTATATTTTTCATTATTTCATGGTCCTTATTATTTAAATGTCACCAAATTTGTAATTCTTTTAGGTTATAATTATATTGTTTATCAGGATTATTTATGGCTATGATCTAATGGTGAAATATTATTACATATCTCTCATGAAATATAGAATATTTTGTGTCTATTTTTATTTATAATTTTTTATTTCAACCATTATCCTCTCATATGAATCTAAAAATACGAAATGAAATTTTTTCTGAAAAAATACATTATTTGTAAATTCAATAAAAAATATATTTTTTCTTACAAGTACATGTTTTAAAAAATGTTAAAATTATGTTTTTACTATTCTCACCATAGTATTTGAATACATTTTTACAAATGGTTGAATTTTTAAAAAAACAATTGTAAATGGAATCGGTATTTCATTTCCAAAATGATTTAGTTTTGAATTTTATAAATAATGTGAATGGACTCATATATTTAACATGTTGTACATGAAAAAAATTTCAAACCATCATGACCACTAAATTATTTAAATATTCCAATACAGTTTTTCGATTTTCATGTCCAAAAAAATGATAATATATATGAAATATTTATATCTTTAAAAATTTATATCCCAATATAAATGATATTTTTCACATAAATTAATTAAATATATTTTTATTGAATTTTTATTCATCAATGAAATGTCCTTCTGGTATTTATTATGTTTACTAGGAAAATTATACAAAGGTACCATCCTTATGATTTCTCTATATGGTAAATGATTAGGATTCTGATGAGAATATTTTCTTGTAAATTTTTTCCTTCCAACAGGTTATACTATGATGAAATTATCATGAAACTTGTTTCCCTTTAAATAGTTATGATATTATTAATTTTCTATGATAGTGTAGTAAAATGATTCTATAATGTGATGGTCACAACATTTATATCCATAACAAATCATTAGGTAAATATTATATTCTCATGAAATAATTATGTTCACTAAGATTATATTATTGATCCATTACAGGAAACAAGATGGTATTTTTTATCCACTTTTTGAAATAGGCCGATCCGATTAATCCCATATGGTAAATTATTCAATTCTATTTATCAAATATAAGAAACATGTGTTGATGGATGATTAGTTTTCTTATAGGAAAATATTTAGTGATCCCTAATCCAATTTGATTTTATGGAATATATTTTCATCCTTGATAAATGGATAGGTTTTTAAAAATTATGTTAGCGACAAATTTATATGACATGAAATTACGATTCATGGTTAATTTATGATGGTTTATAACTCTTATACATAGTTAATTGGAAATGATAATATTTTATTTTATGACCCATTTTTTAATATTTGAATGATTTGGTATGAACCTTGTATGTTATATTCATGATCATATTACCTTAGGATTATCTTATCTTTTTTTGGGTTTATCGATTGATATCTCCCACGTTTAGCCTTACTAAGCATATGAGATCACCCTTTTTTATGTTAACATTCACAACAACATCATTAAATGATCATATAGTGTATTTCTATGATTTCTATAAAATGGGAATACATAATTATAGATGTTGATTATATTTAATGAAATAAGAATATTGTGTGTATACTATTGAATGACACTAAACCATTAGAGTACTCATGAATTTAAATGTGAAATTAATTGAATTTTAAATTTTTTTAATATTTTTAAATAAAAATATAGGGTCAATACTCTTTGTTTATAAATGATACACCTATCTCATTATTTAACCCCCAAAAAACATTATTTAATCATAAATGAGGAATTTTTGTTTTAACCAATTAAATTTATTTTTATATATTGTAAAATTCAATCAATTATAATGTATTAAATTTTTATAAAATGTGGAATATTTGTTTTAATTATTTTCACAAACCACACTAAAAACAAGTTAAATCAATATTAAAAATAAAATAAAATTTCTATCCATTTAATACCCTTTAAAGACATAAAATAAATGGTAAAAATTTTATTCAATATCTAATATATGTAGTTAATTTTTAACATTAATAATTTGATATTGAATTAATTTTTTAATATAAAATTTAGAGTGTTTGTACAAATATATTTTTAGACAAATGTATTTTTAATACAAAAAACTAACTTATATAAAATTATGTATAAAGATGATTCATAAGTAATTGAAAAGGAAAATTATAATAATGTATAATTATATTTATGGACATAAAAATAAAATTCTAAGAGAATATTTACTCTAGAATAAATGATAGATTTCATAAAAATCATTACTTTTCACTATTCATAAGGAAATAAATTGTGTTATAAACTACCAAAAAGTAAATCAATTTTATTATTAATCTGATTATATTAAATATCGTATTTAGTAAATAAATGAATGATCTTAAAATCGTTGAAATTATTTATCATGTTCTTGTGAAAAAATAGATAAAAGTTTCTTGAAGAAAATATATTTTTGAATCATAAAATATCTTTATCTAAAAAATAGAACTTTTTTATTATAAATCATTGAATACATATGAAATAACAAAAACCATTATATAAATTTTCCATAAAGTGATTAATATTTTAAATACCTATTAATTTAATGGATATGAAATAACACTTTACTATATTACAGTTTATATAGAATCTTGGTTATGTGTAGGGAAATATACCAACAGTTAATGTTTGATTACCAAAGAAATAAATATAAAATCTTGTTGTATTACATTATACCCTCCATAAAATGAATTTTATACATGAAATTTCATCACTACCATAAAATAAATATAGAATATTCCTTCATAATCAAATCAAAGGGTTCCCATTAGTATCCACAAAATTCTTATCCATCTAAAAAAATCATGGAGACTTGATGTGTCTTGTAGAACATTATCATTGCATTCCATTATTTTTTATTCCACTCATTATCACTCTATTCTTATTACATATGATGCATCTTTTATGAATTTCCTTACTATAGATATATATTAAAATTTTCAATAATGTGGTAGGTTTGGTGGGAGGTTAAAATGATAAAATATAGTCTCTACTTCATCAAGAATATCTAAGGGAACTATATAACTTCAGATAAAATTACCCTTATTAAATATTCACATAACCATATCCTAATGGTTAATTTCAAGGAAAACCATCCCACCAACATAAAATTCCAAATATATCATATGGTTTTTTAGCATAGTACATTTTTCTACCCGAAGCTACCTTTATGTACTCGTAAATGGCAATGATAATATCTATCATTTATTTAGATATCACACATCCTAATAGCTTTATTATTCTTAATTCATCCTATTATTTCATATTTCTTCATATATATATATATATATATTATTATGATGAGATATTTTTATGATTGATTATTTTATATTATTTTATAAAACATGAAATTATGAAGGTGTTGATCTCAATAACCTTTTAAATCTAGAGGAAAGGATCTCAAAATGTCCTCCAGGGTTTGAAAGGTACTCTCAGACTGACCATCAGTCTGAGGATAATATGAATTACTAAAAAACTACTATGTATCTAGTTTTTAATGAAGTGTTACAGGACCATATTGGTAAACCAAGAATCGTTTTAAGACAGAATATAATGTGGTTCCCCCTAAAACTTTAAAACATTCTTAATGTATATACTATTAAATTTATCAATATAGATATATTTTCATATAAGAATAGAGATAAATCACATCAAAGGGTGTTTGACTAAAATTGAAATCTAATTTCTTAATTTAAATATTATAGGGATTATAAAACATAAATTCATTTTAATGTTTTATAATTTATATCTTTTTTATTGTTTTTTAAATCACAGAAAACTTCTTCAACTCATCCTTAACAAGATGGCATACCAAGAACTTATATAACTACTCTGTAATATCCCTATAATTATTTTTCATATTATGACTATTATTTTATATCCTGATAATGATTGGTATTAACAAGATAAATAAATAATAATTATCTATGATAATAAACTAATAGTTCTTTCTTTATGTATTGTATTTATTTAACACATAATTAGATTATAAAAATTATCCTTTCGTAACAATTAAAGATGAGGTCAAGATCATTTCCACCCATGATTTGTAACTTCATGGACTAATAATAAATCACTTTAATATTTACTAAGGTCAATAGTTGAATGAAATTATTTAGTAAATATAATATTTCTCCATATCCATCATGTGTTCATGTTCCTTCCTTTTCAAGTAACCCAATATATTTTTTTATCCTCATTATTGATATTCTAGCATGATATTTTTCACTCAGTTTATAAATCACCATACTTTATATCCCATGGTGGTGGTGTATTGGGTATTCATAATCATTAATAAACTAGAACCATATTATTTATTTAATTTTAATATAATTATAGGTTAATATATACTTTATACTTTTCGGATTACTGAATATCTCACACATTTTTTCATACAGAAAATTTATCTAAATCATAAATGTAATTACTAATACTACTAACTCTAAATCATGATCAATCATGGTTTTTCTATGATCCTTCAATTGAAATTAGGCATTGGTTATTTACATATCATTTTTCATGTGATCGCATTCTAGTTATATCATTGATGCATCATTGTAAATCAAAAATCCTTTTTCACAATAGGGTATTTTGACTATAGGTTCTCTAAAACCTTCTCTATAGTTCCTTGAAAATTTATTACTACTCATTATTCCAAATGAAATGAAATGACTTATGAATTTATAGGGTGAATGTATAAAATAAACAAGTTAAATAATTCACACTACATCAATAATATCCATACAATCCAAGAAAACTATAGTTTTCAATCACATTGGTTTGACTGGGGAAATATTGATTAACATCATTCATAATAGATCCTTAAATATAATATTTACTGAGATTATATAACCTAATAATAAATCCTTATATTTCTAAATTTTTCATATTGGGTTTTTTTAAAGAACATATCTTTCCTTGGGTTATTCAGTAAAACCAATAAGTGATATTCAGTCTCTCCCTACCTCGTTGAATACATATAAATATCATATACATAGACTTTTGAAAAGAGATCAAAGTAACCAATAAAGACTCTAATTTTTAAATATGAGTTGATGATGGGTAAATTAGAAAAGAAAAATGAGGTCCCAATAAATTCACATTTCTCATACGTTAGATGGAAGCCTATCGTCGTTAGATATTCACACTTTTCTAACAATATTGAAGGTATCATGGCACATAGTGGAATAGATTCTTAAATGATTCATGATTTTCCTTAAAGGATCAATGTAACAACATCATGTTATGTAATAAATACCTAGGTAAATTGATAAGGTTCTAACATGTATTAACTTATTAAAAAATATTAACCAGACTATAACCTCATCTTATTTAATGATTATTTAAGAACTTGTGATCTCCTATAACTTTTTCTTGAATTATCGAATGTCAAATACGTTAAAATAACAAAATAAAATTTCATCAGATTCTAATAATGTTTATAATTTAAATCCCTATGCTAATTATGAGGCATGGTGAATTTTTTCGCATCATGATGATCATTGTAACATGATTCCATCGACTAGTGAATAATAACATGGATCAAACACTTGTAATGCGCAGTTATCCCTCTATAATTATAGACGGAGGATATATCATATATAAAAAATATTGGATGAATCATACATTGTAAATAAACACTTATTGATTATATAGTGGATGTTACACACATGGAAGGGGCTAACAGGCCCCCGTGTAATTAATTTCTTCTAAATAATGCATAAATGACTCATTTTAAATAGATAACTGTTAATTAAATATAATTTATATTATTATCGCACTCTTTTTATATATATTAAATATATTATGTCTAAAATAGGGTCAATATATTGAATTTAAATAGAAAAAAAAATTAATCATGAATATTAAAATAATATTTTTCTCATTAAATATTTTTCGATGAAATCACATAAATAATTATAAATGAATTGAATAACTAAATAGAACTCAAAATTATTCTAAAATCTATTAATAATGAATTTATTTAGTAGTTTATTTTTTTCATAGATATATCTCAAACCATATTATGTGTCCCATAATGTTTTACAATCCAATTCACTAGAATATGATAGAAATATGAATATTCTATGTGTGTGTCCCTTTAGGCCCTTATCACAAAATCAGTGAATACTATTCCTAAACTATGAGTAGAGTCAAGAAACCCATAAAGGTCCTTTTGAGATATAGAAAATTTATAGAAAAAATAGCTTCCTACAAATAGATGAAGTTTGATATACTGTAATTTTCTAATGAGATCTCATAATGTAGATGATATCCTTGATTTCATCATAATTTCTGTCATTATTATTCATTAACATAACTAGAAGCTCTTACATTATTATATTATTGGCTTGAATTTAGTTATGTTACTATATAATTATATAAATGGTTAATATATCACATTATATTGGAAGAAAAAAAATAAATCATTATTATTAACTCAATCAAATTACACTAAGGTCACACCCAACAAATGTTACCGTACTATGACCATAATACCATAATTTTTTATTGAAACAAGTCATATAATATAATATTATAAAATTTTAATAATATCTTGTTTTGAGACAATTATACATGTTTTTTTAATGTAACGTATAATTAAACTTGACATAAGTAAAATTATTATTTACATGTCATTTCTCATGAAGCCAACATTAAAATATAACCATGTGTAAAATTCAAGATAAAAATATTAATTCTTTTTTGAACCCAAAAAATGAATGTCACGCACCAATTTTTCATTTAATCCTAACATATCTTGAGAATATGATATTGGATTGATAGTATTATCATTGAATCTATGATCAAATTGTATCCAATGAAATAAATTAACCTTTAATTATGATATGTAATCCAAAGATACTAGCACAAATATATTATAGATGGAAATATCAAAACTATTACTATGTGTTAAACATATTTTTATATCACACTATATACATTTAATGGCAATAAAAGTGAATACATTAGTTTGATATAATTCAAACTAATAAAATACTCCAACTTTCCATAGAGTCAACATATAAGAAATTTCAGGCCACATGGTCTCACAAAAGATTTACTCATCTTTAAATAAATGTATTTATTCATGTGTTCTTCCACATTATCCTCTATGGATACGCTACTAAGAGATACATTATCTCCATCGGAAAAACCCTTCCTTATATGAAACATTTAATGATCTGATTTCCCTCTCATTAAACCAAGGAAGTTGGTTAACCAACATTTCTTCATTATTGAATCCATAAAATAGAAAAGAAAATTAACTATCACACACAATGCCAATGTCTATGAAAAATATTCTTATCCAAATTAACTCATTTTTTACACCATATTCTATTACATAATCACATTATATTATGGATTTCATGAAAAAAATAATCATTGAGCTTCCCTGACTCACCAAAACACCATTAAAAAAATTAAAATGTGTGAATGATATTTCATATCATCATTACATTTCTGAGAAATTTAATCAGTTTATCCCATCAACACTAGATCATCATATTTTATATACACCATGAATATATCCTTAGTACATATCATGTAATTTATTATAGTGTTTATATTTACCTAATATAGATCATCTATATAATCATCATATCCTCACACCATGAATTGAGAAATGGATATATCAAACCATGTACATAGCGTGACATACATAATAGATTCTCACTATGGAAGCATAATAGATCATATTGATTTTTTATCTCTTCAAAGGTTTTTGACAACATATTCTTAGATTGATTGATAGCATGGAAACATGGAAGAAAACCCCTATCATAGTTTTACATATTTTACCTACATTATACCATATCAATATATTTACATTAAATTATACCAATAGGCCTCTATTATTTATCTAAATAGTTTATGATCCCTTGGATTTAGAATTATCCACCCATATCATTCAGGGAGAATCATTAACTAACCATGTATTAACCAAATTTATGAAATGCACTTCATTTCCCAAAATTAATATTTCATACACATATAATAATAGTATACCAATGGAATTCCAATATATTAAAAATTTACAGATTTCTCAAATTCATTATTAATGAATAAACTATATATTATTTCATCCTAAAAATAATTATTCTATGATCTATATGAATCTATGAAAACATAAATGTGTAACTATAGAATTCAACTTTTATTTTCAATAAATTACATCATAAACCCTTTGTGATGAGAGATATAGATAGATTCATCCAACATCCAATTTACAAAATTCTTCTTGAAAATAATTTTCATATTCTCGTTATCATAGAGTGTTGATCATCTATTTGGTATTATAGTTTCATTCATCATCAGTAATTTTGAGAAGGGTTCATCATAATCTACTACATGTCATTTTTAAAACACATTAATTCCATCTATTACATATAGGTATTTACCTTACCATCTTCTCCTATCATTTTCACAAATACCCATTTACACCTAATTAGATTTAAATTATTTAGAGTTTATATAAATATAATTGATGATTTTTATACATGGAATTAATTTTGGAATCCATGGTATAATTAATTTTAGAATCATCCTCTTATTATAATTTTTCATTGTAGGTTATAGTTTCATCATTCCCAAAGAGTAAAATTTCACTAGACATGAAGAAAAGAAGCCCATACCACTACAGTACTATATCCTATCATGTAAACCAATGATATACTTGTGTATAAGGAATAGAATTATCTCCCATTATATCTTATTAATATAGTTCATATTCCAAATCATATGCACAAAGATAATCAAACTCATCTAATTCCATATTTCTCCCTCTATTGTATTGGAGTTATTTTCTCTATCTATAAATTTGGCATGTCTTTAAAAAAATCATTTTTCAACATAAAGGGTTATACAAGTAAAATCAATTACATTCATTAATATAACCACTGATGATGCATTTCATGCATTGGGATTCTAATAAAAAAATATATAATAGCTTCAAAAACCCTCACATCCACACATTTATATATGTGAAATAATTGGTGTCATTACATATAAAAACTAAAATGGAGGTCCATTTTTATCTTCATTTGATATACGTTATAGGGTATTTTCCATTGTCTACAACGTGTATCCACAAAATGGATAAAACTAGAGATTCAAGAGTCATATTTTAAATGAGTTTGTCATGTAACCTAAAATTCATCATTTCACTAAAACCATTACCCATAAATGAAAATTTTGGAGGGATTTTCGATATTACCCAACAAAACATGATGTGATCAAAGAGTGATTTTTTATTATACTCTTTTCCATTATACAAGTAGACTAAAATTGGAATGTTAACAAGGTAATTTTATACTTCACATTGGTATTCCATTAAAATTTTAAAAGAATATAAATTATTCCTCATTACGAATAGTTAATGATACTTACTATAGTTATCATTATAATTAATTATATACAAAAGGCAATCCCTTCACTATACTGTAAATATAAAACATACATTAGTGTTAAACAATTATTGTATTTTACTATCCCTCGCTCCATTCCAAGAAAATATTTATTTAATTATTTAACCTTTTAAACATGTATGATATACATACAAGTGATTTAAAATGGATAAATCTAAAAAAACATCATGATATAACTTTTTAAAGTGATTTTAATTTAAAGTATGATGGAAAAATTTCTATAAGAATTAGTTATATACGTAAATTTATTATTCTTTTTATTTGATTTAAATTTAATGTTTTTCAAGTAAAAGTGTATATAATTGATTTTAAATATGTTCCAACCAATAAAATAGGTTATACTTATAAAATATTAAAAATTTATTTACAAACATAAATGTTAGTTTTATATAATATTTCGTGAAAATAATGAATCATAATAAAAAATGTTTAATATAATAAAAAATCAACTAGGAAATGGTAGATTATAATCTCCAACAACAAAGGATGTAAGTCTTGAAGTATTTTATAATAGATCATCCACATCACCCTTTTTAATTTTTTGGAATCTACAATGTTTCACTATGTGAATATAAATATTTTATCAACACATAAAATTTAACAAGAAACTTGAATATAAATACACATTTAATTCAATGAAAAAATTATGAGATCATGAATCATAACCATATTTATTTAAATGAGAATTGTTTTTCATCATCCAGTGGCCATTTTTGCAACATTGAAAATAAATTCAAATCATATCATTTCCCTCCCAATATATTTTTGGATATTTTGAAGGATGGTTCACTAGTGTCTTCAACATGGTTTTTTCCATATATTCATTATACCCTTTAGATTTGACATTCCTCCAATTGTTCACCATTAGGATCAATGAATTGGTATTAATCATATCCTTAATATCATTGAAAACTAAATACAATAGATCAAGGTGTGCTTTTTTCATGTTATTAATGTTCTAATTTACAAAAAAATATTGAGAGGTGTGGTTATAAAGAAGAAAAAATGTGACAATTCACTATATATTATTTCAGTTTGAACATAAGGGGTAAAATTCTCATGATATACACCATCATTTGAAAAATATAATTTGTCACATAATATCCATATTCTATCAGGGACCTATTTATTATATAATAGATATATTATATTTATTACCTTTATCTCTCTTTATATAACTCATACGGATGTGTTAGCATCTTGTCGAGATATTTATAATCATTCACTTTCTATAGTTAATTGATCATTAAGGAAAACATGACACATTATAGATCTCAAGAATACTATATTTTATTTTAATATTTTTCTATATCCACCATTATTTCACTCTGATGGATATCTTCATGAAATGATTAATCCATCAAATAAATCTTCCACTCTAGGTATATAAAAATGTGAAAGCACCTTTACTAATAATTGAAATTATGAAAAGTTATCATATTTTGATTTTCCATAATTGTTCACAATGATAATGACCTGTCAGAGATGATTTAAATTTCATCTCCAATAGATAAAAATAGTTATTAGTACATTATTTAAATTATAAATTAGACATAACAAATATAAATAATTCATTAAATTCCTTCCATTAAATTTTTGTATCCTATTAACCCTCACTACTAGATTCATAATAAATTGTAAATTAGAATTAAAGTTCCATGTAAATATTAAAATCTATAGACAATCCAGGTTATATCTAAAACACCAGTTATAGAGATTAATTATAGGAACTATAATTTCAAGTCTCATTTACTCATTGATACTTTAATTCTTAACGGAATCCCTATTTTAATGGGTTAGAATACTTGATTACATCAAAACATTATCTCAAATCGGTAAATATATTGATATGTATTGTTAATAACGTCCAAATATAGTTAATAGAATCCATTACTCTTATAATAAATCCATATTAGTGGAACGAAACCTTACCTATGGAAGATGATGACATCATACATTAAAATTTATATAAATTTAGGTGAGATATAGAATTATTACCTAATATTAGCATATAGTTCATTATTAATCATTAACGTCATAATTTATTTTCCATTCAATAATTTCATAGTATGTGATTTTTCAGAGAACAAAATAATTCATTAAAGTTAACATTGATTATTTAATAATATTTTTCTTTTAAATTATTCAATTTAGCTAATTATTTTACGTTTTATCATAAATGATCATATCCAAAATTAGAGTAAATGAATAAATTAAATAAATACACATAATTATCTTTATTAATTGGTATTAAATGATCCATTTATAATAAATTGACTTACGATGACCGATTTGGTATAATAGCTGAGTCAGTTCTGACTTGAATCACAGATCAGACCTCATTTAAAAGTTTTAATAACGCAGATCAAGTACTTCTTCATCTTGAGCAATGTAGGATGTGGGTTATCTGATTTATAGGAGGACACATAGGGGGTAATATATAATAGAATTTATTATCATTATTGGGCACCACTAGCACTCTAAATGTATTGATAAAATTTGTCCATGAATGTAATGAGTAGTGAGAGTGGACATGAGCTGTCAAAGTAGCGGTGAATATGGAAACCAATAGTGGAGGGGCATTATTGGGTTGGCCAAGATGGGTCCATGCTGGAACATGCCATTTAGAGGTGAAATGGGAATATAGAATGAGGTGTAGGAGTGGTTCTAGGGTGATGGTCGACCATGGTAGTTCCAGGATGGAGGAGGCTTGAGGGAGGAGAAACATGATCTGTTAGGGAAGTAGCATGGTATGCCACGGTGGGTGGTTGGTCGGGGAGACATTAGGGAGAGGTGGTTCGTGAGCGGTGGAAGAGGACCTGTTTGAGAGGTGTTGTTATCTTAATGTTGTTATCCTTATGTTGTATAAAATATTTAAAAAAACATAATTCAATTGGAATCCCTCCCATTATAACATTCATCCCTATTTTTTATTTTTCCATTAAACCTCCAGATAAAGAAATTCGCACCAAATTTTTCATGATTCCTATTTTTAAAAAAAATAATTAAAATTTTCGAAGAAATTAGATTTTATAAATAATTCTATTCTAAAATTATTTGAATTAAAATAAACAGTTGTAAAGGTTCTAGCCTCAATAATTTAGTAGAAACCTAGCTAGAAAATAGGGTCACCAGATATATCGTGAAAAATTAAATATAAATATGTGTGTGTGTGTGTGTGTTATTTATTATTATTCCAAAGGTTTATCAAAATTTTTTTTTATGATTTCCATAAAATTTCCATCCAATATATGATCTATTCATGGCCATCATTGATGGGACTGAAATGATGATATCTATTTTAATTTAAGGAAAATTTACTTAATCATTTCATACAAAGCTCAAAAAATTTCACTAATACCAAATGATGTGACCAATGTGTGCATTATAAATAGTGGGTCAATATATTTGATATATTCAACATCATATTGATATAGTTATGTCATGTACGGAAATCTGAACCCTAATAAGATGCTAAAAATTTGATGTTAATTAATTTATGTACAAAGTTTAAATGAAAATTTACCTCTTCTCATTTGACGGCATGTTTGATAAATTCACACTAGATGAGACCATTACGGGAAAGATCCAGGGATAAATTCTTCTAGATCATTGCCACAAATATAAATATTACACATGAATTATAATAATTGAAATATGGGTTCTAGTTTATAAGTCATATGAATCATTCAACATCCCTTATATCACCATAACACTGTTCCTTCATTCAATTAGGTAGATTGATGTTCAGTCAATGGGAACTATCATATCTCTTTCTCGGATACAAGATGTTGGGAAGAGTAGAACCATTATTTGTATATATTATTCTTCCATCAGAAAGGACCACACATTTTCTTTTAGGGTTGATGTGTAATGCCCCAAAAGAGCTCCCAATCCCCCATATAAATGGATCCAACTAAATAAGCCATAAGTGCAACAGTATTAATGACTAAATTATACTAAGTGAAATAAATAATTAAATTCAATTATTTTTATCCTATAATCTAATTATAAAGAATTTATATATTAATTGAAATTTAATTATTCAACAACATTTTTCAGACCTTGTGGTGGAGCCCAGAATGTCTTAAACTTGTATTCATTGGAATAAAAATGTCTTTTGAATCTGTATGTTTCTATCCATCTAGACCATTATCTAAATATCATTGAATATTTTTCACATACCATGATAAAATTATATCATCCCATCAAGGATCTTACAGAGATAATGAATGTTTATTGAAGTAAAAAATCATTCTGACGAACCCATTACACATGATATAATTATATTATGTCATAATATCTCATAAAGAAGAATGTGTTCATTATTTCAGCATCCTTTATCTCATTATTAATCATTTATATAACTAGAAAGAGTCAAATTCATTTATATTTTTTTTGTTTTTTGTGAAGGTACTACCATCTAGATAAAAAATTCTAGATATTTACATCCATTCAGAACACAAAAATTATATCCTGATTATTCAATAAATATTATGCTGCCAATGAAAAACCTAATGAAACGATACACTACTATGACATTAATGGAATAGTTTTCACATTAATAAAGGTATGTAATAGTAATTAATAGTCATATAATAGCCTCATGTTGTGAGATCAATATATGTTTTCATAGATATGATAGACTAATGACACCTAAAACATGTGGGCTTCATATTTGTGGGAGAATCTACATGATGTCATCTACATTAGACAACAATGTTTGGACGTCATGCAGAGTTGTCTCAATTCTTACTAGAACTGTCTAATGGATATTCACACAATGTTTATATCCAATTAACAAGATGTATTTGAACCATATAACCTAGTTTTAATATTACTATGATGGTTTATCTCAATTCGTATTACAGCCTTTCAATTTTAACAACCATTTTAAATAACATGCAGTGAATAGAAATTACCGTAAATATAGTGGATTAAAATGTTTGAAAAAAATTATTGAAACATAAATTCATGTATATATATAAATTTATCATTCTAATGGAAATCCCATTACTTATATGAGTTTGGAAAAGTGAAAAAATATACAATAAAAATATGATTATCTATATAAAATATAAATATTTAGAAAATATTAAACTCATAATAATTGATCAAAATATCAATAATTCATGGAAATATATACTAATTTCGGATATTGATATTTTCATGTTAAAAATATTCAATTCAAGGTCCCTTTTAAGGATAATTTTTCTTAAGAAGAACTATTAGAGCACCACCTGGTGACCCTCTTTCGTGAATGAATCTTGTATCAAAATTATCTGAGAGTTTATTCCTTAGTGTGTAGAAATATATCTTGTAAATATTATATATAATATTTGAAATAGGAATGTAAATAATAATAACTTCTATTGAAAAAAATATTCCAAATTCATAAGAATACATTGTAATTCTTCCAGATTTTTATTAAAAAGTATCTCAAAATAAACATATCCTTGATATAGATTTTATCGCCAAACATCTGAGAGAAATTCCCCATGAACGAGGAATCAAGACCCATTCAATTGATGAAATTTAATTTAGGAGTTCATATTTATCAACTCACTATTTAAAATAAATAGTTTAGTTAGGGATATAAAATTTTAGTTCTCATTAATGAAAATTGACGTGACCATTATATAAATAAATCCAACTGATTCCCAACATCAAATAATATTCAACTAGAGAATGGTTAAAAATATTATAATATATCAATGTAAAAAACATCAAATGTTATAGATTCCTACTCTTTATACGTAATAATTATTACAATAGTATTTTTTTTATTTTAATTCCAATATATAGCCCTAAGGGATATGAATTAACATCTTTTGAGACCTTTCATGATATACATGAAATCATATTACTATGGACAAATAATTTATTTCAAAAATTTAGTATAATAGTTATCATGACATCATTATCATTAAATAAGAAATCCCATCATAAAACCTATTTTTTCATAACCATAATGCTTTATTAATAAGAGTGATCATTCATAAAAAATGTAGAATAATATTATCACCCTTCTCATAATCTATGACAACTTAATATTTATATATAGAATTAATGAATATTGTAAATCTCGAAAATTTATAATTTTTCCAAAATTAAAAACTGTTTAAATGACGAATATACAATTTTAATATCAAAATAGGTGTGTAGTAATGCCCCATTAACCACTCACCCAAATAATATCTAACATATGCTCTATCAACTCTTCGCAGAGTTATTAACCATAGATAACTCTTAGCCAAAATTAGGTCAATTTTCATTCATTACAAAGAGATGCATTTTATTTGGGATATCATTCTCCATTACATATAGTAACATCTCAGATTAATTTAGAAATAATTATATGCTAAGTGTTCTCACTAATATCTATTCATCCTAGGTCAAATGAAACTTTATCATTCCTCTAATACCAGGTACAATGACCCATATTTTTCATATATTAGTATGAAATAATTTTATATGAATATTAATTACATTATACAATACAATATTCCTATAGACAATATATGTTTATTTTTATTATGTAAATCGACATTTAAAAAATATTATATAAATGTTTAATAATATTTCTGATTAATTTACACACAACTATTAACATTCTTATACTTATAAAATTATAACTTTTTCATCATATTGTTGGTATGAGAATCATAAGAAAAGGTGAGCTAATATTATCCATAATGTTAAATAGAAGAGATATCATAAAAATAATATGTGAGAATATTATAAGCTTAAGGGTGTTATTAATTTATCAGGATTAACAATATTTATACCCAATCTGTCAAATATTCTTAATCCTGAAATATGGAAAATAGTTTCCTAAAAAATACATTACATGTAAGTGTAGAGATACATTAATAATAAATCATGATCTATGAAAACTTATCACAAGAATAAGTAAATAATCTGATGTATGAAGATAAGTTTAAAAAAAATTCCTTAGTCAAGGATCACTACCAATAATACCACTAGTAATTCCATCAGTTTAATAGACACAGTCCACCACATTGAAAATCTAATTTGATAAAGTCTCTTACTTAATGTATTTAACATCTAATTATAGTCATTATTATATCACGTGATATCAATATTTACAGAATTCATTAGTGGGATATATAAATCTTTCCCTACCCACCTCATAAAAAACACCATACAAGTGAGTTCCCCAATATCATAAAACAATTATCCTACCTTGAAATCAGAACGTACTGATAAGATATGGGATTAAAATACATCCCCCCATCGTAATGATAAATCATCGTGAGAATGTTATATATGATAACATTGGGTCATGACCCCATAAAAACCATATGAAACATAAATGCAAGACATAATAGCTGAAAATACATTTAAAAGACTAGTAGAATATTTAATGATAAAAATAAACTTTTATATAAAATTTAATTTTTTGAATGTAATAGTATATAAAATTATAAGGAAAATAATTCCTTTAAAGTGGAAATATGATACAACTAAGGGAATATTAAATGAAAATTACATTCATGATGTAGGAGACAATAATTGATATGGATTATGTTAAGATAAAATTCCATTCACGTAGTTAAATGTAAAAATGCACCATGTCTGGAAAATGATAAGAAGATTAATTTAATATTTTTTATTATAATTAAAACATGTATAATAATTACTATAATAAATCTGTGTAAATTAGTAAAAAAAAATATTTTATATATATTAAATAAAAATTTTACATGGGATAAAAGATTCATGATGAAATATAAAATCATATCGATTTTTCATAAAAATTATATTTCAATCAATTTATTAAGAAAGGAAAGAAAAAACTTTCTAAAGCATGAATTATACAAAAATAAAAAAATTATATTATAAAAAATAGATTAATTGGGATAGATTGGTCATATAATTTTATTAATGGAAAAGTCATAAACAAACCCCATACAAATGATATTGAAACAAAAAACACTAACTATTGGTACATTTTATTTAGAGAGGTTGCACCCACATCAATCATAATGATGAATTTGTAATTCATTTATACTAGAAAAATATTCATACCAACTATACTATATCTATTTTATATATAAAATCTTATAACATATTCATTAATAATAATTCCATATATTTTACATTTAATGTGTTAGCTAATTAATTGTTTATGTTGGTTTTATATCAAGGGTTTTTGTACTTGAATAATATTTGTGCTTCCTTAATCTCTAGATTTTTTTCTTGTGATTTAAAATTCATATATATATATATATTCATTATAAAAATATTTATCACCATTTATATATATTAGTGATGAAAATTGAAACTCATCACTACATATATATGACAGTTTGTACATATGCACGAATGAAATTTTAATTATTTATCGATTTAATGAAAGAAAATTAAATTTTAGTTATTAATTATCGAATTATTATTATAATAAAAATATAATATATAAAATTTAAATATATAAAAATAACTAACAATTAAGTATGGTGGTGGAAAATTAGCCTTATTTTTATTGAAGTGATGTTGTCCATTTGTAAGCAAGTGCATTATATTCATCTCAATTTGAATTGAAATGTGGTGATATGTAGTTTTACCATCATTATAATTACATATATGTAAATTTATTACACTATATTAATCCATTATTTATTTATTAATAATATTTTTAAGATATATCTGAAGAATTAAAATTCAATGATATTGGTTAAGATCTTCAAAACTTCTTTGAGGGACTTCTTTTGTATTGCCCCTTATTCCTTGATCGGTTTTTATTTAAAGAAAACTAGATTTTATAGTATGATGGGAAGGGTTATAATAAGGTTATAGATAATGTATTATCTCAAATAGAATGATAAAATTTTGGGAATACATTTGGAGAAGATGATCACTTTTATAAGTGATGGGAGGGACACACAAGGAATTTTTTAAATGATTTTAATTGTATATGTTTATTGTCCTGGGTAAAATGATCCAAATTGATAGGTATTTAAGTTATACCGAATATATGATTGAAATTTTTTCTCCTAATAATAAATTAATTGGTTTGGGTTGTAATCATATCATTATCATATGGTCAAACCCATGATAAACTTGTGTTAACATTAACAAGGTTAAACAAATTACTACTTTTACTATTCAAAAATTCCAAAAACTATGTTGAAAACAATAAATTATATTTATTATTAAAATTATATATATATAATATGGTTTAATTAATTAAACCTATATAAGTTAAATAATTTAATATTAATTAAATGTGAAATCTACAATGAAAAACAATTTTTGAAAAATGATGTTTTAAAGGGAAAAACCTAATTTTCATCAATTACCTTCCTTCTAAGAACTATAAAATTATTTTAAATTATTCTAATGAATATATAATATATACACTTAATTGTAAACATTAATAGAAATTGATTGTATTCACATTTTAAAATCAAAATATATTGTTCACATAAATGTTGTTTTAGGAAGATGTGTCTTAAGCCTAATAAGAAACATATACCAAAACAAGAATAATTAAGAGTATTAATTAATTAGATATATTTTTAATAAATAAAAAATACATAGGTTTCATTAACCAATAATCTAATCAAAATTGTGTAGTTAATTAAAATGAAATGATTTTTTACCAAATTCGTTATTTTCACTATTCATTGAAAATAATTGTTTCAGACAAAATAAAAAATTCACAATAAGATAATATTTACAAACTATTCTTAAAAATTAATTCACATTCATAAAAATAAATTTAAAAAATAGAGAAATTAATTATATTTTTAAATTTTTTTAATTTTATAGTCATTTTTGAATAAATCATATTTTTAAATCTAAATAAGATATTACTACAAATTGAGGAAATATTTATTATTAATTTATTAATAAATTTGAGTTAATAAAAACATATACACTTTTTCATCATGTGTTTATTACTATTCATATTTCTTATTCTAAAGTTATGGTTATAATTATTTATATTTCAAGATTCATATAAAATTTGGGTTCTGTGTATCCCACACTATCATGTGATTCCATTTTTATTTTAAATGAATTAAATATAGAATCAACATGTGTGAAAAAAATACGTTAAAGATTAATATAAAAAAGTTATAATTGTCCAACAAATTATAAAATATGATTCACCACCCTTCTAAGGAGTCTTCATTATCTAATAGGGTCATCTCAAGTTGTTTGTAAAAATTATTACATCTAGTTGGATTTTATACAACATTTCTATGTAATTATATCAAATAATGTTGGGAATAATATTTGGAATTTTGTATAAAGAGTGTTAAATTTATTGAGATATTTATATTCTTTTTTTACACTTATTAATTTATCTAATGTGATAATGGAAACTTTTAAAAATATATTGTCCATGGAGAATTCAAAAAACATCAATGATGTTGGTGGAATTATTATTTAATAATGTCATTTTAAATTGTAATTTTTTTATTGAATTTTTTTATTATTAATCCTCTAATAAAGATTTTGTTATATCGTAAAAAGAGGATCTCATTGATAAATAACTTCTTGGTTTATATTATTAAACAAATATTTTCATATTAATTTCTCTAATAATTCATTTCAAATTAACTATATCTAATATTTGGACTACTAATTACAAAAGCATATAAATAAAATGAATATGATGATGTTGAATAGGTATTACATTAAATCATTAGAATATAAACACACTCTTTAAACTTGTGAGATTTATAGATTAAATATTCTAACATTGAAATAAATTTTATGGTTAAACATTTAATGAAATTCATCGATTATTTTCTGAGAGGGAGTGGTTTAATGATAATGTTAAAAATCTAATACTTACATTATAGAAGTTATATAATGTCATTAAGGAAATGCTGGATGTGAAATATGGAAGGGTAAAGGGTGGTATATTTCTATAAAATTTATTTCCATAATTCATGTTGAGTAAAATAGTATACTCGATATTGAACAATAAGGGTGAATGATATAATCAATTGTAGAGAATATTATTATTTTTATTATTTCATAAGTTTAGATGGTATTTTGATGATTCTAGATTCAATCTGAGAAATATATATCAATGAACGAGATGAAATGTTATTCAAATAATGTTTTAATAATTATTTTTACTTTAGAGGAAAAAATATATGGTAAATATATTTGGAGTAATTGGTTATGTTCACACACCACATGCTTTAAGATAAAAAAATTCTCACAACAGTGAAAATTTGGTGAGTTCAAGATATTTTTAATACAAGAAAACCATTTAAAAATTATTTGAAATCAAAAGAGATAATAATCCAACAATTTTGTTAAGGAATGAAGTGAAAATTTTTGACCAATGTATCCCTCCATATAAATCTTAATATACTAGGTTTTAAACCCCAAAACTACATAGATGCCATGTACTAAAATTTATGCATCCCGCAAAAATAGTGAAATAAATAATTTTTTTCACATATTTCGGTGTATCTAATGTTTTGGGAAAAATAATAATATTATTATTTATAATTTTTCTTCTCATAAGCGTAATAGATAGTGTGAATAATTAGTTATAATAGATAAAACTAGGATGAATCATAATATATAGAAATCAAATAATGTAAAGATTATTTTTATGAGATGTAGATATGAAATCATATTTAATTTTTGTTCAAATTAAAATGATTACGTATTAAATTATGATAATTTTGTTATGTTTATAATCAATATTACATATATTTTGATGAGAATAAAATTCTACAATTGGAGAACTATATAAAAAATATATAAAAGTTAAACATGGATGATAAATCAGGGAATATGTTTATAGAATAAAGTCCTCTAAATAATTCCCAGATTAATACTTATAATTATATTCACACTATATGAAATAGTTTAGTCTATTGTAGGATGATTTTGGACATTATGGATGGTTGAACTATTTCCAAAAATTTTGATTTAAATGGGAGAAATATACAATCTAATAGAAGATTCAGTTTAAGTGACGGATAAGTGTATTTTCATATTTTTTGATAATCATTTTCTAGTGGTTGAATGGTTACCCAAAAGGGGTACACGAAATTATGAAAATGAATTATTGTATGATGTATTATCGTATAAAATTTGGATATCAAATTTATGAAAAGTATACTCGGTAAAATTAATGAATATTTGAAAGAAACATTGACTCCAAGTTCAATGAATTCTTCTATGAATAGGGAGTCAATAGAAAAAATGGATAATAATTAGTATATTGATTTTAAAAATATATGGAAATCATATTTAGGAGATGAAATTTTATTGTATCATACAATTAATAATAAAATATTTCTATTTTAGAATGTTTTGTAACCTATTTCAATTAATGAGAAAGAATACATAATGATCAATTTCATGCATCCACATAAAATTTCGAATTAGAATGTGAGAATTTAATATATAAAATAATAGGTATGGGAATATTATTCCTAAAAAAATGTATTTTCTAGTTATTGAAATATATAACAGTATTATATCATATATTTTCGTGCAAATGAATATTCATTTTTCTTAATATTGTGTTATTTTTGATTAAATGATGGGAATTAAAGGTGATGAAGAGTTCGAGGAATCATTGGAGGTGATTAATTTTAAATGAGGTAAATATTCCTAAAATTTATAAAATTATTTTAATCTACAATTATGTACATACCATTTTGATATTATTTTTTAGGTATTTATTTTTATCTCAAAACATTTTTAAAGATCATATGGATTATAATTAGAAATGAGAGTTCTTATCAAGAAAAAAGAAGAAGATATAATTATATCTGAAATTATTTAATGTTTTTTGTTTCATTGATGATGTGGTTTATGAAAATATATGAAAATATATTGGGAGTTTCATTTAAAAATATAATAAGAGTCAATAAAATGTTTAAGTGTGTAAATGGAAGCCATGTTATCGAAATGTATCCCTATATTTTATATGAAGTGTAAGAAAACATATAAATAGATTTCATTATTTGATAGAATTTTTCTAGGATGAATTTGGTGTCAATATTCACTAAAAAATAATGTTGAATGAATCCCTCAACATGTTATAGAAAATATTATAGGTTAAAAATGACTTTATTAATTTAATAATAGTTCGTTTTGTAAATCAATCCCATCAAATTTATACAATCATTAAATGGTAGAATAATAATAGTCATTACATACTTATTTTGTCTTGGGGGATAGGTATATTCCTCCCATTGACATTATTTTCAATTACGTAGAGATTAACTTAATTAAAAACATGAATAATTTTTGAATATGAAAAAATGAATCATAATATATATATATATATAATTTCACTTTTGTTAATGTTATAATATTCATTAATCGAATTTGATGTTATCATTTTGCAATTGTAATTATTTAATGTTAAAATTCATGGGTGATAGTTTGAGTTTCCACTCAATGGTTATAGTTAATGTCACTTTGACGAATTGTTCCAAACAAATATTAGTAATATGAATGTTTAATTGTTATTAAATTCAAATACAAGTGATAATTATGGAGAACTAATTTATATTATAGTCTCATGTGATGTTTAGTTGTTAAAAAGAAACTATTATTGAATAATATATTAGGTAGATATTATATTATGAATTAACATTTTATAAACATGTTCTATATTTTATTAAACTTACAGTAATGTGATCTTGAACCATCCAAAAATTATTTTGGATGAATTTTAGTGAAATTAGTAGTAAAATTATTTTTAATGGAGGTTTATAATCTATGAAATTATTCTTAAGTGTATAATGCAGAGGAGATCTTGGATTACTCTATTTTACATGTTTATTATTCTATAGGAAATTAAAAAAAATTATATTAGTTTTGAAACATTTTAATACATTAAATAATTAATTCATTATATCAAAATATTTTTTTAAATCAATTTTTTTATTTCTAAGACTTTATTAAAGAAAATGTTCAATTTTAATTATTGAGTTAAAAAATTATATATGTATTTTTTCTTACATTATTAGAATACATTATTATTAATTGGGAATATGTAATTTTATATATTCATATGATATTCTACCTAGTTCATATTTTGTTTTAATTCATAATATATCTTGTGCATTGGAGTTGAAAAATGGTAAAGGGAAAAATATTATAGTTCATTAAGAATATATTTTGAATTCATGTAAGAAGATATATATATGTGTTCCCTATATAGAAAATTATATGTATTGAACATGATATTTGATTTTTTTAAATATTAAAAATATAACTTCACCTTTTTATTAACATATTTAATCAAAAAATATTTTATTTTATCTATGAATAGTGTAATTATACTATGTACAAGGTAATTTTTTCCAATGAATTTTTGGTTTTCTCATATCATAGTTATGGCATCTAGCATTGTAGTTTTGAAGAATAATAATCCAACATTCCAAAATTTTATCTTAATAAATTTAATTATTGAATTATATGATAATGATACTCTGATGACTGTAATGATGTTTTTATATTTGTTTTTTTAGGTTCAAAACATCATTGAGATATATAAATCCATGACCAGAGCCTCGGAATCTAATCATATAATTATAGAGAAAAAAATTAAAATATGATAATTTATTATAATAATTTAAATATAATAGAAATTAGATACTTCAATATATCATAAAATATTGACATAGAAATTCAAATAATAATTCAGTAAATTTATGTAAAATGTCCACCATTTTCTAAATATAAAATAATATGTTTTATTTACATTAGTTTTGATTATAAAATTAATGAGATAAAGATAATAAAAAATAATATTATTGAATAAAAATAAAATTTACCTCTTCAGGATGTTTTTAATAAATGTAATAATACATGTAATATCATTTGAGTCAAAAAAATTTATGAAATAACATGTGAACCAATAATGTAGTATTTTATATTCATTGTATTGGATTAAAATCGGAATTTCCAATTAATATTCCATTTTTTGATATTCGGAATGAAATAATTCATTTAATGCATTCACAAATTTATTTTATATTATTTTAATATTGATGAGTAATAACATATAATAAATAAGAATCAATTCATTTTTTGGTAACCAGTTGAGTATCCAAGAGAACCTGATGCTTGAATGAAGAATATGGAGGTGGATATGATTCATATTGTAGAATCTATTCATTATTTTTGTAGTAAGAACTAATTGCATCAATATTGTAGAACCTATTTAATTTTCATGAAATATATGTAGGGGGTGTAATTTTATTAGTCTTATTAGATTCTAGCTAATACATTGTTCCACGGATGAAGAAGATAAAGAATAAGCTGAGGAGATATGAGTGTGAGGTGCATGGTTGTGTATATTTATAAAAAGAAATTTAATGTTTCTGGATCTCATGGATTCATGTATATAATGGGAACAATTTTATTGAAAAATATATATTTTGATTTTTAATGTATTAGTGACGTATAACTAATATTGGATAATGGATATGGATTTTAATTTTTACTAGTTGATGGAATTCAAAGACACTATAATTGACTAGAAGGAGAGAGAAAGTGATGGTGAAGAGGCATCCCTGTGATAATTTTTGATTCGTTCATAGAATGACCATGATATCAAAACTTATATATATATATTTAAAATACATATAAAATATGATACATATCGTATGTAGGAAATGTATATTATAGCTCTATTAATATAGTTAAATCTATTTTTGGAAGTCATGTGAGGGTCAATAATGTGTCTACATAGTGGAACTCTATGTATATGTCTAAGAAAACAATCCATTATACGGATTGATGGGTTATGTCAAGAAAATAAATATTGAGTGAATACACAATCCGGGAAATGTGTAGTCCTTTGTGGAAAACCATGTAAAAATATAGTTAGATCTCTTTATTATAATTAATTTCAATACTTATGGTATGATTGATTAGTTATGTTTAAAATAGATACAAAATAATTGATAATTAATGGTCAATCCCATGTGGATAAAAAATCATAGAAGAGTGTGTTAATGGAAATAATTTACAAGACTAATAATACACACCGCCGCTATTATGATAATATACATATCCTTATTAGATTTTTATTATAGATCAAGAAGGATATCCATGCCTTAATTAGTACCTTTAATCATCACTACTTGGAAAATACTTATTATGTCTCAAATACTCATAAATCCCATATCATAAATTACTTATTGAGTCTTTTTTTAATTTCCCTAAAAAATATATATCCCTCTTCATTATACCATAAAATCCTCATTCATAGTTGAATCACCCTAATGATGATAATTTATTATACTCTTACTCATCTTGTATTAAATTCCTACAAAGATTAATATCTCCCCATAAATTTAAATTTATAAACTTACTCCAAAATCAATGATTACATTCTATCCTTATTGACAATAACCCCAATGGGGGTAGTTTCCCACCAAGCGTTAAGAAACCATGTCCTCCAATTAATGTATAGTATGGTGAATCTATTGATATTTTAATAATTTAAATTACATTTTAATTTATTACATCATGATCCAACATGAAAACTATTGGATCATCTATTTCGATAATAAAATATTTTCATATTTAAATTTTTTTTTAATATAATACTATTTTACCATATTTCATTTCAATAGAATAGAACATTTATATCCCATTCCATTAAAAAATATATACTGGATTCCCAATAATGATCCACCAGATTGTTTTCATACATAGTAGTGGAATATGTTCTGTTATAGCTGAAATATAGTTCTGTTAAATTAAATTATGTTATATTATCCGAATGTTCATGTTAATATACCTCATTAATTTAATACTAATAAATAATTCTTATAAACTATTATAAATTCAATTAATAACAATTCAAGATCATAACATATTAAAATTCATAAAATAATCTAGGTATTTCCCTATTTAAAATACAAAATGATAATAAATTTTACCACCTTTGTTCGTCATATTTCTAATATAGTCCCCCAAGTTTTTGTGGGAATTTTAATATTCATAGGTTGTTATAGATTCATTAATTGGTAAGGTAAATTCTCTTTTGTAGGCCATAAACGGTTTTGAATACATGGAACACAACAAAAGTGGTATGTTGGATAATTTATGGGTCTCAAGAAGTGTCATGAAATTATCATGAGAGTGATTATGATGGGCCAATGTGGCTGCTACAAAATAACAAAAAAGAACTATCTATTTGGCGCTATCTAGAAATTAAATCCTATATTCCTATTTATATCTATTAACTGACTAGAGTCCTCTACAAGTTCTTCATATCGATTATTAATGGAAAATTATTAAATTATTTCCCATAATTGTTTTAATTAGAGGGACCACATTTTCTTCTACCATTTACACACATCTGGGGCCTCCATCCATCCATCATACCACCTTAAATACCCCTTGGATATTGTGAAATATGCAGATTTTCACTTCTTGATATAGGTTAGATATATCCTCTTATATCCTCCATTTATATAATTATAATTTACACTAAATATAGTAATTATTCTCCTAGGTTATCAATATATATTCTATAATATCATTGTCGAAAATCATTGTTCATGTGAGATTTTTATCATCCTTGACAGATGACAATCCATGTCGGTGTTGTCAATTGTGGGTCAATTTTTTTTATTAAGTTATTATTTATTATTTAATTTTTATAAATATTTATCAACAATATTTTTAATTAATCATTTTAATGGTGTTTATTCATAAGATTTTTTATGGATAAATGTTGGAAGTCCAACAACGGAATCATGGAGGTGGATGGTTATGGTTCTATAATTGTCATAAAATCTAATTGGTTTCTTAATTTTTTTTATGTTTATAGATATGTTTCAGTGAATAAAAATTTAATATATTTTAACAAAGGTGATTTTATATAGTGACATACGTTCTTGGATTATAGGATATTCCAAGTTAGTTATGGATTAGTCTTGGAGATCCTATTCATCAATGAATGTAATAATTTTTCAATTGTGGAAATCATATCCAATTCTTAGTAGTCCATAAATTATAAATAATTATCACCTAATTTTTTAATTTCATGTATTGGTGATCTCACCTTTTTTTGAACTATTTCAGTAAAAACATAATTTTTTGTATTATGTTTTGTTTCCCATAATTCATTACCTTGACATGCATGACCATAAGAAAGAGTTAATCCAAGTGGAGTTACTTAGTAATAAATTATCCATGTCCGTAGTAACCATGATGGATATAAACTATTTTATTAAAATATAGTGATTTATAAAAAAAATAATTACAATAGTTGAAACATTAACCATTTACTAGAATGGTAACGATTTAGTAAAATGATAAATTTTGATAACATAATGAAATGAGATTCATGGAATTGGAATATTTAATTTTTATTTTAGAAATATTTTTTATTGATATTAAAATATAGTATATTGAAAATGCTATTTGTAAATGTATTTGGAAATGGAAATTTGAATTGTATTGATGTAATCTATTTCATTTTGCATTTTTCTAACAATGTGAATTTGAATTATAACATAGTTTTGATAAATATTATTAGGTAAACCCTATAAAATAATATTTTTTAGGCTTTGGATAAGAATACGCACATATTTTTTCTATGATACTATATTTTTTATTTTCAAAGCACCCAGGGGGACTATGATACAATATGTATTTCATAGAGAAACCACCCATTAGGATGGTCTAATAATTGGATGTTTGGGACCCATGATGTTCTCAGATACACCATAACATTAGACATAGTAGGTATGGTTAACCATGATCATATAACAATTTATTTAAATTTATATTTCCACCTTGTCGTGTCACAAAATACCCAGTCATTTGTGGTTGTTAATTGTTTATTAATATCTTTTAAGAAAAATATTAAAATTATTTCCTTATGATACTATACATGAAATTTCTTGAGACTAGTTGTATATAGGTACATAATTTATAGTGGGATAATTATATGTACTCACACCCAACTCATTACACCATGACACATGTATAATCAATAATACACAATTATCATCTACATGTACATGATTTTGTAATCTACTAATTTTTACGATTATTGATTTCACGTCTTATGTTCAAATTGGATGACCATGATGGGCCAAAAACATGACCAATTTGAATGAGTTTTTATACTATTTTTATTATTTAATTTTCATACTACTTCTTCATGGTACACCTATAGGAAATCATGTATGTTATGAATGAAAAAATTCATCTATAATCAATTTTGTGATCATATTAATTTTATTGGCATTTTACATGTTGTTATATTCATCTAAAATGATTTATCTAATTGAAATTTTATAATAATTTGATATACCCTTTGATAATGAGGGACTATTCACCTCACCATATATAAAAAATCCCTCTCTATATGTTGGTATCATTTAGAATATGTGGAGGTACACCTTTTCTACTGTAGTAACCACTCGTCTATGAACAAACTAGTTGTCAAGGGCTATGGAAAGTTACAATGTTGTATCATAAGGTTATTCTAGATTGAATTACAATTTATGAATGGAAAACATTATAATTGAATGTTGTCATAGCTTGGTAATTAAAGCCTAACTTATTGTTAACGATCGATGTATGGGGGGATAACCTTGTTAACAGTGTGTGAATTTTGTTTCATTATTTTCAATTTGACTAATGATTGAATTATACCTTAAGTGGTGAACATGTGTGTTATGTGATTGAATAAATATATTTTTACTCCTGGTAGGTATATTAATAAAGTGTGTGTTTTTATGATTCATTCTATGTATCTTGTATTTATGAACCATATACAAGTTACATGTGATTGTTAACATTGTTGGATTCCAAAATATTAGTGTTTTATTTAATGTTTGTGTCTTACATAAATTAATGGTTAATATTATTAATGTATTTTCATAAATTACATGGTTTTATGTATAAATTTTCATCATAAACGTATATGGAGATTTACATTATGATTATATTATTTAATTATACTAGTATAAATCCTCAAGTGACTTGTTTGTTAAATATAAAAATATAAATGTTTTAATAATGCTCTATTTTTGTAACATAATGTTTCAGTATTAAACATATCATGTTTTTCCCTTATTAATTATTAATAAAATTTTATATAGAATATACATATAATTTAATATATAATAAATCACAAAAATTTTAAAAAATTAATAATATAATAACATAAAATGCCATCCCTATAAGAGTACTGATATGGAGCCTTCAATAGTAAATTGGGAAATGTATATTGATTAGTTTATAAAAAATGAATTTATATTGAATACAATAATACATAAAAGGTGTATTGATTAATTATTGTGATATATTGAATTATTGAACCTTAATTATACTGGGTGATAAATATCAATTATTTTTATGAACTTAATATATGTATGGGTAATTTGGGATATTGAGATCACATTAGTTATGTTATCCTTTAGTTATGATATATATGAAAAAGTTGGGATATAAGTGTGATTTTTATTATAAGTGTGATTCCAAAAGATACTATAGTATTTTGTATCCCATCAAGATAATCAATGATCAGGCATTGATAGATGACAAGGGTGATGGTTGTGTATGATGTCATTTTTATACCCATATTAAGTGGTATAATTTTGTGTGCTAGATGAATTGAATTTTTGAATTAGGGTATGAGTGTGCCCTGTGTTTAGTGTCCTATATAATACATGATATAATGGGTAGTTAGGATATCAATATATCATCAGCTTGAAACTAAGGTTAGTAGTTAGTCGATGTGTTTGGTGATTGTGGATAACAATGGGAATTGTTTGCATATTCTCGTATATGTTTTAAACAAGTGAGGAGTTCGTAAATTCTTCGATGTGTGGAATCAATGATTTTAATGTTCTATATAGATTCAAGAAAATTTATGGTTATTCATTTTATATATTCACGGGGATGAACCCAAGAACCATTTTTGGATTTAAAACTAGTTTTTATGGGGTAATTCATTTTATTACATAATCTTATTATTATTTTATTCTTTTTTGTTGTAAGAAATGCTAAAACAATTTTGTGTTCTAGGGATGATAGAGAGAGGGTTGAATATTCTCTTAATAGAATAATGTCTAGGTTAATAGGTGTTAATGCAGTTAGGCTAGAATCATTATAAATAACATCATATTTTAATAATGATTTATGGATTACATGTTTTTCATAATATTAGTGTTCTAAGAGGCATGGGTATATGATTTAGTGGGCCAATGATCCTTGAATTAGTGATGGACGATATTTTAGACAGTAAAATATGTTTTTAAATGGTGGTAAGGATGTTTATTTCCTATGGTATTTTATTATAATGAGGATTTAGTCAAACAGTGGAGATGAATAGTGGTGTTGGATAATATGTGTTTCTAAATGGGGGTTCTCTAGTGTATTCTTGTTTGACATATACGATATCGATATAGTGAATGTGCTTGATAAATGGGGTGCTATATATTTTTGTAATCAATGACAGCCATCTGTGGTATAATAAATGGCATTTTTATATGTTTTTATAGGCACAGTGGCCAGATAATTTTGGTGAGCAAGGATAAGGATGAGTTATTTAGGTTTTATGATAGTTCCTGTTGATGTTGTTCTCGGGTAGTTTTATAATTTAAACCATATGAGGTGGAGTGAACGTATGTATTTTTTAGGGTGTGTCCCTCACTTAGGATTGGATTTTTAGGGGGTATCATTGATTATTATTCCCCCAATAATAAAAACAATTGTATAAAATTTTGGGTTAGATTATAAAAATTTGATTTTTTCTCTTTCTGATAATTGAATCTAGGGATGGATAATGGGTGGGACAAAGTGTGAATTGTATTATAAAATTATAGGAATAAAAGTGAAATAATATAGTAGGGAGAGGTATGTTGATCATGGGAATGTGAAAAATTTATCACCTTATGAGTTTAGAATATGTTCGTATTTAATATATATTCGTTTTTAAAAGAATTCACTAAACAAAACAATAATCTTAAATGAATCATCGTCTAATTGGGAAATATTTTATAAATATGATAATTTTCATAAACTCATTGGTTTGGATGGAATTAATATAAATATCCCAATTATGAAATATAGGGAGAATTTTTATACTTAATAAAATGAAAAAAAATTCATGAATTTATCATCAATCATCTAGAAAAGACTATAAAATATTATGAAGCTTGGAAAAATAGTTTAAAAAAGTTAAATATGTTGTTTATTTCAATCATAGAAACCAAAATTACCGACACATGTTAAATTATTTTTTGGTAATAAGTTAATAAAAAATACAATTTATTGAAATTAATATTCATATATTTATGTTTATTAGGAAATTAAACAAATAAAATAATTTTATGATTAAAAAATTAATTTTATTTGTAAATAATTGGGTTTACATATTATTTGTGAATATTATTTAATATTTATTAAAAAGATTAAAAAATTAATTAAAGACATGAATAATTATTTAAAAAATAATTTCATAAAGGTCTTAGGATTATTTGAGATATTTTTATGAAAATATATATTTTTGAATTAATAGTGAAAACTAGCATTTGATTTACAAAACAATTGTTTATTTTTATTAAATCAAGTAACAAAAAATAACAATATATTATTCATTTTTAAATGTAAAAAATTCTTCAATAGATTAAATATAATCTAATTAATTAAATATAAATCAAAAATATAATGGATTTGGTATGAAATAAATTTTATGCAAAAAAAAAACAATTTTTTGGTAAAAAAAGTTTTCATTCAATTTTTGTAACTCATACTGAAGTTGATTTAATTCCATTAAAAAAATTAATCATTAAAAATCTGTTTCATATTTTTTATTAGCATGTAAAAATTTGGTGAGTAGGATAATTTTATTTTTATTCATTATTAAAATACTTCATGTAAAGTAAAATTATCACCATAGTATGTGTAAAAATCAGGCTAAAACATTGATATGTTGCCAAAAACTAAAAAACAAGTAATTATTTAATAATATTAAACATTTTGGGCAACAGTCGCCGATAACTATAAATATTATGGAATTTTAGGCCACTATTGTTAGATTATTACATTTGTCTTATTTTATTTACTGGATAATTAAAATGATTTCAGTCCCATGATTTTATTTTCTCCTACATGTTTTCATTATGATAAAGATATGTTTTGTAAAAACATAAAATTTTATTCTGAATAAAAATATTTAATATTATATCTTAATTTAATATTACATTAAACTAGTAGTATTTCTTCTTTTAACTCTCAGGAATCTCTTGTGAATATAGTAGAAAAATATTGTAAATTACTTAAAAAAATAAAATAATAATTATAGAGAAATATGATATCCCGTTATGTTTTAAGATTATAATAATGTGTAAATAATTATGGAAAAGTTTATATTATAATCCAACTATCGTATTACTGTCTTTAATGTGGAATTATCTTCGTAGTCCAAAATTTTACATCAATTATATTTAATGTAAAATTTTTTTTATTAAACATTTCAACGAATAAAAAATAATATGAAGATTTGAAATTATAATGATCAATAATTTCATCAATGGACCATTTATTAGTTAAATTTCAACATAGTAGTCATTTTATAGACATTAATGACTGAAGAAGTTGTTACCATGGAGAAGGATAAAAACGATTAATGAGGGGGTTTAAGACAAAATATAAGACTTAAAGTTCCTAAAAACCTATAAAATTTTGATTGTTTTTGTTGATTTTGATATTTCCCTATCCAATATTTTATATTATTTTATATTGTTTCAACTTTTTATTATTATGTATAATTTATATATTTATATTTATAAATATTATAAGTGTGCCCATTCCTCATCCTATAAAATTACACCTCCTCACCTCACTCATTAATACATTTATAGAAATTTATTCTACAAAATCCATACCAATTTTTTTTGAGTTCCCTCCCCATATTCTAAGAGAATTGTTTTCTCTACAATACCATCCAATTAAGTATTATGATTTATTCTAAGGAATAATTTTCCATGTATAGGTTTAATAAATAACCTAGTGTTTCCATGCCTATTTCATTGTCCACCTCTTATAAATTATCTATAACCATGTGGATATAATAAATAAATAAACTTATATAAACTAAAATGTTATTATATTCATAGAAAATCCTTTTATTATCACCCTTCCATCCCATTGAGAAATAAAAACATTGCTCATTTATACATACATAATATATTCTCCATGAAGCGATGTATTTTGTTTTCCATAAATTGATTTCATATATTGGTATTATGATAGATTTTTTATTTATATATGATATTTATGAAATTAATATTATTATTGAACATTATTAATTTCTCTACCTTCTTACCATCTCATCAATTGGAAAATGATAATGCCCTTTGTGTATAGTTTTGGACTAGCACCCATAGAAATAAATACAACTTATTTTCATTTATACTCAACATGGTTGGTTACAAGGATTAATTTAATGAATATATATTATAATTATGATATATTAATGGTTGAATTATTATTTTCGTTTCTTTTAATATTCATCAAAAAGTTGGATCAACACTCATTCTTATATACATATTACCATATCCATGATGTTGTCTAAATCATTTTTCATCAGCAACTAGTATTTATATAGAAAAAGATTATACAATTGGTAAATGTGATTATTAAAAAATAATTATAGATAAATATATTATGAAATAATTATCAAATGAAAATTTTTGGAAACCATGAATCGAAATATTCAAGAAAAATATAACAATTTCTATCCGATAAATAATATTTATAATTTTTTTAATAAATATATAATTTAAAATAAAAATGGAATGATATAATGTTATATATATATCAATATAATAATAATATAGCACCAGCATGGATGGGGAACAATTATATACTTCTAATAATGTATTTTTTCATATTTGGTGTTATAGAACCTATTGTTGGTAATTTCAATAAATATATATCGAAAGATTATAATATTATGAAAAAAACATATTACCAACTATTCTTGATTATGTATCAAGTTTATGTAATAATTTAATATATTATATTTCACATTATTATGATAATGATATTTTTTTTAATTTAATTTCAACCTTGAAACATTGATGATTTTCATACATATTAATATATTGTCGAATAACATTCTATAACCAGACATATAAAATGTTTAATGTCATGTGAGATTACATATACTCTAATGAAACTTCTTATTATTGTATTCATATTTGGTAGTCTAGATGATGGAAGATTATCAAATTATTCAAATAGATAGGAATTCCATATGATTATTTGTCATCATATATTCTTATATATGGGTGCGTGAAATTGTACTTATACATTCAGATTATTATTATTGGATTCATGACTCTGTCACATTGATGTGTTTCATAATGAAATACGAAATAGTTAATGGTGAATTTGAATATGTTGGGTTTTTCATGAGTGATGTGTTATTATATAATAAGTCCATGAAGGATTTGTCCCTTTAATATTTATGGATACTAATATATTGTCCCATTGATTTTAATGGAACTGTCACATGAAATTCATTGTCAATTTTTTAACATTTAATTTATTTAAAATTGTAAAGGATATATATATATATATATATGTATATATATTATATATTATATATTAATGAAACAGGTGTGCAACATACTTCCTGATATACTATGAAAAAAATTTATATTACATTATGATTTATATTGTTATTTTTTGTAACAAAAACGTCATTCTCTTGGGTTCCAGGATCCGTTTATTGAATATAGTGATAAACACTTATAAATACCACCAAATAAAAATTTAAAATAATATTAGAGGTTCAAAAACTATTTTTTCCATTGATGTAAATTAAATTAAATTTTAATTTTATTATTGGAATAAATATGATTCTAATGACTAAGAAATAATTTAACACAGTATTAAATGGTCAAATAGATTTTATAACTATTTTTTATATTGGAAATTTTAATATTATGAGTGTGTGTGTGTGTGTGTATTATTAATAAATTATCAGTTTAACATTTATTTTGTTATATGGTAAAGGTTCAAGTGGATGTAATCTACCAAGATCATGCTCATAGATAAATACTAATGTACAATACGGTAAGTTAATATTTATCATTAAACTATTAAAAAAACACATAAAAATAAAAAAAAGTATTATTATGATAAAATATGGTGTTATGTAAGGTTTATTATATTATTTATGAGATATTATTTAGTGGAATAATATTTTAACCTTTTCAAAAAATCTATAAATAGATTTCTATGTCTATAGTTTATTTTATTTCCTATTTCTGAATTACAATTCTTTATAATTTTAGTACCCTCTAGAGACTATAGAAATCTCTACAGATTCTCCTTCATCCTCAATAGTCTCATGAATGTGAGTGTAAGTTCATTTCTTCTTTTCTAATGAAATGTTAATAGAAATCAGGACAAACAACACAAGATGATCGATCTTCTGTAGCAGTACCATACAATCCATTGATGTTGTTTGGAGATTGAATATTATGACCCATTCCATTAATAAAGATTATTATGATATATTTACCATAAAAATCCAATAATTATAACACAGTGATCTAGTTTCCATTGTCATTGGAAGACTAGGTTTATAAAACATAAAAATAAACTAAAACATTACATATTACTTTTCATTCTCCACAGTGATGTTAGAAAACACTTTCACCACATAATATTTTATAAGATAAAATGTGGAATACCATAAATAATGTTTTGATATTAAAATTATATTATGGTAATAAACATGATATGAAATGATAATTTATTATTCAAAGGTATACCGTTATATCTTATTATTAAATTCATGTGAGTAATCAGATGGAAGAACAACATAGAAGATGGTATAATAAGATGATGGTGTCATAAGAAATATGGATGAAACATATAACATTACCTAAATTGATGTTAACGATCACTACATGAAAATATCCAATGATGGATAATGTCTCATAATAGAATAGGATTATTCTCAAATCCTAGACTTGATGTTTCAAATGACTAATGGATTTCCAAAATCATTTGAGTCAAATTTAGGCTTAACCATCATAAAAATTTCCTGATTTATATATTCTAAATAATTTAAATTACTTTTATGGAATATGATATTAATACCCCATTGAATGAAAATGGGATTCAAAATCATTCCCCATTTCATGATCAAATGAAATTTCAAAATGATGGTATTTCAGAGATAAACATAATGGAATAATTACCCCATAAATTTAAGGTATACCAATTTAGTAATACATGAGTTATATATATACACATAATAAAGAAGATATCTATAACAACATGTGTTTTTTCATTGATGAAAATTTATTTATAGTATTACATGGAATATTTAATTGGTAATATACTCTTTTCACATTAAAAACAAAAATTTTAAAAATATAATATATTAAGAAATATATTTTATCTGAAAATATTAACTTATAAATTTAAATTATGCTTCGATGTAATGAGTTTTAATGAAATCAGAATATTGTGTTCATGTCGAGTACAATAAGACACAAATTCCATTCACATTTTTTGTAAAATTAGAAAATTACCATATTCTAATAATTATAGATTGATTCTTTTTAAAACATTTTCTAAAAATAAAAACATGTTTAGAATTGAAATTTAAAAATCAAAGGATAATAGTAAAGAAATTAAAACATTTCTTTTGAAAATTTATACATCAAAGAATAAATAGTTTCTACAAAAAATATTTTTACATTTGGAATTTATTATAAAAAAACTCTCTACAATTTTAAATACCAAATAGAGGAAACTTATACTATTAAATAAAATATTATTTATTAACCATGTGTAAAGACAAATAATGGGTTTTATTTCAAAATAATATAATTACCTACTTCAATTTAAATTCAAGAAATAACCATTCTTGGTAGTGATGATAATGTAAAATAAACTTTTACTTTTTTGTAACTTTTGAATCATAAACCTAATGAAAGAAATAAAATCTAATGAAAATATAAATACCCTAAATATGAAGACATTAATGATAAAATATAACATAGGGAAGTCATATAGACAACATAAATGAAAAATTAGGTTAATATAGTATACATATTGTGAAAATAAAAGTGAGACATCAATCCCTTCCTAAAATCATGTTATAACGTCCGGGATCTCGAAGTTGCCTGAAGGTGCCCCATACCCGGTTCGTCACATGGAATCAAGTGAATTTCCACTAACTCCAGAGGCTGCTGACTAGCTACAAGGGCCTTGGGTTTGACAGTGGGGAAACTATGCCCTCATTGGTAGAGTAACACAATGGATGAAAAGTAGATAGCAATAGAGGAAGCAGTAAAACATGCAATGGGTAAACAGTAGAGGTAATAAACATCTTGAAAACACACACGAACATATATATATATATATATGATGCATGATATATATGCCTAAGAAAGAATCCAAAAAATTCACAACGTTGGTATAAAATACAATACCAATGTATAACAGAAAATAGATAAAATTCTCCACAGCATAGCAAGCCTCGTCCTGGTCCCATGATCCCCAACTCTGCAGCAATCAAGTACATGAAGTAGAAGGAAACATGCCTTTATCTATACCATCAACAATTTAATCTATTTAGGCTCAAAATAATGACCCAAATAGAGTGTGATAATAAATCCCAATAGGAAACCACCCAAATATCTGTGCCTAATAGTTAGTGAATATATTTATGGCAGGCTATAAAGACAATGAAGAAGAAAAAAGGAATTACTCAAAAGTAACCAATCCTACAGTTTCAAATTCATTCTACTATCAGATATCCCGTAAGAATATGATCATAAGCATGGAACCCTCAAAGAAGTACTCACAACCTAACCCCTATGTTCCACCCAAAACAAACACAAGAAACCCTCCAGGAAGTACACACAGTCTAACCCCTCTAGTTTAGCTTTTCCACAGACTCTCTAAGAAAGAACTCACCATCAAATTCCCCTTATAGTCTCATATCGGTAACTTAAAGGTGCTCTGGGGAAGCACTCAGTGTCCAATTCCACCTGTGGCCCATATTGAGGAACTACAGACACTTTGAGGAAGCACTTATATCCATTTCCCCAATAGTCTCGCATTCTAAGAGTAAATAGACACTATAGAAAAGCCCTCAACATCAATTTTTTATGGTCTACTACACCAGGTTCTCACGGACCTATGTAAGTCAACCGGGCATAGAGATATATAATGGAAAAATTATACCTCAATAAATACTTGCATACAAAGTCTTCAAAAAAACATCATGTTAGATAAAAATAATATAACTCCATCCTTTCAACACTAGGAGTATAAAGAAAGCAACATTACAAGCTAAGAAATATCAAACACTCATAAACAATACAAGAATGGGAAATACGTCCATAGAATAGAAATTAACCCATTCACATTCAATTCACCTCTACTCAAGCATCACTACTAGAAATATGGCTTATAATTGCATTAAAAACGGCATTTAACATCGCTTAAAAAGAGATGTTAATCTCGGCGAAGATAAAGGAGGGTCCCCTTTATCAGCACTAAGTGAGTGCTGATAAATGTAGTATTTATCAGTGCTATTTTCAGCGCTGATAAATATATAATATATCAGCGCTATTGTGAGCGCTGATAAAAAATACCTTTATCAGCGCTCAAAATAGTGCTGATATATTATCCATTTATCAGTGCTAAACTAGCACTGATAAAGACCAAAGATCCTATCCAAATCCAAAACCTGCACAGAACCTGCCCAACACCTGCACACATTACAGTACCTGCACAGTCCAAACAGAACCTGCACACAGCACACACAACACCCACACACAAATCACAGAAGAACAAAAAATGATACAAACATTTACTTGAAATCTTGAATAAAAAACTAAACACTTATATATACATTTCAAACAATGTTTAATTTGGTTACAATTTCATTTATCCAACAAACAGTTAAAAAACAATGATGTTCCATCCTTTTTGCATCCATCCGCTCTAAAAAATCGTCTTCCATGGCGATGGTTTCCAAACAAAGCATTGGAACTAATGAAAAAGATTTCACCTACATTATAAAAAAATATTATGTTAGTAATACAATAATGAAATAAAGAATGGGGTTGCTAAATGGAATTAAACTTGTGAGTCACAAAACATAAAATAACCAATTATACTAGTGACGCACAAAACATAAAACAAATATTATATCCCCCCCCCCATTCCATAAAAAAGAATCACCCCTACCCCCTTCCCCAGCACACCCCCTAAACGCTGCCCACCCCCCGACCACACCCCCTACCCCTACACACTACCTTCCCCATGAACACCCCCTGCCCCCTTCCCCAGCACACCCATGCCCACTGCACTTCCCCCCTTCCCATTGCACACCCCCCTACCCACCCCCTATTTATTTCAAAGGAACCCATCACACCCACACCCCTTCCCCCTACCACTTTTCCCCCTTCCCCCTCCCCTAGAAAACCACCCCTACCCTCTCACCCTGTCCCCTGCACATCATAAAGAAAATACCTTGTATGGAAATTGTGCTCAATTTACATTATACACCTCATATATATCAACAAATTCTCATGTAATTTCATTCAATGTAAATACACATATAGAGAATCTCTACATCTCATATGAAAACCCTCTTAAAAATTCACAAAAACATTAAATCCATTTGATTCACACAACATTCTCATTTCTTCAAACACATTTAAAGGAATTAAGCATGAAAATCCACCAGAAATACAACTGTATTCATTTTAAAAATAACTTTCAAGTCTATACACACCCCAAATTCCATTGATAACACATTTTTAACCACACAAATATTTTATATAGTACACTTAGCATGAAAATACTGGATAATAAAATCATCATATAATGTAAAAGCACGGAATCACCTACAATATGTGTGGATTCTTCCGAAATCATCTGGAAAAAATAAAACCACGCCTCCACAATACCTTAATAAGGACTGATTAAACATTAATATTGAATATATTAATGGAACCCCATGTTTAACTTGTGGTATTCCAGGAGTTTAACATACAACAAGGATAGAGGGTCATGATTTAATGTCTTACAGAGATTTAAGACCTAGGTGTATCAAATCACTTATAAAGGTGGATTAGGTAGGTACATCTCTAGGAGGGAGCACCTGGAATGTTTACCTGATAGATGGATCAAAACACCCAATGAGGTCTGACCCATGTGTGGGGCATCCCATACAGTTAAGGTTTCTCATTTTGAATAATTATTCAAACGCCACTAAGGGAAATACAAGAGGGAAAATAAGAGAATGTGTACCCCAGTGAGGGGGTCACCATGGTTTACCATTGGTTGGGATTTAACCTCATGGAGGCTTCCTATGTACCCTATTTAGAATAAAAGGATCAAAACCCATATATATAAAATATGTATGTTGTGGGTATTACCCATGGTTAGCTTCCCTACACACTAGGAATACTCTTAGTTGGATGAGTATGGGTCTTGTGGGGCTTATGCATTGTCAGATTCTCAGGTTCTTCCAAGAGTAGCAATGGGATGAATGGGACATACGTGCTATGATGGACCATGTGAATGGTGTGATCCTTGTAAAGAGGCATGAGGCAAAAATACATGTGGATCTATCTATAAACATTATTTATGGTGGCCATGGGGATTATCAGACTCCTCCTACCTTCCATAAACACCTCAAAACATCACGAGGACCAGATTCTACATGATGGTGCATTAGAGGGTTGATTTGTTTTATGATGTACTGGTCTTTTGAGCTTGGATTTCATCTCAACCAGCCTTTCCCTTACATGAATTATCTTGGGACACATATGTTGGTTCCAAAAAATCCCTCAACGATACTGATTATCTCATGCATCTACCTATAAATAATTGTGCAAGTCAAACAACAACACATGTGCTCAAATACAAGTTCAAACAAACAAGATACAGATAATGGATTTTCTTGATCCTCGGTGGTTTCGTCGTTAACCCCATACGCACTGCACACCATCATGCCTTACATCAATATTGATTTGTTCAAAGATCAATAATATAAATCTGGGGATTGAAAACATTGAGTAATAAATTAATATTTCAATACATTGGAGCATTCTCAATTCAACAAATAAGGTTGGATGATAATCAATGATCATATATAAATAACATAAGTGATAGGAATTCACCTTCATCCTATTTGTGTACAATATTCCATCTGGTATGTTGCCCATTCATTTCTAAACACATGTATATCATCTTCTGAATATGAGTTTTTGTGACTATCATGGTAGTACTGAAAAAATATAAATACACAAAGGATTAATAAATATTTTAAATTAACTCGTAATTATTTTTGGAAATACCTCATCAGGGATGCTAGTTTGTTGATGAAATACGATCTCTTTCATAAATTTACAAACATAATAACCACAGTCCTTTCCGTTTGTTTTTTTTGGACACTACAGAAACATCAAAAAAAATATGTAATTTGTTTCGATATGTGTTTGGATAGTGAAATGTTATTATATATACCCGGATACTTTTCAAGTTGTAGATCTTGTAGGCATGCTTATCCTTATGCCCCGGATTCATTCCGTGGATTAGACGATATTGATGCACCACCCTATCATAACAGAATCCTCATTAAAAGATAAAATAAATTATATAACTAGATGTTTAGTTTTAAACTATTGGCTCTGGTGTATTACAAATTAACAAATGCCATTATGCGTGGTCGGTTTGTTGGATATCCATTCGTTGAATCCAGAAAATAATTCTTTGGATTATTCAAATTGACTGCAATCAGCATCCAATGCTCCCAAAAAATACATAAAGGAATAAGTAAAGAAAGAAATGAAAATATAGTTGATATGATTAAATTGTAGAGTTTTACCCCTGCATCGTCTGTATTAAAAAGATTCTGTCATCTATAATTTTGTTTTCAAACGATTTGAGTAGGGATGACATTATTGCAGCCTCTTTAACAGAATCTATTTCGCCTTTTGAAGATGTGGTGTGAGGACTAACGAGTCCAAATTTTTGTTCATGGGGAAATCCCTTCAAATTTTTTTCATATATATGTCTGCGACAAATATAAAATGTATTTAGTCAAAATTATCAGAGTATATCAGGATTTCTAAAATCAAATAATGAAAACACACCTCATGTATAAATTTACAAATGAGGCGCCTAGCAACTGATACTAGAGGAGTTCATTTACATATTCAGCCCTAATGAAATCTGATATCTCATCTCCATACATATCTTTTTCGAAAGAAACTATGTGAGTACTGCCGTATTTCAACATTGTATATGTTGAGTCAATAAGGTTTTCCTTATGAATTTTCCATTCCTTATTATTTTGAAAATCACAAACACCTTATTTTTAGGAAAATTTCTTTTATAAGGAAAAATTTATTTCTTAAGGAAAATTGCTTTTATAAGGAAAATTGCTTTCTTAAGGAAAATCGATTTTATAAGAAAAATTATCTTTATCTTATTTTCATACATATTTTTCTTAAGTATGAGATTCGGATTTATTTCTATTTTCTCGAAATCGTTGAAACTTTGATATGAAGCATTCTGTTTTAGGATTCAGATTCTGGATAAAAACTATAAGGAAGTTTCATTCCGAATTCCGAATATGAACTCTGACTAAGTTCTATTCTAGATTCAGGATACGAATTCTTATGAAGTTCAATAAAGAATTCTCAATATGAATTCTAATGATTAATTCCCATTACGAATTCTGAAGAAGAATTCTCATTAAGAATTCCAATGAAGGATTCTCATTACGAATTCCAATGAAGAATTCTCATTACGAATTCTGATGACGAATTCTCATTACGAATTCTGATGATGAATTCTCATTACGAATTCTGATGACGAATTCTCATTACGAATTCTCATGAAGAATTATCATTACAAATTCCAATGAAGAATTCTCATTACGAATTCTGATGAAGAATTCTCATTACGAATTCTGATGACGAATTCTCATTACGAATTCTGATGATGAATTCTCATTACGAATTGCAATGATGAATTCTCATTCCGAATTCTCATTCCGAATTCTCCTATCAAACAGAATCTGATTATCTCTGTTTTATAAACTCTGAATTAATTCAGACTCTGAAAAATATTTTGGTTATACTATGAACTTTTATTCTGCTTACATTTCTATAATCTGTATACTGTTTATTATTTCCATTACACTCCAAATCTTCACTCCGAAGCTTTCATTCCGAACTTTTGAGTTAAAATTAAAACGATGTCGTACCTTCTGTTTCACTTGTTTTGTTATAAAATGATGTCGTCTATTTTGTTATAAACTAACCGTTGTCTAAGTGACACGTGTACAGGTCCCTCCGATCTTTAAGGAAAATATGACCGTTGGAGAAGGAGCCGACCTTACCTATAAATAGGAGCTCATTTGAAAGAGCTCGGTGTGGTTTCAAGTGATGAAAGGCTGACTGATCTTCGACTCATGTGATTACATGCTTGAAGTGATTTCTAGGGAGAGAAGATCTTATTAACTATCAAAGCTTCGTGCGACTCTGAATGTTGGTGATTACATTCGAGGACTTCCGGGGATAGGAAGACAGAGGTGGCGACTACCTTGAAGTTCAAGGGCTTCCTTGCTGAGGAAGACAGAGGTTGCTAACTACCTTGAAGTTGAGGGCTTTCAGGGATAGCAAGACAGAGACTCTGATCTTCGTATCGAGGGCTTACCCTGGTGTGGGTAATACATACTTGCTTGAAAGTATAAATCAAGGGACCTTTATCCAAGGTTGTTGGATACCCTTCTCTTTGGGTTAAAAGACTTATATCTTGTTACTTGTAGTTTAACTACATGATTTATTTCCGCTGCATTTTGTATCTTTAGGAAAGTATAACATTCTTGTACTTCCTTACTTACTCTGATTCATTTAGATTCTATACGCTTTAAGGTATAATCTCATATTGTAACTTTTATTAAGTTTCAATTTCCAGAAACATATTTCCGGAACCCACTTTCGGAATCTCATTCCAAGTTTTGCATTTGGTGTTAGAGGTGTTGTGAATATGCTTAGTTTAACTTTGTTAAACTTAGCCCTTTCTTTTGCTTAAGGAAAACATAGTTAATCGTAACTATCTTTAAAGGTTCCGAAGGAATTTTTAAAGTATACAATTCACCTCCCCTCTTGTATATTGAGAATCTACATCAGTATTTTGATCCTACAATTGGTATCAGAGCAGGTCTCTGAAATACTTATACTTACGAATAAGTTTTTCTTACTCATTTTCTCATTCCGAACTTTGTTATTACGAATCTTTTGTTACTAACAAGCTTGTGTATCGAAGGTTTCTATCATGGAAGGAATTAACGTTGGTTCGATTGATAATCTAAATCCTACAAGACCACCAATATTCGATGGTAATGACTATGAGTACTGGAGAGATCGAATGAAGACATTTGTTATCAACACTGGAGTAGATAATTTTGTTATGCTTACTGGTGATTATAAAATTCCTGACAAGGAAGTTAAAACTTTCACTAACCAGGAAAAGCAAGAATATCAACTCAATTATAAGGTACGCAATACTCTACTATGTTCAATGACCAGAAATATATATAGCCAAATTTATTCTTGTGACGCAGCTAACTGTATCTGGAAGAAGTTAGAGGTTACACACTTTGGGACTTCTAAAGTGATTGAGACTAGAAGATCTATGCTTAGAGCTGAATATCATGGCTTCAATTTTACTTATGGAGAACCGATCTGTAAAGTTCAACAGAGATTCGTGACTATAGTCAAAAGTCTACAGTCTATGGTAGAGAAAGGTTTAGATGATGAAGCTCTTGTGGATAAAATAATTGATATTATGCCCAATGAGTGGGAATCCAAAAGAACAGCTATAGATGAGAACAGGAAGGTCACTCAGATCTCTCTTGATGAGATTTTTGGAACTCTTCTACAAAATGAGACGAGAATGAAGAGAGATGCTGACAACATTAAGAAGAAGAATGGAAATGGTACTGTTTCTTTTACTACAACTTCAAATAAGATGAAAGCTAAGACTCCTGAGAGAGTAACCAGATCCAAGTCTAAGAAAGTTATTTTCCAATCCGAATCTAGTGAGAGTGAAATATCAGAAAATGAACTAGAAAATCTTGCTCGAAGGATGAACAAGATAGCTGGCCAGAGAAATTTCCAATCCAAGTATAAGAAAAAGGACATGAAAGATAATAAAGATGGAGAAGTTACTTGTTATGAATGTAAAATAGCTGGACATATTAGACCACATTGCCCTATGCTCAAAAAGAAAGAAAGAAAAGAAAGGCATTCAGACAGGAACATAAAGAAATATTATAAAGCCAAAGCTAAGAATGTTTTGAAAGCTAACGACACCTGGAGTGCCAGTGGCGGTGACTCTTAAGATGAATCTTCTGATTATGAATCTTCAGGACAGAAGAATCTTGGTCTTATAGCCAGATTACCTATTTATAATCATTGTTTCATGGCTAAGGTACGAAATGCTGAATCATTGACCAATGTTTCTTTAAATTCTAATGATAGTAAGTATTATAACTCTTCTGATGAAGAATCTTCTTCTGATGAAGAAAATACTTTACCTACTTATGAAGAAGTCTATAGGTTTGCTGAACTTCTTGAGATTGAGAATTCCAAACTCAATAAGAATCTTGATAAGGCAAACTCTAGGAATTCTATTCTTACAAAAGAGACATCAGATCTTTCTAAAGATCTTAATAAGAAAAATGCTGATTTTGAAAGTATTTCAAAAAATCTTGAGGAAGTATGTTCTGAGAAGAATAAACTTTCTAAAGAGTTAGAAAAAGAAATTTATAATAAAAAAATTTTCGACCCTAACTCTATTTCAAAAACTAATGATTTTGAGGATAAAAACTTGGTTGTAAAACTCAAGTCTGAAATTTTTTCCTTAAAAAGCTGTTTATCAAAATTTAACCATGTTAAGGAAAATTTTGATAAGATGTATTCCCAAATACGACCTTTAAGAAATAAATCTGGATTATGTTATACCCATGCAAAACCTATTTTCAGTAACAATTATTTTGTTCCCCAAAGTGCCCCATTTTTCACCAAGTGTCAATGTGGAGGTCACTGGGCAAAGGATTGTTCCTTAAACAAAACCCAATCTTTAGGATTTCACAAAGCTTACTTTTCTAAAAAGATGTGGGTTCCAAAAATTTTATTATCTGGAAATCTTGTATCCAAACAAGTTTGGATTCCGAAATTCTAATTTTCTCCTTAATTTCAGGAAAATAAATAGAGTACCAGCAACAATACATGGTACATGGATAGTGGATGTTCCCGGCATATGACTGGCAACAAAATATTTTTTGAAAAGATTATCAAAACGAAAGGAGGAAAGGTAACTTTCAGAGATAATGATAAGGGAGAGATTGTTGGTATAAGTAATATTTTTCTTCTTGTTAAAACCTTGATTTCAAATGTTCTTTTTGTTAAAGGTCTTAAGCACAACCTCAATAGCATAAGTCAGTTATGTGATGAATGTTACCTTCTGAATTTTACGAATGATAAGTGTTTACTTCACAATTCCAAGGAAGAATTTATTCTCTCATCCAACAGGCAAGAGAATGTTTACACCTTAATCTTAGAAGACCCCAGAATCCAAGATTTACCTTGCCTAAGTGCAATGGAAGATCACTCCTGGTTATGGCATAGAAAACTAGGTCACTGTAATCTTAGGAACCTATGTAAACTCTCTAAGAAGAAACTAGTTAAGGATCTACCAGAGCTTAGATTTGATTCTTCTAAAGTTTGTGATCCTTGTCAATATGGCAAGCAACATAAATCTAGTTTTAAATCGATCGGTGAAGTCTCAACAACCAATGAATTACAGTTAGTGCACATGGATCTTTTTGGTCCAACACAAACTGGAAGTATTGGAGGCAAATACTATGTGTTTGTTCTAGTTGATGATTACACTAGATTTACTTGGGTCTATTTTCTAAAAAATAAGTTTGAAGCTTTTTCATATTTCAAAAGTTTTAGAGCTCAAGTTAAAAATGAGAAAAACCTTCCATTGAAAACTATTCATAGTGATCATGGAGGAGAATTTCAAAATTCAGATTTTGAATCTTTTTGTAGTAAGAAAGGTATTACTCACAATTTTTCAGCACCTAGAACTCCTTAATAGAATGGTTTAGTTGAAAGAAGAAATAGAATTCTTCAAGAAATAACTAGAACCATGTTGAGTGAATATTCTATTACTAGACATTTCTGGGCTGAAGCTGTAAGTACTGCTTGTTATACTATAAATCGAGTTTTGATTAGACCTTTTCTTAATAAAACTCTTTATGAGTTATGGAATGGTAGAAAACCTAGACTATCCTACTTCAAGGTATTTGGTTGCAAAGTATTCATTTTGAATACTAAAGATAACTTAAATAAATTTGCACCAAAATCCGATGAAGTGATTTTCTTAGGATATTCCACAACTTCCAAGGCTTATAGAGTTTTTAATAAAAATACTTGTACTATTGAAGAAACAGTACATGTAAAATTTGATGAGTCATATCCTTTTGTTTTCAAACCATCCCTACCTTTTTCCTCAGATGTGTTTTCGAAAACTGATTGTCAACCTTTGATAGAAGAACCTTCTGATAAGGAAATTATTCAAAAAGATACTTCTGAAACATTTACCCCAGAAGTCTTTCTAGCCTATGTTGATGAACAGGTTTTACAAAACCCAAATCAGATGTTTTTTAAGAATCATCCTAGTGATAGTATCATTGGTGATGTAAATCAACCTGTAAGGACTAGAAGTTCCTTAAGAAATGAAGTAGAACATCTATCATTTCTTTCCCAATTAGAACCTAAAAGCACTGATGAAGCTTTAGGTGATGATGATTGGATTAAAGCCATGCAAGATGAACTAAATGAATTCGAAAGGAACAAAGTCTGGACCTTGGTTGAAAGACCAAAGGAAACATCTGTTGTTGGAGTAAAATGGGTTTTCAGAAAAAAAATGTGATGAAAATGGAGTCATAGTAAGAAATAAGGATAGACTTGTTGTTAAAGGCTATAATCAACAAGAGGGAATAGACTATGAAGAAACCTATGCTCCAGTAGCTAGACTTGAATCTATCCGTATTCTACTTGCCTTTGCAGCATTCTTTAATTTCAAACTTTTTCTAATGGATGTGAAGTGTGCTTTTCTTAACTGCTATGTTCAAGAGGATGTTTTTGTTGAACAACCTCCTGGTTTTGAAGATACAAAACATCCTGATCATGTTTTTAGACTTACCAAAGCTTTGTATGGCCTTAAACAAGCCCCACGAGCATGGTATGATAGACTCACTGGATTTTTGATTCAAAATAACTATGTTAAGGGAAATGCAGATCCAACCATTTTCATAAAGAAAGATAAGAGAAATGTTTTGATTGTTCAAATTTATGATGATGACATCATATTTGGTTCAACTCAGCAATCTTTGACTGACTCTTTTGCAAGTATAATGAAATCTGAGTTTGAAATGAGTATGATGGGTGAGTTAACTTTTTTCCTTGGTTTTCAAATTTCAAAAAAACTAGAAGGAACCTACATATCTCAACATAAGTATATTAAAGATCTTGTTAAAAAGTATGGTTATGACAATACTAAGAGTATAAGTACTCCTATTGGTACCTCAAACTCTTTAGATCTTCATGAAGTTGGGAAACCAGTAGATCAAACATATTTTAGAGGTATGATAGGAAGTTTTCTTTAATTAACAGCTAGTCGACCAGACTTAATGTTTTCAGTATGCTTATGTGCAAGATATCAATCCAATCCTAAGGAATCTCACTTAAAGGCAGTAAAAATAATTTTTCGATGCCTTAAGGGAACCATTGATCTAGGATTATTTTATACTTCTAGAAATGATTTTGTTCTAAAAATCTTTTCTGATGATGACTTTGGTGGATGTATAATGGATAGAAAAAGTACATCCGGAACTTGTCATTTCTTAGGAGATTCTTTAGTTTCTTGGTCCTGTAAGAAGCAACATTCTGTAGCACTCTCCACTGCTGATGCTGAATATGTAGCAGCTGGAAGTTGTTGTGATCAAGTGTTGTGGATGCAACACACACTCACAGACTATGGCTTGAGTTTTACCAAAACTCAAATTTTGTGTGATAACACAAGTGCCATTGCCCTTAGTAAGAACCATGCACATCACTCTCGTGGAAAACACATAGATATTAGGCATCACTTCCTTAGGGATAACACACTAAAAGGATATATTATTCTTCAGTTTATCGAAACGTAAGATCAACTTGCTGATATTTTCACAAAATCTTTCCCTTCTGATAGATTTTAATATATCAAACAGAAGTTAGGGATGATAACTGTAAGGTAATTTTCCTTAAGTAAATTTCTGTTGAAAGAGTCTACTTATAACAATAAACTTCTTTTCATAGGGGGAGTACATTTGATTGTTAGTTTAACAAAGTTTTTCAAAGTTTATTTTCAAACTTTTCTGAACGAAGAATTCCGGAATGGAATCTCCGGAACTAAAATTTTCCAGAATGGAAATTTTCGTACAGAACACTTCTGGAATGGAAGTATTCATGTTGAAAATTTCAGGAATGGAAAAATTCGTACTGATATTTCATAACGAGATTTTCGTACCGAATCTTCCATAATAAGTTTTTTTTTATTTTCCCGTTTTCAATTTTTTTTTGTTTTTTTAGATTGTTTTTCATACTGAGTTTTCCGTAATAAGTGTTCCGTAATGAGTTTTTCGTACCAAGCTTATTTTCCATAGTAAAGTTTTATCGAAATATGTCTTCTCGTAATAAAGATTTTTTTTCGTAGTCATCTTTATATTACCCGTTACGAATAATCCTCCTATGTTAATCTGAAAGGTATGATTACCTTACCCAAGTTTTCGTAGTCATATTTTACTTGCAGACATTTTCTTATATTACGATTTCGGATTATAGTTTTCTTAATTCCTTGTTTCAATAAAAACCTCAAAAAGATCGGATTCAAGTTTTCAGCCGTCAGATCTGATCTCAGTTTCTCAAAACCGTTAGATCAACCGAGGAAGTTGAACCGTCATCTCATTGCCTATATAAAGGGGACCCGAATACTCGTCCCACATTGGTTCTCAAGCTCTCGCGTCTCGAATCTCTGCCTCTCTATTTTAAGGCCGTTCCGAACATTAGTTGTCTCCATTCCGATCTTCTCAAAGGTTTTCAAATCCGAATTTCTGTGGAAGTAGCTTCTCAAGATATGTCTTCAACTAAGCCGATCTCGAAGTGGTTAGTTTATAGAGAGAGGATGGTTCATCCAGATTTCTTCAACAAGTATGATTCTCTTATTTCTAAGAATATCAAGCTTAATGGTTGGGAAGATGTTGCGGTGTCAAAACCCGGGAACCATGATGAAGTGTATTCAGACTTACTTGTTGAATTCTATGAGACATTTTCTTTTCTATAGGAAGATGGTAAGGGAAAATTGTCTTTTAAGTCTTATGGGAAGACTTATAAACTTTCATATTCCAAGGCAGCCAGCTTGGTAGGCCTAAAGAATGAAGGTGAAGCTGAGTTTGTTTCTCATGTATTTCCGGATTCTAAAGGTAGCTTCGACAAGGAAAAAGCTTTAGAAACTCTCGAACTTGCTGATGACAAGGCTCCGAAGATTGCAATTCTATCCACAAATTTCCGGATTCTAGAGCTATGGGTACAAGGGCTTATCGTACTGACGAAAGGTGATAAAGACAGCTTGAAGAAGAGTGAGATCTACATCCTATATTTTCTGATAAATCTGAGGAAGTTTAACTTGATGAAGCACATTCTTATCACTCTTGAAAATATGAAGAAAGTAATTCTAAGAGCTCAGATTATCATGTATCCAGCAATCCCCTAAAAGTTGATAGTTCGGTTCCTAGAGTCTTTCAAGGAGGCTTGAAAACTAAGCCAATAGTTTCCAAGATTATGTTGGTGAGCGATGGTACTCTTAAGAGAATGCTTGTAGATTTTGACAAAGAGTCTGGAAAGTTTATTGATTTACCTGCTCAAGGAGAAGCAGTTCCGAAAGATGTTGATCCGGAATCCTCTAAGACAGTAAGGAAGAGAAAGCCGAAAGAAGTGGAAGTAGAATCAGAGAATCCTAAGACTAAGGAAGTCCATTCCACACCTCCAAATCCAAATAATAAGAAAGCATATCCTGATGAAGTTGTTGCGAAGTGGAGAGCAGATAAAGAGAAAAGGAAAGAAGGGGATCCACAATTCGGTTTGAACCCTGCAGAAGCTAAAGCCTTAAAGGAGAGAACTGCTGATCAGCTTGAAAAACAAGTAAAGGAAAAGAAGCTCAAGAAGAAGATGTCTGAGGCTGAGGTAGCTCAGACTTTGTGTAAATTCAATGAGAAGGTTTCAGCAACTATTCATGTTCCGAGATCTTTCTTTTTGGAATCTATACCTGAGACTCCAGAAAGAAATTTCGTTGCTCCGGAAGAAGTTGTTGCTAAGAATAGTGAGGAAGTAGAGCAAGTTGAGCAAGTGGAATAAGAAGAAGATGGTTCTAAAGGAAGTGGTGAAACCGGAGATGTGCTGAAACAAGTAGATGATTACAAGGGGACACCTTCAGAACACTTATCACTCCGAACATCAGAAGCTGAATCTTCGAAGCTAGTTACTCCAGCAATGGTAGAAGAGAAAGGAGAAGAAGAAGTTACTTATCATGGATAAGAAGAACATATTTTACTTGATGTTGCTCATAAGGAAAACTTAGGGGTTCGTATTCATGAATTTGCTGATGAGGAAGATAATGTTGTTCAAGTTTCTGATAGTGAGAAGAGAACTCCGGAACAGGATTCAATTCTAGAAAAAGTCAAGGGAAAGCAAATTATTGCTGATACTCCGAGCTCAGAAGTGAGAAAGAGGAAGGAAGTTGGTTGTTCTTCAAAAAGAAAGATTTACCTTATTGAAGAAGAAAATTCTCCAAGCAATGTTTCAGATTCGGATTCATCCTCTGTGGGGCATGACTTTGTTGTCCTGTCTTTAAAGAAGTTGGTGGGATCTATTTCGACTTTCTCAAGTATTGACTCAAGGTTCCAGATGCTCCAACATGCATTGAATCAGAAAACTGACTCTGTATCTATGGTTATGGACAAGTGCATTGAGATTTAGGCTCATTTCAAAACCTTCTTTGTTGGATATGAAGCTCATAGAAAATCTTTCAAGAAGATGACAAACTGGTCGAATAAGACTGTTGAAGAGATGAGGTTATTCAATGAGTTTCAAGACAATGTCAAGGATGCCTTTCAGACTGAGGACAAGAAGTTAAATGAGCTGACTTCATCCTTTGAAGAGAAGCTGACAGATGAAAAGAAGTTCCGGATTCAACAAGTCAGAGATCTGAATGGGATGTTAAATTCTGTTTCTCAGAACTGGAAATTTGAAAGAGATCATCGGATTGAGTTTGAAGAGAAGATGAAAGCTCAGGAAGAAAAGATCAAAGCTCAGGAGGAAAAACTTCAAGCCCAGGAAGAAATAATTTAAGTTCAAAGTGCAAGAATAGTGGTCTTAGAGAAGCAAGATGAAGAAGATCATAAAGACCTGAAGAAGATCAAGACTATTCATAAAGGGCTCATGTCAAAGGAAAAAGATCCGAAATAACTAAATCAGATCTTTTTGTTGTATCTAATTTTCTTTGTTGCTAAGATTTCAAACTTAGTGAAATTTGTGCTTGTCGTTCCTTTTGCTACTAATTTTTCAGGTACTTTGTTTTTTCCATTCCCTCGGTTTCTTTTTGAAAATCACAAAGGGGGAGAAGGAAAAGATCCTTAAGAAAAAGAAGAAAGTTTATCTAAGGGGGAGTTTTTTCATCAAAGAAGACTTTATTTTTTCGTAATGAAATGTCACTCCGGAATTCTAGAATATGATCCTTAGAGTTTCAAAGCCTAAGGGGGAGTTAGCCTTATTCATCAATATCCTTAAAGCAAAGGGAGATAATCCTTATTGTTTTTATTTCTTCTTAGAATTTATTTTTCGTAAGGATATTTGTGCTTTCCAAAAAGGGGGAGATTGTTGAGTCAATAAGGTTTTCCTTATGACTCTTCCATTCCTTCTTATTTTGAAAATCACAAACACCTTATTTTTAGGAAAATTGTTTTTATAAGGAAAAATTTCTTTCTTATGGAAAATTTCTTTTATAAGGAAAATTGCTTTCTTTAGGAAAATAGCTTTTATAAGAAAAATTTTCTTTATCTTATTTTCATCCATATTTTTCTTAAGTATGAGATTCGGATTCATTTCTATTTTCTCGGAATCATTGAAACTTTGATATGAAGCATTCTGTTTTAGGATTCGTATTCTGGATAAGAACTATAAGGAAGTTTCATTCTGAATTTCGAATATGAAATCTGACTAAGTTCTATTCCAGATTCAGGATACGAATTCTTATGAAGTTCAATAACGAATTCTCAATAAGAATTCTAATGATTAATTCTCATTACGAATTCTGAAGAAGAATTCTCATTACAAATTCCAATGAAGGATTCTCATTACGAATTCCAATGAATAATTCTCATTACGAATTCTGATGAAGAATTCTCATTACGAATTCTGATGAAAAATTCTCATTACGAATTCTAATGAAGAATTCTCATTACGAATTCCAATGAAGAATTATCATTACGAATTCTGATGAAAAATTCTCATTACTAATTCTGATGAATAAATCTCATTACGAATTCTGATGACTAATTCTCATTACGAATTCTGATGACGAATTCTCATTACAAATTACAATGATGAATTCTCATTCCGAATTCTCATTCCGAATTCTCCTATCAAAGAGAATCTGATTATCTCTGTTTTATACACTCTGAATTAATTCAGACTCCGAAAAATATTTTGGTTAGACTACGAACTTTTATTTTGCTTACATTTCTATAATCTGTATACTCTTTATTATTTCCATTACACTCCAAATCTTCACTCCGAAGCTTTCATTCCGAACTTTTGAGTTAAAATTAAAACGATGTCGTACCTTCTGTTTCACTTGTTTTGTTATAAAACGATGTCGTCTATTTTGTTATAAACTAACCGTTGTCTAAGTGACACGTGTACAGGTCCCTACGATCTTTATGGAAAATATGACCATTGGAGAAGGAGCCGACCTTACCTATAAATAGGAGCTTATTTGAAAGAGCTCAGTGTGGTTGCAAGTGCTGAAAGGCTGACTGATCTTCGACTCATGTGATTACAGGCTTGAAGTGATTTCTAGAGAGAGAGGCTCTTATTAACTCTCAAAGCATCGTGCGACTCCAAATGTTGGTGATTACATTCGAGGAATTCCAGGGATAGGAAGACAGAGGTGCCGACTACCTTGAAGTTCGAGGTCTTCCTTGCTGAGGAAGACAGAGGTCACCAACTACCTTGAAGTCGAGGGCTTGCGGGGATAGCAAGACAGAGACTCTGATCTTCGTATCAAGGGCTTACCCTGGTGTGGGTAAGACAGACTTTCTTGAAAGTATAAATCAAAGGACCTTTATCCAAGGTTGTTGGATACCCTTCTATTTGGGTTAAAAGACTTATATCTTGTTACTTGTAGTTTAACTACTTGTTTTATTTCCACTGCATTTTGTATCTTAAGGAAAGTATAACTTTCTTATACTTCCTTACTTACTCTGATTCATTTAGATTATATATGCTTTAAGGTAGAATCTCATATTGTAACTTTTGTTAAGTTTCAATTTCCAGAACCATATTTCCGGAACCCACTTTCGGAATCTCATTCCAAGTTTTTCATTCGGTGTTAGCGGTGTTGTGAATTTGCTTAGTTTAACTTTGTTAAACTTAGCCCTTTCCTTTTCTTAAGGAAAACATAGTAAATCGTAACTAACTTTAAAGGTTCCAAAGGAATTTTTAAAGTATACAATTCACCCCCCTCTTGTATATTGAGCATCTACATCATTATTTCGATCCTACAGTATCCACATGAGCCTGTAATGATATTAACTGTGGATATAGAATGGGCGGGGTGAAGGTGCTCTAAGTAGACTGTTTCAATAAGTTGGTTGATCCTTGAGATAGTTTTGAGATGATATTTCGTTTCACCCCACAGTCTTTGTCATTCTGTAATAACAGGCATCGGTTCAGACCTTTTTTCATTAAATGTTAAAGGTACAGCTTGATAAATAAATAAGAAATGAATACATTTTTGTCGACATGTTTATTTACAAGAACTGTCGGTCATGCAATGAATATTCCAACAGCTTGTTCAACTGTATGAATTTCTTCATCATCATTTGGAACAGGTAGCTTGGCACTCAGCTCATTATCTACGTTAATTGACACTCTAAGATGATCTTTTTTAAGCTGTCTGTTCTGTATCATGTTTTTTTGCGTATTAAACATCATAGCCCTTGCTACAAGGCGATAGGTGGGAGTTGATAAATATAAATCACAGTCGTTTTCACCCTATGGAATATTATTACAGGAAAGGTATCAGTGTCTATTTAAATCAAATTTCACAGAAACAATTATTAAAACATTTATTACCTCATCTATGTTAGGTTTTTTAGGGGAATGACTCACCTCAAATATGGTGGGTGGTGGGGCGAGATCGTCACGCACAGGTTGTTGTTGAGTTGTTTCTTCTCTTTGCCTCTCCCCCGTCAATTTTGTTATCATCTCTCTCTGGTATTGAAATTCTTCTTGAAAAATAGATAATAGTTCTTGTAGCTTTTCCATTTTTTCATTTTTATCCTCCCCTTGTTTTTGTTTTTGAAAATATGTTCGGGGTGTCACCCCAAAACCCACACCTCTGACGCGACCATAATTTTCTGGCTGCTTCAAGGCTGCTGAAAGTATGTCTGCATCTGGTGTGGTTGTTGTTGATTCTTGTGACTGTTTCAGATTGAAAATATTGAAAAATAAGTAGTTAGTGTAATGTAATATCGATTAAAAGTAACTGAAATTTATATTATGTCACACTTACACATGTTTCCCAAACAATTTGTGTATTTTAATCTTTCAATGTCCCCTCTTTATTTACACGAGCCTCCTTCCATAGGATATGGCGTGGGATGGATATGACTTTGGATTTCGATTCATCAATCTGCATATGTACAGAGAAACATGGTGATGGTGTTGTTTTATGTCACATACTAGTAGGAGGGTAGATTTAAAAGAGGTACCAATTTTTTTCTCAAGTTCACCATACCCCATCCTTGCTTTACGGTAAGGGTATGCTGGTTCTATTGCACATTTTTTATTTTCAACACTCTGTAGCTATTTCATAAATAAAAAACTGTCAATCAGAGTGATAAATACAAGCAAACGTCAAACAATGTATTACCCCACACAATGCACCAGAAAAGTATGCTCCCCACGACGGTTTCTAAATGCATCCCACCCTCCTTGGGATATCAAGTGTGCGTATAGAGGAGGTGGGTGTAGCTTGATATTCCCTTCTGCATATTTATGATTATATTTCATTAAAATTGTGCGGAAACCTCTATGAATCCTTCTTAAAACTCTTAATACATATTTCCTTTGCGATACATCTACTATAAATGCACTCTACAATGGATGATGAAGAGTAAGTCGATGTTTTGATATTTTATTTTATTTTAATAAATTAAATAAATGATATCATAATGTTACTGTAATCTCTTCCCACATTAGTGTCTTCAGCACAGTGACAACATGCTGCCACGACTATACATCAATCGGCACACGTTGCCGAGTGAAGATTCTAATATAGCTACTAAAGATGGATTTATTGGGGTTAACATGTTGGCCTCGCTTATTCCATCCCACCACAAATTTGATGCCTTTTGATTTTTCCTTAAGGATTTTGGCCAACAATGTCAAACTACGATGCTCTTGTTTTTTTGTGCTTTCAGGGTTTCATTTCCTACCATTTCCTCAGAAGTAGCATCAATATCTTATCCTGGAGCGCTATCATCGGCAATGGGACCTGCAACAATAGGTTTAGAAACCTATTGTACCTCAGCACTGGGACCAACAACAATAGGTTGAGAAACCTATCATTGCTCTGCACTGGGACCACCAGCATTTTGATGAGAAACCTGTTGTTGCTCTACAGTGGGACCACCAGCTGTTGGTTGAGAAACCTTTTGTGCCTCGGGATTGGGCACATCAGGAGATGAAGAAGTCATTATTTGCAGAAGTGGTTTAATATTTAATTTAGATTACATAAAAATGGGAGCGAACAGATAATAACATAATGTAAGAAAATGTATGTTGCAATAAACAAATAACCAGATTATTGTACTCTCTTTTTTTTCTTTAAATGCTGAAGTGATTTGACTCCTCTATCGACTATGTAAATTCCTTCATTGTGGTCTCCTATGACATAAAAAAACCCCGTCTACATTTCGACCACTATGAAATGATTGTGAAGTCCCTATAAAAGTGTCAACCTCCATTGAACTTTCATCTGACCCTTCAGTTTTTTTGGTCGATAACAGAACAATTGACCAATTTCGGTTTGTGTGGTCTGGAACATAAAATACTTTTACTATTTGTGATGCCATTATAAATGGTTCGTCTTTCTTCCCTTCCTTACTAAAATCAACTTTCATGAATCCTAATTCATCTATTTTAACATCAGTCATGTTATCAACCTACTTGCATTGAAAAATCGCCACATTGAATTTCGTATAATCCAACTCCCATATTCGTTTGATGATGACAAAGTCTGACATATTCGCATAAATTGGATTTTTGTCCTTAGCACCAGAAACATACATCGCCTCAGCCACAAGTGTAACCCCACTATTCTTCATGGTACTGTCTTCATAATGTTCATTATTATATAATGTATAACTGCTAACTATATAAGCATTATAAGATAATACGTACACACATGCTCCTCCATCCAGACATCGAATTCGTTCTGAAATTGAGTCTAGATTTTCATCTAACTGCTTAAAAATATTTTCTCGAAACCATCCTATAAATTGTTGATAATGTGTATCTGATATCCATTTTTCAGCCCTAGATGGATTCAAATGCCTAATAATTTTGTTGTGGGTTTGAACATATGGGTCAACGTCGAAACTGTTATGAAAAATGTAATGGTGGGCCTGCTCCTGATCTGTAATATTGATTGTGACAACCTCTCTTCCAGAAATTCCTTCACCCTCAAGCCACTCAGTGTGACAAGATTTCGTTAGGCCAAAGATTTCCACACCAGACAGGTATTCGGTATAAAATTCAACAGCTTCCTCAACAATATATTGCTCCGCAATACAACCCTCTAACCGACTTTGGTTTTTGACATACCCTTTCAAAATCTTCATATACCATTCAATGGGGTACAACCATCTATATTGTATAAGACCACATAGTCGAATCACTCTCACCAAATGAACCATCAAATGAACCATCATATCGAAAAATGTCGGTGGGAAGAACATTTCCAATTCACATAATATGACGGCAATTTCACTTTCCATAGTTGGCAATTTCACCGGGTCTATAACTTTGCTGCATATAGCTTTGAATAAGAATCATAGCTTAGTTAATTTATGGCAGACATTCTTGGGGAAAATGCAACATAAATCTATAGGAATTAGATCTTGCACCAAAACATGGCAGTCATATGATTTCATACCCTTTACTTTTAAATCTCCAATTGACACAATGTTCTTGATATTTGATGAATACCCCTCAAGAACCTTTACGTCATTCAAGAAGTTAGAAAACTGATATCTCTCATTCCGGGAAAATGTGTAAGCAGCAAGTGTAAGAAATGTTTGTTTTCACCCTTCACTGGTGCCAACTCTTCTCGTATTCTCATCTCAACCATGTCCATTCTAGCTTTAATTCCATCTTTTGTTTTGCTGGGTGCATTTAGCAACGTGCCGATGACACTATAACATAAATTTTTTTCAACATGCATAACATCAAGAAAATGTCTGACATATACACAATTCGAGTATGGTAATTCAAAAAAGACTGATCTCTTTTTCCAACCAGTTTTCGTACGGTTTTTTGAAAATGGTTTACAAAAGGTAATGTCAAAATCTTTAAATTTCTCAAACAATTGATCACCTGTTAGTGGAGGTGGTGTTGTATGTTCCTCTGAACTTCCATCGAATGATGTCATCCAAGAACGGTACTTATGTCGTTGGGGTAGAAATCTGCGATGTCCTGGAAACACGGTTTTCGATGAGTGTTTCAACCTAATTGACTGTGTACCTTTTTCACAAACGGGACACCCTTGAGTTCCTTTAATTCTATATCCTGTCAAATTTCCATAAGTAGGAAAGTCATTTATCATCCTGTACAACATGGCTTTCAAAGTGAACTGTTCATTTTTGTAAGCATCATACATCGTAACACATGAATCCCACAATATTTTCAAATCCTCAATCAATGGGGCCAAATAAACATCAATATCATTACCCGGTTGTTTTGGTCCTGATATAAGAATAAATAACATGATGTATTTTAGTTTCATGCATAACCACGATGGTAAATTATAATTTACAAACATAACCGGCCATGTACTATGACTGCTGCTTTGAAAACCAAAAGGATTCACCCCATCAGTAGATAACACCAGACAAAGGTTTCTCGGCTCGTTCCCAAATTCAAGATACTCGTGATCAATTCTCTTCCACTGAGGAGAGTCTGCAGAGTGACGTAGTTTCTCGTCATTAATTCTTGTATCTGCATGCCATGTCAATTGTCATGAAGTCTCATCACTTCCATATAGGTGTCTAAACCTAGGAATGATTGGAAAGTACCATACAACTTTCGTCGGACTAGAATCATCTTTCTTGTATCGGGAAGCACCACACTTTGGGCATTCTTTAAGTGATTTGTGGTCCTTTCGAAATAATATACAGTCATTCAGGCAAGCATGTATTCTTTCAGAGATCATACCCATCGATCGTAGCATTCGTTTGGCATCATATTTTTGGCTTGGGAGTTCATTATCTTCTGGGAGCATGTCATTCCTGAGAGCAAGTAGTTCCGTAAAACAGGCGTCACTCCACCCGCTGCCTGCTTTCAAATTATACAGCTTCAATATGGCTGACAATGTTGTATATTTAGTGCAACCAGTATACAATGACGTTTTTTCACAACTCTTTAACATCTCAAACAATTTATGGAAATCACGAAGTTCATCTTCAACTATCCTTGTCATTTCCTCAATACAATTTTCATCATCGTTCACATATGTAATCACACCCTCCATAATATCGTATTCACTATTCACGCTTCTAATCGTATCAGATGATCTATAAAATGTCATGTTCTCTGAGTCACTACCTACATTGGTTTTTTCCTGTGTTTATTCCAACATGTATAACTTTGATCTTTTCCATGACAGATCAGGTGTTCTTCCAACTCCTGTGGACTAATTTTTCTTGAATAACAACATCATAAACACAGACAAAGGATTTGAGAAGGGTCACATGCATGATCTTCTGTAAACTTGATAAAATCTTTCACTCCTTCTTCATACTCTTTTGTCAACCTATTGACATTCATACATTCTTTATTCATATTCATCGTCTTTTTGGGTTTGATCTCGAGAACATTCCTAATATTATGATTTAATTAATCAGGTAGCATTGATTGGGCTTTATAGAAACAAATCATGGTACAAATGCCTTTAAACACATGTGAAATCCATATACATGGTGTGTCTAGTAGGGTGAACATCGTGTATGTATAAGATACCTGATTTAATCTGACATATATCAAATTTATTCCAAGTTAGTCTTACAAATACTAAATGTTGCCTTAGAAAATACATGACATGCGAACAAGAAGAAACCAATGAGTAACAGGAGAATACAGGCCATAACTACTCCTAAAAGCAGTCCATAGTAGTTCCATTGATGTCCAACTCATCTAATGGTATCCTAATGTCAAATTTATCTTGGAGAAGATCATAGAACCTCATAGATGATCAATGTGACTATCAATGTGTGGATGAGGACACATATTCATGACTCTCATCAGGTTCAATCTCCAATAGTCCAACAAAATAGTAAATACCAATCAACCATCTATTTTAGAGAACTATAAAACCCCATGGAAAAGTATTATCCCATATGAAACCATTATATTCTATATCATCAAATTGTAATTCAAACAACTGATGCTCCTTTTGTGTTATTTTAGAAATTGTGATAGAAACAAAATTTTCTCCAAAAACTAACTAGATTATAAAGTTTATCTCTTTATTAAGAAGTAAATTTTATACCTCATCAGTGAAAACATCCTAAAAATGTACTACCATTGGGGAAAAAGAATCCTACAACATTCTAGAAACATCTACAATAGGCCTGACTATTTGAGCCATTAGGGTACAGTAAATATATATTTATAACATGATTTATAAAATGAAATGTGGAAATAGAAAATCATACAGACTCCTGATAAACCCATAATACAAAACATATCACCTAGAATTTCTGTCACATATACAAATAAATAAATTAGAATAAAACATGCTACAAAGCATAACGGTACCATTAAATACTTACATTGGTCAAATTGTTTTAGAAATTGTTTATCTTCATCTGTGCCTTTTACTTGCACCCATGAATTTGAATGTGAGTATGCGTACACGATAGTTGACCTTGTTAGAGAAGTGTTTCTGGAAGAGTATATGAGAGATGAAGCAATGAAGATCTTTCTATTCATTGTGGCAATCGGCTTGTGCAACATGGCCTAAGTTACAATACCTGCATGTTGTAACTTAGGCCGCGTTGCACAAGCCGATTGCCACATTGTTTGTAGCAAACACATTTTCTCCAACACTCTAATGATCTTCATTGCTTCATGTCTCTTATACTCTTCCAGAAACTCTCCTCTAAGAAGGTCAAATATCATGTACGCATACTCACCTTCAAATTCATGGGTGCAAGTACAAGGCACGAATGAAGATAAACAATTTCTAAAACAAGTTAACCAATGTAATATTTAATGGTACCTTTATGATTTGTAGCATGTTTTTTTTCTAATTTATTTATTATTATATGTGACAGACATACTAGGTGATATGTTTTGTATTATCGGTTCATCTTTGTCTAATCATATAACTATGAGATTATGCTATGTGATTAAAATTAATATGGATCCATCATCATTTCCATTGGGATAATATTTTGGAATCCATATAACCATAAGATTAAAAACTATTTCCTTTGTATCTCATACATAAATATTCAACTCGAAGGGGTAGAACTTACCGCCCATGGTAACTCAAAATAAAAAAAATGAAAACAAGGGTTGGTTATCCACAGATGTCATCACACATAACCTTGGTAGACCTCTCACACATGTGAACCATCATAACTAACCAATTACCATATACTTCATCTTAGAGTCAAGATATCCCTATGGAACCTATAGGGTATCCAATTCCACATTATTCCCAAACAACCCACTTGTGTTGCTAAATATAAATAACATCTCTTATTTCGACACTCATCACTAAATATGAATCACATCCCTAGAAATAATCATAATCACATTAATACCACACTATCTATTATGGAAATCCTTACTATAATTAGGCTCATGATATGGTATCATTCCTATCTCACATCTATATTCACTATTTGGTCCTCACACACACAATATATAAATAATATACCAAGGGAATACCATCCATGGAACTCACCTCCCACCTTGAGAACACGAGGAGATGGAGGATGAGGCGGCGGCTGTCGTGGAAAAGAGGGTGGAGGTAGAGGCGATGGCAACGGCGGAGGCGGCGGCGGCGGTAGAGGCAGAGGCGGCGACGGTCACAGCAGCAAGGGTGGAGGCGGCACAGGCAGAGGCGTTTGTGGTAGCGGGAGCAGGGGCGGAGGCGGCAGCGGTGGCAGAGAAGGAGGAGGATGAGGAGGATGAGGAGGATGAGGAGGAGGAAGGAGGAGGAAGGAGGAGGAGGAGTAAGACGAGGTCACGCGGCGAGGGGCCTAGTTCAGCTTCCGCGAGAGCTTGACTGCGTGCAAGCGAAGATGGCATGTTAGGGTTATTAAATAAAAACCGACAGAACCTTTATCAGTGCTCATTAAAAGCGCTAATAAAGGTATGTTTTATCATCTCTAAAATAAAAGCGCTGATATAAAATTCAATTATATGCGCTTTTTTAGTGCTGATAAAGAGCTAACTTTATCAGTTCTAAAAAATGCCCTGATAAATGTTACCTTTTATAAGCGGTTTTATATAGCGCTGATAAAGGCATACCCCGTTAATAGTGCTTTCTATTTAGCACTGATAAAGGGCAGTGCTTCCCTTGACCTGTTTTTTGGTAGTGCATATAAAACACATCTGGCATATAATAGGTTTTAAACCGTAAACAAGCAATACCCCGATTAAGGGTATTGGGCACTTTTTCAAGTATAACTCAATGACTATCTTCGAAATGACCCAAGTAACCTACCTTGGCGTTGTATGATTGATATACTCCAGCTTCGTCCCTTGTATCGACCTTGAACATGGTATATCTACAAAAACATCTAAAACGTTCAACCAAGGATAACTCATGAGAGAAGAGAAATCAAGAAATTTGGTTCAAGAAGAAGAGAGAACTCACTGATGCAATTACAATGCAACCAACAGAGTTCGATTCGGAGAACGGATGCTCGATCGGGGTCTCGGGTGTAGATCAGTGTCGTAGGTACATTCTTGGTTGAAGAAGGTGAAAAATAAGATACTTCTACCAAATAGATGCATCCCCGGTCCGTTTAATGAAAAAAATAAAGTACACGGTGTTTACATTAGATTTACATGGAATTTACTTGCCCTTATCGGCCCCCACATAAGTTTGTCTCTAGGTCACCACACTCAGCTGTGTGCTTGGTCGTTACACAGCCAACACACTGTAACACCCCAAGCTTCTACGGTACGCTTCCCTTCGAATAATGCGATAGCGTGTGTTGTACGCAACCTCGAGTTCTAACACACACCACAACTAATTAAACTAGCCATTGTGAATAGTAATACCTACTTTTTGAAATTATATATATTTTATATTTCAAAATGGACTTCATTTTTGGATTCGGAATATCAAAATTAGCCTAGGGTGAAATTTTGGTACATTTCGGATAACTTTCATATTTTGATGAATAGTGAAAATTACTAAATTTTAATTAAAAACAACTTTTTTAATCAAAATAATTAATAGTGATAAATTATGAATTGGAGTGGTTTTAAAGTATATTTAGAATAGATTTTTACATTTTAATATAATGTTGGTCATTGGACATAATTTGACAATTAAACTGAACATAAACAAGTGTCAATCTTTTGATAGTTATTATCTCTTAAAAACAAGCTTTTTGTTTTGACAGCGGGAATTAATTTTAAATTAATTTCTGCCACTTCTGTGTTTAGAATTTAGGAAAATGGATTCCATATTTGGAATCAGGATGTTCAAATTGTGTAAATAGGTAACTTTTATTTTTAGACATTTTGAATAATTACTGCGGTAAATATTTTATTTACCATGGTTAAGGGTAAATCCGTTAAATAAGGGTTAAAAAATAATATTATAATAATACTAAATTACCCTAAAACGTGTTTTAACCCTATTGGTTGATACATGGTCGACCATGGGCATCTTTGTGTCAATTTTGGGACCACATGGATCCACTTGTAAGTGATAATGACACTTTATTTTAATTAAGTTAAAATGAATACAAAAATGACACAAGCATATATCTTTTAGAAAAACAATTGTTACATAGGGTTATATATGTTGGATTTTAGATTATAAATATTCATTAGAAAGCTAAAACGATTTCCTACATAATGATAGTTTATTTATAATTTTTAGACATTAAATAAGTTATTTTAGTTATGACACAATGATGATGCAGTAATTACTATAATAGTGAAAAATTAAAATAATTGATATTATAAATTCCAAAAAAAAATGTAATATGAAACTTTTAATGAATTAAACTAATTTTCTAGGATAATATGATATATTAGGATTGACTTAATTGACTTTGTTCGAAGTAATCAATCTGTTATGAGTTTCACAAAAATCAACTATTGAATAGTGTCAAAATTGACATAAAAGAGTTTTTAAAACAAATATTATATTATTAATTGATATTAAATTCCTAAAAATCTAAGGTTCGGCCAAGAGACTTATATAAGGATAGGTTCATTATTAATGGATCACTTGGGGGTCTCTTGGATGTATATAGTAAGTTTATTAACCATATTATATAAAAATACAAAGAGACATTGTAAAAGTGTAACTAATTAACTTAGAGTTAATACTTAAAGATAAGGTTAATATAAGTACCCAAACCTGTCTAAATTCTATTGGTTGAGTGGTTTTAGACCTATCCCCACCTTAACCTTTGAATAATCAACTTTGGAGCCATTAGAAACTGAATATGAATTTATTATAAATTAATATTTCTAGCTTTTCCAAAGGTTCCCCTCACCCCTCTTATAAAAGGGCACTCCTCCTTCTCATTTCTTCACACCTTCAAAGCCTTTTGTCTCGGACAAACTCTGCCCAAATACTCTCCCAACATCCCTCACTACAACCTAGAGGCCTTAGTTAGATCAGAAAGCCAACCTAAGGAGCCCTTTTGATCAAATCAAAAGGAAGAACCCGAAGAAGAGGTAATGATTTCACCACCCTTCTCCAAGTTCATTTCTTCTTCCACTTCTTCTTCCTTTGTTCTTACCATTCTAAAATAATAACTCCAGTATCTCACATATACTGTGATGTTATTATAAATATGGTACAATCATATTCAGTATTCTATCCACCCTTTGAATAACATGTCACCATACGTGCGTACGTACGGCTTACCGTCTCCACGTCGTGGTGTAATTGTTATTCAATATAATATTATTTGGATGGGTATAATAAGGATGTGTAACTCATGAAAATAATAAATATAACATGTTAATGATCTTGTATATATGATATACCATCCATTTAAATATTATTTGAATATCAAAAGAATGATATTGTCGCTCGTGCGTACGTACGGACTACCGTCTCCACGAACGCGATGAGATTCATTCTCCATCGTATCCATTCAAGTATAATTATAATTTGATGATTTAAAAATGATGTTTAAGGACTGGATATCATTCTGGATATGAATAAGATACAACAACCATGGCTTATGTAACAAAACATATAAAAGAAAATGAGTAAGTTAACTCCCGAAACGACGATAATTCTAAGATATTATTAACAAATCAATGTTAAAAGATCATATATGGTATCATATTAATATATATGATTCTTGTATAATTTAATAACAACTATTTCACTATTATACAGGAGGTTAACCTACCCCAACCAAGGAAAAGTACAAGGTAAGGGTTATTTCACAATCTCTTCATTATCCGAGGTTGTATTATACGTAATAATCTACTAGGATCTCTTTATCATCCACATCCATGTTTCTTCGAAATGTATTTCAAAACATTTTTACTATTTACAAGAATATGGGTTAAAGTCATTTATACCCTTGTTTGACTTTTTATAAGAGGTTTATAAAGGAATCTTTCCGTTGTTTTCAAAACAAGGTCCTTTTTAACCTTTTCGACAGAATTGAGGTAAGAATGTTTTTTTTAACTTATACGGCGGGTGCGGTTATTTTCCGCCATTATAAAATTGTCGAAGCTTTCCTTACAAGATTATAATAATATTTTCAAAGAAAATGTTTTATTTTATATGGATCTTAAATGATTTCAAAATAAAAAGAGATATTTCTCTAAAAAGTGTTTTGATTTCATCTATGTCAACATCCTTTAATGGATTTTACGCTTATTTGAAGTTGGTTTATTATAATACAAAACTTCTATATTGTATTGAAGGTTTTGTGATATGTTTGACTGTGGATGTGCTATTTTATACCATTCATAGTTTATGGTGAAACTATTGACATTTCGTATGCTAGTTTTAATCCGAATGTTTATGTTATATTTCAAACTTTTCTTCAGATGAATGTGCTAAACAAGTATGTTCCGGGTTGGGGACCGGTAAAAGTAAGCCCTCCAGGTTGGGGACTGGTAAAAGTAAGCCCTCCAGGTTGGGGACTGGTTAAAGTAAGCCCTCCAGGTTAGGGACTGGTAAAAGTAAGCCCTCCGGTTTGGTCTCCGGTTATTAGAGGTACTCCGGGTTGGTGTCCGGTTATTAGAGGCACTCCGGGTTGGTGTCTGGTTATTAAAGGCACTCCGGGTTGGGTTACGGTTAGAAGTAACCCCTAGGTCTTGGGATGAGGCCTAGACAATGAAATTAACGTTTGACATTATGCATTCCAACATTATGAAAGTGGTTATTGATTTTGCATGTGATTATTCGATTAGTAGAATATCCATGTGAACAAGTAAATGGCATTTTGTTCATTTTACTTTTGCCATACTATGTTGAAGTTCAAGTTTAAAAGGCTTTTGTTTTAGTAATTCATTGCCTTAAATGTTTATGCTTATTTTGAATGTTCCGCTATATTGTTATCCTTACTGGGCATTTGAGCTCACCCTTTTTCGATGTTTTATTTTTCCCAGGAAGTGAAGATGTAAGTTATGAATGACCTGCAGGGATATTATGAGGGGATTATAGTGTGGATTTTGGAACATAATGTTGTTGTAGTAGTTTTTTCATTTTATGATGTAATGTAAAACTTATGAATATATCTAGTGTTTCCAAGGCTACTAAACCAATCGGTCTTTCGAGATTTGATCTTTCTTGTGATCATGCCAATGTTATGTAATTAATGCACCGACTCTGGGTAACTGGGGTCGGGGCGTTACAGTTGGTATCAAAGGAAGTTTAGTACAAACCTTGGAAGCTAGATTTAAATAAACTCTGATTAGAGCACGTAGACCTAAGATGAACTTTGAGGATTAGTATAGAAGAACTTCCTAGAATTTTGGTATTGTAGAGATTTTGTGAGTTTTCCGAGCAATACATCCCTGTCTGGATACGAGCAGGTAGAGGTGGCTCTGGCACAGATGTACCTAGGGGTAAAACCCGAAAACACCGCTTTGAGCTAGACTCGAACGGGAACTGGTGCACGACAACGGGCCTTGCTGCACTCTTGGTTACGACACTCCCGGGGGATATGCTTAGGATAACTCTCATTTTCTTTACAAATAATTTTGAAGGGATTATGAGTATATACATCCTCAAAGAAAACATTCTTATGATTATGGATTATATCCATAAATAGTTCAATTTATGTTAAGTGTTTTATAAGTATGGGATTATGTATTTTGATTCATAAACTGATCTAGTTTATGCCATTGTTTAGAAATGGCGCCTAGTGGAAGAAATGGAAACCGTATCAATGCACGCACTCCATGTAGAGATTGCCCTCCTGCTCAAGATAATTATAGTGGGGCTGGTGATGCAACTGGTGCCGATCAGCTAATCACCATACTGGGACAACTTACTCAGGTTATGAATAATAACCTTACCCGTATGGAGCACCCTGATCCGCAGCGTGGAGGATCAATGTTAGATCGATTCATGAGGCAACAACCACCAACGTTCAATGGGAGTACAAATCCCTTAGTAGCTGAGCAATGGATAAATTCCCTAGAGAAAATATTTCAGGCTTTGGGGAGCAGTGAAAGGGAAAAAGTTATCATGGCAGTTTACCGCCTCACTCGAGATGCTGATCAATGGTGGTCATTGATTCAAAATACGAAGGAAGATGTTGAAGTATCAAATATGGAATGGAGGGAGTTCAAAGATCTGTTTTTAGAAAAATACTTCCCTCGCGACCATCGAGCAGATATGGAAAGGCAATTTCTGAGTCTGAGACAAAAGGAGGATGAGAATGTCACAAAGTATGAGGCTAACTTTACAAGGTTAGCGAGGTACGCTGGTGATTATATTCGTAACCCAAGAAGTAAGATTGATCGTTTCTTTGATGGGTTAAAACCATTTCTCCGTCGAGCGTTAGTCTCACAATCCTTTTCATCGTACGAAGACATTGTCTCATGTGCTATCAAGACCGAAAAGGAATTCTCTAAGTCTTATGACTTTAAAGCAAAGCAAGAGAAGAAGAGACCTGCTGATCAATCTGGGAATGGAAATAAGGGGAAGAAGGGAAAGGTTGAATATCCATCTTGTGGTAAATGCGGGAAGAAATACCCTGGTACTTGCTTGAAGGGAATGGGAGTCTGTTACAAGTGTGGTGAAAAAGGCCACCAAGCTCATGATTGCAAGGGGAAGAAGGAAGCTACCAACGTTCAGTGCTACAATTGCAGGGAGATGGGGCATTATGCAAATGCATGTCCTAAGCGTCAGGAGAACTTACCTCAGAAAAGGCCAAGGGATCAAGGCCAGGCTTATGCTATCACTACTGCAGAGGTAGAAGCTCCAAAAGATGTGGTGGCAGGTAATTTAATGGTTTCCTCAAGTTTAGCAAATGCGTTATTTGATTCTGGATCATCGCATTGTTTCATATCTTCCCAGTTTGCTAAGAAAATTAGATATTTCCAATTTGATTTAATAAGGGAGTTGTCAGTTAAAACTCCTAAGGGAAGTATCGTTGCAACAAAGTTTTGTGAATCAGTCCCCATTAGAGCACATAAATTTTCTTTATCTGCTGATCTCATCGTCATACCTATGATTGAGTTTGATATAATCCTCGGTATGGACTGGCTTTCGGACTATGATGCGAAGATTTATTGTAAGAATAAAGAGGTTACGATTCTTGATGATAATGATAAGGAACACCTTATTTTTAGAGCAGAATCGTCACCACCTAATTCTTATTTAGATCCACCCCCAGTAGCTCAACTTAATTCAATTATTGGGGAGGAAGAGAATGAAATAACTGTCGGTGAGGAAAGGAATGTTCAAATAGAGGATGTACCTGTTGTGAAAGAATTTGTAGACGTATTTCCAGAAGATTTACCTGGACATCCTCCAGAACGAGAAGTTGAGTTTTCCATTGATTTGATTCCTGGATCAAGGCCTATATCGAAGATCTCTTATAGAATGGCCACTGTAGAGTTAGTCGAACTAAAGAAACAACTAGAGGAATTGAGTAATAAGGGATTTATTCGCCCTAGTGTTTCTCCATGGGGAGCCCCTGTTCTTTTTGTTAAAAAGAAAGATGGATCTATGAGGTTATGTATCGACTACAGGGAGATCAATGCTATAACGATAAATAACAAGTATCCCCTACCTCGTATTGATGATTTATTTGACCAACTGCATGGAGCTCAATACTTTTCAAAGATTTACCTTCGATCTGGATACCATCATTTGTGTGTGAAGAAGGAAGACATTCCGAAAACAGCATTTCGAACCAGGTACGGGCATTACGAGTTTACTGTAATGCCGTTTGGATTGACTAATGCACCCTCTGTATTCATGGATCTAATGAATAGAGTTTTCAAGGAGTATCTCGATGAATTTGTGGTGGTATTTATTGATGATATCTTGGTATACTCCAAAACCTACGAAGATCATGAAAATCACTTGCGCATTATCTTGAAGACTCTGAGGAGGCATGAATTATATGGGAAGTTTAGCAAGTGTGAATTCTGGCTTCAGGAGATTTCTTTTCTTGGCCATATTGTCTCTAAAGATGGAATCTCAGTTGATCCTTCTAAGACCAAGGCAATCCAAGAATGGCCAGCACATACGAGTATAACTGAGGTACGTAGTTTTATTGGTTTGGCAGGTTATTATCGACGTTTCGTCCAGAATTTTGCCCGATTGGCTAACCCATTAACGAAGCTCACACGTAAAGGGGTTAAATTTGTTTGGACAAAAGAGTGTGAAGAATGTTTCGAAGAACTGAAGAGAAGATTAGTCAATGCTCATATATTGACTCTACCATCGGGGAATGATGGGTTCGTTATTTATAGTGATGCATCGAAGAAAGGACTTGGCTGTGTCCTTATGCAGAATGATAGAGTTATTGCCTATGCATCACGACAGTTGAAAATTCATGAACAAAACTATCCTACTGATGATCTCGAGTTAGCAGCTGTGATCTTTGCTTTGAAGATATGGAGACACTACCTCTATGGTGAAAAATGTGAGATTTATACTGATCACAAGAGTTTGAAGTATATTTTCTCACAAAAAGAACTCAACATGAGGCAAAGGAGATGGCTTGAATTACTCAAGGATTATGATTGTACGATACACTACCACCCGGGGAAGGCAAACAAGGTGGCAAATGCTTTGAGTAGAAAAGACCATGGAGTTTTGAACAATATGAGAATTAAAAGGGATCCAATTTTCATGGATCTAGTGAAGATGGACATGGGAATAACCAGGGAAGGTGAAACATCAATGCTTTTTCAAATGGTTGCCAAACCATCTTTACTAGAAAGGATTAAGAGTTCTCAGGCCGATGATGAAGAATTACAAAAGAAGATTAAAGCTGTGAGTGATGGGAGATTAAGAGACTTTGTGTATGAAGATGGAATTTTGAAATTCGGGAAGAGACTTTGTGTTCCGGATTTACCTGATCTAAAAAGGGAATTGCTGGATGATGCTCATAGTTCCAATTTCTCTATACACCCTGGGAGCACCAAAATGTATAGAGATTTGAAGGAACATTTTTGGTGGGACAACATGAAGAGGGAGATTGCTGATTTTGTGTCAAGATGTATGGTTTGTCAACAAGTGAAAGCTGGAAGGCAACAGCCTGGAGGAGTCATGCAACCTCTTCCCATACCGGAGTGGAAATGGGACAATATTACGATGGACTTTGTCATGGGGCTACCAAAGACTCCTAGAAGGAACGATGCAATATGGGTTATTGTTGATCGTCTTACCAAGTCAGAACATTTTCTTGCTATAAGAGAAGATCTACCCCTGGAACGTCTAGCAAGACTATATATTAATGAAGTTGTGAGACTTCATGGAGTACCCCTATCAATTGTTTCTGATCGTGATCCTCGTTTTACTTCAAGGTTTTGGAAAAGTCTTCAGAAATCCCTGGATACTGAACTTCATTTGAGCACTGCTTACCACCCTCAGACAGATGGACAATCAGAACGGACTATTCAAACCCTAGAAGACATGTTGAGATCTTGCTCACTTGACTTTCAGGGTATGTGGGATCAATATTTACCACTGGTAGAATTTTCCTATAATAATAGCTTCTATTCGAGTATTCAGATGGCACCATATGAAGCGTTATACGGAAAGAGATGTCGTACACCAACCTGTTGGGATGACGTTGGTGAAAGAAAACTTGTAGGCCCAGAACTGGTGGAGGAAACGGTGGAAAAGGTGAAAGTAATCCAAAATCACATCAAAGCAGCTCAAAGTAGGCAGAAGAGCTATGCCGATAATCGAAGGAAGGATTTGGAATTTCAAGTCAGTGATCATGTTTTCATAAAGGTATCTCCGTGGAAGGGAGTCATACGTTTTGGTAAGAAAGGTAAATTGAGTCCCAGGTACATCGGACCTTTCGAAATTCTAGAACGAATTGGGGCTGTAGCTTACCGATTGGCAATGCCGCCAAGTCTCTCCAAAGTTCACGATGTGTTCCACGTATCTCTGTTGAGGAAATACATGCCGGACCCAACGCATGTACTCACCTATGAGGAATTAGAACTGGAACCCGATCTTTCCTATTGTGAAGATCCCGTCAGGATTCTTGATACAAGAGAACAAGTACTGAGAAACCGGACGACGCGTCTGGTAAAAGTTTTGTGGAGAAATCATAAGATGGAAGAGGCAACGTGGGAACCCGAGGAACTTATGATGAAGAACCACCCGAGTCTTTTTATGCAGTAATACCCTAGAAATTGCAAGGACGCAATTATTTGAAGGAGGGGAGAATGTAACACCCCAAGCTTCTACGGTACGCTTCCCTTCGAATAATGCGATAGCGTGTGTTGTACGCAACCTCGAGTTCTAACACACACCACAACTAATTAAACTAGCCGTTGTGAATAGTAATACCTACTTTTTGAAATTATATATATTTTATATTTCAAAATGGACTTCATTTTTGGATTCGGAATATCAAAATTAGCCTAGGGTGAAATTTTGGTACATTTCGGATAACTTTCATATTTTGATGAATAGTGAAAATTACTAAATTTTAATTAAAAACAACTTTTTTAATCAAAATAATTAATAGTGATAAATTATGAATTGGAGTGGTTTTAAAGTATATTTAGAATATATTTTTACATTTTAATATAATGTTGGTCATTGGACATAATTTTACAATTAAACTGAACATAAACAAGTGTCAATCTTTTGATAGTTATTATCTCTTAAAAACACGCTTTTTGTTTTGACAGCGGGAATTAATTTTAAATTAATTTCTGCCACTTCCGTGTTTAGAATTTAGGAAAATGGATTCCATATTTGGAATCAGGATGTTCAAATTGTGTAAATAGGTAACTTTTATTTTTAGACATTTTGAATAATTACTGCGGTAAATATTTTATTTACCATGGTTAAGGGTAAATCCGGTAAATAAGGGTTAAAAAATAATATTATAATAATACTAAATTACCCTAAAACGTGTCTTAACCCTATTGGTTGATACATGGTCGACCATGGTCATCTTTGTGTCAATTTTGGGACCCCATGGATCCACTTGTAAGTGATAATGACACTTTATTTTAATTAAGTTAAAATGAATACAAAAATGACACAAGCATATATCTTTTAGAAAAACAATTGTTACATAGGGTTATATATGTTGGATTTTAGATTATAAATATTCATTAGAAATCTAAAAAAATTTCCCACATAATGATATTTTATTTATAATTTTTAGACATTAAATAAGTTATTTTAGTTATGACACAATGATGATGCAGTAATTACTATAATAGTGAAAAATTAAAATAATTGATATTATAAATACCAAAAAAAAATATAATATGAAACTTTTAATGAATTAAACTAATTTTCTAGGATAATATGATATATTAGGATTGATTTAATTGACTTTGTTCGAAGTAATCAATCTGTTATGAGTTTCACAAAAATCAACTATTGAATAGTGTCAAAATTGACATAAAAGAGTTTTTAAAACAAATATTATATTATTAATTGATATTAAATTCCTAAAAATCTAAGGTTCGGCCAAGAGACTTATATAAGGATAGGTTCATTATTAATGGACCACTTGGGGGTCGCTTGGATGTATATAGTAAGTTTATTAACCATATTATATAAAAATACAAAGAGACATTGTAAAAGTGAAACTAATTAACTTAGAGTTAATACTTAAAGATAAGGTTAATATAAGTACCCAAACCTGTCTAAATTCTATTGGTTGAGTAGTTTTCGACCTATCCCCACCTTAACCTTTGAATAATCAACTTTGGAGCCATTAGAAACCGAATATGAATTTATTATAAATTAATATTTCTAGCTTTTCCAAAGGTGCCCCTCACCCCTCTTATAAAAGGGCACTCCTCCTTCTCATTTCTTCACACCTTCAAAGCCTTTTGTCTCGGACAAACTCTACCCAAATACTCTCCCAACATCCCTCACTACAACCTAGAGGCCTTAGTTTGATCAGAAAGCCAACCTAAGGAGCCCTTTTGATCAAATCAAAAGGAAGAACCCGAAGAAGAGGTAATGATTTCACCACCCTTCTCCAAGTTCATTTCTTCTTCCACTTATTCTTCCTTTGTTCTTACCATTCTAAAATAATAACTCCAGTATCTCACATATACTGTGATGTTATTATAAATATGGTACAATCATATTCAGTATTCTATCCACCCTTTGAATAACATGTCACCATACGTGCGTACGTACGGCTTACCGTCTCCACGTCGTGGTGTAATTGTTATTCAATATAATATTATTTGGATGGGTATAATAATGATGTGTAACTCATGAAAATAATAAATATAACATGTTAATGATTCTGTATATATGATATACCATCCATTTATATATTATTTGAATATCAAAAGAATGATATTGTCGCTCGTGCGTACGTACGGACTACCGTCTCCACGAACGCGATGAGATTCATTCTCCATCGTATCCATTCAAGTATAATTATAATTTGATGATTTAAAAATGATGTTTAAGGACTGGATATCATTCTGGATATGAATAAGATACAACAACCATGGCTTATGTAACAAAACATATAAAAGAAAATGAGTAAGTTAACTCCCGAAACGACGATAATTCTAAGATATTATTAACAAATCAATGTTAAAAGATCATATATGGTATCATATTAATATATATGATTCTTGTATAATTTAATAACAACTATTTCACTATTATACAGGAGGTTAACCTACCCCAACCAAGGAAAAGTACAAGGTAAGGGTTATTTCACAATCTCTTCATTATCCGAGGTTGTATTATACGTAATAATCTACTGGGATCTCTTTATCATCCACATCCATGTTTCTTCGAAATGTATTTCAAAACATTTTTACTATTTACAAGAATATGGGTTAAAGTCATTTATACCCTTGTTTGAATTTTTATAAGAGGTTTATAAAGGAATCTTTCCGTCGTTTTCAAAACAAGGTCCTTTTTAAACTTTTCGACAGAATTGAGGTAAGAATGTTTTTTTTAACTTATACGGCGGGTGCGGTTATTTTCCGCCATTATAAAATTGTCGAAGCTTTCCTTACAAGCTTATAATAATATTTTCAAAGAAAATGTTTTATTTTATATGGATCTTAAATGATTTCAAAATAAAAAGAGATATTTCTCTAAAAAGTGTTTTGATTTCATCTATGTCAACATCCTTTAATGGATTTTACGCTTATTTGAAGTTGGTTTATTGTAATACAAAACTTCTATATTGTATTGAAGGTTTTGTGATATGTTTGACTGTGGATGTGCTATTTTATACCATTCATAGTTTATGGTGAAACTATTGACATTTTGTATGCTAGTTTTAATCCGAATGTTTATGTTATATTTCAAACTTTTCTTCAGATGAATGTGCTAAACAAGTATGTTCCGGGTTGGGGACCGGTAAAAGTAAGCCCTCCAGGTTGGGGACTGGTAAAAGTAAGCCCTCCAGGTTGGGGACTGGTTAAAGTAAGCCCTCCAGGTTAGGGACTGGTAAAAGTAAGCCCTCCGGTTTGGTCTCCGGTTATTAGAGGTACTCCGGGTTGGTGTCCGGTTATTAGAGGCACTCCGGGTTGGTGTCCGGTTATTAGAGGCACTCCGGGTTGGGTTCCCATTAGAAGTAACCCCTAGGTCTTGGGATGAGGCCTAGACAATGAAATTAACGTTTGACATTATGCATTCCAACATTATGAAAGTGGTTATTGATTTTTCATGTGATTATTCGATTAGTAGAATATCCATGTGAACAAGTAAATGGCATTTTGTTCATTTTACTTTTGCCATACTATGTTGAAGTTCAAGTTTAAAAGGCTTTTGTTTTAGTAATTCATTGCCTTAAATGTTTATGCTTATTTTGAATGTTCCGCTATATTGTTATCCTTACTGGGCATTTGAGCTCACCCTTTTTCTATGTTTTATTTTTCCCAGGAAGTGAAGATGTAAGTTATGAATGACCTGCAGGGATATTATGAGGGGATTATAGTGTGGATTTTGGAACATAATGTTGTTGTAGTAGTTTTTTCATTTTATGATGTAATGTAAAACTTATGAATATATCTAGTGTTTCCAAGGCTACTAAACCAATCGGTCTTTCGAGATTTGATCTTTCTTGTGATCATGCCAATGTTATGTAATTAATGCACCGACTCTGGGTAACTGGGGTCAGGGCGTTACACACACAGCTACATCCGACAAAAAGGTAAACGGTGGGTACTTCAAAAATTTGCAGAAACACTTATTTTTCTAAAAATAACGAAAAAAGTAAAAAACATATCTGAAAAGAATATATGGGTTCTTACAAGCTTCTATCCTTAAATATATTCATCCCTGAATATCCCTAGTAAGGCGGCATAGAATAATAATCCTCGAAAATTTCTGGCTATTGTGATCGTACATCCGCCTCCCTCTCCCAAGTCTCCTTATGTACTTGCTCGTCCTTCCACAACACTTGTACAAGAGGAGCACTCCAACCACGAATAACATTCATACATCGATCAAATATTTGTATAGGATGCTCGTCAAATGAGGCTTCCACCTCTAACTCATCCTCCTAGAGTGGTAAAACATGAGCTGAGTCTGAGAAGTGACGTCGAAGCTGAGAAAAGTGGAATACGTCATGCATAGCCTGACACCTCTAAGGTAACTGAAATAGATAGGAAACCGGCCCAACTCTCTCTAATACCTCAAATGGTCTGATTACCTTGGTGAAATCTTACCATGTCTCCTAATCCTCCTGTGTCCCAACTTCGGTGCGACATGCAGGAAAACCTGATCTCTGACCTCGAACTCCATAGGTCATCTCTGTCGATCAGCATAAGACTTCTGTTGAGACTGTGCAATATCCATCCTCATATGAATCAATTATATCTGATCCGTGGTCTCTTGGAAAAGATGAGGTACAATTATAGCTTCCTCTCCTACCTCCAGCCAACATAAGGGTGATCGGCATGTCCTACCGTACAAAGCCACATAAGGTTCCATCTAAATAGTTGCTTGAAAACTGTTCTTTTTTGAAAACTCAAGTATAGGTATGTGCTTCTCCCATGAACCTCCAAAATTCAGGACGCATGTGCGAATCATGTCCTCAAGCACGTTAATCATATGCGAAGATTGGCCATTTGTCTGGGGAATGTATGTCGTACTTAGAAGTACATGTGTACCCAAATACTTCTGTAATATCTTCCAGACCATAGAAGTAAAATGGGCATCTCTGTCACAAACAATAGAGTGTGTAACCCCATTTAAACATACAATCTCTCAAATGTACAACCTTGCCAAAACATTAACACTAATTGTCTCCCTGATTGGAAAGAATTGAAAAACCATCGTGAGTCTGTCAATGAAAACCCACACTATATTGATCCCTCAAGGCGACCTCAGTAAACCTGTCACAAAATCAATCACTCCATCATTCTACATCCACTCAGGAATGGGAAACTAGAGCAAAATCCCTGCTGGTTACTGATGCTCCACCCTCTCTTACTGACAGGTGGAACACCTCATGATGAAAATAGAAACATCTCTCCTCATAAATGGTCACCAATACTAATAGTTTAGATCATGATACATCATCATGACAACAGGCTGAACTATCCAAATTGTGGAATGATAGTCTTGCATCAGCTCCTCACATATGTCTACTGGCACTCATACGTGCCCATGATGATGCAAGATCTCATCCTCGCCTATGGTTCATCCTGGAAGATGGTGGTCTTCTGAAAAACTTTCTCATAGGACCAGGACTTCGGAATCTGATAGCTGCCTCATTCGTACAAGATTAAGTTGAGTCGAGGTAACAACTACAGAAGAAAGAAAATTCTACCCCAGCAAGTTGTGAACCTCAAGATGCATCTGAGAGAATAGATATATAAGCTGCAACTCACTACTGGCCTCATGAACTGCATGTATTTGAGTCCTCTTGCTTAATTCATTAGCCACATTGTTGCCCTTCCCAAGAGTTTATGAAAGGTAAAAGTCAAAGGATTGAAGGTACTCAAAAAAAACTTTTCTCTCTAGAATTCATATTGCACTGAGTAAATATATAGTTAAGACTCTTGTGGTCGTTGAAAATGCCAAAATGCTCTCCCAGAAGATAATGTCTCCAACAACGTAAAGCATAAAAAACTTCAGCCAGCTCGATTTCATACATTAGGTAGTTCCTCTCATGTGGCCTCAACTGCCAAGACTCATATTCCACTAAAACATCTACCTGCATAACCACTACTCACAGCCAAATACCTGATGCATCATAGAAAACACTATAGCTCTTTCCCACCTCTAGAAATACTAGTATCGGTGCTAAATATACATCCCTTTCATCTCATAAATGGATGTATCCCAAGAATCTAACCACAATAACCTTTCACCATTCTTAGCCAGGCCCGTCAGTGGTGTTTCTAGGCATGAAAATTCCTTTATGAAATGTTTATAGTAACCCTCCAGCCCTAGAAAACATTATTCCTCAATTTCCTTCATTGGATTCTCCTAGGAAACTACTGCTCTAACTTTCTCTGGGTCTACTGATACTCCTATATCTGAGAAAACATTACCCACAAAGTGAATCTGGCCCATTCAAAAGTAGCATTTTGAGAGCATAACATATAATTGATGCTCTCTGAGTGCACTCAAAATGATCTCAAGATGTGTGGCATGGTCATGTCGAGAGTGAGATTACACCAAGATATCATCCATGACGACTAACACAAAAGAATCCAAGAATGGATGGAACACTCGGTTCATCAACGCCATGAAAACTGTAGGCACGTTCGTGAGACTGAATGGCATAACCACAAACTCGTATAGACCATACCTACTTAAAAATGTAGTAAGGGGCATATATAGTGGTATAACATGCAAATGATGGTAACTGGATCTCATGAAAACCATTGAGAACACCAGGACCCCTCGAAGTTGATCAAAGAGATCATCAATCCTCGAAGAGTGGTATTGGTTCTTGAATGCCAACTGGATCAAATTATGATAATCCACACAATGTCTTAGGGTACTGTCTACCATATTCGAATAAAGTACAGGTGATCCCCAAGGAGAAGTACTAGGTACAATGAAACCCTTGGCCTGAAACTCTTCCAACTACCTCTTGAGCTCCTGTAACTCTGGTGTGGCTATTATATAAAGAGGAATGGAAAACTTGTTCACTCCTGGAACAAGATCAATAGAAAATACCACCTCTCAATCCGGTGGTAAAACCTGGAAAGTCTTCAAGAAAGACATCCTTAAAACAATCCACCACCGAATAAAAGTCCATCTTTGAAGTCCCTTGGTCGTCCCGCTAAAGACAATAAATCTTGGCGGTATCTCATCCTAACGAATGGTACGCGGGTCCCTCCCTTCACACCTAGACATCCCATTAACCCTTGTGAAGAAATGATATGTCATATGGTGATGGGGAACTCACCATACATCGATAGAAATTGACAACTACTTGTAATGAAACTAACCAGTCCATTCTGAGAATGAAATCATAGAATGTCATATCTAGGACATAAAGGTCCCATAAGAAGTGACACCCACCTTCATTTAGAGGGCACTCCTTGCACTGTCGTACACTAGTCGTTCAAGTCCACAACATAGTTTCTAGCATCAAGATATCATCTAATGAAAAGTGAAAGAGTCCATGACTCCCCACAATGGAAATAGATGTAAAAAATTGGGAATCCCATGTATAGAAAAGAGTAAAAGATAAAACTAAGGCAACTAGGATTGTACCTCTATCTATTGAGGGTACAAGATCCTACTCCTCTTGGGTCTACTCCACCGCATAATTATGGCCTGCACCACAGCCTTGTGACCCTTCCTGTCCACACCGAGGTGATCCACCTTATTGTTGCTGAAATCCAAGAAACATGAAACCACGACCACGACCTACGCCTCGGCCTGAATGGCTGGAAGAACTCTAGTTCTCTAACTGATGAGACACTGGTGGTGTTGCGCTAGAATGTGGAGTCATAGAAGAACCCTTATCACCATATTCTTGTTAGATGAACAGACATAAGCTCTAATGATGGCCTATCTCACTGCATGATCGTCACTCCACTGGGTCCCTAGGTCAATGTGGCCTGGTATGACTGCTCATCCCGCATTTGTAGAACACCACATGGCTACCATAAGAAGTGTACATCCTCCTCAGATCTCTACACATATACTCCCTATGGTGCTTCCATATGTTAATAAGATGGATACCAACTCCGAATGTCAAACCGCCCTGGCTCGCCACACCAGAATCCCTCGGATTGTGTTTTAGGAAATGCATCTGGTTGACTATAGAAGTGTTGGAAGTCAACATAATTATGTTCACCTGTGGTAAGATGTCGTGCCTGAGACCATCCACAAACTTTCTTTCCAGAAATAATACATCACCCCCTGGTATAGGAGTGAAGCATTGAAGCTTTGTGAAGTGAGAAGAATACTCCATAACAAAAAATGTTCCCTACTCCATACTCATGAACTCTCAGGCTCGATCAGCCCTTAAGGTATCTGGGTAGAAGTATTAAAAGAAGCCATGTAGGAACTCATCCCATGCCATAACCTGCAAGCATCCCTTCTGTGATATCACATCCCACCATCTCTTGGAAGAATCCTGAATCATATACTTAGCAAGCTTTTCCCACCTCTTTAGTGGCATCTCCAGATTTTCAATGATTGTCAGCATGGCTTTTATCCATGAATCTACAACCTGGGGTCCTCTATCCCCTAAGAAAGAGGGAGGATGTTGCTGCTGAAATACCTACGTCCATTCTTCCACTGAAGGGACATGATGCAGTAATCCTCAGAAGGTCTGCATAAACCTCACAAATCCCTCTCAGAATTTTAAGTCAATACATGTGTTCGTAATGACAGTTGGTCCCAATACTAGCACAACAATATGATCTTCTGGTAGTCCTTGATCAGCCATATTTGCTGTCTGATCGCTACCCTATAACTGGTAGACACCCGGAGGATGTCTCGGTGGCATGATTCGGCAAGTTCAAATACACACCCTAGATCAAAATTAACAAGAGATGAAACTTAGAAGTGTGATATTGAAACCAGAGGAAGAAATAATTCACATGTTTTTTTTTCAAAATATAGATACACAATGTGTATAATGACTATACGGGGTGTTACCTTAATGCTTCACTTGTGCATGTAATTTTTCCAAACCTGGTCATGTATCACCCCATACACAAGATGTGTTGTCCTAACACACTGCATGTACTAGAATCATCGTCCCCTGCCAAAGTTCTTCTACATGGTTATGCCACACAGTTCTCTAAGAACAAGTCTACATGGTGTGTTAGTGCCAGAAATGACATGTACTAGAAGAACATTACAAACTTGTGTTGTTAGTCACATGGCCGGTAACACGGCTCACTCTACATTGCATGTTTGTTCCAGACACAGCGTGTACTAGAATGGTTTCACTAACCCATGTTGTTATCTGCATGGACGAATAATTGGGTTACACTACACGGCATGTTCAAGGTTGACATAGTGTGTATAACATAAGAATTCATCCCTCTATGTTGTTAGTCACACAGGTCGACATAAGGTCAATACAACACAGTGTGTACAACTGGTACACGACATGTTTCACCCAATGATTTATCAACCCCGTGTCTCTACCCACACATTTAGTGACACAGTTAGAGACTACACGGCATGTACATATAGTATACAACATTTAATCAAGAAAAAAATTCCTTCCCGAACAGAAGGACACATGGGGGTATTCATAATTACAGGACGTGCATTCTGGGTTCTACTGGATAGTAATCCTCAAAAAAACATTTAATCCCAAAAAAAACACTGAAACAAGCATAAAATTGTAAAATTCTGATCTGTGAGGGCCCATACTCCCCACGAATCATTGTTTGGCATCTCATATAGGTCATATTCAAGGATAACAGCATAATGATCCACCATATTCTGATCCATCAGGGCCAATAACACCTCCAAAAACAAAGTTTGTCTTTCATCCAGAAAAACATAATACATCCAATACATTATCAAAACATAGGTATTATATCAAGACATCTAACGCAAAATAATGAATATCTATCATAACCTCTATCACAACAACATGTAATCACAAATTCACCCTAAATGGCCAGGTAATAATGCATGACATGTGATTTCTTACAAGTTCCTATATGATGCCTGAGATGGAATACCCCCATATCATCTTGCAATAATATAAATATAACCCCAATAAAATAAACAATAACATAACAGAACACGTGAATCACCCAACGGTGAAATCAATCCAACTATAACATTGCAAATCTAGAAAAACTGCAATAACAATGTAAATTTGATTTTCCACGTACAAAATTTATCTACTATCAGTCACATCATATAACCAAGTACATATTCATTCCTATCCCTGGATATAGGCTCCATATAGTAAGTCAAGAAAAAAATAATTCCTTTTTTACTACTTTGTAAGGTCCTAGTTCAAGAAGACAACCAGAGGTGCCCGGTACCCGGTTGGTCACATGGCCTCAAGAGCATTTCCCTGAAAGCTAGAGACTAAAGACTAGAAACGAGGTCCTTGGGTATGATAGTGGGGAAACTATTCCCTAATTGGAAGAGTAAAAAAGCAGAAGAAAAATATATAGAAATAGTAGAATCAATGAAATATGCAATAGGTAAACATCAGAAGTAATAAACAACTGGAGCGTGTGCACAGACACACACAAACACACTTATATTTATATATAAAATTCATATAACATATGTCTAGGAAGCTTCCATACAAGTCACAATGCTGTAATACAATACTAAACCCATGTATAATAGAAAACAGATAAAATTCTCTATAGCATCGCAAGCATCAGCTTGGTCACATGCTCCCCAGCTCCGCAGCAATAATGTACATGAAGTAGAAGTGTGATTTCCATTATCTATACCTGCAGAAAAATAATCGTTTTGGGCCCAAAAGCATGTCCCAAAAAGGGTTTGATAATAAATCATAGTAGGAAACCACCCAAAGATCTGTGACTAATAGTTAGTGAATATATATGTCTATAAATAATAAAAATGATGTAGTAAAAAAAGAAGTACTCAATTGTAAACAATCCTACAGTTTCAAATGCATTCAATTATCAGATATGAAGTAAGCTTCTAATCATAAGTAGGGAAGACCTTGGGAAGTACTCACAGACTAACCCCTTTGGCCCATCCAAAACAAATACAAGAAACCCCCTGGAAAGTAAACATAGTCTAACCCCACTTGTTCAGCTTTTTCACAGACTCTCTTAGGATGCACTCACCATCAATTCCCCATATAGACTCTTATCAATACCCAAAATGTTCTCTAGGGAAGAACTCAACATCCAATTCCTCCTATGGCCTGTATTGAGGAACATTAGACACTCGGTGGAAGCACTTATGTCCATTCCCCTATGGTCTCACATCATAACAGTAAACATACACTCTGTAGAGGCCCTCATCGTCCATTCTACATATAGTCTACTACATCATGTTCTCACGACCCTGTGTAATTCAATCGAGCATAGAGATATAAAATTTCAAAATTATACATTAGGAACTACTTGGCTAAACTAGGTTCAAAATTACAACATGTAAAAATAATAATATCAGTCCATCCTTTCAACACTAGGAATGGAAAGCAAGCATACTAACTGTCTAAGAAAGACCAATGGTTCATATACAATACAAGAAAGAAAAATACATTCATAGCATTGAATTTAACATTATTCACATTCAATTGACCTCTACTCAAGAATATAAAAGATAATAATCCAATAACATTGTTAAAACCATAGACATCCAATACCCCGATCAATGGTATTGGGAACTTTTTCGGATATAACTCAAAGACTATCTACAGAAAGGCACAAACCACCTACCTCGGCATTGTATAATTTATATACTTTGGTTGTTGGCCCCTGGATCAACCTATAACATGCTATATCTAAAAAAATATAAAAAATTCAACCAAGGATAACTCGCAAAATAAGAGAAATAAGGAAATGAGGTTCAAGAAGAAGATATAACTCACTGATGCGATTCAAATGAAACCGATAGAGTTTGATTCAGAGAACAGATGCTCGATCGGGGGATTAAGGAATGATCGGTGACATACAGACTCTCTTAGTTGAAGAAGGTGAAGAAGAATACGCTTCTTCCAAATAGATGCGACCCCAGTTTGATTAATGAAAAAAATTTCATGGCGTGTACTTTAGAAGTACACGGAGTGTGCATTCCCTTAACGAATCCCACATAAGGAGATCTCCAAGTCACCACACATGGCTGTGTTCTTGGCTGTTACATGGCTTTCCCATGGCTACATTCCGCAAAAGAGTACCATTATTGTACATATAAGTACATGGTGTGTACATCAAAAATTTCTTGAAACTACTCTTTTTATAAAAAAACACTAGAAAAGAGAAACATATATCTGAAAAGAAGATTCAGGTTCTTACATATGTCATTGAAGAGAGAATTAATCAATGGGGTTACCATGATTGTAAAATGTTAGTATATATAAGACAATAAGAAAAAAAGCATAAATTTACATATTTTCATTAAACCTTTATCCATGAATATCATGGATTGTTATGTATCAATTTAACCAGATAAATTAAACTGAGTTACAAAATCTTATACATCATGACCATAATTGTGGCGCATTTCATTCATCTCATATATAATAAAATTATATCAATTATCTATTTTATTTAAAGAATATAGGAATAATATTTTATACATATACGATTTTCATTATCCTTTTAATGTTGTATTTAATTACTCCATCGGTTTTGTCTAAGTTTGGGGTTTTGAGGATGATCAGTAAATAATATCTAAATGGTATCATTTTGTTGAATAGAGAAAAGAGTTTTCAATATCCAATGATATAAAAAATTATAAAAAAAATTTAAATTTCTCTTATTTTCATGTAAATTTTATACATTAAAATACATCCTTTAATTATTTTGATGGAAAATAAATTTTTTTTAAATCATTGTGATGGGATTTCATATATACATAACTGTAATTTCCTATTATTGTATCATATTAGCAAATGATGGTTTGTTTTATTTTAACTTTCAAGAATGAAAATAATATAATAACTATAATATCATTTCAATAAATACACATAAATAACACATCCATGTGTTTTGGTAAAAAAATTATAATAGTACTTCACGATGAATTAGTTCTCCATACCCAAGAACTATGCTATCATTTCCCCAAGAATAGTAAGGTAATGGTTATAAGATATATTAATATTTAAAAATAAGGAATATTTAATGAATATAATTTATAAATATTAAACACATCATATAAATAATTTTTTATAGGTGATTATAGTATATGTGTTGCATCTATTCGTGAGATTATAGTTATCCATTAATTTGAACAATTGTTTGGTTACCACTTTGATCGAAGAAAATATTCATATATGGTTTTCCAAAAAACATTTCTTGTAAAATTTTAATCAATTTTAGTGGATTTAGATAATATTTTTTTTCAGAAAATCTTGTATTTTTAATATTTTACAAATATAGTTATTTTTAATAGAAGGGAAAAATGGTTTTAGATTAATAAATGAATGTTTATTTTAAGTTTTTATTTATGTATTATTTTTTATACTGAATATTTTTTAGCATCATTTTCTCAATTCTTATAGGTGATTCCTTCAACCGAAATTTCAGTCCAAGCACTAATCCAATGCCACACACCATTAAGTCAGGCCAAGAGGGTCTACTGACCATACAGACCACTAGAAGATGCCAATTGTGCCAGAAAAACACAATAGATCTGTCTCATGCTTGAGTAACCCGCGTGGGGTTAATAATTAGGTTCAGAGTGGGAATTATTTCCCATGTAGCCTAGAAGTTTGGCTCCACAAAAATTGTGGGTTTATCTGTGTCTGAGAGCCCACCTATGTAAAGGATTTAGGCCAATAGTTTCTTGTTCTTTGTTTATAATAAAAAACCTACCCGAGCCCCGTTTTTTTGTGGGATGTGATATTTAGAGTTATATTTCATCATTCTCCCAACATAATGATGTTCCTTTTGATTATTCATTCTTGCACTCATACATATGATTTTTGACATAATATACCATCCATTACCTCCATTCGTGCTTCAACCATCACATGTCACAACTAGAACTCTTGAGAACCCCCATGGCTACCTGTAGAGAGATCAAGATCAGGCTGCACATCCGCATCTACCATCGTGGATGATTTCAAGAAACTCTCTAAATACTCATGATGCAATTTTGAGTCATTATATAGTCAATGTCAAAGTAAAAATGAAAGATTAGCATCACTACCACCATGACACTACCATCTTTTTACATCAACATATTTAAGACCCACTTCCCATAAAAGCCACATCTACACTAACCATGCACATTGTTCACATGAGGAGGTGCCCAAGCTAGATCTCGAGTCCACCACATTGTTCAAACCACCTGAGATCATTGGGATGTTTCCCATTTCAATGAATAAATATCACAAGACTAGAGGATATAATAGAGTTATATTTTAAGAATATTGTGAACTTATCCACAAAAGGTGGCCAAGGGCCTCACCCAAAATATATGAAGAAGTCAACCCACTTCTTTAAGGGGGGAGTTTAAAACCATAACCAATGGGATCAAGAAGCCCCACTACATGGATATTTCTTTATTTTATATCCTTATATTTTTCTTCTATCAATTGTTTCTCTGTATTGTTATTTTAATTATAATTTAAATTTATTTCTATTTAATAAACTATGTATTTTATTTCTTCATCCAATTGTATTTTATGCACCCATGAATTATTATACATCTTATTATAATACATATTATTTTCCATATTTTTTAATTTTTTTTCTTTATATATTTACATTATTTTATGTGTTTTCTGATTCTATTTTTAAATAAATTATTATCACTTTCTCTCTTATTTCTCAACATTATATTAATTTTATTTTATTATCCTTCTGAATTTTTTAAACTTCATATTATCATCTCTATCTATCAACTAATGTGATCTCTTACCCTCATCAATTAGAGATAAATGCAAGGCTTCTGCTATGAGATGTCAGGTTCTTCGTGCATTATTTAAAAAGTATATGTTTAATTTGTGGTAGATGTGAGTATAATTCGTAGAGGTGGTGATTCCCTCGTAACATGAAAGTAAAAAAAATCTACCCATTGTTTTATTTCATTTCTATTTATCCAATTTATTATCTCTTTAGATGAATGATTTGACAAAAAAAATGGACGGTATGAAATTGGATACATTAAGTTCATGGAAGACGTCACAATTCTTATTGAGGTGTTTCACCAGCCTATATTAGATGAGAAGGTAAAATTTATATTTATTCAGGCATTGAGGCATTCAAATTTTATCAATAAATACACAATAATTTATCATGATATTACTGATTGTATTATCAAACTAGAAATTAAAATCATAATGCATAATTATGATTGAACTGAAAACCAAACCTAGGACCACGTTCTTTCTTTAATATTTAATTTAATTAAAATTTCATGTTCATACATGTTTTTATATACATTCTTCTTGTCCATTAATTATTTTAGAAAATAAAAAAATAAAATTTTCATTGTATTTATAAAATAATTAAAACAACTAAATGAAGAAGTATAGGTGAATTATTGTATGTTAACTAATGAGAAAGAACTTCATGTGATAGGTCCTCAATCTGTCACTATGCTAAACAAGGAAAATAATTTGATTTTTTAATTCCCTATAATAGGTATTTGTCAAACCCGTTGTCGTTTCTAGGGAGCTAATCATCACCTTACATATATATTTATATTGTAATAAAAGATAGTTTTTAATTACATAAAAAGTATAAATAAATAAATTTACATGATATATCTAATCATATATTCTTTATCATTGAATTATTACTCACATGTGAAATATCTAGAACAAGAATATTGAAATAGTGATATAATTGATCAGGTACAAAGGATTTCTAAAAATTTCGATGAATTGAGAAATAAAATAGAATCATCATTTGATTGTGTTCATACATTAATAAAATACATGAATCTGAGCTACATATTGAAGATCAAAATGATTGGGATATCATATGAATGGAGTGTGAAGAAAAAATTTATCCACTCAAGCAATTGAAAATATCACTATTATAGTAATAAATCAACCAAGTGGTTGAATTAGAAAAGAAAAGATAGTGGTTCTTGACTACAAACCTCCATCCACTGAGATCCAACATCTAGAGGAACTCACTACTAAGAAAGATATTGAACCAAAACAAATTAAAGGATTTGATAATATTCCAAACTATATTTCATATGAAATTATTAAATCCCAATTGAGTATTTATTAAAATAATTTTTTATGTTTATATTTTGTCAATAATTGTCATTCCTCAGGGTGAGATGATGAAACACATGATCATGTAGATGAACTCAAAGCGGTCCCAAATTTTGATGAACTATAATTTGAGTAATCCCATAATAAAGTCCCAGAAAACTACCATGAGGAAATCAAGAAAGAATATGATCATTTAGAAAGTGTAGATTTTCATATTAATAATTCTAATTTAAAAATTTTCTATGTAATAATACCTTCTTGAATTCTATTTGATCATTAAATCCATGTAGGTTTTTTAGATCCATCAATATAAAAGAGAGAGGGAATTTGATTTTAAGCAACCAATATAGAGGAAGACCAATAAATCATCATATCCCCACCATGTATGCAATACCTAGTTGTGAAGTGGGAGGATAGACAATACTATGTCCATGTACCTTTCCTTTACACCAACAAAGAAGATGTTGATGATGGTAAAAACCCCATGTGGGGTTTCAAAACCAATAAGATTCATCCATCAACTATATTTGGATAATATCTGGCACTTCCCACTAAGGGATTTTAAAATCTAGGTCCCACATGGGGGATAATACAGAGACTTATCCTTCAATTTTATTTATATGAATTCACATTTTAATTCATTTACTAGTATTAGACCATCATGAAACCCATTCCACCTTTTTCTAGTTAAATTAATTTCTTCTAATGCTTAATTGATTAATATTTTATAGGTTCTTGTTGGATGATAGAAGTAGTAATTTCTCATAATTTCATTATAAATGTTTTAAAAAAATATTTGGGTCTTTTTTGAGTCCACTAAATCTCACGGCGCGTAATTCTGAGACCCATAGTTCCTAGAATGATCCATAGATGTTTTTTGAGATTTTATTAGCACACGTAAGAAAATTTCCCAATAATGTGGAATAAATCTTAAAAAGTTTATAGGATTTGAAATCTAAGGGCACTGTTGTGTTCAATAAGGCGGGGTTACCCTAGGCGTGACTTATGTTTTGTTGGCACGTTCCTCTCGTGAGAAAACCGTGAAATGGAAAAACCATAAATAAAATAATTAAATAAAGATATTTTATTTTTCAAATCCTTTAAAATATCAAATGGTGTCTTGAATTAAAAATTTGAGACCACCACGGAACTCGTGATGGTATTATTTCTTCTGGAAGATACAAACATTGGCCGGAACGAGACACCAGTTAATGTTATTTTTTATCCATAAATAAAATAATTAAGTGACCAATATCTTATTGTAAATCGAAAACTTCTAAACGGTAACTCGGATATGAAATGTGATTGTTGATTCCATTGTTGTGTGTTCTCCTTAGGCATATCCTAACCTCGACCGGAACGGGTTGATGGTTATCATTAATAATTTTTTGATCTTTTTTTAGGTATGTTTAGTAAACGGGTGAGCGATGTTTTCTAACATTTGAACCCGTTCCTGGAAAAAAATCTGAGGGCACCATTGAATCCAAAATTCTGGGATTCAGTTATGGTATACATTACATTGAATACATTCGGTTTGGAGAAAATGTTTCATTTTGGTACATTTTAAAAGAAAATAAATAAAATAATTTTGTATTTTCTTTTCTTTTATATCCTCCAACGGACAAGAGGTGTGTGGGGAAAGCGATGTGTCAAGTGAATAAATGGCTTGACCTTCCAATCCTAAATAACAACATCATTGGGGAATTAAGGAGGTTCATAATATATGAGGCCCCATTAATTATTCACGTCATTACATACCCTCCCCCTATACAATATATATAGAGTTTGGGGGGTACCGGCATAGCTTCTCCAAGTAATGAAGTGCTGAAGGAGCGTCATGACGCCAGATCCTTAGAAAATGGAGCTGATCGCAGCGAGAGGTGATGGGTGACACCGAACCATGAACCAAATGGAGTTATACGAGAAACATAGTTGGGAGCCTATTGTGGGAACGGAGAACACGACTGGCCTCCATGTAAGGAAATTCTCCAAATGGTTTTCAATGTTGGGGGTTTATTCATTTAAACATTTTAAATAATTTTATCTTTCCCTTTCTTGAATAATATGAAGAACACAGACCAAATAACTAATGGGATGATCCTCAATTCATACATTTTTTGTGGGAAGTTGTTGTGGGGTATCTTTGTAGGCTTTTGATTGTTGTTAATTATATTTATTATTAAACCCTTAATCCATCTCATGTCAACGAACTAACACGGAGGCTGTGGGACTAATGAAACCATCCTGAATCCTCCACTATCTTGCTATCCATGCGCCTCTATATACGATTGATAGTGCGGAAACACATACCGGCTATGTTGGGAATAGATAATCGACGCAAACCGCAAGAGGAGGCCATGGCACAAAGCCTAGGTGTTGATCAGAGCAGTCGGCACTGGCCGATCGCAAATGGGGTGTGGTGCACCGTCGCATGCTACTGGTGAGGAGAGGGCCACGGCTCATCAGCCATGGTGGATAGAGGAGGATCTTGAGGATTTGATCGACCACAAAAGGAGGGGTTCCTGAACAAATGTTCCACTAGAGAGCTGGAGGTAGCATGACCAGTGCACCCATGGTATACAAGAAGTCGCGACCGAAATCATGACAGAGGCCAAACCCTCACCTCCAACGGGATCTGCGGTGACCGAGCGGCGCCCACGCTGTGCTGCCACGTTGAAAACTGAACAGCCTCTAGGCCGTTCGACTGTTTGGGAGACCGGGGGGTCACAACCCCCATGACAACTAGGGCAGACTCTTTACCAAGCCAGGATGCGCTCTTGCGAACCACCACCAGTGGCCCAGGCCTCCTGCACAACAAGCCACCACCAAGAGGTCTAGGTTTCTCCCCCTTGCAGGTCAGGCTGTCCCATTGTGGGTTGGGCCACCTTATCGAGCCTCCCCTTTTTGGGTTGGGATGCCCCTGAGGGCAGCCCATTTGCTATCTAGTCTACCCTGGCATGTTGTCCCTTTGCGGGTCAGGCGAGACCTCGACCCAGTGGGGCTGTCACACCCGATTTGTTTCGTCTTTGTTTTGATCTGGTCCATTGGAAATCTCGATCCTTTTCATGGGTATTTGGTGAGATGAATCTTGAGTTTTTATGTTTCATATATGTCTAATCACCCTAATTTGGATACCCATTTCTTTTTTAGACGTTTTTGAAGAAAGGGTGGTTACTTCATGATTTGGGCTAACCGTGATCCCATTTCAAATTTTAAAAACCAAATTTGTTTCTTTTGTAAATCATTTGTTTCTCAACCTTTTTCACCCATTACACTTCCCAATTGGACTATACTGATTCCTTAAAACGTTAAAACCCATTTTGGACCACATATAAATTCATAATCATGAAGAAATTGGGTTACTTATTTAGGTATTAGGCCATCCCATGGGCCTATATCCAGTTTTTTAAAAATAATTTTATTATTTTATATATAATTAAATATTTATGATATTTTGGTGATTCAACATCCCCCTAGAAACCAATAATCCTATAGTCAAAACCAAAATTGATTTACCCTTTTTGGTTCTCATATGTGTCACAGATTAGGTCTAATATTCTTAGTATATCACAAATCTCCCAGAATTGATAAGGTAAATAAATTTATACATAAATCATTAAATTCGTGATATTTTTTCCACAAATCTTCATTAAGCGCTTCTTATAAACCTTATAAGCCGCTCCAAGAAGTTTAAATTCATTCCCTTTTCTCTAGGGTTTTAGATCTAATGGAATACAAAGAGTTTCTAGTGGAAACGGTGAGATTTGTTTTCTTTTATCCTCCCTCTTCTCCCTCCATTCATTATTTCATGGTTTAATAATATCCCCTAGTCATGATCGACCTAGGGTTCTATTATCCCATGGTTTTTTATGGATTTTATATTCATTTATGTTTTTTAATCATACTTTTAGTGTTTATAAACCCACGACAGGTGATTTCGGGTGTGCGTTTCCGTTACGCCAAGGATTTGACGTAGGATATCCCTTACACAAACCTTTATCATTTAAGTTACATCATTATTATTCATTTATAAAGTTATTTATATGATATTTTCTACTGTGAAGCTTTGTTTCTAAAGGTTTGGTGTGAAAATTATGTTTTTTGACTTATTTTTTTAAAAATATAGTTGTTTTGGTATAAATGTGCACTCCTCTTATTTAATATATTATTCAATGAGGATTCGTAGTTGGTTTATGGTATTTTGAATATGTCTCACTATCTTAAATAATATTATGGCATGAAAATGTTTTATTAACCATTTTTAAGTGCTTAACACAAGTTTTTTTTAAATAATGCATGTCATGTGTTCGGTAAATTGCCTAGTTGGATTTTATGTGTCTACTAAAATTTAAAATAATTTGTTTTGATTTATAAATATATTTTCAGAGTTTAAGAAAATTATTATGTGATCCTTTTATGTATTAAAAATTTTTACTTTCTTTTACGAACAAATGGTTTTTTGTTGACAACATGATTTGGCCCGAGTTTCCAGAAAATGGGATGTTTCACATTCTTATAAAATGGTTGTGTTTCAAATATGTCACCTGAGTGTTTTAAATGATTTTATAAATGTGGTTTTATTGTTTAAATGGTTTGTACACACCTCATTAATAATATTGAACTGCATAACTTTGTCACATGTATGTTTTGAGAAAATGTTTAAAGGATCATTTGGCCTTTACTAAAAATGAAGAATGAGTGTTTTACATGTATATAACAAGTTGTGTCAACTGATATTGATTTATAGTCCATGAAATGATATTATTAAATGTTTTTAGGTCTGTCAAATAAGGTTTGGTATGGTTTTGATGTGTTTTTAAAATTGAAAGAGTGTTTTTGAATGAGTTTTATGTGCAAAGCCTCAATACACTCCTTGAAATAGTTTTACGAAAATATTTAGTGGTTTTTTAATTCGTGAATGAAATGAGAAGAACATTAGTGGGATGTTTGTTTTTTTATGGTTTGGGAATGGAATTTTTATGTGAAAAGTGTATTTGATAATATGTCTAACTTTAATGAGCACTAAAGGGAATCCTGGGTATCTATGTGGGCGGACGTGTGCTAGTATGCTAGTGATCCTGTGGGGTTTTTCCCATGTTTCACGTAGAAATTTTTACAATGAAAACACTAACTAAACTATGATGGTGATGATGTTGGGTGGACACTAGGTTATTTGTATGCTCCCTACTAGTGGCTTTTGTGCACGAGAATGGCTATTTATTATGGTTACATTCACTGAGATACAATGTACATGGGGCTCATTACAAACTATTACGTAGGGGTGTTCCCTTGACTAGTGCTCATTGGATATTTTGTACTCACTTTCAGAATATGTTGTGTTTGGTTGGTAAATTATGTAGTGTTTTTTATTTATTGAAAATTCTACATTCATTGGAGCTTCCCTCTTGAAAACTATTTTAATTTTGAAGTTTCACCTCTTTGAAAATATTGTTACTTGCATTGTGGTTTATTAATCATGCACGTTTATCTCTGATAATTATTATAGCATGGAACCTCATTTGAAAAAAGTACTTTTATATCTTGTATTTAAAACTATAAATTTATCTTTCTTTTCATTTAATGGATCTGCAATGGGAATAGAACATTGGGCTAACCTAATGAGTTTTAATACTCATCCTTATAGTATTCTTCAGTTTTTAGCCCTTGCGAAGGTTTCATCTTGAGATTGATCACCTTGGGAAACATGTCATCATTTTGCTGGAGAGTGACCAGAGGGGTCACATGGAGTTATTAGATTAACTGGTTTGGTTAGTTTCATTTTTGGTTTAGTTGTACTTTCAGTTTCTTGTACAAATAATATTTAGTTCAATTTTTATATAAATGTATTTTGGGTTGTCCATTTATTTCTGCTATTTGTTTGATTATTTATATATGGAAGAAAAAGTTCCATTGTGTACTCTATTAATTCCTTTGGTGCCTGTGACCATCCCGGAAGGATTGGGAACGCCTCTCGGGACTCGTCGCGGGCTAGCCTGAGTGACCGGTTCAGGGTTGACTCGGGCTGGTTCGTGACAAAATGGTATCAGAGGAGGTCGGCTCTTAGTAGAGCTTTCTTTATAGAGTGCCCTTGTTATTTTGGGGATGTCAAGGTAGATGGAGTATGATTTTTGGGACTTGAGGGGTAAGTGCAGGAAGAGTTTCACGAACTCTTTCTCATTCTAATCATCAGGTTTCCATGGGAAGTCTGGTTTTATTAGTGTCCTTTGATCTTGTTGATTGTTTGGTGTTGGGATATGATAAGGGGTGTCTGACTAATGTCTCCCATGAGCTCACAGGGCCTAGAAAGCCATGTGGAGCTGGGTAATGGTCCTAATAAGTCTCTATATGTTTCTGTTGTGTTTGACATATGGTCGCCAACCATATGGTCAAGTCACCCACACACACTAGTTCCTTTTTTTGTGTCTCTTGAACCTTTCTTGAATTCTGAATTTTTATTATAAAATTCATGTGTGAGAATTGTGGAAATTTTTTTGAAAGGAAGGATTAGATTTTGAAATGTGAAAATGAGGTTTTTCAAAAATTAAATATAAGAATGGTTTTGGAAGGTTCTGTTTTTGTGCAAAAAAAATGGAGGGAAGTGGAAATGATTTAACGGGATTGGATAATCCATAATCTAAAATTTTGGTTTGTTGGAATAAAATGTTTAGAAATTGTGAATCATTTTAAGGTGATTCTGGATCTTTGTTTCAAATTGGGAATTTTGGGATGTTAAAAAGTTTTTGAATCAGGTAAATTAGTTTTGGAAATTTGTTTTCATCGGTTGGTATTTTCCTAGAAAGGGTATTGGTCTCAATGGACCTCAGATTATGAAAATATAACATGTTGAATTTTAAAAAAATTGGGAAGGGGTTGTTTGGAGTGGCTTGGTTATTTTAAAAGATGTTACGAATATAAAGGAATGTGTTTTTAACAAAATTGTTCTTAATAAATTGTTGTTTTTTTGTAAAATATAAAAATGGTTTTTGACTTTGTGGTTGGTGTTCCTTTTGGAGGTAAATTGTTTTTGGAATGATGTTGTTTTGTTTTAGCCTTTGGTGTTTTCATGGGTGCTCACATGCATGGTTTTATTTATATCTGAAAGGATGGACTATATGGAATTGTGGTTGGGTGCCTGGTGTGGCATTTAAATGTACATATGGGTGAGACTTGATGAAACACCATTGGTGAATGTGTAAACCCACCATGTTAGTTTGTTTTTAAAAAGTGTTTTGAGTTGAAAAATTGTGGCCTTTTTTTAACCAATGGTTATGTGGCTTGATTTTCCTATGTCCTAGAAATGTTTTATATTCATTAATCTTCCTTGTGATATAGAAGTCGTACACTTGTTGTATCTTGAGATGAGATTTTGTTGGTGGCTCGGTTTTTGAGTAATGTTCATTGTGTTCCTTAAGATGTGTTTGATGTTGTGATGTGGCCATGTATAATTCTCCGTTGGAAATATTTCCTACTGGTCAACATAATTATTCATTTTAAATTTTAAATACACATCTTTGGATGATTACTCAACCTATTTGTTGGAATAGAGAGTTGTTCAGGACCGATTAAAAGTGCTTCTAGGTCGTGATAATTCATTTGGATGTAACAATTGTGCTCAGTGACGTTGATGTGTTTCGCCATATTCCTTATCCATTGTTCCCCTTGTTCAGATTATAATAGAATTTTGATATGTATATATTTGTTCCTATTTATATGAAGGTTTTTTTTGTGAGAAAGTGATTTTTTTGAGTGGTGTGATCTTTATCACCTGACTGTGGCGCAGTAGATGCTTCCAGAATCAGGGCTCCAACCATAGGCCTCGGAGTCAAACATTTCACGCAGTCAGGAAATCGACCGAGGATTGGAGTTCTCGATTAGGATCCAACCTCCTTTGTTTTGGTATGTTAGTTTCTATGTCAATTTTTTGGTTCGTCATTTCTATGAATTTACCTTTTTCGCAACAAGCATGGTGGACTTACCCCTCACACAATGTCTATGGTTATGCCTTCTTGGATGCGGGTTTTTAATCAATTTCCCTGTATGGACCACCTATGAAAATCAGGTGCTGCCTTGGTGTTACCTATTCTTAAGTGGATATTTTTTGGTAGTTTCTTTGTTTCTTTTATGGTTTCAATGGCTAAATTATTTGGTCCCCTTCCATATCATCCTCGAGTGGTGGGGGTCCAGATCTGTACTGAATGTGTTGGCCAAGATCTTGTTCCCTCCATTTTGGAGTGGGTGGTTTATATATTCATGTTGTAACCCTATTAACATGGTATTGTAGGTTTTTGTAGGAGTGTTTTGATGGGCTTGTGTGAGTGAGGCCCAATTTAAGTTCGTGATGAATTATTGTATGTTAGTTGCTAGTTGGTTTCTAATAGTTGGGAGACCCACCATGGGTCTCATGGATTTTCATCCTATGAAATTTTCTAGTGCTAGTTGTTTCTTAATGGTGGGGAGTCCATTATGGACACCCATGGAATATTTTGATTTTTTTGTGATCTTTGGTTTGGGTGATGGTTGGGTTCATTGGGAGAAGGCCCAACAATCGGGTTCTTGGCTTTGTTGTGGAGGTGGTGGATTGATATTTCCAATGATTTTCCAGAAGTGGTTCTGGGTGGTGTGTTTTTTTGAGCTAGAGGCTTAACATCCATTTATGTATGATGATATTTTATTTTTCGTGAGAGGCTGGATCATGTTGATAGGTAATCCTTAGGTGTTGATTTTTTAGCAGGGATGTGTTATGGCTTTCCGGTGGCGGAAAGCATTAATGGTGGGGAGAGTTGTCACACCCAGTTTTTTTGTCTTTATTTTGATCAGCTCCACTGGAAAACATGATCCTTTTCATGGGTATTTGGTGATATTAATCTTGAGTTTTGAAGTTTCATATATGTCTAATCACCCAAATTTGGGTTCCACATTGCTTGTTTAGGTTTTTTTTGAAGAAACGGTGGTTACTTCATGATTTGGGACAACTGTGAGCCCATTTCCAATTTTAAAAACAAAATTTTTTTCTTTTATAACTCATTTTTTTTCAACATGTTTTACCCATTAAACTTTCCACTTGTCCTATACTGATACTTCAAAACTTTTATACCCTTTTTGGACCCCATATAAATTCATAATCATGGTGAAATTGGGTTACTAATTTAGGAATTGGGCCATCCCATGGACCCATTTTGAGTTTTTAAAAAAATAATTTTAATATTTTATATATAATTAAATATTTCTTATTTTTCTGTGATTCTACCTCCCCATCGAATCCAATAACCCTATATTCACCCTCAAAATTGATTTACCCTATTTGGTTCTCATATGGGACGCGAAGTAGGGAAACTGTTCTCAGGATACCTCAAATCGCCCCGAATTGATAAGGTAAATAGTTTTATACATAACTCATTCAATTCATGATCTTTTTCCCACATATCTTCTTTACTGTGTTCTTCCGAAACTTTGGAGACTCTCCATGTAGTTTCATATTATTCCCTTTTATCTAGGGTTACAGATCTAATGGAATATGGAGAGTTTCTAGTGGAAATTGTGAGATTTCATCTACATTATCCTCCATCTTATTCCTCCTTTCATTATTTCATGGTTTTATAATCTCTCATCGTCATGATCAACCTAGGGTTCTATTATCCAATGTTTTTTGAGAAATTATATATTCATTTATGACTGGTCTTCATAGTTTTAGGGTTTCTAATCCCGTGATGGGTGATTTCGGGTGTGCATTTCTGTTACACCAAGGATTTGAGGTAGGATATACATTGAACAACCTTAATCATTTAAGTTTCATCATTTTAATTCTTTTATAACCTTATTTATATGATATTTTCTGCTTTCTATCTTTGGTTCTAATGGTTTGTTGTGCAAAATATGTTTTGTGACTTATTTTGGAAAAAAATATAGTTGTTTTGGTATAAATGTGCACTCCACTTATTTGAGAAATTATTGCATGAGCTTATATTGTTGGATTATGGTATTTTGAATATGTATCAGTTGATTGAATTGAATTATGGCATGAAAATGGTGTATTATCCGTTTTTAAGTGCATAACAGATGTTTTTTCAAAAGAGTGCATGCCATGTGTTCGGTAAATTTCCCGGTTGGATTTTATGTGTGTAATGCAATTTAAACTAATTTGTTTGGATTTATAAATATATTGGAAGAATGTAAGAAAATTATTTTTTGATCTTTTTATGGCATTAAAATTTGGATTTTCTTTTACAATCAAATAGTTTTTTGTTTACAACATGTTTTGGCCAGAGTTGCTAGAAAATGGTCTGTTTCACATTCATATAAAAATAGTTGTGTTTTAAATATGTCATGTGGGTGTTTTAAGGGAATTTATTAATATGGTTTTATTCTTTAAATGGTTCATACACAAATCCTTAATAATATTGAAATTCTTAACTTTGTCAAATTTTAGTTTTGATAAAATGTTTAAAGGCCCATTTGTCCTTTCCTAAAAATGAAGAATGAGTGTTTTACTTGTATATACCAGGTTGTGTCAAATAATATTGGTTTATGGTCCATGAAATGATTTTATTAAATGTTTTTAGGTCTTCCAAATATAATTTTTTGTGGTTTTTATGTGTTTTTATAATTGAAAGAGTGTTTCTGAATGAGTTTTATGTGAAAATCATCAATACACTCCTTGAAAATGTTTTATGAAAATATTTAGTGGTTTGTTGATTCATGAAAGAAATGTGAATAAAGTTTGTGTGATGTTTGTGTGTTTATGGTTTGGGAATGAAATTTTTATGTGAAATTTGTATTTGATAATATGTGTAACTTGATTGAGCACTAAAGGGAATCACGGGTATCTAGGTGGGAAGATTTGTCCTAGTATGCTAGTGATCCTGTGGGGTTTTCCCCTATTTCACGTAGCTAGTTTGACGATGACAACACTAACTAAAATATGATGATTATTTTGGTGGTGGACCACTAGGTTATGGGTATTCTCCCTACTAGTGTCATGTGTGCATGAGAATGAATATTTATTATAGTTACATTCCCCGAGATATGAGGTACCTGGGGCTCAAAACTAACTAGAACCTAGGGGTGTTCCTGTGACAAGTTCTCATTGGCTATTTTATACTCACTATCAACATACGGTGTGTGTGGTTGTTAAATTCAGTAGTGTGTTTTCTTTATTTAAATGTGTACATTCATTGAATCATCCCTCTTGAAAACTATTTTCATTTTGAAGTTGCACCTTTTTGAAAAAATTTTACTTGCATTGTTGTTTATTAAATATGAATGTTTTTGTCTGATAATTATTATAGCACAGAACCTCATTTGAAAAACATACATTTATATCTTGTATTTAAAACTAAAAATTTATGTTTCTTTTATTTTAAAGGATGTGCATTCGGAATAGAATATCAGGATAACATACTGAGCTCTAATATGCACGCCTATAGTCTTCTTCTATTTTTAGCCCTTGGGAGGTTTCAGCTCAAGTTTGATCACTTTCGGCGACATGGGATCATTTTGTTGGGGAGTGACCAGCGGGGTCACATAGAGTTAGTTGGTTAACTGGTTTGGTTAGTTGCATTTTTGGTATAGTGGTACTTTCAGTTTCTTTTACAAATAATGATCAGTTCAATTTTTATATAAATGTATTTTGGGCTGTCCATTTATTTCCGATGTTTGTTTGATTGTCTATATATGGGCGAAATCATTCCCTTATGTACTCTATTGAGGCCCTTGGTGCTTGTCTCTATCCCAGGAGGATCGGGAACGCCTCTTGGGACTTGTGACGGGCTAGCCTGGGTGACCGGTTCATGGTTGACTCGGGCAGGTTTGTGACAGGGCCCAGTCTGCTGCGGCCCAGGGCAGACCGGGGTGGGCCGAGTTGGTTCGACCCGGTCAGACCGGACTCAGGCCCATCTAGGCCGAAAAACACTTAATGGGAATTATCTCTTAAATCGAACATCTGATTAATGAAACGTATATGGCATTGGGATCCTTAAGACTAGGTGTTCCTTTTGAGATATTGTACATGAGTTTTGGGGAATATTTGGGTACAGGTGGGTTGGATCGAACATGAATCCAACTGAGCCTCCAGCACTGAAACGTTCATATCATGCAAATTGAGCATCCGAATGACAAATCGTTTGCATCTTTGGGACTCTATTGAAGAGACATATCTTTTTGGCATACTTTTTGGTGACATACAAGGATATCAAGATGTGGTGAGTGGATTGATGAGTGGTTATCCCAAGTAGACTATTTATGGAACCTTGCAGATGTATGAGACCGGAAGACTTATTGATGATGGCCCATTGGGAAGTGGCTCTCTGTGACACAAGATGCCCAATGTGGCGAGCATATCTATGAGACCCGAAAGAGCCACGATACTCGATAGGAAGAGTAACTCATTTCGTCCATGGAGGAAAGTGGCTCTATGAGACTCGGTAAGCCCATAGTGGTAAGCAGCTATTTGTAACTCGACATGCCCATAGTACCCATCATGGATGAGTACCACAGAAGTTCAAAGTTAGTGGGAAGCATCTCATTGTGACCTGACATGCCCATTGTACTCGATAGAGGAGGAGTTATCTAGAAACTGAGGAGTTTGACGATTTGATGATCCTTATTTGCTTGACCTAAAGCGATACCTGGGGTGAGATGTGTCATTTATCTTCGTCGTGATACATGTGTGGTCCTTTTACCTTCTTGGTGATATCTTCATGGAAATACATCTGTGGTACTTTTACCATCATAGTGTTACCTTTGTGATAATCTTCCCTCATTTATGAGGCGATTATATCTTGATTACATAGGTATATGAATGGGAATATACCTAAGTAGAGTTTTTGATGACTTCTTTCTTTGTGATTGAGGTCTTTCTTTGTGGTCCTTATTTTTTGGAACTGTGGGAGACCTTTTGGAGTCTCGAGGTCCCTATATTGTATTGTTATACTTACTTCTGCATGGGTTTTGCCCGCACCTTATTGTTTCTTGAGTAGAAAATGATCATCTAGATAGAGACATGACGAATCCAAGAGCAGGTGGTACATGGGGGAGATGAGAAGATGTCGAGTGGTGTGGAGATGATTTGTAACTACCCTTCAGGTAAGATCCTTGGTGGACGATCGAAGGGATATTTTTTACATGTCAGTCATATTTGTACCTTTCATTTATACTTTTACATTACAGATGGGCTTGTATTTATGGCCCCTTTACATTCAGCACTCTTTTCACTACATTAGTTACTTTGTGGCTACATCCTAGTTGGGTTATAGTCTGTGAGGTTTCTTCTTGTTCTTCTCTTGAATTGTGTGTCTATATAGGTGGAATACAAATTTCCATCCCATGTTAGGTAATATGCCTTTTGATGATTGTTGTCAGCCCCAGGCCTATGGATGGTGGGCTTGGGGTAGTCATGGCACGTGCCCTGGGAGACGGGTAATGACAAATTTGTATAAGAGAGGTATGTTATACATAAGAACTACGACTATAATAGTTTCTCTATGGAAACAGTGTTATGTGTTATGAGTGTGGTTTTCAGATTGGGGAATCTGGTGTTGGTGTGGCGTTCGATGAATCCATACCGAAAGACCCTGAATTTTGATATCTGACTCAGTACACAGAAACGCTAATTTCCTGTATATTTGAAGAGTTTTTCTTGTGATTTCATTTGATTAATCTCACTAGGTATAAACATAATGATCATGGTTCACCTATTCCTTATCAGGATGTCTCCATGTAGAAAACTAGCTAGCATTCCCGATAGAGTACTTGATGGAGGCCCACCAAGAAATTAGGCCTCAGTGCAGGGACCTCATATGGTGTGAACACCTTGGGGTGGTGTACTGGTAGCACCACCACCCATTGGGTAGCAGTTACCACCAGCTGCACTAGAAGATGGTGGACACTGACTAAGCACTTTACACGAGTTCCAACTGCAGAGGCCTCAGAGGATTCTAGGCAGGATACATTCCCAGGGAGTTGAGGACTGGATAAAGGCTATGGATAGTGTTTTCTACCTAGTTGAGACCACTAGAGAAGATGGTGATCTTAACTACTAGATTTTATCAATGTGTGACCATGAGTATGGTCTGATAGGTGGTGATGATTTTGGTACATGGATCGTTCGATGAGATGGTACCTTCAGGTAGTGTGCCAGCTATAACACTGCCCATTGGTTATCAGTTACAATCGGTGGTACTGGTTGAAAACACAAGCAGGATTAGTGCTTTACATGTGTTTCAACATCTGATACACCTCATGAGTTGAGGCTAGCCTAACTCACAGACGGCTAAGGACTGGCATGAGTAGGTGGATGAGTTTCCATCTCACCAGGGCACCATTCGATCAGATTATGGTCCTGGTAGAGAGCCTTCTATTTGGATCAATAGGAATTTGATAGGGTTTAGGTTACCCTGATCTTGCGAAGAGGTGACTTTTCTATGGAAGTTATTGAGAACATTTTTCAATGAAGGGGTCTCATGCAATAATGAGCTAAGGGATGAGTTTTCCCTAGATCATCTAAAGATTAATTAAGATGACAAATAGGATGTTCAGTATTCATCGTGGTGTACCGACCATCCCAGGTACTCAACAAATATAGTTTGGACAGTGCTTCTGTGATCGGACCTCCGAGCGAGGTGTGTTTAGGGAAATTCGATCCAGAACTATTCTTCAATGCATATTTACTTATATGAGGGTGTTAGAGAGATATTTTTTGGTTGAATGTTCGTTGTATGAGTGGATATTTACAGAGAATCGTAGTAGTGGGAAAGCAGAAAACTGGGCCTAGTATAAAATACTTAGGTGTGTAAAATATTTCTGGAAGAAGAAGTGATAGGTACAGAAAAATATGTAGGGAAACATAGGTGTATGTGGAGCTATGAGAGAAGCATGAGGTATTTTACATTTCAACATGTTATAACCACCACCGCAATGTGGTCCCCAAATCACTCTGTGAGGTAGAGGAAAAGGGAAGGGAGTAGCTAAATGCGGTCAAGGATTGTGACCAAAGGGAACCGGGAATGATTGGAGGTACAGCCTGTGTCTACTACTAGCTGCCATATTAAAAGACATAGGTACCAATAATTCCTTCTTACCATGAATCTTTTTGAAAACCTCGAGTTTTCGGGTAAACTGAAGACATGAACCTTTTTTCTAGAGACACTATTGAGAGGAGACTCATTAATGACACTTGAACTGATGGTGTGACTTGACCCTTAAGGTGAGAGTTTCGGTTGGAACATCTTGTTGGCAGTGTCGAGGACATACGTTGTTTGTTTGGGAATGGACTGGACATCCACAGTCCATACTCGGATTGACTAAATTAGGAAAAAAGGTTGTGGTTTAACTAAAATGTTGGAATGGGATTTTTCATGGTATGTGAAAATGGAATACCAAGAAGTACAGGATAAAATCATGCATAGGAGGGTGCAACCAATCACTCTTGAGTCGGCTAGCCTTACCCTCGTTGTAGCGGGTGTTTTGGGTATGTAGTTCCCATAAGGAGTGGTAGAGTGTGGGACATCTTTTTCAAAGAAGTTCCTAGGGTTAGCTCCCCGATAGGAGAGGGTCTTATGCTTTGGCTGGGTACTACCAGAAAATTGAACCAGACTTCACAAGGGTAGATACAGGCTGGTCATCATTGAAGAAGAACGGGGATCCTATCCTATGCATGGAGAAGATTGACTAGAGATTTTAGAAGGGGGATGTGGTAGAAGATGCACTCAACAAGAGGTCTGTTCTACAACTGTTGAGTGAGGCATTATAGCATCTAGTCACGCTGCAGATATCCATTCTAGATAAAGATGGAAAATCTCTCTTCAAATATATGACTGTCATCCCCCCCCCTCCAAATCTTCTGCATATTCGGTGGGGGACAACATGAGACATTGACTATGAGACCCGACATGCTCTGGTATCCTCATGATGGTATCCTGAAAGATTTAATGTTGGTGAAGATCACCCCAGCCTCTTCATATGATTCAACATGGTACCAGTGATGATTTGGAAGGAGGTGTTGAGGGGGATCCATACATCCCCTTTAACGGTACATCCTGGAGTCGAGAAAGATGTTCGGGGACCTCCGACATTAGTACTGATGGATAGGGATGAAGGAATTAGTGGAAGAGTTTGTATCAAGATTCCTCACTTGATATCATGTGGAAACTACTCAGAGCTGGCAGAAGTCTTAGGAAGACAAGAGGATGGAGACCATGTCTTCCTATGAGTATCACCTTGACTAGGTTTGTAGAGATTTGGCTGGGGAGACAAGTAATCTCTGAGGTTCATCAAACCGTTATAGGTTCTCAACATAGTGGGAAAGGTTTAATATCGTCTATCTCTTTCCCCACAGATGCACCGAGTGCATAATGTTTTCCACGCGTCATGGCTAAGGATATGCATGCATGATCCATTACACGTTAATGACTAGGGAGAGTTTAACTTTGATGATGGATTAACTTTTACGGAGTTCCCGATGGTGATAGTGTAATGACTGGAGCGAGTCCTTCATGGATGGTCGATCCCTCTGGTGTGAGTTTGGTGGCATCACGGCGAACTCCAAGAGAGGACATGGGAATGGGGGGCTCTAATTCGTGCTCAGTACCCTGTTTTTTTTGTTTTGTCATTGTTTTGGCTTTCGGGGACGTATATATCTACGGTGGAGAGAATGTAATGTCCAAGAATTTCAGTATAAATTTTTTTAAAATTATTTTGGATTTTTTCGAGACCGTGAAATCTGACAGCGCTTGATTCCGAGGCCCAGAGTTCCTGAAATGATCCATTGAAATTATGTTAATCATTAATTAGCACGCATAAGCTATTTTCCTAAAAAAGTGGAATAAATCGTAAACGGTTGCCCGAATAATAAATCTGAGGGCACTGTTGCGTTTAGGTTTTTGGGTTTACCCTAGGAGCGACAAATTATGATTAGTTGGCATCTTCCATCTGTGAGAAAACCCGAAAATGACATAACTGTAAATAAAATAATTAAAAAGATTTATATTATTTTTAAAAATATTATTACTCACGAATAGTGAATTGGAATAAAATTCTGAGATCACCGCGGAATATGTGAGGGTACACTCTCTTTTGGATGATTCTAACATTGGCTGGCACGGGCCATAAGTGAAAGTTAGTTTTTAGCCGTAAATAAAATAATTAAGTTAATTTTATTTTATTTTAAAATCCATAACATCTTAATGGAAACACGAATTTGAAATATAAGACTACCATTGAGTTTTTTGGGGAATTCTCTCCTTAGGAGGAACCTATCCATTACTATTGCAGTTTGAGGGTGAACATTAATAATTTATGGACTTTTTTTGGGTATGTTCAGTAAACGTGCGTGCCGAATTTTCTATCTCTTGAACTGGTTCTCAGATTACAAATCTAAGGACACCGTTGAATCCACGGTGCCATGATTCACTTAACGGAGACTTTAATCTGACCAAAGTAGGTCTGGAGAAAATGTTATGTTTTGTGACTTTTAAAATGAAATGAAATAAAACAATTTTATTTTATTATATTCATCTATATCCTCAAATGGACAAGAGGTGAGTGGGGCCAGTGATGTGTCAATACAATAAATGGCTTGACCTTCCAACCCTAAGTAACCACGTCATTGGGGAATTAGGAAGGTTATTAATTTATGAGCCCCCATTAATTCCCCACGTCATTCCTTACACTCCCCCTCCCCTATATACAAGAAGCTTTGGGGGAGGTACCGACATAGCTTCACTATGCATCGATGTGTTGAAGGAGTGTCGGGATACCAGACTCTTAGATGATGGAGCCAATCCCAGAAGGAGGTGATGGGTGACAATGAAGCACTCACCAAAGGGAAATGTATGAGTGGCGTTGGTGGGAACCTGTTGCAGGAATGAATAACACGGCCCACCTTCATGCATGGATGTTCTCCAACGGGTTTTAGAGATAGGGTGTTTATTCATTTTTTTCATATTAAATTATTTCCTCTTCCTCGTTCTTGAATAATACGAAGACTGATGACAAACCAACTAATGGGATGATCTATGATTATTTAGTTTTTTGCATTAGTTTGTTGTGTGTTATCATTGTAGGGTATTGATGATTGTTAATTCAATTGATTATTCAACACATTATCCCCATCATGTTTACGAGCTAACGTGGAGGGCGTGGTCCTAACGAACATGTCCCGAACCCAACCCTATCATGCAATACTTTCACCTCCATGGAATATAGCCAACACTTAAACACTGACTAGCTACATTAGGAATAGAAAGTTGATGCACGCCGCAAGAGGAGGCCACGTCACAAATACACGACAGTCATCGGAGCGGCCAACACTAGCTAGATGTGGAGGAGGTGTGCTGCTCCATCGCGCGATGCCAGGGAGGAGAGGGCCACGGCTCATCAACTACAGTGGAGGGAGGAGGTGGCATGTGCTTCGATCAGTTATTGAAGGAGGGTCGGAAGGACTAATGCGCCGCTGGCAAGTAGGAGGTGGCACGACCAACTAGCCACCGACAGACAACAAGTCGTGGCCGAAGCCATGGTGAGGGTCGAACCTTAACCTCCGGTGGGTTATGTGGTAATTGAGCGGCACCCAAGTGGCAGCGCAGCTTCACAAACCAAATAGCCTCTGGGTCGTTTGGGAGTTCGGGAGACAGGGGGTCACACCCCCACCCCGACCAGGGCAGACCCTTACCGGGTTGGGCTTCCCCCTGTGGGCCGCCGCCCAGTGGGTCGGGCCGCACCCCATTGTAGACGGGCCACCCTTGCGGGTCAATCCATTTTCAGGCCATCGTAGACCATAGCCTAGTGGGCCAAGCCTTCCACAGCCTAGCCCTGACTAAGACGGGCTAGGTCGGCCCGACCCGGTTGGACCAGGCTCGGGCCCCGAAACACATAAAGGGCCTTATCATCTAAATCGATGGTCCGAGTGAAGAACCGTCTACAGCGTTGGGATCCTTAAGATAAGGAGGTTCTTTTAAGATACTCAACTTTAGTTTTTCAATATGTCGGTGTACGACTGGGTTGGATAGAACATGAATTCAACCAAGCCCTCGGCACTAAAACTCCAGTGTCATGTAAATTGTGCATCAGAATGACAGGCTATATACGGTTTTGGTACTATCTTGTGGAGATAGATCTTTTGGAATACTCTGTGAAGACTTCCAGGGATATAAAGATATGGTGAGTGTCTTAAGGAGCAGTTCTCCCAAGAATACTACGTACGGAACTCTGCGGTTGGATGTGACCTGATGATTTCTTAACGAGGGCACAGTTGGAAGCAGCTATGTGTGACCCATCACATCCATAGTGGGGAGTGACACTGTGTGACCCAAGAAACCCATGTTACTCAACAAGAGGAGAACCTCCACTCGACCATGGTGGGAAGCAGATCTTTGTGACCCGGTAGGCCCACGTTGGGAAGAGATTTTGTGTAACCCTGCATGGACATGGTACCCATCATCGATGAGTACCATAATGGTTCAAGGTTATTGGGAGGTGGCTCTATATGACCTTAAAGGGCCACTGTACTCAATAAAGGATGAGTACTCTAGAAGACAAAGAGTTTAATGATTTAATGATCCTTCTATCCATGACCTAATGTGATACCCGGCGTGAGCTGAGTGATTTATCTTTGTGTTGATACCTGTGTGGTGATTTTACCTTCGTGGTGAAATCTTCGTGGTGATTCCTATGTGGTACTTTTAAATTCGTGATGTTACCTTTGTTATATTATTCCCGCATTTATGAGATGATTATATCATGATAACATAGGTATATGCATGTTTATATACCAAAGTAGAGTTGTTGTCTACTTCTTTTTTTGTGATTGAGGTCTTTCATTGTGGTCATTCCTTTGTGGAACTCTGGGAGACCTTCGGGGGTCTTGTGGTCCTTACTGAGTATTGTTGTACTCACCCCTACAATAGCTTCACCCGCACATTGTTGGGTCTTGTGCAGATGAAGGGCAACTTGGATGAGACTTGAGGGAGCCAGGACACGATAGTACACAGAGGATACAGGCTAGCGTGGAGTGGTGTGCAGACAGTTTGACCCTACCATTTTGGTAGGTTCCTCGGTTAATGATCCAAGAGCTCATTTTTACATTTTAATAATATTTGTACCTTTCAGTTGAACTTTTACTTTATAGTTGGGATTTTATTTAATACCCCTTTACTTCCAACACTATTTTCAATATAGCAGTTACATTGTGGATACATCCTTGTTTGTTCTAGTATGTATGGTTGCTTTTTGTTGCTCTATTTGACTATGTGTGTATACAGGTTGAAAAAGAAATTCCTTCCCGTTTTAGGCAATACATCTTTCAGGGCTAGTCGCCAGCCCCTGGCCTATAAAAGGTAGGCATGGGGTAATCACGACATGGGCCCTAGGGGACGAATATGTTGAGCAAGTGTTTTTTTCGATGATACATAATATTTTTATTAAAAAGGAGGTGATTGTTGAGAACAATACCCTATCTCTATGATGATTTTGATGTTCACATATACCCTTAATTCTTTTATGATGATTTTATTTTATAAGTATATTCCAATAATTTATTTTTTTTTGTTTCTGGAAGAAATACATATGTTCTTGATCAATGATATTTAATTAATAATGTATTCACATTAGCATGTTCTGAAAACAATGTTCATGCTCTGCATATTCGGGAATTTTTTATGCAAGTTCTGGAAACACTGTTCATATCCTATGTAGAGAAACATATCGTAAGGATGAAATGTGATGTATAATTTATGAGATATCAGAAAATTATGGTTTATGAACCATACGTTATCGGAAAAGTATAGAAGAGGAACCCTATGTTAGGAAGGAACCCTATGTTGGGGTTATCGAAAATTATGGAAGAATAACTGTACGTAAGTTTTAAATGTTACGTTTGTTTCTTAAAAGTATGGTTCATCAACCTTATTTTTGTAAACAATCTTACGTTTAATCAAAATTATGGATCATGTAACTTATGTGTAGGAGCTTATAAAAGTATAGAGAATTTTTCATATGTTTTATTATTGAGATGAAAATTATTGTTCACCAACCCTATGTTTTTTATCCATCTTCTATTCGAAGGCTGCGACATCAACCCTACATTTCTGTTCAACCTTACATTTGAAAGATCCATGCTTTACAGTTCAACCTTACATTTGGCGTCAGAGAATTAAAGATGATATTATTACGCAACGGTGTGAAAGCGGATTATTAGGCTAATTTGAAGCCTAATTTAATTCTAATTTTAAAGGGACACTTTGACTGATTCAAATCTATTTATCAATGATTAAATGGATCAATTTAAAAGGATCTTTTTACGCGTAATATTCATGGCTGTTATGACAACTCTGTTATTTTTATTTTTTTTGTCGTAAGTCAGAATGAGACATTAGTGGATCTAAATTTGCAGGAGAATTTTGCATCATTATTATATAGATGTCATATTTACACAGAGAATATATTGGAGTCTTTTTGAACAGCAACAACAAACATTCATAAAAACAAGAAAAACAGACACTATCAAAAACACAGATCAACAGATTCAAAGGATCGGCAAAGATCTATTTATTGAAGAAGAGGGAACAAGATTAAAGATTCACTCATTGTACATCAAATATCTACTATAAATCTACTACTGATGATGTAGAGAATTATATGTTTTATATCTACTTCAATAGGATCGACTCAGAATGACTCTTATTTGAAGATCATTATTTATGAAGGCTACAATCCAATTACTATCAATTGCATTCTGTTGCAATTGTGAAGAATAGCAGGAACATGTTTTTGAAGTAAAAATACCATTATTTTTTATTCATGAGTGATTTTCTTCATGTACTAAGCTATATTGGTTCTATGAGTGAACCAGAAGGGTTTTTTTGCCTTATATTTTCACGGTGTCTATTGCCTGTACTCAGTTGTGGAATGGTTTTTTGAAAAGAGGACTAGATAGTGAAAATCACCAAGCTCCAGGAGTAGAGAATTAGTAGAGTGGACTGGGGGCCTCATGTTACCTAAACCACTATACATTAGGTGTATGAGCTATTTAAATTTCCACTACATTATTTCATTTGATTAAAGTTAAAGGGTAGAATATGATCTTGCAAAGAATTTGTAAAATACACAATTCACCCCTCTTCTGTATATTTGGTATAATCCGATCCAACAGGGTCGTGACTGAAGTCCTAAATAATCATGGAGGAATTAATTATAATTTTCATGTAATAGGGAGTTCAATTTTATGTTTATGTTAAAACTGAATACATTTTTATCCACTAATAAGTTTCAGTATTGAAAATGAAATTTCCTATCTCATTCTTGAATTTATGTTTTAGATGAATTATCTAGGTGATATGAATTTCTTATGAATAATGAGACATCATGGTTTATATTTCAGTATTAATGAAATTGAATGAGTTAAATTAATATTTTAATAATTGAAGTGAATCATTGATATTAAAATGAGGGTGCATGATTTGAGAAAATTGGTCGATTCATGTAAATCAAATATTACAAAAAAAATTAATACATTGAATTTATATATTTCTTTTGAATTAAATTTTTCTTATCTATGACATTAGTGACCATCCAAAATCATTTGTTCTATTACAAGGAAGATTTCATGACAATGTAATTATTATTTAATTATTAAGAATATTTCATTTTTGATCCAAGGAATTGCCACCCTCTAAAACATTCTGTTAAACAAATCAAATAAATGACTGTAAAAAACACATTAAATTTTATTTATCTATCCTAGGAAGGAAAAATATCCTTAAATAAAACCATTAAATTAATCCATAGTCATCAAATAGATAGCATGAATGAAATTTTTAGGAATGATATATGTTTTAATCCATTTTTATACACTTCTACCATACCCTTAGTATTTTCATTATATTTTACTGTTTTCGTGTAGTGTTGAAAGGATTCATCATTGTAGAGATGGAATTAACTATAATTAGAATGTGTGGGGGTTGTAATTAAGTTAATATTTAATGTTTATTTGATCAATTAATTGTATTACTTATTGTTTTCTCCTCTATAAAAAATGATAACATGAAAAAAAATAAGAGAAAAAAATTAAAGTAATGGGTTGTGATTTAAAATAATAAAAAATCACTATCTTTAGATAGATAATTCATAACATGTGTGGTTATGTGGTGGGTCTGAGGTTCTTTATAAGAATAAAATAATAATAAAAAATATTTCTTTAAAATATAGAGAATAGAAGTGTATAAAAAAATTCCAGAGAATGCCCAAATCATTCATTAGTGTTTTTTTCGATCATGACATTTTCTGTAAGATTGGGAAGTGAGAGTTACTTCATTAAAGTTAATAAATCCATTGAAATTTAAATATTCATATCATTATATATAAATTTAAATATAATCATCATATTAGATCATTAGATTTTAAAAATAAATTCATACCCACATTAAACCCGTATAGTTTTTAATGACAATGAAAATTACACATTGATTAATTGTGTCTTTTTTCATTACAAATTAATGAAAGTATTTACATTACATTTCTATTTATAAGGATCACATTCTCTTGCTTTGTGCATAACACTACATAAATTATATTAGGATATATGATTGAATATATTTTAAAGTGATGCAATTATTGTATTGGAATGTTTAATAGTAACAACTTCTTAAACATGAATGGATGAGAATATAAGATCCATCATTTTGGAAAGGGGAAAAGAAAAAAACATTAGTTGATTGTTTTTTTGAATACCGATAATATAAATTGATTTTTTTCATTTAAATTAAAATTGAAGATTCTTTGATTTTATTAATTTGAAATATTATTTTTAATAATATTGGTACACTCTGAATTCTTGGTTCATATTTTTAGATGTTGAAAATTCATGGATTATGTGTGGGAAAATTGGGCACGCATGTATCTATCAAATTTTTTTTATAATTGTAAATGGTTATAAATGATTTTTTATCAAAATTAACATGGATTATAATAAATTTCAAAAAAATTAAATATTATAAAATAAGGGATGAAATTAGTTTAAGAGGAATAAAAAGATTTATTTTTTAATTTTCAATTTTATAAATTATTTTTTATTAATATTTTTTTCACTTAAATTATTTTAACCGATTTAGGAATTTACCTTTACAAAATATTAGGCCAGGATATAAGGAGGACCACATAAAATTTAGCTATCCCAAGGTGGATGACTATTCATAAATCCCTCCAGAGGGGCCGTCTTGAGCCCATAGTTCTTGGGGATAACTATTTTTAATGAGTAACCTATGGGGTCATGATATGGTAGAGGAGAGTGTTCTCAAACACTTGAGTGGATGTACGGTGAGGATTGACCATATATGTGTGTGGGTGTGTGGGATCCTAATTCATTGTGGACTTCATGCCACATGTTTTTGTGCTTCATCTTGTAATACAAAGCCTCTATGAGATATATTTTGATGTTGAATGATATATTTGAATTTTTTTCATATGTTTTGAAAAAAAAACCTTATTTTCTCTCGTGGTTCCTCTCTCCTCCACTTGAGTAGAAGATATTTTCCATAATCTATCATCTCCCGCAATCTATCTCATTATCATCCTTTTTTCACCACTATATATTTTGTAAATCACTCTGGATTCCATTGGGAGAGCTCTATCTCGAGTTTCAAAACAACTCCAACAACTATAGAAGACATTTATACCCTCTGATGGCAATAATGATGACATTTGGAGCCTTCATTCAGTCACTATTAATTCTAGATAATTTATAAACACCACTACAACCTTTTGGAACAACCTTATGGATGCCACCATATCACTAACACATCACCGAGATATGCATCCCATAAAATAAACATCTGCAAAAGCCATTAAAATCATACACATGAAGAAGAGGTCACACCCGAACCCGGGTCTGCACACTTTTTTTCACCATAGATCAACAAAATGGTTCCCATTTCAAAACATAGAATATCCTATGTCAATAGGAGATCATAAAAGGGAGATTTTGGATGATCGACAACATAGCCCCCAAATGTCGCTGAGGGCCTCTTCCGCAGTCTATAAATGGGGGGAAACCACAACATCAATGGGGGAGTCAACATCCACACTCATGCGGAGGGAGAATATGAATATCTCAAATACTTAATTATTTTTCTTCAAAATTTTTAATTCTATTTTAATTCATTTTAATTTAAATTTATTTCAACAGTAATTAAATTCTATTTTATTAATTTATGTCTTGAATTTTTAGTTTTCATCCGATTATTATTCATCCACTAATGATTCTTCTATTTATTATTATTATTTATGGGATTTTCCATTTATATTTTTTTATTATTCATTTAATAATTATTTTATTTTATTTTTTATATTATTCTAATTTCTGTTTTAATTTCTTCTCATGATGTCTCGTATTTTTCACCCTTATATATTTGTTATTTTATTCATATTCTTCGTATTTTATTCTCTTATTCATGTTTTATATCTCTATCCACAAATGGGTCCACTTGTTGTCGAAAATTACTGGCTGACCTGAGGCTTAGACCAGGGGTGGACAAGTTGATTATAAATTTTTCATAAGGATTATTTTGAAATTGTGATAGATGTGAGTAACATTAAGGGGTGTGAAAATTATCCTTCATAACAAACATATAAAATTTATTTATAAAATTTACTTTTATTTTTTTACATCTCTCAATTTTATTAGAACATTCTACAATGGAGTTGATCTAATGAATGGATGAAACAACGCGAGGGGGTGGGATTTAAATGTTTTAAGACATTTTAAAAAAAAATAATATCTAAAAAAAGGATAGTAATTTATGATTAGATTTGAAGATGGTATTATCAAACTAAAAATTCAATAAATAAAGGGTCAAAATAATTTATCCCGAAAGAAAACCTATGATTAATATCTTTCTTTTGTATTTCATTTTATTAGAATTTTATGATAGATTATGTTTGATTTTCTCTTATTCATGTAATTTCCTTATTTTAAAATAAAAAAATAATAATCTATAAGTGTTTTCATATATGATTAAAATTACAAAAACATTTGTTTTATGTTATTTAGATTATGTTTATGAAAAACATAGTACACTTCTCAAGTGAGACAACCCAAGTCATCCCTTATACATAGACTTGAATGATAATTTTCTATTATTACCTCCTAATATTTGCATTATTTATGGATAGTATATTAATATTATAACATTTATTTGTATTCTATATATATATATATACATTAATACATCATAATTCTTAACTATTATTTCTATGGTTTGATGGAATAAATTAAAAAGATGTTTGGTTATGAGAAAGACCACCTTTTCAGACTAACTATTTATAATTATACCTAACACCTCCTTAGATGGATTTATAACCCACTAAAATACTCTATGATGTGTTAAGGGAAGTGTGGTTGGTATTTTGGTAAGAATTTTAAAAACCATAAGGATTTTTAAATGTGTAAATTAATAGAGAGGGGTTTCCATTTATAAATGAGAGCAACTGGAATTTTTTCTCAATAACAAAAACAATTCAATAATAGGATTTCAATCTAAATTAAAGATCCTAAAAAACTAAAAAATAATTCTTTTATTCTTTTTAAAACCAAAAAACCTTTAAAATTAATAAATAATACTTTTTAACATGATATTATTTTTACATATTTATGTTAACCCTGGGAAAACTGATTTTATGCTTAACCCTGGAAATATATTTTTTTTATTTTCCTATTCATAATGTAAGAAAATTAAGTTGTAATTATTTTATCATATTAATAATGGTTATTCTGAATATTTCATCCATTTTACAAAATTATTTAACATATGTGGAAAAATACAATTTAACATTTAACACATAACCCATATAAAAAAATTTATTTCATTAATTTTTTTAAAGAATATGATAATCATATATTTACATTAAGAGTGATGATCATAATTATATGAATTTAAAGTCATAATAACATTAATATAATCTATAAATTTCGTTTAAATCAATTCCTATATGGTATTATTTAAATTAATTAAACTAGAACATATTTATGCACATAAAAATGATTTGGAAAAAAAATTAATGTTTCGGAATACAATTATTCCTTCATCTAGATCAGGAAAATAACTGAATACAATTAAATTAATTATATTATTATAAATTAAATATTTCAAATTTAACTTTCATACCAATTCCAAAATATATAGGGATATTTAAATTTCTTTGTTTAATGAAAAGAAATCATTGTTTTAGAAAATTCTAATATTACCACTACTTGCTAAAAATCATTCTCTAAAACAATTCTCCCTACATTAATAGTTATATTATGATTTTGAAATGATATAAAAATAATACTATAAAATATTAAAATTTCCAAAAAAATAAAATATTTGTTTAAAAAAAGAAATTAAAATATTTTATGAGGAAAAAATATTTTTGATGAAAAAAACAACTTTAATGAAATTTGAGTACTTATTATTTTGAATTATTAAATATATTTATGATACATAAAATATTTATATATATTTAACATAATATGGTTATTTTTATTCATGTTTCAATATTATAACATCATGTTTATAAAATTATTATTTAAATAATAATATTTTAATAATATATCAGGTCTAATTCAATATCACTGTAACATTTTATATATCCTGTTACACATAATGTTCCTTTTAAAAATATATTTAAAAATTTTTACACCCCCAATTAATATTTTATGTCCTTGTAATTTAATCTTTTTCTTATTTTTAGATTGTATTTTTTTTTTAAATTTACATAATGAAAATAATAATCAAATCATCCTCTTGATAGATAGAAACAAAAAACGTGGACATGGAAGAAAAGGGGAAATTCTTATTCATAGTGTTATAGAACATTGATCATCATAAATTGAATTATAAAGAGAATATTATAGACCAACAAACCAGAATTGTTCTATGATTTAAATGGTAATTGTTTCTTTAGATATGAAGTTAAAATGATAATACTATTTTTTTAAAAGACATTTTCCTATGTTAAGGTATTCTTTAACTGTTAAGATAGATAAATAAGGATAATATACTTACTTGATATATTTTTTATTTTATAAACACAATTTATTCCTTTAATGTGCATCAATAAACTTTCGCTACACATATTACTCATAGGAATGAACATGAAATATGTATTTTTATGCATGTATAATTAAAAATATCTTTTAACTGATAATAAGGTTCATAAAAGTGTAAAAATATATTCCTCCAATCATTATGAAAAAATTGTTAAAAAATTGAAATATATTACCAAAAATGAATATTTATATATTTATCTATAAAAATTAATAATAAAATCAATGTTTTAATATAAATAATTCCACAAATAAATTACCACATACCCCTTATATCCACAATATCCTCAACATGATTGATTTTTTATCATCAATTATTATCTCATACCCTTAGAGTTATATATTATATAAAAAATTAAAATTCTTCACAAATAATCCTTTATGATATAAATTAAGGTCATATATTTCTCAACATAATAAAATGTTTCCGAATATATCCTTAATCATCTGAATATCATGATAACTCAAAATAACATGATCCTATAAGATGTTTCAAAAATTGATCATAATAATTATCCACCAACCATATTGTTAAAAACTCATAATAACCACTACATCATGTATGGAAATGGTAAGCATTATATCTTTGTCACAATTCAGTTATGGGATCAATTCCCATGACCTATCTATGTTTCAAGGGTTATCACCCGATTTACATATTTCATTTTCAAAAAAATGAAAAAAATTGATAATCATAATCATAATCCATATAGGTCATATAATGTTCTCAATAATATGATGATCATCATAAAAATTCATTCAAAAAATTATTTAAAACTATATGGTTTTCACACCAACTCATCCTTTTACAAACATAAATCATGTTATAATTCGTTTAAGATATTTTATAGGGTGGACCATCAAATAGTTTTTTTATTTAATAGACTATGTCTTCTAGTCATTAAAACTTAAATTTCTTTGAAACACTATTTGTCTCTTATTTGAAGTGTTTTTAAATTCATCTATGTTCTAGTTGTTAAATGTAATTTGATATTTCTCATTTATGATAATCAAAAGGTGTCTATATTCCACTCCCATTAGGTAAGTCATATTTATATGGATATTACTTCTATTCAAATTATATTTATTTCTGGAATCATTTCTCGTATTATCCACCCTCAAATTAAATTTATTGAAAAAAGATGAACATTCTATAATACAAAATTAAAAAATTCTAAACCTATAAGGAATAACATATAAATGATAAAAACATCCTATCTTACGAGTTTCTAGATACCAGTATTGGTTATCAATTGTAAAATTTCTTATTTGTAATTATAATGTAAAAATATGATCATGTCATTCATAATAGTTTAGATTGTTTTTATGAATATCCAAAACAATTCTCTTCGGAGTCTCAAACCAAGTGTGTAAAATAGACCTTATTCATGCACTAAGAGACAATCGAGTCCCACTCAATACATAATTTTTATGATATTTCCCCTATTTAAAACTATGATAAATACAAATATATCTATACTATCTAAATACAGATATAATTTCTTGGAACCCACTGACATTATACTTTAATAAACTTCTATAACATTTTATTATACATTGAATTATAAATATATTTTTTATTGACTTATCCCTCGGGTTTTCATGAACGATTATTTATCCATGTTTCCCAAGATCCCGTAATCATTTTATCTAATACAAAATATAGTTTCTAATACATGTTACATATATTATTAGACGGATTTTGACTTAGAGATCCAATAATTATAACCCAAGGATCTTAATTTTCTAGGGTATTTGGAAGAATATGTACATATAACATGTGGAAAAAAATACACAACACTATTTTTTAATTTTCCTTAGTTGTCTACTAAAATTATTTGTCTTCGTAATACTATATAGGATAACCTATGTAATACATAAAATAATGGGGTTACCTAAAAATCCATGAAAGGAATAAACATATCAAAGATAAACTTAATATGATTCGATGGTATAACATAATAAAATTATATGGGAAGTACATGAGAAATAAAATGGAAGAATAACATAAGGAACATGGTATAATAATTTCATGGAATTTAATGTTTTTTTCAAAATCAGATAATATGTCATAAATATGAGTCATAGATAACTCTAAATCATATCTCATGGTGGAAAAAGGTAAACTATGGATTTGATTTACTCTCGTGTACCATACATGAATTCATATTTAAAAAAAGATTCAACCAATGAATTGGAGAATTATCTATGAACACCCATAAATAATATTAATTATTTTTGTGTCCCATATAATTTAAATTAAACGTAAGACATAAATTATTAAATTAGCATGGAATGAAAATGGGATTCATAATCTCTCCACATTTATGACTCGAAGGAAATTTTATAATCATGACATATGAGAGATAAAAATATTTCATGTATTAACCTTTAAATATAATGGATAATAATATTTTTATATATGTGAGAGAGATATATAAATAATATATCATAAATAAAAAACATTTATAGTTTAAATCACTGATGAAAAAAATTAAATTGACAAAATAAAATATTTCATGTGGAAAATATACATTTCACTTTGTTAATAAAATTTAGAAACTAAAAATTTATAATAAAATATAAAATACAATTTCTATGAAAATAATCCCTAAAACATGTAATAGATAAATAAATATTAGTTATGGTCATGACAGTAAGAAATTTTGGTTAGGATTTGAAACTAAAAAATATTTCTTTCATATTTTTTGTAAAATTATACAGGTTAATATTTCCGAAAATCAAACGATTGTTCCTTTTAATATATATTTTAAAAATTAAAAATAAATTATAAAAGAAATTTAAAATTCATACAATAATCGTGGATATTTTTTTTTAAATTAAACCCTAGAAAACATGGACATGGAAGAAAGAACATGTTCAACCGAAATAGGGAATGATATTTTCTTAATACATTTTCCTAATAATTTTAATTAAAATAGATTATAAATTTTTACTCATACCTAAAAATATCCTGAATAGAGAATGAAGGAGATAATTAAATAAATTTATTAGGAAATGATGATGTAAATTAATTCAATGGAAATGCAAGAAAAAACAATACAAAATAATGATAAGATTGTGAAATAAACCTATTCATAGTTGTTAAATTTTGAATCATAATCCCAATTAAATAAATTAAATAAAATGAAATGTTAAATACCAGTAATATAAATACATTAATGATTTAACATATCAATGAAAAATTATATAAAACAAATGGATAAAATAATCATGGAAAGAAAATTTCAATAAAAATCTCTTACAAAGATATAGTCAATGAAGTGAAAATTATCTAACGAATTTGGGATGTGTGTCAAATTTATGTCCCCATAAAAAATGAAATTAAAACATAAAATTTTCTATTATTATTACACGTATAATAATATAATGTTAAATAAAATTAATAACTAATTTATACCAATGAAATAAATTATGTTATAACTTCTCATATCTTAACTCTAGACATTAAATGTATGAACTTCGTCACATATATAATAAAGATATGTCAATATGTTAATTTAATATGAACATATTTCAATTTTATTAAATTATATGTAAATCATTTTATTTCATTTATTTTTATGATGACATTCGTTATATAGTCATGAATTTCTATATCTAGGGATTTCAGGATGTACGGTTTATAATTTCAAAATTTCATTGGTGTGTCGAAAGTGAAAAAGAGGTATAATATTTCCATAATATGAAGAATAGTAATAATGAAATAACAATCATTATTATATATATGTTATATGATTAATCATAATCAGGAGTTTATGGTTATGAAAATTGAATTTTGTTATAATCATGAGATGGTAGGTCTTACATACATCTGTGTAACATTTCTATTTTTAATTATCTTGATGGAAAATCGGTATATGTAATTTTAATATTCCATGTTTATCGTAATATCACAAATATAGTTATATTTAATTAATTAAACACACATATACCATTAATGTTATTCAATAATAATAAACAAATAAAATTGATTCATGTGGTGTAGGTGTTTGGATTTCACTTATAAGTGTGCATCAAGTACTTTTCTGCTTGGAATTTCGGAAGTGTGAAACCCTATAAAATAATATAGATTTATTTTTCATGAAGGAAAAATTCATATGATTGAGAATAATGGATTGGGTATGGAAATATAATGTATCCTTATAAACAATTTATTTATTCTATAATTATCATATGTAATTATCAAAGATAATTATATGAAACAAATAAGGACATACATAGTTATCAATACTATCCCACACAACTTTGAAGATAAAGGATTCATTTCAATACTACTATAGAGCCAACCACCCAGATATCATAAGAATACAAGGGTAGATGTATAGACCCATTTATAGAGAGTATATTAATTTCATGTGTCAGTATCCTAGTGGAGGAATGGTATGAAATAAGTGGGTGATTGTGATTGGTTAACTAAGATGTGAATGGACCCCATAATCACAAAAACACCCACTCATACCACATATATACTTGTAAACTGCAGGTATAATGTATGGTAGATCTGATATGGGACTATTTCTATGTATGACACTATTTATAAATGTTTAATGTTAAGTGAATAATCATAGTAATAATAAGTGATCTATTCAAGATGTTTAATGCACCTCTTGATTATCTTAAACCATTCATATATGACCACTTTTCTAGACATTGGTTTTTAATGTCAAAACCACAAACCATGATTTAATTTAATGCTGGATCATCTAATTATTTTTTAATTTATGAAAATTTGCAATTTATGAGTTTCATAAAATCATAAAAATTCTTTGTGAAGTACCATATATTGATGTAGTGAGATAAGTGGGTGTTTGGTTCACTATGAGTTTCATAATTACACCAAATTCCTCATATGAAAACAAATACAATGTGGGACTAAAACTAGTTCTCACACATTTAAAATTAGTCTAATAACAAAAATATGCATACTGAGGGTGACATATAGAATATGATAATAGTTGTTCATAGAAAATTTCTATGTGAACATATTGTAATGAAGAAGATGATTTTTGCGATGAATACATTATGGTCATATTGATAATCTAATGTGAGTGATTCAACATGTGGAAGTAGTTTCAATTACATTCCATGGGATCATTAGAAATCCCTACATAGCCAATTAATTCAATTTTGATTTTTTGTTCCATGTGAACAACCGTTCTTTGGGAGGATGATTTCATGGATGGAAGCAATAGTATATTCCATCAAATTAAAAACTATGTTTTGGTCATTTGGTATTGAATGAGTTTTAATTTGTAGGATAGAGAATAATTTTTATGACTACCTAAGGGAAAATAAATATTCCATGCATCTCTAACCCTCAATATCCTTTGTCAATAGGATGGAAATTAAGGAAGAGTGGATATTAATAACTTATTTTAAATAAGTGCATCGGTGTGGGGATATTTTTATTATTATAATATGGAATAAAGAAGAAAAGAGAGATTGGACTTTGTAGAAATAATTGGATGAAGGTAGGAGTATAGTCTCTATAAGACTAGGAATGGACCCATTATATAAGAATTAGTTTAGTAAATTTATATAATTTCAAAAAGATGATGGAAATTTTAAAAAAATCCAATGAATTCAATTTTCAATTTTATCCAATAATATTTTTTTCTATGTGAAATGTTCTAAAATCCTCATAAATTTTGTTCTATAAATCGTGATTTTATTAACACCCGTATAATGAGAAATTATGTTATAATGAAAGATAAATGATATGAAATCCCCACTGTCATTTCTAGTGTGATCAATTAATTTATTACCTATTTTATAGATATTCTATCACGTTATAAAGTCCTTGGAAGATATTCCAATGAGGATGATCAGATGATGAAGAATTATGTATACCTCCTATGTGGAGTGCTTAAAAGAATTCTCATATGTGTCCTTCCACATGGAAAAATTGTTCTGTAGATAAACCTATCATCTAAATCACAAAACCATTCATTCACACTAGTCCATAACATCGGGACTATGACCCTACTCCCACACTCAGGATTCGTTTCATGATTCGATCTCATAACACATGTTCACTCCCTTCAGAACCATCACTGAACGCCGCGAAAAATATTTAGTTGCATCACAAACATTCCAGGCCTGGTCGAGGATGTTTCGAATGCAACACATAGAATCCCACCTCCAATTCAATGTCATAATGATTTGGGATCCACTCCATGGTTCCAATAACATGGTTTTCCACATTACAATAATACCCATCAAAACATCTTAATCATAATTGGTTTATATAATCCTCAAGGTTCATGAAATATCGGAATCCTCCTAGGTTTAAGCCCCATCAAAGTATTCAATAACCATTGAGTGAAGATACATTTATTTTTACTCTTCAACTAAAAAACTCTATAGATAATAATATTATTCTATATATATTGGAATCCACCGATGTGTAATCCCTAAGAAACATCCTAACTGTTCCACACTCTATATGATCTATCTCTGATAAAATAAATCATAATCCTTGCCTTATTTTCTATTTTTTCAACTTTAATGAAAAATCAATATCCTCATGAAAAATATTTTTATAATACCTACTTTAAAATCTAATTGTACTCTTTTATAAAATGTGATAGATCATGTTTATGTCTCTTATTTATCACATCAATTATAACTCATTGTGGTCTTGTAAATATTCAACGATCATACAATAAGAATAGATAATATTCCTCCATTATGGATATAATATTATGTGTAAGAAATAAAAAAAACCTAATCTATATTAGATGAGATTATCCCCATGGATCTAAAAATATGAGAAGCCCTTTATGAACACCCAAATCAAACTATCTGTAGAACTATTTTGGATTTGATTCATCTTCCTAGCATGATACATTAGATTCCACTAAGAGGAAAAATACAATGTTCATTTCCACTTTAACCATTACATCCAATTATATGGGTATCTATTACTTATATAATGGGATATGTAGGGTGAGTCTTTGGGATTTAATCCCTAATCTGATACAATAACTACCTCCCAAGATGGTGATAAACTCTAGGTAGACCTACAAGCAAGATTTACACCAATGTAACTATAACTAATAATAGAATATGGGTAATGTATAAGTAATATATAGTTTTACATAAAACACGTTTTATTAATCATATCATTAGAACAATGGTAAACATTCTTATACTAGAAATTCAAAATGATGAAAAAATACATTATAAATCAATTATCAATTATCATAATACTAAGTAATCACCCAAGGGATTGATGAGACCTACCACTCCTTATAATAACCTGTAAATTTTCTAATATGTATGTGTCCACCTACCCTTTGTATTATAGGTTTTCATCAACATGATATTATAAAGGCTATGAAATATATCATAGTTTCCATGAAAAAACATCTACAAAAAATTAAATATTTTTTTGGATGGTAAGGTAATAATGATTATGATATATTTAGTTTGAAGAAGGAATTATATTTTATTAATATACAACATTAATATTGAATCAACCATATAAATATTTATTATAGTTGATTATGGTAAAACTATTATATCAGTGGGAGAGGTAGTTTCCCATAATACACATAAATAATGCTTTCATTTCACATTTTATAGAAGTGGTGATGGATGTAGGTTATTCCCTTAATATAATAGCATTTAAAAATATATTACATACTTATGTTATTATATCATCATTAATGACTACGATTTAATGTGGGTGTAAAAATAAGTAATATTTGGATTATACTAATGTATCCCTATGTTGAACTTATAATCAATAAAGGGACTCCAGTACATGGTAATGGATGTAGGAGGGTATTTGGGTAGTTATATTGTTATCCAAAAGTCTTTTTTAGTTTTAAAAGGAGTGTAGTTTTTGTTCCATTTTATAATCACGTGGATGTATCAATTTTTTATACCCAAAACTATTCAATAATCAGAAGTCACTCCCAAGAAAAGTGCTTCCAAAATTGTTAAATATTTTAACAGATTTGTGACACAGCTAGGAAATACCTCCATCATTTATAACTAAACATTTAATAAATATGTTATTCAATTTGAGAAATTATTTTAACCCCCATGGAAATTTGTTTTAACATTGTTAGTAATAAATTTTTTTTAAATATTTTACAATTCATTATTACAACTAATTATGATTAACATACATTATAATATTACATAATATTATTATAATTGTGGAATTAATTTTTTCAAATTCAATTCACTGATGCATAGTAGTTTAATTTATAATTATACATACAATACCTGTAGAAATCCAGTTTTTAAAAAATTTTGTTTTCAAACATAAGACGATCTTATAGTAACTATATTAATAAAGATCATAATTATATAAATTAAAATATATATTAATAGATAAATCACCTATATATTTCATTTATATTATTCCATAGTAGGATTATACCAATTCATTAAAATGGATATACATTTTGAAATAAAAAATTGTTTGTTGAAAACCTTGATTATAAGCATAAAAATAATCATTCTTCAAAATCTTGTAAGAATATTATTAAAATGAAATTTATTATACCATTACAAATAATATTTTTCTTATCATAGTTTAGAGTATGAACTGTATTATAGTTTTTCTTTTAAATTGCATTATTTAATTTAAGGAAATGAGTTTATTCGAATATTTATAAATTTTCACTTATCACATAAAAATCAATTCTTTCATAAAAATCCAAAAAACATAAATTTAAGATAGTATTGATATGATGATTTCAAAAAATATTTTAATTTTATAAAAGAATTTTTATAAAATTTCAAAAAAATATAATATTTTCCAACAAAAGGAAATAAAAATCTTTTTGGAGGTCATATATTTTTGATGCATAATATAAATTTACTAAAATTTGAGTACATATTAATATGAATTAATTAATATGTTTAGATTACATAAAAGCCTTAAATATCTTTATTGTAATAATGTTATTCATTTTCATAACTGAAATTTAATGGTTAGGTTATAAAAATCTTGTTTAAATAATATTATTTTAATCACATAGCACGGTTTGTTTAGTATTATTGTTGTGTGTTGTATATGCTATCATACTATTTTATTATAATAAAGGGGTTTATTATATAATGACCACCATTGGATCAACTCATTGTATGATATACTTTGGGTCCTCCCTTTATAAATATGTCACTCTAAAAAAGGTTTTAGATGATCAATAAAAAATAATGAATAAATATCATATGATTTTATAATACTTCTTCAAATATATTTAAATTGATTTTATATTTTCCTATAAAATTATATTTTCTTTGTTATTACCATTCATTATATGTAATAGTTGGAAAATTTCACTAGTAATTATGTTTTCCATGTATACAACTATACATTAATACGTCAAATTCCAGAAAAAATCATTAATGGAAAAACACAAAAATAGCTTATTCCACTTCATCTAGTGTCATAAAGTGGTATTAGAGTGTGTTTATAAATAAATATATTATTATTTATAATATTTTTGGTAGATTTTGTGCTAAATTGTTTATAATTGTTCTTCTAAATTATACATTTGTAAATTCAATGTTTAATTAATAGTCTTTCAGCATATTTATTTTCATTATTCAATGTTTCGTATTTTCATAAAGGCGTAATATTAGACGACAAATGATTAAAGATGTCATCTAGTTTTGAATCAAATTATGATGAGTATACTGGGTATGGCATAATATTACATTATACAGATCATGAATCCAAGTCCACTACACATGTATTTGTCATCTGATACATGATTATCCATAAGATAAATAAATTAAGAGATTTTTTAATACACCTTGAACAAAATGGGATTGCATGGAAAACTATTTTTATAATTAAATGGCATGTAAATTGTGTACCCATCGTCTAGCCTACATTATCTAGAAGTGAAATTCACAATAAATGTTTCATCAAATATAATGTTTTACACTGTGTGAGACTAGAATTTATAATTAACATTAAACATGTTGTGTATCCATAATTCACAACATTTGATCCATTAATTTATAAGTTCTAAGAACATATTGAGTTAGTCATCATGTTATTAAGACATATATTATATAGGGACTATATATCATGCCAATTATTAGAACATAATGTGTAATTTATCCCAGATACACACTATGGACTTATGAGTTTATTATGAAAAAAAAATCTAATGAACACAACATGAATCCTGGGAAAACATTATATGTAGTGTCATAGTAAATAAAATAATTAAATTAAAATAATTTTTTATTGTAATCTTATATACGCAATAACAATATCAATGCTAGTTGTGTTGAATATGTAATATATGATTGAAAAATTATAAAATTATCAATTTATTTATTGCAATTTTATGCAATTATTAGTCATGGAATTTTATTATTTAAGAATTAATTTATTGTGGGTATCACAAAGTGACATCTGATTGTAATTAAGATAATTTCAGTTACTTTATTAATACAAACACATTTGTCTTACAAATAATGAATGAATTATTGTGAATGATATCCAGTGTAATTTTTTATACTCCTTTCATATGATATATCAAAGAGGCTTCATGGAATGTATTATAGTACATATATTGTTATGATAATCATGTTTTTTGATATATTACAATCCAAATATTATTCTATGTTGTGTGATGTGGAATTAATCATTCTATTACGATGTTTCCTTAGAGAAATGAGAAATAATAATGAATGACTAAGACACCTTAAATATTGGTGATTGGTTCAATGTTTTATGCTATGTAATATACTATGAAATATATAATATATACCTTACATGTGGTCGGAAGTTGTCATGTTTATCAAGGTTCTCATTAGTGGATGGAAGTCAAGACAATCTCTATATATTTAAGGAAAACTAAGGATAAGTTCCTAGTCCATAAGGGATATGAAAAAATTGTCATTATAGGTTAATAATATGGTAGATTACCAAAAATTCATTGTGTTATAAAATCACATAAGAGATAAATCTTAACTGATTATGTAGGTGTAGTGAGATTGAAGATCCCAAAGATTGTTGTTGATGAAAATTCTACAATACTCTCTATGTTATTTAGGATTTGTAAGAAATAATAAAAAAAATTATAGATAAATTCAAAAATGATATTGATGTGTTATGAAGCAGTAATGACCATATAATACTTTATTATGATACTATAGTGGGGGATCATAGAATCGATCAGTTGTTCTATCAATGGATGCAGAGTTTATTGGAATGTATTATCTCATGAGTGATTTTATTCAAATAGTGATGTTGTAGTTAGAAGAGTATCCATGGGAGTCAAATGGTGAATATATTGATTAAATCCATTCCATAGAAGAATGATTTTTATCATGTGAGGTCGAAATGAAAAAAATCCATATGTATTAGGTTATAGTCTATGTGGGAGTCTGTTTGAGTTGGTGATTTAGAAAAATATTATTTTTAATGTCGATTGCAAATATATTTGAAGATTTATATATTAATGAAACATATTATCATATATATTTCATTATTATATTACAATTTAACATAATTATGTTCAATGGGGTCTATAACATTGATAATGTCATATCAGTTATCTTCTATGATGAGAAACTCCAAATTCCATGAAAATGTAAAAATATATAGTAAATGGTTCAGCCAACTTTTTGTAATGAGAATCATAGAATGTTGGATATTAAGTGCAATTACTCAAAAGAATATGAGGATACTTCTCATGATATTCCCATTTATTATTCTCTAAGATATGATATTATGAAAATAGTCCCACCTATAATAATTCCACATGTTTAGTTTTTCATTGGATACTAGTTTCTGAGAATATGTGAAATAGTCCTTAGACTATGTGATTAATTTTAATGAATTTCATGACTCACACATATTATTATATTTTGTAAATTTGTATGTTAACATTAATGGAGATGTTATATATATTGGGTCATCCATGGTATTCTTGATATTTTTAAAACATCAATGAATGATCGGTCGCATACATTATTATATATTTTGTTCTCTCTTCCCTTTGATTTAAATAGAAAATTCATAATAAATTTAATGGCCATTATATAATAATGACATTATTTCAAAGAATAAAAGAGATATGTTACATGAATATAAGATGATTAGTCATGTATGGAACCAACATTTTGAGATATTTAAACAAATGTATAATATTAAACAATAAATGTTTATATTATGGTTATATTCATTTCATCATTAACTTCATTTTATAGTGATCATTGACACATTTCTAGAAAATAATCTAGCACATTATGGATGAACACCTAATAGTTGTTAGAATAAATCCTTAAAAGACACACACAATGTGTTATTGATTAATATTTGTTAAATTATATTCATATTTATTTATTAGAATAAATATTATTCTAATTTTAGAGGAGTGAGATTATTTTTTTAAATGAACTCTTATTTAAAATAACTATTCATTCAAAAATAAATTGTTGAAGTAAACATATATATATTATTGGATTAAAAATATTCAAATGAATATTTCATTAGGTATTTTATAAATTAAAATGTGGTAAAATGATCCAAGGTCATATCCATATATAAATATTAATTTACAATATTTAGAAATAATATGTATCAATTATCTAGTTAGTTCACTCCCTAAAATAATAATAATAATATTATTATTATTATTATTAATTTATGTCATGGAATTAGAAAATGTTCATTAAAATATATATTGGTTGTTATGTAATTGATTAATATTTAATAAAAACCACTAACTCTATAATTATATAGCTTTTAATATTTTGAAGGGTTTATTTAATTTTAGAATCATGTTGAACAATTAATTTTGAAGATCTTTCAAGAAGGAAGACCACTATAGATATTCTCCTTCATTATCCAACCTCTAATGATATATAGTGAATGTACGATTTTACATGTATAATGATATAATTTTTGGGATCAATAAATAATACTAATATGATTTATTTGTCATTCGTTCACTCGAAAATTCAAAAGTTTTGTTCGAAGATTAAAATACCACATTTGGTCATTGTTAGATGGCCTCTTATTTGGTTTCACCAAAAGGTATTTCTAATTAAATAACACTATAAACATTAATGGATAGTGATATATAATTGAATCAATGTTACCAATGTATATTTCATTTGTTAATTGATACTATTTTAAATTAAAGATAGTGTAAAAACTTGTTTTTGATCAATAATATTTTAGAATTACATATGGATGTATGGGTATTGGGATATTATAAAATTAAAGCTACATGGTAGTCATGGGAGTAAAAGATTAGTTGTTAGATGGTCATTTTTTAAATTCTGTTTCCACTGAAAAAAAAATATGAATAAAATAAAATTCATTTCATAATGTCATGTATAAATTTTGATGTGCTATTGGGATTTATATGGTTTAAGAAAGCCCAATTGTGTTGCATCTAGAATTAAATTGTGAATTAATCAAGGATTATATAGAAATTTATTATTGGTGATCTAATAAAGGAGATAATATTGGGCATTGGATATGAGTATTGGTGTCAGTACTTGGATAATAATTGGATTCCAATAGGCTTAAAGGTATCTTTAATGGGTATTTGATTAATGTGTCTGTGGTATAAGCTGAAATTTTTATATATTGAAAATATGATAAATGTGTGTCTGGGTTTTTTAATGAAAATGAATGTTTTGAGTTGGAAACCGCATTAGGAATATGATATTGGATATGATAGGGAATGATATAGGAATTTAATAGAGATTTATTAGTAAATGTATGCATGTACTTGTTGTAAATTAGCAGCTGAGGCATGGTTGTATTGGATTGAATAAGGTAATAAAGAGTTTAGAATAGTGTACAAATATCATTTGTTATCACTTCGGGTGTTTTCTATCGATTCTGTAATAATTTTTTTGTAACACCACTACATTCATGACACTATACGAAATTGTAATGGAAAAAGGCATATTAGCTTGGAATTATCTCCCTTCAGCAATGTGCGATGGTGGGTGTCTCCTTGGATATAATGATATATAGGAATATGTGACTATCATTATTTTGTATAGATTTTATGGGATAAGATCCATCTATGTTTCATGAATTAAAATAGGCACATGATCACATACAATTGATTTATGTTCATTGAAATAGAGGTTGTTATATGAATGTTATTTTGGAATTTGTGTATGGGATGGGGAATTTTGACATTAAATTAGTGATTGAGACAATCCTTTTGATATAGATGGATAACCCCTATGAATTCTTGAGGAAATGAAGTGTAATGGTGTTGATTTTATACGGCCTAGTATCTGTATGTGTGTCTGAAATTTAATCGAATTTTTGAGTTTTAATTTTTTTGGGACGGTCAAAAATTAATTTGGTTGATGGTATAGAATTTTGATTCTTTGATAATATTTATAGAAATACTTTATACCTTTATTAAAGCCTGCTATGTTGTATCATCATCAATCATTATATTTTTATTCAAGGGAAATGAGGAAGGATGAACAAGAGAAGGGGCTAACGGGGTCTAATGTAATGTAGGCCAAGGGTATCCCCTTATATCAGTTTGACCCCCTCGGGTTTATGTTGGGAAATATTGGAGCGGATAGTTACGTTGGTGCCTTGGATGACCAAAGAGGCAAGATGATCAGCCAGTTGATTCCCCTTCTGCTAGGTGTGGGTCACCTTTGTAACGTTATTGAGGAGCGATTTGCATTTACTTATGGTGTAGCAGATCAAACAAGGCCTGCCACTTCTTCCATGCATGGAATTGTTCAGAATCATGGTTTATGTCTCCACTTGATAAAGGCAAATATTCCCTTGGGTGTAGAGAATATGACGTATAGTAACCACCTTATCCTAGGCTATAAGGGAGTTTTGGTGCCAAAGTGGGTAGAAAAAAGCGATAACAACACTCCCCTACAGTCCCTGATGACGCCACCTCCACACATTTCACCCGATATACAAGCGCCATCTGGGTTCATTTTGAGACCGGACTCAGGGGCCATCCACCGCACCAATATTCCTTGCATCCTGGGTAGAAGATGTTGAGCCACAGGTGAGGGGCCATGGAGAGGCCTTAGGGATGACACATCCATCCAGTTGCTAACCAGAGTCACCATGTATGCCAACAGGCTACCAATCCTTGAGATGATGAGTCTCCCTCTGTATTTAGCCCCCTCGTATTTGTCCTGGTTTCTTGCCTTCCATAGACACCAGTAGTCGGTGTTGAGAATCATGGATCTCACCATTTTTCGGTGCTTGTGTCCTTTAACCCTGAAACCATCTGTCATGAAAATGGAGTGTCACAGTTGCCTCTGGAAGAATATGTAGTGAACCCCCCCCCCCCAAAAAAACTCCATTCTTCTTGGGCCCATTCCCCCTCGAATTTTTCATGGGGTCTACTTCAGGATTCTCCCTCTACCTATAGACCCATGCCCAATAGTTGTATTTTTAGGGAACATTCACAAACATTCCTCATTACGTTTTTACACATAGAGATAACCTGTTCAAATTCCATTGGTATCCACAAGGGGCAGCTGATCCTCCTTTAATATTTCTTCATGACCCCTTAATCATGATATTTTCATCAGGATTTTAATTTTGAATTAGAGGATATCCCTACACACCACTAACATCCAGATATATCTCGTTAGTTTACTATTAATTTATTGTTTCTCTTCTAATATTATTGTTTTCGATTTCACTTGATCATGTTGAAATTACCTTGTTCTTTTGGGGTATTTTTTAAACCTCTTTAGAGTAAATCCAATTTAATTGTTTTTATATGGGGTAATGGTATTCAATTAAGAAATTAATTTTATTTATCTTTCTTTAGTTTTTATCTTTCTTGGTTTTTAATTATCCAGGGAAATGTTCCTTTCTCTATAGATTTTTTGGATGTTGGGATGGTGGTCCAAATCGAGATTCAAATGGGTAGAGGATAGGTATTTCATAATTTATTCTTTTCTAATTTATGTGTCAATTAATTCATGTCAATTTTTATTTATTAATTTTTATTTCATGGTTTGATTTTGGATCTAGGAGTGTAGGAAATGAATAACTGGTTATGGACGGGGATTGGAGAGAATATGTAGTGATGAACAACCAAACAATGTAAATATAGAAATATTATTTCATGGTAGGTTCCCCATAAATTATTCATACAATATAAAATTTTTTTATATGTTAATGTATTGGTGGTCTCACTAGTTTTTGTTATGTTTAAAATAATAAGTATTAATTAATTAAATTAATGTATCATTTCCCATAATAAACATGCAAGATATGATTGAAAATTATAACAAGGATGCTTTAGTTATCATATTTATTAAAAAACTATAGATTTGATCAATATGATGGTAGGTTATGTTTTCAATATTTTACATGATATTTACAAAATTTACTTCATTAGTTAAAATATTATCCTAGACATTTCATGATATCAATTTCAGATAATAATAAATAGAAATGTTTAGGGATCCATAATTATTTTTAAATAAATATTAAAACCGATTAAATGAATATATAATTTATAAAATTATGTTAAATTCAATTACATAAATTACTCCACCTCAAAGGTTACATATTCTAGTGATTTAAATATTGAATTCACATTAATTTTTTACTAATCATTTACAATTATGTATTTATATAATTCGGAAAAAATAATACATATTAAACCCAAACATTACAAGTGGACACATTTAAATAGTATCCATTTCCCTATAATAAAATATTCAAAATAGAATAGAATTTCCTTTAATGAAAAATCATCATAATAATAAACTTGACATCATCTTTTCTATTACCCATACTTATAAAATATAAAAAAAATATGGGTGAGAAAAAAATTAATTATGGGAGATAAAAAAAATAAACCCATTAAACTAGTGAAAAACATAATGAAAGGACATATTATACTTATATTTATAACATTAATCTTTGTGATTATGGAATAAATAATTTCCATATGAAAAATAAAAAACATATCCTTAAAGAAAACATTTAGAATAAATATTAAACAATGATCCAACATTTTAAAAAATTTAAGAACCATATGAGTAACAATAATATCAAATCATGTTGTAAAAATTTCAGTTATGCCTGGAATAACCATCATAGTGTATTCTTATTGTCTCTTATGAGGAACCGAACTGACTAACATCATCTCATATATGATAAAACTATATCGTCGAGAAACATACCCAATACATTAGAGTTTATAGCATAAACAACTATCCATAGTATATCATGTAATAATCCATCATTATTCAATAATATAACCACCCATCATCATAAAATTTTTAATAAATATAGTAAAAACAGGAGTCGAGAAATCACTGATTATAAAAAAAGTAAGGAATATATCATTAACTTTTTAAAATGAATTATTATATAAAATCTAGACACATAAAAAATCATTTAAGATAAGTATTTAAACATATAAATGAATCTTTTAAAAATTTTGTATTTATGAAAATTAAACCCACCACTCAATTCATATAGGATAAATAAAATATTCCTTTCATACTTTTGTTAGAAAATTCAAAAAGTACCATATTTAGAAAACAACAAAAATATTCCGTTCAACCCATTTTTTTTGAAATGTATATCATGGGTAAACTTTTCATTAAAAACCAATGCATAAAAATAAAACCATATTTTTGTAATTTTTATAAAAGGTTCATATTGATAATGAAGTGAATTATTTCTTTATGGAAGACTTTAAAAATGATAATTTTTTAAATTCACCTACATTGAGTCTAATCATTGTATACATTCTTTATCCTATATAAAAATTATGCAAGTTATTTAGAATAATAATAAATATTATCATGTTAATAATTATATTTATATCACTTCTTTTTTTTTTTTATAAAAAATTATAATATTTAATTAAGTTCACTGCAGATATTTTGATGATATTCGGCCCATAAGTCCATAATGACATTGATATGATTATGTATGGTCCAAGAGGCCAATATTCCATCAACATAGAAATGGATGCATTAAAAATAATCATTTTTATATATGAATTATACTTTTATATGGAATTATTAAATATCGTTCTGAAAATTGATCTTTTTATAATATTTGATATGGTAGAATGTACGTACACATGATTAATGTTTTAATTTTTAAGAGATCATTATGGAAAGAAGATAGGTATCATTTGATCACCCCATGATTATTATAATATATTACATATATAAATAAATTTTTATGTATAATTATAAATATAATCCACGTGATGTGGTGATGAAAAATGAATCACATTACTTCTTGGATTTTGTAGTCAAAACATACATACAAATGAAATTTTCATTTTCATTGAATAGATTGGTTAGAATGTAATTGTCATATGATCGTTTTATAATGATAAATATTTCATGAAGATCATTTATTAACATTGATAACATCACTATAATCCATCAATTAGAGACAGAGATCAGAAATATATTGCATTAGTTCGTGAGGCTGTACTCTAATGGAAAAATGAATGATGAATTATTTTCTGATTTTATGGAATATGATATGGGTATAGGCCATTAAAATATCATAATAAATATCATTCTATGTTTTATTCTAGATTTATTATTTTATAATAAATGAATATGGTTTGAGGTATGTGGTAGAAAAAGAAAAACTAAAACATTCCAATAAAAACTATACATCTTCATTGGAAACCATCCATTTATTTACTCTAGAAGAGCTCTAATACTTGTATTATTACTTTAAATGGACCTATATAATGTGAGTATGGATTCTAAGAAAGTATTAATTTAATTATTTTCATATTCAAAAAATATTGATGTGTTAATAAATGAGATGAAGAGGTTCCCTTTTATGAGAGATGTTAGGGGAACTCTTAAAATTCCATAAAATATAAAAATGATATAAAATAATTTTCATATAAAAATTTCTCCAAACTGAGTTATTTTAAATGTAAAATTTTTAAATCTCTAAATAACTATATAATGAAAAACCAAATCTAGACAATATTTATACCCCATTCTTTGGGTTTTAATCCTTATTTAACACTTTTAAAACTTTTATGAAAACGTTGATTTCTCCTCACCTAGGTTATATATATTAACAATAAAATGTTGAATGACTCATAATTGAACAATGTATGATATTTATGTTTTCTTAAGAATATGTATTTTCAGTATTCACTAAAAAAGTTTCATTTAGGATGATTCAAAAAAATTCACCCAATTAATATTTGAAATTCTCTACCCAAAAATATTCACCATTTTTGAAATATAACTTTTAAAAAACATCAAGAAATTAATTTTAATATTGACCCATAATAATAAAGGAAATGTATTTTTGAATAAAATTTATTTTTCATAATCAAATTAATTTTCTAAAATATCTACTGCTTATTTACAAAAAAATTATTATTAAATTTCAATGAGAATGAACATTAACTACTTCATATATTTTAAAATATTTATTTCCCACATATTTATGGCTAGTTTATAATAGTTACATTTAAATTATTTTATATTTGTTAGTTTAAGATAAAATTTTTTATCGTGTACTCTAATAAAAATAATTTATCAATTTTATATATCATGATGATAAATTATCCCCCAATAAAATTAATAAATTTCTTCAACTTAATTTGAAATTTAGATAGGTATACAGTGTGTGATGTTTTAAAAATACCATTGTTAAAATCCTACATCATAAAAAGGATTACAAAACATATACAAGATAAAGGATAAAATAGATTTAAAAAGTTCATATAGAGTAACACACAGTTTGTTTCCATATTGAAGAACACATGTATGAATTGAAAAAATGTATATGGAAGGAAAACTAAACTCTCGAGAATTTATAGAGTTTAATATAAAACATGGTAATGATAATTTTAGCCACCAAAAATCAGTAAATATATGAGGGGTTAAATTTTCATTGATATATCAGTAAAAAAACTGAACAAATATTTTTTTATAAAATTGAATTTTCATTAATTAAAGAATTTTTTTCCATCATAGACTAATAAAATAGAAAAAAATAATTCATTGACTTCTGTAAATTCATACCTTAATAAAATTTCAACACAATATCATATTTTTCTCAAAAAAATTCAATATCCAAGATGAATTTATCAAGATAAAAAAATGGATATTAACTTTTACGAATCATAATATCCATATAATAATAATTATGTATTCCTCATTTATTTAGGAAATAACCTCACCCAAAATGGTTATTAAAATATAACACAATTAAAAAAATAAATAACATTAAAATTATGAAAAAATATTAGTTCAAAAAATTAAAATTTATTAACCAATAATGGAAATAGATAATTCCATAAATAATTATTCATTAAATTACCCAAAATTATTTCAGGCTATGATTGAGACCCAAATATCAAATGGATATTAACACTTATTTTTCCCACAAAATTTAAATATTTATCTCTAAACTAAATCAATCACTCAAAATTTCCCATACCAAAAATTAATTTCCCAAATCACATAATCTCTAGGAAATGTTATTTGTTTCTATAAATAACATGAATTTCTATAATGACACATTATGATTATATATCATCAAAATGATCATTCAACAATTATTTATTAAATAAAATTTGATAGTTTTCTAGTTATATTAATCTTATAGTTTTCCCTTAATATTATGGGGATGTTTTTCAAAATAATATTAATCACTAATCACCAAATCGTTTTACAATGAAAATGTTTATATAGATGATAAAACTTGTATTGTAAAAATTAAATTATTCTTCATTACTATACTTTATTAATTTGAAATAATATATCACACTATCCATGTCTTTACATAATCTATAGGTAGGCAGTTCTCCCTAATTTACCATCAGTTGTTGGTTTAAATCTCATGGACTAACCAGATGTGATGGGTTTTCACCCGACCAATGGGTTTTCCATTATCTAAAAATGTGTTTAAATAACACATATAACATTCCCAAAATTATAGTAAAATATTAAAAATAATATTATTATATTCAACATTAAATAAACTTTTCACCATTATAGTTTATCTCATACATTTCATTTTCCATTCCAAAAATCCATTAACTAAATTAATTCATAAATAAATTTCCCCAAAATATCAGTTAGTAAAATTAAAATTTCTCAACATAAAGTCTCAAATGGGGTTCAGAAGGTAATAAAATAATGATCAACCATAAACTTATAAACTCATAAGTATTTCACTAACTCTTAATAATATATCATAATACGCAAAATTATTTATACCTTTCACTGATACCAACTGTATACACGAAGCCTTAATCATTACATTTTATAATGAATCTAAATTATATATCATAGTCCTCTCACACTGATATTTAGGTTTATAATATTATATAATTAGCACAAACTTTTATATTGTAAACCCCAAAATTAGTAGTATAAACATCTACATAGTGTCTATTTTTCTCATAAAATTAATTTTCTCAAAATAAACCCTTATTTCAATTCATGATAAATCATCACAGCACTAAACATGAATAATTATTTACTCATACCCATCATTTATCATAGTTAAAAATTCACCAATTTGGTGATATTAAAATTAATGTAATTTATATAAAATAAATATATATTTTAGTCCCATGAAAAGATTTAAAACCCAATAACATACTTACCATTATCTCATTTTTATTTGATCTTATTAAATATCATATTACCATATGAAAAGCACTTAATTTAATCTCAAATAATCCTTTTAAAACAAAAAGAAAACATTGAAAAAAACTTGTTCGGTGAATGGGGAATTATTTGAGTAAACAACAAAAATAGTAATGGATTTATTATAGTAGTTAATCTTGGAAAACCCATCAAATTATATTCCCATAATCTCATATGAGAAACATAATGTTATTATTCCATCTCATATATGAAATAAATATACAATCGACTACCATAGATACTGAGTTAACAGCTAAAATGTAACCACACATCCTTTTTTATCACAAAACCACATATCATAGATAAATAACATAATCACCCATCCTCTTAAAAATCAGAAAACACTATAAAATAAAAATAAATAATGAATTAGTGTATCAAAAAACATTATTAATGAAAATAAAAATTTCATTATTGTAATTGCTTATTTTTATAAAAATAATGCACATAAAAAGGGAAAATTATTTTATTTGAAAAATAATAATGAATCATTAATGGGATAAAAAACTAATTAATGGTTCACGATGTTTTAAAAATCATCTCATTCCGTATAATGTAAAAAATATTTCATCACAATTTTTTGTAAAATTTACAATGTTCCTTGTTTGAAAGATGAAATACATATTCATTTCATCCAACTATATAAAAATTAAAACATGGGTAAAAATTAAATTAAAAAAAATATAATAATATTAATACCTTATTTAAATCATTTTTTGAACACAAAACGTTTTATATGGAATAAAAAGTAGGTTTAAAGGGAAACTATTAAAAAAGTAAGATTTTAAAAAATGTCCCTTACGTTGAGTCTGACTCATCATACACGTTATCTATAATACAAAACAAAAAACATATTTTAATTATTTATATTCTTAAGAAAATTTTTAAATTATATTATTATTTTTATATCTGTTATTTAATAGTCATATATAATCAATTAATTTTGTTCACTTCAATATTTCTTGATGATATTAAGTTTGTATGTCCAAAATGACTTCTATATATCAACTTATGATCATTGTGTCCACCATTCTATCCTAAAATAATTAATATTCAAGATATTTTTATTCTTTTCATATATCAATTATAATTAATAATAAAACATTTATGTATGGTTGTGGAAAATGAACTTATTTACGATCATGTAGAAGGTATGTCATACATACACTTGAGTACTATTTCCATTTTTCATAAGATATTTATACATGGAATGTAAGGATTATAATATCATTCTGGAATTAAAAAATATCTTAAATATAATTTTAATTATTTATGTATACTTATATATATCATCCATGTGATGTGGTTATGAAAAATTAATCACATTGTATTGAAAATGTTGTAGTCCACACGAACACACGAACAATGTTATAAATTTTCATTGAAAATAAATTTAACAATTTTAATTATATATTATAATTTTATAATGATAAATATTTCATGAATATAATATATAAAAATTATGTCCATAATTATAATCCATATAGCTGTGATCTTGAATGAAAATTTAATTAAACTAGCATATGAGACGGTAGTCCGCTGTACAAAAGAATGATGAAATATTTTCCCATTAACAAAAAGAGAAGGAATATATTGGTAAAAAACTAACAATATATAATATAAATATACATCAGACACTATATTTATTATTTTATCATTGTTTATAATGTTTTTAGGTATGTGGAAGAGAAAGAATACAAAAAAATCTCGATAAAAATATGCCTCTTCTTTTGAAAACCTTCTTTATATAACAACTTATGACCTCATTAATTTGAATTATTCCTAAACCAAAAACACTAAACGTTTTCTAGGAATTATATAAAGTAATTCAGAAATTTATTTTCTAATTCAAAATTGATTTAAAGTGTGACTAAATGAGTATAAGAGGTCCCTTTTATAAAAAATAGAGGGGCACTCTTGGAATTTTTTATTGAATTTATTTAATATAAATTAATTTTCAATTTTAAATAGATACCAAGTAAAATATTTATATTATAGGATGTTAATTAGTGGAAATATAATTTTAAAATTATAAATATACATATTTTTACAATATTTATGCACTTATCTTTTATCTTTAAACCATATTTAACTACATTATCTTTGAGTTACTTCACTGAGTTTGACTCTTTTTTAGGATAATATATATATTATAAAATGAAAATAAAAAGATAAATCCACCATTGATGATATTTAAATCCAATTAATATTAAATATTAAGAATTTATGGTTTTTTTGTGAATTTTAAGTCATAAAATAATATATTATTAACATTAAAATATCCATAATGTCATCTTTTAGAACTATTTTGGACATTTATGATAATAATATCTATAAAAAATATAAAATTAGAAACAAATAATTTATTATATAAATATAATTTTTTGTTAATATTTAATATTATTTTATAAATATATTTTCAAAAAAATTATATAATTTAATACTGTTAACATCCTTTGTTTATTTTTAAATTAATTAATTATTTACTTCGTCAGTAATGTGAAAGTGTTTGATGTAATTTTTTATTCAATAATAAAATAAAATACTCTAATGAATATAAATAATTTATATTAAAAAATGATCTATAGTCGAACATATCCCCTATATAATTCTGATATTAAAAATATCAAACTTATTAAAAACAAGAGTGTGATATATTTGACATTTCATTAAATAAAATACTATAAGGTAATAATGTCAATAATGTAGACCCAAAAGACCCTATATTGGAACCATGGAGAATAATTGTCGAGGTATGCTCTAATAATAAAATTTTATTATATTTTTGTGTCATTATATGGTCTTTATCATTTTATTTTTATCCTTAATTAACTTATTTACCCTTTTCTCTAGTAAACCAAATAACTAAAGATACTATTCATAATGTACTATAATAAATGAGACCTAATTAATATTTTTTTGTCATGACTAAAAAATGGAATCCATTTTTCAAATTTCAAAACACATATTTCAATGAATTTAATTTCTAATTTATCTATAAAAATTTAAAGAAGAATATATTTTATAAAAAATGTGTTTTATGTCAAAAAATGTAATTATACAAAATTAATTTATAATGAATAATAATTTTTTTAATAAATCTATATATAATGAAATATTACTTATATTACCTCAAGTTCAAATTTAAATAAAAACGATACATTTTTTAATATTGAAAATTATTATTTTATAAATATCAGTAAGTTTAACTATTCACTGAAAAATAATTCATTTTGTAAAATTATAAAAACATCATTATAATATAATTTATACATACTGAATCAAAAAATAAAATTAATTTTTAGAAATTAATTTTTTTAAACATTATAAAATTAATTGTAATATTCACACACAAAAATTGGGATTTTTTAATGAAAATATATTTATGAAAAATAAAATTGTGTTACAAAAAACATTTTTTATTGAAAAATAAATAATTGATAAAATTTCAATGATTATAAACATTATATATTTCATAATTTATATACTACCATTCATTACCTGCTAGTAATGACTATTTTATAATGGTCACATTTGAATAATAATATATCATTATTTCTTTATGCTTGGTGTTTAATTTGTTTTACACTATAATACATATTGTTTCTTTTTAATATATAATTATTGTATAAGAACAATAATAGTTTAATTTATTTTGGAACATGGATACGTAAAAAACTACTAATTTATATATTCATCATCTGTCACATAGTTCATCATAACTAGCACCCTTCTTCCACAACTCCCACATAAAATATTTCAACATATCTAGGAGAAAAGAAAACCTAATAAAGTGTGAGATCAGATACTTAGTAAGGGAAAATGATATATCAATGATCATTGAGAAATAATATTAGCATAAGTGTTTATAATAACATGACCTCAACCATTGGAATTCATTCATGAAAATTATTAGTCCATAATCTTAATAAACATAGTAATTCATAGATGATTATACGACCTGAATTATAAAAGGATAAAAGAACAAAATCCATGAATTTATAAAATGTTCCATATATTATATCATAATTGTGTGGAATAAATTTTTCCATAATCATATCCAAGTAAATCATATGTCAGGGATACTAATGAATACATTCGTTACATGTTATGTCTGGGTTACCCATTAATGTAACAGTTTGGAACTTGGGGTAACCTCTCTCATAACCAATTTCTGTCTTTGGATAACCTAACATATTCCATGTTTCTATCTTGGTATAACCTCCCCTGTACAATATTTTTAATACATGAGAATACCTCTTGTTTACCCCTTGATATCATTTAACATCATCCTTTTCCAAATGAATTGCATGTATTAGTTATTTTTTCCAAAGCATCAATTAATTATAATATATTAATATTTTTGCCACATGATCATATATCACTCATCATATATCAAAACTCTTCTACATGAAAAGGGTTTGATAAACCTTTCATTATTTTATCAGAATAGAACCCCTGTAAAATAAATGGGTTACATAAACATTTAATGAGCATAAATATAAAATATCAAGATATAGTGTGTGGCTTATATCATTAATTCATATACCAATTAAAACAAATATAACATTAATGTATTTAATAATATGTGAATATTTATTTTGAAAATAACATTTAGTAGTTATTGAGGAACATACTATTTTCAAATTAAATGTTTATTTAATATATAACAATAAAAAAAATTATGGAATTAATTTTCATATAACTGAACATTGAGATCATGAATATGATGACTCAATATATTGTTAGCCCATGATGATATAAATTTTTTTCATGCTCTTGATTTTAAAACAATGATTCGATTTAAATTTTTAGTAATGAGACAAAAATACCAAATTTGGAAAATTTAACGAAATACCATTTACAGAATATTCAATATAAGTAAGCAATTTATAAAAAAATATTTATAAAATCATATTATAATATTACAAAATTTATTTATGAATTTTTTAAAAAAACATGTATATTGGATGGAAATGTTTTTTAAACTAATAGAGAAATAAATTCATTTTCACTAAAAATATTATTTCATACTTGTGAGTACATAACTGTAAGAAAATGAAAGGAGTATATTTATTTTATAGAAAACCTCATTAGAGAAGAAAATAATGTGGTTTTATCAAAAAAGTATAATATAATTTTTATTAATGGAAATTGAAGCATAACCAATCCTAATGAAAATGATATTTTAATATAAATACTTTATAGCATTTGTAACTTTTCAATCAGTATCCCTAGTAAAGAATACATTTAATTGAATCATAAAATATCATAATTATATTTTTATTCATGATATAAAACATGAGAAGTCCATTATATACACCTCTTAAAGGAATTTATTATCATAACATAACATAATTCTTAAATAATTCAATTTGAGATGATACACCCTTAACTCAATGTCATGTTTATTAAAAATTGTCTTATCCTTATATTATTTGGTGTACATTGGTTAAATCCAATACTAAGGGCCAATAAAATAATATTTTATGAATACGGTCACCTAAACAACATTTCTGGGATTTTTATAAATGAATTCTTTAGGGTTTAGACGAGATATATAGGTCAAAGTGTGTGAGGAATAACGGATAAGATTTAAACATTTATATGGGATGCTAGGGGAACTCATTTAAGTACTTATAGAATTAAATTTATATGAATTAATTTTTATATTTATAATATATAATGTTAAAGAGTATAAATTCTTTCAACCAATCATGTTGTATAAGATTATATGTTCTTTTAAAACATATTGTAAGGACCTGGCCTTAAACCTTACATAATATTGAATTAAATGAATAACTCACATTGAGCATCTTTTCAGGATTACAGTTTTAGAGAATCAGGGCATAACTATTACATCTCAAAATATTACAAAGTAGACACTTCAACACAGTTTCCATTTTTTCACAATTATAAACACTTCAAAAAAAGAGTCATGTCTAGTTCCATGTTTAAGACATCATGAATTTTCATTGATCCCATCAATGACCCTATTCTACTTTATTTCATGTGACAAACATTTCAAAAACATTGGATGAGGAAAAAGAGCTAAGTAAGGGATACGCAAAGAAGGAAAACGGTTAGTTTTTCAATACAAAAAGCAAACATTGTATACTTTAACATAAGTAATACTTTTCAGATTTATGAAGTAGTAAATACTCTTCACTGAATAAAATATTACTACTTACCCATTTGTAACCAAAATATTACCCACATAAAGAACACATAACATATAAATGTAACTTGGGACATAAACATTCTTAAGAGGAATAACCATACGGTCGACTTCAACGCACTTCACTAAATAGAATAGCCATATGGCTGACTTCTATACCCAATGCATTGGAGGTTATATCGTAGCCACCCATATTGGTATTCACGGCACCACCTGTCATTTGGTTGATCGCGTATCCACCCATTAAATGTTCAAGTACAATTATAAAATCATAAGACATGAAACAAATACAAAGGAAAGAAAAAATTTCAACATTTCAATCAAAATATATCACTTAAATATATTTACATAACAAATTCATTATCAAAACAATTTTCAATATCAAAATACATAAAATAGTATATGTTATTTATTTTCTTTTAAAAACATTTCGGCTTGTTGAGGAAGCCAAATATCAAAAAAATACTTGCGGTGGTGGAAAGGTCATTGTCACCGCTTACGTTAAAATAAACATTCATTTTTTTCGTTTAGTAATAAAATTCATAGAAAAATATTCCCTTTGAATTAAATGAAAATTCAAATGTGTTTATAGAGTTTATAAAAGAAAATCATGTATTAAAACAAAATATGCCTCAATTAAAGGAGATTGAGACAATGTCCCTTACAAAGATGGTATCCATAGATTAAGTATAAATCAATTACATAATTATGTGTGAAATATATAAATACACTAAATATGCTTTGTTATTCAGTATAAAACCATCAGAGGTCATTCACACATATTCATAGGATGACATATTCAAGATGTACAAGTTTACCCCAAAGAATCGATATTGGGTTAAAAAGTTCCCATGCAAAAATTCGACAACCTAACGGCGTCACATTACAATTAAGAATCTAAGTTGATGTGAGAGAAAGTGGTATCTCATCACATGGATATAAAATTTATAGAAATAAGTATATATAAGAACATATCCCAAAATAATAAGATGTCAATTAAAAGACAAAACAAAAATAAGCCTTTTAAAAGAGAGAAGGGTGAAAGGTCCCCTTACCGATTTTCGAACTTACGAAACATACACCACATGAAAGAAGACTCATACAATGAAGATGTAAATACACATAAATTAAAGTATCTTACACAAATAATAAAATCATGTTCGGTACATACACCACACAAAAGGAGGTACTGGCAAATATAGCATGAATATCACGGGGATAAAAAGTGAGATGAAAACCTCTTACCATGTTGTAATCAATTGAGTAGTATGACCCAATGTTAAGAAAAAAAATGAACCACATAATAACATGAATATAATTATAATCATGATAATATATATCAAAATAAAGTACACAATACACCACATGAAATAAATAAGTGGCGAACAATGGTATTCTCACGGAATTAAAAGTGAGATAACAAATCTCTTACCTCGTGTCCGCCTTGACGCGATCATTCTTTAATCTCCTGAATAATAAACTAAATGTAATTCCTACTTTATTAAGACAATTTTTTAAATTTTATTATTCCTTTTATATCACTTATTACCATGTTATAAACATTATGTAATCATTTAAGTTAATAATGTTCGTTTTGTCGATATTTGTTACGTGAGTCAAAAATGAACACCTTATATTTGCATGTTTTCCATGTGGTAAATAGTTCATTATATCCAAAATGAAATTAAATATTTAGAAATCATATATATCATATATATCCAGTTTATACATGTATTTATTACAGTACATAACATTTGGAGGTAAGAAATGAAATGCACCGTTCAAGGAGACGGTAAGTCGTACGTACGCATGAACGCTAATTTCATTTCTATTTCTTATTTTCATGGAATTAAAACAGAATGAAACATATTTATATTATAATTACAGTATAATATCATATATAATATCATTAACTATATCCTTTATACATCCCACATAAGGTATTAACGAGTCACATCATTTTGTGGGGGCGGTAGTCCGCACTTCTCTCTAATGAGATTATCGTGTTTGCCCATAATGGAAACCATAAATCCATGCTATAAATGGAAATTACAGAATCATAAAAGAAACATAAACATAATTTATATCATATATAAATACAAGGCCATCATAATGGCCACCATGAGAGGTTTTTGAGGATATTTGAACAATCATCGTTTCGTGAGGCATTAGTTTTCCATCCGCAGAAACATTATGTTCATCATCCATTAAATGGAGGTGTGTATAAGTGTAGACAAAATACTTCTCATAAAAAATACTAGTATATTTTGGATACTGGTGTTGTTACAAAAGAAAGTAATAAAAGAGTTTAGGGGATGGATAATTAAAATAAAATAAAACAATTTAAGAGAAAATGTAACCTTTAATTTGGGTAACTCCCTTTGGTTTGAACCAAAGGACTTCATGAAGTGACTTATGCCTAAGGTAAGGCTACTAGGAGGAGTAGAGGGATTTAGGGAGATTAATTGGGAAGATTTTGGACTATACAAATGGATTTAGAGGTTTGAGGAATTGGTTATAAGTGGTCTCCTTTTATATGGGGGAGGAGGGTCTCTTTAGGAAAGTGTGAAAATATTATTATATTATATAATGCTATTCGGTATCAAAAGGTCCCAAATCATTATAGTCGAAGATAAGATAACTCATGGTCGAAATAAAATAATCCAATAATAATTGGATAGGTTTCAGAAAATATTTTAATCATTATAATTTTATTTATTTAAATGATTTATTAATGAGGTAAACACTGCATCATTATTGCGTCACAAATAATTTAAATTATTTGATGTCTAAAAAAAATACCATGATATATGAAATCATTTTATATTTCCGATTAATATTAATAGTATAAATGAAAATTTATATAACCCCTTCTAAAAATTATTTTAGTAAAATATTTTTTCTTTTTTCTTTTTTTTCCTTTACTTTAAGTTGATTAATCTAAATTGTCATTATCACTCCCAAGTGGCTCAATGGAGTCCCAAAATCTACACAAAGATTCCAATGGTCGTAAATGACTCAACCAATAAGTTTTTAATTAGTGTTAAGGTAATTTTGAATTATTATAATATGCTTTTTACCTATTATTAAATTATTTACCTTTAACCGCGGTAAATAAATGTCAAAAGTTACTATTCACCAAAAATTATTTTCGTCTTATTGAAACCCATTTTACTTCTTGATGAAAACCATGTATGTCTTATTTTCAAAATTCAATTCGCCAAATTGGGAAAATTTCATTTAAATCAAAAAGTTAGTTTTTAACTACTACGAAGGGGTTTCCCTATTCATCAAAATTTGATGTTTTTCAGAAAAGTACCAAAAATCCAGTCTATGCATTATTTGATATTCAGAATTCAAAAATAATGTTTCTTTTTCCAAATTGAAAACATAAAAGTGTCATTAATTAATTTTAAAATTAATTCCCGTTGTTAAAACAAATATCGTGTTTTCAAGAAAGAATAACTATCAAATGATCGACACTCGTTTATGTCCAATTTCAAAGTAAAATTAATTCCAATGACCAACATTGGATTAAATGGTAAAAATATATTATAATTACAATTTAAAAAAATTAAATGATAATGTAACTATATAAATAAATTATATTAAAAGGAACTTTTGAATTAAAATACAATATTTTTGACTATTCATTAAAAAAATGAACTTCATCCGAAAAATTCCAAAAATTACCCAAAGTAAAATTTAATGTCCCAAATCAAAATAAGAATTTTATTTGGTCAAATTGAACATATAAAAATGACCAAAACTAGATTTAAAGAGGGTTCTCCATTAAAAGCTGGCAAATCATCCTTTTAATGTAAATAATTCTAAAAATTAGATTCATTCACATTTTAAGCCTCTAATTTTTAATGGATAAAATTAAATACATCTAACAAAAATTTATAATCATATTTTAGTTAAATTTGTTCATTCCCGCCAATACAACGGCTTGGATTTGATGACCATTTAAAATAATAATATTACATTATTAGTGTGCAACGTACGATTTTGAAGAAACATGTTGTTGCATATCGGGTACACTATCAAACATAGAAATCCCTTTAAAGTAAAATTAATATTTAGTTAACAAAAATTAAAAAATATGAAATATGACTTATTCATTATTTACGTAGGATGTTACATCCTTCCCCCCTTTTGGGAATTTTGTCCTTGCATTTAAAAAAAATGGGCTCGGAAACTTCATTGAAAGTCCCACATCGGAATGAGATTAGTAAAACAATCACTTTAAAAGAAAGAAATAGAATCACAAAGGTCACCTGAGATAACCCATACTAGGATTCCATGTAGGAAAACATGGATATGGATGAGAAAACAAAGGTTAAAGTTCTGATGGAGAGTGATAGAAAACATGTATAAGAGAAAGTTAACCATCATAAAATAACAAACATGTGATGTGTTAAACGATCTTTGATTACCTAGTAGTAAACGTAAACCAGTAGAATTTTTGTTTTACATTCCTTTTCATAATTTGGTGGAATTAATTTACTACATAGAATAAGAACATAATGGAATATACTTACCTTCATGTAGAGTTTCATCCTTTAATAAGTTTCTACCAAAAACTAATATTTTCTCCAAACAAAGAGCATTCAAAAAGACATGGTCACATCATAAGCACAATAATCATCTGCTTGAGAATCACATAATCCACAGAAAAGAACTATATATTTCTCTTGTCTTTAGAAATCAACTAAAACTAAAATTTTTAGTGTTAATTCAGATAATACCCAAAAAGGATAATGTTTTACAAGAAGAAAAAGTACTCTAAATATCAAAAATTTGTCAAAAAACCTCAAAGTCAACAAAGACCATTCAATAAACAACTGTCCCTAAAATCCTTCAAAAGTAATCCAAACTATGATTGAAACCCAAATCTCATAAGGATTTAATTACATAGTCTTCAAAGATAAATCTTATCATTTATCACCAAATAACATTAGTTACTCATAAAATCTCATATTGAAAAGTAATTTACCTAATCACATATTCTCCATGATAGGTTAATCAGTTTCAAAAATAAACAAAGTCATCATTTGTCCACAATAAAAACATAGATTCTTCCAAACTAAAATTTCTACCATTATTCCACAATTGAAATCCCATTGTATTATATATTCCATAGGCATATAGTGTTTCTTCAAAAGAGATAACGTCTTCCACAACAACCTTTATCACTTAATCACTAAATCATTTTTCTATACTAAGTATATCTATTTGATAAAACAAAAGTTCCAAAAATCAACTTATTCTTGTTCAAAAAAATCATTTTACTAAAATAATAAGTCACACTAAACAGGGGCTGCAAATATTCTAGTGGTAGGTGATGCACCCTTTTCTCCCTTTAGTTGTGGGTTCGATTCCCGCGGCCTTACCAGATGTGATGGGTTGTCATCCATCCTATGGGTTGTACTTTTTATAAAACTCAAAAGTAACCCTATAATATTTTAACCTCAATGGTTTCCTTATACATCTCATTTTCATCCAAATTTATTATGATCACAACATTTTAATACTTGAAGTCTTATTTCACAGATATATGATAGAATAAAATAATCCCCGAAATGAATATCATCATACCTTGATCATGGATTCCATTTGGTTTCATCGTCATCTTGTTCACGTCGGTAGAATGTCCATGAATTGAAACTCATGACTTATATATCCTTCAAAATAATTTGATTCCTCCATCTAAATACACCTTGTACAACATGGGTCATATGGCTGTCCCCAGAAAAATTGCTTTGGAAAATAATCATGTATGACATATAATTTAACAACATATGATAAAAGATGATTTCTATAAAACAGTCGAACCAAATTTGATTTGAAACATTCAATTAATGGTCCTTTTAAAATACCATAGGTATGTGCTAATATGATATATTGTCAAAGAAAATATAAATATGTTGCACAAGGGTCTCCTTCTTTAGCATGTTTTTTAAAATCATAAAATGATTCAAATTATTGTGATAAGGTAAAATATTTTAAAATTCCATCATAATATTTACCTTTATTGAAAATATTAGAATATTGTGAATATAGGATTTGTCTAAATAAAAGCCATGTTCGAATATGATAACGAGGTATAGTGGAGGTGTTTGATATCTCAAACAACTACTTTCAAGTGAGTTGTATTCTAGAAAAAGTTTCCCAATCCTCAGAAGATGACATTGAAATAATTATTGCAAGTATTTCATCAGGAAGAGATAGAAATTTCATTTGAGATCCTACTCCTTCCATTTGTAACTGACTTTACGTGATCTAAAGAAGTTATAAAACAAGGATTTGACTGAATAAATAGACAATGGGACTAACCATGTGTCTAACGAAAACATCTAATCCCTCAATTTTTCTAAACTGACCTCTGATACCAACTGTAAGGACGTAGCCTTAAACCTTACATAATATTGAATTAAATGAATAATTCATATTGAGGATATTTTCAGGTTTATTGTTTTAGAGATTTTGGACATAACTATTACATCTCAATATATTACAAAGTAGACACTTCTATAGAGTTTCCATTTTTTCACAAAATAAAAACACTTCAAAAACAGAGTCATGTCTAGTTATATCTTTATGATAGCATGACTTTTCCTTGATCTCATCCTTGACCCTATTCCACATTATGTCCTATGTAAAACATTTCAAAAACATGGGATGAGAATAAAAAGCTCAGTATGGGATACACAAAGAAGGAAAACTATTAGTTTTTCAAAACCACAAGGTAACCATAAGTACATTAACATAAGTAACACTTTTCAGATTTATGAAGTAGTAAATACTCTTCACATAATAAAATATTACTACATACCCTTTTGTAACCAAAAGATTACTCTCATAAAGAACACATAACATATAACGTTAACTTGGGACATAATCATTCTTAAGTGGAATAACCATATGGTCGACTTCCACTCACATCACTAAATGGAATATCCATATGCCCGACTTCCATAGCCAATGCATTGGAGGTTATAACATAACCACCCATCTTGGTATTCACGCAACCACCCATCATTTAGTTTATCACGTAACCACCCGTCAGATGTCTAAGTACAATTATAAAATCATAAGTCCTAAAAATATATAATGGAAAGAAAAAATTTCAAAATTTCAATAAAAATATATCACATAAATATATTGTCATAACAGATCCATTACCAAAACCATTTTATATACCAAATTACTGAAAAGATTATATTGTATTTATATTCTTTTAAAAATATTTCGGCTTGTTGAGGAATCCAAAGATGAAATAATACTTGCGGTGGCGGAAAGGTCATTGTCACAGCTTATGTTAAACAAAACATTAATTTTTTTCATTAAGTAAAATGATTCATAGAAATATATTCCCTTTAAATATAATAAAAAATCAAATGTGTTTATATAATGTATAAAATAAAATCTCGTATTAAAATATAATATGCCTCAATGAAAGGAGATTGAGACAAAGTCCCTTACACAGATTTTATCCTTAGATTAAGGATAAATCAATTACATAATTATGTGTGGGAAATATAAATACAATAAATATGATTGGTTATTCAGTGTAAAATAGTCAGAGGTCATTCAGACATATTAATAGGACGACATATTCAATAAGTACAAGTTTAACCCAATGAATCGAAATTGGGTTAAAAAGTTGCCTTGTGGAAATATGTCAACCTAACGACATCACATTACAATTCAGAAACTATGTTGATGTGAGAGAAAATGGTATATCATCACTTAGACATAAAATTTACGGCAATAAATATATATAAGAACATTTCCCATCATTAGATGATGTGAATTAAAAGACATAACAAAAAAGAATCCTTTTAAACGAGAGGTCGGTGAAAGGTTCCCTTACCGATTTTGTAACTTATGAAACATACACCACATGAAAGAAGGATCATACAATGAAGAAGTAAAAACCAATAAATTAAAGTATCTTACACAAAGAATATAATCATGGGCAGTACATACACCACACAAAAGGAAGTAGTGGCAAATATAGCATGAATCTCAAGGGGATAAAAAATGAGATGAAAACCCCTTACCACGTTGTAATCAATCGAGTCGTATGACCCAAAGTTAATAACCACCAAATGAATCACAGAATACAATGAATATAATTATAATCATGATAATATATATCAAAATTCAGTACACAATACACCACATTCCATAAATAAGTGGCGACCAATGGAAATATCACGAAATTAAAAGTGAGATAAGAAATCTCTTACCTCGTGTATGACTTGACATGATCATTCATTAATCTCCTGAATAATAAACTAAATTTAATTTCTAATTGATTAAGAAGTTTTTTTAAAGTTTATTATTCCTTTTATATCACTTATTACCATGTTATAAACATTATGTAATCATTTAAGTTAATAATGTTTGTTTTGTCGATATTTGTACTTGAGTCAAAAATGAACATGTTATATTTACATGTTGTCCATGGGGTCAATAGTTAATTATATACAGAATGAAATTAATTATTTAGAAATCATATGTATCATATATATCCAGTTTATACATGTATTTATAATAGTAAATAACATTTGGAGGTAAGAAATGAAATGCACCGTTCATGGAGACAGTAAGCCACACGTACGAATGAACGCTGCTTTCATTTCAATTTCATATTTTATTGGAATTAAAACATAATTATACAAAGTAATATTTTAATGACCATATAATATAATGTATAATATCATTAACTCTATTCCTTATAAATCCCACATAAGGCATTAACGAGTCAAATCACTTTGAGGAGGCGGCAGTCCCCACTTCCTCTAGTGTTATTATCTAGTTTATCTACAATGGAAACCATAAAGGCATGATATAAATGGAAATTACTGAAGCATAAAGGAAACATAAACATAATATATAACATATATAAATACATTTACATCATAATTTCCACCATGAGAGGCGGTTGAATATATTTGAACACTCATCGTTTCATGAGACGTTAGTTTTCCATCTACAGGAAAATTATGTTCATCATCCATTACATGGAGGTGTGTGTAAGTGTAGTTCTAATCCTTCTCAAAACTACAACCCAGTATAATGAGGATACTGTTTTTGTTACAAAATAAAGGAATAAAAAGAGTTCATGGGTTGGATAAGTAAAATAAAAGAAAAAAATTAAGAGAAACGGTTACCTTTATTTTTGCTTACTCCCTTTGGTTTGAACCAAAGGACTTTCTAAAGTGACTTCTATCTAAGTGGAGGATTCTAAGAGGAGAAGAAGGATGTAGTGAGATTAATTGGGCTGAGTATGGATGAGCCAAATTGATTTAGAGGTCTGTTGAATTTGTTAGAAGTGGTCTCTTTTTATAAGTGGGAGGGTATCTTTAGGAAAGTGTGAAAATATTATTTTATTATATAATGATATTCACTTTTAAAAGGTCCAAAAATCATTATAGTCGAAGATACGATGACTCATGGTTGAAATAAAATCATCAAATAATAATTCAAGAGGTTTTGTATGATATTAAAATCATTATATTCTTATTTATTTAAATGATTTATTAATGAGGTAAACAACGCATCATTATTGTGTCATAAATAATTTATATTATTTGATGTCTAAATATTATAAAAAAATACCATGATATAGGAAATCGTTTTATCTTTCAAATTAATATTTATAGTCAAAATGATAATTTATATAAAACATTCTAAAAATTATTTACTAAAAGATATTTTCTTTTTTCATTTTTGCCTTTACTTTATGTTAATTAATTTAAATTGTGGTTATCACTCCCAAGTGGAAAGATGGGGTCCCAAAATCAAACAATGGATGCCTATGGTCATAAATGACTCAACCAATAAGTTTTAGACAAGTGTTAAAGTAATTTTGAATTATTATAATATTCTTTTTACCTTGAATTACATTATTTACCTTAAACCGCGGTAAATAAAAGTCAAAAGCTACTATTCACCAAAAAAATTTCATCTTATTGAACAACATTTTACATCTTGATAACAACCCTGAATGTCGGATTTTCTAAATTCAATTCACAGAAGCAGTAATATATCATTTAAATCAAAAAGTCAGTTTTTTTTAACTACTACTAAGTGGTTTCACTATTCATCAAAAATTGCAGTTTTTCAGAAAAATACCAAAAAACCAACATAGGAATTAATTGATATTCCGAATTCAAAAATGTTGTTTATTTTTCGAAATTCAAAACCTAAAAGTTTCATTATATAATTTTAAAATTAATTCACATTGTTAAAACAAATAGCGTGTTTTTATGAAATAATAACTATCAAAAGGTCGACACTCGTTTATGTCCAATTTCAAAGTGAAATTAATTCCAATGACCAACATTGGGTTGAATGGTAAAAATATATTCTAATTACACTTTAAAATCAATTAAAAGATAATATACCTATGCAAATAAATTATATTAAAAGGCACTTTTGAATAATAATACTATATTTTCCACTATTTTTCAAAAAAATTAACATTATCTAAAAATTACCAAAAATTACCCAAAGTAAAATTTAATGTCCCAAATCAAAAGAAGATTTTTATTTGGTAAATTAGAACATATAAAAGTGACCAATAATATGTTTAAAAAGGGTTCTCCCTTAAAAGGCGTTAAATCGACCTTTTTATGTAAATTATGCTAAAACATATATTCATTCAAATTTTAAGCCTCTAACATTTAATGGATAAAGTTAATATTTCTAAAAAAAATGTATAAACATATTGTAGTTATTTTTTTCATTCCCACCAATACAAATTCTAGGTGTTAACGACCATTTAAAAAAAATAATATTATATTATTAGTGTGCAATGTATGATTTCGATGAAAGCATGTTGTTGCGTATCGGGTAAGCTAACGAACATAGAAACCCCTTTAAAGTAAAATTAATATTTAATTGACAAATATTAATAAATATGAAATATGTGTTATTTTTTATTTACCTGGGATGTTACACTTATCTCTTTATTTTGACCCCTCGCCTAGTTATCCTATTTGACAATTTCCAAACTTTCAAAATAATTTATTCAATATAGGACAACAATATAACCATAAAAATGGAAAATGACATATAAATGAAACATGGATTATAATTTTAACTATATAATAATCTTAAATATCAATAGGTATATTTGTATATTTATAATAAATTTATAAAATATTGGGATTTTTAAAATATGATTACTTTTATTTCTCAAAATACATGAAATATTATAACATAATGTTTTTATAAATGATTTAAATTTGTTTTAAATTACATGTATTTTATTATATGTATTTTTTTCTTTCATGTTTTACATGAAAAATTTTCAAATTTCATTAAATCAGTTTATACCTTATCATTTTGATTAACTAATTGGTCATCAATCATTATCCTTAACTATAGTAATGACTTTTTCATCATTATGTGGTTATAATTATAAAAAAAATGTGACAATTGTTTCAAAAATGGAAATTTTGTGAAATTACAGACCATTTATTGTCCTAAAGATCCTATTGTAATATTTTTATGACATTTATATTTTTAAATAAAATATTATTAGACATAAAATACTTTTTCTCTATTTTTAAGAACCATTAACGTGATTTGAAATTGAAATTTTCATCAAAAAAAATAAATTCGAATGATAAAATTTCACAAAAATATAATATGTTATATTTATCTTTATTATTAGTGGAACTATATTACTCACCCATAAAAAATTAATTATAGAGTTTTTAAAACTATGTTCTTAATTCTATACTTTTTTCATAGACATTTAGTCGACATTTCATATTCACTTACGGTAACTAAAACTTCTCTAATGATTAAAAATAAATTTCAATAATGAAAATCATATATAAATTAACTAACCATTCCTAACTCAGTATTATTTGTTTTTATCACTATTAAAACATTTTAAATATATAAAAATAATTATGGTGAGAATGTTGACTTCATATTTTCTAAAAATAATAAATAATTCAAATTCATTTATAAATTATAAAATATATCATTATTTGAAATATTTGTTTAAGATGGAAAATACACACTCATACAATATATTAATGTATGTGTTAGGTTAATTTTTACTCCTTATCATATTATTCTTATCATCAACACATTTATTTACCCACACTGGTCAGAATGGCCCAAAGGCCATCATTTTTTATTATTTTTGACAATCCCCCTTTCAAGGGGTTAGGTGGAACCCTTATGAGGCTTAGAGGCTTAGAGAAAAATACATGACTCAAAGGTCTTAGAAGGAATCACCCAGATAGGACAACTTAAAACTTCTCATCCCTAGAATATGTCATGATATCAACACTCCACATTCTTAGGTATGGTCGGCTAGTTGTCCTACACAAAGCTGCACAGGCCTGATATAGATGGAAAAGCCATGCCCTCTCATTATTCCAATTCTGGTTAGTTCTGCTCTAGTTAATGTGTCTCCCCTGAATCCTCCTCTGAAGCATTGTCCCTTGTAGTCTGACTGGTACATATGAATTTTATGTGGACTGAAGGACATGGGGTTTTCCTAAGGCATTATGTTGCCCAAACTCCTTGAGAATCAACTGGCCCAATGGCTTTGGGTGGCCCAAAAGCCTTAGAGGACATTAGGACCAAACCGGTGGCCCAAATGCCCAGATGGATGAATAGTACCGGTGGACCAAGGTATATATTTACACCAATTTAAGGTCAGGAATAATAATATTTAACATATTTTTGGAGATTCAATTTTTTCAGTTGAAGTTATAAATTTTAATATGAATGCATAAAATGACATGTTTATTTTTTTTGAAAAAAATAATTCAAAAAATCTGCATATAATATAATCATGTATATTGTTAAATAAATATTAATTATATAAATTACATATTGTTAATTAATTTTAATGGTACATTATTACAACATTCAAATCATATTGATACCTTTATATAATAATAAAAATTATTTTATTAAAATTCATATTTTTAACTATCCACTGAAAAATTAATCTTTTTAGAAAATACCATAATTTTACCCTATGAAAATATCAATATTATGATTTCAAAAATTAATTTAATTTTTAATTATACAATTTATATTATTGGGTTAATTTTTCGATAATTTCAACTATCAAAAATGAAATGATTTTTCTAATTTAATATATTTTCTATGAATAAATACGCATTACTAACAATTGATAGCTTATTTACTACAAATGTAATAATACATTTGTATTAGTATGACAATTAAGAGAATTTATAAAAAAAAATTAGTCTTATTATTACCATCCAATCTAAATCAATTTTAAAATAAGGTAAAATTAAAATAAATATATTTTTATAACATATCTCAGTTTTTTTAATCTTGTTGTTTTGTGTAATTAAACTGAACAATATTATTCTTATACTAAAATAAATGTTTAGGGGTAAAAATCCCCCATTAATGAATAGTAATATAAACTTTCATCATATTTATTAATGGATCATCATTCCAAAATAGGCATAATGATATACCACATCAAACATAGGGATTAAAATTTTAAAAATGAAATTTTATAATCCCAAATGTTTCGATATATCATTCATATCTTTGAGTGCATCTAATATTTCGTCAATGTTGCTCGATGTTGCAACCCCTTATCTTACTAATGGGGAGGGATGCAGTATATTTTCATTTCCATATCTCGGAAAAAATCCCCTTTTCTTTAATCGTTTCACCAATTTGGGACCACTTACTTCTTTTCATATTATTTCATTATCCCCAAAGGTTTCCAGATTTTTTATTGGATCCCAATCTCTTCTGATTTCCCTTGTGGCATTCTCAAAAGAAAATTACCTACACTACATCACCTCAGTTAAACATTTTAGTTATAATTGGACTTTGATGGATTTTTTAGACTGATACATCAACACTTAGTGGGGTCTTCATCTTTGTTTTGTGGTTGGTGTCCTCAACTCTCGACAAATTATGATTCACTTCTCATATGAACAAGATCTAGCTCTTGCGTGGTATGTGGCTCATGCTCTATCAAAAACATCCATTTTATTCTCCTTCATTAGTTCTTCAAAATTCACTTGAATCTTGACCTAGAGAGTATTGATATTTGGGTTCATCTTCTAGGTTTTATTTCTCTCTTTCCGAAATCCATCCATCTGTAGAATGCTAGGTAGTCTTGTGGGAGAATATATGGTTGTATATATTAGGACCCAAATAGTTTTTCAAACTTTAGAACCCTGAATCTATGTTGGTATTGAAATTTCTAAACATCCTCTTTATTTAATCTATCTTGAGTTCAAGGGAAAATATTGACTTGCAAATTTGATTGAATGTGAGATGGGGACATATTAATGCTCTTACCGGTTTCTCCAAGGGTATTCTACCAAGATATGTCATCTAACCGGTACTGCTTCGTCAATTTTGAATCCGATAAACATCGCTGCCTTAATGAACCTATAGAATATTAATGGGAAGGAAATTTTACTTATTTATCGTCATCCTCCTTATGAAATATGTTTAATAATAGATTTCATGCTTCTTATGTAGACACACTGAATCCATTACACCTCTCTGAAATGAGCTTGGGTGAAAAGTCGATTGATAATAAACCTAAAGGTTCATTGATTTTTTTATTCTGATGGAATGAGTGTGGTCAATGGTCACACAAGGAATTATAACGTCCATCCCATGTTCCATGACTGGAACCATGATAATGTCCAATCCAGAAAGAGATCTATTGATATTTTCACTATAATAAGAAGTAAAAATATATATGTGGTGTTAGGATGTGAAGATAATACCCCACTCAAAGGATTAAATGGATATGAGTCATACCTAGTAGGGAAATAGACCCTATAATTAAGGTTGGATGAAATAGAGGTAGAGAAAGAAATGATCTCAAAACGCTCTCCAAAAAGAGAAAGTAAATGGAATTAGTGGAAGAATATCTTCATTCTTCAACAATGAATGGTTTGAACAGGAATGAGAGGAGAACAAAACCCGAGATGGACGAATTCAATTTACCTTGCCCTCCAGTTACATGATTATCCAGCAAAGGCCCCTTTTCTCAAAGTAATCCATTTATTTTTATTGGTTCTCGTAAGTAACAATAAATTTAAGTGGATTGGTCAGAACAAGGAGGTAATAATCCCTTGGATCCTAAATAATGTATGTCCAAGGGGACAAAATCATTGAGTTAATAGAATGACATGTAATTTCATGAATTAGTAAATAAGTAGAAGGCTGATAAATAAAATATAAGGAAGATTATCTTTACTTCAAATGAATAGATACCCAAAGAGTTCTTCCAGATCAACATCTTAATGGAATATTCTCACGTAATAGTTGAGATTATTTTGTTAGACGATTTAATTGAAAAGAAAATTTCTTGTATCACTAAATAGAATTATATTTTTATTTTTATTTTTGATGATAGGACAACAATCCTATTGGAAGATGTATTGATCTATGATAACATGGAATACCACATTGAGGACCTCATCAAATAAAAACCTGAATTGATTATTGACTCCATTGTATTACTTTTGTATATGGTAAACAATTCAAACACAATTAAATTTTTCTATAATGGTATTAGCAGAATGTTTTTAGTTTCATGTTGACATAATTTTTTTATATTTGTTGGAATCCCAATTTTCCTTAAAAAATAGAAAAATAAAAATATTTATTTTTTGGATAAAGACACCAAATTATTATAAAAATTATAATATAATTGTGTTTACAGATTAGCATAACATTTCTATGATATTTACTTATTGAAACTGAATATGAAACCAGATTCTAAGGACTAATAGTATTTGATAAAGAATATGTTAATGAGAGCAATAAGGAAGAAATAAAAATCACTAATGGTTGAAAATATTTAAGATTCAAATAAAATAATTGTAAAATTATTTCATTTTTATTTCAATACAATTTTCCTATTTATGAGGGATTTATTTACTATGATGATATAGAATGTGATAAATTTAACTTAAATGATTTATTTCTATTTATAGAGAATAATCTCATCATTTTGGTTTTCTATAATAAATTTCAATATCATCTTCTACTCCCATAAATGAATATTCATGATGAATTTATCAATCTTGGAGCACTAAATTTATATTATACTCGATTTTAATATCTATTGAAGAATGAAAATGCATTCATTATATGTCAAGATACCATGAAAACCAAATTGGATTTGACAAGTAATCTAATATGGGAAAATATAATATATTATTCTCCAAAAACTGAAAAATAACATCCAATGTTCTATTAATCCAATTCCATAAATAGTTGCCTTTAATACAGTTAAAAAATTGTTTCACTAAATTGAAAGAAAAAAATATTAAATATTCGATCAAAGACCATTAGTCAAGTTCAATATTAACATTTATCCCTTGAAAACATAAAACAAGTCACATTTTCATATACCAAACATGAGAATAACATCATTATCATAAAAGAAGTTAATAACATGAATTAATATAAATCTTTAATGAAAACATAGATGATTAAAACATTAACAATATCCCATTTCATGAAATAATGTCATGGACTATTTAATATATATATAAATACCAAAATGAAAAAAACATCATCAATGATGTCAAAAATCAATTTGTAAATAAACAACTAACCGATTTCAATAGAGACCTTTAATTACCATCAAATATATCAAATATAATAACAACATTATCTTATAGAAACCATAGTATCTAATCATTTAGTACATATTAACATAGAATCATACAAAAGTCATCTGTTTTTAATAAATATATCTTAACCACTAAATCAATATTCATTATCATTACTATCATTCATAATATGTTTTGCAAATCTATAAAAAATGACTAAAAAATAATCATCAAATGATTCTTTTTTGTTATAACCCACATGAAAATTTAAAAAATATTTCTACAAATATATTATTAAATTACATATCATAAAAACATTCATCCAATAACTTCATTTATTAGAAGAGAAGAAGAAATTATTTGGCCTATGTATTATCCTTTAAAAGAGGGAATTGAATTAGATAATTCTTGAGTTCCCAAATTTCAATACATTGAAATAAAAATTCATCCGTACGATTAAATTTAATCCCCTTTTTCTGACTCACCATTTTTTCATTGAAATTTATAAAAATACATAGTAATAATGCACACATAAATAATTTTGTCATTCATTTTTGACATTCAACTAAGTGTTTTTACCTTATTTCTAACATCATGTAAATTTAGTTTTCCTTCCAATATAGTCTCCACAACAAAATCCCTCTACAAGTTTAATCATTCTCTTATTTTATGAGTTTAATAAATAGATAAGGTTCATGTTTTTAATCATATATGGTGATAAATGTAGTTGTGTAATAAAAGAATCTCTCACTATATTTATCATCCCATTTTACTTCTAAGAATAACATTAATGTCTTTCAAATTAAGTTCTATCAAGATTCATACTTGTTCTTTCTATTAACTGAAACCAAAAAAAATGATGTGATTACTATTAATCATAATCATGATAACTCATTCATTCTATATATAAATATTGAATAATTATTTTCATTTTATGACACAATTAAATTAACCAGGGACGTACTTGATTGTCATCTTTTAAAATAAATTATTATTTGTCAAAATTTAAATGATAATTAACATATTCATATACCTTGGGAGTGTCAATATAGTTACAAATTATGGTCAATGTATCATTCCACTAAAATGATTGTCAATATATACTCAAAAAATCAATTTATTTGTTGTTACACCAAGATTCGTATATTCCAAAACCATGTCAACATGTAGTGTCTAGACGTGGATGTTTTCCTATGAAAATATTACTACATTCATTTCCATAATATATTATTTACTTATATACATTTGATTATCTAATGCGTTTTAATTAATGTTTTCTTATTCAATTTTATAAATTTAACTAAATAATTTTTCGATACTGACTATAATAACCCATGCTTTCCATACATAAATACTATATATTATTATAGAATTATTTATTACATAATATTTCTAACCATTATATAACTGTAAATCTTTGGTGTCTTTGGAAAAAGGATACATAAATAACGTGTTTATAAAATATCTACATAATCATGAACATAGTTATTAATAACTAGATCCCTTCTAAGACACATCATATTTACTAATTTCATCATAACTTCGGGAAAAGTAAACATAATAATCGGTCAGCTCAGATGCCTATTATGGGTAACCAAGGGACATATCAGAGAGAATTTTATCATAACATTAGCATAAATGTGTATGATAACATGTCATTATCAAAATAAACTCAAAAAAAATATTATTATATCACAAACATGAGTAATCACATATATTTTATTAGTTCACAATTCATGAATCCCACTAGGACTAACGATCATCAGCATTGAGATCATAACATTGACATTGCTTCATGTAATAAATGGGGGTCATAATGTGTGGAATAATTTTAATCAAGGATATATTATGTCATGGATACCCACCAAGACATTACTAACATGATTTGATAGGGGTAAAATCCTATTTAACTACATAAAATATGATATAAACACCCCTATAGCATCTTTTGGAATTGGAATAGCCTCCTATATTACATTTCTTGGGAATAGGATAACCTCCCATGTCCATTATTATTTTAAGAGTAGGATAACCTTTCATGTACCCTTTGATCTTATAGATCATTATTACTAACCCAATCCAACAGAGGGATGTACAATTTTCATCCCACAACAAATATAATCATTATATACTCTTATCTCTACCACAATCTCATATATCATTCATCAACTATCATAAATTGTCAAAAGGAAATGGGTATTATAAATATTTCAACATATAATTATAAAATAACCCATAGAATAAATAGAGGTCTCATAAAAATATTGTCATAAAAAATATAAACCATCCAATGTGATAATAAGAAATGTATCATTAGATCATATTCCAATTTAAACATTCAAAATATAAAATAATACCATTTTTTTAAAAAAATCATTAAAATATCAATAAAAATAGTTTATGAAAAAATACCATTTTAACTATAAAGTCAAATATTTTATATTAAAAAATTAATAATATTTTGATAATATTATTTAATTAATCATTGGATCCCTGTAATGGATGATGTAGTGAACTTGAAATCTAGAGGGTGTGAAATTTTATTCATTCCATGTATGTTAAAAAATATTCCTTTGAAATTTTATGTAAAATGTAAAAAATAACCCATTCTAGAAAATTATAAGAATATTCTTTAAAAATTTATAAAAATAAATCATTAGTATAAATTTATTTAAAAACAAATATGTTAATTCTAAAAACAATAATAAATTAAATATTAGGAAACACAGACATATATATATAATAAAATTTATTTTTTACTTAATACTAATATAAATATGGTTACTTATAAATACATTCTTTTAGTATATTGAGTATATAATGTGTGAAAAAAAAGAAAAAAATTCAATATATATAAATAACAATGTCAAATAAATTGAATATGGTTTTCCAAAAAAGAATAAATTATTTTCTTTATATGGAATTTCATGCATTAAAATTCCATTTATATTAAATTGAAAAAAAATATTTTATGGTTCTTGTAAAATTAAAATAAAACCCCCTTGATTGAATAATATTAAATGAATCAATGTATATCATGATAATGAGGATATAAATAATATAACATATTAAAATGGTGTTTGGATTGATATCATATATGATAATAGGATCTCGATATAACCAATGTCCCAAATAAGTCAATATGAGATGGTAAAACGTTTCATAAAGATCGACTTGAATTGAATGCACTCTAACCTCCTTATATTCAGTATAATTCCAATAAAACCCATATTAATGATCCTTGAAATAATATTTGGAGAATAATATCACCATTAATTGAAATATGGTGAAGAATATAATTGAATTTAGTAGGGTTTACTCAAGATACATGACTCGAAGGGTGTGATGAATAAAGGAAAAGATGATCTAAACATAGCGAGGAGAGGGGAAGTCAAGAAAGTATATAATGTAATAGTTTAATATAATTTAATTCCCAATTACATGAAATTAAAAATTGGCATATTTTTATGAATTTTTTAGTTTGATTCTATATCCTCTGATGTAATAATGTTTATAAATGTTAAAATGTTGTTTCCACCCATATCGCTTTGTTGTAAACCCCACTACCACTTTTGATTATTAAATTGGTAAGAAATTGTTTAATTATAAGGCATAATATAGTAAAAATAAATGTGCCCCATTAGTGGAACAAGGCTAATATTTTCCAGAATATCCAATTCAAATTAAAATGTAATGGATTTCTAGGAATTTTAAAACTTTTAATAAATTTTTTTAGTTATAAAATATCGTTATTTTAATTTATGGAAATATAAGAAATATTATAATATCATATGTTTCAAATCCATTTAAATTGATTCAAAATGATATAGATTTGATGATAATAGGAATATTTTATTATTATAATAACCTAATAATATATTTTCCAAATTTTAATCATTTTAGAACATATGATTTGGATTAAACCATTATGTATACAATTTTATCCTTAATAATTGTATTGGATTTTTCAATATTAAATTGTTTTAAAATTACTTATAATGATGAAATTACCCTATAAAGGAAAACTATATGAAATATTTGACAATTTTTCACCCTAACAATTATCTTTTAATTTTTTTTACATAATTAAAAAATATATTATTAAAAATAAAATACTATTACAATCATTCTAATAACTATTCTACTATTTGACAATCAAAATGAAACAGTAGATAAATAGATTCTTTAGAAACCTATATAAAATCATTATAATGATATATTTATATTAGAAATTCCAAGGAAATGTTATGTCAACAATGAAATATTACCTTTGTACTTTTAAAAACTATTCACCTTATTTCTATATAGCTTTCACAAGAATATAGTTGGAATTTGGTACTAATTTAATGTAATTTTTTGACAATAAATAATAAAAATTATAATACCATGGTAATAATGGATCATTTCTATTTCAAATATAAATTTATAAAAAAAATATAAACTGTTTATCCCTATCAAAAAAAATTATATATATTTAATGCAATAGAGTGTTATTTTTTCCTTTATATAAAGTAACAAAAAGATGTATTTAAAAAATAAAATAGAACAAATTGACATAAACTATAATTTGGGAATAGTATGATAGAAATGCACTCATACCATATATATTAAATCATTTTTAGGATTTTTTTAGTCTTTATCATATTATATTTATCTTTAATTACCCTATTAAACATTAGAAGGGTAACAATACTTATTATTATTACTATTCATAATGAAAAAAATAAAACATACATTTTTTTAAAATATGAACCACATGATTACAAATATGGACCCATTTTCAATTTTCAATTTTTAGATTTGGTGGAAATCAACATTCATATAAATGGGTAAAACCCATAGGAATATAGTTTTAATAAAAAAGGTTTTTTAAACCTTAAAGTGACCACATACTATATTAAATTATATTTCTGATTACAATAAAATAAATTATATTATATATAAATAAAGAAATAAATTTTTAATCATGTTAAAATTTAACACATAATGAGACTTGTTTATGAGAATAAAATAATCTTTTAGAAAAATTAATATTATTCACTATTCATTTAAAAATCAATATTTTCTAAAAAATACAGATATTCCACGGAAGTCAATTTTTTATATCATTATTGTAATAATTAAGTTCATTTTTAAAAAAAATTGTTTATTTTAATTATATTTTCATTTAATAAAAAAATTCAATATAATGAATATTTTTAGAATCAAATGCATTTACTAATAATTGAATTATTATATCATAATAATTAGTAAATACATTTACATTGAATATAGCCATTAAACATAAATTTCATAATGTAGTTACTAATATTCATATCCTCTGATTTGGAAAATATTTTATTATCATCACATTTTTATAATAATATTATTTAATATATATCTAAAATCATAAAGGTCTGTCTTGTGTGTAAACAGTGCTATCAAAGATATTAGTAATTTAAAATAAATTTTAATGGGGTTATAAGATCAATGTGGATATGGGTATAATAGGATATGATATTGGAATTGTTATTTTGGAAATTTTATTTTTGAAATCTTATTAAAAATGATTCTTAGAGAAAAGGTAGTGGAAATATATATTAGAAATGGTTTTTAATTTAATATTTCAATTACTATTGATTTCATGTGTTTCTTGTTATATTATTAAATAGTTTTCAAAACTGGAGTGCGATTTGGATTTTTTTTTAAATATTATTGTGGCGTCATTGTTAAATGAAAATTTTTGTTTTCCCTTTTGGATGAGAAAACATCTATTTGGGTGGACAATAACACATTAAATTTTATAAAAAAACATAATGGGTGTTCATTTCTAATATTTGAAATTGGATGAGAAATCACCTATAGTGGTGGTCTGTGTTACATACTATCATCATGTATGGATTAGAGAAATATTTCACAGGAGTTCCATTCCACTCATATATATACATTAGAGACTAGTGTCTTGTATTTAGTCTAAAATATATCTGTGATGTGCTCATAGACACCCCAAAAATATCAAATATTGGTAATGCTGTGTAGGCTCACATACCTGTAGATTGAAAATTATAATACCACACTCGAGTGCCAAAAAAACACAACCATTGGTGTATGTTTAATGTTTTATAAAAAAATTAAAATGGTAAACTATCATGATTAAGAACATATGTATGAACCTTATATAGGCTGGTTATATTTAATGATGTAATTTTTGGTGGCCAATTGAGTTGTACTCAAACCCTTCTCAGACCTCTGTAGCAATTGGGTACCCTATTAAAACCCACTTGAATTAAGACAAATATGTTTTGAGCAATGTTCATTATTATGAATTGTTTATTTTTATTCCTAGGATAGGGTTCATTAATGGGATTAGGAAATATGTCAGACAAATGGAGTTGAACTATTATAATTAGTTTTATTTTCTTAATACTTCCTATGTATGATACATCCATGGGGGTTACATTATAGTTTATTTGGAAAATTAATTTATTCCCTCATGTTATTTTTTTTATAGTTTCTATGTTTTTTATATTTATTTATGATTTTATATTTTATTCATCTTATATTATTTTGTTCTGTGCACTCTAATAAATAAGAAAAAATCTCCCGAATAAAAACACAAGAATCATCATCACTATTTGGTAGCCTTTTTCCGATATATGGGTGAGATAGATTTACTGTAGTGACCATTTATACATGAATTGATTACTGTTTTGGATAGTTGTGTGTTACATATCCTCTAAATATTGAGGTGTTCCTCCCTCTAATGAAACAAATATATTATCGAAAAAGTAATATATTACATTATAGAAAAAAATTATTCATAGAAAGCTCCCATTCATTCTCTAATAAATTTATTAAGATGGCCCACAGGTTACATACATTGATATTACATCAAAATCAAAGATCATTCATTACAAATTATAATAGATCCACAATATGACTGTATAGGTATAGTGTATTTAGAAACCTGGAAACATAAACAACTAGTTCACAAAACATCTATTTTGTCACCCGCTTATTTCTTTTTAATTGGACACCTTTTTGACATATCATAATTAATAACCTTATTGATGACCCTAGAAAAAGAAACATATGATAGGTGAATTTATATTATTGTTATGGGTAAACAAGGGTAATATCAATTATATCATAATCATAAGTCATAAGAACATAACAATTGAATGTCTTATGTTTCTTGTGAATGATTGTGATATTATGTTGTGGGGTAAAAGTTCCTAAGAATCAACTGACATAATCCCAAAAATCATAATAGAAGACATGTATTTTTGTAGCATACACGTAATCAAATAAAATCTATATATATTTTTCAACGTTCATTTCCATTACCATCATAATAAAAGAATCCCATTACTAAACCGAGTTCACACTTCATTCTGGCCATGTATTACTGAACTAAGATTATTTCCAATTCCATCTAGTCTATCTCATGAGATATAAATCATTACCCAATTCATTTTATGGAGATTTAGTTCCCACCCATCTCATATAGAAATCATTCTTACATGTTCCACAAAAACATAAATCATCCATCATAGAATAACCCAAAGAACAAAAAAAGTTTTTAAACTCAATCTCACATAATCCATACAAAATAAATCAGTTTCAAAAAAATTATTCCATCCTAAAAAAAATAAATTTATCATAATAATATGGATAGAAACATAACCCGATTTAAATAGTGTTATATTAGACAAAAAATAATGATAATGAAACACTTGAAATTATTTTTTGACGAAAATATCATTTTTCATCAAAAATATCTTCTTTTTTAAAAATTCCCCTCAATTAGAAAAACAATTAGTTGTAAAATAATTATGAAAATTTGTAGGGTATGTTTCATGTTAATACAAAATTATGTAAAGGTAAAAATATGTAAATTCCTTATATGTTATAATTATATTTTCGATGTACTTTTTTTAGTGAAGACATACAATACATCATATCAAATAATGAAAAATATTTCATTCATACCATTTAAAAAAAATTACTAATGGTTAAAATTGAATATAAACTATTTTATAGGAATAAAAACAATATTACATATTTAGGAACCATGGATGTGGTTGAAAAATATACCACAAAAATAGTTATATATAAACTCTCTCGGATAATAATGAGATTATGAAATTATATAATACCTTAGGTTTGGTTACATTTATATGTGTCCAAACCAATTTTATAATGATCTAAATAATTTAATATAATTATTTCAAATCATATAAATTTTTATGTTATCATATATGGTTATATTTTCATCTTTTTGTTAATAACATTGTATTTTTACTAATTATACGGATATTAACTACTTTATGTTCTTTTACAGTTTCTGTCAAGTAAATTATTTTCCTCGTTATTAGTTCATAGTTATATCATTAAAAATGATATTTATATTATATATATCATATTTACTCAATATTTAACTTTATATAATCATGTTTTAATGAAAATAATTTTTAAAGAATCGCATCACATCGAATAGATATTATGTCATACATACACACGAGCGACTATATCATTCTCGTAATTGATCAATGGTATTGATGTGTGTGGTTTACAAAATTTAATAATATATAAAATTTTATAATAATAATATATATTTATTACATCTATCGTTATACCCATATGTGTTAGGTGGTGGTGAGAAAATATACCATCCTACGACGTGAAGATTGTAACTACTACTTACACACCCGTGGTGCTCCCATTTTTCATAGAATGAATAGAAGATGGAATATGTCTGTTTAATTGTCATAATAACATCTAATTATGTAATTTATACTAGGTTTATTACTTAATAATTAAAAACTCATCAATAAGGAGTAGAAAATGAAATATGTTTGAATGAATCGGTAGAGGAGATTACCACTTCATCGACATGCTTCTTCTAAATCTCATATTACAGCACAAGAGTTGGCCTTACAAGAAAACCAGAAACCCTATAATACTACTATGGATGATGATAAGTTAAAATAGAATGGGATGGTGGATCTTGAAGTCTCAATGAAAATTGATGATGTAATGGAGGATTTTCCATTTTATAATTGAATGGAGGGGCACAATTGGAAACCTCACAAATATTAATTAATAATAAAATAAATCCCCATCCCAAAACCTCCAAAATGAACCAAATTAAAACATTAGAATAGATAAGGTTGAAATATAATTAACCAATAATTTCATAACAAATATATTTGTCAATGTGAACCCTACCATTTTTATTGACACTTTGTTATTCTATTTATTTTTTAATTTAGGTAATAAATAATTCAATATTAAAAGTGTGAAATATATATTTATATGAATCACACTAGACCATAAATAAATAAAATCGAATATTTTATACCATATCATAATTATTATTTATTTTTAAAATATGTTTTATGATTTTAAAATAATTTAATAAGACACTATTTTGATAAATAATCAATAATATCAATTTTTACACTATTAAATTCATTGATTTTAAATATTATTAAGTTACCTGGTGAACTTCAGAAAAAAAAATTATTATATTACTTATATGTAAATTTACACTGTAAAATAATTTATAAGTCTTACTTATTAAATATTATATGAATTTTTACATTTTATTTAATATTATTTTTTTTCTATAGACAAGATTATCTTTATATCAATTTTGGGTATTTATTTTACATAAATATTTTTAAATAAATATTATAAGTAAAATAATATGATGTATATAAATATTGTATCTTTTATCATAATATTTTTATTAAATTTTTCTTCTTTAAAATTCCATATTTAAAATGTTATACTTTTTAAATTTTGAAGGTGGCATCATTAACATCACATTAAATAAATTGTATAAGTTCCATAATAACTTTTACAAATATCTTAATCATCAAATAATCGACCTTTGGATGATTATGGATGATATATACTCAAGAAATAAGATTTATTCAAGGGTTTGAGTCTTTTAGTTTGTATTATTTTTTTAATAAATACTGTATTATTGATTTGACACCAACTAAATAATATATGCATCATTAATGTATATGATATTAGAGTAATTATTTTTTTAAAAATTGAAAATAAATAATCATGAAAAATAAAAACATCTACGATTTAAAATATGTATTTATATTCAAATTTTTCTTATTTATAACCTTATATAAAAAATTATTGAGTTTTAAAAATTTGACAGTGACATATTTTACATTTATTTAAATCAAATCAATTAAATCTCCTAATATAATCAATGTAGATTAAAATTTATATCATTTAGAACCATGGATTAATCACGTAGAAAAACACACATCAAATGATATTAAGACAAGTTTTTGTGTAATTTTATAACATTATTCTTACCCTTAATTACCGAATATACCATTTTACCATGTTAAAAAATTACTGCTGTTACTAGTAATAATTCCCAAAAATAAAATAAATATATTTACATAATTTAGACCTAATGATTACAATTATGGAATTAATTTGTAAATATTATAAACATAGAAGTTTTAATAATTAATTTAAAATTTATCATGTTATTTTGAAAAGATAATAGTTTTTTAAATTTTAGAAGATTACAAAAGAATGAAATATTTTTACATATGAATTCAATGAAAATTTAATTCCAATGACCTATATTATATAGAATGAAAAAAATATATTATTTTTTTCTTTAATACTATTTACTATTATAATTTAACCACCTAAATTATTTTTATTAACAATATTTTCCTCAGATAAAATTTAGTGTATTTTTATTATTCATAAAAACATAAGTATTATCCCAATGATATCTAAAATTCATCCAAAATAAATTTTTATATATTCAATTAAAATAAAATGTTTATGTTTTCATCAAAATATAATTGATGTTTCAAAAAATCTTAATTTAATATGGTTTCTCCATTAAAAGATGGAAAATTATCATTTTGAAACATATATGTTTTTTATACATCAAATATGGTTTATTAGTACTCTATAACACAAATATATATTAGAGTAATATAAAAAATTTATTATTTGAATAACATATATATTTAATTTAATTAATTTATAAATAATAATTCATATAATTAATTAATAAAAATTACAAATATGTCATAATTTGTAACGAATGACTTCACCATACATTTTCATAAGTTAGTTATTTTTATTCCCGTTAATAGAACAACTATGTTATAATCATAATTTCATATTAATGGTGTCTCATGCTTTGAATAAACTCATGATTACGTTCAGTGCAAGCTATTGAAAAAATATTTTTTATAGATAAATTATCATTAAAACATCTCTTTGTAACAATCCACCCCCTTAAACAAAATTTCTTCCTGAGGATATATATCCCTCATAATATCTTCATATCCCCATTCATCGTTGAAAAATTGGGTGTTATTCTACAAAACATTTACCAAGAAAGTGGTCTTGTTTCACAAAACTATTATGCTACGATCAAGAATCTCTATCAGTTGTTCTTCGTAATAAATATTTTTCTATAGTGGTATGACTTTTGTGTTTAGGAAATGTGGAGGATCAGTTATGTTCATTCTTAGGATCGATATATGGAACAAATGATGGACTTTTTAGAGATTCAGTGGATGCACCAATTGATAAGCTACCTTCCCAACCTGACTCCCGATTTCAAAAGGACTCATATACGAAGGGATATTGTTTCCCTTCTTTCAAAATATCTTTACACTCATCAAGGGATATATTAATAGAAACACTTTTTCACCCACTTCAAACTATAGTTCTTATCATCATAAGTCAGCAAAAAAAATTTATGACTCTGAGGTTCTCTTATGTGTATTTTACTATATTTAACATTTTCTATCATTTCACCAACAATATGAGGTCATAATAGCGTTATTTCATGGAATATATCCCAGTAAGTTGTAGTTTTATTCTTATTTACATATAGGTATTCATCTGGCTCTATTTGAAAATATTATTCAAATATATTATTGTAATAAAATTCCAAAAAAATTAGGTTTTGATCCCAACACCCTTTGAAATCTAAAGAGAAAGCTCTCAAAATGTCTTCTACAGTTTGAATTGTCCTCTCAGAATAACCTTCTCTCTGAGGATCATAAGGAGTGTTGAAAAGTAACTATGTATCGCTATCCTACTGAATAATTCTCCAGAACAACGATGTGAACCTCAAATACTAATCATATATAATGGAATGAGGTACTCCATGAAATCTCACCATGTCCTTAAAATATATCCTTGAAATATGATCAAGATGGAACTCCACTCAAATATAAATGATGTGTTCTGACATCATAAGACGATAAACTATAACCCTAATATAATTATATCATTTTTATGTTTTAGGATGTCCAATAAAAAAATTCAATAGTGATGTTTTTCCATTTCCATTATACTATAAGTAATTTATGTGAGAACACCTTGGACTTCTATCTCTTAGCCATAAATTACTGACAATCCAAGCACCATGAGACATATTTGTAAAAATCCATTTTCATTTCATCACACCAAAAATTCACATTCAAGACCTTTTACATCATTGTGCTTCCATGGTGAATAGAGTATAAAGAACAATGAGACTTATCTTATATATCCTTTTTATTTTTTGTATAGTAGGAACACAAATATTGTTCATGACCCTTATTATTACACAATAATCAAGGTTGAATTCATGAACATTTCTCACTTTGTTTTGAATCTCTATATCTTACTTATGGGGCTCCTTAGTATTCAGTTGTATATATTTTTGAATATTCATTTGATAAAGTCATTATTTCTCCCCTTCCTTAAAAATTTCATGATTTATCCATTGAACATCCATAAATATTTTATCTATTGTTGTCCTCATCATGGATAGTCTAACAAGGTCTTTTCGAATCAGAGAATCTCCAACCATGTTCATTATCCCAAGTAGGTAATGTATGGAGTGGTCATAATATTTAATCAAATAAAACCATATTCATTGAGGCATATTAAACTCATATTTTGTGAAACTATTCCTTAAAATCTTATGATCAGTATAAATATCACACAATTCATCATACATATAATTTCCGAATATAATTAATTAAAATATTACAATAGTTAAATCCAAATCATGAGTTGGGTAATTCATCTCTTGGATTTTAAATTTTCACAAGTCATAAGCAATCACCATATCAATTTGGATTATAACACATCATATCCCCATCATCGATGCATCACAATAGATTAAAAACCATTCTTCACTAAAAGGCAGATTGAGAAATGTCGCATTGGCTAACCTTTATTTTTGCTATTTGAAATTCTCATCAAATTATTCCATCCGGATAAACAAAACTCTTTTTCGAGTCAACTTGGTGAGTGGATTAGATAATGGGGAAAAAATAATTCACAAAAATATCCATAATTATAGCCAAGGAAAGAATCTTTTGGTTGCCAGTTATTGTTTTTGGTCTCAACCGACATTCAATAACTTTTTTTGTGGATCAAGAGATATCCCCTCTCATTAGATTGTGTGACCCAATAATGAAATATTTTTAATCTATAATTCTAACATGGTAATTTCTTCATAAATATTATCCCTTATCAAGGTATTCAGTTCAATTCTCATGTGATCTTCATTTTATTCCTTTCTCTTCAAATAGAAAATAATATCATCTATAAAGACTATAAAAAACAAATCCAGATAGTCTCTAAAGACTCTATTTTTTATATCCATGAATATAGAGGGGTAATTAATTACAGAAAAAAGAATAACATTAAATTCATAATGTTCAAAAATGGTAAGTAATTACACCTATGGTACATACTTCTTCTTGAACCTTAATTGAGGATAACATAATTGAATATCAATCTTATAAATCTATTGAGCTCCATATAGTTTGTTGAATAATTCATCAATGCAGGGACGTGGATATTTTTTCATGATAGTGATCTCCTTATGTATTTGATAATTAATATTGAGCCTCGTTGACGCATCGTTCTTCCTAAAAAATAGAACAGGTACCCCCAAGGTGACTCACTACTATGTATGAACCCCTTGTCAATATTCTCTCGGAGTTTCTTCTTCAATGCATGCAACTCAATTGGGGTAACTCTATAAGTTGTTTTTAAAAATAGGAATATCATCGGGTATCAGTTCTATTAAAAACACAAAACTACAATACGATAAGAGACATGGTAATTATTTCTGAAAGACACCATAAAACCCCCATATAATTAGTGTATTCTTAATTGTGATATTTTTACCAACCATTTGAGATAGAAAACCATCATTTATAGAGATCAATACCCATTATATGGAATAAATTTTCACTGGAAGGTCATACTCATCGCTGCACAAAATAAATGATCATAGATTAATCTATAATATGAAATGTGACTCCCCTTACATGGAAGTTGATATAAGATCCATATAGAGAAAGCCAACGCATGCAAATAAACATGTCAAATTACCCTATAGGAAGGATCAAAATATTTTCATGAAGCACTTTCCCACAAACTTCAACCAGAGAAAATTTTTAAATGTAAAATGTGATCGTTGTACCATTAAAAGATTTCATAGAAAAATCTTTATCTAATTATAGAGGTAATATAGAAATATGCTATTAAAATTCATCAAAAATAAATGATTCGTACATCCATAATAAAAAAACATTTTATACCTTAATGTAGATGGTAGGTGTACCATTCACTAATTCATTATCACAATCCACATAATATATAATGAATGTAGGTTACATTCCTTTTTCATTTTCCTTAAGAGTTTTTTGATGTCCTTCATCATTAATAAAATATGGTTGTTGGTATTGATTTGAATAATTCCCCCATTTCCTTTCAATTATATCATTGAAATGTATGAGGTGAATTCTAAGTATCTTTTTCTCAATTCGCATCATTAGACATCTTTTCCCATTGCATCAGAACTCAACAGCCTGATGACCTTATTTTACACACATAAAACATTTACTACTCCCTTTATGAAAATTTGTTGAATGTTTCTTTCCACACTTTGAGCATAAGGGAAAACTCAGCTTATTTTTAATATAATCATTTTATTTTCCCATGAATTACATTTTTCTCATCAAATAAATCCAATTGGATTGATGGGTTACTCCAATATCCATCTCAACATTGTGACAACATCAACGAATTTCCTCACACCTATTAATGTCTCTTATGTATAATTCCCATCAGAGATGTTGTTTTAAGACACTAAAGAATCTATCAATTTTACTATCTGGTTGTATAATAATTTCAATAGCATACCTATAAAGTCTTGAAAAATATTTTTCAAAGGTAATGATATATTTATCATCCTTTTTATTATGTTCAATGAACTCCTACATTTTGTTTGAATAATATGAGGAAATTACCTATTTAAAAATTAGTTCCTAAACTCGTTCCATTCTATATAATTAATTTCATCTATTTTCCTTCTATTCTTGATTAGTTCCACCATTGCTAAGATTCACCATCCAAATGATATACTTCCAAGAAAACTTTATCTAGTTATGAACACAATAGAATTTAAAATATTATTCAGTTGAATTGATCTATTATGAAGCCACTGGATCATAATTATAACACCCCAAAATTTTATGAGAAAGATTATATTAATTTTATTGATGTCTTTTATTTTATGTTACACTAAGATTAGCATGCACTATATGAAACACCGTATTAGTTCACAATATATGCAACATTATTATTGGCTTGTTTTACACATAATTTCAAGTTATTTTGATAGAATTCAACATTTAATAGAGATTTTTTTTCAATTAATTATGATTAGATTATGATATACACAACACCGAAGGAATATTTCATGTAATACTGACTTGGATTTCTTTACATGCCAAAGTGACCTTCCTCGTAGGCTTGTGTTGTACGCAATACTAAGTTTCACTAAAAAAAATATATTATTATAATATTGTTATTAACTAGTTGTTATGAATAGTATTTACCACATTTTAAATTTTATAAAATTATTATTCATCGTACATATTTTATAGAACATGGTATGAGAAAAAAATTAATTTTTCATATAAAAGAAGTATTTTTCAAAAAATACCATTTTGTCGCCTTTTGATGGTGCACCCATTTTAAATATGGTTTTTGGAAAGTATATAAGTTAAATTTTACAATGTAAACTTCTTATTTTTAATCATAATATAAAAATTTACATTGTATAAATTTCTGACATTATTCTGATAAACTTTATATTTTGATAAATTTTAAAAATACCCACAAATTTTAATTATAAAAACCTTTTCCATTGAGATAGTTTATGTTGTTAAATTATAATATTGAATGGTTTTAATGTATAAATAGAATAAATTTTTTCCATTTAATATAATTTTTGTCATTATGATTAATTTTACAATGAATTCATATCTAAAAACCTTTCAATATTTTGCAATGTTTTATATAAAAACCTTTTTTTTTCAACGAGATTAATTATAAATTAATTACTGCAACTTTTGTGTCATGAATTTATAAAAATGTATTCTGTATTTGGAATCAGTAGGTCCAAATTATGTTAATATTCTGTAATTATTTTTTGGCCATTATGAATAGTAAATACGGTAAATTTTATTTACCCTAGTTAATGGTAAATCGAGTAATTAAGGGTAAAATTGATATTATAAATTTACCCTAATAATTGTCTTAATATAACTGGATGATTATATTTCATCCTAAAATATAATTGGGTTAAAATTTTATCTACTTTCACCCTCTTGTATGAGATTAAGTCCTTTAATTTATTTTATATAAAGGAAAGTGAAATATGTCTCACTCAAATATTAATAATTAAATTATTTTAAATATAAGGTTACATGGAATATAAATTCAATTATAAACACTCAGTTGAAATCTAAAATATTTTTATTTATCATATTAGTTAATTTGTAATTTTTGATAAATATATAATAACTTTAATAGCTTATACATTAATGATGCAGAAATTATTTAGTTAGTGAAAAATCAATAATATAGTTTTTATTAAAATAATAAATCATATAAAACGGTTCCAACACATGAAAAAGACTTATTTTTCAAGAATATATACACCATATTAATCCAAGGGTCTACTTGTGGACCATTTGGAGCCTTATAAAACAGATTATGACATTTTTATTGTTTTATTTCAAATGATCTCATTGTTGTCACCTTCATAATTTAATAAACATATCATTCTAAAAGATGGGTGTTTTAGTAGTTAAATTCGACTAAAATTATTATTATGAAATATATTTGATTTATATTTATCATAGTATTTTATTTTAAAATTTATACAAAAAATAAGTATATTAAATAATTATACAAAAATGTTTTAGTACTTAATTGTTTAAGATAAATATCGAAAAAATGGTTTTAAAAACAGTAAAATAAATAATATATGAACTTATTTATGTGCTCCACGAATTTTATATATTCATATTACATATTAATAATCTATTAAATATTTTGGATCGACTATATCATCTATTTGGATATTATTTAAATTCATATAAATGATTTGTGTCAAAATTGACACTATTGATATTTTATAAAAATAACATATTATTGAATTGTTTAAATATCACAAATATATTTAAAAATTTTAAATTGAAATTTATATGGTATATAATTTCACAAAGTATCCAATTAATTAAAATTCACAACACATATGTAAGTATTTATAACCATTTAATATTTAGAATATTATGACCACAAATAAAATTAAATATATCAAATAATGATAAATCAAAAATATAAAGTTTAAAATTAAATAAAAAAAAGTCTAAATAAGATTGGTTGATGAGTTTACAATACTATATTTTCTCATATTCTAATTTTTGTCACTTTGGATGTTTTTAATTGGGGTTTGAGTTTATAATAAATTAATATTTTGGAGGTTTCCAAAAGTGCCCCACCACTATCTTATAAAAAGTCACCTCCTCCCTCCTCTCCTCACCCCATTTTGAGCTTCCTAACTCTTCCAAACCCTTCCCATTTCCCTTATAAACATATATAGAAACATATTATAGGTCATTTTATTCTTCAAAGGCCAACTTTAGCGCCCTAGGAGGAGGTTTAGAAGAGGCGCGTCGAAGAAGAGGTAATATCCTTTACTGATTCATTAAAACATATTTCTTCTTCTAATTCCTCTATATGATTTGTTTAATTATTAAGTAATAAATAATTTGTCACTTGTATACTGATATGTTATTATTAATGTTAAACAACCATATTTCACCTTCTACCCATCCTATGAAAAATTAAATCGTCACACGTGCGTACGTAAGACTTATCGTTGCCATGTTGTGGTGTAATCTGTTTTTCCACTACCACCTTACATGGATGGGTATAATGGTGGAAATAATAACTATATATTATTATTATAAAATGATACTAATTATTAGATATTATATCATCCACTCCAATTCTATTCAATAATTATGGGAATGATATCACCGCTCGTGTGTACGTATGGATTACTGTCTCCACAACGCGATGAGAATCATTCTCCATGTTAACCATTCAAGAATGAGTTTAATTTATATATAATGAATAATAATGAGAAATATGACATAATAATTATACTGTAATTATGTATATATATATATGTCATATACTTACATCTGTTGATGTCAATAAGGAAAGGAAAACAACGTTCATGCGTACGTACGACCTACCATCTCCATGAACGGTATATTTAATTTATTTTATCATTCTATGATATATATATATATATATAATAAATGTATATAGGACATATAAATTTTGTTTTACATTATTAGAGTAAGTACATCATGATAATATCAAGAACAACAAGTCCAAACACATACGATAGGTGAAATGATTATTACCTAAAATGTTGCTTCAACATGGAATTGACAAATGAACAGGTAATATGAAGTCGTAAGTGAATCATATATGAAATCATAAAAATTACTATTATTCTTGAATAAGTCAATGAAATTATTTAATTCATTATAGAGGAGGTTCAGACACATAATAAAAAAACCTAAGGTAAGTGATTATTTCAACTCACTTTTATTTCTATGAAACATATTCCATAATCACCATATATTAATTTTGTATGGTGTTCATACTTCACAAGAATGTTTTATTATTTTTATTATGAAGGATATGTTGTTTAAATATTCATGTAATTTTCTTTATTTTAAGAAAAGTATGATTCCACTGATCATAAATGGAATGGGATAATTATTCCAATATCATTCTTATCCGAGATTGTTTATTTGTAAGTATTTACTATGGTTATATTTATCATACAAGTCCATGGTTTATAAAAAAAATTCTTAAAGTATTTACTATTCTTCCATGTGTATTAAATGACATTTTTAACTCTTTTTGACTTTTATTATGTGGAATGGAAGGAATATATCTTTTGTTTACCATACAATGTACTTTTTGACTTTTCATAAAAAAGTACAAGAAGAATGTTTTTTAACTTTTACGGCGTGAATAGAATTTTATGATTTCATAAAAACATAATTAAAAAGGAATTATCTACAAGGTTTCATGATTAATTTCAATAAAATTTTTTTCTTTTAAAATTGTATACAATTTTGAGAAAAGAATATGATTTTAAAGAAGAAATGATATTTTCTTCAAAAATTCATTTCAAGTGTTTTGTCAAAACATTTTTCCATCTATGATGACATTAATTAAAATGGTTCTGTTTCAAATATAATGTTTCTATTATTTACATTGTCTTATTTTTTTTGATGAAATTATATCCATTGTTTTATATGGATTATGTTATGATGGGATGATTTTTATGAAACCCAATTTATTCATTTGGTTATGATGAAAGATTTTTGTTTATTTTATTGCACATGAAAAAATGATTTCATTAAGAGATGGGTGGGACCTATATCTCCCTCAAATGCATTGGGTAATGATTTATATGTCATGAGATATACATGTATGGAATGGAAAGTAAATAAGGTTCAGTAATACAAGGATAGAATGACTGGTAAACCCAGTTCAGTAATGGACTTTCTCCACTATGATGGCCTTGGATGCCATTCCTTAGATACTATAGAAATCATATCATGTGCTTCATGGTTTTACATAATTACATGTTTTATTCCCATTATATTTTATCAAGATTAATGATATTTGGTGATCCATTCCTTACATACTACCATGATTTATTTCACGACTCAAGATTTTGATGTTTAAAACTTATGCTCATGTTTTTAAGTTGAAATGTAGATGTTTTTTTTATTTTCTCCATGCATACCATTACTGATCATTTTAGCTCACCCTTTTTGTGTTTTATTTTCCCCAGGATATAAAGAAAGGTTTTAGGGATGAAAAAAGGGGAATAAATTTATAGGAGATGTTGAAGATCATTCACCATAATTTGAAGTTTATGTTACCAGTTTCCAAAGACACTAAACTAATACTTTATTTTGGTGTTTTTTTGTATTATATTAATTATTCCTCAAAAGTAATGTAATGTACATGTACTTAAATATTGGGTCTCCATAGTTGGTATTAGTGTGAAGGATTAGTCAACAATTGGAAAATAAGATGTGCAAACTTTAGTGAGATCCCAAGAGATATATCTAAGGTATGTCTAGGGATGTTCGTAAGGTTAAGTATAAGTGTAGGTTACAATCCTATAATTATAATAATGATCATGAATAACATAGGGTTAAACCTAATATGTTAGATATTTATCATACTCCCCCTTGATTATGTTATTTTCCTAGTATGATTGTTTCCTCTCATACTATTCTTTTTGGGTTTTAGAAATTGGCTGGAAATAGGAAGATTCATGTTAATGGATAATATTTTAGACAATGGAATGATATTATTCATGAGAATCCAAATGAAACGGGATTTTGAAGGCAAAACATCATTATTATTCTTAATCTACAATCTCATTATATGATCAATAATCTCAACATTTGAAAGTTTCCTGACTCATCTAATAAGAGAAAGATGGAGTTTCTGGATGATCTTAGAGGAAAGACATTTCAATTTCCATCATGTAAATCATGTGGGAAGAGGCATCAGGGAGAATTTTTCAAAGGAACAGGAAGATTCTTTGGGTGTGTAAAAGAAGGACACAAATCTAGTAATTTCAAATTAAAATTTTTAGTTAACCCAATGGACAAGGATAATGGTATTTCTAAGTCATCAATAATGGTTAAATGTTTTAAATGTGGAATGTATGGGCATTATGAAAACAAATTCCCTAAGGAAAAAGAACATAAATAGAATCAGCATGGTTGAATGTGAAGTATTTATGTTGATGATTAAGAGACTACAAATGATATATGAGATGAAATAATTGTTCCATAATAATGATGAATCTTGGTCAATGGTTTAAGAAGTTAGTGGAATGATTTCATGATTATCATGAGTAATGTTGTATAATAAATTTCATGGTACTATGGAATAAATAAACCTCTAAGGATTGTTAGAGAATTGTTTTTCCTTAAGTTTTTTAATACATATGTTGAATGGTATTAGTAACCATGAATGGTTATACAGATATTTTTGGAAAGCACCAAATATGCACATTATGAAGGGATAAGGAGATAATGAAATGTTTAATTGTATTAATGAGCTCATGACTGGTCTAAGGAAAAAGTGATATCATGGTTTGAGTACATAAATTTTTTAGGATTATGGTATGTGGAAGGAGTTAACCTTTCACAGAATTCCTGTTTTCACTAAGGTTCTATGGTAATTAATGTTTCAAGAATACATGATTATGGTATTCACCTATTTCAGATGTGACCAACAAGATATATCTTATGATATATGAGGGATAAATGATGGTATTCACATGCTTGTAATATGAACTTTCTAGAAATAATTTTCTTTATACTGTGAGTTTGAACAGAAGTATTTTGGATAAGCCTAAAGGTTTGAATAGATTATGTTGGACATCACATAGTATTGTTTAAGGCTACAACCTTTTTCAATATTATTTTTGGAATATTATAACAGCGTAGTTTTAGAAAAAGGAAAACATGCAGGACGGGTGACAAACTGTCGTGTTGGATAAGGTTGCAGAAATCGAACCCACAACCGAAGTATGACCGGCCTTTATTGCCAACCAATGGCCTACAAGAAGTCCCTAGTTAGTAAAAATTTGTATTATTTTATTAAGCGGTATGATAGATGAAGTATCAGAGCATTTTTTGAATCATATAAGGCTAATCTCACCATAGATAGCTTTTTGTATATTTAATAATTTTAGCTAACCTTTTTATGATAAAGACAGATGTAATTACCTTTCATTCTATCGCTTCATCTGCTATGACTTCAAGAATTACATATTCCATTTCATTTCTTTAAATAAGAGATGAAGTGGAAATTGTTCCTAGAATGACCAACGATGATATTACACTCATATCACGTATGTATTTCTCCTTATGAACAAATTCTATAACATTAGAGAAATGTCTTTGAAAAAAACACATTTTCCTAGTACCCTCATATCTGATGAATCAGATGTAACCATAGATCATCAAAACTTTATAGCTTTGTGATTGTTAGCTTTTTTATAGCCAGGTTCTCTACCACCCTCCATCCAAACTTGATGGAGAGATTTATCTTCCATATCCATGTTTTTGCTTATTTTCTCCTATGTGGAATCTCAGTGATGAGTTAATTTGGGTAACTGTTAAACTTCATACTTTACTATTTAAAATTTCGTTTTAGTATTCCTTTTTACAATTTGGTTTTCTATGAAGGAAACATTCATGTATTAAACCATTTATAACTCCGATGAATTTCGTGGGAGAAATTCATTTTAATGGGGGTAGAATGTAACACCAAAAAATTTTATGGGAAATATTATTTTTAATTTTATTGATGTCTTCTGTTGTATGTTACACCAATATTAGCTTGCGCTAAACGCAACACCGTATTAGCTCTCAGTATACGCAACAATATTATTTAGTTGTTTTACTCATAATTCAATGTTATTTTGATAGAATTAAAAAACGAATATAGATTTTTTACAATGAAATAATATTAGATTATTTTATATGAAACAAAAATGGAATCAATCACACAACAAAGATTTGGCTTGCATTACATAGAAAAGTGACCATCCTCGATGGCTTGTGTTGTACGCAATACCATGTTTCACTAAACTAGAATATATTATTATAATATTGTTATGAACTAGACGTTATGAATATTATTAACCAAAGTTTCAATTTTATAACAATATCATTCATCTTACAAATTTTCTAGAACATGGAATGAGAAAAAAATTCATTTTTCGGATAAAAGAAGTGTTTTTCTAAAAATGATGTTTTGTCACCTTTTGATGGTGCACCCAATTTAAATCTAATTTTTCACAAGTATTTAAGTTTATTTTGAAAAATTAAACTTATTTTTTTTTCAGGATATAAAAATTAACTTTGGATGAATTTTTTTCATTATTCTGATAACCTTCATTTTTTGATAAATAGTAAAAATACGCTAAATTTTAATTTAAAACCACATTTTTCTCATCCAGATAATTTATATGATTAAATTATAATATTGAATGATTTTAAAGTATTTATAGAATATATTTCTACCATTTAATATAATTTATGTCATTAGCATTAATTTTACATTGAATTCATAGGTAAAAACATTTCAATATTTTGTAATGTTTTAAATAAAAACCTATTTTTTGACAATAAGATTAATTTTAAATTAATTACTGCACCTTTTGTGTCTTGAATTTGGAAAAATGGAATCCATATATGGAATTAGTAGATCCAAATTATTTTAATAGGATACTTTTATTTTTTGGCCATTATGAATAGTAACTACGGTAAAATTTATTTACCATAGTTAAAGGTAAATCGGGTAAATATGGGTAAAAATAATATAATTAAATTACCCTAAAACTTGTCTCAATATAATTGGATGATTATATCTCATCATAAAATATAATTGGGTTGAATTGTTATCTTTTGGAACCCACTCGGATGATATTAAAACCTTTAATTTATTTTTTTAAAGGAAAGTGAAATATGTCTCACTAAAACAGTAATAATTAATTTATTTTTAATATAAGTTTAAACAAAATATAAATTAAATTATAAATTCTTATTTAAAGATAAAATGATTTTCGTTATCATGGTAATTTAGTTTTAATTTTTAAGAAATATATATTTACCTTAATAGATGATACATTAATGATGCAGAAATTATTTAATTATTGAAAAATCAATAATATAGTTTTTATTAAAATAATATAACCCTTCAAAAGGCTCAAACACTTGAAAAAAACTTATTGGATGAGTATATTTAGACCATTAGCATCCATTTTTCGTCTTCTGGTCTATTTGAGGCCTTATAAAATAGATTATGACATTTATATTATTTTATTTTAAATGATTTCAATGTTTTCACCTACATAATTTAATAAACATATCATTTTACAAGTTGGTTGTTTGAGAATATAAATTTGAATAAAAGTATTCTTATGAAAGATATTATATTTATATTAATCATAGTTTATTATTTTTAATTTTTATTCAAAATATATGTATATTAAATAATTATACAAAAATGTTTTAGTAATTATTTTATTAAGAGAAATATCAATTAAATGGTTTTGAAAATATTAATATAAATATTATATGAACTAATTAATGTGCTCAAAGAATTTCCTAGATGCATATGACATGTTAGTAATCTATTTAATATTTTTGTTTGACTCTATAATCTGTTTGGATTTAATTTAAATTCAAATAAATGGATAGTGTTAAATTTGACATTATTGATATTTAATACAAATAACATATTATTAAAATGTTGAAAAATTAAAAAAAATTAAAAATTAGAAAATAAAATTTATATGGTCGAAAATGTCATAACATATCAAATTATGAACAATTCACAATACATATGTATGTATTTATAACCATTTAATACATAGAATTTTATTACCACAAATAAAGATTAATAGATTAAATAAGGATAAATGAAAATGATAAGGTTTAAAATAAAATAAAAACATGTTTAAATTTGATTGGTTGGTTCACAACCTTGTATTATATCATATTAAAATTTTAGTCACTTTTGAAGTTTTTATGTGGGGTTTGAGATTATTATAAATTAATATTTTGGAGGATTTCAAAAGTTCCCCTCTACTCTCTTATAAAAGGGAACCTCCTCCCTCTTCTCTTCAATAAATTTTGAGTTTTAAAGCCCAGAAAAAACCTTCCCATTTACCTTATAAAGTTATATAGGAACATACTATAGGTCCTAGTCTTCTTCAAAGTCCAACTTTAGTTCCCTAAGAGGAAGATTAGAAGAGGCGCGTCGAAGAAGAGGTAATATCCTTTACCGGTTCTTTCTAAATTAATTATTCTTGTACTTACTCTACAAGATTTGTTTCATTATTAAGTAATAAAAACAGTATCACTTTTATACTGATATGTTATTATGAATATGAAACAACAAAATTTCACCTTCTATCCATCCAACGAAAAATGAAATCACCATGCATGTGTACGTACAACTTACCGTCTCCACATCGTGGTGTAATCTATTTTCCACCACCAACGTACATGGATGGGTATAATGGTGGAAATAATAAATATATATGATTATTATAACATGATACTATTTATGATATATTATATCAGTCACTCCAATTCCATTCGATGATTATGGGAATGGTATCATCGCTTCTGTGTACGTATGGATTATCTCCTCCACGACGCAATGTCATTCAATCTCCATGTAAACCATTCAAAATGATTATAAAGTATATATAATGAATAATAATAAGATATATGACATTATAATGATACTAGATATATGTATATATATGTTTCATCGACTTACTTTCATTGAAGTTAATAAGAATGGAAAAGAGCATTCATGCGTACGTACGGCCTACCGTCTCCATGAATTGTGTATTTCATTTCATTTATCTATCTATTATATATATAATGAATTTATATATGATATATAAATTATTTTTTACATTCTATAAGTAAGTAAATAATGTTAATATCATGAAAAAAAGTCCAAACACATATGATAAATGAAACGATTATTAACCAAAACATAGCATTAACATGGAATTGAGAAATGAACAAGTAATATAATGTCGTAAGTGAATCATATATGATATCATAATAATTTCTATGATTCTTGAATAATTCAATGACTTTATTTAAATCATTATATATGAGGTTCAGACACATATGGATGAAATCATACCTAAGGTAATAGATTATTTCATCTCACTTTTATTTCTGTGAGATATATGCCTTAATCACCATTTATTTATTTTTTATAGTGTTTATGCTTTCCATGAATGTTTTAATATTTTTATTATGAAGGATATTATATTTACATATTCATGTAATTTATTTTATTTTATAACACGTATGATTCCACTGATCACAAATGGTAAGGGATAATTATTCTAATCTCTTTCTAATCCGAGACTATTTATCGGTAAGTATTTACTGGGGTCATATTTATCATCCATGTCCATGTTTGATAAAAAAATGTTTTCAAAAAGTTTTTACTGTTATTCCATGTATTTTTATTGTCATGTTTACTTCCTTTTGACTTTCAATATGAGGTATAGAAAGAATATTTCTATTGTTTACCGTACGAGGTAATTTTTGACATTTCTGGCAAAAGTACGATGAGAATGTTTTTTAACTTAAACGGCGTGAAAGGATTTTTAATATTTCATATCAAATTATTTAAATAAAGTTTAATCTACGATATTTCATGATTATTTTCAAAAAATAATAATAATTTCTTGTCATTTTGAGAAAAACCCATGATTTGAAAGAAGAAAGGATATTTTTCTCAAGAATTCATTTCAAATGCTTTATCAAAATTATTTTCCATCTATGATGACATTCATTAATATAGTTATATTTAAATAATAATGTCTCTATTATTTACATTGTTTTATTTTTTTATGATGAAATTATATTAATTTTTTGATATGGATTATGTTATGATTGGATGATGTTTATGAAACTCATTTTATTCATTGGCTTATGATGAATTATTTATGTATATTTTGTGGAACAAGAAAGAATGATTTCATTATGAGATGTGTGGGGCCTATATATCCATCCAATTCAATGGGAAATGATTTATATCTCAGGAGTTAGAGATGGTAGGAATGACATGTAAATACGGTTCAGTAATACATGGCTGGAACGGCAAGGAAACCTAGTTCAGTAATGGAATTTGTCCAGTATGATGGTCTTGGAAGAAATTCCTTTGTTACTATGGAAATCATATCATTTCTTTAATGGTTTTCAAAAATTACATGTTTAATTCCCTATCTATTTTATCATAACTAATATTCCTTTGTGATTTATGCCTTGCATACCGCTATGATTTATTTCATGACTCAATATTTTGATGTTGATACTTTATGTTCATGTTTTTAAGTTAAAATGTATATGTTTTTTTATTTTCACCAGGTATAACCTTACTGAGAATTTGAGCTCACCCTTTTAATGTTTTACTTTCCAAGGATATAAAGAAAGGTTTTAAGTAAAAAATGTAAAGGGGAAGATATTTATGGGAGATGTCGAAGATCTTTCACAATTATTAGAAGATTGTGTTCCGATTTTCCAAAGACACTAAACTAATACGGTATTTGGGTGTTTTTTTGTTATGTATTATGTATTCTCCAAATGTGATGTAATGTCCATGTACTTCAATCTTGGGTCACAACAAGAATACCCACAGAAATAGTGTGGATAGGGACTCTTGAAGAAATCGATCGAATGTTGTTCCCTCCATTTCTTGTTTGTTATTCCAGGATGATTCATATAATTAAATGTCCTATTAGTATAACTATAATATTTTTCATTCCAACACCTCTTATATTTGGTTTCAAAAGACGACAATCATTTGATTTCCGATCGCATTTAGCAATAATGTGGTTCTATCAGGCTCAAGACATTTACTAAACCCGATAAGAATAGTTTCAGAAACTCTAATCAGAATGGGAAAGCCACATAATAAAGAATTAAATTTCAATTTTGGACACATTTTGTTTTATCCTACATTATTCATGATCATTTTGAAAACAAAATGGATTGTAACATATATTGAGAAATATCTTTTGGGTTCTTACAAAGGTTTTCCTATCCTAGTATCTACTATTTAACTCTACCATTCCTATGACACCTACTATAATGACTCATACTATATGTACATTGATATTACTTCAAAATTGAAGAATATTAAGTACAAATTATAATAAATCCATAACAGGGCTGTATAGGTACAGTGTCATTAGAAACTAGTAATCATATAAAAATGGTTCATAACACAACTACATTATATCCCACTGATCTCTTCATTACTAGACTCTTTATTGACATATCATACATAATAAAACTCTTGAGGTCTTGTGGAAAAGATACCTATAAAACGGTGAACTCAGATGATCAGCAAGAGCAAAGAAGGTAAACACTAATCGTATCATAATCATATGACATAAGAACATGACATTTAAACTTATTATCCTACATATTAAAGATCATGATATCATATCATGGGATAAATAATCATTAGAGTCAATGGACATAATCCAAAAAGTAATAACGTAATACATGAAGGTATCTGGCATACACATAAGCATATGAAATAATTTCCTATTAGTTTAGACTTATTATCAAGACCATCATAGTAGAGAAAGTCCAATATTGATCTAAGATTACTCCCCATTACAGCCGTGTATTACAAAACTGAGATCATTTAACATTGCAGATATATCCATCTCATGAGTCAAAAATCATTACTCAATGCATTGGAAGTAGATATAGGTCACACCCATCCTATAATTAAATAATTCATACATGTTCCATAAAACCATAAATCATTCTTCATAGAATAACCTAAGGAACAAAAATGGGTTTCTTAAAAATTATTTCATTATAATCCATATAAAATAAATGTATTCCAAAAAAATAATTCCCTCAAAAACAAAATAAAATCATATTAAAAATTAAGATTTAAAAAAACTGTATTTAAATAATGTCATATTAGGTTGAATTTTTTTTAAAACACATGAAATTAATTCTGGATAAAAATTTCCATTTCTCTTCAAAAATATATTATTTTATCAAAATGAAACACAATTTTAAAAGATCATAATTTTTTTGAAAATAAAAATGAAATTTTTTAGAGGAATATTCATGGGAATAAGGTTGTATGAAAAGGTATAAATATATTCATGTCATATATGTTAAACACATTCTCTTTATAATTTTTTCGAAAAAGTCAAAAAGTACCTCATATCGAATAACAAAAAAATATTCATTTCATAACGTTTTTTAAAAATTTAAAAATGATTCAAGTTTAATTTAAAAATTTATAGATGAATAATAATAATAATAATACATATTTTGAAAGCATGGATGTGGAGGAAAATATACCCCAAAAAATACTTACGTATAAACAATCTCGGATAATAATAAGATTGTAAAATTATCCCTTACCATAGGTCTGTTTTCCATTGTATATGTTTGAACCACCATTATAAATATTTGAATAATATCATTGATTTTTTAAGGATCATAGTAATTTTTATGTTATCATATATGTACATAATGTAATCATTTTGTTTGTAACATTTCATTGTAAATTGTTATTTGGATATTAATAACTTTATGTTCACATGTTTGTTATGTCAAATAAATTATGGTTCTCCATATTAATTTATAGTTATATAATTAATATATTATATTATCATTATAAATTTATAATTTATTCATTATGTAAATTTATATTATATTTCTTTCATTTTGATATTTTTGAATGAATCACATCACCTCGTGGAGAGAGAAAGTCGTACGTACACAATAATGACGATCTCATTACGATAAATGTTTAATGGTATTGAAGTGGATAGTTTATAATATTTCATAATCAATATTATTTTATAAAAATAATATATAATTATTTATGACATCATTATACCCATCCATTTAAGGTAGTGGTGAAAAATCAAATTACACAACAGCATGGAGAGAGTAAGTCTTTCTTATACAGGTGTAGTTATTTCATTTGTATATGATGGATAGCGCATGGAATTTGTTATTTTAATAATAATAATAAAATATTATTATGTATATGATAATTTATTTATTACTCTATAACTAAAAAAATCATTAAGAACAAGTAGAAGAAGAAATAAGTTTTAATTAATTAGTATATGAGATTACCACTTCTTCGATGTGGTTCCTCTGCATCCACTCTTTGAGAAAAAGTGATGATCATTGAAGAAGTCTAGAAGCACTATAATGTTAATAGGGAAGTTGATAGGTGAATATTGTAGGGGATGTCCAATATTGAAGGATCAATGTGATTTTAATATGTGAGGGAGTGTGTTGCAAATAATAATTGAGGTGAGTGGAACTTTTAGAAACCACGGAAATACTAATTTAAAATAAAATTAAACCTCATCCAGAAAACCTAAAAAATGACACAAATTATAAGAATATATTATCTATGGTTTTAATCTCATCAAAAAATAATTTTTAACAACTATTTATTTCAATTTACATGTTATCTTATTAACTAACACGTAGTTATTCTGTTTAATTTTTAACTAGGGTATCAAATAATTCAATGTTAAAAGGGTAAAATGATTACATATTTGATGTAAAAAAGACCATAAATAAATAAGATAATTTTATACCATATAATAATTATATATTTTTAAAAAATGTAATATTAAATTTAAATAATTTAATAAAATATTAGATTTATAAATAATCAATTTTGTCAATTATTTCACTATTCATTTCAATGATTATTTAAAATATTTCGATAAAAAGTAATCTTTGAACCAATAATATTATTATATTAATAAAAGGAAAATGTAATCAATAAAATTCATTTTAAATATTAATTATCCAAAATTATATTTATTTAAATATTTTTTATATAATTTATTTGTTATATCTATTTATATAATAATCATATAACATACAATATTGAGGTACCGCCCAATGGTTCCTAGAACCTCGTTGGTCACATACCCTCAAGAGAATTTCCAAAAATACCAGATGATTTTGACAAGTAGTGAGGGATAATTTAAGACATTGGGGGAAATTATGCCCCCACTGAAAATGTATACATAACAGAATCTAAATATAAAACAAAATCCAAAACCGTAATATCATACAAACAAAGTAAACAGCAGAAGGATTATAGTAATATATAAACTTGGGCATTTATAAATAATGTATTTCACATGTGTCTAGGATAGTATCCAAAAAACTCAAAATGAATGAAGTACAATAATCAAACCAAAATACAGAAAAGTAGTAAACTCCAACAACATCACAAGCCTCAACATGGTCCCACACACTCTAGTTCCAACAAAAATCAAGTACCTTATGAACAAGGGTTCTTTCCCTTATCTATAACTTAAACCATATAATCAATTTGGGTCCAAAATATTGACCCAAAAATGGTGTGATATGAATCCTAGTAATAAAACACAAAAAGATATATTACTAACTGTAAATGAATATATATTTATATATAGGATGTAATACAAAGGAATGAAGTAATAAACTTGGAAATACTCAAAAGTAACAATCATAAAACTTTCAATTACATACAATTATCGTTATTCTTCATAATTTGAATCTTGTAAACCTTGGGATCTTGCATATTCTATGTACTTACTATCTAATAGAAGCAAAATAACATCTCAGAAGACCATCTAAACAGTCATGTAAAACTGAGTCCATTATTTTTATTTTGCATGGAAGAAATGTCACAATCATTCTATTTTTCAATAATAATCATTTTTGGGATGATCACACAATATAATCCCCCTGGTCCAACATAAAAAACAATTCATTTAATAAAGACCCACTGGGTAGCTCTCACGATCAAACCCCTTTTCTATAACTTATCAATAGAAATTTACAAATGACCATCTAGGTATCTCAGACAGTCAATACCACTTGGTCAACATACAATTAATTCAATTAATAATGACCCTTTGGGTAAATCTCAGGGTCTTACACCTTTGGTCTACGACCACCTGGTAGCTCTCACATTCAATACGTCTAGGCCAACTTAACAAAAATTCATTTATAAATTACCCTACCTTAGGAATATTTCACAGTTAAATTCCCCTTTGTCAAACATTAACAATGAGAATAACATTAATCTCATATGATCAATAACTCCACTATAACAACACAAGGCATGGAAAATATGGCCATCCTAATAGATATTCTAGACCAAATGGATAAAATCATTAATACTAGGGAAACACACCAATAATTAAGGAATAAATACTTACACATAGAAAATTACCCTATTTTCAATTTACAAAACCAAAATAGGTAATAAATACGGTCTAATTCCAAACACGTAAAACCCCAATTGTGAATATATGTCACATTTAGGATATATAATCCATATACAATAATCTTAAGGCACAAACCTCCTACATTGATGTCTTATGATCCAAACTCTTGAACTTCGACCCTTGAATCATCCTAGAATGACATAGATTTAAAAATAAGTCAAAAATAATCAACCTTGAGATACTCGTGAAAGAGGAGGAATCAATAATAAATGCTCTAGGAAAAAATGGAACTCGCCGGTGGGAATTCAACTCACCCGAAAATGTCTCAATCATAGACCATAAGTATAACTATTAGGAAATCGATGTTTGTAGCCATTTCATCACTCTCATATACGAACTAATGAGAGAATAAGTTTTTTTGAGGATGAGCCACAACCCCGCAACAATTTATCGAAATAAAAAAAATACACAGAATGTTTATTTAATGTACATTCCATGTACTATCCTCAATCATCCAATGATTTAGGTGGTCATCCAGGTTACCACACTCTCATCTAATCAGCTATTAAATGACTAGTAAGTGATTGTACACAGTACCCGGGTATACGGTATGTACTAATAAGTTCACGGAGTGTACTTATAAAATTATCATTTCTTAGTTTTCCTAAAAAACAACATGAAATAATGATACATTCATAAAATGAAGATCCATATTCTTAGAAACTACCACCCTTAAAGAAATTTTTCCCTGATTTTCCTTTCTAAGGGTGGTTAAATAGAAGATTCAAACAATTCAGGACACTATGATCGTACGTTGGCCTCCCTCTCCCAAGTCTCGTCCTATACTTGCCCTTATTGCCATAACACAAATACCAAATGAACAAACTATACATGAAGAACCTTCATGATGTAATGCACAATCCAAATAGGGTGCTCCTTGAAGGATGAATCCACCTCTAACGCTTCCTCTTCAGGTTGAAAAAAATGATATGGGTCTGAAACATATCATCGTAGCTATGAAACATGAAATTTTTTATTCATATGAAAATACATGTAAGGTAACTGTAACTGATAGGCGAAGATTCTAACTCTCTCTAAAACCTCAAATGGCATGATTTATCTCGGTGAATGAATCCTTTATCTCTTAATCCTCAGGTGTCCCAAACTCGGCATGACACGTAAGAAAACATGATCTCCAACCTCAAACATCAGAGGTCATCTACATCGATCAACATAATATTTATGTTGATACTGTGCATTAGCCATCCTCTTTTTAATTAACTCCACCTACACTGTAGTTTGCTGGACAAGATGAGGTCCAAACATATCTTCTTATCCTCTAGCCAAAAAAATTTGAGTGTTTGTAATGGACTACCATCCAAAGACTCATAAGGTGACATCTTAATTGTCACCTGAAAACTTTTATTATAGGAAAAATCCACTACGGGTATGTGTTTGTCAAAATATCCCCAAGAATCTAGGATGCAAGATCGAAGAATGTTCTCCAATACCTAAATCGGGGACCTAGACTCTCTATCTTTCTGGGGGTGGAACGGTGGACTAAGAAGGACATGTATACCTAAGTCCCTCTATAGTATCTGCCAGACACAATAAGTAAACTGGTAATCCCTGCCTGAAATGATTTATTGGGGATCCCCATGAAAATGCTTAATATCATTGATGTACAACCTTCCCAATTCATTAAATATGAAGGTTTCCTTAATCAGAAGGAAGTGTTCAACCTTCTTTAGTCATTCAAAACAACCCAAAATTTATCATTCCCTCAAGGAGACCTCGGTAAACCTGTCACGATATCCATCGTGACATCATTCCACTTCCTCTCAGTAATGGGTAACTCATGTAAAATACCATATAGTTGCTGATGCTTTTCCTTAACCTTCTTATAAGAGGAACATATCATGAAAAAACTAGCTATATCCATCTCCATACAAGTCCACCAATTCTAACGTTATAAATCTCGATACGCCTTGGTGACAACTGGATGAACTACCCAAGATAAGAGATGAAAATATCACAACAGCTCCATGTGTATGTCTGCTGACATAAATACGCAACCAAGAAAACTCGAATCCTCATCCTCGCCTATGGTCCACCAATGAGTAGGGTCCTCAACTGACACACTCTCTCATAGGAATATTTCTTCGTAATGTAATATCTTCCTCATTAAAACATGATCCAGAATAGTAGAGGTAACAGTTATAGAAGAGAGAAACATCTACCCCTATCTATCATGCACCTCTCAATGCATCTTAGAGAATAGATCCATAATCATTCACTCACTATTGTCCTCCTTAACTACATGCATGTTAGACCTCCTACTCAATGCATCAACCATTGTGTTTCCTTTCCCTAACATGTAGGCAAGCTCAAATTCAAAAGATGGAAGGTACTCAAGACACCATCACTATCTAAAATATTGATCACACTGAGTAAAGATATAATTGAGTCTTTTGGGGATTGTGTATACCAAAAAATTATCTCCAAATAGATAATTTCTCCAACAACGTAAAGAATGTACAACTACAACCAACTTGTGGTTGTGTGTCGGATTTTTCCTCTCATGTTGCCTCATCTGTTGAGTCCCGTATGAAACGAATCCTTCACCTTCATACTCACTTATCCCATCCTTATACCAAATGCATCATAGTAAATAGTGTAACTATTTTCCAGCTCTGTAAAAATTTGAATTTTTGCTGAATTCAATCTCCCTTTCATCTCATGAAAGGTCGAATCACAGAAATCGTTCCACAAAAATTTCACACCCTTGATAGTCAGGCCCATTAGTGGCGCTGTTAATCATGAATGTCATGTATCACACTCATGTAGTAACCATCCTACCTAGAAAAATCATTACCTCAATGTCATTCTTCAACTACTCCAAAAAACTACTACTCTCACTTTCATTAGGTTTACTAATACTCCTCTCTCTGAGATGACATGACCCAAGAAGTGAATCTAGTTCATTAAAAGGTGGAATTTTGTGAGCTTATCATATAACTGATGCTCTCTCATTGTACTGAATACAATCTCTAAATGGATGGAATGGTCATGTCTAGTGTGAGAGTACACCAAGATATCATCCATGGAGACTATCACAAATGAATCCAAGTAAGGATAAAACACTTAGTTCATCAGTTCCATGAAAACTGCCAGCATGTTCATGAGACCGAACAACATAACCAACTACCTGTATGGACCATACATACTCTGAAAGGTTGTAAGTGGTATATCTAATGTTCTAATTCACAACTGATGATAACTGAATCTCAAACAAGTCCAAATGATGGAAATATAGTACAGAAACAAAATTACAGAAAATTTGTAAACTCCAACATCATCGCAAGCCTCATCTTCATCTCATGGTCTCTATCTCCAATAGAAATGAAGTACATAAAGAAGAATAGGGATTCTGCCTATTTATACCTATAACAATATAATCTATTTGGGTTGAGAAGCATGACCCAAAGAAGCTGTGATATTAATACCTATAAGAAACAACCAACAGAATTATGCCTAACATTTAGTGAATATATATAGAATTTAATATGATGAAATGATGTAATGAACTATTAAATACTAAAACGTAAAAATTCTATAGTTTTTAATTACATTAATTTACATTTATTCTTAATTAGTTCAATCATGTAATCCTTAGAATCCAACATAGTCATTGCATCCCATGGTTAATAGTAAGAAACAGATGTCTAAAAAAACCATCGAATCAATCTAGTGAAACTGAGTCCATGCTTATGATTTTCCTTGGCTGACTTGTCACCATCATTCAATTATTCAATTATTACCATTTTGGGAATGTACTCATATTCTAATCCCCCTAGTACATCATAACAACAATTAATTTAATAACAACCCTCTAGGTATCTCTCATGGTCCAACCCTTTGGTCCAAATTATCACTACACATTTAGTAATGACCTCCCAAGCAGTTCACATGGTCAATACCACTTGGCCAACAAATCATCAATTCAATTAATAAAGAACCTCTAGATAACATTCATGGTATAACCCATCCAATCTATGACCACATTGTATAACTCACAGTCAATAACTCAGGTTCATCATAACAACAATTTATTTATAAATGACCCCACCACTTGAATCTCTCACAGTCAAATTCCCCATGGTCAAAATTTCACAATGTGTGTAACATGCATCTCATACAATTAGTAACTCCATACTAACAAAATTAGGCATGGAAAACAAGGTTATCCTAACATGTGTTCTAGACAAAATGACCATAATCAATCAATCGTGGGAAGGAGACCCATAGTCATGGTATAAAACATTATGCACAAGAAATTGCCCTTTTATCAATAAACCAAATCATAATAGGTAATAAAAATCATCTAATTACAAACACGAAAACCCCAAATGTGGTTATATGGTACTTTTAGAATATATAATCAAAATACAATCAACGAACAACACAAAATACCGACCCGGGTGTCATACAATCAACACTCTTGAACTTTGACCATTGAATTGGACTCAAACAGCATAGATCTAGAAAAATGTGAAAAAAACTCATACTAGAAATAATCACATGAGAGAAGGAATCAGGAATCATGGATATATGGAATAAGAGAACTCACTGGTGGGAATCCAATGCAACTGACGACGTCTCAATCAGAGCTCGGATGGAGAACTTAGAGGAGTTGAATGACTGATGTCGTTCTATCGCTCTCTTCTTCAAACATATGGGAGAAGAATAAGATTTTGTGGATGAGACTTGACCCCAACAGATTTATCGAATAAAATTAAAAGTACACAACTTGTTCACTTAATGTGCATGTCGTGTACTAGCCTCAACTGGTCTTCGCTTTAGGTGGTCTGCCAGGTCATCTCCCGTCCATGTACTCAGTCATTTCACGGCCATGTACATGGCTGTTACACAGTCAGTACGGGGTATTACATGATACTTAGGTAGATAGTGTGTACTTATATGGACATGGTGTACACTTATAATATTCGCATTTCTTTTTTTTTTAATCGAAAACAACCAAAAAATAATGATTTATACCTTGAAATGAAGATCTTTGATCTTAAAAATCACTTCATAAAATCTATGTAATTATTTAATATATGTATTTGTGGAATGAAATTTAAAAAAAAAGTACTATGATGCAGAAAAATCTATTAAACTTTTTTATTATATTTTCAGTCTAAATTATCTTCTCTAATATCCAATATTTAAAATTCAATACTTATTAAATTATTATGGTGACATCTTTAACATCATATTTTGTAATATAAATTTCAAAATACCTTCAATATGGCTCCAAATGGTCAATAACTCAAACCTTGGATATCATGGCCGACATACACTCAAATAATATTATTTTTTTAATGTTTTTGGTTCTTTTAATGGGAATTATTATGTTAATAAAAATTGTATAATGAATTTTTCATCATTTAAATAATATCTGAATTATTAATGTATAAGTCATTAAGGTAATTATTTATTTCCTGAAAAATAAACATAAGTTACCTTCATAAAAGAATAAAAAATCACATTGAAAATGGATATTTATAATCTAATTTCTCTTATGTAAAACCATATATTAAAAATGATTTAATTATTAAAATTTGGGTGAGACATATTTAACTTTTCTTTAATTAAATAGACGTACTATTCGCATCCAAGTGGATTCAAATAGATACCATTTTGACCCAAGGAGGTTAGGACAAGATCATCGTATTATTTTAATACAAGTGATTGGTTAATTTTATAAAAGATTTGTTAACCATAATTAAATAATTTATCCTTTTACTATATTAATAAAAATTACAGATGATAAAATCAATAATACCAAAATAAATTATGTTAACAAAATTTGGTCCTAATGATTCCAATTATGGAATATATTTTTTAACATTAAAGACACATAAGTTGTAGTAATGATTTAAAAATCAAAATCATTATTGGAATAAAATAACAGGTTTTTAAAAGTAAAAACATTACAAAAGATTAAAATATATTTATTTATAAATTCATTGTAAAAATATTGATAATGAAAAAGATTATATTGAATGATAATAATATATTCAATTAGTACTCTAAAACCCTTAAATATTAAAATTATATCGTATAAATTATTTTAATGAAAAAAGATATTTTCACTTAAGATGTAATGAACCTTTACCATTCATCAAAACATGAATTTTGGGAGACAAATATTTGTAATTCATCCAATGTAAATTTTTATATCCCTCTTCCAAAATAAAATGTTTAGGTTTTCATATAATAATTATTAATATTTCCAAAACATAATTTAAAGAGGGTTCTCCATTAAATAGTGAAAATTTATACTTTTTAAAAATAAAGGTTTTTATACAAAAAATAATTTTTATTCAATCTCTATAAAAAATATCTATATGGAAATTATAAAAAAATTATTTTACTATATATATAAAGTATATATAGATATAAATAGTTAATTTAATTTTCTAATAATAATTGACTCATTTTATTGATATAAAAATTCAATATATAATAATTTCTATCGAATAACATCATCATGAATTTTCGTAAGTTTGTTATATTTATTCCCACTAAACTAATAGCTAGGTTAAAATGGTCATTTAATATTGATAGTGGATCATGGTTCATTAAAAGCCATTATATCATGAAATACAATCTATTGAATATAATCTATTTAGTAAAAATATTTTTAGATAAAAACATCTGGTTGTTAAAATTTTGGATCCAAAAATCATCTGTCTTCATGATTTCATATTCTAGTTCCAACAGACATCAGTGAAAATTTGGATTTTATCTCATGTGTGTCATGAAACTATTGTAACACCCTTGCGTAATTTTATTGGTAAATAATATTATAAATTTTCCATGTGTTTGGTTTTGGAAATATAAAATGTAATACTTCTAATCATCGACATATCGGACTCTGAGCTCATGAAATTTAAAATCTATACCACTAACTTTAACTTATTCTTACATACTATTATTTTTCAATATAAAAGATAAATATATATTGCATGTATTTGGTTGAATTCACATAGGCATTGATTAACACCACCTCTCTTGAAATCTAAATTCCCTATCTAAGATCCAGTTAGCATACAAAGAATAATTTTCATTATTTATTTCTAATAATTATTTCTTAAACCTACATACCATCAATTCATTATCAAAAATTTCATAAATCATATGTTGATAAATATATACATGGAATATAATAATTCCATTAATAAATGTAATATTTACATTTATATGATATAATTTGAATTTTTTTAAAATTAAAAAACTAAAAAATTGTCTCATAAACTCATTTTAATATAAGGGTGTCAATTTTTCCTACATATTCAATAATTTAATTCTTTTATAACCTATGAAAACTGATCTAACATTACCCTAAAAAACATTCCATTATCATAATTATTATTTAGAAAAAAATTTAGTACTTATGATGTTGTTATCCAATAATATTTTAATATGATCACATGTTTGTTTCTTCTATACTTTTTCTAATTACTCATTTGAAACATCCACATCCTCAAAGACACTAAAGGGTTCCTTAGAATAAGCCTCTAAATGACCTCATGTGCACCTTCCCATACACCAGAGGATTTCGACTAGAAACAATGGTCCCGATGAGTGACGTAGGGAGACTATACCCTCTTTACAAGAGTAATACATAAGATATTACAAGAATAAATATTGTTAAAAACTGCAATGAACAATCCACATACATAAATAACATCTCCCAAAACTATGTACAAACCAAAACCAATAATAAATATTGTAAGTCATACTAAACAGTGCTATTGTGATATAACTAAAAATAAAGAAATAATAATGGAATCCTTAAAATATAACTAACCCAAGTTCCATACCCTCATCCATGCATATCCCATGCATCACTCGAATACATAGAATATGTCCTTTTGGATAGTCCTAAACTATAAAAATGAGTTCTTCTCGGGTACCCAACAGCAGCCCGAGCAGGGAGTGAGTAAAAAATATTAGGACACCACCAAATTTGATTAGAAAATATCTTATCAACATACATTGCATGGAAGTGTGAACTAATGATAATTTAAATAAATAAATGTTGGGTTTCACTAGTTGAAAAGTACACTTAATCATTTCCATTCATTATTCCCCATTTCAATACATATATCAACATTGTTACATAGTTCACTTATATCAAAACAACAGTGGGTTTGGAATTTTCATCACCTAAATGTATAGGGGAAAAAATAATGTTCCGTATGTCACTAGGTATTATCACATAATCATATATATAACACACTCACCTTGAATCCTCAGTCCAGCATGTCTTATCAAATGAAACAATTATGGGAATAGACATCCATCCCCTTCCATTTCCATGAATTTTGTGGTGGAGTTTAGAGACTCTATCTAACTCAAAATTTGGACATGGATCCTAATGTAAACACCCCAATCTACCAAGACATGTGAAAATTCTTATTTATACATTAACCACACATATACCATACAACAACTAAACAATACTGTTGAGCCCTCTAGAAGTTTGTTGATTTCATGTCTATGTTTGATGTTTTAATAATCACAAATCATCACATACCATTAATGCTTAATCTGGTTTGATTTCTCATAAACTTACTTACAATCTGTAAATGAATCTGTTATCATGTTTTTATCTATGCTTATTGACTTACAAAGTATGTTGGAAGTCTTCTGGTTTCAACAGACATCGGAAGCACCGATCCATTCAACAGACATTGGAAGCACCGATCCATTCAACAGAAATCGGAAGCACGGATCCATTCAACAGACATCGGAAGCACCGATCCATTCAACAGACATCGGAAGCACTGATCCAATATCAAAGGACAACGGTCGCACTGATCAATCTGACTCACCGATGCTGATCAATCTGACTCACCAATACAAACTGACTCACCGATGCAAAATGACTCACCGATGAAAATGAGTCACCGATGCAAATGACTCACCGATGCAAATGAGTCACCGATGCAAATGAGTCACCGATGCAAATGACTCACCAATGCAAATGACTCACCGATCAGATGATAGACCGATGCTAATCAAATGACTCAACGATCAGATGACAGACCGATGCTGATCAAATGACTCACCGATCAGATGACAGACTGATGCTGATCAAATGACTCACCGATCAAATGACTCACCGATGCAAATGAGACACCGATCAAATGACTCACCGATCAAACTGACTCACCGATCAGATGACAAACCGATGCTGATCAGTCTGATTCACTGATGCTGATCTATCTGAGTCACCGATCATTACTCACTAATGTTGATGGCATACTGATCACTTGATTCTTCAATAGTCATAAACAACTGTTTGAATTTCTTTTTCTTTATCTTTATTTAATCTAACCAACGGTCATATTAGTTATATTTTAATGCTCTATCAAATTATTAATAAAGGTTGTCGGATGTCAGGAAACCGTAACTCGTACCTGCGGAAAGGAAACTTTTTCTGTCTTCCGAAGCACGTGACATAAATACAAGAAGACTCTGCTGAAGAGATGAATGTAGAGAAAGAGTTGATAGAAGAACACATGATATACAGAGGAAAAGAAAGAGAAGGAAGAACCAATCAGAACAGAACCTCATACTCAATCAAGCCTACTCAAGAAGAGTTCTGTCCATACGAAAGAACATTGAAGAACTTCATCGACTACATCTCACTGCTTTTGAGCCTGAAGCATACGACACTCTTCCTCTCAAACAAAAACGAGAAAAGGACTCAGAATAAATTCTGATCAAATACAAAAGAGTCCAGAGCTACACTGAAATCACCAGAGCCATTTCTAAACTCTACATCTCTACTCTGTGATACATTTGTTTTACATTTTGAGTAGTGTGTGTTATCTGCTGTATTAAACACACACACTGACTCCTGTACTTTCACTGGAGGATCTGTAAATCCTCAGCAAACCTTTTTACAGTTTCTTTCCCACGAATAACAGTGGTAGAGGTCGTGTGTGACCCGGACAGCTGGTTGCTGTTGTACTGTTTCCCACGAATAACAGTGGTAGAGGTCTTGGACCTGGACAGTTGTAAACTGTTGAACCCCGATCCAGGGTGTGCATCATTTTTATATAAACTTTTGAGAGGACTAAGTCTCGGCTTGAGAGTGAACCTATTGGTTACATTTTTTGTGCCATCTCTTTAAAATTTTTATTCCGCTGCTAATCACTTTAAAACCAATTCTGTTTTTAAAGTTACTTTGATAGTTAAACTCGCAAGTGTTTATATTTATTATAGACCAGTAAGTTAGTTTCAAAGGTTAATTTAATCACAAGATTAAGTTAACTGAGTACTAATCAATCTTTGAGAAACTAATTGACCCTTTATAATCTGTATAAATTCACTATAGTTTAATCTGTTTTTGAAATAGGGGGATTTTTAATCAACATTGTTTTAACAGAAAATTTTAATTGGAACTCAATTCAACCCCCTCTTGAGTATCCACTCCGACCAACACTTGGTATCAGAGGGAAGTAAATATTTTCTAACCGTACTCTGTTTTCAACTGTGATTTTAGTTGTATTTTAAAGTTCTTAAAATTTCTATTATTTCTAAATTTTTATCTCTTTAAAATTCTTTTTGTAATATCATGGACAATAGAATTGAGGGTGCTGCTACTAACCGGCCACCTTTCTTTAATGGAAATAACTATTCTCAGTGGAAACTTAAAATTAAAATTCACTTAGAAAGTATGAGCTTTGATATTTGGACTGTCATTGAAGTTGAATATAAAATTCCCAGTACTGATAGATCTACTTGGGATGAACCTACAAAGACTGCTTACAATAACAATTGTAAAGCTATGAATGCTCTGTACTGTGCTCTAGGAGATGAAGAATTTAATAGAATTTCTACATGTAAAACTGCATATGAAATTTGGGATACCTTAGCTGTTTCTCATGAAGGAACAACTAATGTTAAGGAGATGAGATTGAATACCTATACTATTAAGTATGATAATTTTAATATGAAGCCTAATGAACCCATTTCTGATATGTATCTCAGGTTCAATGAAATTGTCAACACAATGACTTCTCTGGGAAAGGATGTTCCAGCAAAGAAGCAAATCATGAGAATTTTGAGATGTCTACCTGAAAGATGGAGAGGAACCAGTGTCTCCATTAGAGAATCTTGTGACATTGGAATACTGCCTGTCAAGGAATTAATTGGTAAGCTGATGATGTATGAATAAGAGCTTAAAGTAAATAAAGAAGAAGATGATGAACCTAAAAGGAAGTCTATTTCCTTAAAGACTACAACCTCAAAGAATAAGGATAAGGAAAAGCCTCAAGATATCAATGAAAGTTCAAGCAGTGAGGAAAGTGAGAATGATTCTGATAGTGATGCTAAGATGGCTCAAATAGCCAGGAGATTCAAAAAGTTTTATAGGAAAAAGAAATTCTTTAGGAAACCAAATTACAAGGGAAAGTATGACCAACAAGGCAAATGGAAAAAGGATTGGAAGAAGGCTGACAGAACTGATGAAGTTGTCTGTTATGAATGCAAAAGAAAAGGACACATAAAAACAGACTGTCCAAAGCTGAAATACAGAAAGAAGTATGAATACAAGGATAACAAGTACAAGAAAGCCATGAAGGCTACTTGGAGTGCTTCAGAAGACAGTACAAGTGAAGTTGAATCTTCAGACTCTGAAAGGAATCGAGCCAACATGTGTTTTATGACAAACACTTCTGAGGTAACATCGGAAACTCCTGCTTCAAATTCATATTATTCTGGAGATGATTCTGAAGGTGATAACATGTCTAAATCTGAATTGTTTGAGTACTGTGATATGCTTGAAGAGACCTGTAATGAGCTTAAGGATAAATATAAAGGTTTAAAGAAACAGTATGCTTTAAGTGTTAAGCATAAATCTGATCTGGATATAGAAGTAGAAAAGAATGCTCAGTTGCTTAAAGAGAATACTGAACTAAAATTGTCTAATGAACAACTCAGAAAAGACTTAGAGAAGTTCACAAATGGAAAGAATACTCTAACACAGATGCTAGGAAAGCAAGTTGCACCTAGATATACTACTGGTATAGGATACCAACCTGGACAAAGAAAAGTTGCCAAAACTAGATTCATTCCCAAATCTGGACAGAAGATAGTTAATTCTGGAACTTCATATGCTTTAACCAGTTATATTCATAGTTATGGATCTAATAAAGTTTATCTTTCAAAGAATGTTAATTCTACAAATTATATGAGACTCATTAGACAAATATGGGTACCTAAAGTATTATTGGCTAACATGTCTGGACCCAAGAAGATCTGGGTACCAAAATCATCTTCCATCTAAATCTGTTTTGTAGGAGACCTTCTTGAAGAGCTGTCACAAGAAGATATGGTACTTAGACAGTGGATGTTCAAGACATATGTCAAGAGAATTTTCATGTTTCAAGAGCTTAGTAAAAGTTGATGGAGGCTTTGTCACTTTTGGTGATAATTCAAAAGGAAAAATAATCGGCTTAGGCCAGATTGGTAACACTGATTCAATCTTGGTTTTTGAAGTTTTATTTGTCGATGGACTTAAATATAACTTGTTAAGCATTTCTCAATTGTGTGATGATGGTTTTTATGTGAAATTTAAATATGATTCTTGCAATGTTTTTAACTCTAAAAATGTTTTAGTATTTTCTGCTTTAAGAAATGAAAATGTTTATGCTGTTGATTTAGATTCCTTAGCTAAGTAGAATATTCCTTGCTTAAATGCTTTTCATAAAGAGTCTTGGCTTTGGCATAGAAGATTAGGACACTGCAATGTACACTCACTTAGAAAACTTTCTAGGAAGAACTTAGTTAGAGACTTACCCAAACTTGAATTTCCAGCAGACAAAGTTTGTAATCCCTTTCAAAAAGGAAGGAAACATAAAGTTTCTTTTAAATCAAAGAAAGAAGTGTCAACTTCTCAACCTCTCGAGTTGGTTCACATGGATTTGTTTGGACCATCAAGAGTTTCTAGTTTAAATCGGAAGCACTGTGTTTATGTTCTTGTAGATGATTTTTCTAGATATACTTGGGTATATTTTCTAGCTCACAAAAGTAAAGTATGTTCTTCTTTTGTTAAATACTCTAAGTCTGTAGAAAATCTTAGTGGACTTAAGATTAAAACTTTGAGAAGTGATCATGTTCGTGAGTTTGAAAATCAAGATTTTGAATCTTATAGCTCACACAATGCCTATACTCATAACTTTTCTGCCCCTAGTACACCCCAACAAAATGGTGTAGTAGAGAGAAGGAATAGAACCCTGCAAGAAATAGCTAGAACCATGCTCAATGAATATGAATTGCCTATTTACTTTTGGGCTGAATCTGTTAATACAGCTTGTTATGTCATTAATAGAGTTTTGATTAGACCAGTTCTTAAGAGGACCCCTTATGAGTTGTGGAACCATATGAAACCTAAGGTTAACTACTTCAAAGTTTTTGGCTGCAAAGTCTTCATTCTCAATACTAGAGAAAATCATGACAAATTTGCATCCAAGAATGATGAAGGAATTTTCCTAGGTTACTCTATCTCTAGTAAAGCCTATAGAGTTTTCAATAAAAGAACAAAATGTGTGGAAGAATCTGTTCACATCAAATTTGATGAAACTGATCCACATGAACCTAAAATCTCTCATCAAGATGATCTCTCTGGTTTGAATCTCAATGATAATTACAATGGACCTATAGTTAAAACATCCAGCTCTGGAAATTCTCCAGAACCTGCTTCTGTTGAACCTCAATCTGTAGATGAATCTGAAATATCTAGACCTATCTTTTCAAGACCATCTAGGACTCTAAAGAACCATCCTTTACATGCTGTTGTAGGAAATCTAGATAGAGGAACACAGACTAGAGCTTCTCTAAGAAATCAGGTTAAACATCAAGCCTTTCTTTCACAGTCAGAACCTAAAAATATCAATGATGCTATCAATGATGAGTTTTGGGTAATGGCTATGCAAGAAGAACTAAATCAATTTGAAAGAAACAAAGTCTGGAAATTAGTATAAAGATCTAAAGAAACTTTGACCATAGACACAAAATGGGTATTTAGAAACAAAGTTGATGAATCAGGAAACATCATTAGAAATAAAGCTAGGCTAGTTGCACAAGGTTACAATCAAGAAGAAGGAATTGACTATGAGGAAACCTTTTCACTTGTAGCTAGATTAGAGGCTATTAGGATCTTACTTGCCTATGCATCACATCTGAATTTCAAGCTATATCAAATGGATGTCAAAAGTGCTTTTCTAAATGGTTTTATTGTTGAAGATGTTTTTTTATAACAACCACCTGGTTTTTTAAATCCTCATTTTCCAAATCATGTTTTTAAACTTTCTAAAGCTTTATATGGTTTAAAACAAGCTCCAAGAGCTTGGTATGAAAGGCTTTCAAACTTTCTTATCTCAAAAGGATTTACAAAAGGAGTAGCTGATCCCACTCTTTTTATAAAAAGGATTTCCAAAGATGTACTAATAGTAAAAATCTATGTTGATGATATTATTTTTGGATCTTCTAAAAATTCCATATGTACTGATTTTTCAAAGGTTATGCAAAATGAATTTGAAATGAGCTTAATGGGAGAGCTTAAGTATTTTCTTGGTTTTCAAATTCTTCAAACTAAAGATGGAATTATTTTAAATCAAAGTAAATATACAAAATATTTTTTAAAACGTTTTGGATTGGATAGTATTAAGGAAAGTGATACACCTATGAGTACTACCTGTAAATTGGATACAGATGAATCTGGGAAACCAGTGGATCAAACCAATTATAGAGGTATGATTGGGAGCTTACTTTATCTTACCGCTAGTCGACCAGACATTATGTTCAGTGTATGTATGTGTGCTATATTTCAAGCTAATCCAAAAGAATCTCATTTTCTTGCTGTTAAAAGAATTTTTAAATATCTCAAACACACGGTTAACTTAGATTTGTTTTACCCAAAATGACAATCCTTTGAGTTAATGAGTTATTCAGATGCTGACTTTGCTGGTTGTAAGTTAGATAGGAAGAGCACATCTGGAACATGTCATTTGCTTGGAAAATCCCTAGTATCATGGTGTAGTAAGAAACAGAACTCAGTTGCATTGTCTACTGCCGAAGCAGAATACATAGCTGCTGGTAGTTGCTGTGCACAAATTCTGTGGATGAAACACACTCTATTGGATTATGGATTTGATCTTAAACATGTTTCAATTAACTGTGACAATAATAGTGCAATAAATATATCTCAGAACCCTGTGTCTCACTCTAGAACTAAGCACATTGATGTCAGACATCACTTTCTAAGAGATCATTATCAAAAAGGTGATGTTTCTTTGAAATTTATTAGCTCTGAACATCAATTAGCTGATATCTTCACAAAGCCTTTATGCTCTGAAAGAATGAAATTTATTAAACAAGAGTTGTGTATGATTGATCTGTGAAACTGATCTGTGAAACTGATCTGTGAAACCGATCTGTGAAACTGATCTGTGAAACCAATCTGTGAAACAGATCTGTGAAACTGATCTGTGAAACTGATCTGTGAAACCGATCTGTGAAACCGATCTGTGAAACTGATCTGTCACATTGATTTTTTTGTAATTAATTAGTAAATTTCTTTTATAATTTTTATGGGAACCCTAAATGATAAAATAAATGATACGCGGATATTTATTCTCCCTAAACCTTTGACCTTTCATTTCCCACCGAACCTTTCAACCTCTCTTCCCCTCTACTTCGAACCTTCGAACTGTTGCCTTCTCAAAATCCTCGAATGGCTAAGCAAAAGAGACCGAGCAAAGGACCGGATAGCCATGTACCTTCAAAGCGTGCTCTAGGTGAGTCGAGTAGTACCTCTCAACTATCAGTAAATCCGAACCTGGAAACTCGGATTGTTGCTGTAGAAAAAGAAGTAAACTCTACCTGGCTTTTGTCAAGTAAGTCACTGTTGCTGCAAGTTCTTGAATTGCAAGGATGGATAGACTGGTTTTCTGACAAAACTCGAATAGACTACCTGAAGCTGGTACATGAGTTCTATATGAATCTGGAAATCACTTTAGATGGTGTGGAGGCTGCCAGGATGTCGTCTATGGTAAAAGGAAAGAAACTATCCTTCTCATCTAAGCAGTGGGCTGAGTGCTTGAACGTACCTCATGAAGGTCGGTATGAGGATTATGCTGGGAATATTCCTCCAACATCTGATTACTTCTCTTATGAATTAGCTCTGGGGCTTCTGACAGGAAACAGAGAGTCACGAAGAATCACAGCTTCAGAATTAGATAGTGAGTGCAGACTTCTTTTCAAGTTTATTCAGCACCAACTTTGCACTAGGAGAGGAGATTTTGCTGCTGTAAAATACCAGGATGTTTTCCTATTGTTTCTTCTGAAAACACCTGAGAAAATCAATTTGTGTAGATATGTGATGGTACACATAGCTGGAATGATAAAACCGTCCAAGAAAGCCACTGCCTTGTTTTATTCAAAGATGATATCTACCATGCTCAAGAATCTAGATTGTATTGATGAAGATGATGAAGTTATTGAAACAGATCATACCTTCTGTCTTAACAAAGAGATCTTCAAGAGGATGAAAATAAATTGGAATCCATGGAAGAAGTGATGGGTTGCAGATGAAGATAAATTGTATGAAGCCTACAATCCCATAGATCATGGCAAGAGGCCAAAGGATTTGAGAGACCCTGGCTTGAAACCAAATGAGAAACTCGTTTATTCTGATGATGATGAGCAAGAAGAAGTTGTGACTGAGGAAGGAAGTATGTCATATCCTGATGATAGGAGTGATCCTGACACTGCTAGTCCCAAAAGAAGAATAGAATTTGGACCTGCTAGTCCACCCTTAGCCCTACCAGAATCAGAACCTATTCTTGGTGATGAAGAAGATTCTGACACTGAAGAATATCACAGTGAAGCTTCTGAGAAGAGTGATGATGGACGTGCTGATGAAGCTGAGGCTATTGCTGATGGTGATAACAGACCAGTGGATGGTCTTTCTGAAGATCAAATGGAATCACCTCAATCAGTAAAAGAAATACATATCAGTTCCAAGAATGATTCACCAAAAATCAGTGGAACAACAAGCTATGAGAAACCAAAATACACCATGTGTGCTGCTGTTTGGGATGACTACCCTGGCTATGCTGTGTTGGGCTTAGAATATTCTGAAGACAAAGAAGCAATGCCAGAATCTGCTGCAGCTGTGAAGAGGAACCTCCCACAAGAAGCAAGGACTGTTCCTACTATTGATCCTACCTATAATAATTTACCTGGTTCAGGAATCTTTCAAGCTGATCTTGATAAGTTTAAGTTTGAATTGATAACTGCTATGAAAACCATAATTAGAGAAGAAGTTTCTAATGCTCTTACTCAAGTGTCTCTACATGTTTCTGAAAATTCATTGGAAGCCTTCTCACAGAGAGTATCTAATGCTGTGAAGCCAGACCTAGCCAATACTGGTGAACTTATTGGAAGGCAAATAGCTTTTTTGAATCGGACTATGAAGGATCTTCACACCGGCCTGGTATCTCTATCAAGTGAATTCTGATCAACCATCTCTGGTATGATGGAAGTTTTGAGAAATTTGATTGAACATCTCAACAAGTCTGACCTGAGGAAGTTGAAAGCTGAGTTAACTCACATAGTTAGCCAAGACAGTACAAGCAAGGTAACCAAGATCACTACCCGTGAGATAGAAGCTCTAAGAGAAGTTGTGCATGATGAGTTAGCTACTGTTAGAAAAATTCTTGACTTAGAATCTTTGAGGAAGATGAAAGAGCTCTGTGATAACAGTCATAAGATGGCATTGGTATATTCAGCAGATGCTAAGAAATCCCTGCAAGAGATCAAAGAGAAAGTTGATAATTACTTTTCTAAGATTTATACAAAACACAAGATGACTGCAAGCTTCAAGGTATTGGCAGAGAATCTGAAATTACCTCCAGTCACTCAGGCCTTCAAAACTCAAGTTCATCAGTTGCAAGATTTTGTCCCTTCCTTGGCACAGTTCATGGAGAATAAAGATGATTTTGAAAAAGCTATGAAGTATGGAGCAGAAGTCATTCAGGACTTTATTCATCTTTTGAAGCCCTATTTGTATGCACAGGCCACTGCCATAGTACTTCCTACTTCTGAATCTCTCAGTGATTCTGATATAGCTCAAAATCATCTATCTGTTTCTCAAGCTCTCTCTCAGTTAAGACCAGTTCCTCAGCAAGCTTCTCAATCAGCTCTTGTTTCTCAACAACAACCCTCTATGGTACCTGCTCCTACACCTGCCCGAGTTGTCCTACCACCACTTCAGATTCGCCAAGTCCAGCCTGTCTCCAAGCCTTCAAAATTACCCACTATTGATCCCAAAGACAAAGTCAAAGCCCCTTTGTATCCCACCAAATATTTGTGTATTGTTTTTGATGGGGATAACAATGTGCTACTTGTAATAATCTGTACTTTATCAAAAAAAATTTATCTCTAATCTCTACTGACTGCTTTTACTTTCACTTTCTCTTATCTGTTTTCCCTCCTTTTTGATTATCCCAAAGGGGGAGAAGAACAAGAATACTTTATGGGAGAGAAACAAGAATACTTTATGGGAGAAAAGATGTATATATCTCAGGGGGAGAAATCTGTATAATATATATGGGTAATCTAAATTAAGGGGGAGATTTATATATCTCTTTATATTTATTCTTCTTATGGTTTAATTCTCATTATGTTTTTATTAATGATATATCATATTATTTATATTTAATGATAACGATTTGTGATTATCTAAAAGGGGGAGATTGTTGAGCCCTCTGGAAGATTGTGGATTTCATGTCTATGTTTGATGTTTTAATAATCACAAATCATCACATACCATTAATGCTTAATCTGGTTTGATTTCTCATAAACTTAATTACAATCTGTAAATGAATCTATTATCATGTTTTTATCTATGCTTATTGACTTACAAAGTATGTTGGAAGTCTTCTGGTTTCAACAGACATCGGAAGCACCGATCCATTCAACAGACATCGGAAGCACCGATCCATTCAACAGACATCGGAAGCTCCGATCCATTCAACAGACATCGGAAGCACCGATCCATTCAACAGACATCAGAAGCACTGATCCAATATCAAAGGACAACGGTCGCACTGATCAATATGACTCACCGATGCTGATCAATCTGACTCACCGATACAAACTGACTCACCGATGCAAAATGACTCACCGATGCAAATGAGTCACCGTTGCAAATGACTCACCGATGAAAATGAGTCACCGATGCAAATGAGTCACCGATGCTAATGACTCACCGATGCAAATGATTCACCGATGCAAATGATTCACCGATGAAAATGAGTCACCGATGCAAATGACTCACCGATCAGATGACAGACCGATGCTGATCAAATGACTCACCGATCAGATGACAGACCGATGCTGATCAAATGACTCACCGATCAGATGACAGACCGATGCTGATCAAATGACTCACCGATCAAATGACTCACCGATGCAAATGAGCCACCGATCAAATGACTCACCGATCAAACTGACTCACCGATCAGATGACAGACTGATGCTGATTAGTCTGATTCACTGATGCTGATCTATCTGAGTCACCGATCATTACTCACTAATGATGATGACCTACCGATCACCTGATTCTTCAATAGTCATAAACAACTATTTGAATTTCTTTTTCTTTATCATTATTTAATCTAACCAACGGTCATATTAGGTATATTTTAATGCTCTGTCAAATTATTAATAAAGGTTGTCGGATGTCAGGAAACTGTACCTCGTACCTGCGGAATGGAAACTTTTTCTGTCTTCCGAAGAACGTGACATAAATACAAGAAGACTCTGCTGAAGAGAAGAATATAGAAAAAGATTTGATAGAAGAACACAAGATATACAGAGGAAAAGAAATAGAAGGAAGAACCAATCAGAACAGAACCTCATACTCAATCAAGCCTACTCAAGAAGAGTTCTGTCCATATGAAAGAACATTGAAGAACTTCATCGACTACATCTCACTGCTTTTGAGCCTGAAGCATATGACACTCTTCCTCTCAAACAAAAAACGAGAAAAGGACTCAGAATAAATTCTAATCAAATACTAAAGAGTCCAGAGCTACACTGAAATCACCAGAGCCATTTCTAAACTCTACATCTCTGCTATGTGATACATTTGTTTTACATTTTGAGCAGTGTGTGTTATCTGCTGTATTAAACACACACACTGACTCCTGTACTTTCACTGGAGGATCTATAAATCCTCAGCAAACCTTTTTACACTTTCTTTCCAACGAATAACAGTGGTAGAGGTCGTGTGTGACCTGGACAGCTGGTTGCTGTTGTACTGTTTCCCACGAATAACAGTGGTAGAGGTCTTAGACCTGGACAGTTGTAAACTGTTGAACCCCGATCCAGGGTGTGGATCATTTTTATATAAACTTTTGAGAGGACTAAGTGTCGGCTTGAGACTGAACCTCTTGGTTACATTTGTTGTGCCATCTCTTTCAAAGTTTTATTCCGCTGCTAATCACTTTAAAACCAATACTGTTTTTAAAGTTACTTTGATAGTTAAACTCGCAAGTGTTTATATTTATTATAGACCAGTAAGTTAGTTTCAAAGGTTAATTTAATCACAAGATTAAGTTAACTGAGAACTAATCAATCTTTGAGAAACTAATTGAACCTTTATAATCTGTATAAATTCACTACAGTTTAATCTGTTTTTGAAATAGGGGGATTTTTAATCAACATTGTTTTAACAGAAAATTTTAATTGGAACTCAATTCACCCCCCTCTTGAGTATCCACTCCGACCAACAAATACTGATTCCAATAGAAATCAAAATCCATAACAACTAAAATGGGAATTAAAATTATTCCAAAACACATTACCATATTTACCATTTACATTACATATCCATTTATCCCAATTCCCATTTTTTACACCTAAAATGATATGAATATCCTCTAATTTTCCCGATATTAACCAGATTAAAATATCTTACCCCTTCGATTTGTAAATTTATTTAATCTAATCAGTATTTTCCAGGTATTATAACACTAATCAATTTGATGTAAAAAATCATACTTCATTTTGTACATTACCATTATCCTCGTTTTAACACTTTCATGTTAAGAAAAAAAAACAAATAGTCCATTACCCATATCATGAAATAAATATAAATTTTCCCCCTTTATTCATCAAAAAATTGATTTAACATGTTTAACATGGGCTCTACATCACCATTATTCTATTTTTAAATTTAAATTTCTATTCACCTTGTTTGAGATGGTTGTCGCACCCCATCAGAGACCCTAAATTATCAATTCATCTTTCATGCATACCTTGGAGATCACAAGAGGATCTATTTGTCATTTGGAAACCCCTTATATAAAATCTCACTAATAATAATTTGGAAAAAAACAAAGGAAAATAAATAAAAAAAACCTTTCATCGAATAATCCATATAAAAACCATCGGATATTACTTTTGGTCCAGGTACCCAGAATCAACTATTTAACACACTCCTAATTGAATCCTTAGATGTAGATTCCACCACCCATTGATGTATAGGCCTGGCGGTTTAATATATAACCAATGGAACTCCCAAATGCATAGGATTTATGGAGAACAACATCTTTGAATATTGGGTCACTGTGTTCATACAATCTCAACCTTCAATCCCAATGGGGGATCTGATTCAAGAGGATTCCCCTGGTCTTCAATACATTCGACCTCCCTTGGTATTATCTTGGTTTTCATCTGTCCCTTGACCCTAGGTCCTTTGAAAAAAAAACCTAATATTATGATGATGATGATGTTTGGAACCCCAGAAACACCCCTACGTCCCCTCGATCTTCCATGAAATGCAATAATATCCACAATGAGAGATTTTATAAAACCATTTAAAAAAGTACATTCATCGATGATATTCGCGTTCATACAAATTTCCCACTATATAATGGATCATTCTCTAGCCCAATTCCTAAGAATCACTAACCTCCCATAGAAATGTGTTCAGACCACTAGACCAACATATATCACTCCCTCTTCCTTATTTCATCTTAAAATTTTCCATGTTTCCATATAACATGAATCAAAGGCATAACCTTTCCCTATAACTAATTATGTATATGTCCCACAATACAAAATGGATTCTTCTCAAAGGATGCATTATCATAAGCACAACATCTTCAACATTAACCATATGAGATGGATTATGGTTATAATGTTGAATTTTTTAAACATGAAAACATCGTGCATTCCACTATACCATTGTGGACAAACAAATCAGTTATCCAGTTGTCTAATCCTACCCACAACCTAAAACATCATGATGTACCGATGTGGAAACTTTCCCTATTTACCAATTTGATGGTGACCCAACCATGGAATCACCTGAAGAATCACACTATCACCCACCATAAACTCAAAGGGTTTATGACACCGATATAGAACTCGATTCAGTATACATTGAGCTATTCCCAAACATTTCTGAATCAGCGGGAAGATTTTTGAGGTCTTCTGAATGAGGATTGATAATAGAAAGCATGAACTCCCCCATTTCTACCCCACATAGTGGAGAAGTACATGGTCTCCCATACTGTGTCTCAAATTGTGGAATCTAACTCATAATATGAAAATTGTTCCTTTCGGAAAACACAACAAGTTGAAAGTGTTTCCCATGAACCACCAAAATCAAGGACAAAATCTCTCAAAATGTTCTCTAACAACTAAATCATACACTCTAATTTCAAGTCCATTTGATGGTGATAATTCACACTAAAATCACATGGCTCTCAGGCCCCTTGTGTAATTCATACCACAAGAACAATGATAATCGTTGATCCTGATCCAGCACTATATTCCATATTACTATAGGCAACACCAACCCATGAAAACACAACTCACCCTACTTATCCACAAAAAATGTATTTTTATTAGCACTAAATGAACCACTATAATCTGATGATTGACAACCAACCATATAACATCATTCATCTAATTAGACCACAGATGGCCCACTACAAAATATATAATTACATCATCCAAATTCCATTCAAAATTTAGAAAAGGATGTAAAAACCCACTCTAGAACTAATGCTCAACCTTCACATACTAAAATATGGGTCATCATGCCATGAAACATGAATCCATATTCTTCTTTCCTGACCTCCAAAACTATATATAAAAATCATGATCCATCAATGTCATAGCAAGGTTCACCGTTTATATAGAATAGTGATACTCATGAATAATCTCTCCCTACATATCCATAGGAAACACAACATGGCCACATACATGAGAACCCACATTATAAACATGAAACCCAAAAAGTAGGTGACTCCCCACCATTAATAACTTCCTTTATAGTCAAACACTCTAGATATTCAAGATGAATCCCCTTTAAAGTATTTTAATAGTGTTGGATCATATACTATGTATTAATGTGTCATCTTACCATGACCATATTGCACCTACTTGTTCATCTCCAAAAACAATACCACCATTCTTTACCATAAGATGGAATCTTGAAACATATGATTATATGTATTTCCGCTCGGGGCACCCACATCACTATTCTGTTTTCCCAATGTGTATTACTACTAAATATCAAATGCATACTTGTATTCATCCCATTTTCATTTCCAATGACTCAATAAAACTTATAGAATATATAATTAATGCTTTTAGGGTCAACAACCATTGTGAAACACTCCACTGAAAAGTAGTGCATCCAACATTTCAAAGCATACACCACTATGTCCAACTCAAGATCCAGAGTAGGTTAAATGTATAATTCTACTTGCTTTTAGTGGTTATGACTTATTACATAACAATGATGTGGTTCCCTGATGTTTCTCTTCCCTTTTCTTAATATTGTAATTTTATACCATTATCCATATAAAATTGAACACATTTGGGTCTATTACCTTCTCCATTCATTCGATTAACTTGATAGGGGGATCTCATAACAATAACTATTTTATATTAAAGGGATTTTGTGCCCCACACCCTTTATTCAATATGAGTTCATTATGTTTTGTAATATTTTCCTATCGACATCAATAATTGACTATGATAAATATTTTTATCATTTATTATTTCCATATGTAGGTGTTTCTAGATGACTCCATTTTTTATCAAAAATAAGTTATCTATATTTTTTCATAATAATTTCTCCAAAAAGAAAAGGTTGTTTTGATCTTCATGTACTATCAATTTTTCTAGTATGTCCTATTCATATCATGATTTAAAATTAATATGGGTTATATTATTTTTCAATTGAGGTTTACAAAATAATAAATAACACATGTTAGTTGTTTTTTAATTTTTTTTCAAATTTTTCAAATGGTTTTGGGAATTAAAATATTGTTTTCAAAACATCACATGATATTTTAATGGGTTCATGTGGAATATTTTTTTATATGTGGAATTTATTTATTAGATCCTTATATTTAATTGATAATATTTTGTTTCCTTGATGTGATATAATATTACATACATGTGACATATTTTCAATATATTTTACATTATTATCAGTAAATTTTAATTTGAAAATACATTATATACGGTATAATCTTGATTACGATTGAGGTTTAACATTTCCTCAAAATATATTTTCAAATGATACTTTTTCTCCAAATGGTTATCAAAAATGGATTTATACGTGTTAGTGTAATAAGTTTTAAAATAATGTTTTTCCCCATGTATGAATTGATTTTGTAAATAGAGATACATAGTTGATTTAATCCCCATTGACTCATGTGTTATATGAGATTTGATTTATTGTGACTATTTTTTGGTTTGGTACAAATTATATTGTTGATTATTATGGAAGGGATAAATGGGATGTGATGAGATGATATGATTTTTATGAATTTAATTTATCTTTAATATTGATATATTATTGATGTGTTATGAAATGATAACTCAACAATAGTAAAATGAAATATGGGTGCCCTAGGTATCTTAGTGGGAGATTAAAAGATTGTAATTATTATAGTCATGATGAAAATCTTACTATAAGAATATATTATATTATTTTCTTTTACTATTTTGGTTCCACATATGAGGATATGTTGGATCATAATTGTGGGTTATATGTTCAGAACATCATTAATAAGATGACATATGGTTCTACCTAAGTACATATTGTATCTTTTCATTAGATATATTTGTGTTTATCTTTATTTTGTATACTAAAATTTAATTTACTTTCCATGACACATTTATTATGTATATTCATTACAACCATTTAGTAATCTCTCATCATATGTTTCAGTTGTTTTGTTTTCTCTTATTGTTGAAATCAGATGTATACTTATATTATTATTTCTTATTGAAGCTTTACAATTTTTTATAAATGATTTTAATCTTGAAGTATATTTATATATATAAATTTTTAAATATATTTATTCATAAATATAATTATTCCTTTAATATTTTATTATTTTATTTTAGTTTATTCTATTATAAATTGAAAATGTTTTTTGTACATTTTTTTAGAAAAGAAGTTTTCAAATGGTATTTTCAATGAAAAGGTAAATGTTTCCTTAAATAAACCGTTAAATTTTAAAATTGGATGAATAATGATTATATAATATGTTTCCATAATTTATTAATTATATAATGTCATAATATTGATTTAAAATTGTCATCATTCATGTATTTTGGTAAAGTAAATGTTAAGAATCATTGGTAAAATTGTACATTATTTTTTAACGCACACTATAATAACACCATTAGATTTAACAAAAATACATGAATTTTAATGATTATTACTCTAGTTATCAATAATACATTTTTTATACACATATTTCATTTGGTTATTCATGTATCAGGTGTTGATGATGAGATTGGATAGTTACCTTCTATTGTGAAGTGATCATAATTTTTAGTATTTCTTAATTTTTTCATAATTTTCACACCATTTATATATCATAAAATTAATCATTTATCTTAGTGTGAGATATTTGATTCATTTATTGTTTTTGAAAATGATTATTTATGTTGTAATATTTGTTTTTTGATATATTGATACATTATACATTTAGGAAGATTTATATTTTAAAGGTGTTAATTTTATATACCAGCATGTCCAAATTATATATAAAACAAACCATATTTCTAGTGTGAATTATATGATGTGTTTTACATTATTTACTATGATAGACCATTCCCATGACAATTTCCTTCATGGGGATTGGGAACAACCTTTAAGCCATGCTACATGTTTGAGTGACTATTATTCCAGTATACCTAGGGTTGGTTCATGAGTGACAAAAAACCTAATGATTCAATATTTAAATTCATTACATATATGTTTTTAATAATTCATTATAATTAAAATTTAATAGTATAAATATCATTGGAAAAATTACTTTGATTTTGGACGTGAAAATACAGTCAAACCATAATTAATCCCAACATTATAGTGCTTTTTAGATGTTATCTTTGAAATAAGTGGCCTCAAATAAATCTTGTGTTTGATAATTCTATATAGAAATGTACATTAGAATGAAGAGTGTATTAAATGAGAGGGGAGTTCCATAGTTTGATGACTACAAATATAATTTATTGAATAAACAACTAGATAAAACTTACGATCACATGGGTATAATGTATATTATGAAACCACTCTTGTAATATATTAGGGAAGTGAAATTGATCCATTTATGAATATTGATAATTTTAAAATTCTCAATACTAATTAAATGGTTCAAAAATTTATTTTTTTGTTGATTTATCAGTGAATATATAATTGAAGGATAATTTTTCAAAACATTTAATGGAAATATGGAATGTTTACTCTAACGTTTATATAGGAGACTACAAGGTGAAGGGACAATGATTCAAGTAACACGTAATGAATTTTTTTATTTAAATAATCATATAACTGATAATGTTGGAGGTTTGTTCAATAAAATCATCAATATATTTTGGGATAATCATGGACATGTTAATGAGATAAATGATATGATTACTAGAACGAAAATTCTATGGTTACTTCTATATTTTAGTAGTATAAATTAATTAAAAACATATAATATAACTCACGAGGAGCTATCCATTGATGATATTTAAGGCATTTTTGTTTAATATGTGTTGTTCATGAACATATAATATTTTTTTAAAAGGATGGAGATGAAGCGTCATTTTATTATTAAATCAATACAAAGACCTACTTTGACTAGATAGAGGGAGACCCATTACATAGCCCAATGTCCCAGGGGCATGAAAGCCCAATTTTTGGACCAAAGGTTCATCCATTGAATAGCAATTCTACAGTAACCAAGCCTCTATAATACAACTCCTACTACAATTCCCAATACAGAACCTCCACTACTACAATGCCACCATCGTTTTAGTTCCATTTTTGCTATTGTACTACTACAACACTTGACTATAGTTGTTCTATAGTAACACTAGAATTTCATCCCTTCCCAAAATCAATCTTAGGTATTTTGGATTTCATGAAGTAGCCTTTACAACTTGGATATAGTTTATATGTCACTTAAACCTATAATTTTATTTAGGGAAACAATAATAGTAATTATTTAAAAAAATGAATATTTTTTTGATTTAAAATGAATAAAATGGGTGATATGATATAAGTGATGAATTCATATCACATATCACATGCAAATTAAGAAATTATATGAGATAATTCTATGAAACTAAATAATAGAAATTTTTATGTTGAAATGATAGATATATAATGACAATATATTTATTGAGGAAATAATGGGAAGATGGTGTATTTTTAAATTGATGAATATAGTTTAATTTATGATGATTGGGTAATTTTATGGATATAAATTGAGGTATATTAAAAATAAAATAATTTATAATAAGGATGAGTCAGACTATTTGGTTTATTTTGAGGAAGGGTAAAATACATTTAATTTATACTCTAAAAAAACAATGATTGAAGTGGTTGAAAATTTTAAATATAAAAATTATAAAAATAAATCATTCTATAGATGGTTTTAAACTCATTTTCAATATTGATGATTATATTAAGGATAATAAATAGAAAATGATGAATACAATATTGAATAGAGGACTTCTAAAGTATTATTCAGAGTACGTTGATATACATGGAGTGGAACTCATTTTCATAATAATGTTTATGTATGAAAAGATATTTGTTCATGGGAATTCCAGATGAGTGTATTTCATGTTGAATGTTCCAAACTAATAAATGGAGATTTGAAACCACAATTCACATATAAGTGACTCGGAAGAAGGATAATATATCTTGATGAATGAATGGTTCTATTATGAATAAAACATATAGCTATATTGAAAACTAAATGTTTCAAGAAGAAATACTCTATTAAGAATGTTTGGTCATGTTGAATTGGAGGGAATTATAGAATAAGTTGCAAGGAGTATTAATAAAATGTGATGAATTTTAGGTATAAATAGTGTGGATACATTTCATATATAAGTACACGGTGAATGGAGAAGTTGTTTATAAATCATATTTACATTGAAAAAAAACTTTCTACATAAGAAGAAGATAGTCAAAATTATTTTCATATGCTAAATTCAATGTGGAGATACAATCCACTAATGAAAATAACATGATCATCTCATGTACTAAGAAAAATAAAAATTTGAATGATATTTTTGTAGAGATATCATTTAATACATTATTAAAATGGTAGGATGATACTTAATAATGTGTGCTCATATCACATGGCCATCATCTATATTATTTTAAGAATATAAAAGACCACATAGATAAAATGTTTCGAATTGTTGATGATAAGGCATTGAAGAACATGCGAGAAAGAGATCAACACGCCGTGTCATTCCATAGGTCAAACACCATCTGTCATAGATTCTTGTCGAGCACACCAATAATCTGAGTCCACATATATGAATAACCGCCAAACTATACATCTTCTACACATAAAAAATAAGTACGTGTACAAGGCTCGTATATGTGTCAGTATAAAACACCCCTTAGTATTTCCCAAAATAGAAAAGGGATATAAGGCAATAGGTCATACTCCCATGGGGATGAACCATACAATCGCCCATCCAAACATGGAAAGGGGAAAAATCAAGGATGGTTAACCACTAAAATCCTAAAGGGAGAGTACCATTTATTCCCAAATGGTACAAATGTAAATAAAATAATGATATCCTCTCATTTTATATGAGACTCACAAATAAGTCACTCTATACAAGGGAAAGTCACAACCCTATCCGACACCTTCAGGTGAAGAACCACCCTACTCAAAACCCACCATAACCTAGAAAATACACATAATTAACCCACTATGGAAGAGTACCATCATCCAAATCACTACAAAAAACCTTGATAACCGAATGAGGGTGGTCCAATAGATGGAGTATATGAAACTATGATCTACACCATTTGATGTATCACCATCGCCAACTTATTCAACCATGTTAATTATCAGAATATGTTTTTTCACCATCACTCCCATGATGTGGCATAATATCAAGGAAGATTTCACGATATTTCATCCATCACATCCCAATGATCTAGATACTTCAAATTACTCTTGGAGCTTCAACCTCAGAAGTAGTGATCGCATAAGTTTGGTCTTGGTCCCTTGTCCTTTTCGGTGGAAACATTCCCAGACATTTTGGATATTCATTTTCATAACATCCCATCTCCCTGTAATTATAGCATTGAACATTGGTAGCTCTTTTATAACCTTTACAATCACTAGAAATATGGCCTTTACATCCAAATTTTTAGAATACTCCTTTTCCTTTTAGACATGCACTAGGGTGCTTCCTTCCAGAATTATCATAGGGTGGGAATTCAACACATCCATTCTTCCCTATTTATTTATTTCCTTTACCATAGTGTTCAGCATATCTATTCTTCTCTTGCTTTGCTCTAATGTCATAAGACATAGATAATTAATTCTCTATATTGATAGCACATGAAACAATATCTTCATAAGATGTGATGGATTGCAAGACTAATGATCGAAGGAGAAATTGTTTTAAACCATAAATGAAACGGTCAATCACACTTCTTAGGTTACTTATATAATTCGCTTCATGTCTTGCTAACCTTGTAAAGTTATCCTTACACTTTGTGACATTATCATCCACCTTTTACCTCAAACTCAGAAACTATTATTCCATATTCACTTGATGGTCACGAGGAAAGTATGTTTCTATGAAGATCTCTTTGAACTCACTCCATTACTTTTTTATACTTATTCATCTTATTTTGTGTTTTGAATCAACATCCATTATTGATCTGTATCTCCCATGAGGCGATAAACTTCCATGACTACATTTTCCCATTTTCTAACCCCAAAGCATGAAATATTTTCATTTTGGAAATTATCCATTGCTCATCTACTAATGGATTTGTAACCCCATTGAATGTTTTTGATTGTTTCCTCATGAAGCAGTCTAACATTTATCCTCCACATTGTGGATTAGGGTGCTTTATATGGGTAAGGTTATTATTCCTATCCTTAATGAGTTTTCCCAGTATGGTGATAAGATGATCAGCACCAACTGCGTCACCAAATCCACTATAATTATCTTGAGTCGGAGGGAAATAACTACATGGATTATGTGCATTTATACGATTTCCATTCCATCCAATAGGAACCATTTCTAAACAATGGAATACCGTAGATTATTCTATGAATCACAATACATAATTCCGAACTTGTAAAACTCATAACATAAACTGAACAGTTTATGGATATAATCCATAATCATAAAAAATGTTTACATTGAGGATTTATATACTCATAAATCCTTCATAATGGTGTGTAAAAAAATGAGAATTATCCAAAGCATATCCCCCGAGAGTGTCGTAACGAAAAGTTCAGCAAGGACCGTTGTCGAGCACCAGTTCCTGTTCAAGTTGTGCTCAAAGTGGTGCTTTCTTGTTTTACACCTAGGTACATATGTGCCAGAGCTACCTCTACTTGATCGTATCTAGAAATGGATAATTTTTTTGGAAAAATCACAATGTTTCTATAGTACTGAGAATCTAGGATGTTCTTCTATAAAAATATTCAATGTAAATCTTACAGTAGTGTCCTATAATCTTAGTTTTTCAAAATCAACATTCCAAGGATTGTTCTAAACTTCCTATGATTCCACCCGTAACACCCCAACCCCAGTTACCCAGAGTCATTTCTTTATTACATAACATTGGCATGATTCAAGGAATCATGTCCCGAAAGACCGGTCTCTTTAGTATTTTTGGAAAAAAGATACATAAGGTAAAAATTACAACATCAAAATAAATAAAACAATAATTTATTCCATTAGAAAGATCCAAACCTCCTAGATTATTCCTGAAAGTCAGTCATAACTGACTTATTTATATCCTGATAAAATGAAACATTAGAAAGGGGTGAGCTTAAACAGTCTTTAATGGTATGCAATACATTAGAAGATAACATAAACTTTAGGCATGGGGAATAATTTTAAACAAATGCATTATAAAATATTAAACATGAACACTTTTTGAAAGGAATATAAGCTGTGTAAATAATTCCATAAAAAACATAGTCTTTGGTATTCTACTAATCAAATAACAAAATGAACCATCATTATTATTTTCATAATGAGGTAATGTATAATGCTAGAAATTCTGAAACATCCTGTCAAGGCCTCATCCAGGATGTCTAAAAATGATTTAGGCCTCAGCCAAAAACATATTACCAATTGAGAAAGTCCTCAACCAATTCCATATTGAATTGCCTCATGAGACCTACCGATGCACAAAAGAGCTATAGCGGGCTCCACCTGTCACATACTAAGTCCAATACATTTATCATATGAAAATGTTGAAACATAACATAAACATTCTTATTAAAAATATCCAATGAAATGTCAATACATCAACAATAAAACATGAATGGTATGAAAATAACACATCCACAGTCAAACATATCACAAAACCTTCAATACAATATAGATGATTTGTAAAATAATAAATAAATTTCCAGCATGTTTAAAATTCATAAACGGATGTTGACATTAATTAAATGAAAACTATTTGAAAAAAATACGCCTATCTATTTTGAAACCAATAAATACTCACATAATTATAAAAGAAAAAAATTATCTTGAAAATATTATTATAAGCTTATAAGGTATGCTTTGATGATGTTATAACAACAGAAAATAGCCGCACCCATCGTATATGTTAAAAAAACATTATTAACTTAATTTTTTCGAAATGGTCATATATTTCCCTATTTGGAAAACGACGGAAAGATTCCTTTCAAAACATATAAGGTCAAATGAGAGTATAAATGACTTTAACCCATATTCTTGTAAATAAAAATAATGTTTTGAAATTCAATTTTAAGAAAACATGGATGTTGATGTTAAAGAGGTCCCAGTAGATACTTACGTAAAAACAACCTCAGATAATAAGAAGATTGTGAAATTAACCCTTACCTTGTACTTTTTTTGTTCAAGGGTACGTTAACCTCTTTTATAATAATTAAATCATTGTTATTTAATTTTAAAAGGACTATATATATAAATATTATATCATATATGATTTTATAATATTTCATTGTTAATAATATTTCTATAGTATCATCATTTCGGGTGTCAACTGGTTCATTTTCCTTTATTTGCTTGGTAACGTAAGTCATGTTTGTTAGGGATATAATGTATACTATTCATATATAAAATGATATTATGTTCTTTAACTTTATTTTTAGTCATCAAATGAAAATTATTCTTGAATTGTTATGATGGGGAAATGAATCTCATCGCATTCGTGGAGACAGTAAACCGAACATACGTAGGAGCGACAAATATCATTATATTGAGTGTGAAATCGTATGTAGTTGGATGGTATATCATATATACAGAATAATTAACATGTTATATTTATTATTTAAATTAGTTATACTCATTATTATACCCATCCATATAATGAAGTGTTTGAATAACAAACTACACCACGGCGTGGAGACAGTAAACCGTATGTACACACGTACTGTGACTTTGTCATTTATAAGATGAATAGAATAAATAATATGGTTGTTATATATTTATAATAATATCACAGTATTTAGAGGGTATTTGATTTATTATTTTGGTATGAAAACAACAAATAAAGAGGAAGATTAAGAGTCATCATGAAGATAATGAGGGGGTAGAATTCCCGCGCAACACCTTACCGTTGCGGTCATGGATCTCCACAGGTCGCTCATAGAAGATCTCATCATCATCAACATTGATCTCTCCCTAATCAATGATGTGAGAATCATCATGAAGATAATGATGGATCTGTGAGACATGAAAAACATTGTGTATTTGTCTCATCTATGGTGGAAGTTCTATTCGATATTCCACTATTCCAACACGATCCAACAACTCGAAAGGCCGAAAAAACCATGGAGAAAGATGACTCCCACGACCAAACCATTGCTTCCCATGAGGAGGAGTCACCATCAGAAACATGTCATCTCCAACATCAAACTCCAAAGGTCTCCTCCTTTGATCAGCCTATGATTTCTGATGATCCTACATTGTCTTCATCCACTCACAAATCACCTGAACCATCTCTGATGTATTCTGCATTAGTTCCGGTCTGAGAATTAATGACTCTCAAAACCCAGTTCAGCATAATGGAGAATGGCCTTGTCAAACATACAAGGCTTCAAACACTGCCATACCAATGTTGGAGTGAAAATTAAAGTTGTGAGTGAACTCCACCAAGGGTATGTGCCTCACCCACAAACCTCCAAAATCTAGGACACCGAAGCAGAACATGTCTTCAAGAGTAGGGATAGTATGCTATGTTTGACCATCCGTCTTGGAATGAAAAGTAGTGCTAATGCATAGCTAGGAACCGAAAACAATATGGAGACCTCTCTACACCCTAGAGGTAAAACGAGGATATCAATTAGAAATGATCTTCCTTGGGACTCCATGATGTCTCACCACATCCTCCATATAATGCCTCAACAAAACATCTATTGAGCATTACTCCATGATCGTATGAAGTGGGATGATATTTTTAAACAGTCCACTACCACCCAAATAGCGTCATGTACTCCCCGATCTCGAGGTAATCCAGTAACAATTCCCATTGAGATGTCCTCCCACATCCGCTAAGGAACATTTAATGGCTGGAACAGACCACCAGGGACTTGATATTCGGTCTTCACCTTCTGGAAGACAAAACATCAAGATACAAACTCCACAACCTCTTGCTTAATCCCAGGCCATCAAAACTGACTCCTCAAGGCTCCATACATCCTTCCCACACTAGGATGTACCACTAAAGTTGAACTATGTAACTCTCTATGAACCGTATCACGCATTGCCAAATGAAGAAAATTCATTCCATGATACAACACTCAGTGTTGTGCATCCTTAGACCAACCATTAGGGGCCTCGCCACAAAAAACTCGGTCTCTCTAGACCTCCACCTCTAGATCGCCCAATGGAGACTCTTCCACCTGCTGCACTATAGATGATAAAATTGACATCTAAAAAAGACTACATCTACCCCCCAACTTCTCCTATATCAAGATGTAATACTGAATGTTCATCCATTACTCTTTAGGAATCACCAGATTCATGCACTGCATCACTGTGTGACTTCCAACTCAATGCATCAGCTACATCATTCCCCATCCCAGGGGTATATGATATTTTGAATATGTATGCCTATAAGAACTCTATCAACTGACATTGTCTCATGTATAAGTCTAGCTAGGAGAAAACATACCTCAGGATCGTATGTTCTGTGAAAACTATAAAGCATTCTCCAATAAGGTAATGTCTCCAAAACATTAAAGCAAACACAATAGTTTCCAACTCAAGATCATTAGTGGAATAGTTATGTTCATGGGGACGAAAAATCTGACACCCATAAGATACAACTGATATCTTATGCATTAGAACACAACGTAACCCCAGATTTGAAGAGTCATAGAAAACATCAAACTCAACTCCCTTATATGGAAGACAATGAACCAGATCACTTACTAACTTCTCCTCGAGATAATCAAATGTTTCTAGAAAATAATCATTCCACATGAACACCTAATACTTCATGGTCAATGATATTATATGAGTTTCAACTAGAGATAAATTAGATAAAAACCACCTGTAGCAGCTTGTGAAACAAAAGAAAACATTTCTCCTCTGCCACTGTCTTGGGGGAATCCCAAGACCCAACTGATTCTATCTTTGATGAATCTATAGCTAATCCCTTCTTGGACACAAAATTCCCCATGAAACATACATTTAATTCTCAAAAATCACACATTGAAAACTTCCTAAACAGTTGATATTGATGAATAACTCCCAAAACGTCGTGCAGATTCTCTGCGTGCTCCTTCTAGGACATGGATTACACAAAAATTTCATCAATTTAAACCACCATGAACATATACAAGAACTCATGGAACATATTGTTCTTCAATCCCATGAAAAAAACTAGAGAATTAGTCCCAACGAACGTCATTACAACGAACTCATAATGCCAATGATGACAGTGAAAAGAAGTCTTCAGGATATCTTCATCTTTAAAATGCATCTACTGATATCCTAAATGCAAGTCAGTATTTGAGAACCAATATTCACCCTTCTGTTGATCAAATAAATCATCAATCCATAGAAGATGATAACGATTCTTCACTATCACTTTTTTTAAGAGACAATAATGGATACGCAACCAAAAACTGCTATTATCCATCTTTACGAACCGAAATGGTGCACCCCACGGGGACACAATCAACAAATAAACACTATAACAAAAAATCAAGCTATATATATATCTCTTACAACATATAAGGGGCCATCCTATATGGAGACATAGAGATAAGAGACACTCCTGGTTGTATCTCGATCCCAAACTCGGTCTCTCATTGAGGGGTAATGTTACAACCTCTTCTGGAAAGACATCAGGGTACTCTTCTATGACCCTAGGAAACACCAACAGCTGAACATCTGGATAACTCAGCATATGATCATCTATCAAGGATGATATGGATGGAATACACATTGTACCCATCTGAGGGTCTCACTCGCAAACAAACACCAATATCTCTCCATCCTTATCGAAGAACACAACCATCCACCTGAAGAAATCCACTATAGTCGGCACTGAATTCAACCAATATATGCCGAAGATGAAAGAATATGGTTGTATCCATAAAAATATAAATCTCCCATAGAGTGTTTCTTCCATAGCAATAGCTCACAATCTCTACATACTTCAAACTAGTTAGCTCAAAATACAACTGCTGTAGTCAACGCCAAGGGCACTAGAAGACCGTATACCTCATGTACCGAATCATGGACAAGGGTAGGTGATACGAAGGATTGTGTCGCACTTGAATCGAAATAGGCACACACCAAGGTAGAAAGAAATAAAAGGGTACCTCAAATGTCTTTTGGCTCGCCTGGAGCTGGCAACGCTAGAGCATGAAGCTGACCACGACCTCTTACATGGCCTCTCTGACCCTGATGACTACCTCCACCACGGTCATTCTCTACTCTCTGAAGATGAAGAGTGTCATGGGGTTTTCCAATGCCTACCCCATCCACCCTCAACTAATCTAAAGCTGGACTAACCAGCTACTACTACCTCGACTGGAACTGCCTCAACGGTGGAACATGGAGCAGAACATCGGGTGCACGATGATTGATTGGAAATATTGTGTGCTCTTTCTGCTGATCTCCTCGAACACTACAAGAAAACACATGTTCCTAATCCCTGGGAGAAGTCCTAAGAGACGATGTAGCCAGAGAAATGAGATCAAGAGGGCTGGGATAGACCCTCAGATAAATAGAAACTCTTCTTCCCTGAAAACTAGGAACCCTGGCCATAGCTCTACTTCTCAAGGAATCATGACGACTCCCCTATTGTGATGATCATGTTCTAGCCAATGTCCTCTAGACGACCTCTGCCTTTGCCTATACATCAGTATATGTCACCAGTATAATTGTGGTGACCTAGCATTGGATCTCTGGATGAAAAGCCTTCTCAAAATGCCTCGCCCTGGTCTCCTCATCTGGAAATAGGTTCTAAGAATATCATAAAAGGTTCTTGAAATGGATTTCAAAATCTCACACAGTAGAGCTCGCCTATCTAAGGGTATGAATCTCATGGTGACTAGATAGATTTGTGGTCGAAGAATGAAACTAGACTCTGAACATGTCTCAAAACTCCTCCCATGTGATCGCTGACTCTTTGTTATCCCTGAGGATCAAGAACCACCACGGCATCGCTGCTCCACACTACATTGTCCCATCCAAAGAGAATAATTTTTTTTTCTGATCAATGTACCAACTGAAGACAATATTTACCTCCTCCAACTATTCTTCCATTACTAAATCTAAAATGAATCCCTCGTACATCTCCAGACTCCGGAACTGGATCTCTTAGAGTTTCCACCTCCATGTGTTGTCGTCGTCAACCTCTATCATGCGTTTATCTACTGGTGTAGCCTTCTAGACATCATTTATGTTATCCTGATGAGGAAATTGACCTCGAGCCATACATATAAAATAAAAAAAAAGTTTAGAGATCCTAAACATGGAATATGGAAGAATCAACATTAATTAATTAATTTTTTTTCTTTTATTCATTTTAGGTTATCCTATATCAAGGTCTACGCATTCAAACAAATGCACAAAAAAGAATGATTCGTGATCCTTTCCTCGGTCTCTACCCTGCAACTAGTATCGCCTAGTTTAGTAGCCGTTGAAAACATAAATTGATGTTCATCATATTAGAGGAGGACCTAAATGCCTATGATGTTACTGGTATCCAGGGTTTATATCACATGCTAAACATGACTAACACTTTTCCCTACCGACCCATGCTACCTCACCTATGCCTAACACCAAACTCCTTCTCATCCCTCAAGAAGACCTTTGATTCCACACTATCACGATGCCCTCTCTACAAGGTGTACACCTCCAGGGTCAGCAATGTGAAAAGGGAGATAGTGACCTCGGAGTCTTACCTCCAGTAGGCCCCAAGATGGCGACTAGCACTGAGGGTATAGTGAACACACAAGTGGGAGGCATTACCCTCTAAGAGAACACTTTTGAAATAGAGAGATAAGAATGAAACCACCCAACTCAAAATCAGACTACAATATAAAATAAATCCCAATTACACATTTTTAATGTCATGAAAAACTACTACAATTGAAAGGGAAAACTGTAAGTACAAAAAGAAAGAAAAAACATCAGCGACCACAAAGCCCGAACACCTCATGCAACCCCAAGCAAGTAGTAACTAACATGATCTCCAACCTCCTCCAAGTGACCTAGAAAATATTTTATATATACATAGGGTGAGTATAACATTATACTCAATTGGATCCTCCCTGAATCCTCTCGTACAAAAGTAATGAAAGCATGCTAAAGCATAGTGAAAAACATGTGAATCTAACTTGTCACCTAATCATGTATATTGTGTTCCTAGACTCACCATGGATACTCTCTCCAGGTAATAGAGACAAGAGTATATAATATAATAAATAATATCAAGGGTACCCCGCTACTAATTCCCCACTAGTTTTCCTCTTTTACACAACATCGCACGTCCTAAGCATCTCTCCCAAAAAGGCTTACATACAGACACCTTGGAGAAGATCCCCAACATGCACCTTATAAAAAACCACCATGCACAGATAAGCAAAGTAACCGGGTAGTTTCTGGGAGCCACCATATCTCACATAACATGTATCATATGTCGGGCATTATACCTCAAGCCATTATATCCCACACACTGAATAAGGATCCTCAATCCATCACAGACTATACACGTTACTCCTATAGTAGTGCATAGAAAACCATATCCATAATATATGTGTGTGAATAACTGCAATCCATTATTGCCCTCTACACACATATATGGGGAAAACTAACCACTCTGCCTACCAGCACATGTAACTACCAAGAGAAGAGAGAAGGGCCAGAAGGGGTATTCAGTCATCCATCCTCCCACCGAAATGATTGGGAAACCGACCCCAAAGTCTTAGATTCCTTGGGTTGTCATTTTCCCTAACTGGTGGATTATAATAGCTTATAGAAACAAAAAAAGTACAGAATATACTATATTTTACAACCACACTAAGGGCGTAAACTAGTCTTAGACTCAACTGTCGCAAATATATATTAGACATCCGACTACCACTTCTATGACTATGAATCCTATAAACACACAACAATTTAAAGAGAATTATAACATTACTTAATTAACTTTTTTTCAGTTTCAATTTACATTAATTAATTCTTTAAATAGTAAATAACTATTAATAATTTCGACATTATATTTCATTAGCATCACACCCAATGTTCATTGTTCCTTTAAATTTTCAACCTCAGCATTGCTTCCCAGCAAGCTCCAACCCCTTGGGTTAACCTCATTTATTAAATAATTTAATAACAACATTAATTAACATATTCCTATGAATTTTAGAAAATAATTCTAAACTACGAAACACAAGGGGGCTCAACATTTTGAATAGATGAAAAACTCGCAATGAATTTTCTTTCTATAGCAAGGGAGTAGACCCATCTCCCCTCAAGAAGCTAAACAAGGAAATCATGTGGCATACCCCACACGTCTTCACCCTTTTTTGGAAGAAGGGTAAGCAAGACCAGCTGCCTTTAGAAGTGGGGAATGAAAAAAAATAAACAACCTACTAGACTAATCAAGTATCCAAACATTCACATCCAAACTGTATCATCATCTCTAATGTCCTCCCTGACACCCACATGCATAAACTACTGCATCTCGCCACTCTGGTCATCAACTATTGCAATAGCCAATGGGCCTCCCTTCCCCCACATATCACAACATCCGTCTATGCTCACATAACAACAAAAATAGTAGGAAAACAAACATCATATAAATTGGGCACTTTTCCCTTAAGCAAGTATGAGGGTAACTCAGAACCCTATGAGGATTATCTTTTATCACACAACTAGTTCTTTAATCCATCTTGGATTAACCAATTTATTATTCATAGCTTTTAACTATGGGTAACCTAAACATCATGCTATCATAGTTATCCCAAATTGATAAAACACGATTACTATATCAATTTGATTGACATCAAATTACAACAAAAACAACTGGATTCATTTACATGCATCTTTATATTTATCCAAAAAATTATCAATTAATTTATATCTTTACATTCATTACCAATTTCCATCAAGAACAAAAAGATAAACAAATCAATAATAAATATCACACTATCATGAAAAAAAAAGATTCCATTACTTACGATTGTTGTCATTTTATTTATCTGGTTCAAATATTTAAAATGTCCATTATATTGTGATCCAGTGGGATAAAATATGCTAACTCTATAGTTTCACATAAATGAATAGAGACGCAATGAATCAACTACATGAAAAGGTTCTTAACATTATTTATACGAGAACGATCTACTAAACATATCACGATCGACTCCTTTTATGACAACTATATCCACACAAGGATTTCGCAGCATGACTGCACCTACCGAAACCCAGGAAACTCTATTAGAAGCATGGAGATCACAAGGCATAATATGGAACAGTGAAATATGAGAAGATGAACGCAAAATAATGAAGTCAAATCAAACCTTATATCAAAGATTGGTTGATACTACTTGGTTTAACCATATAAGGGATTACACTTGCAATAAGAAGAATGTTGAGGGAAACCAATCCACAGGGAAAATTATGATCTTATGATTCCTATATGACATAAGGAAAGACTCAAGCATCTCACACCAATTAAAAATGAGGAAGAAATAGAGAGGAAGATATATCGTCCCCTTAGAAGTTTTAATGGAGCAGTGGTTTACGATATGCTGGATTTTCCATTAAAAGTAGATCGCATTAAACTACCCAGTTTGACCATGTAAAAGCATCTTCAGCCTTAATAAATCTATATACAGGTTATGGGAATTGATTTTTCCATAAATCATAAAATCAAGGCCTTTAATGCATTTTTCATCAAAGAAAACGTTAAATTGGAGAAATTGGAAAAATTTGGAAATTTGGAAAAGGAAATATGAAACATTACTGGAAACACAGTTCATGAGACAGTAACTCCAAGATAGGGACTATGAGACAGTAAATGTGAGATATTAATAGGGAGATAATAACTATGAGACAGTTACTGTGAGACACTAACTATGAGACAGTAACTGTGAGATAGTATCTCAAAGACAGTAAATCTGGCACAGTAATCGAGAGATAGTAACTGTGAGACAACAACAGCGAGATAGTAACTGTGAGACAGTAGCTGTGAGATAGTAACTTTGATGTAGTAACCATGAGATAGTAATTGTGAGAAAGTAAATGAGAGACAGTAATTGTGAGATGGTATATGTGATACACTAACTATGAGATAGTAACTGTGAGACAGTAACATTTAGGCAGTAATTGTGATACAGTAACTCTGAGATAGAAATTGTGAGATAGTAACTGTGAGACAGTAAATGTGAGATAGTAATTGTGAGACAGTAACTGTGAGAGAGTAACTGTGAGACAGTAACTCTGAGATAGCAATTCTGAGACATTAACTGTGAGACATTGTAACACTGTTCATAAAACTGGAAACACTATTCAAAGAAATGGAAATCTGTAAAAGTGTTAGGGATGGGTCACTCTGACCACCCAGAACACCTCAACCACTAGATTTAAGTAAGGTAATGGACCTGTGTGGTTCGGGCCATTACACATTCATTGGAAGATCAAAATTCGTACATGTCTATCCCAATGTAGACAATGTCTTATATGTTATATTGGTAAAAATAGTGGTGATTTATATTCATGATAGAAGATCTAAATCAATAATCATTTAAAAAATAGGGATTTAATTAGATGGTAAAAAAATTATTATCTTTTTTTTTGTCATAATATTATTTATTCTCTAGTATATAAATAAAAATTAAATTAAAATTTTGACTACCCATGTAGACATTGTCTTCTAAAAACGATGATATAATAAATCCCATGGATTGATTGAATATAAAGAAGGATCCCCTTTGAGAATATGTCTAGGTAATGTTATGATATACTTTCTCTAGTTTAATAAAACATTATATAATGAATTGTTTATTTAATTTTCATAATTCCATTAGCGTTGTATTATTATAGATGATTTGCGTACATATTTCGTGGATTTCTCTTCCACTGTATTCACAAACCTCTTCTCCCTAAAAAACCATTCTACCATATAGTGTTGGAATTTATCACATTCCTACAAGTTTTCACAATGTTATTTGCTGTAAGGGAATCAATCCTGCCTCTAATTATTCAAAAATAAAATCATTGTCTTGGAAGAGTAAAATCATTATCCATAGATGTAATGTGTTACTTATTATTTATGTTTAATTTCTTTCTTTCTTTTGTTACCCATAGAACAATTTTTTTTGTTATATAGGTTGATTATTTTGTCTGAGTAGGTGTATTTTTCGATGCTGTTCTTGGTCATGATAAATTTGATTTCGAAGCGTCAATTGAGATAATGAAAACAAGGAAATGGGACAATCATTTTTTAACAAAATTATGAAAATGTTAATTTCAAAAAAAATAATTAAATTAATTTTCTCATAATATTATCTATTATTTAATAGTTAATTTACTTAACATTTTTATATAATAAATATATAATTACATTCATAGATCATTTGGGAATTCAAATTTTCATTTTAAACATATAAAATATTCCACAAATGAGATAACATTTTCTTTTATGATAGAAGAGGAAACCCATTACATCCTGAAACGTGATGTGTTTCTGAGATCATGGAGTTTCTCTTCCATTAGAATGGAATATGTTATCTCTTTTTTGAGATTTTTTTCAAATAAATGAAATAAGAACAAAAATTAAAAACTAAATCAGCTGCAAATAAATTTGATAAATAGTTTTCTCAGTATGACTAGTAATTTATGTTTCCAATTTATAATTAACAATTTAGTTCAAAAAACAGATCGAATACTCAAAATAATGAAAAAAATAATATTTTTTTGATACATTAGGATAAAAATCCAGAAGACATTTTTAACATATACGAATCAATTTCACCTCAATCTAATTCATTAGGTGCCCAGTATGACTCCAATTATTACTCATTATTTATTATTAACAATACATTTAGTAAAAACGGCATGTGAAATACTATAAATTGAGAAAATGTTATCAAATCTTCTTAATAATTTAGACAAATGATTCATAAGTAATATTTGAATTTTATAAATTAGTCTCATGTTATACCAACAAATTTTGTGTCCTCTATGACTTAAGGTGTGTTTTTTAGGTTAAGAATGTATTTTAGTAAAAAATACATATGACATAATCAAAACCAAGAAATGACATTAGAATTATTTTGATATTTTCTGAAAATGGTCTATATGTTATTTTGGATTTGTATGAGTCATCTACACCTCAAAATGATGCATGGTGTGACTTATATGACTCCAAGTGTGTCCTTTTATTTAAAATTAAAATTACATTTTGTAACAAAAGAATCTAATATACTCAAAACAGAGAAAATATAATATGATTGTTTTTTATAAATTATCAAATTGATCCATAAGTTATTCTTCATTTGTAGGACGTAGACACACCTAAATTTCATAGATAATGTTCCAAGTACTTCTCAAAGTGTATGTTATTGGTATAAAACATTCATTTTATTTCAACAAGTATCACTAATTGAAATGCAAGAAAAAATTAATGAATTATATTGATAATCTATATAAAACCCCATCAGTCTGTTTTTAGGTGTTATAAATAGTCTCACATTAAACTAACACACGATGTGACTGGTATTACTGAAAATGCAGGTTTCCAGGTTGAAATAACATTTTGTTAAAAAATAAATGTGATATACTAAAATCTAAGATAACACATTCAAATTGTTTTCATACATTATAGAAACGATCGACATGCCATTTGGGACATTTATGAATCCTCAAAACTAAATATATTGCATGCTGTTATTGGTATGACTGAACGTGTTTCTTTTTATTTAAGATTGACATTAATTTAAGTAAAATAGGACCACTGATAGACTCAAAACCGAAAAAATTCAATTTGAATGTTTTGATAATATGGGAAACCTAATAGTAATAAATTATTATAGGTGGTGATCAAATTCCACTCAATCTAATACATGATATTCCCGATATGACTCATAGTGTCCAATATCATTATAATATTGAGAATTTAGTTCAGAAAGTGTCACTCATTGAAAATTGAGAAGATTAACTTGGATTTTCTTAATAACATAGAACAATTATTCATATTTTATTTTTGGCATTTAGTAATTTTTCTCACATTAAACTGACATACGATCTGGCAGGTATTACATAAATTTTATTATTCTAGTTTAAAAATTCATTTTACTAAAAAATGAAGGTGACAATCTCAAAACCAATATAAATCCTTTAGAATGGTTTTATACATTTATAAAGTGTTCTGTATACTACAATGGATGTGTATGACTCAACATCACCTAAAACATCCACATTGTCTGGCTAGTAAGATTTCAATCACATATTTTTATTTAAAATTTAATATTATTTTCTTAAAAAATAAAACCCACATATTAAAAATCAATAAAATTCATTCAGATTATTTTTTATCTCTAAAAATATGATCCATAATTAATTTTTCAAATATAGGTATCAACGACAAATGAATCAAATACATGATGTTCCAGATATGGCTATTGTGTCTCTTATCAGTATAAACATGAAATTTTAGTTCAAAAAGTGTCACCCCCATAAAACCCAATACAATATTCATAGATTGTCCTAATTCTTTTGGAAAATGAATCAAAATTCATTTTAAAATAGGTAGGTTTCATTATCACAAAAAACTGAGAAATCATGTGACTGGTATGACTCAAAGTTTTGATTTCCAATTTAAAATAACATTATAGTAAAAATAAAAACGGATATACCCATTTCCAAGAAATTTTTTATAATAAAATTTGATACATAATATAAATGATTTATATGTAATTTGGGATGCTTATGATTTGTCCAAACATCAATTTTACACACTGTGTGATTGGTATAAAACCAACTATATCCTTTTATTTACAATTGACATTAATTTTACTAAATATTTAACTAACATACATGAAACTAAACAAATTCATTCATATTGTTTTGATACATTAGGTAAACAATCCATAAGTCCTTTTTATATTCATTAATTATCCTCATCTATGTGCTTGATTTAACTCAATGTTCCTGTTATCAGTATAAAATCGACATTTTTGTTCAAAAATATTCCCTCATAAATAACTATGAAAATTTTCATTGATTGACTTTATAATTGAGGAAAATGAATAATAAGTCATTAATCACTTGTAGTAATAAGTTTCACTTCATAATAAAATACTATGTTAATGATATGACTCAAATTTCGTGTTTCCATTTTAATATGACATTTTATTATAAAAGATATGTGGTGTTCCCAATACTAGTAAAATAGAATCCAATTGTTTTGATACTATGTAATAATGATAAATGTGTCATTTGGGATGTGAATAAATCCAAATAACCTCAATTTGATTCATGGTATGATCAGTTTGACCCTATGAGGGTATTTTTATTGAAAATTGACATTAATTTGATTACAAAAGAAAATAGACATACTCAAAATTGAGAAAACAAATTCATATTTCTTTCATAATTTTAGAAAATGATAAATAATTAATTTTTTAATTTAATGAATCATTCTCACCTAAATATTATACAAGATGTTCCCATTAGGACTCAAGGATTTCGTTATCAATTTTAAATTGACATTCTTGTCCAAGAAGTGTCACTCCTTGAAATACAAGAAAATGCACTCAGATATTCTAGATAATATACGGAAAAATCATAAGCAATTATTTGTGTGTGGTAATCAACATGATGTAAACATGACACACTATGTAACCAATATGACTAAAAGTTCATGTTTACAATTTAGAATTACATTTTTGTCAAAAACAAATGTTATGCAATCAAAACATAGAAAAAGAATTCAAATTGTTTTTATTTGTAATAACAAAATTCCATAAGTCATTTGGGAGGTTTAGGAATCTTATAAACCACAATATGATTCATGGTGTGACCGATATCACTCAATGCGCATATATTTACTGTAGATGTTTTATTTTTTTGTTCAAAAATGCATCTCATCACTAAAATCATGAAAATGGGAATTATTTGTTTTCTCACCATTCAATCATCTATTACATTAATAATTTCATTATAATATTTATCATATAGTTATTTAGTTAATTTTTATAGTTATAAATATCTAATATGAAAAATAATTTTTTTTTGTGAAAAAAATGAACCAAAACTCAATATGACACACAATGTTCATATTATGACTCAATGTTTAGTTCAAATGTATCAATTTATATTTAATTTATTTCATTTTATTAACAATAACATAATCATTTTTTTCATATAAAGGTTAATTTATTTTCTTGGATAATGGTTGTCTGTTCAACAATTCAATTAGTCAGTCTTAGGGGAAATTGAAAAAGGTACATTGTCTTTTAATGGTTTGAAATTACTTATAAATACTAATAAAATTGTATAAAATTATGTTTGATATCTATAAAATATAATGTTTTTTCTCGTACACGTGTTGTAAATTTTACTTCATTCAAATTTTGTATTTTAACAGTATTTTTTTGATTTCCATTGTGGAAGTGTGTGGTAACATCACACTACACCTGTGTTAATTTTTGCTCTTACATCACACTATTGTAGGCCTCATTATCACCACTAAACAATAGTGCTAATAAATGGGGCTTCATTTTGTCATTCTAAAAGAATTGAAAAATCGTGCCATTATGATCACTTGTTTACCCTAACAATGGACCCCATTATCAGAAATTTTCTTGTGCTAATAAAATCGTTGGGATCTTAATTTTGTGCTGGTAGTCCTTGATTTTCAAGAGCTAATAAGGGTAATGTCTTCTAATATTAGAGGAAAACTTCATATTATTATACCCTATAATATAACATATAGAATAGATAGATAACATAGATACACAAATCAACAGATTATCATATATATTTTTATATATTTATTCCATGTTGAAAAAAAAATTCTTATAGTTCTATAACAGAATAAAGTAAAACTAAAAGTGCAAAAAATGTAAAAATTTCAATAACAATAAGTCCCAAACGTCTCTTGAAAACATATGATCTATAAATATATATCATGACCTCTTACATGTTTCATCTAACAAGAAAAAAATTAGTATTTATAGGTTGAGTTTTAAATTATACTCATAATGATTATCCATGAATCCTCTCAAGAAAAATACAAATAATTTATGTAGAAGCATAGGAACAATAGAGAAAATAACCCGTCAAATAAATAGTTGTGCTATCTTCATATCATTACAACGGAAAACTCTCACCATATATCACGTAAAATAGAGAATATAATATTATAATGGGATAAATATGGTACCCCACTCATGCTTACACACTGGTTTGACCCTCTTCCCTAATGTCTCAATTCATATGCCACCCTCTACAAAATAAGCCACATCGAACCCACTTGGGAAATGAATTACAATATGATCCATGTGGATGACATCATATCATCATCCCATATCACATCATAATATATAGTATCAATATATTTTCTAGGAGCCACCGCATCCTCTATTATGTGTATCAAACATCAAGTATTTATGTATCACCCCAAGATTTCATAGTAAGTTATCTTCTTTAAAGTAATTCAACAGCATGCGCTACACGCAACACCGAGTTTGAGTGCACCACCACTTACCATTCAAGTCGTTCAAAAGGTTGTTATGAATAGTATTTACTAAAATTTTAATTTTAAATACTCCATTTAATATTTCAATCCATATGACCTAGTTTTTAGACATAATATAGGAATAAATTTAATTTTTCAGATAAAAGAAGTATTTTTCATAAAATGAAATTTTACCACCTTTTAATGGAGATCCATTTTTAAATAAAATATTTAACACATTTTTTATATTAAATTTGACAAAGTTAACTTCTTCTTTAGAATTGGGACCTAAAAATGTAGTTTGGATTAAATTTGGGTGCTTTTCTAATAACAGTCATATTTTGATAAATAGTGAAAAAACTAAATTTTAAATGAAAGAAACTTATTAAATTAAAATAATTTATAGTGTTAAATTATAAATTTGAACAGTTTTTATGTATAATTAGATAATATTCTTTCCATTTAATCTAATGTTTGTCAACGGAAGTAACTTCACATTGAAATTGGACACAAACAAGTGCCAATCTTTTGATAGTTATTATTTCTTAAAAACACGCTCTTTATTTTGACGATGGGAATTAATTTTAAATTAATTTCTGCCACTTCTATGTTTTGAATTTGAAAAAATGGATTCCAGAATTGGAATAAAGGGGTCCAATTTTTGTAAATATGTATCTTTTATTTTTAGACATTATGAATATTTAATTCTGTAAATATTTTTATTTACTATGGTTAAAGGGGTAAATCTGGTAAATAATGGAAACAAAATAGTATTATAATAATTTTAAATTACATTAACATGTGTCCTATTCAAATTTTTTGATATATATCTTACCATGGTCATCCATGGGTCTATTTTTGACCCCATGGATCCACATGAGAGTGATAATGACACTTTAAATTAATTATTTTATAGTAAAGACAAATATGACATAACCATATATATTTTAGTAAAAAAAATTACATGGTGTTATATAAGTTATCATTTCAACAATAAATATTCATTTCAAAAAAAAATTTCCTACATCATGGTATTTATTTATAATTTTTATACATCAAATAAATAAAATTATTTATGACACAATAATGATGTAGGGTTTACCTCATTAATAAATGATTTAAATAAATAAGATTATAAAAATTAAAAATATATCCAAAACCAATCAATTTTTTATTTGATGACTTTATTTATAACATGATTCATCATATATTAGAAGTTAATTAGTTTTGGAGCTTTAGAAACCGAAAATCATTTTATAATAAAATAATATTTTCAAACATTTCTAAAGATCCCCTCCTCCCCCTTATTAAAATCCCTCACCTATAACCTATTTATCGCAACTATCAATCCACATAGCTCCTCCAAATTCTACCCAATTAAGATCCCTACATCCCTCTCTTCCACCTTGAAGTCTTAAATTAGTCTTAAGGCACTTTAAGTAAGCCTTTTGGTTCAATCCAAAGGAAGTTACCTGATTTAAAGGTAACATCTCCTCTTAAGTTCTATTCTTTTATTTTACTTCTGCAACCCCCTAAACTCTATTTACTCCATTATTTTAAAACAAAACAAGTACCCTAAATGTACTAGGTTGTTGTTATGAGAACTGTTTGAACTAAACATACACACACCTTCATCAAATGGATATAGAACATAATGTTTCTGTGGACGGTGAACTACTACCTCATGAAATGAGGATTGTTCAATCTTCTACTACAACCACTTTTGGTGGCCATTATGATAGAACTATGATTATATATATTTATGATATTCATATTAACTGTAATCTTCAATAACTCTCTTTTATAGCATATTTTTATTTATTTCATGTTGTATATATACGATAATTTTATTTGAGGAGGTGCGAACTACCTCCCCCTCAATGTGATATGACTCGTTCATACCATACATGGAAAGTATAAATGATTGTAACATCCCAGGTAAATAAATAATAAAGCATATTTTATATTTATTAATATTTTTTAATTAAATATTAATTTTTCTTTAAAGGGGTTTCTATGTTTGATAGCATACCCGATACGCAACAACGGGTTTCTTTGGAATCTTACGTTGCACACTAATAATATAATATTATTATATTAAATGGTAGTTAACTCCTAGCCTTTATATTGGAGGGAATGAAAAAAACAAACTACAATATGATTATACATGTTTGTTAAATATATTTACATTTATCCAATAAAAGTTAGAGGCTTATAATGTTAATGAATCGAATTTTAAGCATACTTTACATTAAAAGGCCGATTTACAGCCTTTTAATGGCGAACCCTTTTATAATCTAGTTTCGGTCACTTTAATAAATTATATATGACCAAATAAAATCCTTCTTTATAATTGGGACATCAAAATTTTCTTCGGGTAATTTTTTGGTATTTTTCCGATAATGTTCATTTTTTAATGAATAGTCAAAATATTGTATTTTAATTCAAAATTGCCTTTTAATCTAATTTATTTATTTGGTTAGATTATCTTTATAATTGGTTTTAAAGTGAAATTAAAATATATTTTTACAATTTAATCTAATTTTGGTCATTTGAATTAATTTCACTTTGAAATTGGACATAAACAAGTATCAATCATTTGATAGTTATTATTTCTTAAAAACACGCTATATGTTTTAACAGCGGGAATTAATTTTTAAATTAATTAATTCCACTTATATGTTTTGAATTTGGAAAATAGACATCAATTGTGAATTTGGAATATAAAATAATTCTTTGGCTGAATTTTTGGTATTTTTCTGAAAAACATCAATTTTTGATGAATAGTGAAACCACTTAGTGGTAGTTAAAAAACTGAATTTTTCATTCAAAGGAAATTTTACCACTTCTGTGAATTGAATTTAAAAAAACCGACATACATGGTTTTTATAAATAAGTAAAATTTGGTTCATTAAGATGAAAATATTTTTGGTGAATAGTAACTTTTGACTTTTATTTACAACAGTTAAAGGTAAATAGGGTAAATCAAGGTTAACAAATTATTATAATAATTCAAAATTAACTTAACACTTGTCCAAACCTTATTGGTTGAGTCAGTAACGACCATGTTCATCTTTGGGTCGATTTTGGGACCCCATTGATCCACTTGGGAGTGAAAATGACAATTTAGATTAATTAATTTAATGTAAAGACAAAATTGACATTAACAAAACTCTTTTAGTAATTAATTTTTATATGGTTTTATATAAGACTCATTTTCGACTATAAATATTAACTGGAAAGATAAAAAGATTTCCTACAAGATAGTCTTTTTTATAATTTTTAGACATCTAAGAAATTAATTTATTTATGACACAATAATGATTCAGTATTTACCTCATTAATAGATGATTAAAATAAATAAGATTATAATGATTAAAGTATTATCCCAAACTTGTCCAATTCTGCTTGGATTATTTTATTTCGATTATGAGTCATCTTAGCTTTGATATTAATGAATTTTGGACCATTAGAAACCGAATATCATTATATAATAAAATATTGTTTTCACACTTTCATAAAGAGCCCCTCCTCTCCCTTATAAAAGGAGACCATTTATATCCAATTCCTCACACCACTCAAGCCATTTTGGATCGTCCATAATCTTCCCAATTAAGCTCCCTACATCCCTATCCTCCTCCTAGAAGCCTAAACTTTATCAGAAGTCATTTCAAGAAGTCCTTTAGTACAAACCAAAGAGAGTTACACAAATTAAATGTAACCGTTTCTCTTATATTTTTTTCTTTTATTTTACTTCTCCATCCACTAAACTCTATTTATTTACATTATTTTGTAACAACACCAGTATCCTCAATATACTATGATGTTTTTATAATAATTATTCTAATTAAACGTACACACACCTACATCTAATGGATGAATAACATAATGTTTCTCTGGATGGAAAACTAACGCCTCACGAAATGATGATTATTCAATTACATCGTACCGCCTCTCATGGTGTCCATTAAGATGGAACTGTATTTATATGTGATATATATTATGTTTATTATTTCATTATGCTTCTGTACATCCCATTAATATTATGCCTTTGTGGTTTCCACAGTGGGTAAATACTATAATCTCATTTGAGGAAGTGCGGACTACAGCCCCCTCAAAGTGATTTGATTCGTTAATGCCTTATGTGGGATTTATAAAGGATGAAGTTAATGATATTATATATTATATTATACTGGAATTATAATATAACTATGTATAATTTTGTTTTAATTCCATTAAAATAATACACAGAAATGAAAGTAGCGTTCATGCGTACGTACGGCTTACCGTCTCCATGAATGATACATTTCATTTCTTACCTCTAATTTTTATGTAATATTATAAAAACAAGTATATACTGGATATATAACATATATATGATATCAAAATCATGAATATCATTCTGTATATAATGAACCTTTGACCACATGAACAACATGTTACTATAAGAAGTCCATTTTTGACTCAAGTACCAAATATCAACAAAATGAACGTTATTAACTTAAATGATTACATAATGTTTATAACATGGTAATAAGTGATATAAAAGTAATAATAAATTATAAATATTTTCTCAATCAAGTATAAATTAACTTTAGTTTATTATTCAGGATATTAAAGAACGATCGATTCAAGTCGAACACGAGGTAAGGGATCTGACCTCTCTCATTCATTTCAAGTACTCTATTTTATGTCATTTCATTTATGCTCCATGTCCTTATGTTGGAGGATGTTATTTTATAATAAAAATACTGTAATTTATATTTTCTTATGATTACAGACCCTCTCTTACTCTCATTAATTAATATTAATAATTTTTAAGTCGCGTCGTTAGGGTGCCAAATTTTTCTAATGGATTTTCTTATCTCACTTTTAAATCCAAGAGATTTCCATTGTTTTCCACTTATTTATGGAATGTGGTGTATGTAATGCCCATGAATGTATTCACTGTGTAATACACATTAATATATGGGTAATTACATCATATTTTTATGATCCTTCTTTCATGTGGTGTATGTTTCGAATGTTACCAAATCGATAAGGGAACCTTTCACCCTCCTCTTTTTAAAAGACTTATTTTTGTTATGTCTTTTAATTTACATCTTCTTATGTTGGGATATGTTATTCTATATCCTTATTGATGTAAATTTTATGTACATGTTATGAGATACCCATTTTATCTCATAAAATCATTTTATGAATTTTAAAGTGACATCGTTAGGCTGGTGAATTTTTGTAAAGGAACTTCTTAACCCAATTTCAATTCTTTAGGTTAAACTTAAACTTGTTGATTATGTCATGATATAAATATGTGTGAATGAACTATGATTGTTTTACACATAATATACACTTATATTGGTTGTATTTATAATTTTAACACATAAATTATGTCATTGATTTATCCTTAATCTAAGGATACCGTCTTTATAACGGATTGCGTCTCAATTTACATTCAATTGAGACTTTATTATTTTTATGCACCAATTCAGTCTTATATGGTGTATATACATTCCTTTAAAATATTATATCATGAATCCTTTTATTCTCATGATATTATAAAGTTATTATTAAATTTTATTCCACAATTATTTGTATTCAAGGATCTCTTATTTTGTTAAAAACTCTTTTACTAAAATATCGTTTTAAATGTTTTAGTGATTTATTCTTCTAAATATTTATCATCAATGTCCACGTTTTAAAAATGTTTTTGGGATTTATTTATATAGAAATTAATGTTTTAAAATGCTAATTTATTTAAAATCATCAAAGTGGTATGGGACACTTTGATTCAAAAATCTATTTATTAAAAGTTTTAAATGGTTATGAAAATGGTTTGATAAAGCATTATTTATTTCAATATCTTGATATGATCTATTGTGATTGGAATGTAGAAATTTTATCTTTCTTTTATGATAATTTTATGTGTTATGTTATAGTTATTGGAAATTTTTTACGTATACGGGTGGTTCTGTGATAAACCTAGGGCGGGTGAGCCCGAGATAGCTCTCCAATGCATTGGGTAACATGATGGAGGTAAACGCTATGTTTCTCCTAATAGATTTAGGGAATATACTATGATGGGTATTCCAACTGTATCTCCCTATGTAGCTATGATAGCTATAATGTATGTATTATATGGATACCATAATTAACCTTTATGATTTATGATTTTTGTGTGTTATTCATAAATCTCATGATTTCATAATGTATTCAATGATTGAAAAGTATGGTTTCATTGATTTGTATTTATTGATGGGCTAATGTATTACTTCCTTATTTTATAACCCTTACTTAGCTTTTTATTCTCATCCCATGTTTTGGAAATTTTTTCCACAGGACTTAAATATGAATGGGGTCAAGGATGGGATTAAGGAAAAGTCAAGCTATCTAAAACATGGAACTATACATGTTTCTTTTTAAGAGTTTTTATTTTATGAAAAAAATGTATACTGAGTAGTAGTGTCTACTTGTAATATTCATGTTGTAATGTAGTAGTTATGGCCTAAATCTCTAAAACACTAAACCTGAAAATAACCTCTATGTGAATTATTCATTTTATTCTATATTATAAAATTATTTAAGGTCGGGTTCTTATAGTTGGTATCATAGGTCGGTTTAGACAACTTTAGGGATTAGGAGTTTTTATTAGACACATGGTTAGTTCCTTTGTCTATTTTTTCTGTTAGATCCTTGTTTTATAACTTTTTTAGATCAAGGAAAGTCAGTTACAAGTGGAAGGAGGAGGATCTCAAATGACATTTCTATCTCTTCCTAATGACATGCTTGCAATAATTATTGCAAGGTCATGTTCGTATGATGTTGAATATTCTTCTAGCATAAAAATCACTTGAAAGCTGTTGTTTGAGATATCAAACACCGCCATTATACCTCGTTATCATCATGGATCATGGGCTATATTTAGAAAATTCTATTTTCACAATATTCTCATATTTTCAATAAAGGTAAATATTATCAAGGCATTTTCAAATATTTTACCTTATCACAATATTTTGAAGCATATTATGATTTTAAAAAAGTGATAAAGAAGAAGACCCTCATGCAACCAATTTATATTTGATTTTAAAATATTGTCTCTCAGCACTTACATAAGGTATTTTAAAAGGACCGTTAATTGAAAGTTTCAACTCAAATTCGGTTCGACTGTTTGATAGAAATCAAGTTTTATCAGATGTTCTGAAATTATATGTCATACATGATTATTTTCCAAAACTGTTTTTCTATGAACACCTATATGATCCATGTTGTACTAGGTGTATTTGGATTGAGGAATCAAATGATTTTGAAGGATCTCTAAATCATTGTTTCAATGCATGGACCTTCTACCTACGTGAACAAGATGACTATGAAACAAAATTGACACCATGATCAAGTTATGATGTTCTTCATTTTGGGGATTATTTTATTTTATCATTTGGTGGTGAAATAAGACTTCACGAATTAAGATGTTGAGATTACAATGAATTTTGATGAAAATGAGAGGTATAAGGAAACCATTGAGGTTAAAAAATGTTAGGGTTATTTTTGAATTTTATAAAAAGGAAAACCCATAGGATGGGTGGGAACCCGTCACATCCGGAAAGGCTGTAGGAATCGAACCCACAACTGAAGGGCGAGAAGGGCGCATCGCCTACCACTAGCCTACTTGAAGTCCCTGGTTAGTATGACTTATTTTTTATAGTAAAATGTTTTTATGGAACAAGAATAAGTTTATTTTTGGAACTTATGTTTTATCAAATTGATATACATAGAATTGAAAAACGATTTAGTGATTAAGTGATAAAAGGTTGTTGTGGAAGATGGTCTGTCTTTTGAGGAAACACAATATGCCTAAGAAAGATAGAATACTATGGGATTTCAATTGTGGAATAATGGTTTAAATTTTAGTTTGAAAGAATCTATGTTTTTATTATGGACACATGATGATTTTATTTATTTATTAAAATGATTAACCTATCATGGAAAATATGGTATTAGGTTAATTACTTTTCAATATGAGACTTTATGAGAAACTAGTGTTACTTGGAGATAAATGTTAAGATGTATCTTGGAAGTCTATGTAATTAAATCCTTATGTGATTTGGGTAATAATCAAAGTCTGGATTACTTTTGAAGAATTTTCGGGACAATTGTTTATTGAATGGTCTTTGTTGAACTTTGGGTTTCGTTAAGACAAATTTCGGAGATTAAGAGTAGTTTCTCTTTCTGTAAAAGTTTATCTATTTTGGGGATTATCTGTTCTTGTAATAAACTTTTTGGTTTTAGTTAATATCTAAAGACAAGGGAAATATATTGTTAATCTTTTTTTGGATTATTTGATTTTATCGAAGTTGATTATAGCACTTTTAATGTAAACAATTCATCTTGAATAATCATCATATGGAAGAAATATGAGTTTGTGTTAGAAATCTAGTGAAGGATAAAAGTCTAAATGAAAATTAATTGTGTTTCCTTATTTTTTTTATTAATTGAAAAAATTAATTCCTTAATGAAAAGTAACTTAAAACAAAAACATTGTCTGCTAATGTTTCCTAGTGGGAAATCAAATACTATTTAACCCATCACATGTTTGTGATTTTCTGGTGGTTAAATTTCTCCTAAACATGTTTTCTATCACTCTCCATCAGAACTTGATGATTTTTTTTCTCCTCATTATCCATGTTTTCATGGAATCTTAGTATCTGTTGTCTCGGGTAACCTTTGTACTTATCTTCCTTTATTTTAATGTGATATTTTTATTGACTCTCTTTCTGATGTGGGGCATTTAATGAAGTTTCCAAGCCCAATTTTAAAATTGTGAGGACGCAATTCCCAAAAGGGAGAAGGATGTAACATCCCAGGTAAATAAAGAATAAGGCATATTTTTTATTTATTAATATTTGTTAATTAAATATTAATTTTTCTTTAATGTGGTTTCTATGTTCGATAGCGTACTCGATACACAACAATAGGTTTCTTTGGAATATTACGTTCCACACTAATTATATAATATTATTATTTTAAATGGTAGTAAACTCATAGTCATTGTATTTTGTGGGAATGAACAAAACTAACTACAACATGATTATACATGTTTTTTAGATGTATTTACATTTATCCAATAAAAGTTAGAGTCTTAAAATGTGAATGAATCTAATTTTAAGCATAATTTATATTAAAAGGCCAATTTACCACCTTTTAATGGAGAAACATTTTTAAATCTTGTTTTGGTCAGTTTAATACATTTTATATGACCAAATAAAATCCTTCTTTAGAATTAGGACATCAAAATTTACTTTGGGTAATGTTTTGGTATTTTTCCTATAAAGTTCATTTTTTAATGAATAGTGAAAAATATTGTATTTTAATTCAAAAGTGCCTTTTAATCTAATTTATTTATATGGTTAAGTTATCTTTTTAATTATTTTTAAATTAAAATTAAAATATATTTTTACCATTTCATCAAATGTTGGTCATTGGAATTAATTTCACATTGAAATTGCACATAAACAAGTATCAATCTTTTGATAGTTATTGTTTCTTAAAAACACGCTATTCGATTTAACCGTGGGAATTAATTTTTAAATTAATAAATTCCACTTCTATGTTTTGAATTTGGAAAAATAGACATCAATTTTTAATTCAGAATATCAAATAATTCTTAGGCTAAATTTTTGGTATTTTTCTGAAATACTTCAATTTTTGATGAATAGTGAAACCACTTAGTGGTAGTTAAAAAACTGACCTTTTCATTTAAATGAAATCTTACCACTTTTGTGAAATTAATTTCAAAAATCCGATATACATGGTTGTTATCAAGAAGTAAAATGTGGTTCATTAAGATGAAAATAACTTTTGATGAATAATAACTTTTGACTTTTATTTACCGCGGTTAAAGGTAAATAAGGTAATTCAAGATTAAAAGAATATTTTAATAATTCAAAATTACCCTAACATTTGTCCAAACCTTATTGGTTGAGTCATTAACGACCATGGGCATATTTGGGTCGATTTTGGGACCCCATTGAACCACTTGGGAGATAAAATGACAATTTAGATTAATTAATTTAATGTGAAGTCAAAATTGACATTAAAAAAACTCTTTTAGTAATTAATTATTATATGGTGTTATATAAGTATCACTTTCGACTATCAATATTAATTGGAAATATAAAAAGATTTCCTACAAGATAGTATTTTTTTAATTTTTCAACATCGAATAAATTTATTTATTTATGACACAATAATGATGCATTATTTACCTCATTAATAAATGATTAAAATATTATCCAAAACATATCCAATTTTGATTATATGATTTTATTTTGATTACGAGTCATCTTATATTTGAACTTAATGATTTTTGGATCTTTAGAAACCGAATATCATTATATAATAAAATAATGTTTTCACACTTTCCTAAAGAGCCCCTCTTCTCCCTTATAAAAGGAGACCATTTCAATCCAATTCCTCACACCTCTCAAGCCATTTGGATTGTCCACAATCGGACCAATTAAGCTCCCTACATCCTTCTCCTCCTCCTAGAAGCCATAACTTAGGAAGAAGTCATTTCAAGAAGTCCTTTAGTTCAAACCAAAGAGAGTTACCCAAATTAAAGGTAATGATTTCTCTTAAACTGTTTTCTTTTATTTTACTTCTCCAACCCCTAAACTCATTTTATTTACTTTATTTTGTAACAACACCAATATCATAAATATACTAGAATGTTTTTATAAGAATTATTCTAACTACACTTACACACACCTCCATCTAATTGATGAAGAACATAATGTTTCTATAGATGGAAAACTAACGCCTCAAGAAACGATGAATGTTCAATTACATATTACCGCCTCTCATGGTGGACATTATGATGGAAATGTATTTATATATGAAATATATTATGTTTATGATTTTTTTATGCTTATATACTTTCCATCTATATTATCCTTTTATGGTTTCCATAGTGGGTAAATATAATAACATCATTTGAGGAAGTGCGGACTACCACGCCCTCAAAGTGATTTGATTCGTTAATGCCTTGAGTGGGATGTATAAAGGATGGAGTTAATGATATTATATAATATATTATACTGTAATGTTAATATACCTATGTATCATTTTTTTAATTCCATTAAAATATGAAATAGAATTGAAAGTAGTGTTCATGCGTACGTACAACTTACTGTCTCCGTGAACAGTGAATTTCATTTCTACCTCTAGATGTTATGTACTATTATAAAAACATGTATATAGTGGATATATATAATATATATGATTTCAAAATCATGAATATCATTCTGGATATAATTAACCTTTGACCACATGAGATATATGTAATTATAAGAATTCCATTTTTGACTCAAGTACCAAATATTGACAAAATGAACGTTATTAACATAAATGATTACATAATGTTTATAACTTGGTAATAACTGATATAAAAGGACTAATAAACTTGAAAAAGGTTCTTAAGAAAGTATAAATTAACTTTAGTTTATTATTCAGGAAATTAAAGAACAATCGAATCAAGTCGGACACGAGGTAAGGGATCTGCCCTCTCTCTTTCTTTTCAAGTTCTCTCTTTTATGTCATTTCATTTATGCTCCATGTTATTATGTTGTAGGATGTTCTTTTATATTCACCTTACATTAATTTTTATTTTCATATGATGATAGACCCTCTCTTACTCTCATCAATTAATTTTAAGAATTTTTAAGTGGTGCCGTTAGGCTGCTGAATTTTTGTAAGGGATTTTCTTATCTTACTTTCAAATCCGTGAGATTTCCATTTTCACCACTTATTTATTACATGTGGTGTATGTACTGCACATGAATGTATTCCCTATGTAATAAACTTTAATTAATGTGTAATTAAATCCTCATTTTATGATCCTTATTTCATGTGGTGTATTTTTTGAAAGTTACCTAATCGATTAGGGAACTTTTCACCCACCTCTTTTTAAAATACTTCTTTTTGTTATGTCTTTTAATTTACATTTTATTATGTTGGGATATGTTATTCTATATCCTTATTGATGTAAATTTTATATACATGTGATGATATACCTTTTTTATCTCATAAACTCATTTTCTTAATTTTAAAGTGACGTCGTTAGGCTGTCGAATGTTTTTAAAGGGACTTTTTAACCCACATTCAATTCTTTGGGTTAAACTTCTCCTTGTTGATTGTGTCATGCTATAAATATGTGTGAATGACCTATGATTTTTTTACACTAAATATCCACTTATATTTTGTTAATTTATATTTTTCACACATAAATTATGTCATTGATTTATCATTAATCTAATGGTACCGTCTTTATAAGGGATTGCGTCTCAATTTACATTCCATTGAGACTTCATTATTTATATGCCCCAATTCACTCTTATATGGTGAATATACTATCCTTTGACATATTATATCATGAATCCTTTTATTCTCATGATATTATAAAGTTGTTATTAAATTTTATTCCTCAATTATTTGTATTCAAGTGTCTCTAATTTTGTTAAAAACTATTTAACTAAAACATCGTTTTAAATGTTTTAAAGATTTATTCTTCTATATATTTATCATCAATACCCATGTTTTCAAAACGGTTTTGGGATTTATTTAAATGGAAATTAATGATTTAAAATTTTAATTTCATTAAAATCTTCAAAGTGGTATGGGACACATTGATTCAAAAATCTATTTATGAAATGTTTTAAATGGTTATGAAAATGGTTTGATAAGGCATTGTTTATTTCAATACCTTGATATGATATATTGTGATTGGAATGTGGAAATGTTACCTTTACTTTATTCTTGTTTTATGTGTTATGTTATGGTTATTGGAAATTTTTTACGTATACGGGAGGTTCCGTGATAAACCTAGGGCGGGTGAGCCTGAGATAACTCTCCAATGCATTGGGTAATGTGAATGAGGTAAACACAATGTTTCTCCTAAGAGATTTAGGGCATATACTATGATGGGTATTCCAAGTGTGACTCCCTATGTAGCTATGATAGCTATAATGTAATTTTGATATGGATACCATAAGTAACCTTTGTGATTTATGATTTTTGTGTGTTATTCATAAATCTCATGATTTCATAAGGTATGTTATGATTAAAAAGAATGGTTTCATTGATTTGTATTTATTGATGGGATAATGTTTTCCATCATTATTTTATAACCCTTAATGAGATTTTTATGCTCATCCCAGGTTTTTGAAATGTTTTCCAGGTGACTTAAAGATGAATAGGGTCAAGGATGGGGTCAAGGAAAAGTCAAGCTATCTAAAACATGGAAGTAGACATGTTTTTTTAAGAGTTTCTATTTTATGAAAAAAATGGATACTGAGTAGTAGTGTCTACTTGTAATATTCATATTGTAATATAATAGTTATGGCCTAAATCACTAAAACTATAAACCTGAAAATATCCTCAAAGTGAATTATTCATTTAATTCCATATTATGTAATGACATAAGGCCGGGTCCTTATAATGATGGTTCTAATTAAAATATATAAAATATATAAAATATTATATTATACTGGAATAATAATATACCTATGTATCATTTGGTTTTCATTCCTTAAAAATGGTATTCTTCGTGTGTACGTATGAATTACCGTTTCCACAAACGCGATGAGATTATTCCCAATCGTAACCATCCAAGAATAATTTTCATTTGATTATTAAAAATAATATTTAATATCATAATATCTTTTTGGATATGAAAAAAATACTTCCTATACATAACAATCATTACTTACATGACAAAACATATGAATGAAAACAAATCAATTAACACCCAAAACAATGATACAACTAAAAAAATATTAACACAGCTATATTAGAAGATAATATATGATATTATATTTATGAGTGTAGTTTTTGTAATATTTGATAACTATTATTTAACTATTACACAGGAGGTTAACATACCCTTGGCCAAGGAAAAGTACAAGTTATGGGGTTTTCATATCACTCCTTATTCCTGTGATATTCATGCTATATTCCCACTATTTCATTTTGTGTGGTGTATGTACTACCCATGATTGTATTATTTTTGTAATATACAATAATTTATGTGTATTTACATATTCATTGTTTTATAATTCCTTAATGGGGTGCATGTTTCGTACGATCCCAAATTTTTAAGGGTTATTTCCTCAATCTCGTTATTATCAGAGATTGTTTATGTGTAAGTATTTACTGGTACATATTTATCGTGGATACCCATATTTCATAAAAAACTCAAAATGAATCCTTTATAGTTTTATGGGAGGGTCTATTTAACTAGATCATCATTTTTTATGTTTTAAGGATTTATATTTCTAAATCCTTTTAATTAATGTCCATGTTTTAAAAATGATTATAAGGATTTATTTATATGGACATGAATGTTTTGAAATGATAATTACTTTCAAAAGTTTCAAAGTGTTATGTGACACTTTGATTCAAAAATATCGATTAAATTAAATCCTTTATAAATGTGATACATTTAAATGTTTTCATGAAAGAAATGATATTTCTCTCAAATTTTTTTACAAATCATTTTCATTTATTTCATCGATACCATATTTCATAAAAATGTTTTAAAAAAGAATCCTTTAAGGTTTAATGGGAGGGTCTATTTAACTACCTCATCATTTTAATTGTTTTAATGATCTATCATTCTAAATCCTTTTAATTAATGTCTTTCTTTCAAAATGATTTTATGGATTTAGTTATATAGTTATGAATTTTTGGAAGTGATAATTATTTTCAAAAGTTTTAAAGTTGTACAAGACACTTTGATTCAAAAATATATTTTATATTACTTTGTTTATAAATTCATGACTTTTAAATGCTTTCATGAAAGATATATATTTCTCTCAAAGAGTTCTACAAGACATTTTCAGTTATGTGAACATCCTTTTATGGATTTTAAACATGTTTGATGTTGATTTATTATGATAAAAATCATCCATGTTGTATTGAAATTTTTGTGATATATTTGATTGTGGATGTGTTATTTTTATACCATTCATTGTTTATGGTTAATGTATTGAAATTTCGTATGCTAGTTTTAATATGAATATTTATGTCATGTTTCAAACTTTTCATATGAGGAATGTATTGGACTTAGTAAGTGATGGGTGGAGCCTGGTATAACTCCTTGGTGCCTTGGTAGGTCTCATGATACAATTAGACGTAGAATTGGTTGAGGCCTTTCCCAAGTTGATATATGGTTTTGGTCGAGGCCTTAATAATTTTTAGACGTCTTGGACGAGGCCATGACAAAATGTTTCAGAATTTAGGGCATTATACATTCCCTCATTATGAAAATAATATTGATGGATCATGTGGTTATTCGACTAGTAGAATACCCATGACTATGTTTTACTATGGAATTATTTACTCAACTCATATTCCTTCCATAAAGTATTATTGTTTATTATTTGTAAAGGCATGTGTTTTCAATTATTCACCTTGCCTAATGTTTATATTATCTTCCGCTGCATTTCTTACTCTTACTGAGTGTTTGTGCTCACCCATTTCTTATGTTTCATTTTCCCAGGACATGAAGAATATTGTTATGAGTGACTTGCCAACATATCTAGGAGTCTTGGATGTTTTTAATGGAATAAATTAGTTTTTTATTTCTTTTCAAGTTGTAATGTTTAACTTATATATATATATATCAGGTTTCCAAGAATACTAAACTAATATGTCCTTACAGACTTGATTCCTTGTAATCTTTCTAATTTATTTAAGTAATGCACCATCTCGTGGCTTCGGGGTTGGGGCATTACAATTTACCTCATGCTTTGACATCCTATACTTTATATAAGTATTGTAACCCGTCGCCACATATTCACACCATGCCTATAATAATCCATTAGATATTAGATATATTAATACATGTGGTAGAAATATCCCAAATCCATTAAATCCCTATACATAGATAAACGTGAAAACTAACCACTGTGTGTACCAGCACATGTAACATTCAATAGAAGATAAATGTGCCATAATGTGTAGTTATACATCCTTCGATCCACCTAGATATTGGGGAAAACCCATCATATAGTCCTCTAGTTTTTTACAAAAATAACATGGGTGGGGGAGCATATACAGCCATAGAATGTACATGATATATTATATTTCCCAACCACACTATTAGAATAACCTATTCAGAGACCTAATGATAATATGTGTCACTTATAATATGGTCTACAAATAATAAAACCTTTTATCATATAAGAACACAAGAATTTAAAAGAGATACATAAATTTTATCATTTATTAAAAAAATAACTTTGTGTTAATTAATTCATCATACATTAAATTAAAAATGATTATTATATCAAGATATATTATATAACCCCTGAGAGTAATATAAATTAGCTCCATGGATAATCTACACCATGTACACATTTCCTAATGATGAACATATTTGCAACATTTGCATTCCATCATTACTAACCCCATCGGTTAAGAATTATTTTTTAATTATTAAAAACATTCCACAATCCATTCACTCTAGGAAAACCATTCTCATATATCACCAAGTGGAAACTTACATCCAGGCACATCCAACTTCTTCAGGAAGTGGGGAATGGAATGCATAAAAAATAAGAAACCTGCCCACCAACCAATAATCAAATAGATAAGAAATCATACTGTAATCAAATCAGCAGGTAACCACTAAATTAATTCATAACATAATCGCTTGTTCAATCCTAGAATACCTCATCCATATCCTGATTGATATTTCTATTATAGGAGAAAAGGTATATAACACCATCTGTGCAACTCTTCCCACATCACATTAGTCGTCCCAAGCTCATCCATCCATCGTTCAAATCACATACGTGCATCCCTACACCACGTCATATTTCATATAGAATATAACATCTTAATCATATCAAAAAAATAAGTAAAATAGAAAAGCTAAAATCTAATATGGAAATATCGACCCTAAATTCATGCTATCCATATTTCAGACACATACCTACTCTCACAGATCTAGTCTCATGGAATTCGTCCATCTCAAGAAGAAAAGAAACCAAAGAGGTAGAAATTATCTGTATCAAAAATATTGTTCTTATTCAATATTGAATTAACAGATTCATTAATATTTTGTTCTATATTAATGATTACAAAGACATAATAAAATGACAAGGTATCAAAATAAAAACATTCATTCTTGAATTTAGACATGTTTCATCAAATTGAGGCATGTAACATTCACATTAAATATTCCCTTGATTTTTTGCGAATGATTTCAACATTAATTCCCATTATTCAAATTATTTATTTTTTCTATTAATGCATGGTTGATCATTTTCAATTAAACATGTGAACTGTACCAATTTGTGTGTTATCTAATTACATGAAACACTAAATTAAAATATCCCACTTCCATAATTATGATGAAAATTAAAAATAAATTAATTCCATATTTATATTCATTACCAATTTTAATTTGATCATCTAATCATAATAACATGCTATCAAAGCATATTATAGATATAAAACTATCTAGAACAATAAGAGTAAATAAATTATCATGGTATTATGCATAAACATGTGATTTCTAAAAGTAATTCTTCTTATTTATTCATTATTCAGAAAATTACATTACCATCCAATGTGATAAACCATATCAAATTTATGAAAACACCAGAATAAATAGAGTACAATTGAAAACCCCACAAAAATGAATCAATTTCCATCACATGAAAATGGAACAACATCAATGATCCTAACCACCTCAACCAAAATAATATTCATTCGTCTATGGATGCCATGATACAAAAACACCAATAGAAATCCAAAACGAATTCCATTAGAAATATAGATTAGTCATTCATAGTATGTAAGTAATAAACTAGAGGAACTGGATTAGTGAAATAAATGAAAAGAGGTATAAGATACCTCAGATCACTAGATATTGAAGTTTGAAGGCCAGTGATCAATAATTATATAAGTAAACCCAATACATATTGAATGAAGTTTGTTGCCAACTTTGAAAAGTAGAGATGGTATAGGGTTTTTAGAACTCATGATCCACTGTATAATATGTTAGGGTAATGGAATAATGATTCACACAACATGAAACTTAATTTCATGTAATTTAAATATAGGGATATATATCTTACTGAAAAACACATCAAATAAAAGTATTTATTCCAGAAAATTAACGCATCATGTGACACACTATAAACTATCCTCACATACAGCGAAAAGTTAATACATGACTAGAAATTAAAATATGATATGTATTCTCCCTATCTCCATATTTTAGTAATTTATAGACTCCAAACTCACTCCAGGACACCTCTAAGCACCACAAGATTCCAAGACACCAAATGGTTCAGACTACATAGATATGGGACCATACATTTGTTACATATAATAAAATTATCATTATCTTGAATCAAAAAACAAAATAATAGTAAAATTGAAAATGGTTCATCCAAAAAGACACCACAATAGATACCTCTTAAATATCTCTCCATCATAAGAGATCAAACACATCACTCAGGGGAACTGAGTGAAAACCCACACAACATAAACAATTAACTATTAAACACAGTACTGTGGAGCTACATATAAATTTATAGTGAATTCATGAAAATAAACATGATGAATATACCTCATCAACCCATAAGGATGACATCCATAATATTCACAATGACACATGAAAAATTATAATCATTAAATAGATCGGGGGTACTGAGTGCTCATATTTCACTCATGTTCAATGTTATGCTCGTCCACACCATCATTCTACCAATATACATTAACTAAGAGAATATTAAAATCTTTCAATAGCTTATCCTAGATTTCTTTGATATATAAAGGCCACCCAATGATGGTTTTATCGTCATTAACATGAATATCATCACAATCGATGATGTTAGAGTCATCATGAAGATAATTACGGAGCTATGAATTGGGAAAACATATTGTATCTCAAATATCTAATGTGAAATTTATATTTGATACCCCAAAACTCCTACGTAAGAAAAAACTTCTAAAGGCCAAATAAACCACTATGAAATATTACTCTCAAAACTAAAAAATTTATTTCCCATATTGAGGTGACACATTCCAGAATATATGAACTCAAATATCAAACTATTGAAGTACCATCCTATGATTGGAATAGAAATTTTGGTGATATTTTTCTTCCCTCGTCCAATCATAAATTATCTCTTACATCATTATCATATTTTTTACTAGTTGTAACCTCAGAATCGCTGCCTCTTATATGGATATATACAAAATTGGAGAACGATATGAATAAAAATAAAATATAAAAAATAACACCCTAAAAATTCTGGAATTGAATGTATTATTTAATGAAAACTTAAATAACATAAAGATTTTCATCCAAAATCCTCCAAAATCTAGGACATAAAAGCAGAAAATGTTTTACAAAGTCTTGATTTTCCACGCTGTATGACTATCTATATGCTATAAAACAAAAGTGCTAAAACATTGAAATCCAAAATCATGTTGGATATATATCCAAACACTAGAGTTAAAATAATTATATAACTCAATGATTATAATCTTACTAAATATGTAGAGTGATACCACCACCACCAAAAACATCATTGATTTAATCTTCATTCATCTCGAATACATGATCACTATAAAGTGGGACAATTTTGTTAGATAATCCACTATCATTAATATAGAGTCAGAGACTCACAAATATTGAGTTCAAATAGTAATTCAGATCATTGATAAGACTTTTAACTCCTGATAGGGAACATCTAAGGGATGGAGGTAATCTTCACTAACATGGTATTTGGAACACACCTTTTGGTTTACCAAAAAATGAGAATCAAAATCTATAACTTCTCACTTCATCATAGGAAACCAAAAATGATGTCACATAGATTATTATTTCATTATCACATTGGGATTCACCTCCAATGTAAATCTATGGAACTCATGTGGATCCTTCTCTCTTATCACTAATGAAAGGAAATTACATCCATGAAACATCACCAGGTGTTGTCCTTACTAGGACCAATCATTTGGGGTATCACTGAAAAAAACATGGACCCTCCTTAACTCCACCTCAGAGTCTCCCAATTAAGACTTCTACTGCTACATCAACATAGAGGACTGTAATTCCATATTGAAAATAAAAAATATAACTCCAACCCCTCAAATATCATGATTTATCTCTACTAGTTCTTCCATTGCTCTCAAGGAATCACTAGGTGTTGTCTTAGCACATAGAATAAAACATATTCGTTTCTGGGCATTTAAAAAATCATGAAATTATAATCCTGTATGAATTAAATCTATAAATTGTAGAGGATGATAATTTCATTCATGAATAACAGATAAATCAGACTCTTAAGGTTAAAAAATAATTAAAAAGGCTCATCAATGATGTAATGTCACCAAAAAGTCAAATCAATCAAAATCGGTTCCAGCTCAAGATCATGTATGGAATAGTTTTGCATGTGGGGATGTTACTATAAACCCCCATATGAAAAAAGTATCATATTATTCATCATAAAACATCCCAATCCATGAATTTTTATGTCATATAAATCCTCAAAATGAACTCCTTCTGGTGGAAAAAATGTAATGGAACAACAAAAAACATATTCTTAGTGCACTAAATAGCTACATGGCACTAGTTATTCCCTAATAATTCTTTATACATGAAATCAAATTATTTCATAAGATTTAAAAACTGAGAGAAATTGGCCATGAACCTACTATAAAAGACTATTACCCTAGATAAATGTTGCACCGCATCAAACATCATGGGAGATTCCCATGTCAAAAAAACATTTATCATTGAATGATCTAGATCAACACCCTACTGTTACCCAAAATATCCCATGAAGTATACTTCAAGATCCTATGATTTAACTTTAAAACATCTTGAGCATCTTCTCCTGAAAATGAACTCTCAAAATAGAACATAGATGATATGGTTTATCCTCTTTATATGTAGTGTACATAAGTATTTCAATAATTAAAGCAACCAATAACATATTAATTAACTCTCGAAACAACTTAGTCTTCAACCCCATGATCAAATATGTTGTCTTTGACAAAACATGTAGCATCGAAAGGAACTCATAACTTTCAAGATGACAATATAATAAAATAATTTGAATATAGACTTCCATCACCCTATATCTAATGATATACGGATGGTGAATTGATTTTTGAGAACTAACTTCCTCCCAGTAGCTGATCGAATAAATCAACAATATGTAGAAGAATATTTTCGTTCATCAGTGTCACCTAGTTCAATATATAATAATCGATAAAAATATTAAACTTCCAAATACCTTTTTCATGAACAAAAATGGTGCACTCCAAGGTGAAACACTCAGCCAAATGAAACCTCAAATTAATAGATCATCAAGTTGTACTCACTAATCATGTGGCTCATAATGAACAATATAATTTGGAGAAATCAATATAATAGACATGCATGGACATATCTCCATACAAACCATGATTTCACATCAAGGGGGTAACACTAAAAACATCTCTAGAATGACATCAGGGCACTCAACCAGAGACTGTTAAACACTGACTATTGAACATCCTACGAGATAATCATCCACTCTTATAACAAGGATGATAACAATAGAACATGAATCTGACTCTTATTAGGTACACTCTCTCCAGAAAACATCATGTTCTCTCCATCAGTATAATATAATATATCTAGAATCCTAATGAAATCCATAATATCCTATAATAAATAAAACCATTTCATTCCAATGATGATTTCATAAGGCTACATCCATTAATATATGAAATATCTCCATGGGAGATGCTTCCCATCATTATCTCATAGTCTCTATATAAATCATACAACTCCTCTCAACATCAAACTTGCATAGTCAATGGAAAAGGAACTGAAAGCCTCTTGACCTCATGTATAAATGAATGGAAGTGGGTAGGTGACATAATAGAGTACATCGCTCCCAAAAAAAATAAAAAATTATTTTGTGTAGAAAATAAAAAATGGGTAACTCAAATGATAACTAGATCACTTGGAACTTGAAATGATAGAGCATGAAGCTAACCATGGAATACTTCATGGACTCTCTAACCCTATTAACAAGCACCTATATGGACACAATATAATCGTTGAGAAATTGGAGGGTCATAGGGTTATAATTTTCCCTCCACATCTCCTCTCTACAGATTCCAATTTGAATCACCATAGTGTAACTTCTATTGATGAAATGATATCAACAGATGAACTTTAAGAGGAACACCTAGAACACATTGACTGAGCAAGATGTTCAATCAATAACGCAAATAATGACTTCATATTTGATAATAAAAACATTCATATGATCCTTTGAAATAGTTCTGAGATATGTTTCCCTTGGAGAAATTATATGACGAGGGTAGCTACCTACACCTCGATGAACGAAATCACATATATTCTGAAAACTAGGAACCATGGACCACATCCGTTATTCATGTGGAATCCTAACGACTTACCTCTCGTGATGATATATTTCTAGAAAGAATTCTCTCAATAACCTCTTATCTATCATGAACCTAATGATGTGTATTGATAATAAATGTTCTGACCAATCATTGGTTATATATATGAAAATCTTCATTCAAATGGAATTCATGGTCCACCTTATCTAGAAACATGTCTGAATCATATTACATTAGGGTCCTAAATCAAATCCCAAACACTCTCAAGCTATAACTCCACTATAAAATAGTAATAAGGTCCAAGAATAAAGACCCCTTCTTTGTCAAATAAAATAACTCGTATCAAAACTATTATAATAAATTCTCTTTTGAGAAGGATGACTTCTCTCAAAACTTGTGGAATGAGAAATACCACTACCTTACTTCACCAAACAACATCATCAAAACCAACGATAACTACAGATCCCTATGAGAATTAATCAAACTAAAAGATATGTAAACATAATCTAACTAGTATTATATAATTAAATCTAAAATAGATCCCTTGAAATTATATAGATTATGGTACTGAAAATCTATGTGTTTACACAAACATGATTCATCGGCATTGACCTCCACATTCTTGTAATCTTATAGCACATCATGCTGAAAATCATTTGCAAGAACCTGACGATGATTTAAACAAAGATACATTCCTAAATTGGAAAAAATGATAGTTTTCCTAAACCTGCAATATACAATATTTAACAATAATTAATTAATTATTTTTTTAGTATCTTATCTTATACTAAGATATACCCTTTTCAAACAACGGCTCAAATGATAATGATGCATGATATATTTAGATGTTTCTACACTAAAAAAAGTATCACATCACTTAGTATGATCATGAAACATAGAGGTTCATGCATCAGAACACACATGGGCAGAAAATACCAATGTCTCATCCGATCTACCCTATCAAAATTGCTTAAAAAATAGCAGACATTGTTTTCCTAGAAACAAATGTAATATCCCCTATAGTTTACATAACATTCCATCCAGTACCTCAAACCTAAACCCCTGATACTACACTATGACGATACCCTCCCCCCAATGTGAACCTCTCCTTGGTTGAAAATGAGAGGGATGATATATTGATTGTCTAATTCCTATGTCCACTAGGCCCCAATATGGGGACTATTTCTAATGATATATTAATAATACATAGGGGAGCCAATAAATTATAACATAACAAGTTGAATAGAGTAATAAGGTAGGTAAACCAATAAAAATATTCTCATATATTTATATATAATGAAATCACATGTCATGTCATGGATTTCTATAAATTACAGTATCCACTAAAATGAAAAATATAAGTACCAAAAAAGGGAATGGCAGAACAAACCATGAAGCCAAGAAGCTCTTAAAAATCCACAAGCTATTAATATCCCTCATCATCTCCAACCTACATCAGAAGACCAAATAAATAGTTAATATATAAATAGGTTTTGAATAAAATTATTCCCTGTATGATTCTTCCTAAAGCCTCTTGTGCAAAAATTAATGTAATAAGGGTAAATAATATAGAACAATTTCAAGTAAAATTCATCAAATCAACAACTATATTAATATCATTGCCTCACCATGAATATATCTCGTAATGAAATGAAAAAAAAAGATAGAATATAATCTAATAATGAAACATCAATGGTACCCCACTCCTTCTACCCTACAAGTTTTACTCTCATCCAAAAAATCATATTTTTGGATCTATCTCTCACTGAAAAAAGCCATCCCGAAGACACCTAATAATTTTATCACAACATGCACCTCATGCATCATATCATCCCATCATCCCATAGAATATCGACAAATATAGTAAACTAGTAGTATTTGGAATCCACCATAGCTTATATGATGTGGATTGAACATCATATATTAAAAGACAATCTATTACAGTAGATACATCAAGTAAGTACCTCATGATATCATATCATATACAAGTCATACATATAACAATCTATTAGATAATATATATGGAAATTAAATTTTCTGAAATAAATAATATCATCTAAATCCCTCTACATGCATATATGTGAAAATAATGACCATGAATTCTAGCACATATAAATAAAAAGAGTTGAGATTTAGGATATAGGGGGTAGTCAACCATCTATCATTTCACTGGGGTTTTAGGAAAAACACCAACAAGAGTCCACTCTGTGTTAGTCACCCAAAACGATAAGTGTGGTGTATTGTATAGAATCATAGAACATGTAGGATATAATTTTCCTCACAACATGTCTATAATCATATTATAGTATTATAAAAACTCTATCAAAGGTTGTTTGTACACCTAAAAATTACTAATAAGACCATATTTCCAATAATAACGCTTTCAATTTAAATATCAACATAAATTAAATCTTTTCATTTAAAAATTTATTTTACATTAATTAATACATTATCAATTAAATTAAACATTAAAATTATTTCATTAAACATTACATTAACCACCAGTCTCAACAGTCTCAACTTCATTGCTACACATAGATTCCGTGAAGCAAACAAGATCGCCGACGGTCTCACCAACATGGGAGTCTCTCATGAGATCACTTGGAGGAATGATCTCCCTCTAGGTTTGATTCCTTTTTTTATTAGAGATTCTAGAAAATTTCCCTCAATTCAACTCATGTAATTTTTATGATCCCTTTGTTTGAATAAATTGTAGGGTTCTGGTCATTGACCAGAACACCTCATTATAAAAAACCATTAGTGTATGTTATATTCCATCAATAAATAATCCAAACAGAGACCTTGGTTTCTCATCTTTTCAAGAACTGCATTTTATAATTACCAACCCCATGTGTCAACAATTATTTTTTCATTATTGTCACCATTCCATATCTCAGGTACTCTAGGAAATAAATTATATGATACAAATAAGAGAAAATATGCAAATTAGCATACCTAGTTACCTATACCTATGGGGAATATATATATATATTATTAATGCCACCCATTGTAAAATAATCATATTTATCAACAATAATCCTAAAATCTCATTAATGGGATGTCTTTTCATAAACATATTCAATAATATTTTGTCCCATTATCAACACCCCATATGGTTATATTGTTGAATATTTCCATTATAGGCAACAATTACTACCACATAACCCCCCCCCCCCCACTCCCCACATCACATTAATCATCCTAGGATCACCCATCCATACCTAAATTCAAATATGGGCCTCCACACATCATAGAAAATTTCATAGTGAATCAAAATTCCAGATAACATCAAAGAAGATGTTGGAAAAAAATTCGACATGGAAATTTAGATCATATGAATAATGAATTCTGCCTTAACACATTAAAGAGCTATCATTACATTAAACTAATGGCCCTATGACTTCCCAAGAATATTTGAAATTATGTCCCTAGATGTTATCATTCTAAAATAATCAATTTTTATTCCATATTGAATTAACTTATTCATTAACCATATGTTCTAATAGTGGGAAACGTAAGGAATCAAGCTATAAGAAGCTTCAAAAAGATCATAAATTTGGTCTATTATTTATAATGCTTTCATCAAACTGTGGAAATAATAATTCTCTTTTTTACATTCCTCTTTTATTTTACCAAAATTCTCAAAAATATTATTCATTATTAAAATTATTTATCAATTCAATTAAAAAATGGGACATAATATTAAATTAAATATCATCAATGTAATAATGTTATTATAATGAAATTTAAAATAAATAGTTGATCAAAACAATGAACATAATAAATTCTTAATCCATTTAATTGTGAATTTATTTTGAACTTAAATTCTTTATCAATATTGAATGTTACTGAGAAAATGAATATGCTAAAAAAAGATAGCATATATATCACTGTATATAGAAAATAAATAGGAAAACTATTATCTGGATATTAAGAATCAACATGATGTCACTGAAACACAATTCATATGGTTCAATAATTATTAGGTTAATTCCATTTTTATTTAAAGGGATCAAACATTATCAATGATTGATATTATTTAAATAAATATAGAAGCAACGAATTCCCTACCTCAAAAGAGACAAATTTATTTTCCTGAGAATGGTCCACTGTTGTGGATCTCATTCCACTCTCCCAAAACAAATCTTCACCCCTCCAAGGACATCATCACATAACCACACCATCAGACATCTAATAAAAATTCCATTAGAATCACAGAGATAATCCTCCGTCACCTGGAAATATGAAACGGGTGGAACTAAAATGTTGAACTAAAAGATAATAGGTATAAAATAACATATATAAATATAGATCTATGATGAGAGGCCAATGATCAATCCTCGTCAAAGTATCCACAACAATCCTAGAAGTGTAGTCATTGACCACTTGGAAAATGTGATAAGGAATATGGTTTTCTGAACTCCAGAGCCACAAAAAATTAATAAGAATCCTTCATAGGGGATTTTCCTTATGTTAAACCCCTTTTAACATCATATAAATTGTAGGCTTCAGATATCATCAAAAAATATGTCTCATTGAAGGATTTATTCCAAAAATATACATGTTAAGAAATACCCCTTTAACAAACCTCACAATCCACAAACTATTAATGAACAAAAGAAAGAAAGTTAACACTATGTATTCTATATATTTCTAGAATTTATAATCCAAACCCCTCAATACTCAATCCATCCCTCCTATGATCTCCATGATATTTATATGAACATAAATGTCATTCTATACAGATATATAAAATTTATACTATGTCTTTGGTATTTTATATCATGAATCTTTTTATATTAATGATATTTAAATTACCATTTTATGTTATTTTATTCATGAAAGATACTATTCAATAGTTATGAAATTGGTAACTATTTATTATAAAATATCATTTTTATTGTGGTTATTATGATAAATATTTTGTTAAATGATATATATGACCCTTATACCAAAATCATTAAAAATTTCCTTCTATTATTTATAATTCATGTAATAAGATGTTTTCCTTTAATTTTCTTATCTCATGAAATTAAAATTCAGAAATAATGTAATAATCAAAAATAAATATTTTTTATTTTCTCAATAATATATTTTCACAAATGTGATATTTTCATTGAATTTTTTTGCTGAATATTATTTCTAGTTTACAATGATTGATTAATGTTACTATAACCCATGTTTTGTTTTTTATTAAGATATTTAACTAGTAACTTTAGTTCTTTATCTGAATGATAAAATTTTACTAATAGTGTAAACAAAACCATTCTATTAATTCTTTCCATGTGAAAGTATTTTCCCATATTCATGAATACGATATACCTTGTGGATTACATAACATGTTTCCACGGTTCTTTTCAATGTAAATTATTTTCCTAATATTTGGTAATTTTTTATACTTTTACGAAGATCTTCAAAAATGAAATACTTATTTTTCATAAGAAATATTATTGTGACATTTTAAAATTATTTCCTTCTATTTTAGAATTATTTTAAAACAATGTGCCTTACTGGGGATATACATTACATATTCCATCCAAAATTTTCCTGGGTAGGGCATATGATCATCTTTGTTAAAGAAATTATTAACATTCAATATAATTGTTTCTAAAATAAGGATTTTATATGACTATTATGAAACATTTGTTACATTTTATTTCAATTAATATGAAGTGTGAATTAGAATAATTTTGTGACAGGTGGAGACATAAATTGCATATCCCCTCTACACATCGGTGTGTCTCATGTGAAAAAATTATATGGTAATTTGGGATGTCCCACATCAATTTATATAATATGCCTTGGAATGATGCATCTACGATAAACACAAGTTTATGATATTATGAATTTCCATAATTATGGAATTAGTTATTGATTATATTGTTATTTTTCAAATGGTTATTTTATCCATTGATAATTTTAGAGCTCATGTGATTTTTTATATAGAGATATCAGATAATTTTAAATTCACTACATATTGTCCAGAAGTTATTTTTTCAGTAATAGATTATATTTAACCCATTCCATTACATAGAATTTGATCTCCCATATTAGTTTTATCCTTTACAAAGGATAGTGGAATTTATACTATGATTGATAAGGACATATTTTCTTGTGGTAGTAATATATTTATTAAAAAATAAAAGTTTGTATTTCATGTTTATAAAGTAAATGTGGAATTCAATAATATATCTATTTCTGTAAGACTATTAAAATATTAAATGCCTAGGTTTTGATCTCAATTTATCATGGTAAAATAATATAATGTGACAAACCGCTTCGGGATACTAAGGTTGGTGTGATTTTAGAAGGTATAAATTTATGTTTTTTTTCAATCCTTGTGAATTAAAATTCGGAAAAAATTGATTTTCGAAAAGAAAACAACGATATAATCTGGGGACAATCCTATGTATAGAGTAATATAATGATGATTTGGTTTAGTATGTTTTATGTGGGTTTTATATAAAATAAATCACTATCTCTGTACATGAATGATGATGTGGGTGTGGAATATATTCTCCAAGGGTTAATAACTATTAAAGGGGATTGTTTAGCATTAACATGAACATCAGTATTGAATGATGTGTTGTCCTAGGACTTCACACCTTACCAGAAACATATAAACAACATTTCTATATTAATTCACTATTCTTTAGGAACCTGTATGAGGAATATGATTATATAACTCATAAAAACCTAACTATGATATGAAATTTTGATATGGAATAAAAATAATGTTTCTTGGGCGGATAAATATATGGTTTATTACTAGATAAAATTATTTTATAACTATATTTAAGTTTTATTTTATGTACTTTTATTATGATTAACTTTATTTTTATATAAAACTTTGTAAATGAAACTCATTGCTTTATTAATTCATTTTGTAAAATAGTAATTTATGGAATAGTCATTTTATATTTTGTGGATGTAAGATTGATGTTGTTGATAAACATTATAATTATTATGATCATTGTGGTTAATTTGGAAAATTGAGTTAAAAGAGTTATATTATTTTTGGAATATATGTTTTATCATTTAAATAACCATGGTATTAAAAATTCATTTTTCACTAATTTATTTCTTTTTTAGTGTGTTTACTTTATTGGAAGAATTATTTGATTAAGTTAAATAAATATATATATATAATAAAGGATTTTATATGATAAATATTCATTGAGATAAATTTTGATATAATATAAGATTTGATTATTAATTTTTCATTATTTGTGTTAATTATTAGAAATATTTGAATAGTGTTGAGATTATATTATTGGGAATTTAAATTTTTTGTATAGGATTGTATGAGTGATAAACAAGGGATGTAAATAATTGTGAAATTGATCCTAAAATAATATGTGTTCAAATATTTATAATTTCATGGTTTTCAACTTACACAAGAGTATTTTTTATGATTTTATTAATTTATAAAATATGGAGTTATTTATGTTAATGATTTAGTGTTATTGGTGATTCATTGGATATCAATTTAGTTATCCTTCATAAGAATGTTCATTAATATTGTTCATTATGTTACCATGTTCTAATAATTTATTAATGATATGAGGAAAAAATTATCATCATTCTCAGGATATTATAGTTGAAAAATATTATATTTTAATTCATAAATAAATAAAAAGTAATCATTATCCTGATGATTCACAATGAGTTGTGAATTTGGAATTGAAAACTAGGAATAAATCATCTATGCTGATTTGGTCTTATATTATATCTTAATGTAAATTGAATTTATCATTGTAAAAAACAATAGATTAATTTAAAAATTCCTATGTGGAATGTAACAATAAACTTCTATGGATAGTTTTCATAAACTCAATTTCATGGGTTATTTTTATATGATTCATGGAAAACAATTTTCTCGGTTAACCGTTAGAAATAAATGTTCAGGGTAAAATATATATCTGATTCTATTTCAATATAATATTCAATTGATAAAAAAACTAATTAATGTAGTGATAATTATATTTTATAAGGAGTTGATTTTAGGATACCCCAATAGAATATTTAATATATATTTTTTTAAAAGAAAACAATGTTTGATAGTGTATAACAGAAACCACATTGAGTTTAATCAAACAATGAAATAATACTATTTAAATATGACCATTATATCCTAGACACCGAATTGGATGGTATGAATATGCATAATGGAAATATGATATATATATATATACTGTTCTTCATAATAAATAAAATCTATTGATTATTTCTTATGATATTGTCTTTAAATTTTCACTAAATTCAATTTACCCTTTAACAATATGATATCTAAAAAGTTTTCTTGTTATATAATACTATAATTACATTATTCCAATTTTTATATTTTATTTTATAAATAGGATAATATTTTTGAATTAAAAATATTATCATTATATAGATGTGATGTTTTGTGTTTTTATGAAAATGATTATTTCTTAGTGAATTGTGTTGAATATTATTTTTATAGGAAAATTTATTTCCTTCTAATGTATTTAAAGTGCACTAATTCTTTAAATTGGTTACATATTGAATTATATTAGTTATTAATAAACATTTACATATAAATTATATTTAAATCAATATTGTGAATAATTTCATTATAAATAATATTATACATTTTTTTAAAATTCGTTCTTCACTATGTTTGGAGGGTTTGTATTATAAGTGATATATATCACTTATATGCATCCAATATAATAAAAGGATTATATATTTGGAATCATCATTTCAATATATTTTAAATAACTCGTCATTTTTTTCATAAATAATAACAATCTTGGTAAAAATCTTGTCAACATAGCAAGGGAAAAGTTGTATGATCATTGTTAAAAATTAAAATAAGAAATATGAATAAACCATATAAATTCCCTATATTTCATTAAATGATTTTAATTAGATCACCCATTCAATTCATTTGAAATATTGATTTTTTATTCCATGTTTCATTGATAATGACCAATATATTATTTCAAATCATGCACAGTAAGATACTTGAATTTTTTTGATTTTACAATCCAAAATATTTTCCGATAGTGATATGAAGTTGTAATGAATGGTTATAGAATATTATTATGAATATGAAATTTTTTTTCTTATGGTAAATTATCATTATCATTTATTGATAAAATAATTACCCCATCATTCTTACACAATATACACATGTTCCTCATGAAAGTAGTAGGAAAATTGTGTAAATAATTATAAAAAAATTAATATTAATATTTCTGTAGTAAGGATGGTGGTCCATGAATTTTTAATTTACCTATAATGTATTATTTATGAAATAAATACCTATATTTATATTATATTAATATATTTATATATATTGAATTCATATTATTTTAATACACCTAAAAATATTTCATGGTACTTTATGTTAAGTTATATTTGATTAAATGATTTAAAATTCAACAAAAACTAACTTTTTCATGTGTTTTTTTGATATATTACATCCACCATATTATAATTTTCATTAATATTTCTTCTTTATTAATATACACGTCCCACTTATTTTATTAATATGATGATATTGCAGTAATAATTAAAATTTTAACTAAAGTGTTAAAATTATGAGATAAATGTTAAAAAATCACATAAACCTCTGTAGAAATTAATTTCAGATATATTTATACTTATATTCATCCTAAAATATAAATTTATCAATTTTAAGGTACATTAATAGGAAAATTAATTTATTTTATTTTATTACTTCTAGTAATAAAATGGGTTCCCATATCCTATCATATAAATGGACCCCCATTTCTCACACAACATGAAACTTGTATCTTTACCAATACATTAAAATATCCATAACCAACAATCCTTCCACTCCATAAAGTCATTATTTTTAAAAAGTGAACATCCTATATGTATGATTGTGTAATCAAAATGTTGTTTTCTGAAGAAGTGGTATATCTCTTAATCGTGTGTTTTCATTTTATCTCATATTTTAAATTATTTATATAGTCTATATATCTAAAAAATAATTACATACATTATATATATATATGAAAATGTAATTATTCTTGATGAAAAAACTTATTTATCTATATTTCATATTAGGGTAAAGAATATATTTCTCATGAATATAGATGGAATATCATCTCTACGTAGTAGTGAAATTCATTTTTCATCCCTAATCTAAATAGATGTTTATAGAGATATACTTAATGAAACAATAATATATTTTATAAATAATTATAATTCTTAAAAATAATATATCATTTAACATTTTACACTTCCACCTATTTAGAATGATAATTTTTCTTGTTTGTATGTTTGAAAAACCACCACTATGAATAAATCGGATTCATATTTCATATCCAACTCTCAATATTTTAAAAAATATTTATATAATAAATATTATATTTATATCAGGATTATATTTTTTTTATATCACAGAACATGAAAATGTATCAAGGATAGAGATTATTGAAGTTATAAATAAATGAAAAATAGTTAATACATAGAGGTGATGATTTTGATAAAGAAATAATAATAAAGAGATTTTTAAATGTTATAACTAGAACATATATGTCATAGTAGCTATATATATGGTTTTGGTGTAGATTTATAAAAAAATAAATTTATTATAATAGAAGATATAATCACTTATGAAGAAAGTCATACCTGAGGTAAGGGTTCATCTCAATATTGTATCATTGAGACAGGTAAAGACATATCAAACTATTTATGATTATTATGTGAATATATTGTTCCATTTAAATTTTAAATTTCTTATACTACTTAATTAATTGTATTTTATATTACCATTTAATTATCTCATCAATGGAGTTTTTTGAATGATACTTATGTGGTACAAGATTATCATCCCAAATTTTTTTCCTTGGTACATATTCTATATTATAAAACTATATTATTTTATGAGCTATATCTAACACCCCATTAATATTTAATATATTGAATATATTTATATTTATTCTATTTAATATTTTATCTGATTCTTTTTACATCAAGAAGTTTATGATTCGAACGTTACCAATGTGGTAAGGGCTTATTACACCACCTCATTCTTTCTTGGGATTGTTTATGTATAAAAATATATTGGGGGAATTATATGATCATTTTTTAAAACCAATATATCTTATTCTCCCAAAATTATTACATTCAATTATAATTATTACTTTCTATTTAATCTCTCTATATAAACATCAGTACTAAGGATTTTTTCAATGTCCAAATAGCTTTTTATTCAGCCTAGAGTCCTTTTTTCCATGTCTATATTTTCATTTATATATTTTAATAAACTCATTTAATATTCTTCAATGGTTTGATGAAGTCATTTTTAAATTTTTTGGATATCCTATAAATTTTATTTAGAAAGTAATTTATATTATTTTTTTATAATGAAGAACATATTACTAAATTGGAAGTAAAATATTTGTTTTAATTCATACCACATGAATAGTGTTTCATGATATCTGAACTATTATTTTCTATGATGATTCCATTTCATGATTATATTATTAATTAAAATTTAATTTTATTCCTAATATTTAATAAATATTTAAATTTTTAATAATAAATTTTAAAATGAAATAGATATTTTCCATAAGAAATATTTTTAAGATCATTTAAATATATTTTCATTTATTTCCACATATATTTATTAATCATATACTTTACTAAGGATATAATACAATTTTATAATATTCCATAATTATCTACATATACTATGATTAATTTTTATGGATGATTAATTGGATTTTTCATTCAACTTCTTCAAATATGCATATTTATTTATTATTTATTCATGTTTAGTAAGTTTTTATTTTATTTCTAATATGAATATAAGGGACTTATTAAGTGACAACTGGGACATGCAATTACATTGCTCCATAAAGCATTGCTAGTAATCATGAGACAATATTGTTTATGAATTTATAATATGTGTGACCCATTTATAATTGATTTCTTGAATGTGGGATCAATTTTATGTTTATGATGTCTAAAATTATGAATTCCATCTTCATGAAATCTTTTATTGATTTTCATTTCATTATTAGATTCTTTTTTCCATCCACAGATAGGATTCATGATTATGTGATTAGTTATGTTTAATTATTTGGTAATATTATATTCATTTTATATTATTTATGACTTATTTATTTTATGATTACTTATTTTTTACACATTATCTTACTAATAATTTGTTCTCAACCTTTTATTTTTATTACTTTCTATATGATTCATGGAAGTATACAATGACTAATATGTAATTATTTACTAAAGACAATGACTTTTTAAAAAAATAAAATACTATGTTATATTTAATGGTTTCAAATGTAATGTGATATTAAATAATATATCATGATCTCAAAGACTAATAAACTATTTGAACCCTCAAAATTCGATTGTTTCTATTTAGTTTTTATGTTATAATGTAACCACTAGCTTTGCGATACTAGGGTCTGGGTTGTTACCTAGTTTGTAGTGTACTATAAAATTATGCTATAATTAATCTAAATTATAACTATTATTGTAGTCAATGTAATAATTTGAAACAATGAAGAATAAAACGATGATAAGAACATTTAAAATAATGAAAGAATAACAATGTTAGCCAACATAGTGAAAACCACATACTATATTTAAAATCATATAAATGTTCATCATCATGAATTTTATTTCATTTTTATTTCATATCAAACATATATTATATCACTATTTTTTTATATAAAAAATATATATATAATATTGGAAGAATGAGTATCAACATATTTCATTAGCCCCCTAGAAAAACTCACCTAGGTCAAATATTATGATGCTCTCTTCGGATGAAAATTTTTATGTGTGGAGATCCTTCGGAAAACACTTACCGAATTTTTGTGTATACACTTGGGAGTTGAATTTTTACACTATGATTAATCATTTATTTTCATTAATTCATTATTGTTATTATTAATATAGTGTAACTGTTTTCGACGCTTTCGCCGGGGCGCGCGCATCCGTGTACGGAGGACGCGCAGCTCCTGCCACGCATTCCCGCTTTCCAAAGGCGGGTGGCATCCATTCCTTATTCAGGGATGTTTGCTCCTTGATCGAAATTGGATGATGGGATGTCGGTTCTTCCTTCCATGGATTCCTCCTCGGAACTCGTCACCTAGTCTAGGTCTCCCTCATAGATTTAATACTTTTTTTGTGAAACTCTTCCTAGTGCCATGTTTCCATGGACGCCGGTTAATTACACTGCTTCTGTCGGGACATTCCAAAGGGTCCGGTCAGGGTAGCAACCTTCAGTCAAGGGAGTAGTCACGTCGAGGCATCAGAAGCATGTCTGGATTCTGGGGAACTGGCATGTCTGTCTATTATCCCTGGTCATAGGGCTTCTCGACGGCGTGGAAGCCCGAGGAATCTCACATCGGGCGCGGGGAATTATATTCCATAGACATATATCCGAGGTTTTCCTCAGTTTCCTGTGTTTAACACAGGGTATGCCGCAAGTTTAACGTCCAGCGGAGACGGATCATCCCGATCAGAGCATTAGCTAGAATGGATCGGATTGAGGGATTTCCCTTGAAGGGGTGCCGATACCGGGACCATCCCATGGGCGGCTGTGAAGAGGAGTGGAATGGTATGATCTTTCCGGGATATGGCAGACCGGGTGAGAATTAGGATGGGTGATGGAGAGTTGAATGAAATTGAGGGGGAATGAAGTGGTACCATCGTAGGGGGGGGGTGACAGTGAAGTTGGGATTGAGCCATGAAGAGACCACCTAAGTATCCCCGTGGCAGGGAATCAATGTCCGCGTACTTCGAGATGGTGCCGGTGAGCCGACATGAAAGTGGACCTTGGCCCGAAGGGTGTCATCAGCAAACCAACGTGAGTGAGGACCTTGGTCCGAATTGTGTGGGGATTACACACTAGGCCACCCAGGTGCTGGTGACCTGACATGAAGAAGGTCGGAGTGACCAACATGTGGTGGGCTTGAACCTATGGGAGGCTTCCTACATACAATGCCTTGACATGGATCAAAGACCATGTAGTTTAGATTGGACACCGGAAGGCCGACGTGAATGAGGAGGACCAGGGGGGTCCTAGTAGTGGTGGTCTTGGACCTCGTGGAGGCTTCCTACATACCATGCCTTATCATGGATCAAAGACCACGTAGTTCAGAGGGGCTTCATCGGCGAACCGACGTGAAGGTGAACCCGGGGGTCCACTTGTGGTGGGTGTCGGCAAACCGACATGAATAAGGGACCTTGGTCCAATGGGATATGGGCTTGAAACTCAGGGAGGCTTCCAACATACCATGCCTTGACATGGATCAAAGTCCTCGTAGTTCGGGTTGGTCACAACAGCTTGCCGTCAGACTGGAATTGCAGTTTAACGTCATGCTAGACGAGGATGAACTCAACGTGAATAAATGATGGCTGGGATTGAACCTCAAGGAGGCTTCCTATGTACCATTCCTTGACATGGATCAAAGACCTTGTATTTCAAATGGTGGAATTCGTCAGTGAACCGACGTGAAGGTGGACCTTGGTCCAATGAGAGATGGGCTTGAACCTCAGGGAGGCTTCCTACGTATCATGCCTTGACATGGATCAAAGACCTCATAGTTCAAATGGGTGTGTAGTTTAATGTCATGCGGGATGAGGGAATACAATTTAACATCATGCTGGACAAGGGTACTATCACAGCCAATGCAAAATCTAAGCCCACGTGAGTCATGCTCGGTGTGAGAAATAAGAGGTAGCAAGGACCAGACGATCATGCCGTGAAGGGTGCTTCTATGAGAAGCGAAGAGGGGCTTATGTGTTAGGCGGCCCATGGTGTTGGGACTTACCCCAGGATGGAGGCCCGAAGTGCGGCAAAGCGCAGCGAAAGAGGGATTTGGGACCAATGATGGGAGGTGCCTCATTCTCTATCTCCCCCTCCACTGACCATGGTAGTGGGGAAGTACAGAGATGCAGGGGTGCAGCCATCCGCAAGAGGGACTACGGGCTTACACCAAGGTGGTTTCCCTTCTCCCATGGACATAGGCTACTCCGAGAAGGAGGATATCATCCCTTGTGAAGGGGGTGACCCCATCTCTGTAGAGACGGGTGGCATAATGAATGTCCAAGCTGGGAGGACCCTACGTGCGAAGCACGGTGCCAGATCATAGTTTAACGTCATGAGTTGAGGACGAGGTGCTTGGCATTTTAACGTCCTGTAGCTCGGACGAGGTGGGTTTACTCCACACCCCTAGGGCTTACATAACTGGTACCCTTTTCTCCTTGGGGAAGGGAAGGTACCAGTAAGGTCGTGGTCAAGGGGTGGTGTACAGCGAACCATCGAGGGGTCCACGTTTGTGTGGCTATGTGAAGAAGCGATGGTTGTTTGTGTGCCTATGAGAAGAAGCATTAGGCGAAGAAACGCTACGAGTGGTGTTGTCTGCGGGACTTTGAAATCACATCGCGCACACCTGGAGGGTCGCGCGGGAAGAGGAATTGCTAAGCAAAGGAGTGTTCTTTGCGAATTGGAGTGCCTTGGCCTTAGCATGGGTCAGAGGTGTGAGTGGAGAGTGCTTTGTGAAGTGGAACAGCATTCGCGGAGCACTGCCTCGCGAAGATGAGGTGCCTCGGGAAGCAGGGTGCTGCGAAGCAGTGTGCTTCGTGATGTGGAGTGCCTTGGCCTTAGCATGGGGCACATGTGTGAGTGGAGAGTGCTTCGCGAAGTGGAACATTATTCGCGGAGCAGTGCCTCGCTAAGAGGTGGTGCCTCATGAAGCACGGTGCTGCGAAGCAGTGTGCTTCGCGATGTGGAGCGATCCTGCTTTTACATGAGGATCACTAATATAAGATGGGTGTTTCGCGAATCATAAACGCTCCGCGGCTGCCCAGGTTCCCTTGGGAATCCCCCTCCTTCGCGAATACCATTGAGATTCTCGAAGGGAATCCCTCTCAGAAGAGGGGCTCAAACCGAGAAAAGCGAAGGCATCACGTGAAGTATAGATACCTCGCCGAGCTCATGATTCTCGGGGAAAAGGGTTCTTCGCGATTCGGGAGAGGAGAAGGCGAAAGGTCGGATTTTCCATCCCCTGGACTCATGGGGAGCCCAGTATTTATAGGCGAGGGGCGCCGCGAAGCAGAACTCCTGCGCCGCCTCTGGTGCTTCGCGGCGCGCTCGCTAACATCAGGCCTTTCGCGGAGAGGCACCACCTACATTTCTTCATGGCTGGATCGCGAATGTCAGGCCGTTCATGGAGAGGTCTGCCACCGTTGCATCACGGGGCCGCGATGCTCGGGCGGTGCTTCGCGTCGGAGCTTCGCAAGGCTGCGTGCGGGGAGTCTTTTTCACCCATTCCATTCGTGCAATATTTTGGCGCCAACAAATGCCCCCCCTTAGACTTGGAGCTGTGGAGGGTGAAGGGTCGAAGTCTGAGGGAAAATCGCAAAAATTGTCGGTGGTGCGCAAATCGACTTCGTGAAGGGGGCCCGCGATGCTGACAAGGGCCACAAGATCCGGACTGGCCGTGATGCTCCGCGTAGGCGAGGCGCACCGCGATGCTTTGGGGTTGCCACCTATAAATAGGGGGTCGACCTCTTTTGTCTTCACGTGGTTTTCTTGTCCTTTTGCGCTCTCGATTTCGTGATGCTCCGCGTACTCTATGCCTGCTCTTAGTAACTCGAGCTTCGTGGAGAACCGCGGGTCTCCAACTCCGCGACCGCGCCAAGAGAACTCTTATTTGCCGACCTAGGTCAGACTTCGCGGCTTGGTCTCACGACAGGCCTTTGCGTGATGGATTCGCGATCCATCTTTTCGATCCATTCTGAAAAAATGCATTTCTGAGTGTCGGAACCGAAATGGCCCATCGAGAAGCTATATTGGGGGTGCTTGCAGATGTCGCCCGTCGGGATGAGATGGCCAACTGTCCGGGCCTTAGGGAGATGGTCTGAAGCCACTCCGACCACATTTCATTGACAGATCTGCTATCGGAGGGTCAGAATAATTATCCGTAGTGTAAGAAGCTTCAATTGTACGGATTCAGATTGATGGATGAAGTCTTCATCTTTGAGGCGAGTAGGTATAAACCAACTTTCTGGTTTAGGAGCACGTCATGTCAGCACCAATGGTTCAGGGTGGCCGATGGTCATGCGTGGGAGGACATCACACCTGTCACCCCCGAATGTCTCTGCAACCACGTGAACAATATTGACGGGAATCCACTGCAACCGGATACGTCCCCTCCTCTCTACCGTACCATGCTGAAGGCAGCTGTTCAGGATTCGAAGAAAGGATGGTCCGATGAGTGGGACCTACGCCAGGGCGACAACATTACTGATGACTGGGCCTAGGCCTATTGGGTAGGCACCTCATTGGAGGAGTTTGCGGTTGATCTGAGGAGAGTGGGGTTATATGAGGCGGCATGAGCCTCCCAATTCCACATTTACAAACCAAAACAACTGATGCCGGAATTGCTGAGCAGATGGTCGTCTAGGACCAATGCCTTTCACCTGCACCACGGGGAGGTGGGCATCAGTCTGTGGGATGTCCACCGGATTTCTGGGGTCCCGATCTTGGGGGCCATGTATGATGAGTTCCTCCCTGTCATGAGCGCGTGGGAGGATACAAATAAAATGTCGTGATTGGCGTTAGTGCTGATTGCACTCGTCCCTGGAGAGGACAAGGAGGTAGTGAGGGATGTCCACATTAAGAAGTGGTTCAAGTGCTTCCTGAATTTCCCAGAGAATCGAGAGTTCCCTCTGAGGCCTTGTACTTGTCTGAGGGCGGCCCAACGGGGTAAGCAGAACTTCTATTGGCGGGTCTTGGAGGAAATCCAATGGAAGACTAGGGGTTTCAGTTTCAGCACTGAACAATAGCTGATAGTTAGGCTGGAAGCTCTCATCTGCGGTTGGATCCTACTGATGAGGGATACAAGCATGGGGGTGCGGCCCAGCTTGTTTATTATGGCGTACATGTTGGACATGGGGCAGCGGGTCAATCTGGGGATTCCAATGCTCTCCAAGCTGTATAGAATGTTGTGACACATTAGAGAGGGCAAGAATCTGCCAAGGATATGTGGGCCCTTCTACCTCCTGTATGGGTGGATTGCAGCGCACATCAGGGGGATCTATGAGTATCCAAACCCTATTTCGCCGCTGGGATCAAACTTCCGCCCCTCCATCCTGAAGGTGGTCAGGGGCTTCCTGTTCAAACTAACCATGCCAATGGTGCTGAATCGGGTTTGGAGGGTGGATGAGTTTACTTTCCACCCCTTCCCATTGCCAACGGGGATACTTACTGACGACAGGAGGGGAACCGAAGAGCACCGGGCTTACCTCCTGGCCTTTCGAGACGGAGTTTTGGTGGCATGAGTGGATCATGAGGCGCTCTACGAATCGTACACCCCGCATCGGTTTGCGAGGCAGTTCTGGTGCCTCAAGCGGCTGACCCCGCATGTCTACTGGGAGGTGCGTCAGGAGGATCACCCATGTGTGATGAGGCAGTTGTGGCTCATGTTTACATGGGAAGATGGAAAGATGCCAATTGCATTGCCTCCATCCACCGCCGCTTTCGGATTGGTGAGGGAGTTTTCCATTAGTTAGGAAGATTCTTTCCCAGGGGAGATACTGAAGTATCCAACTATTTGGGTCGGTGACGGTGGGCCTCCTCTATCATGAGGTCGGGGTCGGAGGGCAGCTAGGGCCTCTCGCGGTGGTGGGGCTGCCATGGCGGCGAGACCTGCATCGGCCGAGGGAGTGGCAGCAGCGGTGGATTCGGTGATTCCGAAAGAGCAGGGGCATCATGAGGGGCGGCCACTGATGGGATTTCGTAGGATATCCACTCAGGCTCCGGGGAAGCGACTGCGTCATCTCGACATGGCAGAGGATACCATCTTCCCGGAAGCCTGGGACATTTGGGATGTCAACTGGAAATTCCTCATCCCACCCGAGATATGGGTGCACTTGAATCACCTTAGGATGGAGCTACCGGGAATAGGCCCAGTCCGGGATGGTTTCATGGCGTCTCCGGATGAGGCAGAGCAATACTTGGATGAGCTAGAGGATTAAGTTCACTCCAGTGGTGTCCCTCTCCCAATGAAAGACTGGGTGAGGGTACTGCTGAATCGAACGGTCCCGCCACAGTTATCAGCCACCGATCTAAGGGAGAGCTTCCCCCTACTAGAAGAATCAGTGGACTCCTCTCGGGAGGATGAGGTTGGAGGGGGGAGCCCGTTGGAGGAGGGAGAGGTCGGAGATCCAGGCTCAGATTATGACGATTTTGTAGAGGCTCTCGAGGTAGCATTCTGAACTTCTTTCCTTATGGTCCGTTCTTGGGCCACTATAGACTTCTCGCCGATGTTTGAGCCATGCAGGAGAAACTTGTACGCATGCCTCATTCTCGCCCCTCAGCGGGTGATGATGCAGGACCTTCAGAAACCGCGCTTATGGCAGCGTCCAGTTCTGCGTCTGGTGGGAACAGAGCACCCGAGGTGGCTCCTCTGGAATCTCCAGGCCTTCCAACAGTATATGGAGGGCATCGCCTCAGGGTCCCGTCAGTGTCAACTCAATAGAAGAACCAGGAGGTTGATCTCCGTATGTTTCCTCTACCAGTTTCCTTGTCGTCATATGTAGACTATGCCAACTAACGTTTATGTCCCTCTATGTCGTATAGTTCTCCGAATGGCGTGGGCTACTGCGGCAAGACTAGTCAGGATGTCTGGTGGCGTCCCTCCTAGGGGCATGCCGGTGATGGTGGCGATAGTCCCCCCATCTCTCCGAGCTGCTGTACACATCATCACTGGCGGAACCACCAGTAGGGTCGTACCTGAGGTCATTGAGGTGGACTCCGATGAAGAGGATCGACCGACCGGTCCAACTCTTATCGCCCCTTCTTTGGCACCAGATGTCACGCCAGATTAAACGCCAGATGCAGATCCTGCCAAGGACTTCCTGCGGGCGTATCCTGCGTACGAGCCTGCCAATCGCGCAGACTATGACGAAACGGCCTCCGACGAGGAAGACATCAGCATAGTCAGCTGCTGGTCATGGAAAATAATCACGCGTTTCATCAAGGACACCCCCAAGCACTATGGCTGACCGAAATGGACAGACTCCGCTCGCGGTTGCGCGAATTGTGCACTGGGGGAGTGGATTCCCAACATCCTCACGCGCTCATCCGAGATCGTATGGCTGAGAAGATCCGGGAGCATGATTGTGGGCTCAGTGTGGGCTGGAAGTGGAGGAAGGAGAAAAACATCAAGAAGCTCTAGTAGGATTAAAGCGAGGTCCAACAGCTGCAGACCTAGGTGGATGAGCACTCTGCCTCTCTTAATGCGCAATCTGAGCTGATCTCCAGGTTCAAGGCCCAGTTGGAAGAGGCAGATGAACTTATGTGGAAGTCTTCTGGAAAGATGGATTCCATTCAGGCTGAGGTAGAGAGGGCCAGAGCCAAGGCTGACGAACTACGCCATGCCGCTGCTAAGGAGTAGCGGGAGCTGAGTCAGCGACAGCAATCCTTGGATGCCACAAGCCGAAGGGTGGAGGAGCTGCAACACTCATTTGACGGGGTCAACCTGTCCATGGGGGGAGTCGACCTATGGGTACTGTAACAAACTATAAACCTTTTATTGGTACATTCACGCTTAAATTTCTTCCTTCTTTGTTGTGAATGTCGTAGTACGCACGATTTCCACTGTTTCAATCGCCTTGTTACATACCTACAATGTTTGCGGGACGTTCGACGATAATTCCCCAAGCCCATGTGGGTCAAGCCCGGTGTGAGAAATAGGAGATAGTTGCCTTCTCGTCCCACCTAACATAGGAGTGGAGACCATGCTCTGGCCATCCGAGATTTGGATTACCAGTCCGAATTTCCGAAATATGGGAGAGGCTCAACCAGAGAAAGAACTTCTCAAAAGAGCCGAATTACCATTTCTTCAGCGTGCCCTCATCCACGAACGGTGCAACACCAAGGGCACTAGAATCAGTCCGAACAGACAGAAATAGGAAGCGTGAATTACGATGCCCATGATTCGGAGCACTATAGGGATGATGTAACAATAAAGGACAACCGTTAACCATGGAGGAGAAGTGGTATCCTTACTGTGTTATCCTGTAATGGGGATAAAAATGAGGGTTAACCGTTGACCATGTTCGAAACATGGGAGCATGTCACAAATATTGTCGGTCAAACTTTCGGGACACTGACCCAGGACAGTTGGCAGACCATAGGTCGAACATCTATACTACTAGGGGGTCCTTCCAAACATGACCAGTCTTCCAAAACGTTGGCCCAGATGGTAGGTGAGCCGATGCGGCATGAGACCAAGCCGTTAGGGGGTCCCGTCAGACATGAAAGGGGACGAGGGTCCGAATAAGGGGCACGCAAAGCATGGAATATGGAGTGATGGTTTGTTTGAACAGAATATTACACTTAGGTAGTTACACCACCATTGTGGGAGTACGCCAGATGGGTGCGTTGGTTGGGTCATGGATCCTTCCTTCTTTGGGACAGGGCCTCTCTAGCGAGGGGTCCGACCAGGGGGCCCGAAAGGGGAAGGATGGGATTAATGATTTCTATGGGATGGAACCTACGTAAAATACCAGGGTGTCTCTATGTATACCATGAGGATGGGAATCAAGACATACATAATTCTAGAAGCATAGTTTAATGTCATGCTGGATGATGAAAAGCCTGGCTGTGTTGGTACACATCCTACCAAAACTACTAAGCCCACGTGAGTCATGCTCGGTGTGGGAAACAAGTATTGGTGGGGCTTTCCCAACACAAGTAGTGCAGATTAGGGTGGAAATACGCTAGGTGAATACCGGCCCCATGATACTAACACGCCCATGTGGCTCACTTAGATGCGTGAAGAGATAGAGCCGAATATGTTGGAATTCAACTTGAACATGAGGAAGTGGAAATGTGTGAATCATGACGCTCGAGATTTGGACCACAATGACGGCGGCATGAAGATAGAGGGTAACTGTTAACCGTGGTGGAAATGCAGTGTCCATATCGCGTTATCCTAGAATGGGGACAAAAAAATGAGGGTTGACCGCTGACCATGTTCAAAACATGGGACCATGTCGCAAATGTTGCCAAATATCCTTAGGGACGTTGGCCCGAAACGAGTGGAGGGCCCTTAGTTCCATCATCCATGGAGCGCCATTAATCCTAGTATCCATGTCGTTCGAGGGTCCTTTTGGATGTGGAAGAGGATGAGGATCCAAATAGCGAGCTCACGAAGCTTGGTCATGGGATGAAGGGAATGTCCCTAGGAAAATTCCACACTTCGGGCTTTGTCAAAACACATCTGAATACGACAATGAGATGTATTAGATAGAGGGAGGAAACATAAGAGGCACATGGTGGAGTAACTCAAACACATGGCATGAATGGGAATAGGGGGTGTGTGCGGTGTTGTGAACAACCCGACAGGAATGAGGACACAATCCCATTTCACACTGCACGACCTCCTTGGGAGAGGTTTTTGGTAAATGGACCGAAAGCGAATGTTAGGATGGGCCCGCGGGGAAGTGCCCGGGTGCTCCTACGTATCTCATAAGGATGAGAATCAAGCCTCACGTAGTTCTTGATGGATCTTAGTGTATTTTCTTAGAGCTCGGACCATTAATGGGTAATGGCAGCAGGGGACACATGGAAAAAAAACCCAACGTGAATGAGGACCTAAGACCTACATACCATGCGTTCTTTGGGGAAATGCTCGAGTCGAGGGAACGAACACAAAGGTTAGGCTGGGCCCGCGGGGAAGTGCCCAGGCGCTCCTAAGTATCTCATGAGGATGAGAATCAAGCTATATGTTGTTCTGAAAGTTGACATGGTAAGATACCAGTTCCATGGGAAGAGGGGAGTGTGGGCGTGGCCCTTGCACTAAAAGAAGTGTAATTTGATAAATCTTGTTTTTCCTTTAAGGTGAGTGGTTTTTTTGTGGAGCGACAGGCCTAGAGTAGTAGGCCATGGTGTCGCCAAAAGAATCAAGTCGTGATAGGCGTTGACAAATGCCATGGCACATGACCAATACCCAACGTGATGTACTCTACAATGAGGTCATCACAATGCAGTGCCGTTTTTTTTCGTGTGGTCAGGACGATAATGTCACAGTTTAGGGTCGTGTGATAGGACCAAGTGTGCATTTTAACGTCATGCAGCTCAGACGTAGCAGAGGTGATGCTAAGAGGGGAATGTGCACAATGTTATGAAACTCAATTGATGGATACATGATCCCACATCACACTATATGCCACTCCGAGAGGGAGACCTCAGGCAGAGGGGCCTATATGGGGGTAAGAGGTGAAAAGAAGGGGGGAGAGACTAGCTCCCGAAATGGGCTGGACCCGCAGACAAGGCGTCCGGGCGGTCCTACGTATCCCATGAGGATGGGAATAAAGCTGAACGTAGTTCTAAATGGATCTTAGTTTATGGTCTTAGAGCTCGGACCATAAATGGTGACAACATCCAAAGTTAGCACAAACGTCAACGCGATCCCTAAGCCCATGTGAGTTAAGCTCAGTGTGGGAAACAAGGGGGGGATCCTCATCACAATACTTGGGGAGTCCATCTGAGGGGATTCGGCAGAGAGCCCTGAAGGACACCTTTGACGTGGCTTGTTCCCCCAACTTGAAGACATGCACGGAGGAAAAGTACCAAGAGTTCCAAGACTCTACATGGACATTATGAAGTGATGAAGGGTGTGAATCGTGTTCCTGGAATTTTGGGCTTAATGGATTGGCGTGGTGATAGAGGAAAACTGTTAACCATGGTGGAAACGCAGCGTTCATATCGCGTTAGCCTGAGGTGGGAACAACAAACTAGCATCGACCGCTGACCACATTCATGACACGGGATTTTATCGATTTGTTGTCCGACACCCTTGGGGGCGTTGGCCCGTAACGGTAGGAGAGCCCTTGGGGGTAGTATCCAGGCCTTTTTTGGGGGTCCCTCTGGGTGTGATAGATGATGGAAGCCCTGATGCAAGGATACACAATGCCTGTAAAGTGGGTGCAGATGTGTCCGAGTAACTCATGGCATTCTAGGTAATAAACCAGAGTCCCCTTGGGCACATTGGTCAACCACCAAAAAGGGGTCGACGAAATAGCTCAGGAGGGAGAGGTACATGGCATGTTCATTACGAGACCGACGTGAATGAGGACATAATCCCACACCACACCATATAATCCTCTCATGGAGGAAGGTTAGACCAAGGGGCCAAGGTGGGATGAAGATTCCTAAGAGATGGTGCTGGACCCGAATTCTAGACATTCAGGTGGTCCTACATAACCCATGAGGATGGGAATCAAGACACACGTAGTTCTCTAGATGTAGTTTAACGTCATATGAGACGAGGAGGGGAGTAATATACCCCCAAATAAGGGAGGTGTACGGTATGGAGAATAAACCTATGTGAATGGGGAAATAATCTCACACCACACCATACACTCCTATCAGAGAGGACCTTGACCGGGGCCTCGAAAAGGCCAAGGGTCCCGAGGCTGGGCCTTGTGAGGGAAGGCGTACAACATGGTACATGATCCCGACATGAATGAGGAAATAGTCCCACACCACACCGTACACCCCAGGTAAGAGGTTAGGAGAGGGGGCCCTAGAAGGCCAAGGGGCCTAAGGTCAGGCATCGGTCAGTAAGGCCTGACTGGTTTGTAGTTTAACATCTTACATGATGATGGGGAAAGAGGTAACTGTATCTAATCCGGGGGTGTGTACGGAATGGCAAGTAACCTGACGTGAAAGAGGACGTAATCCTACACCACGCCGTACATTCCTTATAAGAGAATGGGGGTTGTGGGCCTGACCGCTAGCACCACCCAGAGGGAAGTTTGTCACTTCGGGATGGGGTAGAACGAATCACTGCACTTGATGTTTGGGACATCTAGGGGTGGACCCAAAAATCCAGGACACTGTTGACCATGTTCGAAACACAGCGTCCTGATGTTGAACTGATATGGGAGCAACAAATGAGCGTCGACCATTGACAAAATTAACAACCCGAGACTTGTATCGACTGGTTGCTTGAAAACCCTTAGGGGAATTGGCCCGTATCAGTAGGAGAGCCCTTGGGCGTAGTATCCAGGCTGTTGTTGGGGGTCCCTCTAGGTGTGCAAAAATGTTGGAATCCCAGTCAAGGAGTGGGTGAAGCACAGCTGTATCCATCCACGAAAGAGGTGAACATCTCCAGGGGGACGTGCAGCCGGGTCGAGGATTGCTCGATGTGAGTTGGGGAAAAAGTGTGCACCCTGTCATATGTCTTGACCCAAGGGGAAGATTTTGGCTTTTGGGATAGGCCAACATACGAAATGCCCGGGCGTTCCTACGTATCCCATTAGGATGGGAATCAATCCCTATGTAGTTCTTGAAGGCCATGCAGTTTAACATCATGCAGTGAGGATGTGGGAGGATAGAAGAATGGGAGTGGGCACATGGTACAACACTTACAATCCTTGTATGAGTGGGGTTGTATGAGCGGGGATAAGAAAGCCTACTCCTTGCTACGTAAGGACCCTCCATGGAAACTATTCCCAGGGGGGATAGTGGAAGAGAAATGCTTGGGGATGGTCTCAAGACGAGGCGTCCGAGCAGTCTTACGTATCCCATTATGATGGGGATCAAGCCATACGTAGTTCTTGAGGCACAATTTAGCGTTGTTCTGGACGAGAAATGTGTCTCAAATGGGTATATGTACGGTACGGCGGGAAAACCGACGTGAATGTGGATGTAATCCCACACCACACCATACAATCCCATAAGAGAGTCAGAGTCGACGAAGGCCGAGGGGCCCGAGGCTGCACATTGGTCAGGAAGGCCTGACTGGCATGCAGTTTAACGTCTTGATGTAAAGACGGGGCCGGGGGCCCGAGGATGCCAAGGGGATTGAGGCTGAGCCTTGTTCAGGAAAGCCTGATTGGCTTGTAGTTTAACGTCTTACATGAGGACGGGGGGGAGATCTTGGTTTAAGGTCATAGAGCTCGGACCATTTTGCGGTTTCTCATCCTGCAGAATAGCAGTGCAGTTTAAGGTTGTGCAGGACAAACTAGTTTAAGGTCGGGTTGGAATATAACGTGCAGTTTAAGGTCATGTGGGGCCCTCTAGGATCAGGTGAAGTACCGCTTGAGGAACCTGGCATTGGTGGGAGGAGTTACGCACTCACCATCCATGGTCACCAAGGAGTACGCCCCGTTAGGGTAAACCTTATGGATGATATAATGCCCTACCCATTTGGGTTCTAGCTTGGGAGGTTTCCTACCAGGGATCATTAGTGCTCGAAGGGCCAGTACTAGGTTGCCCTGTAGAATAGAATGGAGCCAAACCTTCTTGTTGAAGGCCCTCACTATCTTATCCTGATGCCTTTCCCGATTGTGCAGGGCACGAAGCCGGTTCTTATACAATGCTTCTAATTCAGCAAGATGGATTTCATCCACCTCATCTGGCGCCTGCTGATCATAGACTGCAGTGCTTAACGATGGCAGCTGGATCTCAAAGGGTAGGACGGCCTCAGCCCCATACACCAGGGAATATAACTTCACCTGGGTAGAGTTGCGAGTCATCGTCTGATGAGCCCAGAGGGCGTTGGGGAGATTTTTCAGACAACTTTTCTTGTTCTGACCAACCATCTTCTGCAGAATGTTAGAGAGGGTTTTTTTGAATGCCTCAATCTGTCCGTTTGCCTGTATGTGGTAGCGGGAGGTATGGTTCGAACGGATGTCATACTTGGTGTACAATTTCTTTAGTTTGACCGCTCGGATGTTGGTGCCATTATCGGTGAGGACGGCGTGAGGGACCACAAACCGGTGGATAATATTGGAGCTCACAAAGTAGACGATGGAACGGGCCTTGACCTCTTTGAGTGGAACCGCCTATGCCCACTTGGAAAAGAAATCTGTAGCAGTCAGGATGAACCTACACTGGGGAGCTGTTGCCGGTGGATATGGTCCCACTACATCAAGTCCCCATACTGCAAATGGCCAAGAGTACTTGGTGCGGTGGAGGGGCATCGGCGGCAGATGCAGGATGTTGGCGTGAACATGGCGTGTGTGGCATCTCTTGCCATACCCAATATAATCATGGATCATTGAGGGCCAAAAGTACCCCAACCTCCAGATTTTATGGGACAGGTTTGGCCCAGCTTGATGGGAGCCACAAGAACCATCGTGTACCTATTTCATAACATGAGGAATCTCTACTCCTTGAATGCAACGGAGGAGGACGCCATCGAATATTAGCTTATAAAGGATTTGTTCAAGACTGGGGCCACTCTGGAGGGTAAATTGCAGCGCGCGGCGTCGGATTCACTCGCGCTCGGCCCGGTCGTCCAGGAGGCGACCATTTTGGAGATACTCGACAAAAGGTGCCCTCCAGTCGGGAGTGGCTTCAACCACTATGTCTGATGAACCCGAGACCCTTGACGTAGAGGGGCCAGCGGTGTGATGACTTACCCGCAGGCCATCAATGTCCTCTTGGGTGATGGGGGCAATGACTCTCCGGTGTGCCACATGTATGATCAAATCATCTTGCTCGGGTTCTGCGAGCGACGCGGGTAAGCCAGCCAAGGCGTCTACTTGTCCATTCTGTGACCGTGGGACATGGGTAATCTCTGGTCGAGAAGACAACTGCTCCATTAGGCGGAGGGTGTACTCCAGCAATGGTACAAGCTCTGGCTTCCAGATGACATAGTCGACATTGACCTGTTTGATTACCTTCTCGGAATCTCCTTTCACATGTAGATGGGGCAGGTCGATCTCAAGGGCCAACTCGAGGCCGGTGATGAGAGCCTAGTACTCTGCCTCGTTGTTCGTACAGCCTTCTGACAACACTAACGAGAATGGCCGGACGGCTTGTGCCATGGTAACAAAGACAATACCCCGGCCCACTCTGTTGAGCTTAGGATCATTGATCCTCCTACCGGTGGGGCTCCGGGAGGCACCGTCGAAGTGTGTTTGCCAACACGGGACGACATGATCTTCTGAGAGGATCGTCTCATCCGGAAAACCAGGTCCGAGGATTGATCCGCAAAGGTTGTATGGGCAGCTAGCAAGTATTCCAACGCATGACCCTTAATGTCCTTCTGAGGTATGAACCTGATATCAAACTGCTGGAGAATCACCACCCACTGTGCTAGTCGGCCAGTCATCATGGGGCGGTTCATGATGTACTTTAGTGGGTCTAGCCGGGAGACCAAATGTACCTCATGGTACTGCAAGTAATATCATAACTGATGTACGGAAAATATGAGCGCAAGGCATCTCTTTTCGATAGGGGAGTATCTGACCTCCGTATCGAGAAGCATGCAGCTAAGATAGTAGAGACTGTTCTCAGTACCCTCGTTATTCTTCTGGGCGAGCAGTGCACCGAGGGATCGTTCCAGGGCGGTCACGTAAAGGACCAGCGGCTTTCCGGAGACAAGTGGCATCAAAACCAGAGGTTGGAGCAGATACTGCTTGATTTCCTTGAAGGTAGTCCATCACTCCTCATCCCATTCGTAGGTGGTTCCCTTCTTCATGATCCGGGAAAAGGGCTTACACTTTCCGACTAGATTTGCGATGAATCGGTGTATATAGGCTAAGTGGCCTTGGAGGCCTCGAAGTTCTCGAATATTACTCGGGGGAGGCATTTGGCTGATGGCCTTGATCTTTTCTGGGTCAATCTCAATGCCTCAGTATCTAACAACAAAGCCAAGAAACTTCCTAGAGGTAACCCCGAAGGCACACTTCAACGGGTTCATCTGCAGTTGATGGGAACAGAGGAAACTGAACACCTTCTCAAGGTCTTTGAGATGGTCTTGGCACGGACATGATTTGACCACTAGGTCATCTATGTAGCATTCCACCGGCGTCCCGAGAATCTGCATGAATATGCGATGCATGTCCCTCTGATAAGTGGCACCTGCATTTTTCAAGCCGAAGGGCATGACCTGGTAGAAAAAGGTACCTTGGGGAGCCCTGAAGGTAGTGGACTCCTCATCCTCGAGGGCCATCCAGATCTGGTAGTACCTGGAATACCCATCCATGAAAGATAGAGCTTGGAACCCGGCCGTGGCATCAATCAATAATTCAGCCACCGGGAGTGGGAAGTCAGCCTTTGGGCAGTGGCGATTAAATTCGCGGAAGTCGATGCAGACTCTGATCTTCCCATTCTTCTTCCTGACTGGCACAATGATGGAAAGCCACTTGGGGTACTGGACTTCCTTAACGAAGTTGGATTTGATAATCTTGTCAACTTTGGACTCAACCATAGCACCATGAGAGGGGTGCATCATCCTGGGAGGATGCTTAAACCAACGATGGTTTTCCGGGAGTCCCAGACGTTGAACGGATACTTGGGGATCTAGTCCTGGAATCTCACCGTAACTTCAGGCAAACACATCACGGTGTTGTTTGAGAAAGTCTATGTACCGCTGTCACTCCTCGGGGGACATGGCTTCACAGATCAATGTGGGTTTTGGATCTGCCTTGCTACCAAGGTTCACCTATACCAGTTCATCAACCATGGTAGAGACGCCTTCCTCAATGGTGGGGGGAGCATCCTCGAGGTCTTCTTATCCACCCGTGGGGGGATCTCCCGCAACGGGATATACTTCTGGGCTATCAAAACCTGATGGGAAACTGGTGCTGGCTTGGGAAGAAGTGATCATCATATCAGGAGACTCACTCGTCATTGAGACCATAACAATGAAGGTAGTCGATATTGCATCCCGTCTTTTTATAACATAACTTTTCATTCCATTACACGGAACTGAGGATCTTTAAGGTTTAGTGTCTTGGAAACAAGGAACATAAAACATGAAACAAAAAAAACATTCTTCTTAAACACTTGAAAGGCTTCTCCTCATGATCACCCTAAGCTCATTACTGCATCTCATAACCTGGGGACATACATCAAAAGGAAGGGTGAGCAGAAGGCCCAGCAAGGGAAACAAGTGAAACATTTTACATATGAACTTGAGATACATCAATAAAGTCATGAAAAGAACTTTAATGCATGAAAATGAAATCATGAGGCATATCATAATAAAAATAAAACTTTTTCATAACTTGAAGATGTGGCTGCAACATTTAATATTGACAATCGTTTCGTTTCACCAAGGTCCATCCCCAAGGTGTCGTTAAAAATTACCAAGGTTTTTCACCAAGGCATCGTTAAAATTGTAATCTCTAGTGGTTACATCATTACCCAATTCATTGGAGCGCTATCAGGGCGCACCCTTAAATTTGCCTTTATTATCATGTGATCCACATATATCATCATCAAATATTTCATAAATAACCCATATGGCATAAAGGAAATGGGTTTCATTTCATAATCATAAATTTTTGTTAAAAACTGCTTTAAAGACATGATCTTTATATCACTTTAAAACCCACAGAAAAGGAAGGTGGGTCTCATGTATGTAAATCCCAGAATTTAAAATAGAACATTTTGGTATATATGTGAATACCCCTTTAGATGAAAGAGCTTTGAGTATTCACTTTATAATATAAAAGAACTTTAGAAAAAGAGAGAGACATTTTGAGATGGAAATTCTGCAGCATAACGGCTATGTTATGAGGTTTTAGAAGACATTAAAAAGAGAGGGAAAATGAGTCAAACATTCATAAATGACCCATAAAACAGTATATGGACAGAATAAGAAGAATACATGATCATGGTAATGAAATTTCAAGGACATACCATTTGAAATGAAAAACATGGAAGGAAGACAAAAATTAGATTTCTCTTATGAAAGTTCGACAGCCTAACGGCGTTACTTAAACTTCAACAAAAATGATTTGAAAAGATCAAATAGGGTCTCTAATCATGTGAACATAAGAGTTCAGTATGATAGATATAGAGATAATTCCCCAACATAAGAGAAATGAACTTGAAAGAATTGACATGAAAGTAGATCTTCAAAACGAGAAGGGTGAAGAACCACTTAAAAATTCGGCAGCCTAACAGCGCCACTTAAAACGTCAAAATACTGAATTGAAGCGATCAAATGGGGTCTCTCATCATATGAAAATAAGAGTCCAGTATGATAGATATAGATATCATACCCCAATATAACAAAAAGGAACTTGAAATAATTCACATGAAAGTAGAACTTCAAAACGAGAAGGGTGAAGAACCACTTAAAAATTTAGCAGCCTAACGGCGCTACTTAAAACATCAAAATACTGAATTGAAGAGATCAAATGGGGTCTCTCATCATATGAACATAAGAGTCCAGTATGATAGATATAGAGATCATACCCCAACATAATAGAAATTAACTTGAAAGACTTGACATGAAAGTAGAACTTTGAAAAAGAGAAGGGTGAGAGAATCCCTTAAAAAATTAGGCAGCCTAACGACGCCACATAAAACTTCAAAAAAATTGAATTGAAGAGATAAAATGGGGTCTCTCATCATATGATCATAAAAGATCAGTATGATAAATTTAGAGATCATGCACCAACATAATACAAAGAAACATGAAAGACTTGAATGAAAATAGAACTTGAAAACGAGGAAGGTGAAAGAATCCCTTAAAAATTCGGCAGCCTAACGGCGCCACTTAAACATTCTTAAAACGAATTGATGAGAGCAAGGGGGGTCTCTCATCATATGAACATGAAATAGGCAGTAGGATGAATATAAAAGAACATCCTCCAACATAAGAACATGGAGTATAAAAGAAAAAGACATAAAAAAGATTACTTGAAAAGAAAGAGAGAGGTCGGATCCCTTACCTTAAAATGTAACTCTTAAACCTCAAAGGTTGGGACCATGAGGGCTTGGGGGCACATTGGGAGGACTCCTTGGGAGGTAATGAGACCAGAAATTCGTTGGGAATGAGTGGGGAGTCGAATGGATGAGAGGAGGGCTTGGTATTTATAGGGAAAGTGAGGGGACAAGGCATTAATGGCCAAGGGACACCTCACATGGGCTTTTCTCAAACCCATGTGCTCTCCCTTGTCATTTATCATGGAGTTAGGCCACATGGGGCCCCCAAAACAATAATTCATCACCCTTGGCCGGCCAACCCTCAAAAAATCTCATGACATCATCATGACACCATTATGATGTCATTAAACATACCGAAACCCTAAAACTGTATTTTTATTATTCACTGAAAATTCAACTTTCTCAGAAAAATCCCAAAATTTCACATTAACCAAATATCAATGCTCTGATTTCAAAAATGAAATCCATTTTATAAAAATAATTTTCTAAATATTTTTAATTTAATTTTTAAATAAAAACACTATTCATTGAAAATTCATTTTTTTCAGAAAAAAACCCCAAAAATTACCATAACATAATATCGATGCTCTGAGTTCAAAAATAAAGTCATTTTTATAAAAATAATTTTCTAATTATTTTTAATTAAATTTTTAATTAAAAAATACTATTCAACCGAAAAAACTAATACTTGAATAATAATTAATGAAACTGTTATTTAACTATTTTATTGAATCACATTACTTAATCAAGGTGCCTAGATTATTTTAAAACTTTCATTAAGTGAGATTACTAATCCATTTGGTCATATTACTAATCCTAATCATAAAATCACTATTCATAATTTACTATTCATCAAAAATCAAGTTGATCTTATTAGACTCTAAATTTAGTACCGAACATAATTGTAGAAGACCATTTTTTGAAAATCATTACACATTTTTAATTATTTAGGGTTTACATAAACATATTTAAAATATCCTTTTTCTAAAATTCATCAAAAATATGCATACTATATTTATCCGGTCATTTCAAAATTCATAAACTTCATCATAAGAAGAAATCCCAATTTTTATTTAAAACAAGGATTACACAAGGTAGTTATGGTCTCGTTACATAACCCCTTATAATACCAGCATAGGACCTAAGAGTAAGGTGTGCTAGGGTGATAGAAGCTTGGGGCGGCTCAGTCAACATTGCCCGAGTAGTAATTTCTATCAGTTTGAACTTCTCACGAAGGCGATTTCGTTCCAGCTTCACATGATGAAGTTCGGCTTGGATTTGATCTAGAGCAAAGCCCAGTGGTGCTACCTCCTTCCCAAGCTCTGTTAGATGGGCTTCGATCGGTCCAAGACTACTAGGTGAGGCCCTCGAATCTTCTTTCTATAATAATTAACCAAGATTACTTATATTTAGAGACAATAATCAAAACATTTTGTTCACAGCGGTCATGTTGACCGATGGTTATATAATAGTCAAAACCCACTGATCTTATTTTAATTATAATCATGTTTATCAAATAAAACATTTTTGTTGAGTATAACAATAACACATAAAATTAGGGAACAAAATTTATTTAAAAATTTCGGGTCGTTACAATCTTCCCCCCTTAAGAAATTGCGTCCTCGCAATTTTAAAATTGCGTTTTTAAATTTCATTGAAAGTCCCACATCGGAAAAGGAGTCAGTAAAACTATTACTTTAAAATAAAGAAAGGGAAGTACAATGGTCACCCGAGTTAACCCACACTAGGGTTCCATGTAGGAAAACATGGACATGGAGGAAAAAACAAAGGGTCAAGTTCTGAGGGAGAGTGATAGAGAACATGATTAGGAGAAAGTTAACCATGAGAAAATCCCAAACTTATGATGTGTGTAAACGGTCTTTGATTACCTAGTAGGAAACGTAAACCAACAACATTTTTGTTTTACGTTTCTTTTCATAATTTTGAGGATTTCATTTACCACATAGAACAAAAACATAAGAAAATATACCTACCTTCAAGTAGAGTTTCATCCTTTAACAAGTCCCTACCAACACTAATCTTTTCTCCAAATGAGGAGAATTCAAAAACACTTGGTCTCATAAAATCACAAGAATCATCTTCTATAGAATCACATAATCTACAAAAGATTAACTATCTATTTCTTCTATCATTAAACATTATCCCAAAAACAGAAAGGTTAAGGTAAAACAACTCTTCAAAAAGAAAGAATCCCATAGGAATGGAAACTACTTTTAAATCATCAAAGTTCCATGGTACTACCCAAAGTTCATCATAGACCATTCCATAAATAACGGTCCTTAAAATTCCTCAAAACAAACCAAACTAAGACTGAAACCCAAATACAATAAGGATTTGATAACATAGTCTTCCAAAACAACTTCATTGTTCATCTCCAGACAACATCAACCACTCCTAACATCTTATAAAAAAGTAGCTAACCTAAACATATTTTACCCAAGATAGGTTAGTCATTCCCATAAGTAACCTAAATTACTATAAGTTCACCTTAAATTCATCGATTCTTCAAAATATAAGTCAACCTTACTACTCATTGAAAATACTGTAGTAATCGATTTACCTCGATCAAATATGGTTCCCAAAATAATGAATGTCTTCCAAAATAATAATCATATTTTAATCCCCTAATCATCCCTGTCATATTAATACGAAAATCGTCGCATTTCCTATCACATTGGTTGTGGGAACATGTTCTTACATTTCTCACCATTAACTAAGAAGAGAAAGCATAATTAGGGGCTTAAGTACTTAGCTAATAATCATGAAAAGGAACTGAAAGCATATAAGGATAACTTGTATATGAAAGGTATACCCTAACTTGTGATCTCCTAGGTTCCCATCTAGGTTATGAATGATCATATATTCTTATGTGAACCTTTATTTTATTTTATCTTTGTTCCTTTAACAATGGTTCATACCAAGCTTATGAATTTACCAAAGCATATCCCCCGGGAGTGTCGTAACCAAGAGTGCAGCAAGGCCCGTTGTCATGTACCAGTTCCCGTTCGAGTCTAGCTCAAAGCGGTGTTTTCGGGTTTTACCCCTATGTACATCTGTGCCAGAGCCACCTCTACCTGCTCGTATCCAGACAGGGATGTATTTGCTTGGCAACCCCTTACTCAATACTTACCAAAATACCAGGAAGATTTCCTATATTAAACTTTTCTATAGGGTTCCTCCTAGAGTTTTCATATCCTAATTTCCACAAATAACTAAACCATCCTTTGATACCAACTATAGCATCCCGTCTTTTTATAACATAACTTTTCATTCCATTACACGGAACTGAGGATCTTTAAGGTTTAGTGTCTTGGAAACAAGGAACATAAAACATGAAACAAAAAAAACATTCTTCTTAAACACTTGAAAGGCTTCTCCTCATGTTCACCCTAGGCTCATTACTGCATCTCATAACCTGGGGACATACATCAAAAGGAAGGGTGAGCAGAAGGCCCAGCAAGGGAAACAAGTGAAACATTTTACATATGAACTTGAGATACATCAATAAAGTCATGAAAAGAACTTTAATGCATGAAAATGAAATCATGAGGCATATCATAATAAAAATAAAACTTTTTCATAACATGAAGATGTGGCTGTAACATTTAATATTGACAATCGTTTCGTTTCACCAAGGTCCATCCCCAAGGTGTCGTTAAAAATTACCAAGGTTTTTCACCAAGGCATCGTTAAAATTGTAATCTCTAGTGGTTACATCATTACCCAATGCATTGGAGCGCTATCAGGGCACACCCTTAAATTTGCCTTTATTATCATGTGATCCACATATATCATCATCAAATATTTCATAAATAACCCATATGGCATAAAGGAAATGGGTTTCATTTCATAATCATAACTTTTTTTAAAAACTGCTTTAAAGACATGATCTTTATATCACTTTAAAACCCACAGAAAAGGAAGGTGGGTTTCATGTATGTAAATCCCAGAATTTAAAATAGAACATTTTGGTATATATGTGAATACCCCTTTAGAAGAAAGAGCTTTGAGTATTCACTTAATAATATAAAAGAACTTTAGAAAAAGAGAGAGACATTTTGAGATGGAAATTCTGCAGCATAACGGCTATGTTATGAGGTTTTAGAAGACATTAAAAAGAGATGGAAAATGAGTCAAACATTCATAAATGACCCATAAAACAGTATATGGACAGAATAAGAAGAATACATGATCATGGTAATGAAATTTCAAGGACATACCATTTGAAATGAAAAACATGGAAGGAAGACAAAAATTAGATTTCTCTTATGAAAGTTCGACAGCCTAACGGCGTTACTTAAACTTCAACAAAAATGATTTGAAAAGATCAAATAGGGTCTCTAATCATGTGAACATAAGAGTTCAGTATGATAGATATAGAGATAATTCCCCAACATAACAAAAATGAACTTGAAAGAATTGACATTAAAGTAGATCTTCAAAACGAGAAGGGTGAAGAACCACTTAAAAATTCGGCAGCCTAACAGCGCCACTTAAAACATCAAAATAATGAATTGAAGCGATCAAATGGGGTCTCTCATCATATGAAAATAAGAGTCCAGTATGATAGATATAGAGATCATACCCCAATATAACAAAAAGGAACTTGAAATAATTCACATGAAAGTAGAACTTCAAAACGAGAAGGGTGAAGAACCACTTAAAAATTTAACAGCCTAACGGCGCTACTTAAAACATCAAAATACTGAATTGAAGAGATCAAATGGGGTCTCTCATCATATGAACATAAGAGTACAGTATGATTGATATAGAGATCATACCCCAACATAATAGAAATTAACTTGAAAGACTTGACATGAAAGTAGAACTTTGAAAAAGAGAAGGGTGAGAGAATCCCTTAAAAAATTCGGCAGCCTAACGGCGCCACATAAAACTTCAAAAAAATTGAATTGAAGAGATAAAATAGGGTCTCTCATCATATGATCATAAAATATCAGTATGATAAATTTAGAGATCATGCCCCAACATAATACAAAGAAACATGAAAGACTTGAATGAAAATAGAACTTGAAAACGAGGAAGGTGAAAGAATCCCTTAAAAATTTGGCAGCCTAACGTCGCCACTTAATCATTCTTAAAACGAATTGATGAGAGCAAGGGGGGTCTCTCATCATATGAACATGAAATTGGCAGTAGGATGAATATAAAAGAACATCCTCCAACATAATAACATGGAGTATAAAAGAAAAGACATAAAAGAGATTACTTGAAAAGAAAGAGAGAGGTCGGATCCCTTACCTTAAAATGTAACTCTTAAACCTCAAAGGATGGGACCATGAGGGCTTGGGGGCACCTTTGGAGGACTCCTTGGGAGGTAATGAGACCAGAAATTCGTTGGGAATGAGTGGGGAGTCGAATGGATGAGAGGAGGGCTTGGTATTTATAGGGAAAGTGAGGGGACAAGGCATTAATGGCCAAGGGACACCTCACATGGGCTTTTCTCAAACCCATGTGCTCTCCCTTGTCATTTATCATGGAGTTAGGCCACATGGGCCCCCCAAAACAATAATTCATCACCCTTGGCCGGCCAACCCTCAAAAGATCTCATGACATCATCATGACACCATTATGATGTCATTAAACAAACTGAAACCCTAAAACTGTATTTTTATTATTCACTGAAAATTCAACTTTCTCAGAAAAATCCCAAAATTTCACATTAACCAAATATCAATGCTCTGATTTCAAAAATGAAATCCATTTTATAAAAATAATTTTCTAAATATTTTTAATTTAATTTTTAAATAAAAACACTATTCATCGAAAATTCATTTTTTTCAGAAAAAAACCCCAAAAATTACCATAACATAATATCGATGCTATGAGTTCACAAATAAAGTCATTTTTATAAAAATAATTTTCTAATTATTTTTAATTAAATTTTTAATTAAAAAATACTATTCACCCGAAAAAACTAATACTTGAATAATAATTAATGAAACTGTTATTTAACTATTTTATTGAATCACATTACTTAATCAAGGTGCCTAGATTATTTTAAAACTTTCTTTAAGTGAGATTACTAATCCATTTGGTCATATTACTAATCCTAATCATAAAATCACTATTCATAATTTACTATTCATCAAAAATCAAGTTGATCTTATTAGACTCTAAATTTAGTACCGAACATAATTGTAGAAGACCATTTTTTGAAAATCATTACACATTTTTAATTATTTAGGGTTTACATAAACATATTTAAAATATCCTTTTTCTAAAATTCATCAAAAATATGCATACTATATTTATCCGGTCATTTCAAAATTCATAAACATCATCATAAGAAGAAATCCCAATTTTTATTTAAAACAAGGATTACACAAGGTAGTTATGGTCTCGTTACATAAACCCTTATAATACCAGCATAGGACTTAAGAGTAAGGTGTGCTAGGGTGATAGAAGCTTGGGGCGGCTCAGTCAACATTGCCCGAGTAGTAATTTATATCAGTTTGAACTTCTCACGAAGGCGATTTCGTTCCAGCTTCACATGATGAAGTTCGGCTTGGATTTGATCCAGAGCAAAGCCCAGTGGTGCTACCTCCTTCCCAAGCTCTGTTAGATGGGCTTCGATCGGTCCAAGACTACTAGGTGAGGCCATCGAATCTTCTTTCTATAATAATTAACCAAGATTACTTATATTTAGAGACAATAATCAAGACATTTTGTTCACAGCGGTCATGTTGACCGATGGTTATATAATAGTCAAAACCCACTGATCTTATTTTAATTATAATCATGTTTATCAAATAAAACATTTTTGTTGAGTATAACAATAACACATAAAATTAGGGAACAAAATTTATTTAAAAATTTCGGGTCGTTACAGTCGACCCTATCCCATCTGGCATTCGGCCTAAGGGGCTACGTTTGATGACATTAAAGCAGTGGTGACGTGTCGGCCTGAGTCGGTTGATTCCAGCCCAGTGAAAGAGACACGTATGGCGTACCACCATTGTCATAAGCTTGACATTCGGGTACTGTATAGGGGTAGGAGGTTCTGGGATCACCTGATCCTGGTTGGTGTAGTACTACGAGGTGATTTTCCGTCGTCGCTTGGACACGGGAACACGCCTTCCTTCCGTACCCGAAACAACAAAACATTGCCCCGTGTCGGGGTTTGTGGCCTCCAATCGATGGATCGGGAGGTTGTAGGCGTCATCCATGCTTGCCCTGGGATCACTTGTGACCGGGGAGGGTTCTTCCTCACTTACTAGGATTTGCTTATCCTTACTCTTGTAATAATCAGCATCCAGATAGAGGGCCTCACAAGAGGCGAAAGGAGACACATCTCCTTGGAGCACGCCTACTCGACCGTTGAGTGGGTATTTGAGGCACTGGTGATACGACGAAGGGACTACTGCATGCAGATGGAGCCATGGCCTACCCATCAACGCATTGTAGGTGGTGCCCTGAGATACGACCATGAATTTAGTGCTGGCAATTAGGCCACTGAACTGAGTCTTCAGGGAGATCCTCCCGACTGGGGTTTTCTCGGTCCTGTCGTACCCCTGGATTCTGAGGTTAGAGGGAGTTAAATCACCTTCAGACAGTCCCAGCTTTCACAGTGTCCGTGTCGAGATTAGGTTGATTCCAGAACCTGTGTCAACAAGGCAGCGACGGACTTCCACACCATTGAAGTGGCCAGTGATGTACAGTGGGAGAATGTTCCCCTGTATAGAAGGGTCCTCATCTTCACTGGAGAACGAGATAACCGCCTGACATTCAGCGTTCTCAATTGCCTCGGCATGGAAGGCTTCTGCCGCTACTACCTCCGTCTCAAACTAGAGGGGGCTCCTTAGGGCCTCGGCAAGTGACTCGCACATTTCAGATGATAGAAGAAGGGCCTCAAGGTTAGAAAGCCTTGCAGTAATTCCAGCCAGGTGCTTCAAGACATCATACTTACATGCCAAACGCGAGCCTCTGCTCACAGAAGGTCGTTCTATAGTTGGAGGCATAGCGGGTCCTATCGGTTGAACTGGTGATTGGCTAGTGCTGGGTACATCCTGCTGCCTACTAGTTGAAGCCTGAAGTGTAGTCACCGGACTAGGATTGGACAGCAGAGACTGGCCTGTAGCTGGGCAAGACTAACTATTATACGAACGAGGTAGCTCTCCCTGATCTAGTAGCACAAATGGTGGTGGCGGTGGAGCTGAGGGCATTAGATGGGGTTGCGCATGTGAGCTCTGCGCTGAGCCTGCTGTCTGGTCTCAGTAGCGTGCACAACTTGGCTGAAAGTACCCGCTAAAGTGCCTCGACGACCGGCATGGTTGTGGTTCCGCTGACGTTGACGTCGGCTGGGGATGTTGGGGAGGATCGCCTGGTTTTCCCCTTCATCATGAGTTATATAAGGCTTTACCAGCTCCACTGTGTTAACCGAAGCGCACCCTTGGCTGTCGCTCGACTATTCATCCACGACGGGGCGGATTCTGGGAGCAATCCCCATTTCAGGGGACATAAAGTCGCCGAGAGTGCGGGATGACGAAGGCACCAGTAGAGTGCATTGTTTCTTCTTGCGTCGTCACTGCTTATCCTTTTGGGAAGATGTCGACTTTGAAGGCGATGCAGAGGTACTTGATACTTCTTCTTAAGGCTCCGGCCGCTACAGGCGCCCCTGGATTATACCATGGGCATGAACGACGGTTTATCGAGCCATCCAGTCATCGTATTTCTGGGATCCGCGGCTAGGAACCTGCTGCCACTTGCCTTCGCTGTCGCTACGGATTTCTGACCCTGTAAAGACACCCGCCACTTGTGTTGGTGCCGAGCCCAACCTGACTATGTTTTTATTGACCTGGTCTTGAAGCCAGTCTTTAAACACATAGCATTGCATGAGGGTCATTCCCATAATCTGATGATAAGGACAATAGTTGGGGTGATCGGTGAGATTCTCCTCTGCCGACCTTCGGCACTCGGGTAGGCACACAATCCCTTGCTCTAGAGCACTTAGGAAGTAGCCAGGGACCAGATTATCATTGAACGAATAAGTATGGTGCCTTCTTTCTAGATAGGGGGCCCTGGGGGCCTGGTTCTAACGAGGGGCCTACCGAGGAGGCGGTTCCTAATTGTCTCACCTAGGTGGAGGTGGTGCATTGCGCGGGGGAACCTATTGATTCTGTGGCGGTCGCTGCTAGGCAAGAGCCTGTGCTTGAGATGGAGGACCTCTGCGGGGTTGTGGGGATGGTGCCGCTGGCAGTAATTCCAGCTACCCAAGGGCTTCTATTTGGGCCACTGCGGCGGGTTCGGCTGTGGCAGTCCTCCTTGCTGGGATCATAGGTGGCAACGAACGTGCCTGACTAGCCTGTTGTAGAGCCTCCTCAAGGCGCTGAGCCTTATCTGAGAAATATTTGAACCCTCCAGGGTAGTTCTGGGTAATCAGGGAGGGTACCATCTCCGTATTAACGTTCCCTACACACATCGTCAGAAATTGCTCCTTAGTTAGTGGCATATCGAGGTAGTATGTAAGTCTCTTCCACCAAGCGATGAAATCTGCGACTCACTCATCAGGCCTTTTATTGAATTTGAAGAGGTCTACAATGCTGGTCTTCCGTGTGGTGGAGCTGAACTGGTATAGGAACTGCCGCTGGAGATCCTCCTAACCAGTCACTGATCTGATAGGGAGCTGGTTGTACCAGACGAATGCAGGACCTTCCAATGTCTGCACGAAACATCGGATCTTGGCAGCTTTTTGCTGGGTCGGGGTCCCCAACATGGTGCCACACCTGGAAGAAAAAAGAGTCATCTGCTATGTTGGGTCCCCTATCCCATTGAAGGGCGAGAAATTGGGGTTCCCAAAACCCGGGGGTGCGGGCATATCATCCACCCACGCGGGATACGGCTTTCCATTCGGTGGGACCTTCACCTGCCGCATTTCCAATTCTTCGAGGCGGGCTATGAGTGCCGCTATAAGATCATCCGGGTGGGGTCCCTATCTTGATGAGGGATCCCTAATCATAAGTGTGATGCCAGGTTCTTCAACCCGGTAGGTGGCTTCGGAGGCTCGTGGATCGACTGGAAGAACGGACTGTGGGGCAACTGGGGGAACCCGAACTGGATTCTTCATATTTCACCATCGTTCAGGGGGGTTTGGTGAGACGTATTGCGCCGTATTGCCGTATGTTCTGGATTCTTCCCTGTCTGCGGAAGTAGTATGATCAGGGTTCCCCGGAGGCATCTCACCAGGGGTAAAATGTTCCTGCCCCTGGTGCCCCAGCTTGGGATTACCATAGTCGGGTCACCGCTCTGCAGCGCGCTCGGCCAAGAGTTCGTCAACCAGCCTCTTCTGGTCAGCAAGTTTCTAGCGTAACGTGGCCTTCTCAGGATCTTCGTCTGTTTTCTGTACAGAGGCAGACAGATCGGAGTTTTTGACAGTTCCGACATGCTCCTTACCCTTACCGGAATTTCTACTGAGTACCAGCGACTCAGTGTGTACAGGGAGGCCTAGAAGGTTCCTCTGCTGATGGGTAACCCTCCCTGCTGGGTCCAGCAGTGGCGGTACACCCTCAGGGGGTAAGTCTCCATCAAGAAATTCAAGATCATCTTCTTTGTCCACTATGTCATCCATGTGGACCGTGACCCCACTCGAGGGCATGTTCTCAATGTCGCATAACGAATCGAGCTGCCGTCAGACATGGTCGAAGAGGAGGGTGGCATAGTGTCCCCAACCATGGACTTGCACATGGGGGGTAGCTTCCCTGATGACTCTGCGGAGTACTTTGAAACTCTGAACACATTTCCATGGAAGGGCGCTTTGACGTCTTGGTGACTCAGGGTGCTGGGCCATAAAAATTGCGGCCAAATTTATCAGGGGGAATTGCTTTACAATTTCTTCAAAGTGCTCTTGACTTCTGGGGTACATCACCTACTCGTAATGAAGGCAGAAGTGAGTCGACCATAGGTTTCGGCAAAAGCTCCCTACTTATCCTTGGGTAAGGGACTCCAGTGCGTGAAATTTCGGCGCCGCCATCGGCCAGAACTTCTCCGGGAAGTGATCTGCTACAAGAATGCTCCAGAAGCTCCTGGGTTTTGACTCGGGGTCTGGCCTTGTATTTACCCACTCGTCAATCGGGGGCGGCTAAGGGACCGGTAGCAGTACCGAGGCGGACCTCTGGGAGAGTAAACTCATTGGAGGAGAATATGGTGAACGAGCTGACTGGCTGCCGAATTCTGGGCCATCCTCTGAAGAGTGAGGTGACCTGGACACGATATCACGATACGATGGGCTGATAGCCACAGCTTCCGGCATAGGAGTCGTGGCTGTCGGCGATAGGTAATGTCATTGCTCCACTGCCACTGGTCCCCAAAATAGCTCTCTGTGATCTATAGTAGAGGTAGAGGGCACTTCAGGTGACAATGGTGGTGATTGCACGGTCGGGACCTGCAGAATTTCCACGATTTCTTCCTCCTGGATGTACTTGCGGAGAGAGGTGGGAATCTGGTGGACCTTGCATTCCGGGAGAATGAGGCTGACGCGCTTGGTTCCTGCCCCAGTCCTTAATGCCGAGGAGAGGGGAGAAGGTTCCATTGCTCAGTCGCATTCCGCTTCAGAATCCGAGAAACGAGCCGGTTTGATCTCCACCTGCCCCCCCCAGGATTCTTCCTGTGGCGGCAACGACCCACTCTTCTACCCCGGGGTGGCTCTTCGGGACAGGGTTGATCCTCTATAGGTAGCCATGGGGCGGCGATGGCGTCATGGCAGAGAGGTCCCCCGCACGAGGTGGCCGGGGTGCACCGGGCACCAGGGCAAATGTCGAAGGGTGCATGGGGAGGACCTCCATGGACGGTGCAGGCGGAGTGAGGCTGACCTTCACTCCCCAAGTTTCTAGGGCGAGGAGGACCTTTTCCAGTTGCAGAGAGGATGTAGGCAGGACCCCCACGTTGGAGAAGGACCGGATGGACAATGCCTTCAGATCGGCGGTCAGGGGCAGGAGGATGGACTCCATACCCTGTATAGTGCGCGCGGGAGAGGTTTCTGCGCCGAGCGTCACTGTTGTGGGCGGGTCTTCCTTAGATATGGGGGTAGCATGAGGCATACCTCCGTGATGAGCTTCGGAGCGGGGAAATCCCATGGTCTTTGAAATGGTGGTACGGAGAGGAGCTCCGTACGGAGTGATGTTACCGCAGATTGGTTCACGGTAATCATCGCCTGGGCCTGAGACACCGAGAGTCAAACCAGCCTGCCCGTGGGGCGGCTGAGGCCTTGATCCTAGTCGGGTGAAGGAGTGCCCCTGCTCAATGTATAAAGGAACTCCATGATGTGTGCCGGCGGTGGATTGGGCCACGATAGTTGTTGACGTCGACGTATCTGGGCGAGCATCCTCAGCCCGGTCCCGGCGCTGACGTCAGGTCAGACGAGCTGGCGCAGGTGGTGCAGGGGCATGGCATGTCTGCTCTTCCTGCGATGTCGGATGGTGGCGCTGACACGGACGAATGGGAGCCCTTGCCCGGAGTCCTTGGATTGGGACTCTGAGCGGGCCGAGTCGGACGTCACATGTCTCATCAGTATAAGGTGAGGAGTCGTCGAGGCATTCCGGGGATAGGCTCACGAAACCATTAAACGTTGGGGTGGGGAGAAAGGGCTCCCTACGCAGCCTGTTAGGGCGGTGTTGATGGCAGGGTCTGGATGCATCCAGGTCCAGGCGGGCCATATCCCGAGTCGGGATGACCCCTTCCTCCTCATACCTGCGTACAAGGTTGTTGATCACCGTTCGCTGGATGATCTCTGATGGGGAGAGGGGACGTGGGCGCCCTGTATTCACAGATGTAGAGGCCGTCATGGCGGTAGCGGAGCCATGTGGGGTGGTTGTGCCAGTGTTTCCCCTGCCCCTGCGTAGGAGAGCGGGCAGTGATCATGTCTCCATGCCAGCAACCTGGTTCCTGGGAAACTGAGAGATCAACTCATCAGCACTGCGAGGAAAATGATGGACAACCAGTGCCACAGCTTCCTTCCATTCCCCACGTCTGTAAGAAGGATCCACGCTAACACGTTGCAGAATGGAGTGCCCCACGTTCTACTGCCCCAACATCCGGTGAGTTTCATGCCAGGCCTGCAATTTGCTTGGCGGGACCTGGTGCCGGGTATCTGGATCTGGTGACACGTTAATCTACTGGTGTCTCAAACGCTGCTAATCTACACATTGAGGAGAATAATTTCACGTCGAGTTTACCATTTCTGTTTCCAATGCTTTCGTCAGGGCGTGCACATCCGTCTGCGGAGGACGCGCAGCTGTTGCCCCGCATTCCCACTTTCCAAAGGCGGGCGACATCCGTTCCTTATTCAAGGACATTTTCTCCTTGATTGAAACGGAATGATGGGATGTTGGTTATTCCTTCCGTGGATTCCTCCTCGGAACTCGTCACCTAGTCTAGGTCTCCCTCATAGATTTAATACGTTGTTCGTGAAACTCTTCCGAGTGCCATGTTTCCATGGACGCTGGTTAATTACACCGCTTCTGCCGGGACATTCCAAAGGGTCCGGTCAGGGCAGCAACCTTCAGTCCGGGGAGTAGTCACGTCGAGGCATCAGTAGCATGTCTGGATGCTAGGAACTGGCATGTCTGTCTATTATCCATAGTCATAGGGCTTTTCGAGGGCATGGAAGCCCAAGGCATCCCACATTGAGTGTAGAGAATTATATGCCATAGACATATATCTAAGGTTTTCCTCAGCTTCCTGTGTTAAACACTTGGTATGCTGCAATTTTAACATCCAGCCGAGATGGATCAGTCCGATCAGAGCATTATCTAGAATGGATTGGATTGAGGGATTTCCCTTGAAGGGGTGCTGATACAGGGACCAACCCATGGGCGGCTGTGAAGAGGAGCGGAATAGTATGATCCTGCCGGGATATGGAAGTCCGGGTGAGAATCAGGATGGGTGATGGAGAGTTGAATAAAATGGATGGGAAATGAAATGGGACCATCGCAGGGGGGCGATAGTGAAGTTGGGCTTGATCCATGAAGAGACCTCCTACATATCCCCGTGGAAGGCAACCAAAGTTCACGTAGTTCAGGATGGTGCCGGCGAGCCGACATGAAAGTAGACCATGGCCCGCTGGGTGTCATCAGCAAACCGACGTGAGTGAGGACCTTGGTCTGGATGGTGTGGGGCTTACACACTAGGTCGCGCAGGTGCTAGTGACCTGACATGAAGAAGGTCGGAGTGACCAATAGGCGGTGGGCTTGAACCTATGTGAGGCTTTCTATGTACCATGACTTGACATGGATCAAAGACCATGTAGTTCATATTGGACACCGGATGGCCGACGTGAATGAGGAGGACCAAGGGTCCTATTAGTGGTGGGCTTGGACCTCGTGGAGGCTTCCTACATACCATGCCTTATCATGGATCAAAAACCATGTAGTTCATAGGGGATTCGTCAGCGAACCGACATGAAGGTGAACCCGGGGGTCCACTTGTGGTGGGTGTCGGTGAAGCGACGTGAATAAGAGAACTTGGTCCGATGGGAGATGGGCTTGAACCTCAAGGAGGCTTCCTACGTACCATGCCTTGACATGGATCAATGTCCTCATAGTTCGGGTTGGTCACAACAGCTTACCTTCGGACTAGAATTGCAGATTAACATCTTGTTGGACGAGGATGAACTCGACGTGAATAAATGATGGGTGGGATTAAACCTCAGGGAGGCTTCCTTCATACCATTCCTTGACATGGATCAAAGACAACCTAGTCCAAATGATGGAAGTCGTTAGTGAACCAACGTGAATGTGGACCTTGGTCTAATGAGATATGGGCTTGAACCTCAGGGAGGCGTCCTACGTACCATGACTTGACATGGATCAAAGACCACATAGTTCAAATGGGTGTGGACTTTAATGTCATGCAGGACGAGGGCATACAGTTTAACGTCATGTTGGATGAGGGTATTTTCACGGCCAATGCCAACTCTAATCCCACTTGAGTCATGGTCGGTGTGAGAAATAAGAGGCAGCAAGGTCTTGACGATCACGCCGCGAAGGGTGCGTTCGTGAGAAGCGAAGAGGGGCTTACGCATTAGGCGGCCCATGGTGTTGGGACTTACTCTAGGATGGAGGCCTGAAGTGCGGAAAAGTGCAACGAAATAGAGATTTGGGACCAATGATGGGAGGTGCCTCGTTCCCTTTCGCCCCCTCCATTGACCTTGGTAGTGGGGAAGTACGGAGCTGCAGGGGTGCAGCCATCCGCAAGAGGGACTAGGGGCTTACACCAAGGTGGTTCCCCTTCTCCCATGGACATACGCTACTCCGAGAAGGAGGATATCATCCCTTGTGGAGGGGGTGACCCCGTCTCTGTAGAGACAGACGACATAAAGAATGTCCGAGCTGGGGGGACCCTACGTACAAAGCACGGGGCCGGATCACAGTTTAACGTCATGTGTTGAGGAAGAGGTGCTTGGAAGTTTAACATCCTGCAGCTTGGACGAGGTGGGTTCACTCCACACCCCTAGGGCTTACATAACTGGTACCCTTTGCTCCTTGGAGAAGGGAAGGTACCAGTAAGGTCGTGGTCAAGGGGGGTTGTAGAGTGAACCATCGAGGGTTCCACGTTAGCGTGGCTATGCAAAGAACTGATAGTCGTTAGTGTGCCTATGCGAAGAAGCATTAGGCGAAGCAATGCTATGAGTGGTGTTGTCCGTGGGACTTTCAAATCACATCGCGCATACCTGGAAGGTTGCGCGGGAAGAGGAATTTCCAAGCAAAGGAGTGTCCTTTGTGAAGTGGAGTGTCGTGGACTTAGCATGGGGCAGAGGTGTGAGTGGAGAGTGCTTCTCAAAGTGGACTAGTATTCACGGAGCACTGCCTTGCGAAGAGGAGGTGCCTCGCGAAGCAAGGAGCTACGAAGCAGTGTGCTTCGCAATGTAGAGTGCCTTGGCCTTAGCATGGGGCACATGTGTGAGTGGAGAGTGCTTCGCGAAGTGGAACAGTATTCGCGGAGCACTGCCTCGCTATGAGGTGGTGCCTCGCGACGCAGGGTGCTGCGAAGCAGTATTCTTCGCGATGTAGAGCGATCCTACTTTAGCATGGGGATCACTAATACAGGATGGCTGTTTCGCAAAGCATAAATGCTCTGTGGCTTCCCGGGTTCCCATGGGAAGCCCCCTCCTTCACGAATTCCATTGAGCTCCGCGAAGGGCATCCCTCTCGGAAGAGAGGCTCAAAACGAGACAAAGTGAAGGCGTCACACGAAGTAGAAGTACCTCGCAGAGCTCATGATTCTCGGGGCAAAGGGTGCTTCGCGATTCGGGAGAGGAGAAGGTGAAAGGTCAGATTGTCCATACCCTGGACTCAGGGGAGCCCATTATTTGTAGGTGAGGGGCGCCGTGAAGAAGAAATAATATGCCACCTACGGTGCTTCGCGTCGTGCTCGCGAATGTCAGGTCGTTCGCGGAGAGGTACTGCCTCCGTTGCTTTGCGGCGGGCTCGCGAACGTCAGGCCATTCGTGGATAGGTACCACCTTCGTTGCTTCACGGCGGGCTCGCGAACGTCGGGACTTTCGTAGAGAGGTCCGCCTATGTTGCTTCGTGGGGCCGCGATGCTCGGGGGGTGCTTCGCGTAGGAGCTTCATGAGGCAGCGTGCAATGCATATTTTTTGTCCCTTCCTTTCGTGAAATATTTTGGCTCCAACAGTAACCTCACTTATTTATAATGAAAAATAATTTTGATTAAAAATCATTAATATTTTTAAATGTTTACAATGGTGGGTATGTGATCAAAACATGGGAATGTTTTTATGATGGACAAAGGATGTCAGCTCCATTATAATTTGAGGACTGTACAGCGGATAAAAATCGGTTTTTTATTATTAATTATCTTGAATAAAGTTGGATGGTCTAAGAGATAAAGAATGCACACTAAAATCGTGTTCCCATAATAACCAAAAAATCCCAGGGAACCAAATCTAGTAGTATTTTATATTTTCAATGAATAATGTGAAGAAGAATTTGTACAGCTCATGAAACCACTTGAAAATGAATTACTAATTCATGTATATCTAATAGAATTGCACCCTCCTACAATACACATGGAATAAGTGTTTCGAATAAAAATAATTATGGAAAATTTTATTTTGATTAAATTTGTTATATTCATATTTAGTGGACATAAATAGTTAATTATTTTTACATATGATAATACTACAAATTCAAGACCTTGTAAGTTTTGGTATATATAATTTAATAATAAGTCCATTTAATCAGTTATCTAAGAAGAAGATGAAATGGAGAAGCCAATTGGGGAAAGAAATATTTATGAAATAAAAGTTGATACTAAGATTTGAGACCAATTATATATTTGTACTCAGTATATATAAGTAGAACCCCACCAATGTGTAATAAAAAAATTCATTTATGAAAATTACAACATAATATGACAAGGAATAAAAATCATACATTCTTTGGCACATATTATTCTAAATATTTGACATTAAATAGTGTTGTAAAAGCTCACTTGGTTTAAATTATAAATCAATATTTAGTTTATTATGATAAAAAATGGGAAAACAAAGATGTAGTGGATAAACTAAAACATTCCAAGCCAACCCTAATATTATTGATGAAAAAATTGGACTATTTAGATAATAACAATGATAATGTTACTACCTCTTGGTGTATTAAGATATGATTTATTTTCCATATTCGTCTTATTATTATTACCATTCTATATAATAAACATCCATGACTACTTTTCATGCATATTTTTAGATTGTTTATGATTGAATCTTAACTCCAATCCTATTGGAAAATATTCATCGTATATTTATCAAATACATTTATTTATTTTTATCATTATATTGTAGTGAAAAATACTTAAAGATAATTCCAAAAACGAATGTATCATTTATGTATAGGGTAATGATATCATCCTTCTAAATGAATTTTTTTAACCCACTTCAGTGAAGTCTTTCCATCCGGAACATGGTGAAATGTTTTAATTTGAAGTATAAGGAAGCATAGCTATTAAACATGTAAAATAATGTTTATGGGAATGATTATTCAGGAAAAAATATTTTGAATGAAGATTATTTAATTTTTAAAATAAAAAATGTTTATTTGTTATTGATAGATTTTAACACTAGAGTGAGCTAAAAGAAACAGAAATTTAATGTTTCATATAAAATCAAGTTAAATGATAAGTATGGGACTAAAAACATTCATTTGATACCATGGAAGCTTGTGTGTTAGTGTAAAAACATAATGATAAATATATATCGCTTTCATTATGAAATAAGGATTCTAAAATACCCTCCAATTCACAGACTATCACAATTATTCATGAGGGATTGTATTATTAGAATGGTTTGTTAATATATTTTGTACACCCAAAGACTAAGGAAATTTCTCGTGAATTGGATTATAGAAAATAAAATAGTGTGTTATTTTAATTATCAATTTATGTTGACATTAATGTGATTACTAGACTAATATTAAGAGTAGGTATATGAATTATTAAATTTCATTATAATCTTAATAAAGGGGGTCTGAAATATAAAATTTGATAAATAACATAATATTTATATTTATAAGAGTGGAATTATTTCATAAAATTACATTTAACTAATTAATTTTTATTTAACATTCATTTATAATAGAATAAAATATTATTTTAAGAACATTTATTCTCATATTTTTCATTATGAGTAATTATATATTATTAATTAATAGATTATGTGTGGGGAATGTGATTATTAATTTTTTTCATTATTTTTAAATTTTCCAATATATTTTCGTTATTTTTATTTTAAAATAAGTAGTAAAACACATGTTTTTAGGGTTTTAGGTGTTTTAGTATAATTTTAAACTCAAATATATATGGTAGATTTTATTTTACATTTTTTATGGATTAATGTTTTTGGAATAGTATAGTATATTAAATATATATTTTTGAATTTTTGGAAACAATACATATAATATTAAATCGAGAAATTATATTTCTATATATGAGTTCAATAGACCATTGGCATGTTTTGGATGATGAAATAAAAATTTTATAGACATTTGTATGAATATAATGAAACTAAATAAAAATAACTGAGCTGGGGAAATGTATATGAATTATATTTCACATCACTATATAGTTGAAGAGCATTAAGATATATATATATATATATAAATGAAGAGTAATATGATTTTCCAATATATATTTAAATGGAACCAATTTAAAATTAACTATAATCAATATATTGTTAAATAAAAAGTCAAAGGCGATATGTATGAGTTACTAAAACTAATTTAATATTATTTTTATATCTCAAATGATTATTTAAGGTTTTCCACTATGTGATAATTATTCTTAGTATGATATAGAGGCTTTACATAATTAATATTTGGTACACAATTGAAGGGGATAATGATTATATATGACAAATCGATGATCAATTTTATTAATAAATATTTTAATATACCAATCAACTATCAAAATTTTGATTGGAGCGAATAAAATTATTAACTATGTTTTGTTTTATAAATTATTATAAAGTAAGATTATCATGTACTTGAGTATCTATTCAATTTAACAAAAAAATTATATTATAAGTGAATGAAATTTGAAAGTGTTTAGGTGAGGTTTAAAGAGGAATATTCCCCCTATATATAAAGGAATGACTATGATATGAAATAGTTATTTGAGATATAGTATACCACCACACACTTGAGGATTGTAGTCTAGTAAACCTTGGAATATATTGATAAAGGTTATTATCAATGTAAGTCATTGTTCAGATAAAATAAATTGATATAGGTGGCTAATGTGATAATAGACCATTGGCGATGATAATATTAATAAACATTAATGTGGGAATAATGATAAAATAAAAATGTAGGTCAATTACGGACAGAAAATTCACATTGACCTTTTCTCCATATGTAACTTTAGGAATTTAATTATAATTTAATTGAATATCCATAAAAACATTATTTTTTTAATTTTCTATATATAATTACAAAAACAGAAATATAATTAGTGACATGAGAATATGATTGTGATTCGAAATCATTTTTTAGATACAACCATACAATCATCCTTATGATAAGTTAATGGTTTATAAATTTGATTGTGTTGTGGACTATGAAGTTTTTTTATCCATGAATATGCTTGCAATCCTAGTACATTTTCCCCAGGATTTTTTAATATAGAAATATTGATACCTATGTGGAATGAAACATAGAATTGATATGATACAAATTAAACATAATAATTTTTACTCATAAAAACCTATAATAATATAATAATTTTTTTTAATTTTGATTACTTTAACAAAATCATCTTCCAGAATTATTCTCTCTATTTCAATTACATATTAACATAAATAATGACTATTTAAAATAAAAAAATATTTAATCCAACCTTCAATATCATGTTTCATCTTTCTCCGCCATAAAATAACATATGTTACAAAAATTATCAATGAGAATAACCATGATTCCATCATTATTTCACAAGTATATAAAGGGATTAAAAATTATTTTTTTATTATAATTATTTTATGGTATATTAAGGACATTATTATAATGATTTTAAAAGTTTTTAAAAAATTATTTATGAATGATGTTCATTTTACACAATGTAAATTTTTCAAAGTGTACATAATTATAAAATTAGATTTTATTATTATCTAATATATTCCAATAATAGGTTAAATTTATCAAAATAAAATAACAATGTACAGAAAGAGAACAAGATAAAAATTAGTCATATGTTAGAATATCACAAACCATTTAATTATATATGATTGTTTTTTCACTTTCTCATTCCATCAGATGTCTTAGAGCTTCAATAATAGAGCATTTGGATTCTTTTTTTGAAGCATGGATGGATTTATTTATATGAATGTTCATTGGAATGTAATGTCTTAGTTGTATGAAATTTATTTTATCAGGTATGGGTTCATATTCATGGATTCATTGGGTTATTTGGAATCCGATGATTTTATGACATCAGCATATAAATTAAGACTTTAATACATCTTTATAAGAAAATTGTTGGTGTCATTTTTAGTAACATTTTCTGGATATTAGTTGAGGTTGATATTTTCTCCACTCTAAATAATCAGGTAACCTTTTCTAATCCTTCATGATAACATCTGAAATGATGTTGATAATGGAAAAGACACTTTTATACAATAATGGTATGGAAATTTTGAACACATTGGAGTTATGTAGAAAGAATGTTTCACGTGAGGAATGTGTGATGAGAGGTCATGCAAAAAATATACATCAAATGAATCCAATTATAAAATATTTGGATTCATCAATGTCAACCTCTCATGATTTTGATTCACATAAAGAGATATTTTCCACTGTGGATGATGTTTGGTTGCAGGGAATTCTAGTTCTCGGGTATCGGGAAAGGAGAAGCTGGTGGATATTTCTCTAGAGACAGTTCATAGTGGACCCTCTATTATACTGTATATTTTTGTTTAAAGATGATATTATATATTATGATAGGTTCATGACTCATTTTCCTTTTGAGGTTGATATCTCCAATCAGAATGATTCCCAGGAGGATGTTAACTATCATCATAAAATCGACAAGCACATTCAGTCATATAAATTATATGAGAAATGGATGAAAATTTTGGAGTATGAAATGGGGAATGTTGGCACCCTAATTAGGGCCTTAGACAGTGGTGGGAATGCCTCTAACTTGAATGCAATCTTATGTGGAATGAAAAATATGACTGATAGTGAATATTTCAACTCTATCCCCTCACAGAAGTGTCCATGCACGAATTATTCTTATCTTCATAGGAATGTGACTAACATATATTCTTCTAATGTGTTAAGACAAGTGCATACAGATATCCATAAAATATTCAATCAGGACAAATCAAAATCATAGTGGGAGACTCATGGTGAATCAGAATATGGAAATGATATGTCGCACTAGGATCTGTAAACTTGTTTCTGGTGAATGAAGTAAATTATTCATGTTTGATCTCATCTTCCAATTTTTGGTACGTTTCAATTCGTTTAATAAATGGTAAAAATATTTTCTTATGGATATAATTTATTGAAAGATCAATTTAATTATACATAAATAATATTTCAGTGGTATTTTTAATGGTTTTATATAATTACTTTATATATAATTTTTCACTGAATATGAAAAGGATTTTTAGGAGAGGAATTATTTTAAAATCATTTTGATGATTTTATTATGGATTACTGAATAAAAATGCATGTGGAAAACTAATAAGATAAATTTAATGTGAATTTAATAGAATATATTAATTTATATTAAATTGTTTATAAAATGAAATTAGCATTCAAAATATATTTTATAATGGAGTAGAATATGTAATTTTTTTAATATAAATGTAACTAATAATAAACTAAAACTAAAAAATTTAAAAATTATCATCGAATTTAAAAAATTTTAACATATTTAATATTCGTGATTTTTGATTAAGGGTAAAGGAAATGAAAAGTGAAACGTTATATATTTTTCTACCAAATGTTTTTTATTTTGAATATTTTTCTACATCTTATAGTGTAGTATGTTGCTTTTTTTATAAAATATAGATGTATATTGTAAAGAAAATTATAATATGTTAATATAATTTGATCAAAAGTATATATTACATGTGATTTGAATAAAAATAACGTTTGTATTTATATCATATTGTATGCTTCATATATTGCATATGAAATTCTTATGTTAAGGGATTTTATTTTTTAAAGGATCTTTGTTTAGAACTATTGTGTTTTTTTAGACACTATATCTTAGCATATGATATTGATTTATAAATATCATTAGAAAAATTAACAATTTAAATTCATCAATCAAATATTTGGGTCTTAGAAAAGTGGAGTAAGGTATTTATTGTGACCCAAAACCAATATAATAATTTTTATGTGCTCTTTAAATTTTACAATTTTTTAAATTATATCGGATATAAAATGTTAATATTTATAGAAATATACCTTGTGAGGGAATTTTATAACCCCCCTATTGCAGTTCCCATCCCAATACATTAATGAATAGAAGGAATGACCCATGAAGACTACATAGAATAGCCCATGGGGAAGCTGTTATCATTAAGGGTTTAAAATAGATATATGAGGGTTATTACCCTAATAAAGAAATATAAAAAATGTGATTTATGATATCCGTATATCAAAAAAAAACTCCCTTATGTAAATAAAATATCATATCATGTATGCTACTTATATCTCAAATTCATAACATCATTAATGAATATTCAGGAGGTACTCTCAACAATATGATATCTTCTAACTCTATCGTTGTTTCCCAAAAAATAGATCCAAACTCTTGTGAGGTATCTATAAAACACATAGAAAACTATACAAGGATTGCAGCTTTTGGAATTGATAAAAAATCCATCCTTATAAAAGTAATCAATATCAATCTATAATTATTAATTATAGAAAAATATATATAATAAAAATAATAGTTTAAGGTTAAATAATCACAATATTAGATACAAAATATATAACTCCATTTTAACTTATAATAATCCTATAATAAGGCCCTCACCTCCTGTGAATATATCTAATATCGTTATCATACTATATCGAAACACAAATTAAATTACCATCATGAAAACAATTCCTTTTAGGGGGTAAACCATTTATCTCAGATCTTAACTGTTCTTTAGAGATTATTCCAACCCAAATTAGTAGGGATCTAGTAGGAACTTCCCTCCCATATTGATCATTCAACAAATAATTAAGGAAAATAAAATCCAAAACATAACCCAAATTCCAGAAACCATGTAATCCCAACAATATTATCATTACCTCACCTCACCACAACTTTCCACACCATCACATATCAACAACCTCATATCATCTTCAAAACCATATATTAATGAGGTAATTTAAAATTGATGAGTATCAACTTCATTTGATTTTTGTACGTCTAGTATATATGTGTCATAATCAAATCAATAACAACATCATCAAAAACTCTACATGAAACACCATCACATTTCATGATATAACACCCCATTGAATCTATCACGTTAGTGAATCCTATACTTGTAAATATTTAACATCACCCCAACCCCCACCACCATGGACATAGCACACCATGTAATATGATTATTATAATGAAGAAAACATTATAATACCATCCAAAACATTCCAATCATGTAAAAAACAATACACTTTACAACAATGTAGTCTGAAACAAAAAATGAGAATTGAGTTTTAATAGGGAAACCACAAAAACAATGTTACATATCATTCAATATCATTTTTATCCCAATTTATTATAAATTTTAGTTCTCAATGTATTTCTTTTTTATTCATTATTTCAAAAATTTTAAAAAAATATACCATGATTTTTTATTTCATCAAAATAAAATTCCTTCTGGCCCCACTGATTTCATATCCAACCCATATTTATATACACAATTATGAATGAAAAATTTATCGAACCATTTACCTTTTACAGGGAATTTATTTATCATTAAACATGTTATTAATGTCTTGCTGAATTAGTATTTATATTAATATTGTTATATTATAACCAACTACATCATTACATATTTATTAAGAAAACTGTGTATTTGTAATTCCACCAATATTAATAACATATAAGCCCTCATCTTCTATCTTACACATTGTTTCATAAGGAATTAGTCAATTATTTTCTTTAATAGATGTATCATGTCTTCAAATTTACCATTATCATTTACATAAATCATCACCCCACAATATTTATATTTTTCTCTCTGTAAATCATGCATCGATTTTATAAATATCCAGATAGGATTTTGATTGAATTCATTTATTTTCCCCCTATACCCTATAATTTTTATCACTATATTACAATATCTAATATACTATTACTCACTCATCCATTATATTTTATCATTATATATTTCAATTTATATTTCATAAACCAATTTTACAAAAATAATTTATGACATATTATGTATATTCATCTTTACAGACCAATTCCTTGAAAGGGAAACTAGTAATTATAACAACGTGAGACATTAGAAATTTATTGAAAAAAATTATAATATATGATTCTAAAATTACAAATTTTCATTGACATATTAAAAATATTAAAAAATTATTTGGATGAAAATGATATTTATATTAAGTGAATAATACCCATAATATCAATTTAAATTAACATGAGACAATTTAAATCCAATTTTATTAGAAGAATAAATCACACACGATTTTAATTTTTAAATTAAATTTTCCACTTTTCTGATTATAATGACCATTTTATTTTCATCCTTGTTTAATTTATTTTTTAGATATTATTTTCTCTCCCTATAAACCATGAACAGCCATAAAAAATTGTGATTTATCAAATAAGATGGGCTTGTTTATATGAATTGAATGAATCATGGTAGGTATATTCTGGAATTTTAATACATAATATTGAAGATAAGTAATAAATACACCTCCCTAGTAAGAAATTCATTCTAGTGAATGTGAATAGAATCATAACACCATTGAATACATAAGAAACCCCCTCAATAATAAAACATGAAACAAATTAAAAAAATATCAATCACAATCCCCAAAAATGGGGCATCAATTTTGGTTCAACAATCTAGAAAAAAATTATATTTACAACGAAGGTGGAAATTCATAAGTATACCTAAACAGAATATAACAAACGAAATCCCAATTAATCGAGAGGTTTTGGACCCTCAATAGAGGGAAAACTCAACAATGAGGTAATATGAAACCAGATAAGGGATATAAATAAGGTAACTTGTTTAAATAGGTTAGATAGGTCAACGTCTCTAAAAAAAAAACATTCTCTATGTAGAGTGGGACTCAAAATGACTTTTATCACCTCAGTCAAATGATTCAAAAATTTAAAACTTATTAAAATACAAACACACTTATTTATGTAGAGTTAATTTCTCTCACATAAATGAGTTTGAATTCCATTATGGGATCCTCTATGTATTAGTGAAATTTTGTTAGTTATAACAAAGAAATATATTATTATATAAAATTCTTTTAAATAAAAAATTTGTATATTGATTGTAACATATATGACACTAAAAATAAATATCCATATAAAACTATATTACCATAAAAATTAATTTATGGAATTAGTGGGTGAAAATAATGTAAATTAAATATTGAAATATATTTATAAATAAGAATTAAATTCATTATGAATACCAAATAATTAACAAACATTAAATCAATATTGATAAATAATTAATAGGATTGATTTTTTTCATTAATGTGGAACCTTTCATAAAAATTGTTTCTATGTGATTTATTTTTTAAAATATAATATATTATTAATCAAAAAGATTTTAGTTATTAAAAATATATTTACACTAACTATTAATTTATAGGTAATAAAATCAACAAAATTTTATTTTTTAAAAAGGTAAGATTCATATGAAAATATTTTAGATAATATTTCTATTTCTATATTGAAAAAGAAAATTCATATAATTCAGAATTTTAGTTTGAAAAAATATAAACCGTATTTTAATTTATAAATAAAATATTATATAATGATAATTTTTTAGATCTCTTTTGGAATAGTTTAGTTTTTTGTGAATAATGGGGACATAGTTTTACCAATCCTATAAATTTATACTTAAATAACCATGAAAAATAATATTATAATCAATTTAACTATTCGGTGATTTTTTAATGAGTAAAGAATTATATTTTTCAAATAACATTATTAATTTATAAAACCGGTGTTAATAATCTTTGGAATAGGATTATTATTTTCTTAGAAAAACAATTTTTTTTTAATTTTTATAATATTTAAATATTTTTTGGAAAAAAAAAATTCTTCATTAAAAGAAAATTAAAATTTAATTGTTTTATAATTTACCAATTTATCTCCTAGAAATAAATAACAATGAATATTTTACCTTATAAACAAGTAGTATTCTTATGTGGACATTTTCTAAAAATGTATTTTTACATATTTCGTACACAATGGTTAAATTGAATTTTCTTACATGTATAAATTTTATATGATAAAAAGTATTTCATATTTTGAATTGATATTTATAAATTATTTAATAATTGATATTTTATGGCCAGGAATAAATGATAAATAAGTTTTCAAAAAAATAACCCTTATTAAATAAAAAATTAAAAAATGAAAAATTTAAAGAATAAAATACATAAAATAATGTTCAAATTTTTTTTTGAAATTTAATGGGAGATTAAGTATCACCCCTAACACATTTTAAATTCCATAATTTTACATTTTATTCATTTTTAATATTACATAGGTTCTTTATTTATATAATGGTAATATATTTATAAAAAATAACTATAGTAACATAAAAGGTGTCATGTCACCCCCTTTAAGACTACACTAAAAAATATTGGTTTCTTCAATAAACACTTAAATTTTTTATACCCCAATAATTATCTCTATTTTTTATGAGGCCTGAGAATCTTGATGTAGTCTTTAAACCTTTATTTATAATGATAATTCTATGGGAAATCCATAATCCTTAATCAGAGTAGTTTTAATTCCTCACATCATTTCATTTCATTCAAATTTTACATAATATTATTTCATAACAAACATATAATAAATTTATTTTATTATTTTTAAATAAATTAAGTGTTCTATTTTAATAATAATTATCCACATTTCCCAATTTTTATTATAAAAAATAAAACCACCATTCATGTGTTTTGTATAGTACCACCTCCGTAATGTGTAGACATTCAATTTACCCAATTACCTCCATTCAGTAATTATAAAAGTGATAATGAGGAATGAAAATGAAATATGTAATATTATTATTATTATGAATATAAAATTATATTATACCTTATTTCCCTTTAGATCTTCATGAAATCAAAATATAAAAAGTAGGTTGTGGATACTACAACCTCCATATAGTAATATAGCTCAATTTATAAAATCGTTTATTTTTATTTTTTAAACCCTCTTTAAATCATATTAGAAACTTTAAATATAACAATATATAATCTTAATGAATATAGAAAAATTATTTTATTCCAAAAATAAACCACTTTTCTTTTTATAATAATCTATAAAAAATTATATGTTTTTGTTTTGGTGGGTCTATCCATTTACTGAATCAATGCTATAAAATAATATAATAGATTACTATGAGAATTTTTTTTATATTTATGATATATGAATAAAAATAATAATTTGGATTTTGTTTCATTATTTTATCAATAATATTATTCTCAGTGGTTAGAATTGAACCATTCATTGGTTAAAAATAATGGAGACTTATTTTTCTCCAATTTCCTATATAAGTCCAATAATATAAAATTAAAAAATGAATTATAAAATTATAAATATTTAATATTAAGTGTGATAACTTTAATTAAATAAGATTTATTTAAATAAACATCTCATGGTCTACATTTGGTAAATTTTTAATTTGAAATAATGTTACATTTTAAGGGTTTTTGATAACATTGTACATGTTTTCAAGCTATTATACAGCCTCATCCTGAACATATTATTTATAATATTGGAATCATACAAGATGATATTATATCTTGAACCATATATACCTCTATGAAGGAAAAATAATTTCTTTACTCAACGATCAAACCTTCATGAATTTCATTGTCAAAACAATATCATTATGTTTTTAATGGTATTGATCACTTTCTAAAATATTAGTTTTCCTGAGTAATTGTTTATAGAATTTGTATATTTTCTCACCAAATACTTAATTGTTAGATATTTCATCCATATATAATTATAATATCTTCATGATTCATCCTATAGTTCAAATATTTAGATATTTGGTTTTGAATATTCGGATGATATCTCAATTGAGCCCCCATATTTTTTGGTTTCACTTGAGGATGGGTATTACATTACCTATGATATTTTTATTTAACATCATTCTATATGGCTCCATTATTTTAGTATTACCATTAATCCTAGTGTATTAATAAAAAATCATTGTGAGTAATCATATAATCATGAAAAATTATTCAATTGATATTTAAATCTTCACACCTTCTTTTCAATCTATGGAGACATAAGTGAAACATAGGTCATTCATGATCATCATCAATTTCAAGATTGGATACATACTCATCTTACTTCCTGAAATATAAAATACATCACCCATCATGATCTTCTCACATAATAAACATATTAGAGACACCATGCGTAAATACTATCTTTATACATAAGGAATAGAATCTTAAGAAATGGTAATCTCAAATACAAAGTGTTTTTAAAAAGTGATAGAGAAATCAATGATTCTATGTTTTTATAAGATACGTATTTGGGTATGTATTCATGATAACAACATAAAATATTCATTCCAAATAATCCAATAATAGTTAAAAAAGAAACAGGGTATAACATTATTCAATAACAATTAATAATATATAAGAGAAATAATCATTTAAAATTAGTCACATGTAATGAGAATAAATTATATGAATATGACATATGGTTTTGTCATATACATAAGCATTGAAAATAATTTTACTAGTAATGGTTCACACTAAATACAATCATTTTGAAATAAATTACACTATTAAAATTACATCTAGTAATTTACAATAGTCTCCTTTATTTATATTCATTTGATTTCAGTCCATAATCTGTTTGGAATTTATTACCTTTATAGTCTAATAAGCTATTATAAACTCTATTTTCATTTCCAATTTCATTGGATGGATATATATTTCCAACAACACCTGTGAGATATTTAAATCCACTCATAATTGTTTTACAAGATAAAAAAATGTAAGATACCATTATATCATAACTATGGGAAAGAAAATAGGTTTTAGGGAAATATTATTATCCATTTATATCATAACTCATAGAAACAAATTAGGATTCAGAAAGGTTTTATCATATCAAATTAATAAATTGAATGAAATAGGGTTACATAATTATCATTAAATAATAATCATTATTACATGAATAGAAATAAATTGTATGAAATTAAATTATCATATCCCCATTGATTCATAAAATCGTTAAATTCAATTGAAATAGATGAAAAATAACATTAATTTTTATTTGATGACTTCATTGTAATCATGAGAAAATATCCATTTCATTTGATTAAATTTTAACGGAAAATAACCATAATATTGGAAAAAAAATTACTGAACATTACAAAGGAATCCATAATTTGATGATTTAAATCAATGAATGATCACGATGGTGGGAGATTTCATATATTCTATATTGTACAGAAAAAAATATCCATATCTTTTTAAAATTTAAAAATGTTTTATTGAAGAAGAAAATACATAAAAATATTCATTATTAATCCTATTTATAAAATGGTGAAGTAATATTTAATTTTATTTATTTAAAATTTCATGTATAGATAATAAAAATTTTAAATCAATTTTTGTGGTGTATGGATATAGAATGAAAATTTCATTGACTAAAAATGAAAAAATGTTTGGTTATCTTTAAAAAAAATTCATGATCACATTTAGTAAAAAAGAGATAGAGTGGGTACGAATACATTAAAATTATATGAATGACTTGATTAAAATAATATATATGGTGTTTAATGGATATGTTCCATATAACTTTGATCAATAAATATTTGGTATATAAAATCCAAAAAAATGATATTATATCACAAACCCCAAACATCAAGTCCAACCTTAATTCATAAACATTTAAATATCAATTATTATAAATGTAATTTTATTATTCAAATTTTATAGAAACACATTAACACAGAAAATAAAATTTATCATCCAATTATAATATCAAATTAAAATCTTATTACATTTATTTCATTAAATTGATGATTTGGTTTAAAATAGGTTTGTTATCCATCCATATTTCATTTTGATGGATATGATACATGAATCTTGTTTAATTTTTTCATCATATTTAAAATATTAATCATTAATTAAATATCAGATTTATTCCTGTTGAGGAATTTTATAATTATTCAAAAAAAGTGGCCATGAAAATAGATTCACATCACTTCATAGAGTTAGAGGTTCAAATATATGCACAAGTGCTATTTTCGTTTTCTAACGAATAGAAAAATATAAGGTAGATAAAATATTATAATTGGATAACAATAAAATTTTTATAGATATGTTATATCAAATATAGATACAACATAATATCTGACAATTAATGATGGTGATGGAAAATGTATCATATTTCTACATTGAGGGAGTAGTCCACATGTATGCATGAGTGATACGTTCATTTCCAACTTAATGTATGTTATATTTAAAATGGTTAATTAATGAATATAATAAAAATTAATTATTTTGAGGATATTGAATTAATTATTTTGGAATGGATTATATATATTAACATAATGTGTAATAATAAATATAAACGAAATTAATCATTTAATAGAATTATATCATTGTTGGGAAACCACTTTTGTTATACATTATGCCTTTAATTGATCGCATTATTACAAAAATAGAACCTATAGGTCATGTTTAGGGATTTTGAAAATCTATTATGGTCATTACATTCCAACCAATAAGGATCATGAAGTGTGAGTAAGAGAGGATATGTGGTGTCCTTTTAAATGGGAGATTGTGGGAAGACATAGAATTTTTAAAAGTCTAAAATAAAATAATGTTTAATTCTAGATAGGTGTCTATAAAATTGAAAATAATAGAATATAACAAGTTTGTGTCCAAAATTATAACAACATATCAAACTAAATTATTAATTTTATTATAATTTAAATCATATCACCTCTGTTAAGCCCATGGTGAAAACTTTTTAATCAAAATCAAAACAATAACATTTCACTGCTTTTATTATTAATTATAACAACTAATTAGGTTGAATATATTAAATTATAATTTTAATAATTATTAAAAATATGAAATACATTTTAAAAGACCCATTTTCTATATGTTTCTTATTTTTATTTAATTATAATCATGAAAAACACAAATAAATATATATTTAGATAAAAATTACATTTAACCATAAAATTGATATTATTATTATTTCATTCATACACAAAAAGATTAGTTCAATGAGAATTTAGTTCATATATAATATATATATTTAGTAAAAATAATTTATTTATAGAGAATTATGTAATTTTTAAAGACAAAATAGCATTGTTTGGATTAAATGTTTTTTTTTGAAAAAAAGTGATTTTCTATCAAAAAATATTTTATTTTCATTTAAAACCTATTGACAACAAAGGAGTTAATTTGATAAATAAGTGTTAAATAATATTTCAATTTTTTATTCGAAATTTCCATTTTAATAGATATATAATAACATTAAAACTAGTTTATTTAAAAACAATGTTGCATTAAAAGAAATATTTCAGTGAAATAAAATATTTTTAAATAGAAATATATAATAAAATATTAGGGTGCTATATAATAAATCATTTATGTTTCCTTAAAAATTATATCTTATATTTAATCATGAAAAATTAGTACTTTTATATTTCATATTTCATAGAAAATGACACATGCATGAAATTTTGTTTTTGGTGAATAGACTATGAAAACCATCGCAATTTTTTTGGATGACTATCCATGATCAATTATAGTTTAAATGAAAATAATAATCCTTTTAACGTCATTAAAATATATTTTTCTCATTTAAATATTACTCACCTTTGTAGTCCGTATTCTTTCATACATTTCATTGATCCTTATCATGATTTTAACAATATTGTAACTCAATATTGAGGAAATATGAACAATTATTAGAATCTGAAAATCCAAAAAATAATAATTTGATAGTAGATTTTGAATCATTATGATATAGCCTTTCCATATTATTTTGTGGAAGATTTTGAAATCCACTTCTTTATCATGGGTTTTATCATTATTTTTATTTATTCATGGTTTCTATTCCTCGAGGAGAACACATATGAATTTTCTTATTAATATTTTCATTATGTAACAGGTGGCCCTGGAATTGTATATCCCTCAAATGAATTGGATAATTTTTTGATCTCATGAGAAACATATTAAGAATCTTGAGAGGTTATCCTAAGAATACTATGTTATGTGATGGGAGGAACCAGAATTATTTATTCCACCAATGTGTTGGGTAAATCATTACATCTCATGAGATAAAATTAATTTGAAAGGTGGGTGAATGTAATCTTCTATGGGACACATCCCACAATGAAATTCATAGTATTCAACATTGACATAATAAAATGATGTATTGTTTAATGTTGGTTCCAAACATTTATGATCCCATAATTTCATGATATAAATTCCATATTATTTGTTTCCATGACTAGCTCACACTTTAATACCATGGTACATGTTTTTTCGTTTAATAATACAAGTTCAACTATTATGTGTTATGGAAAATTATTATTATTAATTTTATAATTTTTTTAATAATCTTCATCCATTTTTTAGTTTTCCCATATTATTATGATTTGTCCCTTTACGATTTGTAGAAGATTTATCCCTTAACGAACATGTGGTTTCACCAATTTCTTATGATTAATTAATTGTGGTTCTAATGATGAGTATATAAGATATGTGATACATTTAAGGTAGTCTTTTGGGATTTAATTAGTGATAATTGTCCAATATTTTGTAAATTTATTACTGATGAAACTTTAACTCAATGACACTAAAACCAAAGTATCAGTATAAATCGTCATGTTTTTTGTGAGACATACTGTTCAACATATTGTAATGATATAATTCATCCATATAATTATATTTTTTTTATTATACATGCTATAAATGGTCGGAATATTTATTTTTTAGGATTTATGTAGTTTTATTGGGTTTAGGATTACTTAACATTAGTAAAATCCTAGTCATAAATCAATGGAATTGGTCTTTGTAAGAGAAGTCATCTAGAAATTGTGGTGATATTTATATTATATAGTTTTTAAGAAATAATATCCATGTATTAATTCTACAAGATGAAGCAAGATTAAGTACAGATATAGATGGGGTAGTAAATTTAAATTGGGACAGCAGGGTATTCCCTTAATTATCACCTAGTGCATGAAAAATATCCATAGCTACAAACATGGTATGAAACTCATGGGGAATATTCATTGGTTAGAAACCTTCTCATTATAATGCATTATAAATGATTTATTGTCTGTAGGGGTTTGGTAATGGTGTAAAACAATGGTAATTAGTGAGTATTAACCCCTTAATAAGTATTGTGGTGAGGATCTCATGTGACATTTAATTATGTAATACACCAAAAACCATAGAACAGTAATAAAATTAAATTATTCAAGATCAATATTATAAATGATCTACTAGAAGGGAAATATATTTTTAACTAGATTGGGAATTCCATTACATATAATAAAATTTATTCATATTTTACCAAGTCAACATCACTTTGGAATTTATTAAATAAATATTATCATTATATTTCTTTAGATTTTTCGAAATTAATATATTATCAGTTGATTATTAAAAATAGAAATTTTGTTAAAAGCTACCACTTTATAGTATAATTATGATTTAAATATTTCAAAAATACTAATTTACAGAAAAATTTATCTTTTATTAATAAATATAAATATTTTAATGATTCATTGTCAAATTTATTACTCACTTATTTAACATGATTGAAACTCAAATATCATTCTTTACTCAAACTCTTTTTAGGGACATGTATTATATAATTTGGTATTATCACTTCTGTAAATTAAGTATAGATTTTTTTTTAATTTTAATTCAATATTTAAATATTATATACCATGTTAAATATTATTGTAATGAATAAATATATTATTACTATGACTATTTTTCATTACATTAATCATTCCATAATAGTTTTTCTTAAATTATTTTATTAATATGAATTAATTTTTATATTAAAATTAAAAGTAATAAAAAATAAATTCATACTATGATATTATAAAAAAATATTTAATTATTTCACACCCATAATTTGATTTAGATCTAGCAGGTCCTACTTCAGAGGATTCTACTCCTTTGAATCCACTTCTGAATGAATGAAACCCCGATCCATCTGATCAGTGTAATAAAATCCTTGACCACTCAAAGTTATCTAATAAAGATCATAATCCCCCCTCTGATAACCAAGACTCTCCCTCGGAAATAACTACCCCAGATGCACAACCCTCATCTGGAAAAGAGGACACTAATAAGAAGGTTGAATAGTATTATAGGGCTTCCCTACTATCCTCCCCGAGCAGCAAGGATGGGATGTAGGCATACAGGGAGATCCTCCTAGAACAACCTGGGAGGATGAGAATTTTTCCTCCATCTCCATGTTGTCTTGCTTCCCGGGATATGAAAATATCTTCTTTGCAGGATTCCAATGGGCACCTAATAGTTTCTCCTTCAAACAAGCATACTGTCTCGGACACTAACACCAAAGGTGATAAAGTTATAATTTTTTTGGGTAGTGCAGGTGCTTCTAACCTCCCTCTGTCCCCTCAATCATTGAAGGTTAAACATAGTAGTACTCCAATGGAGACTTCTTCTAGAATCTCAACAAGGTCAATCGCCTTGGGATCCAAAAAATAAATGGGACAACCCCTCCCAAAAAGGTACAAGTGAATATGCTATTCTAGAATTGTTATGGGATTGCCAACCCTTACACAATTAATGTTTTAAAATGGATTATTATTACTCACATCCCTAAACCTTTTTCTATTGCTGAAGCGAATGTGTATTATTCCTCTAGATTAAACCATCTGTCCCCCTTTGGTTACTGTTTCCTAGTGACTTGAAGTAATGGTATATCTAGAGAATCATTATGGTTATTTTCTCACTCTTCTATGTAGAATGTTATTCTATAAAATAGCTCGAATCAAGCTATTACCTATGATTATATTTTTGAGCATTCTCATATTTATACTACTTTTGTTTATTCTTGTAATAGATATCAATATAAAAGATCTCTTTGGAATGTGCTAACCCAACGTAATAATACTATCTATAATCCTTAGTTTATAGTTGGGGACTTTAATTCTCTTTTAGCTCCTACTGAGAAAATAGGCCCTCCACATGCCTCCTTCTCCAATAGGGATTTTAAAACAGGCATTAAACTAACGAACTTTACAAAGGATAATCTAATGGGTGCTAAATTCTTTTAGTATAGAAAACAATATATTAGGATGGTGGCTATTAAACATGATAGGGATTTCACTATTGACCATGCCCATGATAAATTGTTCAACATTTCTAGTATCACTCTTACAATTATTACTTCTGATCATCATCCCATCTTAGTTAGATTTTCTCATATCACTATAAAACCTAAGACCCCATTCAGATATAACAATTCCTGGTCCTCTAACCTAGACTATATGAATATTATCAAAAACTATTCGGAAAATATGCATATTCATAATGATGTGTTTGCTTGACCAGTGAAATTAAAAATTATTTAGAAGGTTTTAAAAAAACTGGTGAAAATCTAAAAAATTGAAATAGTCAATAATATCACCCTTCTAGAAAAAGAAGTTACTGAAATTCAAATGGATACCACCTCCTCTAACTTTTCCCATGACTCCCAACAATTGCAGCAACATTTCCTCTAAACTAATCACTCTTCTCTACATTAAGTATAACCTTAATAAATCGTTAAATACAAATGGCTTAATGTTGCTGATAGGAATAATAATTTCTAAAATTCCCTCCATTGAGTTAGAAAATCCTATAGGCCTATATCCTTTCATACAAAGGGGGAAATATTCTTGAAACTGAGGAAATCATTTCCAATCATGTGATATCTTACATTCATAATATCTTCAATGGAACTATGATTGATAAAGCTCTTATTCCTGATGTTATGCCCACGCTGGTTACAGATTAAGAGAATTCTGTTCTTAATAGTATTCTCTTTGACCAAAAAATTAAAAACGTGGTATTTAGACGAAAATCATATTGATCTCTTGGGCCTAATGGTTTTAATATTGTGTTTTATCAAAAACATTGGGATGTGATTCAGGATGATGTTTGTTGCATGGGGAAAAGTTTCTTTTCCAGAGGCATTCCTCCTCATGGTTTAAATTCTCAATTCCTATTCCTTATCCCTAAAACTGCTAATGTGGATGAATTACACCTCTTTAGGCCCATTTCTCTCATAAATTCTCTCTTCAAGATTATCACCAAATTAATTTCCAAAATCATTTTTGCTGTTAACAATATAATTGTCTCCTATAATAAATTTTTTTTATAAAAGGAAGATTTATTCAAGATTATATTTGTCTTGCCTCTGAATCCACCAATCTCTTAAACAAAAAAAATTGAGGATGGAATGTTTCCATTAACCTTGACATTTAAAAGTCTTTTGATTCCATCGATTAGAATTTCATATATAAAGCCCTTATGCAGTTTGGCTTCAATGATTAATTTATAAACAGAATAAAACTTTTTTTAATTTGGCCCATATTTCTATCCCCATTAATGGCTCCCCTAAAGGTTATTTTAATTGTTCCTAGGGAGTTAGACAATGTGACCATCTCTATTCTATTATTTTCACAATTTCTGAAGACTACATAAGTAGTCTGCTTACCAAATCTATAGAAAAAGGTAACTTCAAACCTATCTCTACCTCAAGAAACTTGAATGCCACCTTGCACCTTCTTTATGCCGATGATATTATTCTTTTAATTCATGGTGCAAAAAGAAAATTTAATAATCATAATGAAATTCTTCTTTACTAACAAGAAGTGTCTCTTCAACACATCAACAGGAAAAAATCTTACATTTACTTTGGTGTAAAATTTCCCTCCTGTCAGAAACTCGACATCACCAATACCTTAGGTGTTAAGGAGGGCTTATTACCCTTCACTTATCTTGTTGTTCCCATATTTTGGGGTAGACCCAAAGCGGCATACGTCTCCCCCATCATTGATCAAACTCTTTAACACATATCTTCTTGGAAGGGTAAGAACCTCTCGATGGCTGGGAGAATATGCCTTGTTAAATCCACTATTGTGTCCAAATTGTTTTACTATTTGATGATTTACAAATGGTCGAGGAGTCTCCTATAGTGCATTAATGTTACTATTAATAAATTTTTTGGAATGTGAAAACTCTAGTGAAAAAAATATTTACTATCCCCTAGGCCACTTACTGTAAACCGATTGCTAAAGTGGGTATTGGTATTACAAACCATTACAATTTTAATGATGATTTCAAGCTAAGCTCACGTGGAACCTCATACATAATAACTCTCCATCCACAGATTTTCTTAGGGATTGATTCCTTAACAAACATAGAAATAATCATTCTCCCTTCCTCGCATCCTTTATATTTCCCTCTATTAAAACCTTCACTTCCATTATGACAAAATCAAAATAGATGTCTAGAAAAGATTCAAATTTATATTTTTGGTTGGATAACGGGGCTGGCGCTCCATTAATTTCATAAATTCCCAATAACCATCTTCCAATTCACACCAATGAAACCATAAAGAACGTCATGCACTTGCAAAACCCTTGTTTACCTAAGGATATCAAACACATTGTTGACAGTTATCCCTTCACTAATATAGATGACTTTATTATTTGGGAAATTATCACAATGGTGTGCATGACTATAAAAATTACTATAATAACTTGTTCAAGAATAATGAAAACAACTTATCCTCATTAAAAAAAATCAATAAATCCTGGTAAAAACCGTTGAGTTTCAATCTTGTTTGGCGTAACACCGTTGGTAGAATCCCAACCGATACCTGCTTACAAGCTTTTGGGATTAATCTTTGATCTAAATGTTGTATGTGTAACCAACATCGAGATGATATTAATCACCTCTTTATTTCTTGTGATACAAAAAATTCTCTTTGGAGTTATATTTATGAAATTTTTGAGTGCAGATAGTTATTTTTTAGTTCGATAACATCACAGCTACAGCGGTGTATGGACCTACCTGACTCCCAACAAAATAAGAATTTTTTTATCGCAACTGTAGCAGAGCTTCTTCATGTGATCTAGTATTGTATAAATTATCTACGATTTCATAACAACTCATTCAATCTTAATTTAGGTAAAATTATAATTCTCATTGTGATACGGGAGGTAGCTTCGATTCAAAAGGATCTTTGCAACAACTCGGTTCACGACCTTGGGACTCTTAGGCGTACTGGGGTTGATGGGAATTTCCATCACCGTAGATCAACTTTTGATGTTTTTTGGAAGCCCCCTCCCCTAGGCTAGATTAAAATCAATGTGGATGGTGCATCTAAAGGCAACCCATGCCTAGTGTGTTGTGGAGCCATCTTTAGAAATCACTTTAACCAGATGCTTGGATTATTCTATTGATCTTGTAGTTTTTCTTCCTCTATGGATGCCGAGATGATGAGTATTATCCCTGATATCTCATTCACCAAGATACACAATTGGAATAATAAATGGATTGAGAGTAAATCCAATTTTATTATCCAGGGCATCTGGGATGGTACCATTCATCTTCCTTGGACACTCACTGTGCGATGGATGGACTTCCTGGACTCTCTTTCAGATATCAATTTCATCGCCAAACATATATATCGTGAAGAAAACAGGATTGCTGATTGGCTTGCTAATATGGGTTTTACTCATGATATTCTTTAGAGGGATGATACACATCCTGAGTAACACCCACATTATGTTAGGGATGTAAAAAACATTATATATTTCAGACTTGTGTAACAGTCTATTTTTTCCAAAAAAAAATTGTGTTTTGGTCATTGACCAGAACACTACCTTTTAAAAAAACCGAAAAAAATTTTCTTAATAAAAAATATTTTAATTTATTACTTGTTTTTTTCATATTTTTATACATTATTATATTAAATATCGAATAAATGTTTTCTCAAACCATCATAACTATGTAATATGAGTTACAATGTATTTTTAATAGATATAAATTACAGTGTAATAAAACCAGTTGCTGATGTAAAATATAAAATTGATATATCTTATAAACCTACATAAAAAGGATTAGAAATAATTAAAAATGAGTGGAATTTATTTTTAGTATTTATAAAACTAATATAATCCTATTCATAATTTACTAAAAAAATTAGTCATTGACCATGGAATAGTGTAATTATATCATTGGAGTGATAAGGGTATTCTCAAAAGCACACATTTATTCACATACAAAAGGAGATCACTTCAGCTCATCCATGGTTACAGATAAAATTATATTTCCCATTGAACCACATCCAAAAAATATCTCCCCTATAATAATATTAATCATCCATAAGTCTTTTGTCACATGAATTAATCATAACACCTTCACTTCTCCTGAATTATTTTTGTGAAGACTAAGTCTCCTACATAACTATTATGTTCTTCACAACAATTCCACCAAGGTCATTATATTAAAAAATATATTATAAATACACCAATATAATTAAATATGTATAATTATTATAATTTTATGTTATTGTATTAATTTAATAAGATTTATCTTTTTCTCACATTCCTCTTAGAAAAATTAATGTGTTGTTTGTGAGTTGTATAGACTAATGCCACAAAGAATTGACACCTATAGTATTTCATTATCACCATTAAAGGATAATAAAAATGGTTTAATGGATTAATAAATATGATATCTATATAATAAGAATTATTTTTAAATTTAAAATTAATATTTATTAAATTTCCAATTTAGTTGATGATAAATGGATGCATTAATCATTTGTATATGTGATGTTACAATTCCATAAGAAATGAGTTTCATATTTCTTTACCACTAATCATTGTTTACCTTAAAAATATATTTAATAAAATTAAATTATTTCCATACAAATATTACTATTTTTTATATTAATAAAATTTTCTACTATGGTTTCTACCATTTTCAACAAGAATAAGGTGTTACAAATTTTTTTTTACAAAACAACGTAAAGTAGCCGACGTAGGAATAAAAAATATTTTATAAATAATTAACATATGATATTTTACAGACCATGAAATAAAAAATATATTTTAATAATGTTCTTCTATAATTATATTTTAATCTCTATTTTGTTATTTATGAAGGTAATTGTGTGCACATAATGAATTAGGAACCCGTGGTAAGGGATTTTCAGTACCAACGTTTTCACATGTTAGTTATATTTTCTCTTTCTTATTCCACATTTTAGTTAATATTATTCACATTTACTACTTATATTTCTCATATGTGTACATTATATGTATACCTATATAATTATCCAATTTGTTGTTTTTGGTATATACATGTTTATATTACACTTAAAAATTCCCACATATAAGTATATATGATTTAATAGATCCATCATATTTATTCCCTCGTGTCAAGAATATCTACCATAAAAATGTTTTTAAACAGTCAATTTCTTCTTAAAACCCTCAATATTTTATTGTGAAAAATCATGGATCAATTATGGTTTTATAGGAAACAATGTAGTCTCTTTTTATTTAAAATGAACATTTACCCATTTCATAAATCTTCACCGTAGTGGTACTAATGTATCCTTTCCCATCCAAGATTAATCTCATGATAAATAAATATTCCCTTTCAAAGATAATAAATTATCTTTCATTTTCTGTTATAAAATAAAAAATTATTTATTTACTTATTCTCTCATGAATATTTTTATTTTACCATTATATTGTCACTTAAATCAAAATTAGGAATCACATTTCCTTCTTGTGGGGTTAATCATTTCTTTCATTTATTTATGGATTACATTATATGTGTGGAAGTAATATGTATTTATTTCATTTATATTATTGGTTTGAATGGAAAATATATTCCTTTAATGTGTTGGGTAAATCATTATGTCTCAGGAGATGTTGTTTACGATGTTTGCAAGTGAACCTAATCCAATATGTGTCCATGTTCACTATATGATGAGTGTTTTGGGACTGACAAATGAAATAAGTGTATGGTTTCATGTGTTAGGGTTTTTTTATTTTTGGATATTTTTATTTCATTTACATATGAAATGTTTCTATTATTAAGATCATCATATTTATGATATGTTTATATGATTACTGATTCTTATGTTATTATTTATTGAACAAGTTATTCCCATGCAAGGAATTCTAGGACACTATTTTTTCTTTATGTATTTACCCAATGATATCATATGAATTTTTATAATAGCTATGGATTTATGAGAAATATGTCAAGTTTTAATTAAAAATTATATTTTTAAATTTGTAGTGAAGTTGTGTCTTTCTAATTTTCAATATACAATGGACCTCTCAATCCCCGATGTGTCTTTTTGGGGATGTATATGATGAAATATAAAATAATATGTATTTATAGATTTTTCACAATATTGATTTCATTAGTTGCAATTCTAGGTATTTTGAGATTATGATAATAGAACCATAATGATAACCATTGGGATTAGTCTATGGGATATTCATATATGAATATATATATATATATATAATCTATTAAATAATTCTCAATTTGATATTTTGGGTATTTCCATGACATACATCCCTTTTTGGATAATGGTATGTGTATGTAGTTGTGTAATCGATGAACCATTGAGCATTCACCATAAGAATGATTTTTTTAACATTGAAAAGATCATAAAAATGATTGATGAGGAGTGGACCTTGGAATACACACCTACCTATACAATAATGAGGGGTATTTATTATTTTATTCACCTTATCTTTACAAACCATTTTAAATGAGCTGAAAATATATTTTAATATAGAAAATTAATCACATATAGAATGTATTGGAAAATTTATCCATGGAAACTGATGATGGAAATATATATATAAGCCTATTATGTTCGAAGATCATGTATAATTACCATATTCAATAATTATGTATTTCCTATTATAAATTTAATAATCATCATTTTCACATCCATAACTATTATTTACTATATAAAATGACATTACATATGAGGAATCATAATAATTACAGATGAAATGGGAAATTATTTACAAACCTATTGAAATTGTTAATATTATTGAAGTATTAGTAGATAACTAGATGAACACAGTTTAAAAACCAAATCCTATTAACAATAATTACATCAATCACATTGAATTCCTAAGAACTGAGAATGTTTTCTTTTTTACATATTTTATTCGAAACAATCAACATTTACTATATATTATGATCCAATAATCATTTATAAATGGATTACCACAATTTAAAATATTTTTTTATCCATTTGTTTTATGAATATGAGAATTTTATATATTTTTATTACCACTGTCAGGGAGAAGATGATCAGTAGTAGAAATCGATCAAGATTACCAATCCCTTAGAAGACATATCTTCAATGGATATGGGTGAATTTAATATATTATTCATCAAAAAATATTTCCCTCAAACTATCTATCATAAAATATATCTGGATTTCATTGAACTCAAGAAAAAATGAAATGAAGATGTTATATGTTTTAAGGAGAACATTATAGGTCCTACATAATAGACCTATAGTTTTATCATTATAATTGAGATATATATATTTTAATTTATTGTCGGGATAAATATGAGTCTATAAGTTATTGAGAAATTTTGGACATAAATGACTATAAGGAAGTGTAATGGCCGGGGTTTTGGGGTGCATTATTTAGTGAAAAATCTAATGTTGAGGTGTTATGAGTGGTTTGGAAGGCTATCCCACCTTCTCAACGACTCTTAGCGGTAGCCACGGCCTACCGGTAGCTCTCAACTACCCTCACAGTATTTCCAGTAGCGCCTCCTTTTGGCGCAAATTGTGTTTTAAACCCTATTTTGACTCCTCTAAGATTTTTTAAAGCCCAGTAATGCCCATAAATGGCATCTAATTAAATTAAATGATTTTCAGGTGTGTTTCAGTTTAAACCACGGGGACCAATTAATGACGTGTGGGGTGTCTCAAACTTGTGGTCAACCCATGACCCCGCACATTACACGGTTTCGAGTCCTTTTTTTCTCCATATCTTAATGGCTTGGGGCATGCTGTATATCACCCTTTATAACCTAAGGGTTCTCTCTAGGTTTTTTTTCTCGATCACCCTGTGCTAGGAGTACCCTTCGTTCAGAAGAGCCACATCGCTATCCGTGGAGTTCCACGCCCAGGCTTACCGTAGATCGTTGATCAACAAGTAGGGAATTTCTCCTTCGTCTCTCCTTTTTGTGTATCATGTGGGGTGGGTATGCTATTGCTTCTGTGGAATTGGATTAACCAAACCTTAATAAAGATAATGAACAGACTCTAAGGAATGAAGGGGTGGGGGGCTGTGATCAATGATGTTGATTTGTTTTATGATCTTCTTTTCTAAATTATGCGGGCTTACGCCTTCTGAAAATCATTGTCGTTGGGGGCCTTTCTCAGTTCACTAATGAAACCTTTCCTCTGTTTATGTTTAATGGATTTTATTGTGGTTGTGAACCCTTACTGTGAAAAGTAAACTGGTTAATTACTTATATTCGGGTAAACAAATTGAAAGCACAAGGATCAACCCCTTTTCTATGATAACCCCAATTAATGTACAAAGGAAATCGAAATCATGGAGTGTGTTAAATATTTTAAATCTGAAAATTCCCGCATGGGCCTGCTTTGTGTTGATGGTAGTGGGTTTTTCTTTCTTTTCATTCACAAGCTGATTGCTAGGTGATGTGGGTGGGGATGGGATCCCTTGTTATTATACTCTAGGTGGTTGTGAAATTGAGGATGGGATCCTCTGTTATATCATGAATTGGGGTGGGATCCTCTGTTGTTGAGAAACCTTTTAGCTCCTGGATATTGGACATGATGATGTATCTTGTGGTTTTCTTTGGTTATTGTGGATTTACGAGAGAACCTGGTGTGAATGCTTAAATTGAAATTTGGATGGATCTTTTCCCTTGTTTTGTGCTTATGGTGTTAGTTGCCCAGTATTGCAGAAACTTATTTAAATATTATTACCGAACATGTTAACAAGGATGGGACAAATAGGTGTTCATTTGGTGTGTATATTGACTTGGACGTGGGGATATTTGTGTTCTTTAGGCTGGCTGAAGAAAAACCTAAAATGGGTGAGTTCTTGATACCTATACATATTATTCTAGAGTTGTGTTTCTTATTCGTGCCCCACCGAAGATGAGAAGATAGTTCTGAACACTCCAATTTCATGGGGGAGGGTGTTTTCCCAACACCTCTATTAGTGGCTAGTTATTAGCTGCTTTCTGATCCCTTTCCTGGATAGCCCAAGAATGATCAGGTAGGCTTTGTTGGCCTGAAGTCCAATATTATACCAAGAATCTTTGGGCAGGGTTGTGTGTTGGTTAGCCCAGGTGTGTGCGGGAAGGTGGTTTCCCATGTATCTTCGGTATGAGGCCCAGGTGTCTTCGGGCGTGGCGGTGGTTGTTCTGGCCTAGGGGTTTGCAGGCGTGGTTACTTGTGATTGTTTTGGCCCAGGTGTGTGCGGGCGGGGTTTGGCAGTGGGAATGCGGTGAGGTTGTGGCCCATGTGTGTGCGGGCGGGGTACGGCAGTTGGACTGTAGTGGGAATGGCAGGATTGCTTCGATGCGTAGGATGCCTTCAATAACCAGTGGTAAAGTGGTGCGGGGTACCCAAACATCGATGTTCTATTACTTTACATTACTTGACTTGCGTTATTTAGGGAGTGTTCCTTGGTGAGGCATGAGTGGATAGTATACCTTGTTAGGTGTTTGGTTTAATCTTTTTCTCACGGGACTTCAGTACGTTCCCCCACTTGTGACCGAGAGTCTTTGGTGTTCCCTACTGAGTATACTTTTATGCTATCCCTACATATAAAAAACTACTTTCAGGTTTCCAGGAGGACTTCTGACATCGTTCTAGACCCTACTAGCTCAGAAGCTGTGACAGATCATTGTAGTTTTTGTTGTTCTTTCTCTTTTGGTATCTTTTCCTTGTAGTCACCTTATAATTTGTGGATTTTACTTTTGTAACATAAATTGGGAACGGTTCTCGACTATACTTATACTTTCCCCTTTTGGTGTTGTTGGGATTTACCATCTTATCTCCCAATCCTATTAAAATAAAAAGGTTAATGCCTCCCATTTAGTGTGTGATTCTATACCCTTGGTGCTAGTCTCCACTCCAGGACCTATTGAAGGTGGGTTTCGGGGGTCATTATCTCTCCTTCAACTTAAAGAAGGAAGGGTATGGTAATCTGCTGACCCTTCCCTTCTTTTGGTGAAGGATGGTCGTGACAGAATGGTATCACAGGAAGGTTGGTTGAGAGATAGGATGGAGTCTCGATTTAGGCACAATGAGGATTGCATGGGATGGTAGGGAAACAATGTTGGGTGACCTTGGTCGGTTAATTAGGCCAGGGAAGACCGGCTAGGACATGGGATTTTAGGTCCCCCCCTGATTTGATGCAAGGACTCTGGACCTACTGAATGACCGAGTAATGCCACGCTGATTTCAGGGTAGAGAGACCCTATGAAAGGAACATGCATCATAATGACTTGTGTTCTCGTATTTCTTGGGTGTTTTGGGATTTAGAAATAAATATGAAGTTTAAGAAATATTACAAACAATATTATGCACTACTAGGGCTTAGACATTCCTTGTTTACCATGTAGCTATAGCACCTGGAAGATGACCTTGAGTTGTACGAGTGATTGAGGCTCAAGAGGTCGACCTAGCCGATCGACAGAGGGCTGACCAAGAGGAGGAAGATGACCAGTGTCAGAAGACTCTTCAGACCTTCCAGCGATAGACCCTCGATAAGTATGAGGGAAACACCTCTGATATGAATATGGAGGGCTGGATAGAGGAGCTAGTGATAGCCTTCCACTTGATCCGGGCTCCAAGAAAGTACTGGGTTCCTCCGGTCATCAGCCAGATGGGGGGGGGCGTCAGTGGTGGATGCTTTACCTGGGGGAGAGGAGAGAGGCCGAGGAGGCATGGGCTGATTTCGAGAAGGAGTTCCGGGCGGAATTCGTCTCTTCTACGATTGAGGAAAAGAAGAGGCCAGAGCTACTCTCCCTCCAGTAGGGGAGTATGTCAGTAGGGGAGCTGTGGATCAAGTTCAAGGATCTCCTCCGCTTTCCTCCAAACCTCTTTCTGGACGAGGAGTCTCGGGCGAGGCGTTTAGAGGAGGCGCTCTGACCATCCCTCTAGTACGCTTCTACCCCCTTCACCTTGCCAACATATTTGGAGATCCAGAAGAAGGAAGAGGTTGTGGAGAGGATGTACAGGCTGGGCGGTGTGTCATGAGAGGGGATTCAGCTAGGACCATCAAAGGGAAAGGCTGTCAGCACCAGACCACTAGCATCAGGACCCTCTTGGTTTCGGCCAACAGGGAGCAGGCCATAGCAGTTCCTGTTCCGGTCCCCTGGTCCTCACCCCTTCCCTTCGGGCCCAAGACTGAGGTTGTTCATCTTTCGTAACCATGGACATCTCTGGAATCAGTGCCCGGACCGAGTACAGTACGACGGTGGCGGGCAGGCCCAACACCCGCCTCACTAGCAACTTCCAGTTCGGCCCTTCCAGCAGCAGCAGTAGGGGCAGCGAGCTCCCACTTCACTTAGGGCAGATGTTGCAGGGGGAGGTTGACCTCAGGGCACTCTTCAGGGACCTCGACCAGGGTGTGTTCGGGGAGGCGGCCAATAGCTGAGGGGAAGAGGAGCTAAGTGTGGACAGTTGCACGCCGCGGAGGAAGTAATTCCAGCAGAACTGGAGGTTGTTCGAGGTACAATCAGTTTGTTTAGTACCCTTGCTTACGCCTTGTTCGATACAGGAGCTTCGCACTCCTTTGATGCACCCGGCCTGGCCCATGCTCTGGGCCTAGATGTCAAGAGACTTCCAGTGCCCATGGTGCTGAGTACACCAGTCGGAGGTCAGACCGACTTGATATATGTTTTCCGAGGATGCAGACTGATGATAGGGCAACATCAGTCAGTCAGGGATCTTTTACTTCTACAGATACAGTCGTACGATGTCATTCTAGGCATCGACTGGCTGTTCTATGTGTCTGCCATCATCGACAGCTTCCGAATAAGGGTTGTTTTCTCAGACATGGGCGGCCAACGTGTTACCTTCACCGGCGAGGGGGGTGGCTAGAAGGGCAGCAGACAAGAGGAACCCCTCCTCTTCTTATTATCGAGCTGTCAGTGGAGTCAGTGGATGCTGAGATGGTGGAGGTACTAGGGATTATCAGTGAGTTTATAGACATCTTCCATAAGGAGGTGATGAATCTTCCCCCTCGACGTGATATCGATTTTGGGATATACTTACAACCTGGTGCTTGTCCGATTTTGATGGCTCCCTACCGGATGGCACCATCAGATCTACGGGAGTTACGGATTCAGATTGATGATCTGATGAAGAGAGTTTATGTTCGACCAAGTGTGTCACCGTGGGGTGCCCCAATCTTGTTCTCCAAGAAGGCAGATGGTGGTCTCGGGTTGTGTATAGACTACTGGAGGCTGAATCAGGTAACGGTCAAGAATCGCTACCCTCTTCCAAGGATAGACGACCTCTCTGACCAGATGAAAGGGGAAGGGTGTTTCTTGAAGATCAACCTGCGGTCTGGGTATCACCAGTTGAGGGTAACAGAGAGTGACATCTCAGAAATGGCCTTCAGGTGCAGATATGGGCACTTCTAGTTTTCGGTTATGCCTTTCGGCGTTACGAACACCCTGGCTATGTTCATGGGGATTATGAACTTCGTCTTCTGGGAGTATCTGGATCGATGCACAGTCTTGTTCATCAACAACATCCTAATCTATTCAAGATCAGAGGAGGACCACGCGGAGCACCTGAGGATGGTTTTAGAGGTCCTCCGACAGCACCAGCTCTATGGGAAGTTGTCGAAATTCAAGTTCTAGACGCGAGAAGTGCACTTCCTTGGGCACGTAGTGTCCGAGCAAGGGGTAGCATTGGACCCATCAAAGGTTGATGCAGTGGTTTCTTGGGCAGCACCCAAGAATTTTCCAGAGGTTCGTAGTTTCCTCAGGCTGGAAGGTTACTACCGGAGGTTCGTACCCAACATATCTTGATTTGCGGAACCTTTGACAGCCTTGACAAATCAAGACCAAGTTTTCATGTGGAGTGAGCAGTGCGAGGAAGCCTTCAGGCTTCTGAAGGATAAGTTGGTTAGTGCCCCAGTACTGAGACTACTAGAATAAGGGGAAACATATGAAGTGTTTTGTGATGCTTCAGGTAAAGGTCTCGGGTGTGTGTTGATGCAGCGACAAGGGGTGATCTCTTTTGGGTCTAGGAAGATATGCCCCCAATGAGCATAATTATGCCACCCATGACCTGGAGCTTGCAGCAATCGTTTTCGCACAAAAGTTGTGGCGGAATTACCTCATTGGTGAATTCTTTATGGTCTTCACAGATCACAAAATCTTGAGGTATATCTTCTCCCTGCATGACCTAAACTTAGGGCAGAAAAGGTGGATGGAGTTCCTCCAGGATTACGACTTCGAGATTTCCTATACTTCAGGAAAAGGAAGTGTAGTGGCCGATGCTTTGAGCAGGAGGTCGCAGAGGGTTGCAGTTGGAGAGTCAGCAGAAGCTTGGAAGTCTATAGAGGAGTTGACTACCTTGCACCTGGATGCGAGGATGGATAGTGGTATAGGTTTCTTATATCAAATGACAGTATATTCTTCCCTGATGCGGCAAGTGGATGAGTCTCAGTGGGGATACCCAGAGTGCAAAGTGATGTGCAACTGAGTTGACCAGGGCAATACTCCATAAGGGTGGACAGAAGATGGTCGAAATCGAATGCTCTTCTGGGGGAAGATTTTTGTTCCAGAGGCAATGTGTGGCCAGGTTCTTAGTGAGTTCCACAACTCACCTCTAGCGGTACACCCTTTAGTTTCCAAGATATACCATGTTTTGAAGAGACATCATTGGTGGCCAGAAGTAAAGTGAGTAGTGGCAGAGTTTGTGGCCATGTTCCAAGTGTGAAAGCAGGTAAAGGTTGAACACCATGTTCCAGGAGGGTTGTTGCAACCTATAGATGTTCTCGAGTGGAAGTGGGACGACATCTCGATGGATTTTGTCACCAGACTACACAAGATGAAAGGGGACTGCGACTCCATCTGGGTAATAGTGGACCTCTTGACAAAGTCAGCTCACTTACTTGTGATTAAGGAGTCGAGTGTAGTAGACTCTGTAGCACCAAAGTATGTTGATGAGGTAGTGCGGTTTCATGGAGTCCAGAGTTCTATAGTCTCGAACAAGGATGCATGTTTTACCTCACGAGTCTCGAGGGGTTTTCAGCATGATTTTGGCACCCAGCTACACCTTAGCTCTGCTTTCCACCCCCAGACAGATGGGCAGAAAGAGCGCACCATCCATATGTTGGAGGATATGATGCGGTCATGTATTATGGGCTTTGGGGGATCATGGGTGCGGCACTTGCCTCTGGTAGAGTTCTCCTACAATAATAGCCACCACTCAACCATTGGCATGGATCCATTCGAAGCCCTATATGGAAGGTCATGTCGCTCACCAGTGTTCTGGACTGAGGTTGGGGAAGTAGGTGTTATTGGCCTGGAGGTGGTGCAGAGCACGACAGAGAAGGTTCATATTATACAATAGAGGATGACTGTGGATCAGGATAGGTAGAAGTCATATGTCGATGATAGGAGGAGACCCTTGGAGTTCAAGGTCGGGGACCACATGTTCTTGACGGTCTCCCCTCGGCCTGGGCAGCAAAGGTTCGGCAGGGGGAGTAAGCTTTCTCTCAGGTTCGTCACACCCTTCGAAGTGTTGCGATGGGTCGGTGAAGTGGATTATCAGCTAGCGCTACCGCCCCCGCTACTAAAGATACACGATGTATTCCATGTGTCCCAGCTTCATTGATATCTACACGAAAACTCCCAAGTCATCGATTGGGGAGAGTTATATATCGAAGATTATGCATCCTTCGTAGAACAACCAATCCGGATCGAGGATCGTATGGTGAAAGTGCTTCGTGGAGGAACCATCCCCTTGGTTCATGTGTTGTGTAGGCTTGGAGGGCTTGAAGAGAGCACATGGGAGTGGGAGGCCCAATTACACATTCAGTACCCAGAGTTATTTTTGACTTTATGTTTTGCTCTAATCTTTGTGGTGGTGTACCATGTCCTTTAATATATATGGAATACTTGTGCTTTATTCTCTGTTATCTGTGTGTGCGTGCATGAATGTGTATGATGGGAAAACCTAACTGCTAATCATGATGCATTAATGTGGATGCGATTAAACCTGTGCGGGAGATTCAGTGCCGCCCAAAGCGGATAATATCCTAACATGTAGGAGGGGACTCCCTAACTCATGTGTTAGACAGTGTAAATATTTGTGGCTTTTGGGCGAGTGTTTCTGGATGTATGGCGGTTCTATTACAGCTTTCAAATGGAGGGGTTTACCCCTGAGAAGTATCTTTAGAGGGTGGTTGTTTGGACCCCACTCTTCTCCTTTCTGGTTTTCCTTTGTATTCTTGAGGGCGAGAATAATTTGAGAAGTATCTGATGTAATGGACCTGGTTTTCGGGTCCATTACTTAGTGAAAAAACTGATGTTGAGGTGTTCCGAGTGGTGTGGAAGGCCATCCCACCATCTCAATGACTCTTAGCGGTAGCCGAGGGCCGCAGGTAGGCTAGGGATACCGGTGGCCCTTAGCTACCGGAAGCTCTCAGCTACCCACACGGTTTTTCTAGTAGCACCTCCTTTTTGCACAAATTTGGTTTTTAAACCCTATTTTGACCCCTCTATGCTTGTTTAAAAGCCCAGTAACGCCCATAAATGGAGGCTAATTAAATTAAATTATTTTGAGGTGTGCATCGGTTTAAATCGCGGGGACCCATTAATGACGTGTGGGGTGTCTCCACCACATGGTCAACCCACAACCCCGCGCCTTACGCAGTTTCAAGTCCTTTTTTTCTCCATATCTTAACAGCCTTGGACGTGCTGTATCTCACCCTTTATAACCTAAATGTTCTCCCAAGGATTATTTTCTCGATCACCCTGTGCTAGGAGTACCCTTCATTCAGACGATCTGCATCGCTATCCGTAGAGTTCCACACCCAGGCTTAGCGTCGATCATTGATCAACAAGTAGGGAATTTCTCCTTTTTTTGTATCATGTGGGGTGGGTATGTTGTTTCTTCTATAGAATTGGATTAACCAAACCATAATAAATATAATGAATGGACTCTAAGGAATGAAGTTGGGGCTGTGATCAATGATGTTTCTTGGTTTTATAATCTTCTTTTCTAAATTGTGTGGGTTTATGCATTCTGAAAAAAATGGTTGTTGGTTGTCTTTATCTGTGCACGAATGAACCCCTACCTCTGGTGATGTTTAATGGATTGTATTGTGGTTGTGAACCCTTATTGTGAAAATTAAATTGGTTAATTAATTATATTCGGATAAACAATTTGAAAGCAACAGGATCAACCACTTTTCTGTGATAACCGCGATTAATGTACAATGGAAATTCAATTCATGGTGTGTGTTAAATCTTTAAAATATGAAAATACCCGCATGGGACTTCTTTGTGTTGATGGTAGTGGGATATTATTTCTTTTAATTCACTGGCCGATTGATGGGTGATGTGGGTGGGGATGGGATCCCCTGTTATTATACTCTCGGTGGTTGTGAAATTGAGGATGGGATCCTCTATTATATCACAAATTGGGGTGGGATCCTTTGTTTTTGAGAAACCTTTTGGCTCTCGGATATTGGACATGGGGCTTTATCTTTGGGTTTTCTTTGGTTGTTGTGGATTTACAATAGAACAGGGTGTGAATGCTTAAATTGACATTTGGCTGTATCTTTTCCCTTGGTTTTTTCTTATGATGTTAGTTGCCCAGTAGTGCAGAAACTTATTTAAACATTATTAACTAACATGTAAACAAGGATGGGACAAATGGGTGTTGGTTTGGTATGGGTTGTGACTTGAACATGGTTTTGTTTGTGTTATTTAGACTGGCTGAAGAAAAACCTAAACTGGGTGAGTTCTTGCTACCTATACATATACTTTTAGTTTTGTGTTTCTTATTCGCGCCCCACCCAAGTTGAGCATTTAGTGCCGAAACCCCCCATTTCATGTGGGAGGGTGTTTTCCCCCAACACTTCTATTAGTTTCTGGTTATTAGCTATTTTATTCTCCCATTACCGGATAGCCCAAGTATCTTCATGCAGGCTGTGATGGCCTAAAGTCCATTATTAGCCCAAGAATATTCGGGTAGGGTTGTGTGGTGGTTAGCCCAGGTGTGCGCGGGCAGGTTGTTTCCCATGTATCTTCATGATGATGCCCAGGTGTCTTCGGGTGTGGCGGTGGTTGTTTTGGACTTGGTGTTTGTAGACGTGGTTACATGTGACAGTTGTGGCCCAGGTGTGTGCAGGCGGGGTTTGGCGGTGGGACTACGGTGAGGTTGTGGCCCAGGTGTGTGTGGGAGGGGTATGGTAGTGGGACTACAGTGAGAATGGCGGGATTGGTTTGATTCGTAGGATGTCTTCAATAACCAGTGGGAATGTGGCGTGGGGTACTCAAACATCTATGTGCTATTACTATACATTACTTGACTTTTGTTATTTGGGGAGTGTGCCTTGGTGAGTCTTGGGTGGATAGTTTACCTTGTTAGGTGTTTGGTTTACTCTTTTTCTCACGAGACTTTAGTACTTTCCCCCACTTGTGCATGAGAGTCTTTGGTTTTCCCTACTGAGTATACTTGTATGATAACCCTACATATTAAAACTTCTTTCAGGTTTCCAGGAGGACTTCGGGGATTGTGCTGGAGTGTACTAGCTCAGACCCTATGACAGATCATCACAGTTGCTGATTTTCTTTCACTTTTGGTATATTTTCCTTGTAGTCATCTTATACTTTGTGGATTTTACTTTTATAACATGCATTTGGAATGGTTCTTGGATTTACTTTTACTTTCTTCTTTTGGTGTTGTTGGGATTTACCATCTTATCTCCCGATCCTATTAAAAGAAAAAGGGTAATGCCTTCCATTTAGTGTGTGATTCTATACCCTTGGTTCTAGTCGCCACTCCGGGACATATTGAAGGCGGGTTTCAGGGATCATTATCTCTCCTTCAACTTAAAGAAGGAAGGGTCTGCCAATCTGCTGACCCTTCCCTCCTTTTGGTGAAGGCGGGTCGTGATAGGAATAATCCTGATTCTACATTAATTTGATATGGTAATGGGTGATTCATTGTTTTCTTGTGTGAAAATATATAAGAATCCTAGAATAGTGTTTTACATTTCATGATCACTATACATATCTCAGAATGGTAAATATATCATACATAACCAATGCCCAATGTGTATAATGTATCATATAAGAATCTATGACAACGGTATAATGAAAATTTCCAAATATGGAAAGGTGTTATATCAATCAAGCTCAAGGGGAGGTGAGATTAAGAATCACTCAAACACGATTGATGAAAAAAATCTACATCAATTCTATGTATGAAGTCTACTTGTCAAACTAAAATTTAGATACATCATATTAATTATGTGCTGAATAAATTCTAGGAACATATTACAAAATAGAAATTATTAAAAAAATTGGCAATACACACTCTTTTATACATTCAATGTTTTGTAAAATAATTCAAACTCCACTTAAAATCATTGAGGTTCTATTATCACTATAAAATGTTGATGAGGAAATTTTTGACAACTCAGGTACATAAAACATCCCCATATTATATGTATTGAATGAATATCTAAAGGGTAATTTTCAAAATCCATTTAGTGTAATTAACTTTTATTCTATTTAAGGAATATTTTAGTCTATATAAGTCCCACATAAACTATTAGGAGAATAAAATACCCCTTTATTTTAAGTATTACACCCAATTATATAAAAGTGTAATTAATAAGATAAAAATTAAATTGAAACTTTTTTAACATAATGGATATTGTTTCATTATGAGATAACATATCATTCTCAAAATATTATATGAATGGGGTAGAAAACTCTTGAAGAAAATCCCATTGTAAGTTTTTATAGAAGTGTATTCCATGAATAATTTCTGGGGCATTATCCAAATAAATTTTTTCCGTTTCAATTTAAACATACATGTAGGTCTCTGTTAGTATCTATGAAAATATACATAATATCTCAAATAAATCCAATTGATTTAACAAGAAATTACAATAAAAACAATATATGGGTTTCATATTCTGTAGTTATTCACTATAGGGTGGAATAATCCAAATTTTCATAAAGACAGAAATGAGTGTACATTTTTGTATCAATTAGCATGAAATAAGGAATTCATAATAATGTAAAATTATCCTTTATAATTGATTGATGAACTTCTTGATCCATTTTGTGAATATCAAAAAATATCTTATTTAGACATTCAAGAAACATTCCTTTTCTTATAGTTGAAGAAGGAGGATATTCAAAATACCAACCTCTATTCAAGGTATGATCTCTATGAGATTAATATCATGAAATTATGAATCACAAATTCTCTAGTGAGGTTTGTAGACATAATGAAAAAATAATCTATAGACTACCAACAATAATCTATGTTAGTATTTATAGATGAAATTATTATATTCTCTGAATTCCTGGAGGAACACTGGGTTAATTTGCAAGTTGTTATGAATAATTTGTGGAATGAGAGGTTATATGGAATGCATAGTAAATTATAGTTTTTATAGTATTATTATGGAATGTGATCCTATGTAAGGGAATATTATATGATCCATTAAATAATATGGTAAATTGGTATTTTTCTATTACATCATATTTGGTAGTGTTAGGTTCACTAGGTCAAACACTCTGAGAGGGGGGTTAATCAGGGTATGAAATATTAAAACAACTTCCCTTTTGATAATGTTTCACTTGTCAAAAAAACTATGTTATCTTTCTTTACCCTATAACAATATGAATAGAAATGAAAACATGCACGAGACACAAAAATTTTACATGATTCACCCTCATTTTGAAACTTCCAAGGAGAAGACATCAGTAATGTTCTGATATTCAAAATCCACTATAAGTGCAGTATGTTTTACTATGATAGGAGTATACTCACTATATATCATGGTTTAAAAAATCACAATTTTAATGATCATTTCTATATCAACTGATGTGTTCCCACTACTTCTTCTTAAGATCCACTCATTTTTTATAGACCTGTAAGAATCTTCATTATCACTAATGAATTCATCCTGCACTATTTGTATATTCTCTATTGATTCCACAAATTAATCTTCTGATGAATATCATATTACTATAAAATAATGGGAAATCCTTTTCGAACAACCTTTGCAAATCTCAATATATCGTAAAGATCCATCTTTCACAAAGATTAAACTAAGTTTTATTAAGTAAACCTACTTTCATAAAGATCACTATTAAGCAGAGCTGAAACTATCCATCCTGAATATTTTTCCTTTCTGCGATTCTCAAACAACCTTCATGAACCACACCTCTTTCGCAAATCTCAACTAGCCTTCTCAGTATTACTTCCTTTTGAAAAACTCAATTAGACTTTTCTGATTTCCTTACCTTCATGATGCTCACTTCCTTCAAGATTCAAGAGCCATAATATTTTCATTTATTCTCTCCTCTTTTCATGGGGGTAAACATATAATTATAGTTGTTTCCCATTGACTCTAGAACATTCATTCCTTGTCAATGACACATAAGCACCATTTCGTAGAGCATTGATTTTTCTACTATAATGTTCCCATTTTTATAAAGCTCCATGGAAATTTTATATTTCTCAATTATCATATTAATTTTAGAGCCTTCCATAAATTCCATTATTCCAATATAATGATCATTCTCAAATAATTTGAGAGCTTCCATTAAAACCATTACACCCTGGAAATTCTCTTCACCTTTTAAATTTTCAAAGATCTTCGAAATTGTAGAGATCATTGTTATATTTCTTTGATCATTCGTGAAATACAATTCATGAAGTAAATCTTTATGAAACTAATTAATTTACCATATTGTAATGAGATCTTCAAGAATATTCATATTTTCTCAATGCTAGGGTACTTCAAATTTTGGACCCCATAAATTTGGAAATCAGTGGAAAATAGTGTAACCTTATATTTGTTCTTTTTGTACCACCTCTACATAGTCCATTCCTTTGACATGATTTTTTTTCAACATGGATTGTCAAAAATATCTCTAGAACTTGAAAATTCACCATAAAAACTCGCCTTTTCAACAAACATAATCAATAAAAAAATAATTCAATGTTACCTTGACGAATGTTTTTCCACTTGGTATAGGTATGTTGTTTCCTTGGATTAGATGTGTATTATCATTGAATTGTGAGAAACTTATCATGATTTATGAAAAATAAGACAAATATTATTTGGAATAGAGTGATGTATTTCTCTATGAGTGATTGTGAATAATTCATCAAGGAGATGAAGAATAGATTAACAAAATACAATATACATAATATATATGCAAGTGGAAAAGGATTCTTTATCTATAGTAAATAATAAAATAACATCTTCGGAAGTCTACTGAAAATAATTATCTTAGGAATTATCTCATGTTGGATATAGTATTATTCACATTTAATATTAAAAAGAATTAACTCAAAGAGGAGATTCTGAATATAAATAAAGTATAAAATTGACTGAAATATATTTTTAGATAGAAATATATCCACATTCATCGAAGAATATTTTCAGATCTAATAATGGATTATGATTTCCCAATGAACAATCAACATGTTTTGTTGATCAAAGTGGACACATTTGATGTAGAAAAGATAGTTTAACCTTATATATGATTAGTATTGAGAGGGATATGGTCTATAGTGTCAACAAATAGAAGGACATGGGAATCCTAGAAAAAGAAACACCATCATACATTTGTTAATTGATTCCTCAACCATAACTACATAAGAAGATTATGAAATCCCAGAGGAATAATGTATATATAAATAAGAAGTATGATTCCATTATTAATTTTAAAACCACTATGTTCATGTTTTATTACAGAATTTTGATGTCTAGGAAATGATTTATCATTCGCTCTGATCCAGAGATTATGAATAAACTGATGAATTTTTCTCCATGTATGGAAATATCTATCCACCTAGAATACAGAAAAATGTATAGATATATATAATAAAATTACTTGTGGTTAAATATAAAGAATTATATTACAAAATTTACATTAATGTTCGTAATGTGTAATAAACTGAAGGATGAAAAAAAAATTCCAAACGGGTGATTTAATCATTATTCACACATATGAGAAAATGGGAAGACACTACCCAAGATTTTATCATGGGTCATCCAACTACATTCAAAATGTAACAATTTCATATGGTTTTTGGTCAAGAATAATGCAATGACTCATTACAACATTAACAGTCTAGATGAATTAGCAGATGATCCTATTGTAATACTATAGATTATAGAAGTTTTGAGGCTGTGTGAAACACCACTGTCAATTGTATCCAATTAACCTATGAGGATTATCCAAATGTTTATGATTTAAAAATAGATTTGAAATTTAGTATGTCCTATTATCCAAAAAATAAAGGACATTCTGACATGATATCCAATATAAATGTGGATATATTAATATCAATCTTTATATACTCTTATAGTGGCTCAGACTAATATATTCCCCTAGTTGAGTTCACTTATTACTGTAGTTTCCAATTCATCAATAAAATAGACCCATATGAAACCCTATGTGGTCATATATATAATACAAAATCATTTTTGGATTATTTAGGTGATTAAATGTTTCTAGGGCCTAAGATGGATGATAAATGTATAGAAGAGTAGAATGCCATTCTATGTAACATTAATGTTGAACAACATTAATGTACATTTACCCTGATAACCAATGATGAGACCTAGAGTTTGATGTTGGTGGTAATGTGTTCGAATTTAAATAACCATAGAAGAGATTCATGTGATTTGGGATGATGGGGAAGGTAATTCTATTATATATTAACCCCTATAATATAGTATCTCATTATATCTATGGAATATCTATTGGATTTCCCAAAAACCAATCTAATGTACATTATTTGTCCAATATTTCCTCGGGATGAAGTGCATAAATGATCCCAAATATTTATTTAATTCAATGGTTTTATAGTTAGAGAATAAAATCTCTATTTAGGTGTATATGGTGAAGATTCCAGACCTCATAGATAGAGTTCTATGCAATAAGGCATCTCAACATATCAATTTACATTAGATTAAAAATATTTATAATGTGGTAATGTGGGGAGATAAGGAGACAGTGAAACACAATTACCATCATATTTTCACCTTAGTTTATGAAATCAAATTTCAAGAGATAAATTTAATAATGTGGGAACAATGTGATATTCCTAAATATTTAATATTATTTCTCCTTAATAAATATGTCTAAGAATATGTTATGAAATATTTAGTTATATAATAAACAAATAACCACAAAACTTTAATAAAATTAAATACATTTAGAAGACAATTATATCTATTACACTTGAAGAAATAGAATTTAATAAAAAGTTTTTAAATTTTTATATTTATGAAAAAATGAAAATTTTAAAATTTTAAAAAAATAAATTTATTTTTTATTTATTAAATCACTCATTAATAATGTGTAATTTCTGGTATTTAATCGAAATAACTAATTATTAGTATAATGGTGAAAATACATATTTTTCTGAATCTTATTTATTTTACAATAAAATAATGACATAAAATTTTAAAAATAAATTTTTATTGAAAATATATATAATTATTTATTATTATAAATAATGTGAATTTTTAGTGTTTATTTTTGAAAAAAAAAGTTTAACATTTTTATAACTAACGTAATATATCACATCAAGTACTATTTTTACGTTGTCATGCAAAAAGTCTTGTATTTATAAATTTTTTAAATTAAATATAAATATGTATTTATTATTGTATTTTATCCATAAAATTTTATCTCAAAATTTAAAATTTATATCATGACATAATGATATCGTTATTATGATTCGTGTAAATTTTTTTTGTAATAGTAAATCAGTTTTTTATGATTTTTTTTATTGATATTAATAATTTTTTTTTAAATCCATAAATCTGATCATATTAAATTTTAATAGAAATTTTATATTTAAACTTATATATAATTCTATTTAAATTAATTCTATTTATATTAAATAATAAATAATATTAAACAAAATATAGTATTTAAAATTCAATTTTCCACGAAAACAAAATGTTATATATATATATATATATATATTAATTATTTATTCTCCCATATTTTTATATTTAATTAGTGTATACAGAGATTAAATATTGGTTCATAAAATTATTATTTTATAATTGGGAATACATTGTTGTTTTAATATAATATATATCACATTGTTAAAAAACATGTTATATAAGTAAAAATGAAAATATAAACATAAAAAAATAGGGTAACCATTTTTAAATGGTAGGTATTGTTAATTTTATTAGAATTAATTGGGTGGGGGTTTTCAAATTGGTCACATTAGTGAAGAAACCTCATCCTCTTGACTGGTCTGGACTTTTTATTTGTACGAGGATGTTGTTTTAATTATTTAAGAAAAAAAATTATTCGAATGATTACCTCATTCGAATCAAAGACATGTTCGAATCTCGTTCATCACCAGTGACCATTGTATAAATGTTATGATGAAAAAATTCAATAGATCATTCAAACGTGAATTACGTGTCCATGTGAATTGATATATTCAAATTTCAGTTGCTATATCTGAGCTCATATGAAACCTTCTATGTCACAAAAATCAATAGGATCCCATTTGTTTGAACCATGAAGGATATAAAATTTTCTAAACGTGCATGGGAACATTATCATCATGTACATGGTATAATGTATAGAATATCTTTCGAAACCATGGGAGTGAATACTACCATATAAATTAGATCCTTGTCTTATTATATAGTTGGAATTAAAAACCATAAAAGGCTTTATAGGCCCCTATTTATGTAATTCCCACTAAATAAGTTATAAATTACATGTTATGATGAAAAACATGAGTTATAAGGTAATTTATATTTATATTACTAAATTCTTAAATAAAATAAATATATTACATGATAAAAGATATCTATTAACTTAATTTTATTTCCTACAAATATTAAACGATCCTTCAATATTAAAATAATATTTTTTGGTATAAGATTTATCGATTTATTCAACTAATAACTTGTGAATACATTTAATAAATAAAATATATACCAATTATAATATAATAAAATATTATTGAATTTATCTATTCATTTCTTATCATTTATTCTTGAACTCATCTCTTACCCCTTGGCGAGTCCAGCCATGTCCTTTACTTTAATTAGACAAAACATAGTGGAGTCCAAATTAACTATTATGTGTAGACCATTAGAAAATTATAATAATTTCATTAAATTAGTATTTATAGACAATGATTTATATTTAAAAGCCCCTCAACGCCATAATGAGATATAGAATATACATAGAAATGGTAACCTTCCTAAAAACACACATAATGTCATATAATCTCTTCATCACATGATATTTCATAATGTAGGATTCACAACATGTGTCATCATCCATTTTTTTTAAAATTATTCATTAAAATAATAATATTTAATTAAATTATTCTATAGTCTCTATGAATTTAATGAAGGTACATTAATCATGACCAACTCTTCCTTATATATTTCTTCATCGTCTATAAAATGAGAAATTCTATCTTTATCAGTAAAAAAATTCATATGAAATATATTCCCCTAACATAGTATACCTCACCAAAAAATCAATGTTGTTGTGTTTTCCTTGTATCAAAGTACTTGATCAAATCGTATACACTAATAATAATATAATTTCAATATAGAATTATATACGTACACGATATCCTTAAATCTACCTCCTCATTGGGGTTTAATGTTCAAGATTTTCTAAGAGTAATGTGACACCTAATTCAATGATAATAATACCATGTCAGTATAGTTCTCTAGACTATCAAGTATTCCTATGAAGTAATGTTTTATCAAGAACATATTCATCTCCTAGAGCATCTTACAAAGAAAGGTCTTATACTTACTATTGTTCATGATGAGAATCAACATCATTAAAGTAAATTTTTTTATTTATAATTTAAATTGTAAATATGTTCCCTTTCAATAACAATGGAAGGTTTAAAACAATAATTTCTCTATGTCAAAAGGAATTATAGGAATTATCCTTTGTTTTTTTACGATAACATATAATGATTCACTTCATATTTTAGATTCTAATTTATCTCTTTATATAGTCTTTTCAAATTCATTGAATCCAAATACACATAGCTATGAATGAATGGTTTCCAATCAACACAATAACACGTATAGAATAACATTGGTTTCCTTAGTTGGTACATAATCAGGGGTATTTGAAAATGTTTTCCATGATTATCCCAAATAGGATAATGATTTTTTTCCTGTTAAATCATTTATTTTAAGACGTTCAGAATGGTATGATTAGTAATTTCACTGACATTATTCCACTAAGTTGTTTGTGGAGGATTGAATTGGGATACTATTCAACACTCCATTAATTGATCAATTAATTAAAGGTTATGCTACTCTCTACGAGGATATGAGTGTTGTTCCATAATATTATTAAAGATCTATTTTTTGTAGCTAATAATAATATTCATCAAAACATGTGAAATTAATCGAATATATACATCAATAAGTAGATATAACTATTTCAACATTAGTTATCAATAATAGTTTTTATGTATGAAAATCTATATTTTTGAACCATATGAAATGGACAACATTCCACAATATGTACTAATTAAATTGTCTTATTTTAACTTATTACTTTTATATAGAATATTTATTTGGTTAATTTCCATTGAAAACAATCATGACATACAATTAGATGTTCTAACAAGATTGAATCTAAAAACCATGCATGATGATGTTTCAATAAATGATTCCAAAATTCAATACTATGCCTGAGGATCAATTTTTTGGAGTTATATGATTCATATTCACTAGTTTTATCATTTATTTCCATTATATTGTATTCTAGTTCATGTATATAACTCCATAGTTAAGATGTCTTATACCATAACATAATATATCCTTCTGAAATGGACTGCATTAATGTCCAAACATGAAATAAGATCTGAAGATACCCAATATCATCACAAATATTTTATATGTTTTGAGTAAAGAAACATAATAAAAAATAAATTAAAAATAATTAAACTGCTACGTAAAGATAAAAGATATTATCTCTCTTATAAGGAATCAAGTCTCAATCCATTTACATCATAGAGATCCACCACCCCTTTTACAATAATTTAGAATCTAGTGGGATCTTGTATATGAATAAAATATGTGAATCACCTGATGTATCCAATACCATAAAAGTAGATAAATAATGATTTCATTCAAGGAAAAAACACTTAAGGTATAATCATTGACTTTAATAATCATCACAACTCCAAAATGATTCTTCATGTGACTATACCTACCACATGGAAAGAGGACATCCTCCCACTCATTGCCCCCCTCTTTTTAGGTGGATTTTTATTGGGATGGTGAATTGGTGACTTCAAACTACACTTGTACTTACACTAATTATTCATTGCATTCCTCATATTCATCATTATATGGGGTGAAAAAGTTATCTTCTTAATATCCTTATATGTATGGTGAAAAAATGCATGTATTTATGGATGGATCATATTCATGATTTTTATGATGTAATTATCAATAAAATATTTTAGTCATGGTGGTATGGTGAAAGGATTTCATCATTTTTGTGTTCTTGTTTCCTGTCAATCCTAAGGTATTCATGTATATGAATTTAAATTATCATCCGGAGTAAATTATTCCTTCAATGATCCCATATTTTAGCCTACACCTCTTAAATCCCCATGATATTAGTTGAAATATTCTATGAATCTTCATTAATTTTATTCAATTAAAAACACATAAATGACTATATAATAAATTATATATCTATTAAATCATCTATATACTTTTTCTATTTGTATTTATCCACATAGATTCCACCTAGAGGTGTCTCATCAGAAAGTGAGGAATCTTTTATATATATCATCAACTAAGGGTGTAGTACTATGTATGATAAAATTTTTCACTCCATGAAGTAATAGACTGTCAAGATATTTTCATTATCTATAATTGATCTCAATGTTAATGTACTCATGATGTTTAATTAAATTTAATCTAAATAAAATTTATTTTATTGTTTTTACATTGTCTTGATTAACTTTTATACATTATAAATAAATATGTTAAGTAACTAAAGGAATACCACTATTTAATCAAACCAATTAAGCCTCACAACTAGATTCATAATAATCTATCGCTTAACTATTATAGAGGAAAGGAACCATCACCCCTCTCATCATATTCTTATATTAGGATACACAATTACTAAGGGAGTACTAATGTAGAAACTATACTGGCCTACCACATTGAATTGTAACTCCTTGAACTATTTTGTCATGTCCAAACATCTCTGAATTATAACATTGATTACCTCAATGATTTCCCTCCCAAGTTGTGTAATGATGGTAGTGGGTCCTTTTTTACTACAATAATGTGTTAACAATTAAAATACATTTCAAATGTATTCTCTAATAGTAGAAGGGAACCTCATCTTTATTAAAAGGTCATTGTGTAATCTCATATGTGTTCAAATATAACTTCATGAAGGAATTCATGATATAATATTACATTGAGGGATTTTATTATTTACTTATGAATTTATTCATTTTCCATTAAATTTTGTCATTTTATGTGTTTTCACTCACAGAAGAAAATCATTTATTAGAATATAATTCCGCACATTTTTATCTATTTTTGATTGAAATTTTATCTTTTTCTCATAATCATTCACATGAATAAAATACTAAAAATTTCATAATTTAAATAAACTTCCCAATTGGTCTGGGGAATTTAATTTTGGTTGATCAATTTAATCTTTATAGACCCACAATAACCAAGTTGTGTAATACCTTAGTTGAGTCATGACTCATATCAAAGCACACCCATAGTTCTATGTTTTCACTTCCTGTCTAGGATACCACCTCATCTTGATATATTACAGATATTATAGCTTCATCATAAATTGTAAAAACATACTCACATGCATGTGATGAGGTTCTGAGTTTATAAATATTCATATATAAATAAAACTAACGAATGTGCATTTCTTTATAAATATTAAACAAAAAACCGAAATCCATCAAGAAAATTATTAAATATTACAACGCCCACACATAGTTGTGATAATTAATTACAGGGAATAAAACCCTAAAATAATTGTGTTTTCACGATAGAATAACATTTTATAGAGAAAAGTAATTTGTGAAAAAAATTTAAATATATTAAAATTATGTAAAGGGAATAAAAATTAATTATATTAATTATATTGATTCAAAAAGAATATTTTTATTCATCCATGAAATTAATTTATCATTAAAAACTATTAAATTTATATTTTAAATATTGTTGTTACTAATATATTCAAAAAATATATATAATATCATGGAGATTTAATATTTTCCCCAACCATTGAACCCCTCGAAGGCCTTATGAATGTTGGGATGACCACGCCTATGACTATTCTTTTCAGGGAATAATCGATGTTGAATTTTTCTAGGTTATAAAAACTCATGTAGGGTCATTCTGAGTTGGTATAAATGATTTAATTCATATCGTTGGTGGCCAAAGTGATAAGGGGTCATTGATCACTGTGATTAGGGGGGTTGTCTAGTCACCACAATAGGGGTTTTATCGATCACTATGGTAGATTTGGGGTTCAAGTTATATTGTGTATATTTCATGGCATATTTATAGACTATATCGTGGCCATGTCACACTTCGTGTCTACCCTGAGTTGATCCACCATAAAGTATCTATGAACCTTGTGTATAGATTCCATCGCCATAACAACATCAATTTCATTTTCAACCAGATTTACCCCCAGATCACTGCCTAAAGTGGAGCTACAAACCCTGCTCCAGAACCAGTTCAGACCCTCTCTCATTGGCTACAGTTGGAAACATTTTATAGAGTCATTGTATGTGGCCCATCATGCTACAATATCATCACTCTACTTGGTCCACCATACACTATGGCCTCATATACCATAGCATACTACACTAATAGCACCTCACATAGCTACCGGATGGTTTCGACAGATTTCTAATATCACTACATAGAATCTATAGATGATGATTCCTACTACTAGTCAAAGTAATACCAGATTGAGATGTCAAACCACCCTCATTCGCTCACCCAGCCTCCATCAGGTTACACTCTATAAGTAGGTCCTGATTCAAAATCCTATAAATGGTATTAAGTTGAATCACATTAATATATAATCAGATTTCATACCTATTACCATCCTCATGTTTCCTATATTATGATAGTTTTTCATCAATTAGGGAAGGTGTGAAGTGACTGAGATACGTAAAATAGGTCGTGTATTCCATAACTGATAACACACTCTACTCCAGATGAATAAACACCTAGGATCTTTCAGACCTCACCATCTCAATCTATAAATAGTCATATATTTCCATATTAATATCCCTCTAGTATATCCCCTAATGACGATATCACTGAGTGGTAACTTAACCCCATATCTTGGCGGAGCCATCCAACATGTATGTAACGAGCTTGATCATCGTCTCAGGAAGAGTCTCTATATTCTCAAAGATATATCTCATAGCCTAAATCCATGAATCTATAGCCTATGGTCTACCATCCACCAAATACTTTTGTGGTTTATTTTTTAGAAACTCACCCTTTAACAATTCCATATTTGTTGTATGCTGTGGTGCTCTCATAATAGTCTCCTAAAATCATAAGGACCCATCACATAAATGTGCCCCAGCTCCTATGTCTGGTAAAACTCATGGTGAAAAAGCTACCATGACTAGAAGATCCACTGGTATCCCATATCCTACCACCTCTAGGGTCTGATCATCACCAACCTCCTTGATTATGACTATTGTTCATCATGGTGGTTGGACACTAAAATTACAAACACATGACTTAGTACAAGATCAATATTAGGGTTTGTAGGTCAAAAGTAGTCATATCAAAACATTATAGGTAAGAACCAACCTCTATGATAACTAACCCTTATTTCTTCCAGTTGGGTTAGGTTTGGGCAGCAATCAAGTCAGGTATAAGTAATAGATACTACTGAAATCCTTCAACCAATAATTTGTATAGTTAAGTTTTCTATTATTAGACATTTCAGATTTTCTTATTTTCATATTTATTTCATTTGAAACTAATTTCACACTAATATTCATTGAATTTTTTTCTCATTTCATATTTATAAAATTACATTAATATGGTCAAATAACTTATAAGAACAATTTTGAATCATGGTCACCCATACTCCCTAGGGATTAAAGGATGGAATCCTCTTACGGAACATCAGAACAAATTGTGTAACAAGTTTGAACCATGATACACCAAATTATGATCCAAGATGTCGTATAATCCTTATAGAACAAATCTTGGAATCCTGTTTTTCACACCATAACACACCATAATATACCTAACTAAAAATATGAAATATGTAACACAACACCTATAAAACTAGTATGCAATCTAAAATAAATCCTATGAGGCATAGAATAATGCATCGCATGTGAAATCTAGTGGGTGAATATACGATGCATGATATAGAATACCGTCATATAATAGGGTTTTAACACAATAGCACCTAAAATCATATCAACAATAACATTATGATTCAAGTGTTTCACCCAACGGTTGAATCAAATCATCTATAATAGTTGAAAAAAATAAAAATTCCATTAAATTCAATTGAATTTGGCATATTTATATAAGAGGATTAGCTATGCCTAGAAACAACTCATTTCCAAATTATCATTCTTTACAATACTTTTTATTGTATCTAAATACTAAATAATACAAGAAAAGACTTCTCTAATACCACCTTGTGATGTCCTGATCTTAGATGACACTAAATAGTTCTCTGATACTGTTTGGCCACCTATCCTCAATCGCATCTCCCAAAACACTAGAGGATTCCATCTATTAGTGATGGCCAAGATGTGTCAATGGGGAGACTATGCACTCATGATCAAATATTAACCTATCAGAACAAAAATAACATACAAATAGTGGAAGCAGTAAACCGTACAGTTAATAGATATAATCTATGGAAGTTTAATATGATAAAAAATTCCCAAAGACATCTCATGTAAAAAATGAATATAAATGTCACATATATCTAATAATGAAGAAAAATCATGAATAAAATTAAAATTCATAATGAATACATTATAAGTATAAAAATGAAAAAATATTCTCAATAGAACCACAATACTTAGCTTGTTCTTATTCTCTCCTACTCCCAACAGTCAAGACAAGTACTTAATAAGGGTGCTTTCCCTTATCGACACCTGTAATCAGGTAATATTTTTTAGTTGTAATAATTTTCCCAAACTGGGGGTGAGACTAAATACCTGTACAAGTTTTTATTATGTACCAAAATAAATAAGGATGTATTCAAAATTAGACATCCATATTATTTAACATTGTCCATATAAGAATTAAATAAAATTGAATTTATGTGACTAAAGATTAGCCTCAAGCCTGAAATCCCATGTGTAACTATAAGAACAAATGATACTCATAAGTTCTTATAAACAATACTAGTCAAGACTAACAATGAGCATATACGTTGTCTTGGACATGAGTTATTAGATATTTCATTTAATTTAATTCATTTAGAACATGAGTCTGTCCTTGAAATTAATAACTTGGAATTCAAGTATCACTATGGATATAATATCAACCAAAAACCAATATGCCCATCTATTGAGAACCCCAAGGGAACCTGGTATTGGTATTGTTGGGGTATAATGTCACTTCCAATCGAGACCATCCTCAGCAGTCCACTAATGGGTCCTAAGTATCACCCATGACATATATTGTCAATTCCCTTTTGTATTTCTACGTAAATATAATATTAATTCATGTATCACCTATTATACAATCCAATGCATTAATGATTTCATCCATGAAATTCTTCATTTGTATCCATGTATCACATTGGACATGTACATATGTTTATCTCGTTGAGTCCTTCTGTGGAATTCTAATGTGATTCCACATATCACACAAGGTGTATAGTCAATAGGCACAAGTTTCTATCCATGGAATTGTAACATGAATCCACATGTCAATATTACCAATTAAATTGATAATCACTTACATTTCCTTTAAACAATTCATTAGATATTCCATGTTCAAAACCAAGTGAATTCAACAAAACCCACTTCAAATGGGTGACTCCAGAAAAGACCAACATCAAAGGATTGGAAATCAAATTACTCACATGGGAATTACAAGTTAATGAGCTTCCAGTGCATAATAAATTCATCACATATCATGGTATCAACATAACTCACATGGTCTAGCAATTAAAAGGCCATTCAAATACTCACATGGATAGTTTCAGTATAAAAAGCCTGACAAGTCTATCAACCTATCACATGGCTTATTTATAATTTATCTCACATAGAAAATCTTAAAATTTTTATAATTTAATTTACCCATTTTAACCCTTCAAATTGAAATGGCACATCTAAAGGGAATTAACGGTCAAATGAATGAGCTATGAAAATTGACATTATAGTCAACACACCTAATGGGGGAATCCTTCACGGTTTTAAACCTATGATAAGCATGAGAAAACCTATTCAAATACCTTAAACATTCCATGAAAATATAGGTATTTAATATAATTTCAAGAGAAACCTAAAAATTGGTTAGGCGATGTGATAAAATATATAAATGGTCAAACATTAACATAATGTAACAAGACCACCTACCATAGGTCTGTTCAATGTAGTTAATCAATTTCTAGGTAAAAATTTTTCCCATTTTAGGAATAATATGAAGAATTGATGAAGAATGAAATTTTTTTGTTTATAATCCTATATCAAAAAATCAAAATCAATATCCAAAATAATTTATAATGGATAAAAATGAATTGAGGCTTTAACATTATAGTTCTATGGAGATAATCCACGAATGAATTATTGATCAAATAGAGAAGATATCTCAAATCCTATCTCATGCTCAAATGAGAACATCTCCAAGGTGGGGTTAATAAATATGGGTGAAACATAGGTTTACATGTATTTATAATTAATTAATAATGATAAAAAATCAAAAATGATTTGGTCACATAGTTTATGGGAAATGTTTTGAAAACCCTGTCCCAACCATGCACAATTTCTTATATGCCAAAGGGAACCCACATGGTTAATTGTACAGTTTATAAACCATGTGCAAACAGTTCCATGATCAACTACCAAAATATATAAATACTTCACACTAGGTCACAAATATATGCAACTAAATCCTCACATTTTTTTACAAATTTCATGCCCTACTCTTTTCACCCAAAACATGGGTTCTAGGATACATAGTATCCCTGGACACCCCTTAACCCTCTTTGACCTCAAAGGGAACTAAAATAGAGTATGTTTACGAAATTAAATATAGAATTGATAGTGAAGAATATATCTGTACCATAATGAAGAACCGAGTAGTTATAGATATGAACCATCCTCGGTCTCGATGGGTATTACTGATTATTTGTTCATGACATCTCATGATTAGCTTCTCCCATGATATCATTGACATAGAATAATGTTCTATTTTGATGGAATGACCAGTGATAGAATTATTTTGATGGTAATACGATTCAACATACATTAGTACCATTATTATCTTTTCCATAATCCGGGAAAGGGTATGTGGTGTATTTTTACACATCAAGGTCTAGTTTGTGGTTTGTCCTAATGAAGAAGGATCATTTCGGTGTTAATAGAACATGAATATTGATTATTCATTAGAAAAACCACGCAAAAGATTATCTAGATCAAGTGGCTATGGTTGGTTTTTTGAAAACATGGAATCACTATATCATTAGTGAGGAATTCATAGTGGTTTCCAATCAAAGGAGACTGATGAATATTTTAACACATATATATTTTAGTTTGATATAATAGATATTGATCGAGTATCTCATGATTTTTTACTTTGCTTTGATATACACATCAGTCAAGGGAATTTTGTTGGAGGATGCATTAAGTCAAAATTAAAATGATAAAGTGGAGATATCAGTATCTAATCAGTGGAAATAGATGTTGGATAAATCAAACATGAATTTTAGAATGTGGAAATTGATTTGATATAGTTGTATTCATTCTAGTTTTGTTGGTTCTTGATTTGGTAGGATTTGTTAGAGAGGCATAGGTGTCTTATTTAGAATGAGATATTATGAAGTCGAAAATCAATGTAGGGAGTCCATTTAGGGATGGTAACTGATAAGAGTTTATTTTCTTGGTTTAGGAATCAGATGGTCATAAATGTGTCTAGTCAGTAACAGCTTCTTAGTGCAAACCATCATTCCAGATGGGTGTTTCATCTTACAATTCAAATAATGTGTATAGTGTTTGAAGCACTATTTTTTTGGTATAAAAACTAAAGTGGAAGAGTTTTTATCAAGATTATTGACATTTCAACAATTCAAGGTGAAGCATAAACAACAAGAAGGTATGTTGTAGTACTTACCTACCCCCTGGTGAAAATGGGAGGAGATGGTGATGGATTTTGTTATAGGTCTTCTAAGAATGTTTCTAATGCATGTGTCTATAAGGGTGATAGTGGACAAGCTCACAAATCCATCCTATTTCATAGCTATTAGTGAATATCATGTGGTGGAATATCTATCCAAAATCTATATTTGTGGGTGGTAAAAAATGTGGTACTAGTTTCAATTTTTTAACATAGAGTTTTGAGGTCCACCACTTTTATTTGGAAAATACTTATAGAAATCCCTTAGGACAATGTTGACAATGAGTATAGAATATCGCCCCCAAAATAATGGGAAATCAGGGAAGAAAATAAGAACGTTCTAAGACATGTGGTAGGTTTCTATGATAAATTTTTTTGGCACATGGGAGAATCACTTTTTATTATGTCCATTCTCATATAATAATATTTATCCAGACATGATATATATTGCTGGATTTGAATCATTATATGGATTCATGTTTTATTCTACACTTTGTTTGGTGAAAACAAGTGAGGCTTCAATAGTTGGGATATGGCTTGTTTAAGAGACTACAGAGAAGATTATGTTGATCTGGATAAGTATGTAGATGGATCAGTGTCATAAAAAATCGTGTGTGGATTATTATCGACCGAAGTTGTTTTTTGAGGTGGGTAATATTTTGTTTTTCAAATTATTATAATGTTAGGACATCGATGTTTCATATATAATGGAAATTTATCCCCAATATATATTGTGCCTCTAGAGATTCTGGATTGGGTTAGATATGTGTAATATCAAATGTATATGGCTCTATAAATTATTGGGGTGAAAAATGTGTTTCCTTTATCTCAATTGAATAACTGTCACCCCGATCCAGACCATGTAATTTGAAGGGATTATGGTGAACTAGAGTTTAATGATTTGTTAGTACAGGTGCAAGTGCAGATTGTTGATAGGTAAGAAAATGTACTTCATAGAAAATGAGTCATTCCAGGGTGGGTTTTATGGAAACATGGTTATACACATGAGGTGGCATTATAATGAAATAATTAAATCGTTGGGAAATTGATCATGCTCATTCAGCAGAGTGATGATTTTCAACATTATGAGGATGGAATAAACAATGGTGGGGAGAATCTAGAACCCTCAGTTTGAGGTATGTAATCGTTATTTTAGAATTCTTATGTTAGTAGAGTGGTTCAGTAATGTATTTGTGAGTTTGGAAGGGTATTTGGATAGGTTTTGGGATTCTATAAGGGTTCATGGTTTGAGAATGGTTGGGAAAAACCATGAAGCTTCACCAAGAAAACTATACACAAAGAGGTAGTGGGCTATCAGTTGGAGTAAGGCTAAGACTCATCATTTTAAAAACCATACAACCACCAAGGTGAACTATGAAAATTGAAATAGTGGTCTTCTGCATGGTTAGTGCCATATTTTCCTATCCATGCGAGCCAATCGTGTGGGGAACACTTTTCGATATCATCTGATGTACTATTATCAAATGGTTTTTCAACCATTGTATAAAAACTAAGAATGTCGTAAAATGATGTTTATAAAATTTTTGGCTTGGACGATTTCTTCCTAAAACACATGGTTTCTTCCCCAAAACAATCCCCACTTAGGATTTTATCTTCTCATGTGTTTGGGAACCTTTCCCACTCATCATGGAGGCATTTAAAAGGGTTTTCATGGTTCTTAAAATTTTATTCTCCCTTTGTAATTCTACTCTCTTGGTGGATTAGTAGTTTGTCTAATATATACTTCAAACTCACTATCCTTGTTTCTACGATTTTATTTTGTCGCATATATATAACTACAACTTTTTTACTTTAATGGTAATATCTGGGTTTCTTATGTTATGTAAATGGGATATATGGCTATTTTGTGGATGTTTCACTTGGTTTATGGTTGTGAGTTGGGTATATTCCACGAAACTCTAAAGATAATTGGATTCACTCTCAACACTATTTTTATAAAAGTAGGAGTATTAATTTAAAATGTATTGTTTTTAAATGAAATTGATTGTGAATGTTATGTTGTATGATTAGTTGAAACCCATTTGGTGATGACTTGTCGTTTTTGGGAAAATTGGTTGTTGTTGTGAAATGTTCTTTGTTAATTAATTTTAAAATGTTGATTTTAAAATTTGTTTCATTATTTGGTTTGTGAAAATGGGTTTCAATAAAAATATTGTATTATTGAAATTGTGTTTGACATGGATAATGGCTATGGGTTTTTCCATTAAATATTTGATTTATTGTACTTTTTTTGGCATTTGTTTTTGTTTTTTTATTGGAATGTTGTTGATATTTTGATACATATGTGGCATGATCATTGGAATATGTGATTACGAACTTTTTTGAATGGATGGATTATGGAAAAAAGTACAACTCTAAAAATGTATGGAGAGTGGTGTGAATTACCATTATAAAAAGTGTTTGAAATTGGATGAAGTACCCATATAAAAAGGTTATGGGTTATTATGTGACGTTCCACTATCTTGGGTAGTCCGAGCTCTAGTGTGAAGATTTGATAATATGGATGGAATATTCATGTGTCAATGAACAGTGACTTGATTTATGGCAACATGAGTCGGGGAAATGTTTTAATGATATTTTTGGTTGTGTTTCCTTGGAAATGTGATTTTTTGGAAAAATGAATCTTCAAAAGGTTGATTTTGGATTGTTGGAATTTTTGCATTATTTATTAATATTATCTTAATATTTTCATTAAATTATGTTAACTATTCAATCATAATGGAATATATATGGAAGTCATTTAAGAAAATCCTACTGAGTATTATTACCCACCCCTACTTTTCCACTTTGGTGCTTTAGAATGTGTTGTACTTTGGGGCACATTTTAAGGTAGAGAATCTCATTTCCAAAGAGGTTCATCGTGATGTATATGAGACATTATGGTATTGGATCTTGGATCTTGATTTAGAGTTATGATGAGTTATCTTGGAATCTTTTATATCTATTTAGTCTTTTGGTTTGGAAAATGATTTTCTATGATTGCGGTTTTGTTATACTATACCATTGCAATTATTGTATTTTAAAACATTGAGGACATATATCATGTACATCTTTTTTATTAGTGTGATTTTTGGGTTATGTTTATTTAAAAGTTAAATTCAACCCCCAACATTCATCTATCCCTCAAAAAATATTTATAGCCATTGTTGACCTTGGTATATTACCTATGCCCATGTAACATCTCTTACTTGACTCAAGAAAATGAAGAGGGGTGGAACTTTATACTACAACCATTAACTGAAAATAATAATATATTACTATCTATGGGGATTAATTGATTAGTATTTCTCTATAAATGATATGGATAGCTATTAATAAAACCTAGGTATTTATTGGTTTAAAATTTTCAATGCTCACATCGCATGTTATACATGAAGCGTTCATTTTACAACTATAGATAGCCTATATCATCTCTTTAGAGGTGATTAATTTTTGGATAAAAGTGGAGAAGGGATGTTAGAACTAAATTTCAGAAATATATTATAATAGTTGGAATCCATCATAATGTAATCTATGGATGTTATCATGAATAAAGGTTTTTCAAAAAAAATCGGTTTTAAGATGTTCTACCCAATAATTTTTCTACATTTCCACCCATAAGATAATTGAATTTTATGATTAATATATTACAAGTTACTAGACATATCACACATCAAAATTATCAAATGGAACCAATAGAATTATGAGAATTTAAATTCAATTTGGAATAATTTGAATGAAAATGGTTCAACTAACCATGAAAGTCTATGTGGGAAGTACCATTTTTTAATGTGGATGAAAATATTACAATTATTAAAGTTTGTCATAATAATAAATAATTTAACATAAATATTTGGTTACTATTCTTAAAATTCATGCTCTGATCTATCAATTGGGGTGAGACTAGTGGTTATCTAATACTGAATTATGTTTGGGATACTACAAACTGTAGTTTTGAAAGGATGATGTTCGGATGATAGATTCAAGAATCATATACTAAAATTCTGATTTAATCTTTCTACCATTTTGACTTAATAATTTATCAGTTATCTTTATGGAATTAGTTAATAAAATATTTCAAATTAATCTAGATTACATCTTGGAGGTTTTATTGATGACATACTAGTGTATTCTATAACAAAAAATGGGAATGAGAAATAGATAGAATTAGTTTTGGGTATCTTGCAGGATCATCGTCTATTTTAAAAAAATTCAAAGTTTTATATTTTTTATTCTTGGGGTATGTTTCTAAGGCCATGTTATCTCTGAAAAAGGGTATTATGTGGGTCCTAAAATCATATAAGCTTTTATATCTTGTAAAAAACTGAATAATGAATTTGATATATCCAATTTTGTTGGCGTTTTGTGATACTACAAACATTTTGTATATGATTCTATCATATGGAATCATTAATGATATTATTAAATAGGGATCTCATTAATTTCTCATTGAATGATTAATGTCAAAATTCCATTCAATATATAGTTTTTAGACTTACATCAACACCAATATTAATTTTTGTAGAATCTATATAGATTTATGTAGTCTATTCTGATGTTTTATGATCTGGTATGGGTTTGATCATATTCATGGAGACCATGTCACTGCTTATGTCAAATATCAATTATTATTTCATGAAAAAAACTACCCAACACCCAATTTATAAATAGATGATGTATTACATTCTTTGATTATATAGAATCATTAGTGTGTAATTTTAGCTCATTATAAATCATAATATCTGGAAACAAATTTTCCCACAAATAGATTTGAATCTAAGACAATATTATAGTAGTAGTATCTTTAGATGTATGACAATGAAATAATTTATACAGAGGGAAAAGGGAACTTAGTGTAAAATGCATTAAGAATAAATTAATATAGTAAATTATTTTATGAGGTTTCTTGTAAATGGAATATAATGTCTAGGATATCCAACAAACACATGGATTGTGAATATTAAGTTATTTTTTATGTTTTTTCATTTTTTTCATGATTTGCATGAGAAGGATAAATAGTGGCAAACATCTTATTCAAAATGCGATTCAATGAGGTAAAAAACTCAATATTGGGTCGACCACTGAGTGATGGGTCTAGACAGAAGTATAGTTTTGTGGTTTTGATATCATATTATCATATCATGGGATTCACATGCACAACTATATAATGCTTTCCACCTCCATGATAAGTTATTCATCACGGAATAAAAAATGTTTTTTAGGAACTGAAATCACTATTTTGGTGGGATTGAGTAAAAAATTGTGGATGGGTTTTTTTAGAGATGGTTCACCACTCAGCAATTTAAGGCAGAGAAACAATAGATAGTTGGTATGTTGTAGACTTTGTTGATTCTTTTATGGAAACTAGAGTAGGTAGATATGTATGGTTTAATAGGTCTACTAAAATTGTTTCAAATACAAGATTCCGTATATATAATTGTGTATCAGCTCATGAAGTAGGATCATTTTATATATATTCACAAATTCCATAAGTGGAGGACATATCCAATGACTATATCTAATAATATTAAATGTTTCTTGGTGTCATAGTCTTTATTTGATCAAAAATACACCCTATGATTATAATGAATTTTTTTCCTTACAATAATCCCTTCGGACTCAGTTTAATATGAGTAATGATCATCACCCACCAAGTAGGGATATTCTGAAAGGATATTCCAAAAATTGTCAAAAAAATGGGATTGGGTAATGTATTTTACTAGTTCATTGGAGTATAACATACCTTTAGTGGATTTCACATATTATCATAGTTTTTAGGCCATAACATATAGATATTTTTGAATCATGGAGATGGAATTATAATAGTTTTATAGTTTTTTGGGTCGAAACAAGTTGGACTCAACCTGTAGGAACCATAATTATTCAAGAGATGGTTGAAAAGATTTAATTTATTAGAAAAATATTTGATGGGTCTCATTGTTATCAAATATGTTATACTAATAATCATCAATGAATATTTTCATTTGATTTAATTTATCACATGTTCTAGATAATCTCTCCAGGGATTCGCAATCATCATTTTGTTTAGAATGTCATGTTATATTCTTGATACATATTTTATTTTGAGAAACTTTAATGTGTTGGGTTGATGTCATATTGGTTATCTTTTCATCAAATATTATATTGAATGCATAATGAGTTTCTTGTATCTCAATGGAAAATTTATCAACCATGTACTTACCATTTCATTTTAGGGGATCACATCCCCCTACATCTAGATGATATGTTGGTCCATTTTCTGATACGAATTCGTGATATGCTAGAGAACGACATTCATGGAAAAAGCTTTAGTCGGGAATAGATATTATGGAAAAATGGTTAAATTAATGAGAAAATGTATGAACATGAAAATGAAATCTTGGAGTACTGGTTGAATATATTCCATGGTAAAAATGGTTTTAACCATTATATGGATGGAAATAAAAATGGTGGGGAGAATTATTTACCTCCAGTTTTAAAGAATTCACTATTATTTTTTGTATATTATTTATATAAAATGTTCATGTTATTTTTTACGAGTTTTAGATTAGTTTTTTATTCCCATTAAGCTCTTATATAGGTTTATTGTTGGAGAACTGTTGAAAGAAACTATGAAAAAACATCCTGTAAAGTTTATATGGGCAACCAGTGAGCATTTGGTAGGGGAACATTTAGTGCATGGTTTTTCCAAACAATGCAAATTACATAGATAAACCATGAAATTTTGGACATCGGGAAATAAAATGGTTGGCACATGGTTTGTCAAACCATTAAATACAAATAGGATTGGTGTCTCTTGAGTTAGTATCACATTCCTGATTATAAATCGATTTGTCCGACTGTGCTCCCAACCCAAGAATGATGAAAATTAAAATCCTAAAACTATGGATCTATCATTTTAGATTCTTAATTTCTATTTGATCCCTTAATAAATCAATAACATGAATTCTTATTCCTCACAAGCCTTCAATAGAGATTTTATTCAATCTAGGAGTATTTTTCGGTGATCTAATGTCTATTGATGATCAAGATTCATAGGTAAATTTTCTGTCATCAACATTCTGGCTTGATCATTTATTATCATCTCTTTTGGAACTATAGAAAATTTCTAAATAAGATATATCTATGTTATATGATGGGACATGTGGTTATATTTTTTTGAATTGGTGGAATTGAACATGATCTATATTCAATAAACAATCTCTAATATAGTATTTTTATTTTTTATTACATTCATTGATTTGACAAAACATTGACAGGTAGTTGTCTTCACTCTCTATTAAACATGGTTTTAAATTGATGTATTGATTAAAAATATCTTAATTTTCATGATGTTTTTGGAAATATTGGTTTCATATGATGAAATTTCTCAAATGAATTATGGTTTTTGTAAATCATGGGTTGTTGAATCCTTTTTTGAAAATCTAGTGGTTTAATAATTTTAAAATTTTTGTTGGATTGAAAAAAGTAACTTTTTTAAAAAATAATTTATTGGGAAAAATTATCATTATTTAAATGGTATGACATGGTTTGGGAATAATTCGTGAGCATGAGTTTAATTTAATATATAATGGTTGTGAAGTATCACTATAAAATGGCGGTGTATGGTCATGAATTTCAACCATCAATAGTTGTACAATTATTATATGTGTTTTTGTTTTAGATATGAGTTGAAATTGAAATGTATTTTCCATATAACTAATTGAGAAATTGTTTAATGTATTTGTTAATATATTCCATCAAAAGGGATATTTGCAGCTTGTTAATTCCGATGATGGGAAAACAAATTTATAGTTTCTTTATAAATAGTTATTAGTACATTAGTTTTTTTGTAAAATTTTCTAAAATGTTTTATCATACGGGTCTATGTCTATAATTCCTTGGATTAATCCTACTAATTATTATAGTCACCCTCTCTTGGGGACAATTGTCTGTTTCTAGAAGTTATATATGGATATACGAGTATAGTATCATGTTTTATTGCTTATTCATCCTAATACATTAGTCTAGTCATTTTGACATGGAGCATGGATCTGATTAGGAATTTTTGGTTGGCATCCTTTTGTATTCGAAGGTTTTCATCCATTGGTTATTTTGGTTATGTCATATTTATTCTTATTGAACATTGATAATTTCCATCATATTGGGTTTTTTATTGGCTTGGATTTATGTATTCATACGTTATATAGAGGTTTCGTTGTTTATTAATATCTTTACTTGGTTTTTTTATCTTTAAATAAAAAAATTTCAAACAATTGTTTATAGAGCCCTTGTGATTTATTATTGGTCTTTGGTGTCTTGGGGATGTAACTCGAGGCTAGTAAGACATGAATGTTATATATAAATAAAATTTGGAGGGTAAGGATGTCACATATATCAAGATAAATACTAAAGTGATGAAGTAACCATCATTAGCATTCATTGACGATGACTGTTGAACCAAAATAGACAATAAAAATAAATAAATTACCACCCAAATTGATTATGATACTGAATTATTATTAATAAGAAGGTGATATGATGTTATATATAAAATATACATTGTATTATAGGTGTGATGGTGTTTTTACAAATATATATATATATATATATATATATATATATATATTATATTTAAATATATTATACATGAGTATAGACCACATATAATGAGATATACAATTTAGGAAATTTTTTTTATATTTAATTTCTTTTTTCACTGGTATTGTTTTTTGATAACATTTTAATGATGAATGTATATGTTATATCTATAAAAAAATATACGGTATCATATTATCATTTACTTATTTATGTATATTACCTATTTTCACTTCATTTTCCTCTGATTATTAACCAAATAGATCAAATGAATATTTAAAAGAAAACACGACTATAATTATCAAATTATTCGAGAATCATTTATTCCATGAAAATATTTTATTAGGACATTATGAATATTTTTAATATTATATAATTATTAATAATGTAATTTTTTACCCATGTTTGTATTTATATTAAAATATTTTAATGGAATGTTATTTTCATTTTATAATTGTGGTACTTATTAATTTTTACATAAAATGTAAAATGAATCCTTATTTTTACACACAAAAGGTGAATGAAATTTATGATTATCATGATTAACATTTATTGTGAAGCTCTCATTTTATATTTCTCGGGTTCTCTTCTACAAATATTTATTCCTTAATATTTTGGAAAAATTTATATTTTAAATTAGTGATTTCAAAATCAAAATATTATTTTCATCAACAAGTTATCTACTTCTATTTTAAATGTATTTTCATTGATAACAACATAATAGGTTGTATCTTATATGTTACTAGGGTAATGATGAAATTGAATCATCTTTATAATTAATCCAAAGAGTTTATAATTATAATGATGAAATTTTTTTGCAAACCCTTTTGTTTTATACTAGTTAATATTTGAGGTAATGTTTTTTTAAAATTTTGATTCTCAGTGGAACCTTCATTAAAAACATTACGGAGGAGGAATAATGAAAAATATTATGTCTCTATAAAAAACATAGAATCAATAATCCCAATAGACATCATGTAACTCAAAATTGAGCACCCATACAATGGTGGGTGGAGAGTCCACTCGGACCATGTTGATGGAATTCCCTTCTCCATGTTTTGAATTGCAACTATTGTGCACCACCATTATTTTAAAGACAAGAATAAACAAAATACATCTTCTCTTATACCCCTGATACAAAATCACTGTATTATCCATACTATTCACTACTTTTAAATATACAAAACATAAATTATGTATGTGTACTAATGCTCAAAATTAAATTATTCTTCCCATGTTGTAAGATATCAGAGCTCAAAGAGGAATAGTGATTATTTAATTTAGCATGAATTAGATTCCCTATTTTTGATAGTAGAACCTCCGAATAAGAATCACATTTAGATCCTACAATTTAGTTTTATAGAGAATTTGTATCTTTTTTCACATCTCCTTTACTAGTGTCCATCCTTGAATCCAATGAAACATTATGTAAGGTAATAAATATGAAATTATTGTGATTACATGATGGGTGGGCATGTAATATCTATATTATTATTCACGTAATCATTAATGTTTTATGATATAAAAAAAGTGAGTACACTCTAGGTTTAATGATCCTAAAAGAATGTAAACTAGTGGTTTTCCCAATCCGAAAGTAGGTACATGAATGGTTTAATGAATATTAACATGTGATTAATGTCCTAATCAGTAACTTGGATATATAATTTATATGATTAAAAATACTCCATAAATAATTACACTATATTTAGATTTATACTCAATGTGAAGTTACACATTCATGTCTGAAGACATTTTATTCTATTATGATTCATAACTTATGAACTACCAAATCATTAGGCCACGATTCATTTTTTTGATCGATGTAATAATGGTTTGTATTTAGTTATGTTAATATAATTCTATCACACACTTAAGTTGATCCTTTTATCTTATATGATCATTTACTGATATGTATATTTTTTATTCTCAGCGAGCATCGGAGATCATCTTTTTATATATTTCCTTTGACCCAGTTATGAAGAAATGTTTTTATACTATATGACTAATAAATTTACAATGTTAGAATAAATCGTTCAATATGTTGATGATATTCTATAAAATAAAATAAATATGGTTCTAATGCGAAAAGACAGTAAATATTTATGGTCCTAGGGAATGTATTTTTATGAAATGGGTTGAATATTAATATGAAATGATGAAATATTTATATATTTAAATTACATGAATCTATATTTTTTTATCAATGTATGGGTTAAATATTCATAGGGATTTGGAATCAAAAACCTTAGTGAGAATCCTTTGTATAAACCTTATCATAAACGTATATCCTATGATCTGTTAAACATATGAAGTGTGGTTTTCATAGAAAATACATTATTATATGGAGGGTAACATGTAAATTATTTTTTGTAAAAAGTTTAACATGGAGTTATAGCTCAAAATGGGGGTATATCATGTTTTGTACTAATCATCAATAGTGTGTGATAAGTTTCCCAAGGACTACAAACTATTATTATAAGATATTTTGGATGAAATTAGTAGATTAAAACCCTGGATGGCCTATGGTGAACCCAAAGGGTCATACATTAGAAATGTTAATATGATTTGGATATCCTATGAATATTGTTTTTATAAATGTATACGTCACTCTGATTATTATTTCTCATATTATGTTTTTTGGCATTATTTAATGGAAGGAACAAGGAGGTGTATTTTAAAGGACAATTAAGAGGTATGATCCAATGAATATGCTCATGACAAACCAATGGAAATTAGAGATGGAATTTAAAATCAAATGGTTATGACTAACTAGATATCTTTTTATATGATTAAAAAATTAAACACAATTATGTTTCTAAAATTACCACAATAGAGAATAATAGGGTTTCATGATGACAATAGACGAATGAAGATTCATTTCCCCATATATCAAGAATAATAGAGGGAGAAAAATTGTACATTTCTAAAAGGAATATAAAGATGTTTTTGGTGTGGACAAGAAAGACATAGAGAATGTAATTACTAATGAAAAATAAAATTCTCTATTAACATAATAGATAAAAATATTTTTTTCCATATAGTATCATTGATGAAGAATTTTTTAAATGTGGAATGTATGGGAATGATAAAAAATGATGAGAATATGGTAAATAAAAATAAGAATAATAATATTGTTTTGTGGGTATTGGGTTAACCATTATTGATAATGGGATTGTGATTGAAATATGAAATAAATAAATATTTTAAATAAATATATGTATGTTACAAATAAGAAATGAGATAAAATTTATATTGATTAATATTATAAAATATTAATATTCTATATTATTGGAAGAAAGAACAGATGAATAATAGAATAATAATATTTAATGGTTTAAAAAAAAATTAGAATGATTTTAGGGTTTATCTATTGGGATTAATGAATTATGTTATAGAAGTTATTTATGAAGGATATTCTAGTTTGAAGAATCCTAAAAAATATATGGATTATTCATTATTAGTATATATTTATTGATTTCAAATAATATTTTGAATGGATTTTATAACCTAGAAAACTTATTTAGGGGTAGGGTGATATTATTATGAAAAAATGTTATAGAGTCATAAATAAACATTAATATGTTCTTCATGTAAAAACAGTACAGTTTAATTTTGATAAATTAACTAGTAATATTGATTAACTAAATTGGATTGTAATGGTATCCATGAAATTCATCACTGGTTTAACAAAAAGGTGATTTATGTTATCTTTGATGATGTTTATTTAATTATTGGATTAATAGAATATAATGGGTAATCTTGGTTATATTTAAATATAAGGATAAATCTAAATTTTATAATCATATATGTTTTCGTTGGGGTTTTATGGTGATTAGGTTTATTTTTGGAAACTATTAGCTTGATTTAGATAATATATGATTATTTTATTCACATTAGTGGTATGTGACATTTAGTATAATTGTATGATTTTTGGTGATTAAACGTATATTAATTTCGATTATTTTATGACCTTTTTATATAGTTTTGGTTTGGAATTTGTTCAGACATATTTTGGAGTGGTTTTAATGATTATTTCTTATAGAATGGTTTATGTTGAACAAAAGGTGTTATTGTTGAGGATGTAGATATTAAAGTTTTAGTTTATAAATTTATGATTTATCCATACTAGATAAAAATTGATAACCATTTTGGTTTCAATAAATATCTATAGATATATTGATTTCCTGGTAAATATTTTATGGATCATATAGTCTATTAAATTTTAAATTTTATTCTATAAAAATGAAAAATCATATTCTATATAAAATTCTATATGTAATAGATGATTTTGATTTGGAAATTTATTATAGAACAACCAATGGGTTAGATTATTATTATGAAATATAAATAAATCAAGTAATAAAGTTTTATCAAATTCCATATCTTGAAATAAAAATGAATCTCTCAACATTAGGATAAATGATTTTGAAATAAAAAATATTACCCTAAAAATTTATTTTTTTTATAAATTGATTTCCATCTTCAACCCTCAAAATATATCGTTTTAGTCACAAAATTTTTCATGGCTATATTCTATGTCACACACTATTATTATATGAAAATAATATTTCTCCTCTATGTCCATATTTTTAATTCCATCTAATTTTCCCCATATTAAGAAACATGAAATTGGGTTATATCAGGTAACCTTTATGTTTCAAACTTCTCCATTTCAAAGTAAATTGTTTATACCATTTTTAACATGTTTTCTAAATGTATTTAAAAATATTGATCTATTGATTACCATAATTATAATTATGGGGAAACCATAACTAATTCATGATAATGTAACATTATAAATTTTTATATTAAAATAATACTATGTTTGATATTTTTCTTAACATGTAACACAACCATTAAGTAGAATGTGATATAATATGAAAATATTAATATTTAAATGTGATTGTTATAAACATGACCTTAAAATGGAAGGTATTAATTGTATTAACCACATTATGGAATATATTTTTATATGTTTTATAAATAAATATTGAAAAATGTATAAAAAATAAGTGCTCAATCTTTTGTAATGTCATTTTATACTTCGAAATCATTTTTTCTACAAATATGGTGTTTTTTCATTTTATTCATAAACAAAATAAATAATTTATATAAAAATAAAAAAATTATTCAATGAAATTAATATAATTTTTAAATCATCAGATCAATATTTTCATATGGGGAAATTTTATAATTTTTCTTAATTTTTTATTGTGTAATGAAAATGATGATTTTTCTTAAACCATTATTTAATTTCAAAAATTTTGTAATTTAGAAATTTTCATTTTCTATTTATTTTAATAATAAATTGAAATAATACATTTTTAATATATATTTTATATTGTTTTTAAAATTAAATCATCATTATACCTGATTGTTGTACTATATCATTTTTCCCTTAAAACAAAATTTTCTAAATCAATGTTTTATATGTGCAGTCTTTTTTATAATAATAAATTAAATTAATATGTAATGATAATTTTTATAACTAAATATAAATATTTAATATTAAAAAACATATTTTATCATTAATTTTATGGTATTTACAATTCAAGGTTTGGATCTATGTACAGTTTATTCTTGAAAATGCATTTTTCTGAACATATTTTCTCATAGAATTTTGTGCTCTCATTTATAATTAAATTACACCACTTTTATAATTTGAACTCTGGAAAATGATTTCATATTTTTAATTATAATAATTCATATAATTTAATTTAGTAATATTATTTTTTTCTCATTATTTATTTTAAAAACAAAAAAAACTATTTTAACCATGGTTTACGTTAATGGTTGTCTACCAGATAGAAAGGTCAAATTTAGTGATAATACAAGTAATATCACCTAAACATGTCAAAATAATGTATAATATATATATATATAAACATTATATTATACTAATACCAAATTACTAACTTTTTTAAGAATATTCCATATGAATGTCAACTCAAATTTATGAAATATTTTATGATATTCAATGTATATCCCTTAATTAACTTATAAAGGGCCACATATTCTCCTTATTATACTCAAAAATTTATCATTCTATACCACCAAATACCTACTCCAAAGTCCTTATTTTATTCCTTCTATTCATAATAATTTTCCAATATTACCTTAATAGTAATCATTCATTGATAATGGGTTAGTTATATAAGGTCTCTCAAAGATGATGTATACAAATGAACTACTCAATTTCAATAATTTTTATTATTCTATAGCTAGAAAACATGTTTTATAAAAAATGGGGAATATACTATCATAAATACATTAACATAATATAATGATGATTTATTTTAATTTTATCATTTTTAAATGATAAAACCCCCTTTTAAAATAAATTTAATGTATTTTTGTGTGAAAATTTAATTTTTCAATACTTGTGTCTACTATGGCTTTAACAAATTGTAAATTCCTTTTTAAAACATTGAAAAATTCTATGAAATGTTTTCATAGCTAGACACTGAGTCACGGTTGGATTCTAAGACCCATAGATACTCAACATTGATATATTAAAAATATTAAAAATATTTTATTCAAATATGTGTCTGTTACTTTTTCGAAAAATTATAAAAAACTAAAAACACTACATTATATGAGAAATTGGATACCACCATTAGTTCTTGAATGTCAGTATTACCCTAGGAAGGGTATAACCATTATGCATGTTAGATATTTGGAATCATTATACATGGTAACACACACTATATTTTTATATAATTTATTATCCGGTTATTATATATTAAATAATTACTTTCTAACGAATGTTGTGTCATATGAAAAATAAGAGACCACCGTTAAGTCCATAATGTATGTTTTTACCTAAATGTTTTATATCATTTGTGAAGGTCACCAAGTTGTTGGGAATTCATAGAAGGATACGATATTTGTTAAAAAAATATTTTTTCATCGAACTTAGAAATAATAATAATAATTTTAATATTATTATTATTTATGTGGATGAAAAAAAATGAATCTATATAAAGGAAATTAATATTTGTATTTTTGTTCCGGAAAATATTTCAGTGGTGAAAAAAGTAATCAATGAGATATTTTTAATAGTGTCAACTAAATTAAAATTGTTTGGTTAAATTTTATTTCTTAACTATTATCCATTTCAGTGGATTTTTTTACTATCATTTTTATGGTGGTCAAAATTGATGAGAATTATTAATTATAATAAAATATTTTTATTATAATTATTATTATTCATTTGAGAAAATTATATTGTTTTGTACATATATATTTAATGTGTGTATGTATATGGGATATATGTTTGTGTGTGGGGGTGTAAATACATATATACATTGGTTAAATAAATAAGTAAGAATATATATATATATATATATATATATTGGACTATATATGAATATGTGAGTTTATATATATTTACATGTTAAAAATATATATTTTTATATATTTCATTATATATATTTCATAAATAAAAATAATGTAAAAAAAATTTAAACTAAAGGGTGGCATTGGAAATTTCACCAGAGGCACCCAGTTGTTTTTAATATATCCATTAATAAGTTAAACAATTTATAAATTATCCTTAAATGAATATAATTTCAGTTGTAGAAATATATGTATATAAAAAGTGGAAAATGAAGGGGGCGCTGCATTTGGGTTACTCATAGAAAACCCCTCATGTCTCAAGCTCTCTCTCTTCTTCCTCTCTCAAATTATCATTTTCATTATATTTATAATATTTTCCAAAACATCAATCATTGCTATCTCCTAATATATTGGTCAGATTGTTGTGACATCACTATCATTGTGTTTGTCTCGATAATGAGATTTTTTAACATATTTATGTTTACTAATGAAATTAGGCTTCAGTAGTACATTGAAACTCGGATGTCAACCCTCATCATCATTTATTATTGCACAAAAGGTGGAAAGTCCTTATCTTTTTCACATCTAATGTACTAATTATTGACATGATATTTGGGGTCATGTGTTGTTGTAGTATTATCCTATCATCATGACATAAAATTTATGAATTCCAAAAGGGCTTCATTGAGGAATTTAATTATGAATTATTATATGAAATGGTTAATATGTAAAATGAATTATTTAATTAATAATGTCATGATTTTATAATAAAACCAATCACATGAGATGCACTGTCATTGAAACAAAAAATTATTTATTACTAATTTAAATAATTTTTTGGATTAATACTTTGGATGATTACCTCTTTTATTTTTCCATTTTTAGTAAAATATATTTTTTAGGACAATTCATTTCAACTTATCTTAAATAGGGGGTTGCCCCTTTATATGGTATATCATTGAAGAACAAAGAGCCTTTCTTGTAAATTTCATTACTCATGTAAGTAAATTTTTATTTGTAACACCCTGAGATTTTATGAGATATATTATTTTTAATTTCTTTGATGTCTTATATTGTACACTACACCAAGATTAGCTTGTACTATACATAACACCGTATTATCTTGCAGCATACGCAACACTATTCTAGGCTCGTGTTACACACAATTTCATGTTCGTTTTGTATAAATTATTCTAAGAAATATTAAGAATAGATTTTTTTAATGTTTAAATGAAATTTGTTTTGATTATTTTATACAAAACACAAAAGGTATCTTGCACTACACGCAACCCTGTCTTGGCTTACATTACACGCAATCACATCCTTCCTCGATAGCGTGTGTAGTACGCAATACCGGGTTTCAGTAAACAACGATATATTGTTATAATATTTTTATGAACTATCCGTATTGAATATTATTAACTAGATTTTTCAATTTTATAACATTATTATTCATCTTACACATTTTCTAGAACATGGTATGAGAGCAAAATAATTTCTTCCGGTAAAATGAGTATTTTAAAAAAATGCAGTTTTCCCGCCTTTTGATAGTGCAACAACTTTAAATATAGTTTTTGACATGTTTATAACTTCAATTTTACAATATTGAATTATACATTGGAATCAGGATAAAAAAATTTACTTTGGATAAATTTTTGATATTTTTCTGATAAGTTTCTTATTATGATAAATAGTAAAAAAACATAAAATTTTAATTAAAAATATCTTTTTTAATCGAGATAATTTATATGGATAAATTATAATATTTAATGGTTTTTAAGTATAAATAGATTATATTTTTATAATTTAATATAATTCATGTCATTACCATTATATTTATATTGAATTTATAGGTAAAAATAGTTCAATCTTTGACAATGTTTTATCTTTTAAAACCCATTTTCTTAACAACAATATTAATTTAAAATTAATTACTGTAACTTCTATGTTTATAATTTCGAAAAATGGTTTCCATATTTGAATTCATTGGGTCCAAATTATGTTAATATGTGGATTTTTGTTTGACATTATGAATAGTAACTATGGTAATTTGTAGTTACTGCAGTTAAAGGTAAATCGGGTAATTAAGGGTAAAAATAATATTATAAAACTACCCTAACACCTTCCAAAATTCTATGGGATGAATAAAAGTCTCCCCATATAACCTAATGGTCATAATAGATTCGTTTCATGGACTATTGACCATGAAAATGATATAATAATAATTAAAACTGAAGAAAGTGACAACATCTTATATGTGTAATAATTTTAATTTAGTGATAAAATTCATAAATCATTGAACATAAATAGTTTCCAGAAATCAAATAAAATTTTCTACATAATGTGAATTTATTTATAATTTTTATGGATTAAATAATTATCATTAAAGATGACACAATAGTGATTTTGAAATTATTTTATTGATTTAAATATCAAAAAAATCGTTTTAAAAATATGAAATTAAATATTATATGAACTATTTAATGTGATCCACGAATTTTCAGGATTAATATGACAAATTATAAATATATTAAATATTTTTGTTTGAATATATCCTCTGTTTGGATTTTATTTAAATTCAAATAAATGAATAGTGTCAAAATTGACACTATTGTTATTTTATAAAAATAACATATTTTAAATATTTTTAAAAATCACAAAAATATTTAAAAATTATAAATTTAAATTTATATGCTCTAAAATGTCATAAAGAATCCAATTGTAGACAATTCACAACACATAAGTTATTATTTATAAAAATGTAAAATTTAGAATATTATTTTCTAAAATAAAATTAAATAAATTAAATAAGGATAAATCAATTTGATAATGTTTGAAATAAATTCAAAACATGTCTAAATTTTATTGGTTGATTAGATTAAACCCCTATTTTATATCATCTTCTAATTGAGTCATTTTTGAGGTTTTTATGTGGGGTTGAAATTTATTATAAATTAATATTTCTTATTTTTTCAAAGGTGCCCCTCTCCTCCCTTATAAAAGGGCACTTCCTCCATCTCCTCCACACACAATTTTGAGCCTTCAAGATCGGCCAAACCATGCCCATTTCTCTACTAAACATCCCTAGTTATATCATAGAGGTTTGGTTATTCTCAAAAGACCAACTCTAGTTCCTTAAGGAGAAGTTTAATAGAGGCATGTCGAGGAAGAGGTAATCTCTTCTACCGAATCGTTCAAGTTTCTTTATTATTCTAATTCCTCTTATTTATTTGTTTCATTATAAAGTTATAAAATCAGTATCAATAATATAATGATATGTTATTATAAATATAAAACAACCCTATTTCACCTTCTATCCATCCTATGGAAAACGAAATCGTTGTGCGTGCATACATACAGAATTTTGTCTCCACGCTGTGGTGTAATATGTTTTTCCACCACCACCTGACATGGATGGGTATAATGGTGTAAATAATAACTATATATGGTTATTATAACATCCTATGGATTCTATGATATGATATCATCAACTCCAATTCCATTCAATAATTATGGGAATGATATCATCGCTAGTGTGTACGTACGGATTACCGTCTCCACGACACGATGAGATTCATTTTCCACATTAACCATTCAAGAATGATTATAAATTATATATAATAAATAATCAAGAAATATAAGAAATAATAACTATACTGCATTTATGTACATATTTACCTAATTCCATTCAATTCAATAAAGAAATAAATACAACGTTCATGTGTACGTACGGCCTACCATCTCTATGAACGGTGTATTTCATTCCATTTATTTATCTACCATATATATTTCTATGCTGAATATATATGTTATATATAAATCATGTTTTACATTCTTAAATTTAGTAAATCAGGATATAAGTAATAATATCAAGAACAACAAGTCCAAACACAAATGATAAATGAAACGATTTTACCCAAAATACTGCTTTAAAAAGGAATTGACAAAAGAACGGGTAATATAAAGTCATAAGTGAATCATATATGACATAATAAATATTATTATGGTTTTTTAAAGGTTATTAATATGATTAAAACCACTATACAAGAGTTTTGGACACATATGGACGAAATTGGATTTAAGGTAAGGGAAAATCTCATAATATCATTTTTATCCGAGATTTTTTACACTTCAGAATTTACTGGGGAATATTTATCATCTACATCCATGTTTCCTCAATATGTAATATTATTTCTATCCTCCTACAATTTTTTAAATCCAATTTTACCTAATGATAATTTTTTAGTAAAAGATATGAAAGTAATCTTTTATCATTTTCAGTACGTGATACTATTTGACTTTTCCAACCAAAGTACGAGATGAATGTTTTTTTAACATATAAGGCATGAATGTGTATTTATGATCTCATAGAACATTGTTTCCAGGAAAATTACTTTACAAGTTTTATTTTTATTTTTAATTAACTTCTTTTAGTTTAAAATTTTATGACATGTTATGAAAGGAAAAATGTTTTTGAATTAGAATGGATATTTTCCTCATTAATGGAGTTGAAGTGTTTTATCAAAATTATTTTACATCTAAGATAATATATTGTTCTGTTTCTATCCCTATTTTTACATTTATTTGATTATGTTATGATGTAATTATTTTTATGAAGTCATTTAATCTTATATGGACTATTTTATTTTGGCATGAAGTTTAAGAATCCCATTTTTATTACATGGGTTATGCTATGATATATGATTTATGATTTTGTGGCACATATAAGAATGGGTTCATTATGAGATGGGTGGGACCTATATCATCCACCAATGCATTGGGTAAAGATTTATATCTCATGAGATAGACATGGATGGAACTGCAAGTTAATCTGGTTCAGTGATACAGGACTGGAACGAGGAGTGAACTCGATTCCGTAAGGGACTTTGTCAACTATGATGGTCTTGGAAGCAATGCGTTGGCTACTATGGAAATCATATCATGTGATTAAGGGTTTTCTAGAAATACATGTTTTATTACCCATGCTATTTTATCATGATTAATGTTCTTTTTTGATCTATTCCTTATGCACTGCCAATATTTATGCCATCACTCATGATTATTATGTTTTATGTTCATGTTCTTACGTTCAAATGCTTGGGGATTAATTTATCTTTTTTCTATTTTTACCCTTACTGAGCATTTGAGCTCAACCCATTTTATGTTTTCTTTTTCCTGGGATATTAAAAAAGGTTTTATGTAAGAAAACAAAAGGGGAAGATCTTTATGGGAGATGTTGAAGATCATTCACCATGAATAGAAGATTATGTTACGAGTTTCCAAATACACTAAACTAATATTGTCTTTGGGCATCTGTTTTTTTCATGTATTAAGTATTCCGCAAAAGTATTGTATTGTATATGTACGTCACGCTTTGGGTCTCTATATTATTTGCCGATGGTACCTTCCTAGTGTCTCTTGAGCCTTGTGTAATTTTCATGTTTTGATTGTTTGAATGAAATGTTTTTAAATGAAATTGATAATTAATTATGGGTTCCCCTTCGTGTAATGAATTTAATGTTTTAAATGAATTAATATAAATATAATTGATGTGTTTTGGATAAACCTAATCACTTTTTTCCTGATTTAATTAATTAATGGGTATGCAATACATTTAATCTTACCAGTATGCCGGGATAACAGAAAATAAATTTAATATCATTTAGTAAATAATGATTTTCCATTTTAAACCATACCTTGGATCCCTTTTACACCATAGAAATATAGACTCAGAACCACAGCCACCGGATTGGCGCGCTAGGCTTGTACCTTATTAAGACTTGGTCTGTTTGAATTTAAATTCATATAATAAATTGGATAGGTTATCTGATTGTTGTCAATGAAATTTAAATTGGAATAATAATAAATTGGGTAATTTATTATTTAATAATTTCATTGGATAGTCTGTTAAATTAATATAGAATCTTTCTTAGGGTTAAATGATTAATTAAATGGGTTTGATATAATTATAATGATAATTAAAAACATGGATAAATGAAATGAATTGGTGTGATAGATGGTAATTTCTATAAATTGATTGTTTTATCTTGTGATGATTAATCTGGTATGTTTTATTATATAATTTTATTTTTCAATATTATATTTTGAGCTTATGTCATATCGATGTGATATATACATTAGGGATTGATACAGATTTTTGTATTGAGTTTTTTAGGAAAAAAGTCATGTTTACTATGTACACCTGAGGGTTTCGCGCATGTTCATTTGTACAACCTAAGGGAATGAAACATAGGTAATTGATTCCCAATGGAAGATTATATCATTATATGTGATGTATTTGGGTGAATGATTGTTTTTGGAACCTATGTTCTTGGTTTGTGATTTCGTACCACCTGGGGGCTATGTGTACAGTTACTAAATGAATGATGGCAGAGTATATGTTTATTTCAGATGCATGAGGGATATATTCACAATACAAAATGATTGAGTGAAATATTATAGTTATTTGTGATGGTGACAATATTTTTATCTTTGGGGTGAAATCTATGTTATGTCGTAAGAAGAGATTTTTGATATATTTAGGATGAGATTCTAGTTATTCCTTAGGGTGAGGTTTTGGTTAGGCAAATGGAAGAGTCCATTGTTTAAAGTATATTATAAGATATTCATCCTCTCCAAGAGAATATATCAACTATTTGTTTACCCTTCTTAATTTAATAGGATCTACCCACATATATAGATAGCCATCTTAGGACGAAGTATGTGGTATGAGATGGGTGTCAGTTTAGGATCATAGACAAATATTCTATTATTTAGTAATAATCACTTTGAATTTATATTCTATTTCACAATCTATATTATTATTAATTTTATGAAATATATTGAGGTAGACGTTATTGGTTCTAGTCAATTGGGATTTATATTTGAAAACACATGTAATCATTTTTTTACAAACGATTAGATCTTACTACTCATAAGTCATTGGATTCATTTCTTATATTGTGCTCTGTGCATAGGAGATCAAGAGAATAGGATTTGTCTCCAACTCAGGATGCTTGAGGAGTTTAATTTTAGGTTTTACATTTGTTTAATTATTTTTTATATATATTTTACCTTATAGGAACATATTACATTACATGAATCATTATAGGAAATCGGCATTACCCAATTTCTTTTTATTCAAATATTATACAATTGTTTCATTGTTGTTCCTTATCCATTCTCATTGCTTTCACTAATATTTGTTTTTACATCAGTAATATAAAACAGTCTCACAATGATCTAGAGTGTATAGTCTCCCAATTTTACTATCAATTTACCATCACTACTAGTTTAAATATTATTGAATATGGGGAGGAATACATGAGGCCATGTGATGATCAGTACATCTACCGTCTTAGTGGTGACCCATGTCAGGATGTTACAAAGTGGTATAAGAGCTTTCTTTCCCCATGTTTATACTATTTGAAACTTGTATGTTGGATACTTTTAATATGTCAGGGCTTAGTAAATCATTGTCTTGTACTGATCACCCCACCCACAGAGAAATGACCAAGTGTCCAATGATGAGATTATTGTTCACGTCATTCAATATTATAGTTGATAGTATTACACCTTGAGTGAATAGTTTTTTTCAGTTTCTTATTGATTTGTGTATTTATGTTATTATACCCTCATCATGGTATATAATGATTAATTATTGCAATAATCGTATTAGGCACATAAAGAATTCAAATTACATTCATATTCAATTCCATTTAGTTGCATATGTTGGTTTATTTCTTGCTCTAAATGTTCTCCTTGAGTATTATGCCATGTTTCCATGTTTATAGAATTTTTATTTGTGTTATCTTATTTTGAAAACATTCTTGCTTAGATATATAAATTTTTTCACGTGATAAATATAATTTTTTTCTTTAACTTCATTAAATTGTTCTAATTATTATGTGATATAGTTTTCAATTGTATGTTTTATGGGCACCATATAAATGGGAAAAGGTAACTCATGCAATCAAACTATTCATGAGGTTTATATTTATATATATATATATATATATATTGAAGTGGATATAAAATAGAAATGTTTTTTTAAATTTTTAATCTTAAATGATATAGTTACCTATCTTAATTCACATGTAGAACCAAGTAGGTTAGTTGGTGCATGTTTCTTATGTGATAACCCATTACATGTTTTCTAAAATGTTAATAATTAAGATACTAGTACGGGGTTGTGTTATGAATAACACAGGTTGCCTTAGTGGAACCCTCTTAGGTCTCCTAATATATTAAAAAAATTTGTTGATAAATTTCTTAATATATGACTAAATGTTAAGTAGTATAAAATATTTTAAAAAATAAGGGTGTTTAGACTTTAATAGTTTTTCTTTATATGTTATTTAAATCTTTTAAATGTTTAAATATATAAATTTGAATAAATGTAATGACCTTAAAATGGAACTTGTATAGGTGTCTATTTAAAACATTTTTTAAGGGAAGCATGATATTTTCTTTTAAGTAGCCTTGAAATGGAAATTTGAGTGTTTTATGAATGTTGTTTCCTTTTTATAAATGGTCTAAATTATCATCTCTTGAGATTAGGGAATTATCTTTTTTGGGTGACCTAGATATAGGGTCATCTCGTGTACCTTCTCATGTGGCTTGCATACAGTAGGTAGAACCCTTAGATATAAAATTACTCGCTAAAAACTATGATCCTTCTATTTTATGGGGTCGTTCAGGTGTGTTCATCCCCAGTCAAACCCCCTTTTCATAAAAAATAATCCACTATTCTGGTGGGTTGTTATGTTTTCTGGAATTTAATGTGGGTGGTTACATCATGTAATTCATGTTTTCAGTAGGTTAGACATGCCTCAGGTATTTTCAGTCACTTCAAAGGTCTCTTGACACTTTCTTTTCATATGTGATGGATGAATTGGTATAGCGTTGTCCAGGGTAATGGTTGTATGGTGATATAAGACATATGGTTAAATATCAAGTAAATACTATTAATTGGTTGAATTGATATAGTGGATAGTTTATGGATAGTATTAAGGATGTGTTATCTTTCTTCTGGAACATGAGGAAAACGTGTGTTCCCATATATGGTGCTCATAGAGTGCTAAATGCTGTAACAAACCATTTGAGATTGGCCAAATCATTGAGCCTTATGTTGTTGTGTATGCAATCAAGTCATCCATATATTAGATTGACCCTCAAGTTAATAAAATCAGTTTTTCCAAAATCATGGGATGAAGTTATTGAGACTCAGGTGGTTTGACATGAAGATATATTTAGTTCTGGATTTTATTTCTCATTTTTGATGCTTCTGAGTGAGGATCGGGGGAGTTTCATGGGTACATTTAAGTTGAATATGATCTAGTGTTCCTGTGAGTGGATATATTCTCTTCATTAAACCATTAGGGATCTCCTATGATGGGTAGTGTCATGTTAGTTCAAGTAATCTTTTCCTTCTATGTAGAAGGAACACAACCGATATTAAAATTCAGAGATGGTTAGTTTTAATTGAATTTATTTTAGGCGTGCATGTTTTTAGTCAATATGGTGTTAGCTCGGCAGCACTATGTTGGTATGAAGGGTCGTGTATGAAACCTTTCAGAAATGTTGGTGTTCATGGGTGGTTTCAATGGTAATTCATGAACGATCACAGAAAGCCTTAGGTGGTAAAGGATTGGTGATCGAATAATGATAGGGCATCAATATGTGTCGTAGAGTTTCATCTAACGTATCAATGAGTATTTTTTAGCTACTTTTTTCTCATAAATTTTAAAATCCTATTAATTTAATCATTCTTGGGAAAATTGAATGTACAATATCGTAATGATATCCAAGATACACTAAAATATTGATAGTCTTATTGCACAATAAAGTACAAAAGTTGATGGGGGGTTTAATTCATCTCCCAGTGAAGCACACTACCAGGTTAGGGAAGTTGTGGTTTATTGGTTGGAAATTTATTCTTATAATGATTTAATTTATAGTTCTGTTAGTTTGATCTATAATTTTCCTATTTCCCTATGTTTGGGTCCCAAATATTACCTTATAAGTAAATGGGTTCATTATATTAAAAAACATTATTCCAGGATCATCACATGAATGCCTAGATGCGTGCTTTTAAAGGAATTTCTGATGGTGGGGGTGTCGTGGTTCGGAATCCCCCACCCCCCACCTTAAAGGATGACTAATATATTGGGTAGAACCTATAGTTAGTGGTTTCAATATATGACATCATGGTAGAATATCTAGGAAAACATGACTAGATAAGAATTGTTTCAATGATTTAATTTAAAAAATGGGAATTGCCTTATATATTAATGAATTTTGTTTCAACTTCCTAGTAAATTCACATTGGTGTTTTTTAAATATAAAAATGAAACACAAATATTTTAGTGATACTTCATACCCCTTGTTGGACAGTTGATGTTTTCATTATTTCTAAAGGTTTATCAAGGATGAGAAGTTTTATGGTGGGGATGTTGTAACATCCTCATTTTTAAATGATAACAAAACCCCAAATTTTTAATAAATTTCATGTATTTTTATATGAATATTTTATTTATAAATAGTTATGTCTATTATGGGTTTACTAATGAGAATAATATTTCATTAAAACATTTAAATGGTCTACGAAATATTTTCAGAGATAGACACTGAGTCATGGTGACGTTTTGAGTCCCGTAGACCCACGATGTAGATAGAATAAAAGTATTAAATATATTTTATTCATACATATGTGTGATTATTTCAAAATAATGAAATAAATATGAAAGAGTGAATTTTTTTGACAAAATGGATACCACTTTTAGGTCCAGAATGCATGGTTTACCCTATGTAGGGTATAATCATTATGTGCATTTTTTATTTATTGGCATCACCCATGGTAATTCCCTAATGATTTTTCATTAAATTTTTATTCCATTTTTATGATAATATGTAATTGATTTATCAAAATTAGTTCATCATATGAGAAATAGAAGACCACTATTAATTATAGAATGTGGGGATTAACAAGGAAGTGGATAAAATTAGTGGGTGTTAGGAATTTGGTCAGATCACACACAAAGATAAGATATTTTTATAAATAAATATTTTTGTTGTACATTTAGAAATAATAATAATAATTTTATTATTATTAGTATAATTTTGTGGATGAAGAAATATGAATCTATATATGGGTATCTTTTTTGTTTGGGAAAATATTCATGTTTTGATCAATGTAATTATTGTGATATAATTAATGGTTTATATTAAAAAAATTAGGGTTAATATAATTTTTTTATCCATTATCTATTTTTAATGGATGTTTTTAGTAACATATTTATTGTAATGACTTTCTAATTATCATTGGAATGAGATCACAATATGTCATTACATAACTTTAGTTGACATCCCCTAGACTCCAAAGGATGGAAATAAGTGATGACAGGTTTCAATGAGAGTGTTGTATGATTTACCCTTTAATAATAAAACTATTTACCAAGAAAAACATAACTGAACAACTCAATATATGATGGATAAATAAAATCAAGACATCTCAACTACGTTTTTCAAATAAAAACCACTCCAATGTATGAAATATCAGAACAGAAAAAAAAAGTCAATCTAAATTACAGGAACCAACTAAAGACTCCATGAATTCTACAGGACTCCATGCTTCATGTTCCCCATGCTCCCAGATCACCAAACGGATCAAGCATCATTAAGTGGTGTGAAAAATGTGTGAAACATTACTTTTTCCCCTATCCTGGAGGATAGAATCTATAAAAGAACCAAAATTTCAAAGAATGGGTGATAATAAAACTTAGCAGGATATCCACAATGACTAACTTACTAATTCCACTAGGATATAATAGTCATCAACATTATTATAAAACAAGTTGTACCAAAAAAATTTCCTGCATAGTTTATGATGAAATATAAACATGTTCCAAAAAAAATTACAAAAGTCTATAAGTGAAATTAAAAACAATTCTACCGAAATCTAACATTTCATAAAAGTACATACAATGCTTCAAAAACATTTCCCAATATCCTTTTTATACCCAAACCATTCCACACACCCATGAAACCGACCAAGCATGATATGTTATGACAGTTCAATACTCATGAGCAGTTTCTAATGGATCAACCATGTCCTCATATGGTAATTGTATCCCATGTTCCATTAAACATTTTTCACTGATCAAAATTTCATATTTCAACCAATCTTTATATATGAAACATGAAAACACAAACCACATATGCCCAATGATCATTCCAAAACAACCCTTTCAATAAAATAACTTTTTTTATTTAAAACTGTTTTTCATCCAAACCATTACAATGAAAAAAAATTCAATAAAATGTCTTTTTATTGAAAAAACCCTTCCTAATCAAACCATTTATATGTTCCAAAATATATTTCCTTTTAAAATACTATTATAAAGTCATGAAAATAAAATTATATGCACAACAATTTATCAAAATTTTACAAAACATCCAAAAATGACAAATCATCACTAATGAGACTTTTAAATGTATCAAGACATGATATCACAATAGATCATATCCAATTTAATAAAATGGAAATGAATCCAGTAAAATATAGTATGAGTAAATCGGAGTGAATCCACCCACTTCAATGGTTTTGACGAAACTCAATGACAGATGAAGAATGAACATGAAGTCGTGTCAATACTCCAAGAATGACCATAGATCTCTTCTCATAGCAAGATCATGACAAACTATTGAATTATTTGGAATCAAAAAAATTAATATATACCAATAACATGAGTAAATATGAGAAATTAATGGAATCAGAGAAGTATATCTAAGAAGATATAAGAAAACGTGAAAAATTGGGAACGAAAGGTGACACACCTCATGAATTGGATAATGATTCCATGAAACGGATCAGATATCCACTTCTATAAAAAATAAAACTAAATATTTCATTAATTGATGTTAAAATTTTAATATATACCCACAGTAGGTGTAGATCTATGAAAACATGATGATAGAAGAAGGAGATCAAAGAAAATAAAGTTAAAATGATGATGATTGAAAACTTACTACAAGAATAGTGATTAAAATAACCAATGGAGTGATCTCGGTTGGCTCCAAATCATGTGGGAAATGCTATCCAACATTATAGAGATATAAATATCAAATTATGGGCGTCTTTAATCACAAAAATAATAATCATATCAAAAGAAAAGCACGTTTTAAGAAAATGGGATCTTCTTTTAACCTCTGTGCACCGTTTGACCGCACGCTTTGGGAAAACCATACATAGACCGTGTAACGTAATTTTTGGCCATGAAAATTATTACAAGCCCCAAAACTCTCACATCCTTCTCTTTTACCCTTTATTTGGAAACACCATTTTTATAGAAACACCCCTTTATAAGGAAACTCCCCTTGTTTATGGAAACACCACTTTTATGGAAACACTTAATTTTTATGGAAACAACCTCTTTTATGGAAACACCCTCTTTTATTTATCAAACTCATTAAAGGCCACACCATTTTAGTAAAAGATCATTTTTACAAAAAAACAATAGGTGGAAAGGGTCACAAACACAAAACCGGTGTTACTACTTTCTCCCCATGATTGGTCTTACAATCATCAGAATGTAGAAAATCATCACGGCCCGTAAAGAGTTCCGGACACTACTATTATATTTTTGTCTTACATTCCCAATTATATTCATAAATTTGAACATGTTTCTATAAAATATTCATTTTGTTGATACTTTTCCCATGGACGACTTTTTCTTTCCAATAAACAATCTATACTAGTATATGTACTAATGATGCATCTGTCTCTAGTTCTACATGATCCCATTTGATCACATGGTCTGGATCTGGATGATACATATTACACTATGATATGTGGAGCACATTATGAACTAAACAGAACTATAGTGTTAGTTCTAACCGGTATTCCACCTCAACAAACTATTCTAGTATCTGAAAGGGGTATATATATCGTGGATATAACATACCCAGCTTCCCAAAATGAAGATGTTAGAGCACGGGAGAGATCCATAAGAACACATGATCACAAGAAAAAATGGACAACAAACATCAATGATGGTTTGTAAAAGATTTCTGGTAACTCTTATCCATCTCAATTCTCAATCTAATCAACAGAATATTCTCTTTTTTTTCTTGTTAAATACTAAGCCCCATTAAAGAAGTTTCACTAGTTTCTACCAAGAATAATGGATAATGATAAGGATGCCAATATAATGTTTCAAATAGAGACATATGTTTCAAGTCATGATATCTATTAGTGTATTAGAACTCCACCGAGGGTAGATTATCCTCCCATGAGCTGTCAGAATCCATTACACATGCTCATAGAATGTCTTCCAACATTTGTATAATATCCTAAAACCGGTCGTCTGTCTGGGGAGGGTATGCTATACTCTTAGTCAAATGACTTCCAGGGTATTTCAATAATAATTTCCCGATGTGAGATGTGGGACTCAGAACTGTATTTGACAATATTGAAACTTGAATTCCACACCACTTTACTACTTATTGTATATAGATTTTTTAAAGATCCCCCACTATATGAGTTTCATGAATATGGATGAAATGGACCGACATGGTAATTCGGTCCACTATCACCTAGATGACATCAAGTTTCAAAACCATTCTGGGGAGGCATGTGACAAAATCCATATATATGTGCTCCCATTTCCATAATAGGAGAGGCAAATAATACAACATACCAACTTCTCTTTGATGCTATGCGTTAACATTATGAAAAGTTAAGCACATTCAATCAAACATAACCATTTTCTTTTCATGCCACTCCACTGAAACGACGCCTTCAACACCGAATCAATATTATATTTACATGGATATATATCCCATAACAAATGGGGATAATCATGAAAAATATGTTCCTGAAAAAAAATATGTACCACCATATACTCATTAAACCACAACACTACATTCCAATCAAGTTTTCATCCCTCAATGGTCACCCCACCATTGGGTTTCAAACTCATAAACAAGCATTCTACATCAATCCGTTGACCCTATTTAACCATCTATAATAAATGCGGAACTAGTGTAGATGAAATGAAAAATGCAACATCAACATGGTCTTCACATTCCACATGAACGTCGACTAGGACCTACATCAACTTCCCTTTAACTGAAGCCTCCTTTTCGAACAAGGTATATGGCAATATTCTCAGTTAATATGCCACCAAATTCTCGTGTACTAGTGTATACATAATTTCAATGTAGAACATCTAGAGATACTATATCCATCTATTTTTCCTTATATTTAAATATTTCTATGAGAAATTGTGTTTCAAAATCCTATAATATGTGAACACTGTGAATTTCTCATGAATGAGATAATGTCACCAGGTCTTCTAGGAATGGAAGACTGTAGGTATCTCCAAATCATGTGATGGGTAATTATTCTCATGCACTCTAAACTACCTTGAAAAATGAGCCACAACATGGTCACCATGAATGAGAACACAACCCAACCCCAATCCTAAAGCATCATAGTACACCACATACCCTTGTCATGTATCTGGAGAAATCAGGATAGGTGTCAATGTAAGTTGAACATTCTACTTTGTGAATGATTTTTGGTATTCCACTATCCAACTAAATATGGAATTATTCTTTTTCAAATATTTCATTAGCAGGTCTATTCATGTGAATTCGCGCACAAAGCATTAGTAGTAGCCAGCTAGACCTAGAAAACTTCGTATCTCAAAGACATTGTTCGATGGTTTCCATGAGATAAAAACTTATATTATTTATAGGTTTAATGAAAAAAAATTTCAGAAATCACATGGCCATTAATGCATACATCTTGTATAAAAAAATCACACTTTGGAAGTTTGCAATACAGACGGTGATCTATCAAGATTCCAAAAACTATTTCCACATGTCACTCATGTATGTGCCTTATCTTTGAATACCCCAAGACGTCGTCGAAAAAAACAACTAATAAAGAGTCTAGATGTCACTGAAATATTTGATTCATCAACAACATGAAGATCACAACTGCATTTTTTAGCCTGAATTGCATGACTACATATTTATAGTGGCCATATATTCTTTTGAGTGTTGTCTTTTGAATATCATCCATTCAAACATGAAATTGATGATAACTTGATCACAGGTCAATATTTGAGGAAAACTGATATCACCTAAATTTATCCAATTGATCAAAAATGTGTGGTAGTAGATATGAATTCATTATCATAACATGGTTAAGATTATGATAATACTTTCACAACTAATGAGTTCCATCGTCTCTCTTCACGAACAAGATTGGTGCTTCCCAATGACATATTCATGGGATAATGAAACCTTTTCATTCCAGATACTCCTACAACACTTTCAGTTCCCTTAACACCATTTCTTCCATGAAATAATATATATGGTAAACAGGTGTTGGCCTTGGTAGAAGATCAATTGTAAACTCCACTTCCCTTATAGGTGGTAACCTTGAAAATTTCATTAGAATGAAATTTGGAAATTGATCAACAACAACATGAAAATTTTCATACTCAATCAATTCCATGGATTCCAAATTCTTCTACTCCAACTAGTAATAGACCATTCCCACCACAGATTCCAACAAGATTGTTTCACATTTCCTTGTAACCCTCTCTCCACATAATAGATTCTTGATTCCATAATCATTTTTGAATTGTATTGTTATACTATAATATTCATTGTGAGGGTAGAACATTGTCAACCAATACATACCTAGGAATACATCATGGACATCCATATCTAACACTGAGAAGACCCACATCAGTTCATCCCTATCAATAGTTATATAACAAGATCTATACATGAAGGATCGACATTCTCTTTCACTGAAAGAATTTTGGAATTTTTTAAATAAGGAATAATTTCATGTTTTAATCATAGTAGGTCAAAAACATGAGAAGAAAAGAAGAATCTTATGCACCAGTATCAAATGACACATTCATATGGGTAGAATTAAAAATAATCCTACCTCTCACAGTAGATGGTCTAGCCTGATCAACCACAAACATATGCTCAACTCCATACATTTGCATCTTTGTTTCACACCGCTCCTAATTTCCTTGTATATATTTGTCACAATGAGGAGTCATGGTATTTAGGGAACCTCCAAGGATATCATTAATCTATTGATGAGAATAATTCTATTGTCCCTGTCCTATCGAAGCGTATAATTCTTGGGACGTCTGAGAAGTGTCTCAAACACCTAACTTTGGAGCACTGTGACCAAAGTGCTTAAGATGCCCCTTATTATTACAATTATGGAATGCTCTTGGTTTTGCATACAATCACTCAACATGTTGTCAAAGAAAACACATTTTATCATCTTTATTGGATCTTTGGTATTGGAGAAAGATTTACCGGTGAAGCTATCTGATTCTGATATTTTCTCCCACCTTAGAAATGGTGGTCTCTCTTTCTCTTCCTCCCAACATTAGCGTTTTATCCATTTCTAGTAGGTATCATCAGAATTCCACCTCCCATATCTCATCTTATGTCTCGCACAACCACTGCCACTCTATTCACCATCTTTGTATAATCATTAATACATAGCATCATATTATTCTATAGAATCTCTTGTCTTAGCCTTGATTTGATGATGCATTCTTGTAGGGACACACTTGTCGCCAATTATGGTGAAAAGCACCCTAAATTCATGAATTTAGTAGCATATCCAGTGATAGAGATGTTCTCCTTCTACATGCTAACCAGTTCTATCATCCTCTAAATCATGAAAATATGTTGGTAGAATTGTTTATTAAACAATTCCACAATATCCTCCCATGAAATGATTTGGTCGTCTTTAGCATGTGGTTCTAATTCTGACAACTATTTTACAAGATCCTATAGAGTATACCCGACCACCGGGACATTGAGCTTTGTCATTGTGTTGATTAATTTATATATACAATTTATCATGTTCAACCACACCTATACCTTTTCTGATTCAGAATCACCTCAGATGATGGGTAGATTCTACTTCATGAACTGGATGGAATGATCTAAGTGCCTTGGCTCATCCCTCTTGTTCCTCATGTCTATGGATTGAAACACATTGAAGATATTCTGAATAATTTCATGGATCAGGTGTGGCTCAGGTTCTACCACATTCTCCACAGCATCCTCTAGTTGGCTCTTACAATGCCTACCTAGTTATATTTTAAAAATGAAAAAACAAAATATGAATGTCTCACAATCATGAAATTGATAAATTATCATTTCAAATTATATCACATCAACAATCACAACATTTTTTTTCCAAAACAAATTTTCCTTGTTAAACCATTTAAAGAATCATACTTTATTTTTAAAATCAAACCATTTTCAAAATATAATAATCATTCCCTTTTTCAAATCCTTTAATTTGAAAAAAATCATTAATTTCCAAAATAATTCACAATTTCACAAAATCATAAACCATTGATCCAAATTCAACATGAAATCTTAGTTGGATTTCATTTCTCTACAATGCATTATATGGTTATCTCATTGACTAGACCCATGAAATTGATTTTTCAAAATCATATAAGTGCCTTTCAATCACTTATGTAACCAACTCCCATGTAAGTTGATGTGAATCATAAAAGGGTTAGCTATGTCCTTTTATACTATACATTTTATGTTCCAACAATCCTACACATTTCAACGATTCCAACCCAATGAATTGACAAGAATTAATTTCAATATCAAGAATATGAACACCGATGACTACTTGTTAGGCAAGGATTTAGCAAGATGATACCATTTGTAATGACCCCCTAATTCGCATTGGCTTCATAGAACAACAAGTCATTATGTGGTGTTATCCAACATCCCCAGTATACTAAGAGATGGCAATAAATGCCAACATGTTTCAATGATAGTGGTGGATGATTTACCCTTTAATAATAAAACTATTCTGAAATTAAACTATAACCGAACAACTCAAAATATGATGCATGAATAAAAGAAATACATCTCAAGTACATTATTCATATCAACACCACTCCAAAGTATGCAATAGAGGAAGACTAAAAAATATAAATATAAATAGTGGAAACAAACTAAAAAATCAAAAAGACAAAAAGACACGATGTTCCACAATACATATTCCCCAAGATCACCAAACAACCCAAACATCACGAAGTGGTGCTAAAAACATGTGAAACGTTACCTTTTCCCCTTTCCAAGAAGATAACAACTGAAAAAGAACCCAAGTACAAATGTGTGGGTGATTAGTAATCTTATTAGGTTATCCCAAATTTCTTCCTTACTCACTCCACTAGTATAGAAGAGTTGTCAATATGAATATAATATTTTTCAAAAAAAATTACAAAACAGATTGTAACTAAATATAAAAAAGTTACAAAACTATTTTCAAAAAAAGTGTACATATTCAATTAAAACCAAATTTCCAGAAATCTAAAATTCTATAAAAATTATAACAAATATTCAAATTGATTTCGCGATATCCTTTTTGGCATAACTGAACCATTACTTACACCCATGAAAAAAACCATTCAACCTACATTATGACAGTTCCATACTCATTAGTGGTTTCTCATCGATCTACCAAGTCGTCCCATTGTAATTGTATCACATGTTACATTATCCCTTTAACATTCAGAACAAGTTCATATTTCATACAATCCCAATATATGAAACATGAACATACCAACCACATATTCCAAATGATCATGGAAAAACAACCCTTTAAATAAAATGACGATTTTTTGAAATCATTTTTCATTAAAACCTTTACAATGACAACTTAAATAAATAAAATTTATTTTTATTGAAACCCCTACCAAATAAATCCATTTAAAAGTTCAATAATATCCAACATTTAATATCATAATTTTAAATTCAAGAAACTAAAATAATTTGCACAAGAAGACAGGTTGATTCTCTATGAATGGCATTAGATCTCTTCTCCTAGCAAGATCACGACTCAATAAAGAATTATTTGCCAAAAAAATGTATATCCACCATTTATGTAACGCCCCGACCCTAGTAAACCAGAGTCGGTGCATTATTTTAATACATTGGCATTATTACAAGGAATCAAGTCTCGAAAGACCGATTAGTTTAGCTGTCTTGAAAAATAGATTACATACATGAATGTTACATTACACTTCATAACATACAAAACAACATAAATAATCCTTTATGAATGCCATTTTTCCCTTGCCTTAACCCTTATTATCAATCACAATATACTTCTTGGAATCCTGGGAAAAATAAAACATTGAAAGGGGTGAGCTCAAACGCTCCGTAAGGGTAAGCAATACAGCGGAAACATTTATAAATAAGCATAAACATTTAAGGAAATGTATAACTAAAAAAAGCCTTTTAAACTTGAACTTCAACATAGTATGGCAAAAATAAAATGAAATAAAGCCATTTACTTATTCACATGGATATTATACTAATCGAATAATCACATGCAATATCAATAACCACTTTCATAATGATGGAATGCATAATGCCATACTATCATAACCACATAGCCAAGGCCTCATTCCAAGACTACAAATAAGATTTTGTCAAGGACTTGTGCCAAGACACTAGTTTGTCTCATGAGACCTACCGATGCAATTTTATTTAGAAGATACTTACATTTAAAAATGATAAAATACACTCCAGTGTTTTTCTGAAAACTTTATAAAAGCTTCTGAAAACAAAATAACTAATTATAAGACTGCTCGACTAATTACAGGCCATAATGGGTCCACTCCCAATCCCTTCCTGTCTACCAAACTCGAGAGTTAGGTTTTTTTAAAACATTTTTAAGCTTGCGTTAAATACGTATACATTTGCACTGGATTTTCATATATTTGATAGAAATATATCTTTTTTGAAAACATTTAAAAATCACATAATTATAAAAGAAAAACATTATTTTGAAAATATCCTTACAAGCATGTAAGGGAAGCTCTAATGGTGTAATAATGGAAGAGAATAACCGCACCTGTCATATAAGTTAAAAAAGACATTCTTAACTTAATTTTGCCGAAAAGGTTAAAAAGCACCTTGTTTGGAAAATGACGGAAATATTCCTTTATAAACCTCTTATAAAAAGTCAATCAAGGGTATAAATGACTTTAACCCATATTCTAGTAAATAGTAAAAATGTTTTGAAATTCATTTTTAAGAAACATGGATGTGGATGATAAAGAGATCCCAGTAGATTATTACGTATAAACAACCTCGGATAATGAAGAGATTGTGAAATAACATTTACCTTGTACTTTTCCTTGGTTGGGGTAGGTTAAACTCTTTTATAATGGTTAAATAATTGTTATTAATTTATACAAGAATCATATACATTAATATGATTTCATATATGATCTTTTAACATTGATTTGTTAATAATATCTTAGTATTATCGTTCTTTCTGGTGTTAACTTACTCGTTTTCTATTATATGTTTTGTTACATAAGACATGTTTGTAAAGGATAGGTTGTATATTATTCATATACATAATGATATCATGTCCTTAAACATCATTTTTAAATCATCAAATGATAATTATACTTTAATGGATACGATGGAGAATTAATCTCATCGCGTTCGTGGAGACGGTAGTCCGTACGTAAGCACGAGCGACAATATCATTCTTTTGATATTAAAATAATATATAAATGGATGGTATATCATATATACCGAATCATTAACATGTTATATTTATTATTTACATGAGTTACACATCATTATTATACCCATCCAAATAATTATATATTGAATAACAATTACACCACGACGTGGAGACGGTAAGCCGTACATACGCACGTATGGTGATATGTTATTCAAAAGGGTGAATAGAATACTGAATATGGTTGTACAATATTTATAATAACATCAAATTATATATATGATATTGGAGTTATTATTTTATAATGGTAATAACAAATGAAGAAGAAGTGGAAGAAGAAAGGAACTTGGAAAAGGGTGGTGAAATCATTACCTCTTTTTCGGTTTCTTCCTTTTGATTTGATCAAAAGGGCTCATTAGGTTGTATTTCTGATCAAACTAAGGCCTCCAGGTTGTAGTGAGGGAATTTGGGAGAGTATGTGGGCAGAGTTTGGCCGAAACAAAAGGCTTTAAAGGTGTTAAGAAAGGAGAAGGAGGAGTTCCCTTTTATAAGAGAGGTGAGGAGCACCTTTGGAAAACCTAGAAATATTAATTTATAATAAATTCATATTCGGTTTATAATGGCTAAAAAGTTGATTATTTAAATGTTAAGGTGGGGCGAGGTCGAAAACAACTCAACCAATATAATTTAGACAGGTTTGGGTACTTATATTAACCTTATCTTTAAGTATTAACTCTAAGTTAATTAGTTTCACTTTTACAATGTCTCTGTGTATTTTTATATTATATGGTTAATAAACATACTATATACATCCAAGCGACCCCCAAGTGGTCCATTAATGATACACCTATCATGATATAAGTCTCTTGGCTGAACCTTAGATTTTTATGAATTTAATATCAATTAATAATATAATATTTGTTTTAAAAACTCTTTTATGTCAATTTTCACAATATTCAATAGTTGATTTTTGTGAAACTAATCACATAATTATTACTTAGAAAAAGTTAATTATATCAATCCTAATATGTCATATTATCCTAGAAAATTACTTTAATTCATTAAAAGTCTATAATTATATTTATTTGGGTATCTATAATATCAATTATTATAAATTTTTACTATTATGGTAATTACTGCATCATCATTGTGTCATAAAGAAATTAAATTATTAAATCTCTAAAAATTATAAATGAAATATCATTATGTAGGAAATATTTTTATCTTTCTAATTAATATTTATAGTCGAAAATACAACTTACATAACCCTATGTAAAAATTGTTTTTCTAAAAGATATATTCTTGTGTCATTTTTGTATTCATTTTAACTTAATTAAAATAAAGTGTCTCTATCACCTACAAGTGGCTCCATGGGGTCCCAAAATCGACCCAAAGATGACTATGGTCGAACATGTATCACCAAATAAGGCTAGGACACGTTTTAGGGTAATTTAGTATTATTATAATAGTATTTTTTAACCCTTATTTACCGGATTTACCCTTAACCATGGTAAATAAAATATTTATCGCAGTAATTATTCAAAATGTCTAAAAATAAAAGTTACCTATTTTCACAATTTGAACATACTGATTACAAATATGGAATCAATTTTTCCAAATTCAAAACACATAAGTGGCAGAAATTAATTTAAAATTAATTCCCGTTGTTAAAACAAAAAGCGTTTTTTAAGAGATAATAACTATCAAAAGATTGACACTTGTTTATGTCCGGTTTAATTGTAAAATTATGTCCAATGACCAAAATTTTATTAAATGGTAAAAATAAATTCTAAGTATACTTTAAAACCACTCAAATTCATAATTTATCACTTTTAATTATTTTTATTAAAAAAGTTGTTTTTAATTAAAATTTAGTAATTTTTACTATTCATCAAAATATGAAAGTTTTCCGAAAACTACCAAAATTTCACCTTAGGATAAATTCGATACTCCGAATCAAAAAATGAAGTCCAATTTGAAATATAAAATATATATAATTTCAAAAAGTATGTATTACTATTCATAATGGCTAGTTTGATTGGTTGTGGTGTGTGTTAGAACTCGAAGTTGCGTACAACATACGCTACTGTATCATTCAAAGGAAAGCTTACCATGGAAGCTTGGGATGTTTTATTTTAAATTTTTGATGTCCCCATTTAGTCAAAAAGTTTAAAATATTGTATTTAAAAAGTGTTCACTATTAAAAGTTGATAAAAGTGCAATACTGAAAATGAATTTTTTTCTCATAATATGGATTCTAAAATTACAAGGATTATATAAAGTTTAAAATTTAGTTAATACTATTCATATCCCCTTTTGAATAGCTTGTGTGGTAAGTCATGGTGCGCTTGAACTCGGTGTTGCGTTTAGTGAAAGTTATTGAATTATTTTAAATAAATAACACACTATGAAATCTTGGGTTGTTACATTCTCCCCTCCTTCAATAAATTGCATCCTCGCAATTTGAAATTGTTCTTCGAAAATAAAAGGTTGAAAATAAAAAATATCTTTGTGGGAAAACCCACATCGGAAATTGGGTTACTAAAATTTAGCTTTAAAATGAGGAAAACAGAAATGAAAGGGTCACCACCAAATTATGATCTCGATTAGGAGAACATTGGTGGCAATTAGAGACATATAATTGGATGAAAAACATAAATATTTATAGGTAGTGATTGAGGTCATCAATCAAAAACAATTTTAAAATTGAGGTCCATAAATTCATCAATCGATGATGATTTAAAATACCATCGATTCAAGTAAACATAAGGTATTAGGATAACATATTTTTGATGTTTCAAAATATCTTAGTTGAAATCCCACATCGAAAAATGAATTAATGAGGCCTCTATTTAAAATATAGAGTGGAAAGTATGAAGATTACCAAAAATAACACATACTAGGGTTCCATGTAGGAAAATATGGATATGGAAGAGATATATAACCATCAGTTATCTGATGGAGAGTGGTAGAGAACATGGCTATGAAAAGGCCAACAGTCCCAAAGCCATAATTTAGTGATGATTTAAGGTACCATCTAGGACACCATTTTTGTTCTAAGTTCCTTTTCATAATGTTGAGGAATTTATTTATGAGATTGGCTAAGATCATAAGGAGATATACTTACTTTATAATTAGAGTTTTATCCATTAATAAATTTCTACCACAATCTCATCTTTCACTCGTAAAATATTCTATTTATACTATTCGTACAGGGTTCCAAAATAAACGACTTTATAATTCATCTACCAAATATTTTAAAAAAACTACATTATTTAATCCAGGACATCTCGTGGGCTAGTGGTAGGTGATACACCCTTGTCGCCCTTCGGTTGCGGGTTCAAGTCTCGCGGCCCTGCCGGTCGCGACGGGTTGCCGCCCGACCTCTGGGTTGTCCTTTTATGGAAATAAAAAATTAATCTCAAACTAGAATTTATCCAAAATACTTCTGTCCAAACTCACAGTCCAATATTTATAATGAAGGTAAACTTAATATAGATCCTTTTTACCCCGTAATAGCATATGAATACCTTCATCATGTATTCATTTAAAACACTGAAACATCCTGAATTACCATAATACTTATTGATTACATTCATGCTCCCTTATTCTATATAGAATGCTGGATATACTTCATCAATCCAAAAATGTTTTAAACCCCAATAATGATGGAATATACAAATCATTAATCAGCTTCAAGGTAGTCAAGAATATCCAATATAATTTATCCAAATCAATCATGTATTATTATAAAATCACTACCTCGGTATCAGAACCATATTACAGTTTATCATTCTCTCAACCATATATTTTCCAAAAATTTATCCTGCTATTGAGTAACTTTTCTTTGTTCCCCACAATCTCAAGTCCTTAATGAAATAGTACTGCAGTACAATCCTTATATACTCCATAATTATTATAACAAGTACATTGTTGATACAACACTCAATTGAAATAATCAACATAAGAACTCTAATCATTCCTCTTCATCTGTGGTAGTATCATAACTTGATTATTATCTAATAGAATCATTTGCAGCATGGATTGATGACTATGACATTGGTTCGCGTAGTGTCCAAACTCCTTGCAAATGAAGCATTGTACATTTGAAACCATTTTCTTACCCTTGCAGTCACGTACTTTGTGCCCTTTTCCTCCACACTTATAACAAACTTTCATTCCTTTCAGACAAGTTCCAGGGTGTTTCTTCCCACAGTTATCACATATGGGAAAATTCTTCTTTTCCCTCTTCCCTTTATCCATCATTTTCTATTCCATACTTTTCTTCTCTTGCTTCCCTTCAAAGCCATAGGACTCTGTAAAATCTTTACTTATCTTATCAACACATGATATTATTTCTTCATATGATGATAATACATGAGAGAATATTTCTCTTATAAATTCTAGCTTAAGACCATGAAAGATATGATCCTTATTTCTCTTTGGATTATGTGCATTGCTGGAGTTATCATTCCTTCTACTGGGTGCCATTTCTAAACAATGGAATACACTAGATTAGTTTATGAATAACAATACCTAATCCCAAACTTGTAAAACACATAACATAAATTAAATAGTTTATGGATATAATCCATAATCATAAAAATGTCTCCTTTGATGAAGTATATACTCATAACCCCTTAATAATGTTTTGTAAAGAAAATGAAAATTATCCTAAGCATATCCCCCGAGAGTGTCGTAACTAAGAGTGCAGCAAGGGCCGTTGTCATGAACCAGTTCCCGTTCGAGTCTAGCTCAAAGCGGTGTTTTTGGGTTTTACCCCTAGGTACATCTGTGCCAGAGCTGCCTCTACCTGCTCGTATCCAGACAGGGATTTATTGCTCGGAAAACTCACAAAATCTCTACAATACCAAAATTATAGGAAGTTCTTCTATACTAATCTTCAAGGTCCATCTTAGGTCTATGTGCTCTAATCAGAGTTTACCTAAATCTAGTTTCTAAGGTTTGTACTAAACATCCTCTGATACCAACTGTAACACCCCAACCCTAGTAACCTAGAGTCGGTGCATTATTTTAATACATTGGCATGATTACAAGGAATCAAGTCTCGAAAGACCGATTAGTTTAGCAGTCTTGGAAAATAGATTACATACATGAATGTTACATTACACTTCATAAAAATCAAATCAACATAAACAATCCTTTATGAATGTCATTATTCCCTTGTCTTAACCCTTCTTATCAATCACAATATACTTCTTGGAATCCTGGGAAAGATAAAACATTGAAAGAGGTGAGCTCAAACGCTCCATAAGGGTAAGCAATACAGCAGAAACATTTATAAATAAGCATAAACATTTAAGGCAATTTATAACTAAAAAAAGCCTTTTAAACGTGAACTTCAACATAGTATGGCAAAAATAAAATGAAATAATTCCATTTACTTATTCACATGGATATTCTACTAATCGAATAATCACATGCAATATCAATAACCACTTTCATAATGATGGAATGCATAATGCCAGAATATCATAACCACATATCCAAGGCCTCGTGCCAAGACTACAAATAAGATTTTGTCAAGACCTTGTGCCAAGACACTAGTTTGTCTCATGTGACCTACCGATGCAATTTTTTTAAGATACTTACATTTAAAAATGATAAAATACACTCTAGTGTTTTTCTGAAAACTTTATGCAATCTTCTGAAAACAAAATGACTAATTCTAAGATTGCTCGACTAATTATAGGCCATGATGGGTACACTCCCAATCCCTTCATGTCTACCAAACTCGAGAGTCAGGTTTTCTGAAAACATTTTTAAGCTTGCGTTAAATACGTATACATTTGCACTGGATTTTCATATATTTGAGGGAAATATCTCTTTTTTTAAAACATTTAAAAATCAAATAATTATAAAAGAAAAACTTTATTTTGAAAATATCCTTACAAGCGTGTAAGGGAAGCTTCAATGGTGTAATAATGGAAGAGAATAACCGCACCTGTCGTATGAGTTAAAAAAGACATTCTTAACTTAATTTTGCCGAAAAGGTTAAAAAGCACCTTGTTTGGAAAACGACAGAAATATTCCTTTATAAAACTCTTATAAAAATTCAAACAAGGGTATAAATGACTTTAACCCATATTCTAGTAAATAGTAAAAATGTTTTGAAATTCAATTTTTAGAAGCATGGATGTGGATGATAAAGAGATCCTAGTAGATTATTATGTATAAACAACCTCGGATAATGAAGAGATTGTGAAATAACCCTTACCTTGTACTTTTCATTGGTTGGGGTAGGTTAACCTCCTGTATAATGGTGAAATAATTTTTATTAAATTATACAAGAATCATATACATTAATATGATATCATATATGATCTTTTAACATTGATTTGTTAATAATATCTTAGTATTATCGTTGTTTCGGGTGTTAACTTACTCGTTTTCTTTTATATGTTTTGATACGTAAGACATGTTTGGAAAGGATATGTTGTATATTATTCATATCCAGAATGATATAAAGTCCTTAAACATCATTTTTAAATCATCAAATGATAATTATACTTTAATGGATACGATGGCGAATGAATCTCATCGCGTTCGTGGAGACGGTAGTCCGTACGTACGCACGAGTGACAATATCATTCTTTTGATATTAAAATAATATATAAATGGATGGTATATCATATATACAGAATCATTAACCTGTTATATTTATTATTTACATGAGTTACACATCATTATTATACCCATCCAAATAATAATATATTGAATAACAATTACACCACGACGTGGAGACAGTAAGCCATACGTACGCACGTATGGTGACATGTTATTCCAAAGGGTGGATAGAATACTGAATATGGTTTTACCATATCTATTATAACATCACAGTATATATATGATACTGGAGTTATTATTTTAGAATGGTAATAACAAAGGAAGATGAAGTGGAAGAAGAAAGGAACTTGGAAAAGTGTGGTGAAATCATTACCTCTCCTTCGGTTTCTTCCTTTTGGTTTGATCAAAAGGGCTCCTTAGGTTGTCTTTCTGATCAAACTAAGGCCTCCAGGTTGTATTGTGGTAAGTTGGGAGAGTATGTGTGCATAGTTTGGCCGAAAAAAAAGGCTTTGAAGGTGTGAAGAAATGAGAAGGAGGAGTGCCCTTTTATAATAGGGGTGAAGGGCACCTTTGGAAAAGCTAGAAATATTAATTTATAATAAATTCATATTCGGTTTATAATGGCTCCAAAGTTGATTATTTAAATTTTAAGGTGGGGATAGGTCAAAAAACACTCAACCAATAGAATTTAGACAGGTTTGGGTACTTATATTAACCTTATCTTTAAGATTTAACTCTAAGTTAATTAGTTTCACTTTTACAATGTCTCTTTATATTTTTATATTATATGGTTAATAAACACACTATATACATTCAAGAGACCCCAAAGTGGTCCATTAATGATACATCTATCATGATATAAGTCTCTGGGCCTATCCTTAGATTTTTAAGAATTTAATATCAATTAATAATATAATATTTGTTTTAAAAACACTTTTATGTCAATTTTCACACTATTCAATAGTTGATTTTTGTGAACCTCATCACAGAATGATTACTTCGAAAAAAGTTAATTAAATCAATCCTAATATGCCATATTATCCTAGGAAATTATTTAAATTCATTAAAAGGCTCAAATTATATTTATTTGGGTATTTATAATATCAATTATTTTAAATTTTTACAATTATTGTAATTACTGCATCATCATTGTGTCATAAAGAAAATAAATTATGTAATCTCTAAAAATTCTAAATAAAATATCATTATGTAGTAAATATTTTTATATTTCTAATTAATATTTATAGTCTAAAATCAAACATATATAACCCTATGTAAAAATTGTTTTTCTAAAAGATATATGCTTGTGTCATTTTTGTATTCATTTTAACTTAATTAAAATAAAGTGTCCCTATCACCTACAAGTGGCTCCATGGGGTCCCAAAATCGACCCAAAGATGCCTATGGTCGAACATGTATCAAAAAATAAGGCTAGGACACATTTTAGGGTAATTTAGTATTATTATAATATTATTTGTTTTAACCCTTATTTACCGGATTTACCCTTAACCATGGTAAATAAAATATTTACCGCTGTAATTATTCAAAATGTCTAAAAATAAAAGTTACCTATTTACACAATTTGAACATCCTGATTCCAAATATGGAATCCATTTTTCCAAATTCAAAACATAGAAGTGGCAGAAATTAATTTAAAATTAATTCCCGTTGTTAAAACAAAAAGCGTGTTTTTAAGAGATAATAACTATCAAAAGATTGAAAGTTGTTTATGTCTGGTTTAATTGTAAAATTATGTCCAATGAACAACATTATATTAAATGGTAAAAATATATTCTAAGTATACTTTAAAACCACTCAAATTAATAATTTATCACTATTAATTATTTTGATTAAAAAAGTTTTTTTTAATTAAAATTTAGTAATTTTCACTATTCATCAAAATATGAAAGTTTTCCGAAAAGTACCAAAATTTCACCTTATGATAAATTCAATACTCCGAATCCAAAAATGAAGTCCATTTTGAAATATAAAATATATATAATTTCAAAAAGTAGGTATTACTATTAATAACGGCTAGTTTGATTGGTCGTGGTGTGTGTTAGAACTCGAAGTTGCGTACAACATACGCTATTGTATTATTCAAAGGAAAGCGTACCGTGGAAGCTTGGGATGTTTTATTTTAAATTTTTGATGTCCCCATTTAGTCAAAAAGTTTAAAATATTGTATTTAAAAAGGGTTCACTATTAAAAGTTGATAAAAGTTCAATAATGAAAATGAATTTGTTCTCATAATATTGATTCTAAAATTATAAGGATTATATAAAGTTTAAAATTTAGTTAATACTATTCATAACCTCTTTTGAATGGATTGTTTGGTAAGTCATGGTGCGCTTGAACTCGGTGTTGCGTGTAGTGCAAGTTATTGAATTATTTTAAAGAAATAACACACTATGAAATCTTGGGGTGTTACAATTTATAGTTGTATATACGAAAAATAAAGTAGATCGATGAATAATATCATAGTAGATCTAAGAGAATGTGACAAAACAAGAAAAAACGATGACATACCTCAAGAATCAAATCCAGATTCCATGAAATGTCCTAGATCTCCTCCACCATTATAAAAACACCAGATATTTCTTTAAATGATGTTTAAAATATTATATATACCCACATCCGGTGTATATCTATGAATTTATGAAGAGATAAGAAGGATGTATAAGAAAATGAGAAAAAAATGATGAAGATCAGACACTACCTATGAGATTGTGGATTGAAATCACTAAGGGAGGGATCCGGGTTGACTTCAAATCATTTGGGAAATGTTATACATACTTCTATAGAGAGAAATATAGAAATAGTGTCATTTTGAAGACAAAATGAAATTATTAGATAAAAATGTGCATGTTCCTAGAAAATATGATGTACTTCGGACCTACGTGCATGGTTTGACTACACAGTTTGGGCCTACCATGCGCAGACCATGTGACCTTCATTTTTCCCCTAAATTCCTTCTAGGTCCCCCAATCTCTCAAATACATCTCCCTCACTCATTTTAGGGAAACAAAATTTTTTATGGAAACTCCCCATTTTTATGGAAACACCTGTTTTTTATGGAAACACCTAGTTTTTATTGAAACACACCTTTTATGGAAAAATCCTTTTTATATGGTAACACCCTCATTTATTCATAAAACCCTTTCAATGCCACACTATTTCAAAAAAAACTCCCTTTTTAGAGAGAGAAACATTTGGAAAGTGTTATGTACCCAAAACCGGGGGTACTACATTTATAGTGGTAATAATGGATTCAGTTTTTTAATGATAATAAAATAATGGTGTAGTTATAATTATTATTAATGTATGAAAATAATATTAGTGTGTTTATATATAGTGTGTGTAGGGAATATATAAATATGTGTGTGTGCGCAGGTGTTAATAAAAAAAATCAGTTTGTTAAATAAAGAAGTAATACACTATACATATGGGTCTATATATTCATATGTGAGTACATACATATATTTTATAATTATATATTATATTAAATTTCATTATAAATATTTAATGTATAAAAACAATGGTTAATTAATTGAAATTAAAGAGGATCATTGGGAATTTCTTGGTTAGCATATAGATGTTTCTAAAATAACCATTAATGGTTTAAATAATTAATAGTAATTATTAAATGAATATAATTTCAATAAGATAAAAATGTATATATAAGGGGGGAATTAAATGAGGTGTTTCATTTGGGTTGTGCATAGAAGAACCCTCATGTCTACAGGTCTCTCCCATCACCCTCTGTTAAAGTATCATTTTTAATTTTTATTGTTTTATTTTAACAAAATTAAACCATACATATATCTTTCAATATTGGTCATATTATTGCATCATTGGTGTCATTAGGTTCATCTCAATGAGAATATTTTTAATCATATCTTTGTTTACAAATGATGAAAGTATTTGGTGGTGCAATTAAACTAATATGTCAACCCTCTTCATCATTCGTTGTTGCTCCTAATGTGGGAATTCCATAAAATTCCCAAATGCAATGTACATGTTACTGACTTGATTTTTGGTGTGAGTATGTATCTATAGGATTATCTAGCCTTCTCTCCATTAAGTTTAATAATTTATTATGTGTTTCTTTGATAAATTTAACTGGTTATTCTAAGATGGAATATTAAATTTGGTAAAAATATTATTTAATATATAACTTAGTGATTTTATAATAAAAACCCTCAAACGTGGTAAATTATCTTCTAAAAATATATTGATTAATGATTTAAATAATCCTTTGTATTAATGCTTTCAATTTTTATTTCTTTTCTTTAACCTTGTGTTAGTTAAATTTCATGTTTAAGACCTTAACATTCAGTGTTTCAGATAAATGGGTTTTCCATTCATATGGTAAATATTCAATGAACCAAAAATAGTTTAAGTAAAAGGTAATATCCATTTAAGTAAATGGCCATTTTTCAATGGTACCTTATGAGTTTATTTTAAGTCTTGTTAAATGAATTTTCATGTCATGGTGGTTTAAATGACATGTATTTAAATGTGTGATGGTTTTCCCTTAATGAGATTAATTGAATGTTTTAAATTAATTAGTATATTTGAAATTTATGTATGTGTTTTAAACCTAATATTTTTTTCATAATTTAATTATTTAATATATATATAATATATTTTATCTTACAAGCATGTCACCCATGCCAAAATACATTTAATACATATTATTAAATTATTATCATTCAATTTAAACTATTTTTTGGATCCCTATGGATTAATGGGAATGAGACACAGGCCTAGAGCCACCTGATTGGTTTGTCAGCCTTGGACCTTATTAAGACATGGTCTCTTTGACATTAAATCACTATAATAAATTGGATATTTTTTATTTCTATCATGGACATTTGAATTGGAATAAGAAAAAGTGTGTGAATTATTATGGTAGAATCACCTTGGGTAGTCCTTCCAATTAATTTATTAATGTCCATAGGAAAACATGATTTATTTAATTCGATTCATATAATTATAATCATAATTAGGAACATGGATTAATTTAATGAATTGGATTGAATTATGGGGTTTTTTATAAATTTATCATTTTGTATTCTAATGATAATTTTAGTATGTTTGAAACAAAAAATTTATTTTTTCATTCTTAACAGATGAGTTTATGTGATATTGTTGTGATACATAACCAAGGGTTTGATACTGATTGGAATGTTGAGTTTTTTAGGATATGAGACATGTTTAATGTAGATGTCTTAGGGTTATGTGCATGTTCATTCATACTGCTTGAGGGAGAAGAGTATATGTTAATGATTCCTGAGGGAAGTGTATATAACTATATGTAATGTATGAGGGACCTTGACTGGTGTTGAGGCATAATGGATCGATGCCTTCTTTTATACTACTAGAGGGATATGCATAGTAGTACTAAATCCCTAATGGTAGAGTATATGCTTATATCATATTCATGAGGTCTATATGAATAATCAGACAATGCCTAAGGGTGATATTCACGTTATTTCTAAGGGAGATAATTTTTATACTGAGGGAGAAATCATTGATATGCTTGATGGTGACATTTTTTATAGCCTAATGGGATAAATTCTAGTTATTCATGAGAGAGATATTTTGGTTAGATTAAGGGTAGATTCAATATTTTTATGGTGTATTCAAATATATTCATCATTAGTAGGATAATTTTCCACCTATTTGGTTGATCCTTCCAAATGTAGGAGGATCTAACCAAAAACATATATATCTGACTTAGGATAAAGAAGGTGGTATGTGTTTAATGTCTATTTAGGATCCTAGAAAAGTTGATATTATTTAAGTTTCTATCACTTTGCATTTATACTATGTGACACACTATATTTTATTATTAATTTCGTTAAGTGAAATGGTCTAGACACATTTGGTTCTAGCTTACTAGGATTATATCTCACTAGATGATTGGGAATCATTTGGAACCCGAGTAGAACTTAATTTTTTTTTTGTCTTTGGTTTCATTGGAAGTGATGTTTTATATAAATGAGATCTATGGGGCAAAACACTCTACTGTTAATCATTATTATCAAGTATATGACCATTGGGTATTCATTTTATTTTGTTATTCGATGTAGATAACATGTTGTAGTAAGAAATGACATTACATGCCTCATTATATGGAATTCACATTGTCCATTTTTTTTATTCAGATATTATATTATTTTTTGTTGTTGTTCTACTAGTATTATTATAGTTTATATTAACATTTTTATTTTAAGATTATTATACCATTTTGAGACTCAGATATAGAGGGTATAGTCTCCCCAACACACCATCTATAGAATCTTGCAACTAGATGACAGCCTCTACGTTATGAGGAGGCGTGTTGGTGGCCTTATGGCGATCAGTTTTGGTATCATCTTAGAGGTGAGCCGAGTATAGATGTTACAATGTAGTGTCATAGATATCTTTTCCTTTTGTATTAAAATTTTTTACTAGTAAAAGAGAGACTAGGAATGTGTCAGAGTTTGATAAATTTTTAGGTATATGACTAATCACCCAACCTAGGCCAAAATGACCAAGTGGCCAGGGTTGGGATTGTTTTTCAGTCAATTTGACTTTACAATTTATATAATTTCACCTTGAGTGAATGGTGTAATTTGTCAAATATTATTCATTTTTAATATTATCGTATTATACCAATTTCCTATTATGGTAAGGTTTATATGATACATGCATCATATTAAGAACATATAGAATTCAAGTACCATTCATAATATATTCCATGTAACTTCCATTATAGATTTTTTTCTGGTTCTGAATGTGTTCCTCGAGTGTTATAACATGACTCCATGTTTACTGCATGTTTCTAAATGTTAGATACTTGTGATAAAATGATTATATTGATATATAAATCAATTCATGGGATAAATATAATTGAATTCTTTGTCTAAATAATGTGGTTTTGATTACAATGAGAGCTAGTTTTCAATTATAAGTTGTATGGGTTGCTAATAACAAAAAAAAATGTAACTCGTTCATTGAATACATAAATGAGATATATATATATATATATATATATATATATATATATATGATCCTATAAAATTTGAATGTTTTTTAATTTTTTATCTTAAAAGGTATAGTTACCTATCTAAATTCACAAATTCACCTTAGTAGGTTGTTTTTATGATGTTCATTATGAGATAACACACTATGGGTTTTTTGAAACATCTATAATTATGAAGAATCTATAATGTTTCAATCTTATGTACCCAGTTTTTCTTATTGGGACCCATGTAGGTTACTTATATGTTAAAATAAATATATGTTGATAAATTGCCTAATATAGGACAGAATTTGAAGATGTGTAAAACATTTTCATAAGGAAGACTATTGAGACTTCATACATTTCCTTTACATGATATTTAATTATATTAAATGGTTATATATTTAAAAGCGAATAAATGTGATGACCATAAAATGGTTGTAGTATTGGTGTCCTTTACTTATTCCATCATGAACGGTTGCCTTGAGAATTTATTTTGAATATCCTTGGAATGAAAATGTGCTATTTTTCCATAGGTTGTTTCCTTGTTAGTAATGGATTAAATGATCAGATCTTGTGCTTAGTGACTTTTCTTTGGGCATGACCAAGAGATACGGTTGGTTCCGGTTCCATGTAAGTATATATCATTTTGTATGTATCACCCTTATATGTATTAATTTACTTGCTGAAAAATTGACCCATTTATTGTATGGTGTTGTTCGGGTGTTACCATCCCTAGTCAAACCCCCTTTTCGTTAAAAAGACTCCCTTGTTTAGATGGGTGGTCATTACTTCCATGGCCTTTAATAAGAGTGTGGAAATATTTTAATGGTCTTTTTTAGTAGGTTAGACACTCCTCATTCATGGTTATCCACTTTATAAGTTACTTTAACCTTCATTCTCATGCGATGGATGACTTTTTATAGAATATATTGGGTTAATGGGCGTATGGGGAAATGTGACTTAGCGTTAAATTACCATTACGGACCATATGTTTCATGAATTCATAAGCTGTAAAACCTATCGATATATTAATGATATTTCATGTTTCTTATATAATGTCGGGGTAGCATGCATTCATGTACATGGGAATCATTGAGTGATAAATGATGAAACAAACTAATTTATTTTGTTGTAGTAACTATGACTTGTGATATTGAGTATGCTCTCAGGTCATCTTGGTAGTAGAGTGACCCACAAGTAAAAAAAATAAGTTCTTCCCAATGCTCAGGATGACATCCATGAGACTCGGGTGTTTTAACATGCTGATCCATTTGGTTCTAGCTTTTATGTCAAATGCTTGACATATGTGTGTGTGGATAAGAGGAGAATCACATGTACAGTTAAGAAGTATCTAATCTAGTGTCCTTGTGAATGGATAGATTCTACTCTTTTGACCCCAAGATATCTGCTAATGTGGATAGAATCGCATTGGTTATAGTAAACATGTCCTTCCATGTAGAAGGAACACAACTGAAAGGAAAATTCTAATATGGTGGGTTTTTCTTGAATTACATTCAGGATTTCATGTTTTTAATTGTAAAAACCCATTTTTTGCTTCAAAAGACTTTGGAATATTTTAGACGTTATTCAAGAGCAGCACCTTTAGACGACATGCGATTCTGAGCCCCGAAGTGGCTGGAATTAAATTTTCAGTGCGTTTAAACTCGGAACGACAAATAAATGGGATAACTCCTAAATGGTGATCCGGATCAGATATCTGAGTGCACGGATGGGTCCAGAATGGGTTTTTACCCTAGAAACAACATAAAGCATGTCAGTGCGGGACATTTGGACCCCTCGCTCAGTTTCAGAACGTGGAACGGATAAATTAAAAAATAAATTTATTCTTTTAATGGTGAAACACAAGTATCTCTTAAACGGAGACTCGGATTGGAAAAACGGGGGCACCGTTCAGTTCTTAGTGTTCCGTTTATCCTATGAGGGGTGTATGTTTGACGGGCGCGGCCCGTCTGTGAAAAATTGCCCCATAGGCGTTTTCGTAATTCGGTAGCCTCAGACGTTCGGTTTTATAACTTTTTAATGGGGTCTTGGATTAAAATTCCGAGACCTCTGTTGTGCTCGGGGGTGGTGTTTACCCTAGGGGTGGCTTAACCTCGACCTCGTCGAGTGTTTCGAAGGTGGGTTCTTTCGTGGGTAATTAATAAAAATTAATTGAATTTATTTTTATTTTTTACTTAAAACAAACCCTCTCATCTCCCTCATTTCCACCCCTGGCATAAACCCTCCTCTCCCTCTCCTTCTCCACTATGGGGAGACAGCTCCGGCGTGGCGCGGCTCCGACGGATCGTGGCAAAGCATCGGGCAAAGCCCATTAAGGTTGGATTTTCTGTTTTCATTTTCTTTTCTCGAACCTACTTTGAACTCAAATTATTGTATCGAACCTCATTATAATATTCGAACAAAGAATATGAACACATAGTAGATTTTATTCACTTTCCATCGCTTGTCTCGGATTTAAAATCCGAGTTTGGAGGAGCCCGCAGCGGTTCGCTGAAGGTTGCAGGAATTGGGGGTTTTCGGGAGTTGTCCGGCGACCCGGGGCGGTCCGACGAGGTTCCAAGGTGGTGCGATGGTGGGCCGAAGCGGCGCAGCAGCTTCTCCGTGTGGGCAAGCAGTGGCGTCAGTGGAGGTCGGCGGAGGCGGCTCAAGAGCGGCAGATGGTGGAGGCACCGGGCGAGCGGGCGCCGAGCTCCAGCGGGGCTCTTTGGCAGGCGTGGGGCACGAGGTGCAGAAGACCCGGGGTCTTTGTGACCCCGGTCGGCGGACAGGACCCGTACCATGCGGGTCCACGCGGAAACTGGACCGGCCGATCTACTCCGCGCGGTTCGGGGTGGTCCATGTGGTGAGCCACGGACCGCCGATCCAGGGTGTGGGTGGGCCGGACGAACCGGCCTGGCCCACCCGTTTTGGTCCTTAAATACAAAAACGCTCCGAAAATGCCATCCGGGTGTCGGATTCACGTGCCGTCTGTGGCGACGCGTACCTCAAGTTTAGACGAAATTTTTGAGATGGCTTTGGGGAAATTTTATTTTCCGAAATGAGTGGCTCGGAGGTGCGGCACGTCTTATGTGAATTGACATTTTCTTCGGGGGATCTTGTTTTGGACTGCGCAGACGCGTCAGACGTCGGTTTTGAGCGTCATCAGTGGAGTTGGGACCCTGGCACTGAGGCTGAGCTTTCTAGGGTAGTTTCATGCGTTGAGGAAAAAGTTGAGGCGCGTGCCCCACGACACGTCGTTTGAGTTGCGTGCAGCGTTTCACGACTTTTTCATCGGGCATCCGTTCAGGGCGTCCAAGCAGTTGATTTTGGATGTTTTTCCAAGAGGATTAAAATGGTGCAATCCACCCGCTCTAATTCGGCACGATGTTGTGGGGCCCATGTGGGATGTTTGGGCGTTGGTGGTGATTTTCCATGTTTATCATTGGGCGACCGTTTTGGACAAGTGAATAGTCCATATTGTGTGCTTTTTCGAGAGGATCACAACAGCGTGATCCGTTCGTTGTGTTTCGCGATGGGTTGCCGGTCCCATGACACACCGCTCATGTGCGGTGCGCCGGAATGCACCTTTTTCCTTGGATATTCGTTGCACTCATGTGAGTAGTTCTTTTGACGTATTTTCCCGAGGGGATCGCATTGGTATGATGCGCACGACTATTTTCGGGGACGAGTTTTGGGATCACGGGACGTCGTTTGGGTGTGAGGCGGGGTTGGGTACTTTTCTGTCGGATATCCGTTTAAGGCGAGTAAGTAGTCTAACTCGCATGTCTTTCCGCGAGGATTACAACGGTGTAATATGTTTAGGTTGGCGGAGCCTCTTACGTGATCTTATTAAATGTTGAAATGTTAAGGGGCCCCGTTGGTGGTTCTTCTACCATGTTTTTAGCGGACCCTTGGCGAGTGATCGTGTGCACTCTCGTGTGGGTGATGTAAATGCTTGAAGTGATGTGGATGGTTGTGCCTCATCCGATGAGGTGGAAAGTTGGCAAAGTTATATTTATGCCCTTCGTGTTGACGTTGGGGTGTTGTGGGCACGATAGCCTTAGGGCGGGAGACGTGGTATACTCTAGGAGTATACAAGAGCACTTGGAGGTACGTGTGGTTTGTACCTGAGAATGTTTGTGCTCTTGGTTGGGGTTGTCATGGGGCCACACATCGTGTGATCCCCACATGCGTGTCGTGTTCTGATTTGCATACTTTGTCCTTTTGCGACGTAAATGGTCTCTCTATGCTCGTTTGTTTGACCAGCAGGGTGAAGTTTTCCCCTGGCTATGTGCTTGTTTGTTTGACCAGTAGGGTTGAGTGGTCTCCCCTAGTTTCATTCTCGATGGATCAGTTGGTAGCGGTGCTAGTGGCACCTAGTGGTGGAACAGGCACTGAACCTCTTTTGGATGAGTTCTTCTAGAGTTGAGCGGTTGCACGGTACCCGCTCAATGCCTGGTTAGATAGTGATGTACCATCTAGTAGGGATGGCCAGAGCAGTTCCAGGATTACACTCTAGTAGGGATGGGTAGTGGGTTGGTCACTGACTTCAACGGTTTACCCTTCAGCAAGGATTGGGTAGTGGATCACCGGAAGGCTTGTTAGGGTCTACCCTCCAACAGAGACTGGGTAGTGGGTCACCCGACGTCTCTTTATAGTCAACCCTCTAGCAGGGCTGGGCGGTGGGTCACTGGTCGTCTTGATTCAGGTCTACCCTCCAGTAGGGCTGGGCAGTGGGTCACCCTTCAGCTTCTTCCAGGTTTACCCTCTAGCAGGGCTGGGCAGTGGGTTACATGTCGGCTTATTCCAGGTCTACCCCCCAGCAGGGCTGGGCAGTGGGCCGCTTGTCGACTTGTTAGGGTTTACCCTCCAATGGGGTTGGGCAGTGGGTCACCTGATATCTTATTCCAGGTCTACCCTCCATTAGGGATTGCATTGGGTCACCTGATGATGTAATATAGTTTACCCACCAGTAGGGCTGGGCAGTGAGTCACCTGGTATCTTATTATGAATTACCCTCTAGTAGGGCTGGGCAGTGGGACACCTATTGGAATTCTATACTCAGTCCGTTCTACTAGGCTAGTCTGTGGCTTTCCTCCATGATTATCGGAGAGGGACCATTGGTTGTACGGGTCAGTGATGGAATGATTTTGACTATGAGGAGACCTCTCGACTGCGGGGCAGTGACGAGGTGTGGTTTGACATAACATGGAACTTTCAAGTTCAAGGGGCGATTTCCCCTACAGAGACACGTCCTTGTGATGCGACTTAAAATTGTGCGGGAGAGGCCGTGATGCCCAAAGCTGATATTGTCGAGTTGTGGTGGTTTGATCCACTTGACTTGTAGTTCGGGGCAGACGTGCGGGATGCTGGGCATCGATGGTGTTTTCTTCTGAGACTATTGGTGACTCACTTTCTTGGGATGATCTACGGGATGGAGTTCCCCTTACGATCTTGTTTGAGTTTCTTATTGAGCATATGTATTTTTATATACCTTCTTCTAGCACCCACTACTTGTGTTTTGGCTACTCTCCTTCCAAGAGAGGCGAAGATGCACGAGGTATGCCACGTGCTTTCCATGTCTAGATTCTCGTGGTTGGATGAGTCTACTCTCCTACAATAGGTAGCGAAGACTCGATGGGAAGTACATATTCTCACTGTTTCCATCTCCTTGTGTTGGGATGAGTCTACTTCCTTTATCTTGTTGGGTTGAGTTGGACTCTTTACTCCAGTCTCTGTTGTACTCATTTACTTCTCTTTTTCGCTCTAATTCTCACCATTCGGTACCTCCTTTGTTTCTCCCACGAGCCTTCGGGGTATCCTACTAAGTATTTTTATACTCACCCCTGCTTGGGCTTTTCTCGCACTTGGTTTTCCCTTACAGACGACAGACAGGTTGGTCGTGACATCAGAGGAGCTTATGAGCCGGGAGCTTGGACCGCTTGCGGTGGTCATTGTCGGGTTCCAGGTGTGGGACCCTCCCAATTATTTTCTGTTTTTTACCTGTTGTCGGGTTGTGGCATTTTTGTTTGGGCATGTGTTTTTTCCCTTTTATTTTAAGTTTACTTTCATATTGTACTTTGTACTCTTTAGAGGTCGATGCACATTTGTGGTTTTTATATAGCAGTTGCTCTTTTACTCTTCTTGTCTTTTCTTTTACTCTGCACTTTTTCCTTGAGTGTGTTACGTGTGTTTGTCCAGGTGCTTAGGCAAAGGCCTCCCCGAGTATTTGTACCTTTGCGCTGGTCTTCAGCCCCTGTCCTATGGAGGCGGGCTTGGGGTAGTTACGGCTCGAGCCCGGGTTGTGTCGGGTCGTGACAAAGTGGTATCAGAGTGAGGTTTATTCCTTGGGATGCTGTTCGGGCGTCCCTAAAAGAGGAATTGGTTGGGATTTAGGGAAAAATTGTTAACGTGTCTCAAGAGCAGCTCTCAGGCCATGGAGTCCTGTGATGGTGCGGCGGCCGACGTATCAATTCACCAGGACCTTGATAACCCGCTTGTCGACTCGGCATGCTGAGACACTTGTTTCAGGGAAAATTGGTCTGTGCATCACATAGGATCACTACCACAAAAACAGTTTTTCGCAACGCCCCCCCCCCCCCTTTATCAGTGCTAACGAAAAAAAACTGATAAAGGGGGGTGCCTTTATCAGCGCTTGTTTAGTAGCGCTGATAAAGGAGTGGCCTTTATCATCACTTTTTTAAAAGCGCTAATAAAGTGTCAGCTTCAATTTTTTTTAAAAAAAATACATTAAAATATTAATATATAAATATAGTTATATTTAATATAAATATAATATATAATTTTTAAATATATTTTAGATAACTATAAATGTTCATTTACAATTATTATACATAATATATAAGATATTTAGTGAAAATGGCTTCTTAAAAAATTAAAAAAAATATTTTTAATTAATAATTTACTAATCATTATGGAGTAATAGTCATTTAATAACAATTTGAAGACTAAAAAAATTAAAAAATTTAAAAAAAAGATCCAAAATATGTTGAAAACGCAACTCAAACTTCAAACGGTCATAACTTTTGATCCAGGTGTCCGTTTGAGCTCTACCACATATAAAATTCCCAGAAGGCCTCCAAAACTGAGTTTTTTGTTAGGGTACCCCGATTTTTTAACATTTTGTGGATTTTCACCATCGTTTAAGGGGGTATTATTGGATTTTTTTGGTGGGGTATGAATTTATTCCAAGGTATTGCATTCATATTGATATTATGTCTTTGAAATTTCATCATTTTTTATAATGCACTGCTATTTATAATCAAATATATAACAATATATTCATATTTTTTAAATATTCACACCTAAAAATTTAATTTTAAATATAAATAATAAAATATATTTACATATAAAATATATTAGATTTATCTAAATAATAACTAACATCCATTTTATTTACAATACAATGAATATTTATATACCTATATATAAATCCAACTATATATATATATTAATCTAACTATATATATATATATATATATTAATCTAAATATATATATATTAATCTAATAACTATATATATATTAATCTAATAACTATATATATATTAATATAATTACATATATATATATATATATATTAGTATTACTGTAAATATATATATTAATATCACCATTAATATAAATATTAATATCACTATATATATATTAATATAACTATATAAATATATATTCATATAACTATATATATGTTAATATAAATGTATATATGTTAATATAACTATATATATGTTAATATAACTACATATATATAAATTAATATAAATATATATTACTATACGAATAAATATAACTCTCTCTATATATATATATAGATATAGATATATATTAATACCAATATATATATATATATTAATATTACTATATATATTATAATATAACTATATATATATATATTATAATATAACTATATATATATTAATATAAATATATATTACTATACGAATAAATATAACTAAATATATATATATAGATATCATGAATTGGAAAGCACATCAAAATAGAGTAGTGGTAAGGGCTTAGGCGCAAAGGGGGGAGGTCTCGGGTTCAAATCCTGGTGGAGGCAGGGGTGCGCGCGCATGGGGAATATTGGAGCAAGCGTTGTTAAAGGGTGGAGGGGGGTGCGTGGGATGCGTGGGGTGCTGTATAGGGGCCGAAAAGCACTGTAATGGGGGGGGGGGGTTCAAGCGCTATAAAAGCCCCCCCCCCCCCGATTGGGAGTATTTTTTAATTTTTTTTTAATTTTTAATTTTTTTTAATTTTTTTTAACTTTTTTCAGCGCTAAAACGAAAGTGCTGATAAAGGGGTACTTTTATCAGCGCTTTTTTTAGAACTGATAAAGGGGACCCCCCCCCCCCCTTTATCTACACCGGCTTTATCAGCGCTTTTTCTAGCACTGATAAGGGCCATTTTTAGTGCTGATAAAGGATGTATTTGTAGTAGTGGATTGAGTCTTTGACTGTCCTTAATGAGTCATCTCCCCATTGTTGTTATTGGTATATACATATATGATCATTTGATCGCGGCACCCTTTGATAATAATCAGGATGTCTCCGCGAAGACGGCCAGCCAAGATACCAACTTTGGTGCATGACGAAGACCCTGTGAGCTACGAGGCCACAGTTCAAGACCCATCATGTGAGCCCCTTTCTCTGGGTGGGCTGGTAGCAGCACCCCAACCTGTTGAGCAGCAGACAGTTTCAGCAGAGCAGGCTGAGGTTGAGCACATGTTGAGCGCGCTCTGCGAGTTCCAGCGACAGGGACTGCTGAGGTTCAGTGGTGAGCCAGACCCTCAGGCAGCAGAGGTTTGGCAAGAGACATTGGGTAGCCTTTTCAGTCTTGTGCATACGCCGACAGATCAGAGAATGGCTTGGCAGCCAACCTTATTCGTGGAGTAGCTCGGCGTTGGTGGAGTCTGGTAAATCAGTTTTGTAATGCCCCGACCCTAGTTACCCAGAGTCGGTGCTTTATTACATAACATTGGAATGATCACAAGAAAGATCAAATCTCGAAAGACCGATTGGTTTTGTAGCCTTGGAAACACTAGATATATTCATAAGTTTTACATTACATCATAAATTGAAAAACTACTACAACAACATAATGTCTCCACAGTCCACACTATTATCCCCTCATAATATCCCTGCAGGTCATTCATAACTTACTTCTTCACATCCTGGGAAAAATAAAAAATAGAAAAGGGGTGAGCTCAAATGCCCAGTAAGGATAACAATATACCGGAAACTTTCATAAATAAGAATAAACATTTAAGGCTACGTATAACTAAAACAAAAGCATTTTAAACTTGAACTTCAACATAGTATGGAAAAAGTAAAATGAAATAATGCCATTTACTTGTTCACATGGATATTCTACTAATCGAATAATCATATGCAATATCAATAACCACTTTCATAATGTTGGAATGCATAATGACAGACTATCATAACCACATAGCCAAAGCCTCGTGCCAAGACTACAAATAAGATTTTTCCAAGGCCTTGTGCCAAGACACTAGTTTGTCTCATGAGACCTACGGATGCATTGAAGAGCTATAGCAGGCTCCACTCGTCACATATTAAGTCCAATTCATTCCCATATGAAAAGGTTTAAACATAACATAAACATTCGTACTAAAACTAGCATACAGAATGTCAATAATTTCACCATAAACTATGAATGGTATAAAAATAGCACATCCACAGTCAAACACATCACAAAACCTTCAATACAATATATATGTTTTGTATCATAATGAATCAACTTCAAATAAGCGTAAAATCTATCAAAGGATGTTGACATAGATGAAATCAAAACACTTTTTGGAGAAATATCTCTTTCTATTTTTGAAAGAATTTAAGAGCCATATAAAATAAAACATTTTCTTGAAAATATTCTTATAAGCTTGTAAGGAAAGCTTTGAAGATTTTATAACGGCAGAAAATAACCGCACTCGCCGTATAAGTTAAAAAAAACATTCTTACCTTAATTCTAAAAGGACCTTGTTTTGAAAATGACGGAAAGATTCCTCTTATGAAAAGTCAAACAAGGGTATAAATGACTTTAACCCCTATTCTTGTAAATAATAAAAATGTTTTGAAATATATTTTGAAGAAACATGGATGTGGATGATAAAGAGATCCCAGTAGATTATTACGTATAAACAACCTCGGATAATGAAGAGATTGTGAAATAACCCTTAACAATTTGGTAAATTATGAAACATACAACCCATGAAAGAGGTATCATACAATTAATATGTAAATACACATTAATTAGAGTGTATTACACAAAGAATATAATTATGGACAGTACATACACCACACAAAAGGTGATGGTGGCAATATGGCATGAATCTCACGGAAATAAGGAGTGAGATGAAAACCCCTTACCTTGTACTTTTCCTTGGTTGGGGTAGGTTAACCTCCTGTATAATGGAGAAATAATTGTTATTAAATTATAAAATAATCATATACATTAATATGATATCATATATGATCTTTTAATATTGATTTGATAATAATATCTTAGTATTATCGTTGTTTCGGGTGTTAACTTACTTGTTTTCTTTTATATGTTTTGTTACGTAAGACATGTTTTTAAAGGATAGGTTGTATATTATTCATATCCATAATGATATCAAGTCCTTAAACATCATTTTTTAAATCATCAAATTATAATTATACTTGAATGGATACGATGGAGAATTAATCTCATCGCGTTCGTGGAGACGGTAGTCCGTACGTACGCACGAGCGACAATATCATTCTTTTGATATTAAAATAATATATAAATGAATGGTATATCATATATACTCAATCATTAACATATTATATTTATTATTTACATGAGTTACACATCATTATTATACCCATCCAAATAATATTATATTGAATAACAATTACACCACGATGTGGAGACGATAAGCCGTACGTACGCACGTATGGTGACATGTTATTCAAAGGGTGGATAGAATACTGAATATGGTTGTACCATACATATAATAACATCACAGTATATATATGATACTGGATTTATTATTTTAGAATGGTAACAACAAAGGAAGAAGAAGTGGAAGAAGAAATGAACTTGGAAAAAGGGTGGTGAAATCATTACCTCTTCTTCGGGTTCTTCCTTTTGATTTAATCAAAAGGGCTCCTTAGGTTGGATTTCTGATCAAACTAAGGCCTCTAGGTTGTAGTGAGGGAAGTTGGGAGAGTATTTGGGCAGATTTTGGCCGATCAAAAAGGCTTTGAAGGTGTGAAGAAATGAGAAGGAGGAGTGCCCTTTTATAAGAGGGGTGAGAGGCACCTTTGGAAAAGCTAGAAATATTAATTTATAATAAATTAATATTCGATTTATAATGGCTCCAAAGTTGATTATTTAAATTTTAAGGTGGGGATAGGTCGCAAAAAACTCAACCAATATAATTTAGACCGGTTTGGGTACTTATATTAAACTTATCATTAAGTATTAACTCTAAGCTAATTAGTTTCACTTTTACAATGTCTCTTTGTATTTTTAAATAATATTGTTAATTAACTTACTATATACATCCAAGAGACCCCCAAGTGGTCCATTAATGATGAAACTATCATGATATAAGTCTCTTTGCTGAACCATATATTTTTAGGAATTTAATATCAATTAATATTATAATATTTGTTTTAAGAACTCTTTTATGTCAATTTTGACACTATTCAATAGTTGATTTTTTTGAAACTCATAACAGATTGATTAATTTTAAAAAAGTAAATTAAATCAATTATCATATATCATATTATCCTAGAAAATTATTTTAATTCATTAAAAGTTTAATATTATATTTATTTGGGTATTTATAATATCAATTAATTTAATTTTTCACTATTTTAGTAATTACTGCATCATCATTCTGTCATAAATAAAATAAACTATTTAATGTCTAAAAATTATAAATAAAATATAATTATGTAGGACATCTTTTTATCTTTCTAATTAATATTTATAATCTAAAATCCAACATATATAACCCTATGTAATAATTGTTTTCCTAAAAGATATATGTTTCTGTGATTTTTGTATTCATTTTAACTTAATTAAAATAAAGTGTCCCTATCACCTACAAGTGGAACCATGGGGTCCCCAAATCGACCCAAAGATGCCTATGGTCAAAAATGTATCAACCAATAAGGCTAGGACACGTTTTAGGGTAATTTAGTATTATTATAATATTATTTTTTAACCCTTATTTACAAGATTTACCCTTAACCATGGTAAAACAAATATTTACCACAGTAATTATTCAAAATGTCTAAAAATAAAAGTTACCTATTAACACAATTTGGACATCCTGATTCCAAATATGGAATCCATTTTTCAAAATTCAAAACACAGAAGTGGCAGAAATTAATTTAAAATTAATTCCCGCTGTCAAAACAAAAAGCGTGTTTTTAAGTGATAATAACTATCAAAAGATTGACACTTGTTTATGTTCGGTTTAATTGTAAAATTATGTCCAATGACCAACATTATATTAAATGGTAAAAATATATTCTAAATATACTTTAAAACCACTCAAATACATAATTTATCACTATTAATTATTTTGATTAAAAAAGTTGTTTTTAATTAAAATTTAGTAATTTTCACTATTAATCAAAATATGAAAGTTATCCGAAAAGTACCAAAATTTCACCTTAGGCTAAATTCGATATTCCGAATCCAGAAATGAAGTCCATTTTAAAATATAAAATATATATAATTTCGAAAGGTAGGTATTACTATTCATAACGGCTAGTTTGATTGGTTGTGGTGTGTGTTAAAACTCAAGGTTGCGTATAACACACGCTACTCTATTATTCAACGAAAGCATACCGTGGAAGCTTGGGATGTTTCATTTTAAATTTTTGATGTCCCCATTTAGTCAAAAAGTTTAAAATATTGTATTTAAAAAGGGTTCACTATTAAAAGTTGAGAAAAGTGAAATACTGAAAATGAATTTTTTCTTGCATTATATCTACGAAACTCATAATATGGATTCTAAAATTATAAGGATTAGATAAAGTTTAAAATTTAGATAATACTATTCATGACCTCTTTTGAATGGATTATTTTTTTGTAAGTCATGGTGTGATTGAACTCGGTGTTGCGTGTAGTGCATGTTATTGAATTATTTTGAAGAAATAACACACTATGAAATCTTGGGGTGTTACATTCTCCCCTCCTTCAATAAATTGTGTCCTCGCAATTTGAAATTGTTCTTCGAAAATAAAAGGTTGAAAATATAAAATATATTTGTGGGAAAACCCACATTGGAAATTGGGTTACTAAAATTTAGTCTTAAAAGGAGGAAAAGAGAAATGAAAGGGTCACCACCAAATTATGATCTCGATTAGGAGAACATTGGTGTCAATTAGAGACATATAATTGGAGGAAAAACGTAAATATTTATAGGTAGTGATTGAGGTCATCAATCACAAACAAGTATAAAATTGAGGTCCTTAAATTCATCAATCTATGATGATTTGAAATACCATCGGTTCAACAAAACATAGGGTATTAGGATAACACATTTTTGACGTTTCAAAATATCTTAGTTGAAATCCCACATCGAAAAATGAATTAATGAGGCCTCTATTTAAAATAAAGAGTCGAAAGTATGAAGATTACCGAAAATAACACATACTAGGGTTCCATGTAGGAAAATATGGATATGGAAGAAAAATCTAACCATCAATTATCTGATGGAGAGTGGTAGAAAACATGGCTATGAAAAGGCCAACAATCCCAAAGCCATAAATTAGTGATGATTTAAGGTACCATCTAGGAAAACATTTTTGTTCTAAGTTTCTTTTCTTATTATTGAAGAATTTATTTATGAGATTGTCTAAGATCATAAGGAGATATACTTACTTTATAATTAGAGTTTTATCCATTAATAAATTTCTACCACAAACTCATCTTTCACTCTAAAAGATAATAGAAAAAAAATTCTATTTACACTATTCGTATAGGGTTCCAAAATAAACGAATTTATAATTCATCTACAAGATCTTTTAATAAAAACTACATTATTTAATCCTGTACATCTCGTGGGCCAGTGGTAGGTGATACACCCTTGTCGCCCTTCGGTTGCGGGTTCAAGTCTCGCAGCCTTGCCGAACGCGACGGGTTGCCGCCCGACCTCCGGGTTGTCCTTTTATGGCAATCCAAAATAATCCAAACTAGAACTATCCAAAATACTTCTGTAAAAACTCACAGTCTAACATTTATAAGGAAGGTAAACATAATATAGATCCTTTTTACCCCGTAATAGCATATGAATACCTTCATCATGTATTACCATATTCCTTATTGATTACATTCATGCTCCCTTATTCCATATAGAATGCTGGATATACTTCATTAATCCAAAAATGTTTTAAACCCCAACAATGATGGAATATACAAATCATTAATCAGTTCCAAGGTAGTCAAGAATATCCAATATAATTTATCCAAAACAATCACATATTATTCCAAAATCACTACCTCAGTATTAGAACTATATTATGATTTATCATTCTCTCAACCATATATTTTCCAGAAAATTATCCTGCTATTGAGTCACTTTTCATTGTTCCACACAATCTCAAGTCCTTAATGAAATAGTACTGCAGTACAATCCTTATATACTCCATAATTATTATAACAAGTACATTGTTGATACAACACTCAATTGACATAATCAACATAAGGACTCTAATCATTCCTCTTCATCTGTGGTAGTATCATAACTTTGATTATTATCCAATAACATCATTTGCGGCATAGTCTGATGACTGGGACATAGGTTCGCGTAGTGTCCAAACTACTTACAAATGAAGCATTGTAAATTTGAAACCATTTTCTTACCCTTGCAGTCACGTACTTTGTGCCCTTTTCCTCCACACTTATAACAAACTCCCATTCCTTTCAGGCAAGTTCCAGGGTGTTTCTTTCAACAGTTACCACATATGGGAAAATTCTTCTATTCCCTCTTCCCTTTATCCATCTTTCTCTCTTCCATCCTTTTCTTCTCTTGCTTCCCTTATAAGCCATAGGACTCAGTAAACTCTTTACTTATCTTATCAACACATGATATTATTTCTTCATATGATGATAATACATGGGAGACTATTTCTCTTATAAATTCTAGCTTAAGACCATGAAAGATATGATCCTTCCTTCTCTTTGGATCATGTGTATTTCTGGAGTTCTCATTCCTTCTACTGGGCGCCATTTCTAAACAATGGCATACACTAGATCAGTTTATGAATCAAAATACATAATCCCATACTTATAAAACTGTAACATCCCAGGTAAATAAAGAATAAAGAATTTTCATATTTATTAATATTTACGAATTAAATATTAATTTTATTTTAAAAGGGTTTCTATGTTCGATAGCGTACCCGATACGCAACGATTAGTTTCTTTGAAACTTACGTAGCACACTAGTAATAAAATAATATTATTTTAAATGTTAGTTAACAAGTAGCCATTGTACTGGCGGGAATGGATAGAAATAAAATATGATTAGATATGTTTTTAAATGTTTATACATTTACCCAAAAAAGATAAAGGCTTAAAATACGGAAAGAGTTCAATTTTAGGCATATATACTCTAATTTTCACTAAAGGTTCACTTATCACCTTTTAATGGTAAACCGTCATTAAATATAGTTTTGATCACTCTTATACATTCTTTTGGACCAAATAAAACTCTTATTATGAATCGGGACATCAAATTTTAATTTGTGTAATTTTTTGGTATTTTTCCGATAAAGTTCATTTTTTAATGAATAGTGTAAAATGTTGTATTTTAATTCAAAACCTCTTTTTATTCTAATTTATTTATATGATTAGATAATATTTTGAATTGGTTTTAAAGTGAAATTAGAAAATATTTTTACCATTAAATTCGATAGTGGTCGTTGGAATTAATTTCACTTTGAAATCAGACTTAAACTAGTGTCAATCTTTTGATATTTATTGTTTTATAAAAACACGCTATTTGCTTTGACAGCGGGAATTAATTATTAAATTGAATAATGTGACTAATATGTTTTGAATTTTGTAAAATAGACTTCATTTTTGAATTCATAATATCAAATATAGCATAGGGTGAATTTTTGGTAATTTTCTGAAAAACTTCAACTTTTGATGAATAGTGAAACCACTAAGTGGTAATCAAGCAAACCGATTTTTCAGTTAAATGAAAGTTTACCACTAATGTGTATTGAATTTTGAAAATCCGACATACATGGTTGTCATTAAGAAGTAAAATGTTGTTCAATAAGATTATAATAATTTTTTTGGTGAATAGTAACTTATTAAGTTCTTAATCGCGATTAGTGGTAATTAGTGTAGTTTAAGGTAAAAATAATGCTTTAATAAAATAAGATGAGCTTGACACATGTCCTACCCTCATTGGTTGTGTCATGGCCGACCAAGAAAAGACATGGGCCAACTTGGGGACCCCATGGAGCCACTTTAGTTGGAAAATGACAATAATATATTTTTATTTAATGTTAAAGTGAAAATTACACTAACATAATTTTTTTTACTAAAATAATTTTTAAGTGGGGTTACACAGGTCCAAATTTTGATTATAAATAGTAATTGGAAAGAAAAAAAGATTTCCTACATCATAGTAATTTTTTTATAATTTTTAGACATTAAATAAATTAAATAATTTATGACATAATAATGATGCAGCGATGACATCATTATTTGACGATTAAAATAAAATGGAATGATAATGAAACATCTATAAACTACACATGTCCAAAACCAATTGGATGAGTGGATTTCGAACCCTTATCACCTTATCCACGAATTATATCAATTTGGGACCTTTTAAAACCGAAACACATTTTCAAATAAAGTAATATTTCTTTACATTCCAAAAGTGCCCCTCCTCTCCTCTTATAAAAGGCCCCCACCTCTACCTCATTTCACACAATCCTAAAGCCTTTGGCTCGGCAAAACCCTGCCCAATTACTCTCTCCACATCCCTCTCCTCATCCTAGAAGATTCCCTTTGGGCAGAATCCTTTCAAAGGAAGCCTTTAGGCTCAAATCAAAAGGGAGTTACACTTTTAAAGGTAATTCATTCTCTCATGTTCATTTGTTTTATTTTGCTTCTCCAACCCTCTAAACTCTTTTTATTTACTTCTTTTATAACAACACCAGTATCTTCAATATACTAGGATGTTGTTATTACATTTATTTGAGCTACACTCTCACACAACTACATCAAATGGTTAAAGAACATACGGTTTCCGTGGATGGCGAAATTCTGCCTCCCGAAACGATGATTGTTCAATACTCATTTAACACCTTCAAGGGTGGCCATTATGATGTCACTATTTTTATATTTGATATATAATATGTTTATGTTTTTTTTAAGATTCTTTATTTTTCATTTTTGTCATACCTTTATGGTTTCCATTATGGGTAAACACGATATCTTCATTTAAGGAAGTGCGGACTACCGCCCCCTCAATGTGATGTGATTCATTAATGCCATATGTGGGACGTGTAAAGGATGGATTTAAAGTTATTATATATGATGTTATACTGTAATTATAATATACCTCTATATCATTATTATTTCTTTCCATTAAAGTATGAGATAGAAATGAAAGTAGCGTTCATGCGTACGTACGGCTTACCGTCTCCATGAACGGTGCATTTCATTTCTTATCCCCAAATGTAATGTACTATTAAAAGTACATGTATATAATGGATATATATAATGAATGATATATCTAAATGATGAATATAATTCTGGAATTAAAATATACATACCTCTCATTTAGTTTTAATTCCATTAATATGACAAAGAAATGAAAGTAGTGTTCATGCATACGTACGGCTTACCGTCTCCATGAACGGTGCATTTCATTTCTTACCTCTAAATGATTATGTAATATTATAAATACATGTATATGCTGGATATATATGATATATATGATATTCAAATTAGTAATGTCATTCTGGATATAAATAACCTTTGACCACACGAACAACATGTAATTGTAAGAAGTCCACTTTCGACTTAAGAACCAAATATCGACAAAATATACATTATTAACTTAAATGGTTACATAATGTTTATAACATGGAAATAAGTGATATAAAAGGAATAATGAACTTTAAAAAGGTTCTTAATCAAGTATAAATTAACTCAAGTTTATTATTCAGGACGTTAAAGAACGATCGAGTCAAGTCGGACCCGAGGTAAGGGACTTCGTCTCAATCTCCTTTCATTGAGGAATATTTCATTTTATACAAAATGTTCTTTTATACGGTATATAAAACCCTTTGACTTTTACTTTTATACAAAAGGAATCTTTTTCTACGAAGCGTTTTACTAAACTACAAAAAGGAATTTTTTTTAACGTACGCGGTGACAATGACCTTTTCCGCCGCCGCGAGTATTATTTGGTCTTTGGCTTTCTCAACAAGCCATAATGTTTTTTAAAATAAAATAAATACCATATACTCTTTTATGTATTTTGGTATTGAAAATGGTTTTGAAAAAGGATTCTATTATGTCAATATATTTATGATATATTGTGATTGAAATGTCGAAATGTTATCATTCCTTTATATTGGTTTTATGTTTTGTGATTTTATATTGGTACTTGGACATTTAACGGGTGGTTATGTTATAAACCATATGACGGGTGGTGCCGTGAATACCAGGACGGGTGGTTACGTTATAACCTCCAATGCATTGGGTATGGAAGTCGGCCATATGGCTATTCCATTAAGTATGTATGGAAATTGGCCGTATGGATATTCCATTAAGTGATATGTGTGGAAGTCAACCGTATGGTTATTCCACTTAAGTATGTTTATGTCCCAAATTACCTTTATATATTCTATGCTTTCTTTATATGGGTTTTATGGTAATCCTTTGTTTACAAAAAGGTAAGTAATGATACTTTATTCAGTGAAGAGTTTTTATTACTTCATAAAGTTGAAAAGTATTACTTTGATAAAGTATACATGGTTTACTTGTTGTTTTGATAAACTAATAGTTTTCATTCTTTTTGTATCCCTTACTAAGCTTTTTGTGCTCACCCCAAGTTTTTTTTTGAAATGTTTTTCACAGGACTTAATGTGGAATAGGGTCAAGGATGGGATCAAGGGAAAGTCATGATTTATAAAACATGGAACTAGACATGTTTCTTTTTAAGAGTTTTTTTTATTATTCTATGTAAAATTAGTATAAATGTCTACTTTGTAATCTTTTGAGATGTAATAGTTATGTTCTAACTCTCTAAAACTCTAAACCTGAAAAGATCCTCGACGTGAATTATTCATTTAATTCAATATTAAGTAAGGTTTAAGGCACGGGGCCTTATAGTTGGTATCAGAGGGAGGTTTAGACAACTTTAGGAGTTAGAAAAGTGTTAAATTATAATATTATTGAAATGATATAGCATTTAAGGATTACCATGTTGCTTCGCCTAAGATATATCTGTGTTCGGAATGGTTTTCCACAGAGGAAACAAAGCAGCTATGTTGGGACGACATCAGGAGGAAGATAACCTTCCAAATCAGCAACCTGAGATGGTCGGAATTCGAACTGAACAGTTTGTTGCAGTGATGGCACAGTTGACTCAGGCTATAAATGGTGGTGGTATCCATGCACGAGATCATCCAGATCAACCACAGAGGAACATGTCAGTGGTGGAACATTTCATGAGGCAACATCCCCCATCATTCAGAGGATCATCTGACCCTGTGCAAGCTGAAGGGTGGATTAAAGCATTGGAGAAAATTTTTGATGTCATGGGGTGTTCAGAACATCATAAGGTTAGTCTTGCTATTTACCTTTTTGAAGGTGAAGCTGATCAGTGGTGGTCGATGGTGAAAAATATAAGGGATAGTGATGATATTGAGGATCTTCACTGGGACGAATTCAAAGGTATGTTTCTTGAGAAATATTTTCCTAAGGTGGTTCGTCTTAGGATGGAAAAACAGTTCCTAGAATTGAGGCAGGAGGATGATTCAGTGGCTGCTTATGAAGAAAAGTTCACTTGATTGGCAAGGTATGCTCCAAACTTTATACGAGATCTTGATAGTAAAATAAACCGGTTTTACTCAGGGTTAAACCCAAAGTATCGAAGGGCTTTAGCTTCTCGTGAGTTCAAAAGTTATGAAAAACTTGTTCGATGTGCGGAGAAGGTGGAAATGGAGTTTGCCGATGATCAGGTGTTCTATGACAAACAACAGAATAAGAGGTCTATTTGGCAGGAAAAGGGGAAGAATTCATCAAAGAAGCAAGGAGGTAAGAAAAACAAATATCCATCATGTGAGAAGTGTGGTAAAATGCATCCTGGAGAATGTTTATCCAAGTCTCGTAAGTGCTTTCGGTGTGGTAAGTCTGGTCATATTGCTCGTAACTGTAAGGAAGATGATCATGAAGGAAATGAAAAGCCAACGGTAAGAAGTTTTAAGTGTAATGAGATGGGTCACTATGCAAATGAGTGTCCGACAAAGAGCTTGAGTGATGGGAAGCAGTTAGACTACAAGCAGAAAGGGGTGGTGAAATCCTTTGCAACAACTTCAGCAGATGTTGGGCCATCGAATGAAGTGGTATCAGCTCCAGGTAGCTCAGTATTTTTCGAAGATTGACTTGAGGTCAGGGTACCATCAGTTGAAAGTAAAAGAAGAAGACGTTCTGAAGACTACGTTCCATACTAGATATGGCCATTATGAATTTGTAGTTATGCCTTTTGGGTTAACCAATGCACCTACTGTATTCATGGACCTTATGAATAAAATTTTCCATGAGTTTTTGGATAAGTTTGTGTTTGTGTTTTGAGGTTTGGGAAGAGGTTATGTGTGCCTTGTGATTCACAGTTGAAGAATGAGTTGTTATGTGAGGCTCATAGTTCCCCGTTTTCAGTTCATCCTGGTAGTACTAAGATGTACAGAGATCTACGGGAGTATTACTGGTGGGATGGAATGAAAAGAGATATTGCTGATTTTACTGTGAAGTGTTTGACATGTCAACAGGTTAAAGCAGAGCGGCAGTTACCGAAAGGGATGCTTCAGACTTTACCAGTGCCAGAGTGGAAATGGGAGAATATATCCATGGACTTTGTTGTTGGATTACCAAAGACATCTCGAGGTAATAATGAAATCTGGGTTATTGTTGATCGCTTGACTAAATCTGCTCTTTTCCTTGCTATAAGAGATACTTTCTCTCTATATCAACTTTCCCATTTGTATCTTAAAGAGATAGTTAGGTTACATGGAGTTCCACTCTCCATTGTATCGGATCATGATCCCTGGTTTAATTCTAATTTTTGGAAAGGCCTTTAGAAGTCGTTGGGTACTAAATTAAATTTTAGTACAACTTTTCATCCTCAATCAGATGGGCAGTCAGAACGAACAATTCAGACCTTGGTGGATATGCTACAAGCTTGTTCTATGGATTATCAGGGAAGTTGGGACCAACATCTTTCTTTGGTTGAGTTTTCTTATAATAACAGTTTTCATTCCAGTATACAGATGGCACCATTTGAGGCATTATATGGGAAGCGGTGTCGAACTCCATCATTTTGGGAAGAGGTGGGTGAAAGGAAGCTGATGGGACCAGAATTGGTAGAAGAGATGGCAGAAAAAGTTCAGCTGATTCAGAAACACATGAGAACAGCTCAGAGTAGGTAGAAGAGTTATGCGGATAACCGGAGGAAGGATCTATCTTTCGAGGTAGGTGATCATGTTTTTTCTCAAGGTTTCTCATTGGAAAAGTGTGATGAGATTTGGTAAGAAAGGAAAGCTGAGTCCAAGGTTTATTGGACCATATGAAATTCTGGAGAGAGTTGGATCAGTTTCATACCGGGTGGCTTTACCTCCGAGTTTATCTCAGGTACACAATGTTTTTCACATTTCGATGTTGAGAAAGTATATGCCAGATCCATCTCATGTTTTGAGTCCAGAGGTAGTTCAGCTGGAAGAGAACCTATCTTATGAGGAACATCCGGTCCAGATTCTTGACCACAGGGAGCAGGTGTTACGGAATAAGGTGATTTATCAGGTAAAGGTTTTGTGGAAAAACCATGTGATTGAAGAGGCAACGTGGGATCTAAAAATGCTATGAGGGATAAATACCCCCCACTTATTTTGATAAGTGAATAAAATTGCGAGGACGCAATTCCCAAAAGGGGGGAAGGATGTAACATCCCAGGTAAATAAAGAATAAGGAATTTTCATATTTATTAATATTTACGAATTAAATATTAATTTTATTTTAAAGGGGTTGCTATGTTCGATAGCGTACCTGATACGCAACGATGAGTTTCTTTGAAACTTACGTAGCACACTAGTAATAAAATAATATTATTTTAAATGTTAGTTAACAAGTAGCCGTTGTACTGGCGGGGATGGATAGAAATAAAATATGATTAGATATGTTTTTAAATGTTTATACATTTACCCAATAAAAGATAACGGCTTAAAATACGGAAAGAGTTCAATTTTAGGCATATATACTCTAATTTTCACTAAAGGTTCACTTATCACCTTTTAATGGTGAACCATCATTAAATATAGTTTTGATCACTCTTATACATTCTTTTGGACCAAATAAAACTCTTATTAATAATCGGGACATCAAATTTTACTTTGTGTAATTTTTTGGTATTTTTCCGAGAAAGTTCAATTTTTTATGAATAGTGTAAATTGTTGTATTTTAATTCAAAACCTCTTTTTATTCTAATTTATTTATATGATTAGATAATATTTTTAATTGGTTTTAAATTGAAATTAGAAAATATTTTTACCATTAAATTCGATAGTGGTCGTTGGAATTAATTTCACTTTGAAATCAGACTTAAACTAGTGTCAATCTTTTGATACTTATTGTTTTATAAAAAAACGCTATTTGCTTTGACAGCGGGAATTAATTATTAAATTGAATAATGTTACTAATATGTTTTGAATTTTGTAAAATAGACTTCATTTTTGAATTCGTAATATCAAATATAGCATAGGGTGAATTTTTGGTAATTTTCTGAAAAACATCAACTTTTGATGAATAGTGAAACCACTAAGTGGTAATCAAGCAAACCGATTTTTCAGTTAAATGAAAGTTTACCACTAATGTGTATTGAATTTTAAAAATCCGACATAAATGGTTGTCATTAAGAAGTAAAATGTGGTTCAATGAGATTATAACAATTTTTTTGGTGAATAGTAACTTATTAAGTTCTTAATCGCGATTAGTGGTAATTAGTGTAGTTTAAGGTAAAAATAATGCTTTAATAAAATAAGATGAGCTTGAAACATGTCCTACCCTCATTGGATGTGTCATGGCCGACCAAGACAAGCCATGGGCCAACTTGGGGACCCCATGGAGCCACTTTAGTTGGAAACTGACAATAATATATTTTTATTTAATGTTAAAGTGAAAATTACACTAACATAAATTGTTTTACTAAAATAATTTTTAAGTGGGGTTACACAGGTCCAAATTTTGATTATAAATAGTCATTGGAAATATAAAAATATTTCCTACATCATAGTAATTTTTTATAATTTTTAGACATTAAATAAATTAAATAATTTATGACATAATAATGATGCAGCGATGACATCATTATTTGACGATTAAAATAAAATGGAAAGATAATGAAAACAATATAAACTACACATGTCCAAAACCAATTGGATGAGTGGATTTCGAAACCTTATCACCTTATCCACGAATTATATCAATTTGGGACCTTTTAAAACCGAAACACATTTTCAAATTAAGTAATATTTCTTTACTTTCCAAAAGTGCCCCTCCCCTCCTCTTATAAAAGGCCCCCACCACTACCTCATTTCACACAATCCTAAAGCCTTTGGCTCGGCCAACCCCTGCCCAATTACTCTCTCCACATCCCTCTCCTCATCCTAGAGGATTCCCTTTGGGAAGAATCCTTTCAAAGGAAGCCTTTAGGCTCAAATCAAAAGGGAGTTACACTTTAAAAGGTAATTCATTCTCTCATGTTCATTTGTTTTATTTTGCTTCTCCAACCCTCTAAACTCTTTTTATTTACTTCTTTTGTAACAACACCAGTATCTTCAATATACTAGGATGTTGTTATAATATTTATTTGAGATACACTCTCACACAACAACATCAAATGGTTAAAGAACATACGGTTTCTGTGGATGGCGAAATTCTGCCTCCCGAAACGATGATTGTTCAATACTCATTTAACACCTTCAAGGGTGGCCATTATGATGTCACTATTTTTTATATATGATATATAATATGTTTATGTGTTCTTTAAGCTTCTGTATTTTTCATTTTTGGCATACCTTTATGGTTTCCATTATGGGTAAACACGATATCTTCATTTAAGGAAGTGCGGACTACCGCCCCCTCAAATTGATGTGATTCGTTAATGCCATATGTGGGACGTGTAAAGGATGGATTTAAAGTTATTATATATGATGTTATACTGGAATTATAATATACCTCTATATCATTATTATTTCTTTCCATTAAAGTATGAGATAGAAATGAAAGTAGCGTTCATGCGTACGTACGACTTACCGTCTCCATGAACGGTGCATTTCATTTCTTATCCCCAAATGTAATGTACTATTAAAAGTACATGTATATAATGGATATATATAATGAATGATATATCTAAATGATGAATATAATTCTGGAATTAAAATATACATACCTCTCATTTAGTTTTAATTCCATTAATATGACAAAGAAATGAAAGTAGCGTTCATGCATACGTACGGCTTACCGTCTCCATGAACGGTGCATTTCATTTCTTACCTCTAAATGATTGTGTAATATTATAAATACATTTATATGCTGGATATATATGATATATATGATATCCAAATTAGTAATGTCATTCTAGATATAAATAACCTTTGACCACACGAACAACATGTAATTGTAAGAAGTCCACTTTCGACTTAAGAACCAAATATCGACAAAACAAACATTATTTACTTAAATGGTTACATAATGTTTATAACATGGAAATAAGTGATATAAAAGGAATAATTAACTTTAAAAAGGTTCTTAATCAAGTATAAATTAACTCAAGTTTATTATTCAGGACGTTAAAGAACGATCGAGTCAAGTCGGACCCGAGGTAAGGGACTTCGTCTCAATCTCCTTTCATTAAGGCATATTTCATTTTATACACAACGTTCTTTTATACGGTGTATAAAACCCTTTGACTTTTACTTTTATACAAAAGGAATCTTTTTCTACGAAGCGTTTTACTAAACGACAAAAAGGAATGTTTTTTTAACGTACGCGGTGACAATGACCTTTTCCGCCGCCACGAGTATTATTTGGTCTTTGGATTTCTCAACAAGCCGTAATGTTTTTTAAAATAAAATAAATACCATATACTCTTTTATGTATTTTGGTATTGAAAATGGTTTTGAAAAAGGATTCTATTATGTCAATATATTTATGATATATTGTGATTGAAATGTGGAAATGTTATCATTCCTTTATATTGGTTTTATGTTTTGTGATTTTATATTGGTACTTGGACATTTAACGGGTGGTTACGTTATAAACCATATGACGGGTGGTTCCGTGAATACCAGGACGGGTGGTTACGTTATAACCTCCATTGCATTGGGTATGGAAGTCGGCCGTATGGCTATTCCATTAAGTATGTATGGAAATTGGCTGTATGGCTATTCCATTAAGTGATATGTGTGGAAGTCAACCGTATGGTTATTCCACTAAAGTATGTTTATGTCCCAAGTTTCCTTTATATATTCTATGCGTTCTTTATATGGGTTTTATGGTAATCCTTTGGTTACAAAAAGGTAAGTAATGATACTTTATTCAGTGAAGAGTTTTTATTACTTCATAAAGGTGAAAAGTATTACTTTGATAAAGTATACATGGTTTACTTGTTGTTTTGATAAACTAACAGTTTTCATTCTTTTTGTATCCCTTACTAAGTTTTTTGTGCTCACCCCAAGTTTTTTTTGAAATGTTTTTCACAGGAATAAATGTGGAATAGGGTCAAGAATGGGATCAAGGGAAAGTCATGCTTTATAAAACATTGAACTAGACATGTTTCTTTTTAAGAGTTTTTTTTATTATTCTATGGAATCTTAGTAGAAATGTCTACTTTGTAATCTTTTGAGATGTAATAGTTATGTTCTAACTCTCTAAAACTCTAAACCTGAAAAGATCATCGACGTGAATTATTCATTTAATTCAATATTAAGTAAGGTTTAAGGCACGTGGCCTTATAAAAACACTTAACATAAATTGAACAATTTATGGATATAATCCATAATCATAAAAATGTCTCCTTTGAGGATGTATATACTCATAAACCCTTCATAAGGGTTTGTAAAGAAAATGAGAATTATCCTAAGCATATCCCCTGGGAGTGTCGTAACCAAGAGTTCAGCAAGGCCCGTTGTCGTGCACCAGTTCCCGTTCGAGTCTAGCTCAAAGCGGTGTTTTCGGGTTTTACCCCTAGGTACATATATGCGAGAGCCGCCTCTACCTGCTCGTATCCAGACATGGATATATTGCTCGGAAAACTCACAAAATCTCTACAATACCAAAATTCTAGGAAGTTATTCTATACTAATCCTCAAAGTTCATCTTAGGTCTACGTGCTCTAATCAGAGTTTATCTAAATCTAGCTTCCATGGTTTGTACTAAACTTCCTCTGATACCAACTGTAACGCCCCGACCCTAGTTACCCATAGTCGGTGTATTATTACATAACATTGGCAAGATCACAAGAAAGATCAAATCTCGAAAGACCGATTGGTTTAGTAGCCTTGGAAACACTAGATATATTCATAAGTTTTACATTACATCATAAATTGAAAAACTACTACAACAACATAATGTCTCCATAGTCCACACTATTATCCCCTCATAATATCCCTGCAGGTCATTCATAACTTACTTCTTCACATCCTGGGAAAAATAAAACATAGAAATGGGGTGAGCTCAAATTCCCAGTAAGGATAACAATATACCGGAAACTTTCATAAATAAGAATAAACATTTAAGTCTATGTATAACTAAAGCAAAAGCCTTTTAAACTTGAACTTCAACATAGTATGGAAAAAGTAAAATGAAATAATTCCATTTACTTTTTCACATGGATATTATTCTAATCGAATAATCATATGCAATATCAATAACCACTTTCATAATGTTGGAATGCATAATGCCAGACTATCATAACCACATAGCCAAGGCCTCGTGCCAAGACTAAAATAAGATTTTTCCAAGGCCTCGTGCCAAGACACTATTTTGTCTCATGAGACCTACCGATGCATCGAGGAGCTATAGCGGGCTCCACCCGTCACATATTAAGTCCAATGCATTCCCATATGAAAAGGTTTAAACATAACATAAACATTTGTATTAAAACTAGCATACGAAATGTCAATAATTTCACCATAAACTATGAATGGTATAAAAATAGCACATCCACAGTCAAACATATCACAAAACCTTCAATACAATATATAAGTTTTGTATCATAATAAATCAACTTCAAATAAGCGTAAAATCCATCAAAGGATGTTGACATAGATGAAATAAAAACACTTTTTGGAGAAATATCTCTTTCTATTTTTGAAAGAATTTAAGAGCCATATAAAATAAAACATTTTCTTGAAAATATTCTTATAAGCTTGTAAGGAAAGCTTTGAAGATTTTATAACGGCAGAAAATAACCGCACTCGCCGTATAAGTTAAAAAAACATTCTTACCTTAATTCTGTCGAAAAGGTTAAAAAGGACCTTGTTTTGAAAACGACAGAAACATTCCTATTATAAAAAGTCAAACAAGGGTATAAATGACTTTAACCCATATTATTGTAAATAATAAAAATGTTTTGAAATACATTTTGAAGAAACATGGATGTGGATGATAAAGAGATCCCAGTAGATTATTACGTATAAACAACCTCGGATAATGAAGAGATTGTGAAATAACCCTTACCAATTTTGAAACTTATGAAACATACAACCCATGAAAGAGGTATCATACAATGAATATGTAAATACACATTAATTAGAGTGTAATACACAAAGAATATAATTATGGTCAGTACATGCACCACACAAAAGATGATGGTGGCAATATGGCATGAATCTCACGGAAATAAGGAGTGAGATGAAAACCCCTTTCCTTGTACTTTTCCTTGGTTGGGGTATGTTAACCGCCTATATAATGGTGAAATAATTGTTATTAAATTATACATGAATCATATACATTAATATGATATCATATATGATCTTTTAATATTGATTTGATAATAATATCTTAGTATTATCGTTGTTTCGGGTGTTAACTTACTTGTTTTCTTTATATGTTTTGTTACGTAAGACTTGTTTGTAAAGGATAGGTTGTATATTATTCATATCCAGAATGATATAAAGTCCTTAAACATCATTTTTTAAATCATCAAATGATAATTATACTTGAATGGATACGATGGAAAATGAATCTCATCGCGTTCATGGAGACGGTAGTCCGTATGTACGCACGAGCGACAATATCATTCTTTTGATATTAAAATAATATATAAATGGATGATATATCATATATACTGAATCATTAACATGTTATATTTATTATTTACATGAGTTACACATCATTATTATACCCATCCAAATAATATTATATTGAATAACAATTACACCACGACGTGGAGACGGTAAGCCGTACGTACGCACGTATGGTGACATGTTATTCAAAGGGTGGATAGAATACTGAATATGGTTGTACCATACTTATAATAACATCACAGTATATATATGATACTGGAGTTATTATTTTAGAATTGTAACAACAAAGGAAGAAGAAGTGGAAGAAGAAATGTACTTGGAAAAAAGGGTGGTGAAATCATTACCTCTTCTTCGGGTTCTTCCTTTTGATTTGATCAAAAGGGATCCTTAGGTTGGATTTATGATCAAACTAAGGCCTCTAGGTTGTATTGAGGGAAGTTGGGAGAGTATTTGGTCAGAGTTTGGACGAACCAAAAGGCTTTGAAGGTGTGAAGAAATGATAAGGAGGAGTGCCCTTTTATAAGAGGGGTGAGGGGACCTTTGAAAAAGCTAGAAATATTAATTTATAATAAATTAATATTCGGTTTCTAATGGCTCCAAAGATGATTATTTAAATGTTAAGGTGGGTAGAGGTCGAAAAAAACTCAACCAATAGAATTTAGACAGGTTTGGGTACTTATATTAACCTTATCTTTAAGTATTAACTCTAAGCTAATTAGTTTCACTTTTACAATGTCTCTTTGTATTTTTATATAATATGGTTAATAAACATACTATATACATCCAAGAGACCCCCAAGTGGTCCATTAATGATGAACATATCATGAGATAAGTCTCTTGGCCGATCCATAGATTTTTAGGAATTTAATATCAATTAATAATATAATATTTGTTTTAAGAACTCTTTTATGTCAATTTTGACACTATTCAATAGTCGATTTTTTTGAAACTCATAACAGATTGATTACTTCTAAAAAAGTAAATTAAATAAATCCTAATATATCATATTATCCTAGAAAATTAGTTTAATTCATTAAAAGGTTCATATTATATTTATTTGGGTATTTATAATATCAATTAATTTAATTTGTCACTATTTTAGTAATTACTGCATCATCATTGTGTCATAAATAAAATAAATTATTTAATGTCTACAAAATTATAAATAAAATATCATAATTTTGGAAATCTTTTTGTATTTATAATGAATATTTATAATCTAAAATCCAACATATATAACCCTATGCAATAATTGTTTTTCTAAAAGATATATGCTTGTGTCATTTTTGTATTCCTTTTAACTTAATTAAAATAAAGTGCCCCTATCACCTACAAGTGGCACCATGGGGTCCCCAAATCGACCCAAATATGCCTATGGTCGAACATGTATCAACCAATAAGGCATGGACACGTTTTAGGGTAATTCAGTATTATTATAATATTATTTTTTAACCCTTATTTACCAGATTTACCCTTAACCATGGTAAATAAAATATTTACCACAGTAATTATTCAAAATGTCTAAAAATAAAAGTTACCTATTTACACAATTTGGACATCCTGATTCCAAATATGGAATCCATTTTTCTAAATTCAAAACACAGAAGTGGCATAAATTAACTTAAAATTAATTCCCGCTGTCAAAACAAAAAGCGTGTTTTTAAGAGATAATAACTATCAAAAGATTGACACTTGTTTATGTTCGGTTTAATTGTAAAATTATGTCCAATGACCAAAATTATATTAAATGGTAAAAATATATTCTAAATATACTTTAAAACCACTCAAATTCAAAATTTATCACTATTAATTATTCTGATTAAAAAGTTGTTTTTAATTAATATTTAGTAATTTTCACTATTCATCAAAATATGAAAGTTATCCGAAAAGTACCAAAATTTCATCTTAGGCTAAATTCGATATTCCGAATCCACAAATGAAGTCCATTTTTAAATATAAAATATATATAATTTCGAAAAGTAGGAGTTACTATTCATAACTGCTAGTTTGATTGGTTGTGGTGTGTGTTAAAACTCAAGGTTGCGTACAACACACGCTACTATATTATTCAAAGAAAGCGTATCGTGGAAGCTTGGGATGTTTCATTTTAAATTTTTGATGTACCTATTAGTCAAAAAGTTTAAAATATTGTATTTAAAAAGGGTTCACTATTAAAAGTTGATAAAAGTGCAATACTGAAAATGAATTTGTTCTTGCATTATATCTAAGAAACTCATAATATGGATTCTAAAATTATAAAGATTATATAAATTTTAAAATTTAGATAATACTATTCATAACCTCTTTTGAATGGCTTTTTTTTGTAAGTCATGGTGTGATTGAACTCGGTGTTGTGTGTAGTGCAAGTTATTGAATTATTTTGAAGAAATAACACACTATGAAATCTTGGGGTGTTACAAGTTTCTTGACAAGTCGCCGCTTTCATGGGGTGACATTCAGTTGTTGTTTCGTGAGGATTTTTTCCCCTCCAAATTATGCTTCGTTCGATTTCAGAAGCTCCTTCAGTTTCAGCATAGAGGGATGACGGTGGCCGAGTACACGTCTAGTTTTGCAGATCGTGCACACTTTTACCCGGACTTGGTCCACGATGATAACTTCCGAGCACAGAAGTTTGAGCAAGGTCTCTGACGAGAGATTTGTGCTATCATAGTACCCTTGTGCATTTACACATATGGCAGGGTGCTAGAGCAGGCACTGGTGACAGAGAGCTTCTTGTCACGTTCTGGAGTTGGTGGGGGCAGCAGGAACGTCGGAGCCGAGACGTCTACCGCAGGTAGCAGGCGTCGGCAAGCGAAACCTCGACGCAGGTAGTTTTATGACAACAAGAATCAGGGGTGTGGTCGTACACCACAGTGGCTCCGGAGGGCTCTAGTGCAGCCCCAAGAGAGTGGGTGCTATGCTTGCGATGGGTGAGGTCACCTGAAACGGGACTGCTCGACCAGGCATGAAGAGAGCTTCAGGAAGGCATCAGGTGCACCACCACGACAGAGGCAGCGCCGTGATCGGATTAGTACCTAGGGAGGTGGTTCTAGAAGAGGAGCGGGAGGAGCTGGAAGTGGGGGACATCTTTACGAGGTCTTCCCATCACCACTATGTAGTCCACTTCAGGCTCCGAGAGCTGACAGTCGGGACCACAGACAGCCGCAAGCATTGGATGTCTACGATCCTACAGAGCATGAGGTGATGGGAGGTACTCTCTATAGCTCTTCTACATTTTGAGGTATAATTGTTAAACTCTGTGTTTGCGAAGCTTTTCTCCCTGCTCCTTGCTTGAGGTGTTACCAGGGTGGCGCGAGGCGTCATTGTAACCCTATGTTTGTATGATAAAAGGCTTGGGACCCTTTCCATTAGTTGATGGTGTTGACTCCATCACTTTCCAAGCTTGTAAGAGAGTCTTGGTTGAGAGACATCGACGGTGGAGCATTGCGTGACCAGATATCCTTCGGTGTTTTACCATATGGATATTCTGAAGGAGGGAATCACCAGGCCATGTTCTAGGTGTGGGCGGTGATTCCAGTCACGACGTGCGACGTAGAGGTGCGGTCAGGGAGGTGAGTTACCCCTGAGGTCCTTCAGGCCGTTTGAGACCATGAAAAGGGATGGAGAGGTTCCCTACCGCCTTGCCCTAACCCCAAAAGCTGGTTTGGGTGTGTAGTGTCTCCCACGTGACTCACCTGGGGAGATGGGTGCGTGCTCCCATTCACGTCATCGGTGAGGGCAGACCTCGCGTGAACAGATCAAATCATTTGGTCTGTGTGCGGTGGAGTAGAGTTGTGCGAGAGTTCTTCAGGGTAAGGGAGAGCCAAGTGTGGGATTAGTACCCTGAGTTGTCCCCTGGTTTTTCTTTTTGATGAAAAAAAGCTTGAAGGAGGGAATGATGTAAGAACCCAGTTTTTATGCGAAAGAATTTGGAATATTCTTGATGTTATTCCAGAGTAACGCCTTCAGACGGCGTGCGATTCTGAGCCCCGAAGTGGACAGATTTAAATTTTCAGTGTCTTCACATTGGAAACGCCAAATAAATGGGATAACTCCTAAACGGTGATCCAGATCAGAGATCTGAGTGTACGAATGGGTCTAGAATGTGGTTTTTACCCTAGGAATGACATAAAGCATGTCAGTGCGGGACATTTTGACCCCTCGCTCAGTTTCGGAACGTGGAATGGATAAATTAAATAATTAATTTATTCATTTAATGGTGAAACTCAAGTATCTCTTAAACGGTGACTCAGGATTGAAAACCGGGGCACTGTTGAGTTTGGAGCATGCCGTTTACCCTTGGAGGGGTGTAAGTTTCGTGGGCGCGGCCCATCTGTGAAAAATGGCCCTAGGGGCGTTTTCGTAATTTGGCAGCCTCAGACGTTCAGTTTTATAACATTTGAATGGGTTATCGGATTAAAATTCTGAGACTGATGTTGTGCTCAGGGGTTGGTGTTTACCTTAGGGGTGGCTTAACCTCGACCACGTCGAGTGTTTCGGTGGTGGGTCCTTTCATGGGTAATTAATAAAAATTAATTAAATTAATTTTTATTTTCCACTTAAACCAATCCCTCCCCTCTCCCTCAACTCCATCCCCTGGAAAAACCCCACCTCTCCCTCTCCTCCTCCACTCCGGTGAGACAGCTCCGGCGAGGCGCGACTTTGATGGATCGCAGAAAAGCTTTGGGCGAAGCCCATCGAGGTAGGAATTTTCATTTTTACTTTTTTTCCCGCACCTACTATGAGATCAAATTTTTGTATCAAACCTCTATCGAATGTTCGAACAAAGCTTATTAACGCGTAGTATAATTTATTCCCTTTCCAATACTTGTCTTGGATTTGAAATCCGAGTTTGGAGGAGCCCGCAGTGGTTCGCCGAAGGGTGCGAGAATTGGGGGTTTTCGGGAGTTTTCCGGCGACCCGGGCGGTCCAGCGAGGTTCCAAGGTGGTGCGACGGTGGGCCGAGGCAGAACGGCGTCTTCTCCGTGCGGGCGAGTAGCGGCGTCAGTGGAGGTTGGCCGCGGCGGCTCACCAGCGGCAGACGGTGGAGGCGTCGGGCGAGCGGGGGTCGAGCTCTAGTGTGGGACTTCGACGGGCGTGGGGCACGAGGTGTAGAAGACCCGGGGTCTTCGTGACCCCGGTCGGCGTAAAAAACCCGTGTCGCATGCGTCCACGCGGAAACTAGACTGGTGATCCAGTCCGGGCGGTTCGGGGCGGTCCGCGCGGTGAGCCACGGACCCCCGGTCCATGGTGTGGGTGGGCCGGCTGAACCGGCCTGGCCCACCCGTTTCGGTCCCTAAATACTAAAACGCTCCTAAAATGCATTCCGGGTGTCGGATTCGCGTGCTGTCTGCGACGACGCATACATTAAATTGAGACTGAATTTTTTAGATGGATTCTGGGAAATTTTAGTTCCCAAAATGAGGGGCTCGGTGGCACGACATGTATTCAGTGAATAGACTTTTTATTTAGGGGATATTGTTTTGGACAGCGCGGACGCGTCTGACGTCCGTTTTGAGCGCCATCAGTGGCGTTGGGACCATGTCATTGAGGTAGAGCTTTCCTATGTGATTTCAAGCGTTGAGGACAAAGACAAGGTGTGGGCCCCACGGCTAGTCTTTTGAGTTGCGTGCAGCGTTTCATGACTTTTTCATCGAGCATCCGTTCGGGGCGTACGAGCTATTGATTTTGGATGTTTTTCCAATGGAATTTCAATGGTGCAATGCGCCCGCGCTAATTCGGCACGATGGTGCGGGGCCCATGAGGCCTTTTGGGCGTCAACGGTGATTTTCCATCTTTATCACCGGACGACCGTTTTGGACAAGTGAATAGTCCATCTTGTGTGCTTTTTCGAGAGGATCGAAATGGTGTGATCCGTCTGTTGTGTTTCTGGATCGGGTTGTGGGTCCGACGAAGCACCACTCATGTGCGGTGCACAAGAATGAACCTTTTTCTCCGGATATCCTTTTCACTCATGTGATTAGTGCTTTTGACGTTTTTTCCCAAGGGGATCGCATTGGTGTGATGTGCCCGACTGTTTTCGGGGCCGAGGCTCGGGATCATGGGGTGTCGTTCAGGCGTGAGGCAGGGTTGTATAATTTTTCGTCAGATATCTGTTTGAGGCGAGTATGTAGTCTATCTCACATGTCTTTCCACGAGGATTACAACGGTGTAATCTGTTCAGGCGGGCATAGCCTCTTACGCGATCTTATTAAATGTGGAAATTTGAAGGTGCCCTAGTGGCGGTTCCTTTACTGTGTTCGGGGGATACCCTTGGAGAGTGACCGCGTGCACTCCCGTGTGAGTGATATAAATTCTTGAAGTGATGTGGATGGGTGTGCCTCACCCGAGGAGGTGGCAAGTTGGAAAAGTTACATTTACGCCCTTCGTGTTGACGTTGGGGTGTCGTGTGCATGATAGACTTAGGGATGGAGACGTGGTATACTCTGGGAGTATACGAGAGCGCTTGGAGGTACGTGTGGTTTGTACCTGAGAATGTGTGTATGCTTGGTTGGGGTTGACTTGGGGCCACACGTCGTGTGAGCCCGACGTGCGTGTCGTGTTCTGCTTTGCGTACTTTGACCTCTCGCGACGTCGAGGGTCCCTCTGTGCTCGTTTGTTTGACTAGAAGGGTGGAGGTTTCCCCTGGCTCTGTGCTCGTTTGTTTGAACAGTAGGGTTGAGTGGTCTCCCCTTGGTTTCATTCTCAATGGATCGGTCGGTAGTGGTGCTAGTGGCACCCAGGGATGGAATAGGCGTTGAACCTCTTTTTGATGGGTTGTTCTAGAGTTGAGCGGTTGCACGGTACCCGCTCAGTGCTCGGTTGGCTAGTGTTGTACCATCTATTAGGGATGGACAGAGCAGTTCTGGGTTGACCCTCAAGCAGGGCTGGGCAGTGGGTTGCTCACTGACTTCTAGGGTTTACCCTCTAGCAGGGACTGGGCAGTGGGTCACCTGACGGCTTGTTAGGGTCTACCCTCCTGCAGAGACTGGGCAGTGGGTCACCCGATAACTCTTTAGAGGCTACCCTCCAGTAGGACTGGGCAGTGGGTCACTCGTCATCTTGATTCAGGTCTACCCTCTAATAGGGCTGGACAGTGGGTCGCCTATTGACTTGTTAGGGTTTACCCTCCAGCGGGGCTGGGAAGTGGTTCACCCTTCGACTTCATCCAGATTTACCCTCCAGCAGGGCTGGGCAGTGGGTTGCTTGTCGACTTGTTAGGGTTTACCCTCCACTAGATCTGGGAAGTGGGTCACCTGATATCTTATTCTAGGTCTACCCTCCAGTAGGGTTGGGCAGTGGGTCACATGATAATGTATTATGGTTTACCCTCCAGCAGGTCTGGGCACTGGGTCACCCGGTATCTTATTATGAATTACCCTCCAGCAGGGCTGGGCAGTGGGACACCTGTTGTCATTCCATACTCAGTCCTTTCTACTATGCTAGTCTGTGGCTTTCCTCTTTGATTACCGGAGTGGGACGTTTGGTTGTATGGTTCGGTGATGGAAAAACATTGACTTTGAGGAGACCTCTCGACTGCGGGGCAGTGATGTGGTGTGGTTTGACATAACATGGAACTTTCAAGTACGAGCGGCAATTTCCCCCACCGAGACGTGTCCTTATGACGCAACCTAAAACCGTGTGGGCGATTCAGTGCCGCCCAAAGTGGATAGTGTCGAGGTCTGGTGGTTTGAGCCCCTTGACTTGTAGATTGGGGCGGACGTGTGGGATGCTGGGCATCAATGGTGTTTTCTTCTGGGACTGTTAGCGAATCACTTTCATCAGCTGAGCTACAGGATAGAGATCCCCATACGATCTTGTTCAGGCTTTTTTATTGAGCATATGTATTTGTATATACCTTGTTCTAGCACCCACTTCTTGGGTTTTGGCTACTCTCCTTCCAAGAGAGGCGAAGACGTGCGGGGTATGTCACATGATTTCCTTTTATAGCTTCTCGTGGTTGGATGAGTCTACTCTCCTGCTATAGGTAGCGAAGACTCGATGGGAAGTGCATCTTCTCACCTTTTCTAGCTACTTGTGTTGGGATGAGTCTACTTCCTTTCTCTTGTTGGGTTGAGCAGGACTCTTTACTGCACACTCTGTTCTACTCCTTTACTTTTCCTGTTCGGTCTACTTCTCACCCTTCTGTACCTCCTTTGTTGCTCCCTCGAGCCTTCATGGTATCATATTGAGTATTTTTATACTCACCCCTGCTTGGTATTTTCCCGCACTTGGTGTGCCCTTTCTGACGACAGACAGGTTGGTCGTGACGTTAGAGGAGCTTAGGAGCCGGGAGCATAGACCTCATGCGGTGGTCATTTTGGGTTCCATGTGTGGGACCCTCCCAGCTATTTGCAATTGTTTTACCTGTTTCTGGGTTGTGGCATTTTTGGTTGTGTGCATATTTTTCCCCATTTCTTTTAAGTTTACTTTCAACTTGTAATTTGTACTATTTAGAGGTCGATGCACATTTGTGGTGTGTATATACCAGTTTCTCTTTTACTCTGCTTGTCTTTTCTTTTATTATACACTTTTTCATTGAGTGTGCTGTGTGTGTGTACAGGTTCATAGGCAAGGACTCACCGAGTTGTTGTGCCTTGGGCGCAGGTCGCCATCCCCTGGCCTATGAAGGTGGGCATGGGGTAGTTACGGCTCGAGCCCAGGTTTGGTCGGGTCGTGACATGAATCTTGTTAGTACTTTCTCAATAGAATGATGTAGGTGTTTCTAGAGGTGTATAAAACCAATGAAAATGGTCAATTTCCATGGGTGGACTTCAGGGGTTAATATTTAATGATCACATAATAGCTCAGGTGGTAATGTCTTGGTGATCAGTTAATAACGGTGCATCGGTAGGTGTATTTGAGTTTCTTCTATGGAATCTATCGGAAGTGATTCATCCAATTTACATCTTATAATATTTTAAAACCTATTAGTTTACTCTTTCTTGAGATAAGCGCATGTCCCCACTCTTGATGTTGTTATTGATTCATGAAGAGTGTGTTGTTCTTATAAGCATTGTTTTTGAAATGTATTTGGGTGGTTTTAGTGGTCTCATAGTGAAGCATTCCATTATGTTAGGATGTTTGTGGTTTAATGGTTGACATTTTCTTCTTGTAATTATTTTAAAACCAAATCTATAATATCAATCTAGAATTTGAAAATTTCTTTATGATTGTGTCCCTAATATGTCCTCAGATGTAATCAGGTTCATTTTTTTAGTGAAAATCACTCTTAAAACATCGCTCAAACACATATAGGCATGATTTTTAAAGAATTTCGGATAGTGGATGTGTCGTAGATTTGAATTTTCCCCAGTTTTATAAAGTTAGAGATCTATGGTGAGGAGAACCATAAGTAAGGTTTTCCAAAATATGAAAACATGGTCATTTCCTCTGATAAATAGGATCAGATATGTGTTGTTTCAATGTTTCGATTAGAAAAATGGTTGGTGGATATTATCTAAAAATACATTACTGATTCTTACTATATCAGTTCTTAAAGGTGTGATGGTTGTTTGGAAACACAACATGATTATCTGAGAAAGACATTATGAACCTTTTTGGTTGGGTGATGTTTTCATTATTTCTAATGGATTCTCAGTGATGATAATTTCTAAGGTGGGTGGTTTTACCATCCTCATTTTTAAATGGTTAAAAATCCCCCCATTTGTTATTAATTTTAATGTGTTTTTGTTTGAACATTTAATTTTTCAATACATGTGTCAATTAGTGAATTAAAAAAGGTTAAAGTCCTTCATTTTTACTTTGAAATATTCTATGAAATATTCTTAAATTTAGACACTAAGTTTCTATGTGATTAAAAAATCCGGAAAACATTGAAATTGATTGAATAATAATATTAAATAAATTTTATTCATATAATAATGTTATTATTTCTCAAAAATATGAAATAACGGTCAAATGGTGAATCTTATGAGAAATATAATACCAATGTTATATACATAAAGTGGGATTTACCCAAGGAAAATTATAACCATTATACACATCCAATATTTGAAAACATAGAATGTGTTAATACCCTCATTATTTTTAATTAATTTATAATTATGTTTTTTATAAAATAAATAATAAATTTCTCCTAAATGGTGCGTTTTCGAACAAAATTGATACCATGGTTAAGTACAGAACATGGTGTTTACACAAGATGGGGTATAACATTTATGAGAATTAGATGTTATGTCAGATAGTAGAAAGGGATAATATATTTACTATATAAATATTTTTTATGAATTTATAAATAATAATAATAATTTTAATAATATTATTATTATTTGGGTGGCTGAAAAAAAATAAGACTACATATGGTAATTTATATTTTTTTGGATTGGGAAAATATTTTAGTGGTTACCAATGTAACTAATATGACATTATTAATAGTGTAAATTAAATTAAAAGTGTATAATCAATATTAATTTATTAACAATTATTTTTTTAATTGATGTTTTTATTAACATGATTATTGTGGTAATAATGGATGGGAATTATTAATGAAGATAAAAGATTTTTGTTATTATTATTATTAATTTGAGAAAATAATATTTGGGAGTATATAAATATTTAGTGTGTGTCTATATATATATATATATATATATATATTTGTGTGTGTGTGGGGGAAGTATACATATATATCTATGTGTGTTTGTGTGAGTCTGTCTGTTCATGGGTGGAAAAAAAAGATATATATGTGGGTTAAATAAATAAGTAAAAATAAACATATATATATACATGGAAATATATATGCATATGTGAGTATATATATAAGCTATAAATATATATTTCAATAAATGTAATTATATATATTTATTGAGGAACAATAATAGAACATAATTGGTAATTGAAGGGGAGCTTTGAGAATTTCATGGTTGGTGCCTAGATATTTTTTAAATAACCATTAATGATTTAATCAATTAATAATAATCATTAAATGAATATAATTTCAACTAGAGAAAATTTATATATATAAGGGGTAAATGAAAGGGGAACTATAATTGGTTTTTGAATAGGAAAATGTTATATTTAAATCTCCCTCTCCTCTCCTTCTCCCCAATTAAAACATGTATTTAATTTTTATTATTTTCCCAAAAATCAATCATCAATATCTCCTACAAAAATGGTCAGATATACGGGTCATTGGGGTCATTGGGTTCATCTATTTGAGAATATATTTAAAAATATTTGTTTTTATGAAATAAATAATGTTTCAGTGGTGTATTTAAACTCAAATGTCAACCATCATCATTAGTCTCCTTTTCAACAAAGGTGGGAAGTCCTTAATATTTTCTCATGTAACATACAGGTTATTTACATGATTTTAGATGTGTTTTAGTAGCCATCGAATTACATTACCATCAGACCATTAAATTTAATAATCAATTAAGTGTGTATTTGATATATTTAATTATTAAATATTATATAGCTTTTTTAATATGTAAAACTAATTTTTTATTAGATAATTTCATGATTTTATAATAAAACCCCTTATATGAGGTGCACTGTCTTATAAAACAAAAAGTATTGATGAGTGATATAAGTCATTCTTTTTCTTAATGCTTTGGATAATTATCTCTTTTTCTTCTGGCTTAATTAAATTTATTATTTAGGATATTTCCTTGTAGTTTTTCACAAATAGGGTGGTGCTCCTTTATATGGTAGATGATTTTTGAACCAAGCACCCTATAATTAAATGTGATTACCCATGTATGTAAATACACATTTTTCAATGGTAAATTTTTATTTTATCATTATCCTTGATATGTGGATAGTCATGTTTCAATGGTTTAAATTAAATTTATTTAATTGAACTGGGTAATTAATGATGGGTTACCCTTTATGTAATGAATTTAATTTTTTAAATGAATTAATAAAAATTGAATTGATGTTGGTGGTCTAATCCTAATCACTTTCTGTATGATTAAATTATTTAAAGTATATGAAATATATTTGATCATGTATGAACCCCTCACACAACCAAATAAATTGAATAAATAAAATTAAATTATAATTATTCATTTTAAACCATCCCATCGATCCCTTTGCGTTTATAGGGGTAGAGACTCAGACCTTTGACCATCTAATTTGTGTTCCTACCATGGACCTTATTAAGACTACATCTTTTTGAATTTAAAGCCCTATTATAAATTTGATAATTTTTATGATTTATATCATAGACATTTAAATTTCATAATAAAAAATTATTTTATTTCATATTGTGGAATAATCTTGACTTCTCTAATCAAAATATATATTTATGTCTTAGGGTGTAAAGAACAATTAAACAGTATTGATATAATTTTAATGATAATTCGGAAATATGATTAATGAATTAAATTGGGTTAAAAAGGGTTATTTTAATAAATTGATAATTTTATCTTCTGATTATAAATCAACTATGTCTGATACTATAATTTCTTTCATTATTAGATTTTTAGATTATCTGATATTGATGTGATATATTATTTAGAGTTTGATACTGATTAGCATGTAGAGTTTGTCCAGATACGACCTAGGTTTAATGTGGACACCTAATGGATTGGTGCATATTCATTAATACTACCTGAGGTAAAGGGGAATAAGTACATTATTACCAAGAGTAGTGCATATGAATATATAGGATTTTTCATGAGTCATGATTGATGTAGATTTCTAAGGTCTTGGTGCAAGATTTCGACTTGCCTGAGGGCTCTTCGTACTGGTACTAAATGGCTAATGGTAGAGTATATGGTTATGTTGGATTCATGAGGGATTGATGCACAATCACACGATGAAGGAGGTCTAGATTCTAGTCATTCCTAAAGGTGATATTTTGTTTATATGGAGGGATAAATCCTAGTTATGCTGGAGGGTGATATTTTGGATCATTTGAGGGTGATATTCTTCTTATGTATGAGGGTGAGGTTTTTATTAACCTGAGGTAAGAGGCCATATATTTATGGTATATTTAGAGTGATTCATCCTTAGTAAGTGATTCTTACACTGATTTCGGATATCCTTCTTGATGTTGGAGGATCTATCCAAAGACATATATATAAACCTTAGGCCGATGTGTGGGGTTCGAGACGAGTGTCCATTTAGGATCGTAGACCCACTTTCTATTATTTAATTTTTTATCACTTTTAAATTATTTTCTGTGTAATAAAATATTTGGTAATTAATTTCATGAAATATATTTGGATAGACATCATCGGTGCCAAATTATTGTGATTTATATCTCACAAGTTTCTCAAGAATCATTTGGCACCCAAGTAGATATTATTTCTCACATTTCATTGGATTCATTGCTAAAGAAATGTTGTATACATGGGAGCAAGGGCATATGGGACTAAGATCTTACTCAGGATAATAATGGATATGACTATTGGGGTTTAGTCTTATTTATTTATTTTGTATAGCATGTTCCTTGAAGTATCACTTGACAATATATGCATTATTATACTGAAGTGGTGTTGAGAATTTTATTTTTATTCGGGTATTATATTTATCTTTTGATATTGATCTTTCATTATTATTACAGCTTTAGATACTATTTCCTAGTTTAATATTATTATACTGATGTGAGACTGTGATATAGAGGGTATAGTCTCCAATCCTACAATCAATAGACCCTTTCTGCTATTTGGAAACCTCTAGCATATGGGGAGGCATTCTTTAGGCCATGTGGTGACCAGTTCCACTACCTTCTTTTAGGTAAGACGATTTGGGACATTACATTTAATAACCACCTCCCACATCTTCTCTATCAAATGGGATGTGGATGTATTTCTCATGCATATGTGTGGACCACTACCTTAATCTATAGATATGATTCTTTTCCCGCCACCATCTACCATGGATATATATTATGATTGATTATATATATATATATATATTTAATGTTATGATATAATAGTTGTTTTTTAAATTTTATTTTTTTATCTTTCTTATGTTCCATTCACCACAAAATGGAATCATCACTCATAAATACGTAAGTATGACCATCTCAATGTAATGATATAATTATTTTTTTTCATCTCACCATTTTATGAATTACTAAAAATATGTATACAATTTATTTATATGATATTTATATTATGACTAAAATTATGTACGTAAAGGAACCAATACAAATTTTCATGCAAAATAACTTTTAGAACCGAACATTAATGAAAAATAATGTATTTAACACCTGAACTGATGATGATAATTAAATATTTATAATTAATAGATTATAAGATTATCGAAGTAAAACATGTATTGTTTTATAGTTATGAATACTATTCAGGATATAATTTTAATTTATTTTAATGTGTCATATTATATTTTAGAGAACATATGAAAAATTACAAACATTATGTAAGGGTTTTATGTTAGAATTTTTTTATGATGATTATTACTGATTACATCTTCAACAGTTAAATTGAATGATCTATTTCTCCAAAATGAAATTCTATTTTATAATTTTCTTATTTATATATTATATTTTTTTCCTTCCATTTTCCTCCCTTTAAACACATTAGATGTTGAAATAACATTTGTAATAAAACTATATTTATTTATCTCTTTGTTCTGGAATCATTTCATCCATGTCTATATTTATTTTAAATTGGTTTAAATATTCTTCCAAAAAACATGAAATGATTAATAAATTTTATTTTCTGACATGTTTTAATTTACAAAAATAATTGAATATTTTTATCATTCTCAATCAATGTCCTTTTGAATTTTAACGAAAAATATTAAGGGAATCCATTTGATGCTGACTAAATGTGGGAATTTTCCTAATATAATAACTACTATTTTAATATATGATTCCCTTAATAATTTACATTTTTAAATTTGAAGAATTATTTTACCATAATTTGTTTCATATTAATTGGTTTTAAATAATTTATTGAACATTAGAAGCATTATTTTTCTATAGAAAGGTTATTTTATATTTTAATGGAATTGTAATCTATAATATATTTGATGGTTCTTATGATTTACTATTGTTATCATAAAATGGTTCAATAATTGTTATTTATCTATACAGTTTATTATTATTGTGGTGAGATATTGACGAAACCCATTTTGTTTCCATGTCTTATGCTTTGATTGTAATGATAAATGTTTTTATGATATTGTGGAATAAATTTGAATGGATGATGATTATATAAATGATAGTTTTTTAATATCGCATCATTTCATTGGGTAATGATTATTTTTTTGAATCTAAATTTGGATTTATAGGCTGTTATCCCAATCCCAAAATAATTCAAACAAGAGTTTATCCTAATCATGGATGAGGATACATAACATGTTATCCCATTATAATGTTGGTACACCTATGGGTGACCCAAAAATAAAATGTAATTACTGTCTTTGTGTGTATCTTTGACATTCTATTTCTTTTATTATGATTATTCCACATTTTATTACACTTTCATATGACATGTTTTTATGCCAATGATATATTATTTTTTCTCATAAACTTTTATTATTTTATAAATAATTTCTTATAATCTTAAAAATCATTATTCCATGACATAGATTTATGATCTATGAGATTTTGGGAACTATTTTATAATGTTAATCTCTTGTACTAAAATCATGTATCTAATACTATGCTGAATTATTATCATTTACTAATGTCTACATTATTCAAAACTACTACGAACCTAATCTCAACCATTTATATGTTTCCACTCACTTTTTTTACAATTATTTTGTTGATGGTTTTGTAAAAGAAGTGTACAATTTGAGAAGACGTTGTAAAAGATAACAAAGATCATTTAGAAAATAAGATAATTTTTAATTTTCCTCCAATGAAAATAACGATTTATAGTAATTGGCATTGTTCTGTTTTTAATCTATCTAATATAATTATAAAACTTTTTAATATTATGTATATAATTTTAAGGTCCCTATAAGAATGGTTTACACATAATTATTAAAAATTGTGTGCTAGTCGTGCTCATGCATTAATGACATCCCATATGTATTTTTCATCGATGATGAAATGTTTACCATACTATTACACCATACTATTAAAGTTTCCTAAAAATGTAGTGAATAGGTTCATGGTTGTTTTATGGGTTTGCCATCTCTAAGTCCATACCATGTGAGTCTCTTAAAATGTTAAAAATTTGTTTTTTAATTTCACATCCCATTACACAAAAAAACCCCAATTTAACTCTCATAAGAAAAAACTAAATATTCCATAAATATTATTGCGAGCATATTTCTCTTGATATATCTCCCTATAATTTGATGTTTAATTCATCATAGTTTTCGAAATGTGCTCAATTTTCTCGTTAATCAAATTCATACTCTCCCCATATTCTTTCCCCCTAGTTGTTTGCATAAGAATTCGACTCCTTGGGGTTGGAATAAATTATATTTCTTTTTTTATTTAAATTATGTTTTGAATCTACTTTTTTTATATCCTCATTCCATCCATCTGTTTTCTAGAACCTTCCTACAATTTTTTAGATACTTTTTAATCAATATATATAGATATTTGTATTTTTTCACAAACATTAACACGGAAATTTTAGAATCATGAATTCCATATTTTTTAAATCAAATTTATTAAAAACTAATAATTATATAGTTTTTTTATGAAAATAAAATGGTTAAATTTATATTTCAATGAGGTTTTTGTTGAAAATGAGGATTCCATTAATTTCAAATATTACTATAAAATGATTTTTTCTTTGTCCTTTCACAAGTCATGTCTAAATAATTTCCTAAATTTTATATATAGTTTATTGTGTGAATCTAAACGGTATTTTTTCGAGGGTAATTATTAATTAGATATTATGTTTTATTTATAATTTCATATAATACATGAACTTTCTAGTACTGATAAATTGTTTCATGAATGGTTTCAAAAATATTTCTGTTCCGAAAATCTATTTAGATGAATTTGGTCAATACAGACATATACACGAGTATATATATATATATATATATATATATATTCATGAGAGAATACATGAATTTTATCCATGGGATACATTGGAATATGTTTAATTTTATATTATTATAAACATTTTTAAATATTATATAATTTATTTGGGAATAGAAACCTAGTTTTCAAATATGATTTTAATTTGATTTATAATGTAAATTTTACTGTACTTTTTGAATGTATTACCTTTATTTACATTATTTTTAAATGGATTTTTAATTATATAACCTCATTTAATTAAATAATGGATGATTTATTATATAACTCTTCAGTATTGTAAATATTTTTCATGAATTGAGAGATAAAGGGGTTCAAACATAATTAGTTTTAACACATAAATGTGTTTCTTGTGAAGGGTTGAAAAAAGTAATTTTAATGGAATATGTGTTTTTTTTGTAAAATGACATTGGAATGTATGTATATGGGGGATACAAGTTCAATATATCCCTTTTGTTTTATAACACGTTACTATAATAAAACATCATATAAAGGTACAAGTGTTGTTGAATGGAAGACACAATGCCACTATGAAATGGCATGCACTCTTTCCTGGTTTGGTACATCATTTGTATTGAATGGAAACTCAAAATATTATATCCTAAAACCAAAACACCTAGAGTCAACATTTAATTTATAGTAATCCAATTGTATCCTTTTATATTGATTGTTATGTCCCAACAGTTTCCCTTCCAAACCATACAACATTAAAGAAATATTTCATCACATACATCCGGAAGTACCATTTCAATTTTTATTTTCAGATAAATTAAAAAAAAATCATAAACAATACACATATATTAAAGATAATAAATATACAACTATAACAAACTTTTAAAATTACATAAAAGGTCATAAACATCAATAATATGATATACATAATGGCAAAATTAATTCAACATCATACTTTATAACATATGAAAAAGGAAATATATGACCAGTATGATCAAATTTTTAAAAAAAGTGATTATTATCTCAATTTTCCGTTGATAATAATTAAACATTAAATTTCATTAGTGATTATAAATAAAACATAAGAGTATGATTAAATAATTATAGTGAATTAGTGAATTATAAAATAAATCATAACCATCACTACATTAATTGTCAATCGTGAAACATGACATAAGGATTTAACAAAATAAACATTCATAATAATCATTAACCATGACCCAAGTGATATAAATTATGATCAAATGAAACATTATAGAATCATAGATAGAACATATAAAACATGATTGTTTCTTGAAAAATATTCAATATAGAACCCATATAGATCCCTTGCAATTGGAATAACCATATGGCATTCCAATATAATTCTCTTGAGAACATATTCTTTACCCAATGCATTATTGTGATATATGGGTTATCATAATTTATAATATATTATGGACTCACCGAGTGTAATTTTGATACACCCATTATATAATAAATGACAGTCTCACCGAGCTCAATCAGGGATCAGCCATCTTATACGCTATAATGTGATCACCTTACACAATCTTTGATAACACATTATATAAGAAATGTCTAAGAACTGCATCATTAAATAATTACAGATGGAATTAATTTCAACATAAAGCTCAAAAGGAAACCATTACACCTTTTATAACATTATTAATTTATAGAAAATAAATAGGTTCTTTGAAAATAACTTTCATAAATGATGAACTAGTGGAAATAAAATTGGTTCAATGAAAATATCATTGAAATAATCTCAATCCACAGGTAGAATTAAAGATGTGTAATCATTAAAAATTAACCCCATTAGAGAATAATTAACCTAAGAGATATTTAAATTACTGAATGTAAATATCAATAAATACATTTTTAAGATCCAAAATTTTTTATTTTGAAAATAAAATATATAAAAATTAAAAATTAAAAAAATATTGGAGAAAATTATTTCATTGAGATAACCTTATAAACATGTAATGGAATACCTAGACATCATTTAAAATGTTTCATTAACATAATATCCTTTCAATTTTTAGAAAATGTTTTTTTTAAATATTTTTTTTAAAAATACACTTAAATGAAAAAACCATGAAAAATTATAGATGAACCTTTAAATAAAATAATACTCATGAAATCATAAAATTATTTTCATATCATACATATTAAAAAAATTTATCACTAAAATTTTTATTAAAATTCAAATTAATTTTTTTAATATGAAATGAATATTCATTTAAAAAAATTAAAAATAGAATCATTCTTAAATTTTTCATTAATATATCATTTTAGAAACATTAAAAACATTATTAAAAACATTTTATGAAATCATCGGTTGAAAGAAAATGGTTTTACCAATATAAAAGGAAATATTTACAATATTTCAATAAAAAATTTATTGTGAACTATTGAGTACATAATGATGGGTAAATTATGGTTAAACATATATTCACATGACATAACCATTGGAGAATAAAATTATTGTGTTTCATTTGAAAAGGATAATTGGATTTTATCAAGTAAACATTTACATGAATAATACTAATAAATGATGACATTGTAACATATAATATTTACCACATTATTATTCTTCAAACCTTAACCCAATTAATTAATATCATTAAAATATACATACAATATTATGAGGGTAAATAATTTTAAAAAATTACATATCTAAGTGTCATTTATACCAATCATAAGTGGAGATATATACATAAAATAATATTATATTTTTTTGTATTGATTTTTTTATTTTATTAATTTTTTAATATAAACTACCATTGATTTGTTATTTTCCCCACATTTAATTTAAAATGTCTTTGGAAAAAAAAATAATTTTAATTTTAATTATCAACGGAAAATTGAGATAATCATCACTTTTTTATTTGGTAACTTTTCAACTGTAAACCCGATTTGAAAGATATTATAGAATGGATATTTGAATTAGAAATTAATTTATGTCTACTGTTAAAAAATAAATTAATGGGATTCATTTATAGAAAATTAAATAAGTAGCCGTTGAGAATGGTGTGGGTCTCATAGAATTAAAAAGTTATACTAAAATCAATTATATCATGCTTCTATTTGATTGATCATATTTTAGCCTCCTTTATAGTGGGTTTAAACATGTTATTAAATTATTTTAAAAAATATTAATATTTATTAATTAATTTATAATCCTTTTATAAAATATTATCACTTGTTCATTAATAATATTGGATTTTTTTTAAATTTTAGGATGTCAATTTCCCTATTTTCTCATTTGTTCATTGTTATTAATGTTCTGGTTCTTATGAACATTATATAGTTCCATCATATATAGAATAAAAATCATGAAATAATTATATTATTTATACAACAAGTATACTTTTATTACCATTCATTACTGATTTTTTTTTGATAAATTATGTATGTTATGATCGTGGAGATGATTTGTCATACATATGCAGGGATAATGTTTCCATTTTTCAACGATCATTATAGAATTTTGATAGGTATTATTTTATTATTTTATAATGGTAATAATATAATATATTATATATTTTAGAAATATGAATTCTTATATATTTAATTAATTTGGTGTGGTGATTAAAAGAGAGTCACATGGATACGTAATGGTGGTAATGCATACATACATGAATGATGTTATAATCATTTCATTGTAAAAACAAAAATGGTATATTATCTTTAAAAAATTATAAATATGGGACAAATATCATTATAACTTCACTTATTTCTCATATATTTATTAAATATATAATAATTAAATTCCTTTTAAATCATTAGTGAATGACTAATCACATCACATCATGAGGAGGTAGCTTACAGATCACATGAGTGACATTCTCGTACCCCCTATAAAATGGAATATAGAAAAGTTTATAAATTATATAATGACTCCATATGTGTAATTATTTTATAAAAATCATAAATATACATTATATCCATCATACAATATTAATTAAAAATACATTTTAAACATAAATATTATATATATATATATTTTTATTCATTAAATATAATTACAAAACCTCAAAATAAATACAAGTGTTTAGTGACATTGAAAATTTGGAATAATAAAAAACTAGTTCCAATAATATATATATTGTATCCCACTTATAACATTCTAACTATATCTCATTTTTTCATATCATTCTTAAAATATCTATTCATATCCTGGCACAAAACATAAGAAATAGATGATCTAAATTGCTCAGTATGGATAAACAAGGGAGATATCTATCATAAAATAAGCGTAAGGAAATAAGAGTATGAAAATTAAATTTAAAAATTATACCTTGAAAATAAATTATCATAATTTTGAGTCATGGAATAAATAATATAGGCTCATAATACATTTATCATAAAAGATCAAGATCCACGAGGGAATAAAATCAGCATAAGACATGGATTTGTGGCATAGAAAAAAACAATGAAAATAATTTCCCTAGTAGAAAAGGATCATTTCAAATACATGTAAGGGAACTCTATGCGTGGATACACCTCGTATATAGGACATAACACCATCACCAATGGCATTACCTTCCTCATAGTGGAATTTTTTCACTCCAAAAACCATCAGAGTATTCATGGTTCACTACCGATACAATAATAGTGGCGAAAGGCCCACACTAAATTGAGTTTACTCTCTGTTAATGTCCTATAATTTTGTACCAAGTTTACTCCCCATTCCATTATTGACTTACCAAACTGCATTCACTTCTCTTTTTAGTTATTTCCATCTCATGAGATATAAATCATTACCCAATACATTCTAGGGAGATATATGTCCCACCTATTGTTGTTTGTAACATAACCACAATCCTTTTTTATAATATAACCACTATCAAATATTTAAAACCATACATATGTCTTCTACAAGACCATAAGTCACATTATAACCTGTGAATAAAATTTTGGTTCAAAAACATTTCTTCATTGCATAACCTGTTGAAAAGAAACATGTTATATATATATAATTCAATAATAAACATATTCCAATCATAAAAATAATAATGATAGTATATTTAAAGAATATCCTCATAAAATCAAATGAAACTTTGAATAATTTTATCCAATATAGATAATTATTTTTTAACGAGAACTTGAAATAATTTTAAAATAATAATATTTCCAATTTGAAATCCATTTCTTTTTACTGAGAATCGCAATTATAAATAGAATCATTTTAATTAATAAAAACCATGTAGTATTGTTACAGAAAAAATAATTCTTTAATGCATCATTAATGTGGGAAAATCAACTCATACGATATAATTTAAAAGAACAAACCTTCCTTATATTGGTCGTAAAAGTCACAGTGTTCTTCATTTTGAAAATGACAAAATAATCAATTGAAACTATTTAAAAAAACTAATACATGTATAAAATTAGATTAATCATTCATAATGTAATGTTAAAAATATTTGTAGAAAAATATTTATAAAACATTCACATGGAAAAAATTATTTTAATGGGTAAAAATAGAAATATTATTTTCTTAAAGTCCATTAAAAGTATAATATAATTTATGTGAGAATAAATAAAATAAATTGATTATCTATATCTGTTTTAAATATAGATATAAATTTTTAAACAAAATATAACTTAAACATATTTAATCTCACAGATAATCAAAAAATTAAATAATAAATTATGTATGTCATTAACCAGATTCGTGGAAATTGATTTAAGATATCCCTTACCACATTGTATGAAGTCGAATCATATGCCACGTAAAACTAATAATTATCAAATGAAATATAGAATACCTTGAATAATATTATATTAATTATATGATATATAAATGTGAATTGTTGACCCCAAATAGATGAAATAAGTGTTGAATAAGGCATATATCTCACAAAATTAAAACTTATCCAGGAAACCATAATCTCATTATTATCATTAGTTTTGTACACCTTAAGCTCGTTTATATTGTTTTAATGATTTTTATTAATTCATTTTATAACAATAATGATATTTATAATACAATATATGTTTTTTATAACATCTTAACACTCATTCATTAATAATATTTCATTATTTTCATTGTTTCGGCTCTGTTTGTATCGTGGATTCATAATTTATTCAACTGTGTATAATTATGGATTTTTTTATCAAATGTAAATAGAACTCTATAAGTGAAATTTAATGGTATTAATTCACATAAAAAATAAAAACTGGTTCTATATATATTTATTATTTCTTACCTGAGTATGATTCATTTGAAAAAATATTATTGATAAATGTATAGTTTATTTTTCTAGTTTTTTCAACCATCAGTAATTGGTCTCATTTTATTTAATATTATGTCTATATATTTATTATTGAACATGAAAAAGTTTATAATATAAACATTATAATCTTATTTAACTAGAATAATGCTTTTATGACCATCATTGATGGAGGTGATGGAAAATAGGAAATCATATTTTATGAATAGTGTTAACTAATATAATTTTGATAGTGGTTTCATTTCATTAAACAATAGTGGAAGAGAAAATGAGTGGATAAAATGTATTACATTAAAAATATAAAATAATGTTATATAGATGATAATATATTTTTTATTATTCAATAGGTGAATTAAGAAATGAGTAGTCATTATAAGAAATGAAATTAAGATTGGATGTTTGTGAATGTTTCCTCTCTACTATCACCTCTTGGAAATACCCCTTAAAACGTGGAATTGGTCTTTTAGTAAAAAAAGATGCAAATTTATGTGGGGATATTTGGGAGGAGGTTTTTTTTTCTGAGATTTAATGTGATTAAATTCTTATAACCAGAAAGGGGGTGATGAGGGGGGTATTTATACTTGAACATGGGTGGTTTTATGTGATTAAATAATGATTATTTTATATTTAATGTCAACCACATTTTGGTGGCATTAATTTTTTTTTCAATCCATATATTTTTTGGAGGTGTCTCAGACATATAGGTACTCTTTCTCCATGATTTGAGTACTTATATATTGTTTTTTTTCATGGATGTGTTTATGTTAAAATTTGATATGTTTTTGGGAAAAAAGGATAGTACACTGTTCACACATGGTTTTCATGAGTTGTGCACCCTAGCCTAGGGAACTCTAAAAACCTAGATTGGAGGGTTTTAATCGAAATATCACAGTTTTTTAAACCATGTGCCCTAAAAGGTAAAATCCTAACCCCCACTATAAGAGGATCATAGTTAAGTGGTGTGGTTAGAGGAAACTATGAATACCATGTAAAAAATCATACCTATAGGATTTTAATTCCACCAAAAATATTAAAAAAAGTAATTGAACCCCTATATAAAACCCCCAAAACACTCTTAGTTAACCCTTATTAATTTTCTATCATTACTTGACTCTCTCGGAAGGATTACAAACTATTCTGGCCTATGTTCTTGGTGAATGGAATGGTACATTGAACACAGGAACCTCCCATGTATGTGTTTTCTTCTTTTTAAAATCACTCTCTCTCCCTCTACACTTCATAGAAAAATGTTGATGATTATTATTTAATGGTTCCATATTTGTATATATTATTTTTAGATCTTGATTCATTTGATCAAGGACCTTTTTTTGGATTAACTTATATTCTTCATCATGTTCTTGATTGATTCACTTCAAATTGAGTATTTATCTATTGGCGACCATTGCTAGAAAATTGAGGTAGGTGGTCTATAATTAAAATACAAAAGTCATTGTTTTATTATGTGTATGTAACAATATAATTGATATTATTTGATTAGAAATTGAGTTTTATAAAATTTTATCAATTAATTGGGTATATTATTTAATTAAGTATTTTTTTCAAATTGGGGATATGTGATTGATTATAATAGAGTAATAAATTATTAATTTAATTGGAAATATTTAATTAATTTAGATGGAACATTTAATTGGTATGTTTAGTGGGTGATTGAATTCATTGATATTGAATAATTAATCAATTAATTAATTATAGGATTTTTAGAATGGAAAATGTGTAATTAATTTTTGAATTAATTGTTGCATATTGAGATTTTGAATTGGGTAATTAATTGATGAATTTATTGTTATATTTTGAGAACGAAAATTGTTTAATAAGTTGTTGAATTAATTGGTGATATTTTTTGTGTTTTTCAAATGGGATGAAATATATTAATTAATTATTGGATTAATTATTAGTTGTTTTATTGTTAAATTTTTTAAGATGGTTAATGTTGATTAATATTGATTGATGTTATAAATTTAATATATGTGTCATTGTTATAAGGCATGTAGGACATGATTTACTGCTTCTAAACCTCGTAGTTACAACTTGTTTAATAAATGTGTGAGGGACATGGTATGCTTCTTCCAAATTCTTTAGTAAATATTTATTTGATAAACATATGTGTGACATGGTATACTACTTCCAAACCTCATAGTGATTAATTTTTTGATAAATGTGTTTGGAACATGTTCAGTTTTTTCAAAACCCAGGGTGTCCTAATCATGGTGACCTAGACCCAAAATGTTATCATATGACTACAGATTCAAATATTCATATTATAAAATTAAAATGAAATTGATAATTAATGTCAATTTGTGATTAGGAATTTTAAATGGAATATGTGTTATGGTATAGAAATCGGCATGGGACAAAGCATGTATTGAGATTCAGATGTCCTCGAGATCCCATGATTATATGTGGTCAAATAAGAAATAATGGAATAAATGTAAACTATTTACAATATTACTTGTATTTATTAATTTATAAAAGTAAAATCATTGTTATTTACTGGATTCATATTATACACCATTGTGGTTTAATACTATATTGTACTCACACCTTACTCTGACCGCCAGATCGGTACCTAAATATAATTCATTTTTTGAAAGAGTGGATAAGGGGAAATGACTTGTGATAGATGGATGATTTTGGAGGGATCATAGACGAGGAAAAAATTCATGGTTCAAGACTCAGTTGGGAGTTTTTAGATTTACTTAATTTTGGGTCTTCATTTGACTGATAGAACATACATTAAAATGGCATATCTAATATTTATTTTTTTCATTGTACTTCCTATTTTTTTCATATGATATTGTTATTTTTCTTATTTATGTCATATTATTTGGTTTTTTATTTTATTATTTTTGCTATAGTATTAGTCTGTTAAAAATATGTATACTTTCTCCACGACTTATTTAATAACCACACTTCTATTCATATTCCTCTTGTGTACAAGCAGGCGAGCCTAGGGTCTTGTGACCGACTAGCTCGGGAACCAATATGTGGCACTAGGGCTGCGACATTACAAAATGCTCTGAGAGACTAGTTGTAGGAACCCGGTTTTTTTCAATAAAAGACATTGGAATATTCATGATATTATTCCAGAGCAGCGCCTTCCGAAGGCGTGCGATTCCAAGCCCTAGTGTTGCCGGAAATAAATTTTTAGTGCGTTCACACTGGGAACACCAAATAAATGGGATAAATCCTAAACAGAGTTTCGGATCCGAGATCTGAGTACACGGATGGGTCTGGAATGTGGTTTTTACCCTAGGAACGACATTAAACATGTCGGTGTGGGACGTTTGGACCCCTCGCTCACTATCGGAGCATGGAACGGATAAATTAAATAATTAATTTATTCGTTTAACAGCTTAACTCAAGTATCTCTTAAAAGAAGGCTCAGATTAAAAAAATGAGGGCACCGTTGAGTTTGGAGTGTTCTGTTTACCCTAGTAGGGGTATATGTTTTGCGGGCGCGGGCCATCGGTGAAAAATGGCACCGGGAATGTTTTCGTACTTTAGCGGCCTCAGGTGTTGAGTTTAATAACTTTTGAACAGGGCCTCAGATTAAAATTCTGAGATTTCCGTTGTTCTTAGGAGGTTTTGTTTACCCTAGGGGAGACTTAATCTCGACCTCGTCGGTGGTTTCAGATGTGGGTCTTTACGTGGTTGATTAAAGAATTAATTAAAACCTAAATAATTCTCTATTTAAACCTAACTCTCCCCCCCCCCTCTTCTTGGATTGAATCCCCTAGCGAAACCCTCCATCAAACTCTCCTATCCTTCTCCTCCTCCTACCTCCCATGCATGGTGGAAGCGACAACGGAAAGGCGTGGATCGTCGTGAAGCATCGGTCTTCGCCCAAGAGGTAGGATTGTGCGTATTGCGTTTTTTAATTTCCGAACCACCTTTGAACCAACAAACATGTGTCAAATTTTTTTGATCTTAAAAAAAACCCATGAATGCGTATTGTATTTTATTATCTTTCCAACACATCTTTCAGAATTGAAATCTGAGTTCGGAGGAGGCCGCAGTCATTCAACGAAGTTTGCGGGTTTTGGAGTTTTCTGCTGGGCGGCATCGACTTAGGCATCGGTGGCTCGGCACTCATGCGGGAGGTGCAGCGGAGGTCGGGTGCTGGCGATCACGGTGGCCAGGTGAGGGCGAGCGGGTGTCGGCAGCTGGGTGGCGTGGGCGTTCGGTGGAGGTCCGTGCGAGCGTGGAGGCACTGGGGGAGGCCGCGGCTTCAGGCGCCAGCAGGGCAGCGACGCAGGGAAGGATCAGCTTCAGCTAGTCGTTGCGGGAGGAAGACCCGGGGTCATCGTGACCCTGGCCAGCAGCCAAGGGACCCGTGCTTCACGGGTCATGTGGCGAAACAGCCAGACCTGCTCAGGCAGTGGGTGTGCCGGCCGAACCGGCCCGACCCGCCCCGTTCGGTCTGATAAAACTTAAATCGACTATAAAAGGCAACCTGAGTGTCGGACTCGCGCGCCGTCAGTGGCGACGCGTTCCATGAAATAAGACAAACTTTTTGAGATGGTCTCGGGGATTTTTAATTCCCTAGATGAGCAGTTCGGTGGAATGACAAGTGTGTTAATTAAGTTTGGCACTTTCTGGGAGTTCTTGTTTTGGACGGCGCGGACGCGTCCGACGTCCGTTTTGAGTGCTGTCAGTGGCGTTGGGACCCTGGTGCCGAGGCAGAGTTTTCCAATGTAGTTTCGGGAATTGAAGTCAGAGTTGAGGTGTGGGCTCCACGACCCATCTGTTGAGCTGCGACCAGTGTTCTGTCACTTTTTCATCGGACGTTCGTTCGGGGCGTGTGAGTAGTCGATTTTGGGTGTTTTTCCTTGGGCATCGCAATGACGTAATCTGCCCGCATTAATTACGCACGACAGTGTGGGCCCCACGAGGGCAATTATGGGAGTTGGCAGTGATTTTCAACTTTATCACCGGGTGTCCATTTTTCAAAAGTGAATAGTCCATCTTGTGTACTTTTTCAAGAGGATCGCAATGGTGCGATCTGTTCGTTGTGCTTCGGGACCAGGATGCGGGACCCATGTAGCACTGCTCGTGTACAGTGTGTCGGAATAAATCTTTTCCTTAGGATATCTATTCCACTCAATTTAGGAGTCCTTTTGACGTGTTTTCCCAAGGGGATCACAATGGTGCGATGCACTCGACTATTTTCGGGGTCGAGGCTCAGGGCCATGGGACGTCGTTCGGTCATAAAGTGGTGTCAGACGACTTTTCCATCGGATATCCGTTTGAGGCGAGTAAGTTTTCTATCTCGCGTGTTTTTTCGTGAGGATTAGAACGGTGTAATCTATTCAGGCGTGCTGATCCTCTTGCATGATATTATTAAATGTGGAAGAAAGTAAGGTGTAATGGTGGTGGTTCTTACTGCGGTGTTTGTAGGGAACCCTTGGCGTGTGATCACGTTCACTCCTGTGAGAGTGATGTCGGTGTTTAAAGAGATTTGTTTGGTCATGGCTCAGCCATTGAGGTGTCATTTTGGAGTTGTTACGTTTATGCCTTCGCGTTAACGATGGGTGTTGTGTGCATATTAGCCTTTGGGCTAGAGATGTGGTTTACTCTGGGAGTATACGGGAACGCTTGGAGGTATATGTGGTTATTTGTACCTGAAAACGTTTGTGTGCTTGGTTGGGGCTAACTTAGGGTCACACGTTGTGTGGGGCCCATGTGCGTTTCATTTTATGATATTCTTACTTTTGACCTCTCGCGACATAGAGGGTTCCTCGGTTCTCGATGATGGACCAATAGGGTTTAGTGGTTTACCCCTGGTTCTGTTCTCGATGGTTTGGTCGACATAGGTGCTTTGTGTTCCCCAGTAGAGTTCTTGTGGATTCAGTGTGACCAACACATTTCACGGGAACCGATCCTCTACCCAGGAGGTTGTTTCTAGCAGGGCTGGCCAGGAGGTTGTTTCCAGCAGGGCTATCCATGAGGCTATTTCCAGCAGGGTTGTCCAAGAGGTTGTTTCCAGCAGGGCTGGCCAATGGGGTACCATCTAGTAGGGAGGGCTAGAGCAGTACCATCCAATAGGGATGGCTAGTGGGTTTCCATCCAGTACGGATTGCCAGTATAGCGGCGTTCACAGTGCAGTACCATCCAGCCAGGATGGCCAGAGTGGTTCCAGGTTTACCTCCAGCTGGGCTGGGAAGTGGTCCCCGATGCCGGGATTACCTCCATCTAGGCTGGGAAGTGATCCCCACTGATGGTTTTGATCCTCCCTCATGTGGACTACCATTTTATGGTACTGGGAATTAGGACTCATTGATGACTTTAGTTGGGTCTCCCTCCAGTGGATTACCCTTTTACGGGACAGGGCAGTGTGGCACCCATTGACTCTTTTCGGTTCTCCCTCCACAGGGAACCCATCGACTTCCAGGGAGTACCCTCCAGCGGCGCTAGGCAAGGGGTCGCATGTCAAGTTTGAGGAGGCCTCTTGAATTCGGGGCAGTGATAAGGTGTGGTTTCACATTCCCCCAGAACTCGAAAGTACAAGGGGCGCTTTCCCCACCGAGACGTTTCCTTGTGACGTGACCTAAATCCGTGCGGGCGAGTCAGTGCCTCCCAAAGAAGATAGTGTCAAGGTGTGGTGATTTGAGCACCTTGACATGTAGTTCGAGGAAGACATGTGGGATGCTAGGCATCGATGGTGTTTAGTTCTGGGACTGATGGCGACTCACTTTCATGGGCTGAGCTACGGGATGGAGATCCCCATAAAATATTGTTTAGTCTTCTTGATTGAGCATATGGTTATGTATATACCTTATTATAGTACCCACTTCTTGGGTTTGGTTACTCTCATTATAGAAGAAGTGAAGACGCGCGGGGTATGCCACGTGCTTTCCGTGTCTAGATTCTCGTGGTTGGACGATTCTACTCTCCTGCTATAGGTAGCGAAGACTCGACGGGAAGTTCATCATCTCACCGTTTCTAGCTCCTTGTGTCTGGAAGATTCTACCTTCTTTCCTCTTGTTGGGTTGAGCTGGAATCTCTACTGTTACTTTTTAAATCACTCTCGGTTGCACTCCTTTACTTTTTCCTGTTCGATCTACTGCTCACCATTCGGTACCTCCTTTGTTGCTCCCTCGAGCCTTCAGGGAATCCTTCTCAGTATTTTTATACTCACCCCTGCTTTTCCTTTGCCCGCACTTGGTGTTCCCTTGCAGACAACAGACAGGCTGGTCGTGACTTCAGGGGATCTTAGGAGTTTGGGAGCTTGGACGAACTACGGTGGTCGGAGTCGGGTTCCAGGTGGGGGACCCTTCCAGCTATTTTTATTTTGTTCACCTATTACCAGATTGTGGCACTTTTCTGGTTGTGTGTCTGTTTTTCTCCTTTTCATTTCAATTTAACTTCAGCACTTACTTTCTACTGTAGATAGGTCGATCCACTTGTGGTTTATTTATAGTGGTTTGTTCTTTTCAATTATTTTTACTCGGCACATTTTCATTGAGTGTGTTGCGTTTGTGTGTATAGGTTCTTAGGCAATGTCCTCCTCGAGTTGTTGTGTCTTTGGTGCTGGTTTCCATCCCCTAGCCTATGGAGGTGGGCTTGGGGTAGTTGTGGCTCGAGGCCGGGTAGGGTCGGGTCGTAACAAATTGTTATCAAAGTAGGTTCGTTCCTTGGGAAGTTGTGTAGATGTCCCTAAAAGATGAATTGGTTGGGACCTAAGGAAACAGTGTTAACATGTTTCAAGCGCGGATCTCAGGCCAGGGAGTCCAGTGATGGTTCAGCGGCCGACGTATCCATTCACCAGAACTTTGATAACCCTCTTGTTGACTCGGCATGCTAAGACACTTGTTGCAGGGGAAAATTGTTTTGTTCATCACATATGATTGAGTCTTTGATTGTCCTTCATCAGTCAGCTCCCCATTGTTGTTACTATTATATACATATATGCTCATCTGACTGCGGCACTCCTTGATAATATTCAGGATGTATCCGCACAGACAACCATCCAGGATACTAGCTTTGGTTCGTGATGATGACCCTATGAGCTACGAGTCTATAGTCCAGGACCCATCATGTGAGCCCCCTTGTTCGGGTGGGCCGGTAGCAGCACTCCCACCTGTTGAGCAGCAGACAGCTTCAGTAGAGCAGACTGAGCTTGAGCGCGCTCCATGAGTTCCAGCGGTAGACACCGCTGAGGCTCAGTGGTGATCCAGACTCTCAGTCAGCAGAGTTTTGGCTAGAGACAGTGGTTTTCCTTTTCAGGATTTTGCAGACGCCGACAGATTAGAGACTGGCTTTGGCATCCAACCTTTTCCGCAGAGTAGCTTGCCATTTGTGGAGTCTGGTGACTCAGTTTCTTGCTGATTCGTCGCTTTCTTGGGGAGACTTTTAGTTGTTGTTTCTTGAGTAGTTTTCCCCTCATACATACGCGCCATTCGTATTCAAGAGCTCCTGTAGTTTTAGCATGGAGGGATGACAGTGGCCGAGTACGCAGCTAGTTTCACAGACCATGCACGCTTTTACCCGGACTTGGTTCTTGACGACAACATTCGACCGTGCAAGTTTGAGCAGGGTCTCCACCGAGAGATTTGTGCTTTCATAGTACCCTTGGGTATTTCCACATTTTTTGGGGTGCTAGAGAAGGCACTGGTGACAGAGAGCTTCCTGTCACGTTCTAGAGTTGGTGGTGGAAGCAGGCACTTTGGAGCTGAGATGTCTGCCGCAGCTAGTGGGCGTTGGCAAGCAGAACCTCGACGCAGGTGGCTTTCTGACAACCGGATTCAGGGGCGTGGTCGTACACCACAGTGGTTCCGGAGGGCACCAGTGTAGCCCGAAGAGATTCGGTGCTATGCTTGCGATGTGCGAGGTCACCAGGCACGGGACTGCCCGACCAGGCATGCGGAGAACTTCGGGATGGCAGCAGGTTCACCACCACGATGGAGGCAGCGCCGTGATCAGAGTAGTACCTAGAGAGGTGGTCCTAGTAGAGGAGAGGGAGGAGCTGGTAGTGGGGGACAATTTTACGAGGTCTTCTCATCACCACTAGGCGGTCCACTTCAGGCTTGAGGAGCTGAGAGTTGGGACCACAGATATCCACAAGCTTTGGATGTCTAAGACCCTGCAGATCAAGAGGTGATAAGAGGTAATCTCTATGGCTCTTCTAACTTTTTGTAGTAGAATTGTTAGACTCTGTGTGTGAAATTATTTTCTCCCTACTCCTTGTTTGGGTTGTTACTAGGGTGACGTAGGGCGTCGGCGTGGCATTGTGTTGGTGAGGTAAAAAGGTGTAAGACCTTTTCTTTAGTCGATGTTGTTGACTCCGTCACTCTCTGAGAATTTAAGAGAGTCCTGGTTATGAGACATCGACTATGTAACCTTGATTGACCAGATATCATTGGGTGTTTAACCATATAGATATTCTGAAGGAGGGAATCACCGAGCTTTGTCCTATGTCCAAGCAGTGATTCCAGTCGCGGCGTGCGATGTAGGGGGTTTGTTCAGGGAGGTGAGATACCCCTGAAAGCCTTTGGGCCATTTTTGATGGTGCGAAGGGATGGCGAGGTTCTCTACCGCTTTCCATAACCCCAAAGTCTGGAGTGGGTGCACGAAGTCTCCCATGTGACTCACCTGAAGAAGTGTGTGTGCTTATATGCATGTCATTGGCGAGGGCAGACCTCTCTTGAAAAGATCAAATCCTTTGGTCTGTGTGCAGTGACGCAGAACTGTGCAAGGGTTCTTTTGGGTATGGGAGAGCCAAGTGCGGGATTAGTACCCTGAGTTGTTCCCTAGTTTTTATTTTCGGGGTTGAAAAGATTGAAGGAGGGAATGATGTAAGAACCTGGTTTTTGCTATAAAATACTTTGGAATGTTCTTGAAATTATTCAGAGTAGGGCCTTCAGACGGCGTGCGATTCTGAGCCCCGGTGTGGCCAGAATTAAATTTTCAGTGCGTTCACACTGGGAACGCCAAATAAATGGGATAACTCCTCAACGGACTTGATGATTAGAGGTCTGTGTACCCATATTGGTTTGTAATGGGGTGTTTACCTTAGGAACGACATAATTCCTGTCAGCACGGGACATTTCGACCCCTCGTTGGCTATCAGAGCACGAAACGTATAAATTAAATAATTAATTTATTCATTTAACGGCTTAACTAAATTATCTCTTAAACTGTGGCTTGAAATGGAGAACTAAGGGCACAGTTGTGTTCGGATCGTGTCGTTTACCCTAAGAGGGGTATAAGTTTTGTGGGCACGGGACATCAGTGGAAAATGGCCCCGGGGATGTTTTCGTAATTTAGCGGCCTCGGTCATTGAGTTTAATAACTTTTGAACATGGCCTCGGATTAAAATTGTGAGACCTCTGATGTTCTTGTTAGGTGGTCTTTACCCTATGGGAGACTTAATATTGACCCCGTTGGGAGTTTTGGATGTGGGTCTTTATGTGGTTGATTAAAGAATTAATTAAAACCTAAATAATTATATACTTAAACCTAACTCCCCCCCTCTTCATGGTTTGCATCCCCAGGAGAAAACCTACCTTAACCTCTCCCCTACTTCTCCTCCTCCCTCCCTCCTATGCAAGGTAGAAGCGGCAATGTTAGGGTGCGGATCATCGCGAAGCATCGGTCTTCGCCCAAGAGGTAGGATTGTGCGTATTGCGTTTTTTAATTTCTATTCCACTTTTGAACCCACCAACATGTGTGTAATTTTTATTTGATCTTCTAAAAAACCAATGAATGCGTAGTATATTTTATTATCCTTCCAACGCATCTTTCGGAACTGAAATCCGAGTTCGCAGGAGGCCTCAGTCATTCGATGAAATTTGCTGGTTTTGGAGTTTTTCCGGCGGGCGGCATCGGCTTAGGCATCGGTGGCTCAGCGCTCAGGCGGGAGGTGCAGGGGAGGTCGGGCACGGGCAAGCGTGGTGGCAAGGAAAGTGCAAGTGGGTGTCAGTAGTAGGGTGGCGTGGGCGTTCGACGGAGGTCCGGGTGAGCGCAGAGGTGCTGGGCGAGGCGGCGGCTTCTGACGCCAGCGGTGCGGCGACGCAGGGAATGATCGACTTCGGCCGGTCATTGCAGGAGGAAGACCTGGGGTCTTCGTGACCCTGACCAGCAGTCAAGGGACCCGCACATCATGGGTCCCACGGGGAAACAGCCGGACCGGCTCAGCTGGTCCCGGCGATGCGGGTCGGCCCGCACGGTGAACCGCGGGCTGACTCAAGCAGTGGGTGGGCCGGCCGAACCGGCCCAGCGCACCCCGTTCGGTCTGATAAAACGTAAATCGCCTCTAAAAGGTAGCCCAAGTGTCGGATTCGTGTGCCGTCAGTGGCGATGTGTTCCTTGAAACAATATAAACTTTTTTAGATGATCTTGGGAATTTTTAATTCCCGAGACGAGGGGTTCGGTGGCACCACAAGTGCGTTAAATAAGTTTGGTGCTTTCCAGGGAGTTCTTGTTTTGGACGGCGTAAACGCATCCGATGTCCATTTTGAGCATCGTCAGCGGTGTTGGGACCCTGGTGCTGAGGCGGAGTTTTCCAGTGTGGTTTCGGGCGTTGAAGCCGGAGTTGAGGCATGGGACTCACAGCCCGTCTGTTGAGTTGTGAGCAGCGTTCTGTAACTTTTTCATCAGACATCCATTCGGGGCGTGCGAGCAGTTGATTTTGGGTGTTTTTCCAAGGGCATTGCAATGGCGCAATCTGTCCGCATTAATTACGCATGATAGTGCAGGCCCCACGAGTTCTGTTTCGGGATTTGGCAGTGATTTCCAGCATTATCACCGAGTGCCCATTTTGGACAAGTGAATAGTCCATCTTGTGTACTTTTTCGAGAGGATCACAACGGTGTGATTCGTTCGTTGTGCTTCAGGATCGGGATGCGGGACCCATGTAGCACCGCTCGTGTGCGGTGTGCCAGAATGCATCATTTTCTCCAGATATCTGTTCCACTCAAGTGAGTTGTCCTTTTGACGTGTTTTTCCAAGGGGATCGCAATGGTGCAATGCACCTGACTGCTTCCGGGGCCGAGGCTCGGGACGATGGGATGTCGTTCGGGCGTAAAGTGGTGCCAGACGACTTTTCCATCCGATATCCATTTGAGGAAAGTAAGAATTCTATCTGGCATGTTTTTCCGTGAGGATTACAATGGTGTAATATTTTTAGGCGTGACGAGACTCTTGCTTGATCTTATTAATGTGGAAACACGTAAGATGTACTGGAGGTGGTTCTTCCTGCGGTGTTTATAGGGAACACTTGGCGTGCGATCACGTTCACTCCTAGGAGAGTGATGTTGGTGTTTAAAGAGATGTCTTTGGCCGTGCCTCAGCCGTTGAGGTGGAAATTTGGAGTTGTTATGTTTACGCCTTCATGATGATGATGGGTGTCCTGTGTATGTTAGCCTTTGGGCTAGAGACGTGGTATACTCTAGGAGTATACAGGAATTCTTGGAGGTACATGTGGTTGTTTGTACCTGAAAATATCTGTGCACTCGGTTGGGGTTGACTTGGGGTCACACGTTGTGTGGGCCCCCATGTGTGTATCGTGTTCTGCTTTACTTACTTTTGACCTCTCGCGACATAGAGGGTTCCTCGGTTCTCAACTATTGACCAGTAGGGTTGAGTGGTTTTCCCCTAGTTCTATTCTCGATGGTTTGACCGGCAGAGGTGCTTCGTGTTCCCTGGTATAGTTATTGTGGATTCGGTGTTACCAACATATTACGCGGGCACTAATCCTCTACCCAGGAGGTTGTTTCCAGTAGGGCTGGCCAGGAGGTAGTTTCCAACAGGTCTAGACAGGAGGTTGTTTCCAGCAGGGCTAGCCAGGAGGTTCTTTCCAGCAGGGCTAGCCAGTGGGGTACCATCCAGCAGGGATGGCCAGAGCAGTACTATCTAGTAGGGATGGCTAGTGGGTTACCATCCAGCAGGGATGACCAGTACAACGGTGTTCACCGAGCAGTACCATCCAGCTGGGATGGCCAGAGTGGTTCTGATTTTACCTCCAGCTGGGCTGGGAAGTTGTCCCCGATGCCGGGTTTACCTTCAGATGGGCTGGGAAGTGGTCCTCGATGACGGTTCTGAGCCTCCCTCCAGTGAAGTACCCTTTTATATGATTGGGAATTGGGACTCGTCGACGACTTTAGCCGGGTCGCCCTCCAGTGGATTACCATTTTACGGGACTGGGCAGTGCGGCACCCATCAACTCTTGCCGGGTATCCCTCTAGTGGGAACCCTTCGACTTCCAGGAATTACCCTCCAGCAGGGCTGGGCAGGGGGTCGCCTGTCGACTTTGAGGAGACCAATCGACTGCGGGGCAGTGGCGAGGTGTGGTTTGACGTTCCCCCTAGAACTCTCAAATACGATGGGCGCTTTCCCCACCGAGACTCGTCCTTGTGACGTGACCTAAAACCGTGCGGGAGAGTCAGTGCCTCCCAATGAGGATTGCGTCAAGGTGTGGTGATTTGATCCCCATGACTTGCAGTTCAGGCCAGACGTGCGGGATGCTGGGCATCGATGGTGTTTACTTCTGGGACTGATGGTGAATCATTTTCTTGGGCTGAGCTACGGGATGGAGATCCCCTTACGATCTTGTTCGGCCTTCTTGATTGAGCATATGGTTATGCATATACCTTGTTCCAATACCCACTTCTTGGGTTTAGTTACTCTCCTTCCAAAAGAGGCAAAGACGCGTGGGGTATGCCACATGCTTTTCGTGTCTAGAATCTCGTGGTTGGATGAGTCTACTATCATTATATATTTAACGAAGACTCAAGGGAAGGTTCATCTTCTCACCGTTTCCAGCTCCTTGTGTCTGGACGAGTCTACCTTCATTCCTCTTGTTGGGTTGAGTTGGACTCTCTACTGTTACTCTTTACTGCACTCTCAGTTTTACTCCTTTACTTTTTCCTACTTGATCTACTGCTCACCCTTTGGTACCTACTTTTTTTCTCCCTCGAGCCTTCAGGGTATCCTACTGAGTATTTTTATACTCACCCCTGCTTGGGCTTTGCAATCACTTGGTGTGCCCTTGCAGACGACAGACAGGCTGGTCGTGACTTCAGCGGAGCTTAGGAGTTTGGGAGCTTGGACCACGTGCGGTGGTCAGAGTAGGGTTCTAGGTGGGGGACCCTTCCATCTATTTTTCTTTTTTTACCTGTTGCCGAGTTGTGGTACATTTCTGGTTGGGCATGTCTTTTCCCCTTTTCTTTCCAGTTTACCTTCAGCACTGGCTTTGGACTATTTAGAGGTCGATGCACTTGTGGTTTATTTATAAAAGTTGGTGATTTTATTTTATTTTTACTCTACACGTTTGCATTGAGTGAGCTGCGTGTGTGTGTACAAGTTATTAGAAAAGGACTCCCCGAGTTGTTGGGCCTTCGGTGCTAGTCGCCAGCCCCTGGCCTACGGAGGCGGGCTTGGGGTAGTTGCGGCTCGAGGCCGGGTAGGGTTGGGTCGTGACACTAGTTTTATTTTCGATTCATTTTATTAATTCAATATGGGAAATTTAGAGAGGTGACTAAGAATATTTGGGAATTGGTTGTGATCTCATTCACAATATTAGTTAACCCATGTAGGAGTGAAAATCCAAGTAGTCTGGGTGGGATTTTTTTTGGTATGAGTTATTATAGTTGATCTTATTTTACATTTGGTGATTAAAGTTTTGACTTATATGAGAAATTATTTTAGAAATTTTCTGAGATTTGATGCATCTAAAATAATGGAATGATGGTTTAGCGTGAATTCATAATTATATGTACTCATGAATCTTTTGTGCCTTGAATAATTTTAGGTAGACGTGGGATATTTTGTTTTTGGAAAGCTATTGAACTTGAAATTCAATATTTTTCATAATTTAATTGAAATTAAAAATAGTGTCTTGTGAATTGGATATTTTTAAAACGATGAATGATGACTATAAATGGGGGGTATAAATGAGAAACATAAATGTGTGAATGATTTTACCATTTGATAACCATGACTTTGATGTAAAATTGTTAAGTGTGGTTATAGTGACTCGGTTCTAACCGTGTGGTGGGAATGAGAGAATTAATTGTTATGTATTATTCTGAAAACCTTCTTGTGAAATGTGTTCATGATCAATTATGTCTCCTGAGACATTTGTTTGGAATTGTATATAAATAAAACCATGGAGATTCTTCTAGATAGGATGAATAGAGGGAAGGGACATGGATGATCCTCTATTGGTGGAACATGAGGAATCAGTAAGTTCCAGATGAGGATGTAGGGGAGCAGTTTAGAGAGCACATCACTAGCTTCATGCAATTCATGTAATGAAACCCTGGTCTTACTGGGAAACCCATGTCTGATATGACGATTGATATCAAGTTGCATCACCCTCCAAATATTATCATAGTGGGTGGAAATGAGGGGGAGGAGTTCTCGATTTATTCTATCTAGAGTATACATGACAACTTGGAGAATCCTGCTAAGAAGTGTGTCCAGTTGGCTGGTAATATGTTTTTTGGTTAGGTGAATCATTGGTGGAATATCTACAATGAAGATGGATAGATGGATTCTATGGAGTGGAAGAAATGTTTTGATAATTTTTTTGATAAATTTTATATAAAGATACTCTGGTAGGAGAGAACATATATGTTCATGTGGATGGCCCATTTGAGCATGTCCATTATGAATTGTGATTGTCACATTAACAATATTAATCCTTTTTCAATGGATTTTGTGGGAGAAGAGTCTACTATATAAAAATGATTTCCAAATGGGATTAAATGTGAAATTAAACAGTAGTTAAGGATCTTTAGGATGAAGATGTTTCTAGAGGTGGTGATTTAGTTTATGATATTTGAGGGGAACCTGAAGGAGGCCTCTAGTGGAGGACTAGTTGTTCCTACTTGATGGTAAGGAGGTACAACATCCAAGAGTATGAAGTGCTTCTATAACAATGTAATCCAAGATGACATAATGAAACGTTTATAGGGGATTTTGGGTTACATAGGACCAAACCCATATGACCTGTAACCCTTTTGGTAGGTCATGACACTTCGGAAGATAGTTCATCAGATAACTAGTTGAGTGATGATGTTAGAGAAAGATGAAACTTATAAATAGGTTCTACATGAACCTGAAAATATGGGTGTTGATAGAGGATCATGACTGAACCAGAGTGCAGGAAAGGGATATTCTACACCATATTAGTCTAACAACTAATGACATAATGGTAATGATGGTAGATGAAGTAGATGATGTGATTATGGGAATGAGAGCCCACATATAAAGAGTTGTGTATCATAAGGGTCTCAAACTTTAGAACATGGATGAGGGGTAGGATTGTTTCATTCCATTTATCCTTAACTTTTTGATAGAGTCTTGACCATTTAATGTGAGAAGTAAAATTCTTATATCTTATATATTAGCTAGTTCCTTATTAGATATTGGTTTCTTTCATCCCATTATTTTTGCACAAATTTTTAATAGTTTAAGCCTACCAGTGGAGTTCATCAGTGGGGTGATGATTGTATATTCACCATTTGTATTAAGGTCTAGTGACATCTTCTTTCGAAATGGGTGGACTTTTGAGGCTGGGGTGTATGGTTTTATAATGTCTTTCTACATCATTAACATGTTAGTATTCGATCTAATTTTGGGTATTTAATTTTTAGTAGCTTAATGATCCAACATTTATTGTTATTAGAGGAGAGTGACATTCACGTCTTCTGAGGGTAACAACTACATTCACCATGGAAAATGGGATATTCAGGTGGGCCAAAATTTTTTGTTAATTAGAAATTGGGTGAACATATTAACCAGGATGATAAAATATTGATAGACATTGGATTTGTGAAGAATGGGTTCTTTCCACCAGTAGTACTACAGTATCATAATTTTCCCCCTAATACATATCATGGGTATGAAAATAGAGGGATGTGGGATCTAAAATTGATCTCATTCCTAGGTGTGAGACAATTTTTATAATACCATACAGAATGGCCCTGATATTTCTTCAAGAGCTCAATAATTAGCTGGATCAATTAAGGGATAAAAGATTTATCAATGAAAGTACATCACCTTGGGGTTTTAATGTTTTTTTTATATGAAGGATTATGGGACTCTACACTTGTGTATTGACTCTCGGAGGCTGAACATTATGATTGTGTTGAACTGGTATCATCTTTAGTGTATCACTAAACTTTTTAACCAGTAGATAGGAGCTTGTGTTTTCTTAAAGATCTAATTGAGATCAAGGTATTATCAGTTGAGAGTTTTACCTTCTGATATTCTGAGGTATTCTTTCAGAAGAAGGTGTTGACTATATGATTTTATCATAATTCCATTTGGTTCGATGAATCCAACATCTAATTTTATAGACTTCTTGAATAGAATCTTTCATCTATTCCAATATTGTATTTTAGTTGTGTTTTTGGATAACATCTTGGTGTACTCTAAGACTCATGATGATTATTCCCAATATGTTGACATCAACATAAGTACACTAATTGAGAATTTACTATAAAAAAATCTATCTATGTCTCAATTTATCATTGATTAGGTAAACTTATTGCATCACATAACCTTGGAGGAAGGTGTGTCCTTATGTAACATCATGTTACATTTTTAGGTTTTTTTTTATGTTTCTAAGTACCTTAGTTTTGGAATAAAGGCCTGGGGAGGTTTGGGTGAATTTTTTAGGAAAGATAAAGGCCAGTGTGATGTGCACGGTTTGCACATGGTTTGATAAACTGTGCGAGAAAACTGTGGCAACTTTGAAACCTGGACAATAACTTCTTCATGGCCGGTGCATAGTTTCTCTAACCATCCGTCCAAACCATGCGAGAAGTGTGGGTGAGATAGTAGCTCATGCATGATTAACGCATGGTTTGTTAAACCATGCGACCACTTAAATGTGATCCTTAAAATGTGTATCTCACTCATTTTTGCCCCTAAGTACCTCATTTATCCTCCTATGTGGCCCTAACTCAGGATTTGACTTCTCCTAGGGTCATAGAAGGTTCCCCCATCATTTCGGAGGCGATCCAAATTATCCTCTTGGTGAATCAAATCCATGTTCTTAAGGTATGTGATCGTTCTTCATCGTTCTTCATCGGTTTCGTAGATCTACTTAGATCTACTTCCCTTTTTCTCTATGTTTCTTAGATCTATGCCTGTTATGGGTATATCTATGTGTGTGGTACCAAATTTGATGAGATTTGTTCTTCATATTTCTAAGAGAAGAGATCTACGGTGGGTTCTTGAAGAAGAAACACGGTTTAATTGAGCGTTCTCGATCGTTGTTGTTTTGGTAAAAATCATCAAGGAAGGTGGTTCCATCCTGACTATCCAAATTGATTATCACTGTATTTTCTTGATTTATTTAAATTTCTGATTTAAATTCAATTTCTCAAATTTTTCTTCAATTAAATTGATAAAAAATCGATTCTGTGGAATTGAGATATTTAAAATGGTTTGGACATAGAAATTTGGGAAGACCCCAATTCCACTGAATTGGGTGTGTTTATAGGAATTGGCCAATTTAAATTGTTTAATTTAAATTGTGAATTTCATTGAAATGATTTTAATTAAATTTTTGAATTTAATTGTGGAAATGAATTGTGTAACGATGGAATTGATTTGAATGGTTTTCAAACTTATGAAAATGTCTTAAAATGGTTTGATAGAAACCCATTTGTTTTATCATGTGGAAAAGGCATGTTTTGAATAAACCTGTTTTGGTTTAAAATTAAATGAAATTGGTACTTTTGAAATGGAGGAATGGGATTGATCATATATTTAGAATTTTTAAAATATTTCTCCCATCATGTAAGTGTGCATGCAAGTCTTAGGTATTTAGTGAGTTAATTGGATACACTCTATGCTACGACAAAGTTATAAAACATACTTGCGGCGGGTCACAACCCCGATGGGTTGGTGACGAGACTCCTTTGGCTAATGTCATAGGGATGTCTGTATACACATTTTGATGAGTTCACATATAGAGTGTGGAATCCTATAGCTGGTTAATACTATCGTACCTTTCGGCAGATGATCATGTCACTTGGTTGTTTATTTATATTAGAGATATAAATGTATGCCAATGATTATGAACTGCTTTACATGCCTGCTGAATTTATATAACTATTTTACATAAATGTTTTTCTTAAGCCATTGTTTTAGGAATATTCCATCATTTGTTAAGCATTTCTTAAAATGCTTATTTCCATTATCTGAAAATGTATAGAATGTTTAGTTTAAATATGCTTTTGGGTTTGTCAAACTTGTTTATTTGAAAGTTGAAATCTTTTCTCTGGATAATTCATATTTTGAATTTGTTACGTGATATTTGGTGGTATCCTACTAGGCTTAGGCTCTCACCCTACTTTTGCCTTCGGGTGTTTTTATACTTCCTTCTACCCGGATCGAGCAAAGGGAAGGAATCTCTTGGAGGTGGATCCAGTTTTTGATATTCTCTTGGTGAGTTGTGTCCTTAGGGACCTTGGAGATGTTTTCCAATTTTAGTACTTGGGTTGTAGTACTTTGGGATTTTTATGCCAAGTTGTATTTTGGTACATCACTCAAAGTGGAGTCTCTTATGTCATGCATACCACTTTGTTTTCTTTTTCTTTTGCATTCCTTTTGCAAAATCATTCCCACTTGTATGTTGTAAGATGATAGGTTCTATTCACCGACTTGTGGGAATCAGGAACGCCCTTCGGGCTATGTTAGGGCCGGCTCGGTTATCAGGTTACTGGGGTACCTAGGCTGGTTCGTGATAAAATTGTATTAGAGGCAGGTTAAGCATCTTTCCTTGATGACAGTATGCATTTGAGTTTTCTTGTTGGGACATGGGAGGTAGTTGTGATTGAGTGTCTGGCCAGCTATCACCACAATGAACCTTAAGTCACCAGGGTTGGATAGGGAAATATGAATTGTGGATTAGTTCTAGTATTTCCTTATTTTTATTAGGATAAAGTGGAATCCAAATCTTTTTATCCCTTATTTTAAGAATATTTTTCCTTGTTACTTGGTTTGGGTGTTAATCCATGTCTTTTTATGCTGTGTAGAATTATACCTCCAAGAAGACGTGGAAATTTGATCCATAAAGAGGCTATTGGTGAATCTCAGTAAGTGAGTCCTATTGTGGATCCGAGTTTGGTTGAGGTGATTTTTCGCACTGTCCATGCAATGGGACACGCACTACCTCCACTTCCTATTTAGACTACAGCTATAGATCCTCATGGTGATATTCTCTGAAGTCATTCTCAAGAATTCCTATGCCAAAATCCACTAGTTTTCAAAGGGTACACTAAAACTCAACATTCTGAGGAATGGTTGAGTAAGATTGAATGTTTATTTGGGTTCTTGGAGACACTTGATGTGATAAAGTTGAAGTGTGCCACCTTCGTGCAAGAGGGGCCAAGTAAGATATAGTGGTACACAATGGTGACAGTTGGGAAACATGAGGGTTTAGAGTGGAATGAATTTAGGGTCCTTTTCACTGACCAGTTCAATCCAGAATCAATGGTGTTGGCCAAGGCTCTGGAGTTTTTCTATCTTGAGCAGGCCAACAAAACCGTGACTGAGTACTCAAATCTCTTTGATGAGTTGGTACAATTTTCTCCCAAGATCGTATCTAATTAGAAGATTAAGGCTCGACGATTCGAGTTGGGACTTCGATTAGATATCCATTCTTAGGTTTTCCTACTAAAGCTACCCACTTATGCTGATGTGTTGGATATGGTGATGATCGTTGATATGGACCTAGCAGGAAAGTCAGGGTTGAAGGAGGTTCTTTTCCCTCCTATTGGAAGTGTTGGTTCCTTTAAAGGAAAATGGAAGTGTGACATTTATCATGGATGTTATAGACAATAGAGTCATTCCAGACCTCTGGTAGCACCAGAAGGGGCTTCTTTGACTTTCTATTAGTGTGAAAAACTCGGACATTCTAAGAGGGTTTTCACTTAGGCACTAGAGAACCATGGCTCCTGCGGATGTTTAGGGAACTTACAGAGATTCTTCCATCACTTCTCTACTCCACATAGTGGAACATGATCATCAGCACCTCCAAATACTATGGGGAAATCAAATGATTCACTTAGAAAAGGGTTCCAGCCACAGGCATCTGGAACGAAGCTTCTTCACGCAGTGGATGAGTCGCCAGAAGTAGCTGATGCATGTTCTACAACTGTGAGAGGTAGCATTACTATAGCTTCCTCATTAGTGAAAGATATTTTTTATACTGGTGAATCTCACTCTTTTATTTCAACCCATATTGTTAATCTTCTTAATCTACCTATGGAACTTCTACCTTGTGCGATGGATATTACTACACCCCTTGGTACAATGAGAGAAAATGGTCTCCATAGTCCTTCTTGAGTCTTCTCTCTATCAGATGCTGATCAAGCTTGGAGTTTCTTGGTTCTCGACATGAAATCTTTTGAAATCATTTTTGGGATGGATTGGCTCATTGCCAATAAAGCCTAGATTGATTTTTATCTACGAGGGGTATGCCTTACTAAACCAGGTGGTGTGTCTCTCATTTTTCAAGGAGAATGGGACCCAAGGTCAAGCAGAGTCGGACCCTCTTATCCAGAGTTGGGGAATGTTATATCTGTGTTTTCTTTTGATCTGGAGAGAGATTCATTATGTAGTGATCTCCCTCTAGTCGTTGCTGAGTTTCCCGACATTTTTATTTCTGACTTCTTTGGTTTCCCACCTATAAGAGAGGTTGATTTCTCTATTGACTTGATGCTTGGTACTCAGTATATTTCTATTCCCTCTTGCCAAATGGCTACAGATGAACTAAAAGAACTGATGTTTCAGTCTGACGATCTTCTTGAGAAGGGTTTTATATGCCCAAGTGTATCCCCTTGGACAGCTCTAGTTCTCTTTTCCAAGAAGGTTTATGGTTCTCTTCTCTTATGTGTTGATTCTCGAAAGCTCAATCGAGTTACGATAATGAAAAAATATTTGTTACCATGAATTGAAGATTTGGTTGATCAATTGAAAGGGGTAAAGTGGTTTTCAAAAATTGATCTTCGATCAAGTTACCATCAGTTGAGGATAAAGGAATCTTACATTCATAAGAATTCTTTTTTAGAGTAGGTATGGCCATTATGAGTACCTTGTTATGACCTTCGGCCTAACAAATACTCCTGCAATTTTCATGGATTTGATGAACAAGGTTTTCCGTGAGTATCTAGATACTTTTTTGGTAGTCTTTGTGGATGAAATTCATGTCTACTCCAAGTATGAGGAGGATTATGTGCATCATCTGAGAACAGTTCTGAGTCTTCCATGGTATTTCCGACTTTATGCCAAGATTTCGAAGTGTGCTTTCTGGATTCAGGAAGTAAAATTCATGGGACATGTGGTGTCAGAACAAGTAATATCAATTGATCCAGAGAAGGTGAGGGATGCTATGACTTGGGAACAACCACGAAATGTTTTTGAGATTCGGAGATTCTTAGGCTTGGTAGGATATTATATCCAGTTTGTTAAAGACTTCACAAAGTTATCTTCTCCAATGACTACTCTGACTCGAAAGGGGATGAAGTTTTCTTGGAATGAAAAATGTCAGAGCTCTCTTTTTGAGATAAAGTGTCTTTTGACTAATTCACTGGTGTTAACTCTTCCTGAGGCTTGGATAGGTTATGTGGTCTTCTGTGATGCATCAAGATCTGGTTTGGGATGTGTCCTCATGCAGGGTAATCATGTTGTTTCCTATGGGTCTCGTCAGCTTATGCCTCGTGAGAAGAAGTATCCTACCCATGATCTTGAACATCCAGCTGTAATGCATGCACATAAGTGTTGGAGACATTAAATTTTTTAGAAAGGTTTATTGTGTCTTCAGACCACAAGGCCTTGAGTTATATCTTCTCTCAGAAAGAATTGAATCTCCACCAAAGGCATTGGGAGGAGTACCTACAATCTTTCAACTTTGACATTGCCTATACCCCAGGAAAAGGGATTTGAGTTGTAGATGTATTTTGCAGGAAACTTCCATCATTGGAAGTGAAAGAATCATCAGTAGAATGGAGTTTGATGGCTCTTTTTTCTCAGTTTCATGTTAGAGTTCAATGGAAGGGGAATGAAGTTTCATTAGCCAATGTCCAGTTGACAATTACTCTTCTTGAGTTAATTCATCAGGGACATCAACTAGATGATGAATTCCATAGCATTAGGGACTCTCTTTATGGTGGGGAGACCGACACTCAGTGGTCGTTATACAAAGAGGGTGTTCTCTATTATTGAAACTGTTACGTTGTGCCGTTAGTGGAAAGGAAGGATGTGATGGGGGTTTCCATAACTCTTAGTGGGTTGTACACCTAGGAACCACAAAGATGTTCTATGATATGCAGCGACAATTCGTGTGGCTAGGTATGATATGAGACATTCTTGAGTTTGTGCCTCTTTGTTATACGTTCCAGTATGAGAAATCCGAGCACAAAAAACTATTGGGTTTTCTTCAACCACTTTCAGTACCTACAAAGAAGTGGGATTAAATCTCTATGGAATTTGTGGTTGGGTTACCTCAAACCCATAGGAAGAAGAACGCGATATGGGTTGTGATTGATAGACTGAATAAGTCGGCTCACTTTATACCTATTCATGATAAAATAAAATTTGAGGAGTTGGGAAATATCTATGTGAAAAACGTTGTTTATTTGCACGGAGTTCCATCTTCTATAGTCTCTGATAGGGATCCTCAGTTTACTTCTTGCTTTTGGAGAGGCCCTCATGGGGCATTGGGATCTCATGTTCGTTTGAGCAAGGCCTACCATCCACTTTAAGATGTCCAGATAGAGATAGCTATTCAGATCCTTGAGGATATGCTACGCGCATCTGTTCTTGACTTTGGTCGGAGATTGGTCAAAGTTCCTTGGTAGGACCGAGTTTGGTTCAAGAGACGACATCTAAGATCCAATTGATTTTTCAGAGAATGGTGATGGCACAGAGTCTGTACAAGCCTTATGCTGATCTTTTCCTTAAACCTTTATAGTTCGTAGTTGATGACCAGTCGTTCTTGAAAGTTTCATCCTGATTAGGTATCGACGACTTGGGAGGAAAGGGAAGCTTGCTCCTCATTTTGTAGGGCCTTTCGAAGTTGTTGTTCGTGTAGGGATAGTCCCTAACCATCTAACTCTACCACCATTGCTGACATCGATACATAACGTTTTCCATGTATCACAGCTGTGAAAGTATCTCTCTAATCCATCTCATGTTTTGAGCTGGTGTGATCTTGAGATTGAACCAGATTTATCTATGACTGAACGACCAGTCATGGTTGTTGATTCATAGTCCAAGGTGCTTTGTGGGAGAATGATACCTCTGGTCTTTGTGCTATGACAGCACGGTTCTGATTCTCATGAGACGTGGGAAAGGGATACACAAATGAGAGAGCAGTGGCCTCATCTTTTTGACGTGGAGGTTTCTTCATAGGCTTTCTAGGGGCAGAATGATCTTATTCTGGGAAGGTTGTAACATCACATTACATTTAAGGTTTTTTTATGTTTCTATGTACCTTCGTTTTGGAGTAAAGGATAGGGAAAATTTGGGTAAATTTTTTAGGAAAGATAAATGCCAGTGTGTTGTGCACGGTTTGTGCATGGTTTGACAAACCGTGCAACCAAACTGTGACGACCGACAAACCTCGGCAGTAGCTTCCACACGATCAGTTCATGGTTTGTCTAATCGTGTGGCCAAACTATGCATGAAGTGTGTCTGAGGCAGTATCTCATGCATGATTAGGGCACGGTTTGTTAAACTGTGCGGCCAAACCATGCGGCCACTTAAATGAGATCCTTAAATAGTGGATATCAATCAGGTTTTCCTCTAAGTACATTTTTTCTCATCCTAATAGGCCCTAACTCGGGATTTTGCTTCTCGTAAGGTCATAGATGTTTCCCCCATCATTCCAGATGTGATCCAAAGGCTCCTCTTGGTGAATCAAAGCTGTATTCTTGAGGTATGTGATCGTTCTTCATCGTTCTTGATCAGTTTCTTAGATCTAATTAGATCTACTTCCCTTCTTCTCTCGGTTTCTTAAATCTACACCCGTTATGGGTAGATATAAGTGTGTGGTAACAAATTTGATGAGATTTGGTCATGATCATTCTATGAGAAGAGATCTAAGGTGGGTTCTTGAAGAAGAAACCCGGTTTTCTATATCGTTCACAGTCGTTGTGGTTTTGGTAAAAATCATCGAGGTAGGTGGTTCCATCCCAACATACTAAATTGATTATCATTCTATTTGCTTGATTTATTTTAATTTATTATTTAAATTAAATTGATCAAATTTGTTTTCAATTAAATTGATAAAAACTCAATTCCATTGAATTGAGATATTTGAAATTATTTTTGTATAGAAATTTGGGAAGAACCCAATTCCATTGAATTCAGTGTGTTTATGGGAATTGTCCAATTTAAATTGTTTAATTTAAATTGTGAATTTGATGGAAATAATTTCAATTAATATTTTGAATTTAATTTTGGAAATGGATCTTGTAATGATGGAATTGATTTGAATGTTTTTCAAACTTAGGAAAATGGGATAAAATGATTTGATAAAAACCCATTCGTTTTATCTTGTGGAAAGACATGTTTTGAATAAAACCTATTTTGGTTTTAAATGAAATGTAATTGGTACTTTTGAAATAGAGGAATGGGATTGATTTTATTTTAGGAATTCTTAAACTAGTTCGTCTATCAGGTAGGAGCGCATGCAAGCCTTAGGTAGTTAGTGAGTTATTTGGATACACTCTACGTTATGACAACGTTCTAAAACATACTTGTGACGGGTCAAAACCCATATGGGTTGGTGACGAGTCTCCTTTGGCCAATGTCATTGGGACATGTGTATACACATTTTTCTGAGTTCATATAGAGAGTGCGGAATCTTATGGCTGGTTAATACTATCATACCTTTTTGAAGATGACCATTTTGCTCGCTTGATTATTTATATTTGAGATATAAATGTATGACAATGCTTATGAACTGCATTACATGCCGGTTGAATTTATATAAAGTATTTTATATAAATGTTTTTCTTAAGCCGTTGTTTTAGAAATATTCCATCATTTGATAAATCATTTCATAAAATGTTTATTTTCATCATTTGAAAATGTATAGCTTGTTTTGTTTAAATATGCCTTTGGGTTTGTCAAACCTGATTATTTGAAATTTGAAAGCTTTTCTCTGGATAATTCATATTTGGAATCTGTTATAGAATCTTTGGTTTTATCTCACTTGGCTTAGGCTCACACCCTACATTTTCCTTCGGGTGTTTGTATACTTCCTTCTTCCATGCTCGAGCAAAGGGAAGGAATCTCTTGGAGGTGGATCTAGTTGTTGATCTTCTCTTGGTGAGTTGTGTCCTTAGGGACCTTGGGGGTATTTTCCCATTTTAGTACATGGGTTGTAGTACTTTGGGCTTTTTATGCCAAGTTGTATTCCGGTACATCACTCATAGTGGAGTCTCTTATGTCATGCATACTGCTTTGTTTTCTTTTTCTTCCGCATTCCTTTGGAAATATCGTCCCCACATGTATGTTGTACGATGGCAGGTTCTAGTCACTGAATCGTGGGGATCAGGAACTCCTTTCAGGCTATGTCAGGGCCAGCTCAGTTATCTGGTTACCAAGGTACCTGGGATGCTTTTTGACACCTTCCACCTATTTAAGGTTCATGTAGTAGTTTCTTTGGAACATACCATGAACTGTTTCGATATCTGTAGATTTTTGGGGATAAATGGTTATTATATACGGTTCATACTAGATTTTTCCCATTTTATAGAACCTCTTTTGGGCATGAAATTGAATGGGATAATGTTTAATGGTCATAAGGATGAAATAATTTTATCCAGGAGCTAAAGTGGGAATTTTAGAATGATGCTGATATTGATCCTCCACCATCTAAATAAAGAGTACAATGTTTATTTTCATTCTTTGGGAATCAATATTTTGGAGGTTTTGAAGCATGGAGATCAAGTTTTGGCAAATGGTTCTCGACTTTTGAGGCCACATGTATAGAATTACCCTACGTACGACCTCACGATCTCATCAGTTTTTTTGACTTATTTGTTTTCATAATTACCTATTTGTTGAATAGTTTACATTTTATACTAATGACAGGAGCATAAATTATTTCTTTTATCACTGATATTTGAATCTAAAACAACTGTTATGGGCTGATTATATAAATTCCTTTCCTTTTTAGAGTACATATAATACTGGTAAGGAAAATAGTCTTGGTAATTATTTGAGTAAGAAAACTCATACACATAAATTTTAGGAGTCTAGTAATATGTGGAATATTAAAACCATACCGGATGAGATTAATGTTGTGGTCCAAAAGAGTCATGATAAGATGAATCTTTTATCAGTTTCATTGGAGTATACTCTTTTACGAATGATCAAAGAATTGTTTCATGAGGTTCTGAAATGTTTTACCTTAAGGGATAACCCTGAATTTTGGGAGACATCATCATATTGGGCCATATATAAGGTTGAGATCATTTTCATTCTGAATCAAGTTTTTATGCCTACAATTATGAGGGAATATTTGATGAAGGAATTTAATTTTTCAAGTGGGTGGTGCAACCATGTGTGACCAAAATCTTCCATGATTTTTGTTGACAATTTTGGTGGTCATTCAAGAAAAAAGATGCATTTGGGTTTATTAAATTATGATACACCTATCAATAGGTCAAGTCTAGGAATCAATGACCTCCAGGTTTACTGTAGTTTTTTACCATTATTGAATTGAAGTACGAAGACGTTACCACATATTTTTTGGTGTATATCCTAAGGAATCATTGGAATAATGAAGATATTTTTTCTATTATGGACTATTTTTAAAACGTATCACACTTCTTACTAGTATGTGGTAATTTCTCAATGGAATAGTCGTGGGACTTGTATATATAAAAAATAGTCCGACTACACGGGGTTCTGTAGACTATAATTTAATAATGTGATTTAAATTTTAATTTGTTCCTCTTGAAGGGCATATAGAGTTCACTTTGTACATATGTGTTGTTGATTATGGATTTCCACCCATAGAAATATAGGATAATGGAGTGTAGGATATAGTGTTTCAACGATATTATATCAGCATGTGTCCTAGATTTTATTGGATCATTGGAAAAAATACCATGCTTTGGTGGAGTTATCCTATTATAATATATATTATGATTCTATACAGATGGAACTAAACAAGTAACAATCTGTTAGGCCGTGAGGATCAACTCTATTCTATATAGATGCTAGTTAGTTAGAGTAGTTGGAACCGATTCTCCTGTAGAAATCTTAAGGGTATGTTCTAGAAATTCATAAGATTATTGATACATATTAATGTTGATAGAATGCATATAATGATATATGTCAATGTACCCTATAGTTTACAGATATATATCATGTATTATTTTGTGTGTCACCTCAATTGGGTCACTATAGGATACAGAGGTAGGTTAAGCTGGCACTAAGGTTTGATTGGACTATTTGAGGTTGTGGAGAAAATTGATCTATGGGCATACTAATTGTCTCTTCCATAGACAAATTGTTTTATGCAGGATGTTTTTTTTGCATCAAAACATATACGGTATCACCACAACCCTTCCCATGTGATTAATTAGGCTGATGTTAATCATGAGATAGATGTGTACTTTGAGGAGAAAATGATACATTGGTTTAATCGTAGTGATATAGTGTTGTGGGGAATGTCTACATTGATATTTCAAGTATTGTGGAATCATGGTCGTGGTCAAGTGGAATCATGGGAGAGAGAAATGGATATGAGGGATTAGTGGCTTAATATTTTTGACTCGGAATCCTAGAGGTGCATAAGAGTACATCTAGAAGATGAGTTGTTATAAGGTGCATATATTGTAAAACCCATTCTTATTATGGAGGTGTATCATACTCGTTTACATATAGTATTTTTCATAGTTTTGAGTACCTTAAATATTTTTTTTTCATTAGTGTATTTGGGATGAAATTTCATGTGTTTAGGGGGATAGAGGGGAGTACAGAGTTGGCATATGGTTTCCATAAACCTTGTACCCTGGACCAGCAAACCATGAAACACAAGACATACAAGGTTTTTAAGGGTGGCACGTGATTTTTTAAACCATGCACCCTATATGTAGAAACTATTCACCCCTCCCTATAATAGGTTCATGGTTGAGGCACTTGGTTAGTGATAACCATGCACCCTAAGTAGCTAACCTTGGGGGAGGAATTTTAATTCCTTGTGAATGATTAAAAAATTTCATGAAACCCATCTAATTCACCCTATCTCCCTAGCTAGACGCCTAATATTTTACACTCATTTTTTAGAGGTGTTTGGATGTATTACAAGCGCTCTCAGCCTCAGTTTTTTGCAAATCAAATGGAATATTGAAGATCAACACCTCCTCGGTATGTATTTTCTTCCTGTTAATATATAAACAGACAGACACACATATATATATCTCTCCATATCATGCTCATTATCCATGATAAAAGGGGGTTTTTTATACATTAATTATTCTACATCTAGATATAGGTTTTAAATATTTTTATTTTATTTATCATGGATCTAGGTTTTTTAATAAATCGTGTAATCCATTGAATTCTTGAACAATTATCATAAAATTGGGGACTCTAATATTGGTGATTCTTGTAAATGAATTGAGGTATGTTGCCTATAATTAAAATCCCAATGTCTTGATTTCTTTATGTGTATGTTTGAATTGAATTTATATTAGTTTAATATCAATTTTTGCATCCATTTATATTAATTAATTGGGTAGATTAAGTAGTCAAGGGAGTAGCAAAATTGTGGATGATGGATAAATTAAGAAGTAATAATTATTTGTTAAATTAATTAGATATATTGAATTGACTAATATGGAACAATCAATTGATAACATAATTGGGAATGTTTCATTTATTGATATTGAATTATTAATTGTTTATTTAATTATATGATATTGAGGTTGATAATTGAATAATTAATTGGTGAATTAATTATGGGATATTGAGATTGTGAATTGAATATTTTAATGGTGAATTAATTATGGGATATTGATATCAGAAATTGATTAATTAAGTATTGAATTAATTAATCGGAATTGTTGGGTTATTGCAATAGATTGAAATGAATTAATTAATAATTTAATTAATTAATGTTTTTATTGTAAAATGTGTTATGATGTTTAATATTTATTATTCATTATTGATGTGAAAATTATAATATATATGGGATTGTGATAAATCATGCATGAAATGGTTTTCTACTTCCAATGCTTGTAGTGATAAAAAAATTAAATAAAAGTGACCAGGACATGGTATGATACTTATGAATATTATAGTAAAAATCTGATTAATAAACATGTGTGGGAAATGGTATTAATCATCCAAATATTATAGTGACCCATTTCATGATAAATGTGTGTGGGATAAGGTATGCTACTTCCAAATCCCAAATGGTCCTAGGCATGGAGACCTAGACACAAAATGGCAACATTGTACTATCATTCCAAATAGATAAATTATAAATTGAAATTAAATGGATACTAAATGCCCATTTGTGAGAAATAATTTTTAATAGAATATGATACATGTTTCATTCTCTATCAAGATATAAGCTAAGTATTGAAATTTGTGTTTCCTTAGGAACCTAGTGGTTTATTTGATTAAATAAAATATAGTTGAATAAATGTAATATATATTTTTACATGTATTTATAAATCTCTATTTAAATTTATTTACAAGATTTATTTTAGATTCATTAATTTTGGTGTCTTATTGAGTTTTACTCACAACTTTCTCAGATTGCCTGATCAGTACCCAAATAGGCTTCATGATTCAATGATATGATTAGAGCAAAGTCCCTGTGTTAGATGGCTAATTTTGGAAGAAGCATGGGTGATGGAACCATATGTTGTTCAAGAACCACTTTGGGGTTTTTAGTTTCATCAATTTTGGGTTTTCATTTTGATAATTGAAATATAATATGAAATGACATACCTATTATTCTTTTTTGACATTTTATTTCATGTATTGAATATCATGTCATATTTTTATTGTTCTGGATATATCATTTCATTTGGATATTATTTTAATTTTTTATATTAGTGTATTAAACTGTTAAAAAGAGGTTATAGCCTCCCCATGACTGATATTAGACCCCTACTTCTGGTCAGTAGCCTATGGCATATGGGGAGGCGCGTCTGAGGTCGTCAGATCGACCGTCTCTTGGAACCGGTCTGTGGAACTCGGGAAAGGAAAATGGAAATTACAAAGAATTTCGGAGTAAATTAATGTTTCCAAGGATGGTTAAGGTAAGGAAACACATAAAACATCCATTTAATGTTTTATTTTTTAATTATTTTATTTATTTACCATTTAACTTCATCATGTTACATTATTTTACCTACACAATGGTAAACAAATCTACAACGAAATCTTTTTTAAGACAAAAAATAAAAATGAACTGATTAAATAATTGGAACACACAATTAAAAATAATGATTATATTTTTTATATTTAATATCATATATTTTTCAAATTTCCATTTAAAAATAATCCTTCAAAACACAATGAAAAATATTCTTCTTGGAAAATCAATTCTTAATATAAAAAATGTACTTATTCCAAAATAATGTATAAATATTTGTAAAATATAATTATTTTGATTATATATAATTAAATATTAAATAATTTACTTTTAGATAAATTAAATATCATAAAATTACTTTTAAATTTAATGTTAATGCCACTTTCATAAAATTTGTTATTTTTACTCTACACTGAAAAAAGTATAATTTTCAATAAATTATAAAAAATACGTACTATGATAATTATGATAATTTTAATAAAAAGATTATTATAAACTTATCAAATAAATTTTATGATTTTTTATGAATAAATTACATTTATTTTCTTTAGATATTAATGGAAATTTATTTTCTAAGAAAGAATACATTCTATGAATAAAATGACATTACAAAATATTATGTTCGTATGAACCAATAATTAATAATTTCATTAAAAATAATTTAGACAATTTTATATTTTGTAAATTTTTTAATAATATTAATTCCCACCAATCTATCCTTTAGGATTTAAGGTTTATGTTAATATATTAATAATTTTTTGTTCCTTTAAGTTTGGTGTTCAATGAAATGTAATCTATTGAAGATATTATATTTTCATAAAAAGAGATGCATACCATAAAATCATGTGGCCTTTAATTATACCCACACTAAAAATGAATTTAAACCTCAAATATTTTGACTTAGATATAAAAAGATGATCAAAACTCTACCTCATTACATACTCAGGTTCATACATATCTTGCTAAAACGGGTGGTTTGGACATAAAAATTTAAACTGGTGTGTTGTCTTGTTTCATATAACATTATCTCTACAAACCAGAATCTGTACTGGTTTCTCGTCATTATGAAAAGCTTGATCCAGTAATATGAACAGTTGTTTTTGTATATGTGAAGGATCTGGTATGTACTTCCTCAAGAGTGATACATGGAACACATCTTGAACCGGAGATATATTTGGTGAAAGAACTAATTGATAATATAATGTCCTGATATAATCAATAATTTCCTATCAAAATAAATAAGTAGTGCTTAGCTTTCCCATCTTTCCAAATCTCAATACCCACATCCATGGAGGTATTCATAGAAATATATATTCATCCACTTCAAACTCATGATCCCTTTGATGATTTTTAGGATAACATTTTTTGACTTTGAGCCACAATTATGTGTTGTTGAAAGTAAAAAATATTCTATGACATCTCCTCAGCTAAATCAAGTCCTAGTAGCTTTCTATTTTCAACTTCATTCCACCATGTTGTTGTTTTCCACTTCTTACCATAGAGATCTCCTTATAGAGGCATCAAAATTGTATAATTAAATCAATTACTAATAGAAAATAAACACGGGGATTATTTTAATCCTAATCAACATTGAAATCTATAGAAGAATGAGTAATCTTATTATCTAGGGTTTTAATTGTTCTCCAATATTGATCATCTTTTGAGGATAATGCATAGTGATGTAACTCAACATTGTATCAAGATCTGGCGGAAGAATCTTATAAAATAATGTGGTAAAAATTTGGTCCCAATAAGATATAATTGACTTGGTACATCATGTAACTCTATCACTTCATTAATATATATTATGATAAGAGGATCTAGAGATAAATCTATATTAATAGATAAGAAGTGTGCTTTCCCTGTAAGGTGGAAGATTACAACCCATAATAACATCAACATCATGGATATATAAAACCTACTATTTTCTAGTACCATTATTCATATATCCAAAAAGTGTAAATAAACTGTTCCATTAATGACATTGGTACTATATCATAGAAAAAACAAAATGGTTATATTTCTATAAATTTTTCTTAAAATATATATAATTATTGATAAATTCACATCACATGAAACCACAAAATTGGTTTCAATGTCTTTGAACATATTATATACCAATAACTCATAAACTAATGATAATATCCAGAATCATTAAATTCGTTTTACATTGAGAAATAAACTCTTCTATAAAGTTAATTCTTATTTATTCCATATATAATCTCTCGTATTATACAAAAGTATTTCAATTGAATGTTTTGGTTAATCCTTGTAACTAAGAAATATTAAATTTGATTTCCTTATAACTATATCCTTATAGAGGGATATAATAAAGTGAAATTTCACAATAATCTTTTCACAGTTCTCTTTCATTCAAAATCAAACATGAAATTACAAACTAAGGGGGGATAAATATTCCCTAATCATCATGATTTATTTCATCTTCTATGATTTTATAATGTTTTTATTTTCCCATTTTTTATCGGAGGTTGTTGGGGATTATCATCGACATTAGCCCTTGTATTGGGGAATTGATTCATGTAATTCCTAAAATCCTTAGACATTAATAACTGGGTTGTGGGTTGTGAATTTGTGCATATTTTTCTTTATTTGATTCATTAGGTAGCTTATTCACAAAAATTAATTAATAAGTTGTCTAATTAACTTCCATTAAATAGTAAAAATAATTACTAATCCCATTAATAAAATTTCCTACATTCGCTTTCCCACACCATGAACTTCATGTAAATATTATCTTATTACCTTTATAGATCATATATTACGAATTGAATTAAACATTTCTTATTTTTATCACAACTATTATATTGATACATAACTCTTACATCCCCTTAAACCATGAGAGAACATAAAATGATATCTTCATTGATAATGTAGTACTCCATGTTTAACAACCATCATAGAATTGGTATTAAGTAACTAAATAACCAGTCCAACCTAATTTTATGTTGGCTGATAATTATAGAATCATACCACACTAGTCTTGTAAAATTTTACAAATAGTTTCAAACATATTCATCAAACCATTTGTTTAACTTTAGTAATTCTGTCACCATTTATAAATGATTAGTACGATGAATATACTTATTGAAAACTACGATCTTGAACTCATCTCAATGCATGGATTCAATTTATTCTTCATGCGATATATTGGTGATATGATTCAACCACTGATATGTTCAACTAAATGAAGATAAAACCCCAAAATGAAATTCTCATGTTATGAAAATTTTAGAATAGAAAATATCTTTCCAAGGATACTAATACCTTTTCCAGAAACTAGTGGATCATAAGACCCACAGAATGAAGGTTGATGTTTCCTCGTTAAGGATTCAATATATTGTTGTTCCATCATTCAGCCATTTGGAAGTCCATCCTAATTTCAGTCACGTGTGAGAAAAGAAATATGATTTTCTATTACAGATTCCATAAAATTTTATATCATAGGATGAAAATAATTTCATTTATCATTGAATTCAACATTAAAATGGTTATTTCATGTTTCATCCATTGACTATAACACAAAAACTATGGTGTGGTCAACACTGATCATAGTGTGAATACCCCATAATCAAGGGAAAATACTTGTAAATTTTCAAAATAAGTATCCTTAGAAATATATTAGGTTATTAATGATCATTACCAAATAACTCCGATTTTAAACAAGATATACCCTTAGAGATATTAACAAGTTATTCCCATCCATATTTACAATGGGTAACTAAATATTTCTCTAATACCAACAATAATGACCCATTCATTTCGTTTGTAGGAATTACATATAACTAGTTTAATATTAGTTACATGCATTAACAATTACACTCTGGAACCGTTTAGTTTTAGTGTCATTAGAAACTTTTAAGCATAAATAACTTTTTCAAAAAACATATACATTGTCTCCCACCTAAACCTTCATTACTAGAAACCATTTTGATACATAATTCTTAAATAATTAATCATATTATAATAGACTAATCATAAGTATAGAATAAACATAGATTCTTAATAAAGGTAAATAATGGAGATAACAATAGTAAGATCCCCATCCTAGAATCCATTATATATAGTGCCCAAGGCTAGGTCACCACATTACCTCATGAAAGCATCCTTGTATCGCGACACCGCAGACTACAATTTAGGGTTGATTAGAATACATGGGGGTATCCATTATACATAGGGCTAAGACTAAATAGATAATTTATCATTTAATGTAAACAAGTAATGAATAAATATGAATCATGAATCCATTCCCAAAATCTAGTTACAATACCCCTACCAAATAGTAAAAATTTTATGTAATATTATACAGTGTTGAATGTTGAGAAAAAAAGACAAAATGAAGAATACCAAAACATAGTCTGAACTCTATGTTTAGATCCCTCATCCATGAACAACCCATTCACAACTCAACCATAATGTATAGAACCCTTTCCCTTTTCCTGGCCTACAATAAAGAATTTTTCTCTTGTACCATGTGCCATCCCAGGTAGGTTCTGAGTATAACTTAATTGACCACCATCAACCATTTCTACAAAATATCCAATCTAAAAAAATATTGTTTGAATATATATAATAAATTAAATATAAATAGAGGGTAAATTTCAAGACCTTAATTAACAATGTTCACATTAAACACTTTAAACATTTGTCCTGTGGGTTATACATTTTCATAAAATGCACTTCATCTTATAGAATTCAAATAAACTTTGGATAATGGAGAATAAACCCAGTTAAATATATCTCGATGGAGAAAATTGAATAAATAAAAATGTGTCTACTTACATTGGAGCCTTAGTCCAGGTATATTATATTACCTCAGAACCTCATACCAGTTAATTATATACCATGGCATAGTTTGGGGAATATAGCCTATATTCAAATCCCTAACACAAGCATTATAGGTGTGGTGTTTAAATCATAAGTCTAATGTGACATATGGGAAATATCCTCAAGTTCAATACCACAAATACCACCATGTCATGTGAATGTGATCCTTTAACCATTCAACACATATAATAATTACAATCCATATCTCACTCAACATATTTTCTATTTACAACAATAGTTCATTCAACATAAATATCTTCTTCATGGTTTAACCTAGTAAAATATTTATCAGTTACATCCCTTAAACCATTTTACACATAAATAATTAACAATTCATAACCCCTTAACACATATACTATTTTTTTACCCAATCCCTTTATCACACAAATTCCTATTTACATGCCCTAATCCATTTAACACATTAATCATTTACAAGACACAGCTCATCAACACATTTTTCATTTACAACCCACAATTCATTTAGTAAATTTCCCAATTTATTAAAAAACCCCTTCTTCCATGTAAATCACTAGAAAAAAATTCCAGTAGTTATACTATAAATATAATTTTAACATAGAAACATAATTTTCATGGTCTCAATCTCATAACCAATAAATTTAATACATAACATTTCAATTCCATGTTCAAGAAACCATCTCACCCCCTGGGTATCCCTTAACATGGCCTAATAAACCTTAATGAATCGCATGGGGATAATAAGGGGAACAATTGATCAATTAAACCAATGATTCATCATTTAAACCAAGGAAAATCAAACATACATCATAGCAGCACAAGCACACAACCACATATACAAAAAAATTTCCAAAATCCAATGGGACATTACTTATTGACCACCTACCACAATTACAAAGTTGAATTATCACATAACCATATCCTTTGAATCGAACTTAAACCGAGTTAAAATCTCCAACCTGAAAACCATAGGAACATGAGGGTATTACAACATCGAGAGATGAATAACAACTATACAATACCTAATGTAGAAGAAGGAGAAATAAGCAGTGTTAGACTCACCTAGAGCTTTGATCCACACCCAAGGCACTCCAAATATATTAGAAATAATGGTGATCAATCCTTGAGAGTATTAGGAGTAATAGTTTCAGATTCTTATCTATTTTCATAATATATGGGATAAAAATAGGATATGGAAACAAAAATCCTAGGGGATATTTCAATTTTTTAATCATTAATGAGCCTCATATATTACCACCATGATTAGACAAACTGTGTGCCACCCTTTTCCCAGTAGGGGGAAAGGTTGTGCATTCTCTTAGGGAACTTTTATTTATCATACAACTATGTTGAAACCTTATAGAATTATTATTTTTATGTATGCAAGGTTTCACCTCCCATATTTCATGGTTTCTCCAAAACTGAACATCATCCCCTAGGAATTCATAGTAAAGGGGCATTGAACTACTAACGGTGTGATAGCTACAACACATGCACATGATGGAACCATTTTACCTTCATTCATGTTCGGAACCCCTATGTCACCACTAAGGCTCCACATAAATGAAAGAAACATTTTTTTGATAGACATAAAATAATCTAGAAGAATTTTTAATGAATAATATACCTAATTAGCTATTTGAGATCTTATAACATCCACACCATGAAATTTATTATCCTTGAGACACACTCCAATGAATCCATGAGATTCTAAAGAATGGAGATCAGGCCACGCAGCTTGCATATTCACATCCCTTTCCCATGAAACTTTTGTAACATTTCCATGGAACCAGAACACTCGAACCAATGACATAGTCTCTCCCCATAATACTATTTCACTACAATACACAATATAAACTGGATTCTACTAAAATGATGAATTACATTCCTGATCAACATATTCAACATTCATCACATGATATGGGTTGGGGTGATATTTCCAATGTTGTGATATATGAATAACTTTTTACATTCTATAATACCACTGTGGAATAACTAATTGGTTTACTATCAATCTGATTCACTATACAATCTACAATAGACCCACGTACAAGGGTGCTACCTTACACCATTTCTAAATCCAGTAGTTACTCAACCATGGAGACACCCAAAATAAAACAATATCACATAAAATAAACTCAAGAGGTCAAAAATTTGGACCAACATAAAAATTATGTATAATCTAAGTGGTATCCATACATTTTTGAATCACTAGAACCAGTTCTGAAATCTCTTGTATGAGACTCTATCCCATCAACTCTTATTATCCTTCCACTAGCCAACTCATTGAGATTTAAATATCCTACCATAGATCTCCACATTTGTTTCAATCAGAATTGTATTATTGTAAGTAATATTATAATAGAACTCAAAAAAATCCAAATTCATTTAAAAAGATCAACCAATATTCTATGACACATTCCCTAAACAAATACTCCATCATTTGAATAGTACACTCTAATGGACCATCTATCTAGAGGGTGAAATTTTTACACAAAAACACCATGGTACCAAGGAACTTCAATAATCCATTCTATCATAGTGATGTCAAATGTGTACCATGATCCAAAACTAACGTCAATAAAACCCCATGAAACCACACTATCTCTTAAAATTATAGATCGCCAAAATGGTACATGGTGAAGGTCTCCCAGATTGGAAATAAATTTTACATCATTGTCAAAAAAATTACATGAATACACATATCAAATCATTATTTTGTGGATTCCAAGGATGAGCCACCACAAAATAACTCCTGACATCATCCCACATCCATTCCAAAATTGGAAATGACTATAAGAAATATAAAATCATTGATGATTGTCATTCACTCACCAACAGGTGTGGCATCATGTCCTAAAACCAACAAGCTCTTTCTTCATCTCTGCCCCCCAATATTGTCTATGAAGATCAAGATATATTTTGGTTAAACAAAGATTCACTACTCCCTTCCATGAATATACCTCACACATCTGCTCATCCTTCTTATAAGAATAAACAACAGGATGACCATAAACATCATATAAAGACAAATCGGGAGGTTACTCCCCAAATTCAATACATTCCCTCAAGTATAAGTTCACTAGATACTCATACTACCTCACCTAAATCAGGATTAGGTTTGTGGAAAACATTTCCAAGAATGTGTGGTTCATCTTACCTTTTTTATCTTGAACCTCTAGGTTCATCTCAACAAACAATACCATTATCCTCAACAAGAAAAAGGATTCATGAACTACCTAATTGTGTGTCATTTTACTCAAAGCATCTAAAACACTATTTCACTTCCCAGTAATCTAGACCAACTAATAATAAATGAAAAACATGTAATCAACCCATCATCACTATGAAATATTTAAATCACACTATGAGAATATATAATTATGTATTTCATGATTGGTATACATAGTAAAACATTTCCCTAAAATGTAATGTTTCCAACACTTTAAATAACAATCCACTATAACGTACTGAAGTTCATACCATTTTTAATTTCACTCATGAGCCCACAACATTAATGACACATAAGCCAAAACCCAATCATCTATCATCAACACTTTCCAAAACCCAAAATCAAATGAAATAAAAAACAATGTATAATCATAACTCAATTATGGTTGGATAATAATCGATGTGGTAATCAAACACTTCTTTTAACTACTATAATGAATCATCACATTTCAATGACCATTTCAAAAAATTTCCATTCAAGGTCAAGCCTAAAAGTGGTGATGTAAAATGGAAAAATTATTGATGATCGTTGAATAATGGCCCACTAAAATTGGAAAGCACCATATGTAAAAATAATTGTTAGGATACTCTAAAGATTAAACTGATTGCATGTTCATTGTGTCCATTAAAAAACCATCCTCATAGATGATTTGGACAAATACCTTTACCATATCATTCCATAAATGAAACATATATAGCTTAGTGTGTATCTTTTCCTCAAATAGTTTACTCAAGATGATGTAATGATGTTTGGGGTGATCTTCATGAGTATGAGAGTACACCAAGAATTCATCCAAAAATAATAATATAAAATGATCCATGAACAAGGGAAATTTTAATTTCATTAGAGCCATAATCACTAATGGGATGTAATTCAAGCCGAATTGTATCACAACAAACTCACACAAACCATATCATGTGATGAAAAAAAATATATTTGTATATTAGAAGGTCTCTCCCTTAACTGATGATACCATAACCATAAATAATTTTTATCAAACACAGAATCACTTATAAACTAGTTGAAAAAATCATGGATTCATGGGATATTGAATACATTATTTAACATAATATAATTTAGATTGTGATAATTGACACACGACCAAAAAACCATATCAAACATATATGAAATAGAATTGCGGATTCCCAAGGTGAAATACTCCATTGAATAAACCATTTATTCACAAATTCATCCAATAATGTTTTACATTTTATATATTATATTGGTGAAATCATATTTGTTGAAAAGGGATAATGTTCTTTTTCAGGTAGTAACTCAATTGTGAACTTGAAAACTCTCTTATGAGGAAGCCCTAACAAGCCCTTGGGAACCATATTCTGACTATAATACACTTTAATAAGAAAAAATAGATGATCAACTCCTCCATCATCTAGAAAAATACCTTAAACTTGGGTTATTAGCTCACCAAACTTCCATCATTCCCAACAATTCCTTCTATGATATTTCATTCTCCCATGTGACCATAAGTGTACCTCTCAAGGGATGTAAACATTACCCTATGGTAGTAATAGTCAATACGGTCCTCATAAAACACCAAAAAATCCCTCCCTAATATCTAATCAAAACATGAAATCATGATCACATCAAGTTCCAATGGAAACAATACCTGTTAACCGTAAGGTTTTTCTCCTCACATTGCCAGATATTTATTGTTGATAATCGTAATGGTGTGTCAATCGTCATCACCCCACACAAATATTCCATATATAGATCTCAAAAAATCAATAACTGAGTATATATAAATGTTTTGTAGGGACCTATAACAAATTATTCACTAGAAATCTTGGAACCAACAAGAATCATATCAAGAATTGTCAACGGTTCAGCCTATTCACCACCACGTGTAGGTTAAATTGCACGAAGCTGACTAAACCCACCTCCCTTAGTTCTAGTTAGAGACCCTATTAATACAATACCTTACTAATAATCACACCACTTTCTTAGAGTCCCACATACACCACCCTAACTGGTATGTCTAGTAGAACTCCTACTACCTTCCTAGTAAAGGGTGTTCAACCACCTTCTTACCCTCTGAATCGGGATGATTCTTTATCATCACCCATATTAAAAGGGAACCTAAAGAATTTATTCACATGTTCCATCCTTACTTTATATCTGAAATAAACTACTGGTCGAGTATACTTACCACAGATGTGACCCATCTTTCCACATTGATAGTTGGAAACATGATCACCTCCCTGAGAAGTTGGTCCTCTTCTCTGACTATCGTTTCCACCAGTGTGTTGGGGAAGACACTAAATATGGCACATTCTACTACCAGATGTCACACAAATGGAACACCCAATTAGATTCAATTTCCACATCCATACGTCTTCTTATGGGTTTCTTATGATTAAGTATATAATCCACCACTTCATAAATCATCTTTAAAATGATGATATTAACATGAGACTAGGTCTCATGTATAATTCTATCTTTAAAAATACTAATCATACTTACCCCATATACTATAAATGTTTGAATAAAGGAAAAAAAGGTGGTGAAGAGGCCAGAATAATCTATCACTATCATAGAACCCCTGGTTAACCTCATAATCACTCTTTCTTTCTTGTAACCCTAGGTCCCTAGATTGAAATGTTTTAGAATCTCTTTCTAGAATTAATTCAATAACATAACCTCCTACTACTCAGTGTCAACCAGAATATCCCAAAAACTCTTTACTAGTATCCACATAATATAAGCTACCAACAAGACTCTCTTCTTATGAAGAGTCTCTTAGTGGCCTAGAAGCATATGTATGGACCCAATCCGTACCTTAGCAACATTAGGTATACACTCTCCAAAAAACATTTGTGGGTGTCACAACTAAAACTCTACAGTCAAGTCAAACATACACAGTACAACCCTCACCAAGTATTGTTCCATAACCTGTATAAAATGTTTAGTGTTCTTAGGGAATTGGTCCTCTACTCTATTACCCATAATTAATGGGGATACATAATCCAAAACTATAGGATCACTCTCAGTTATATCCTCTTTTCTAGAAACTGAATATGTCGCAAAGGTGGAATGACACTACAATGACAAAAACACATATCAAAACACATAACATAATGATTCCAAAACTATGAAAAATAAGGTTCTAAACTGGAATTATAAACACATTTCACATTCACTATCCAAATTTATATAGTCATATCTCTATCCCCCCTAAACAATCCCTACCACATGCCAATACTATATACGGTAAACAAACATACATAGTATAAACTCGTTTATTAGACACACTATTTATCAATTTTACCATCACAACAAAAATATTTCTCATTTATGAAGCATTCAATATTTACAAATCATCACAAATTTTATTAACACATTTATAAATCCTTCTTGGTGATAAATCATTAATTAATACATTATATTCTATATATTTAACTATTGGTATCACATTTATGGGATTCTATTTCATTTAACTTTCATATAAATATGAAATCATTAAATCCCTCCATCAAATTTCCCGAAGGCCGTCATTTTTTATTTATTTTAGATAATCCACCATTCAAGGGGTGAGGGGGAAACCATACAAGGCCCATAGGGGTATGTATGACATGGCCCATAGACCTTAGAGGAATTCATTTTCCCGTAGGCTTCAAACATTACACACAACCAAGACTAACTACTTGGAACTTCTCCTCCCCAGCATATTCATCATGAAATCAACTCTCCACCTTCGCATGGATGTTCGGCTTGGATATCTCATGCATGCATAGGCTTGTCCTGATGGAAAGTGTCATACCCTATCAGTTTTTCTCATCATCCTTATAGAGCTTGTTCCTTATAGGTCGTCAGGTTTTCATCTGCACTTAATGTGGCTTGAAGGCCTTGAGGTGGACCGAATGCCTTACTAGCACGATGGTCTTGGTGGAACGAAGGCCTTAAAGGACTCGAAGACCATATCGGTGGCCCAAAGGTCCAAATGGGGGAAAATTCCTGGATGCAACATTTCCAAACAGTGGCTGCTTCAGTACCTGCTACAGTACTCCACAGTCCCCTCTACAATACCCCAGAAATTGTGCCTCCACATGGATTTTATCCCGGGTCGCCTTGATGCACTTAAGAGTCATCACCACCCTGGCTGAGGCTCATGTGAAAAATCATTATATCCCTCAAATACCATATATGTTTCCTATTTTTTTCTACTATGATGAATGTCTCATATGTCACTAAGAGCCTAATATGATGCATATAGTAAAAAACTCATTACATTTTTTCTACGAGAAAAATATTAAAAAATCAAAACACACTAAATATGAATCACGAGACATGGATTATCATCTTACCATAATAAAAAACATTAGTAACAATAGTACCATATTGGGTAATTGTGATTCCCTCAATGTTGGGTATGATACTGCCATGAACTATCCCATTTAAATGGACCAAATCATCCTTGTCTCGCATCATCCACTCTCAAATGACAAGACAACATAAAAAATTATATCTGATCCCACTTTGTAGCATTCATGGTCAGGTAGCCTCTATATTCAGTGGCCTAAACCTAGTTTTCAAAAGACCCTGGGCATGCCTACCAATATTAAAGAGGCATCTGACTAGATATAGGATTTAGATATAACAAGGGGAGAGACAATACTATATTTATCTGAGTAAGACTAGTTAGATAAAGGATGAAATAAAGGAAATAGGTTAACCAAAAAAATGATTCATGAATCCATTAACCAAAATTTTGTACAAGACCACAACTTAAAAGAAAATATTATATGTCATGTAACATGATTTAATATATAGAGAAATCCCAAAATAACAAGAAATATAATAATCTAATAAATGGGTCATTACTCCAAGTTTATACCACGAATCCTTACACATCCCATTCCCAACTCAACTACATCGAATAGGGACCATTCCCTTGTCTGGAATTACAACCAAGATATATTCTCAAGCACCCAATGGTATCCTGAGTATGGTGCGAGTACAACTTAGTATGCCAACAAAAATGGAATCTAAATAATATCTAGTATAAATAAATAGTGTATGAAGAGTCACAGTGAATAACATGATAAACAAAGTATAAATCTTGTGAGATTAATTAACAAGGGTCCCATTAACAATAGTCACCATTTGTTCCATTAGTTATCAATTTACATCAAATACACTTCCTCCTATACGAGTCAAATACATTATTAATAATGTAGAAAAAAATAAATTTACCTACATCTTGATGGTAAACATTACACAATAAAATATATGTCAAATTATCATGGAGCCTCAATATATGTTCATAAACTTACATTAGACCCTGAATATTGACAATCATATACCATGCATTTTTTGAGGAATAGATCCTTCTTCTGACTCAATAAACCATGCATTATAGGGATGGATTTTGGATCCTTAGTCTTACCCAAAACATGGGTGTAAAACCTAAATTCCAATACCCCACATACAACTATGCCATGTGAAAAATATTCATAGTCATTCAACACATATACCATCTAAAACCGTGCACTCAAAAATAAATCAACTATTAAAAACTGTAGTATATTAAAAAATTATATCATCTTTAGGACCTAACACATTATCACATTTATCATTTTTTTGACTTAACCAATTTAACACATACATCATTCATAATTCATAATTAATTAACACATATATGATTTATCTTCTTTAGATCATTATCACACACATTACCTATTCACATGGATTATTCGATTTAACTAATCTTTCATTTACATTCCTTAACATATAAACACATTTAACATTTACAGCCCATAAATTATTTAACACATTTACCATTGTACCAACCATTCCCTTTCGTGATGTCAATCACTAGACTAACTTTTCATTAGTTTCACTTCATAATTCATGTTAAATTTTTATAATAATTAACATTTGATCAATCTCATTATCAATCAATTTTATACTTTTAACACAAATCACTTTGTTCAATAAAGTGTCTCTCCACTTAGGCAAACCTGAACCCAGTCTAATCAACCTCAATAAATCTTACGAAGATCATGATGGGTTAAATTTTTAAGATAACCCCCAAATTCCACATTTATACTATAGAAAATCAAATGTATAGAACAATGTCACATGCTCATAACCACATATACATAAACATAAAAAATGTTCTATTTTATATAACTTTTAATACCACCTACCACAATTCTAAATATGAATGCTTGCTTAACCTTAGCCTTTTATTTGAACTGAATCCACCATCAAATCCCCAACCGAGAAAGAATTAGAAAAATAGTATTTCATGGAACGATAAGAAGAATATTTCTAAAAACCTCATAATCCATAATCCAAAAAAGGGTGCAATAATGAGTGTATGACTCACCCAGAGCATTGATATGCACCCAACAATTCTCCAAATGTATTTGAATCATGGTATATCAATCCTTGAGATGACTGGGATGATGGTCTCATCATCCTAAGATGTATTATGATGATTGGGTGAAGTATTTTATGTAAAATAAATGGTTGATGGGGAAAATGGTCATTTTCTTAATTTTTAATGAGACTTAAGGTTTTTCCATATTGTTAGACAAACAATAATCCAACTATACACCACCATCTAGACAAGAGCGGTCTTGGTCACACGGTCTCTTAGAAACCCACACTGTTTAAAAAGCATTATAGTAATATTGGTGAATAGTTTTATCCTTGTCATATTGGTTTCTCCTCCCCCTTTAATAGTTTCCCCATGCATGTGCCTCCTATTTCTAGATTTCAAGTTTAAGGTTCAATATTACTACTATCCATGTACCAACCAATAAATGTGAACTCAATGGATAATTTTCCATTCTATCGTGTCCCAACCCCTCTTTAACACCCCCAAGTCAGCTCAAAAACTCATGAAAAATTATTTTACCAATATAATGGGACTTATATGAAATATTTGACCAAGAATATACCATATTAGAAGTTCAAGATCCAAAACTAATCATAAAGTAAGCATAAAGGAAAATTAACATGATCATAACAATTAAATATTATACACTACATATCAATGATGAAAATAAAAAGTCATGAAGTAAATCGTATAATTCCAGAGGATATTAATAAGAAATGAACATGAGAAATGATATAATAGCATAAGAAATGTTCACAGAATTTTTGAATACACATAATCCAAAAAAAATCATTCCTTTAGTAGAAAAGGATCACTATAGAAACAAATATGGGAAATCTAGGGGGATAAACCTCTATAGAGGGACACACTACCAACCCTAATGGCATATCATTCCTCGTAGTTGAATGGGTTCACTACCGAAACCACCATAGTAGTCAACGTTCACTCACATGACCATAAAGTGGACAAATTACCATAATGAACATTATTCACTCCCCGTTATAGTCCAATCTTATTGAACCAAGTTCACTCACTATTCTAATAATTTCATTCTAGACCGAGTTCACATCAAATACAATTCATGTCTATATTACGAGATATAAATCATTACACAATGCATCGGAGGGATATATTGTCCCCACCCATCATTGGTTATAATTAAACCATCATCCTCTTTTAATAAAATAACCACAATAATATAATGTAATCCATTCATATGTATTCTTATGGAAAATTAATTATATCACAAACATTGAAATGAAATTGTGTTTAATAAAAAGTTCATCATAGCATAAATCATGTAAAGGAAAAAAATTCGTTAATATCATTCCATAAAAAAATAAATCCCACATAAAAACAAAAAATTATAGTATCCTGGAATAATGGCCCTAATAAAATATATGTACCATCGAATAATTTTATACCATATGGAAAATAATTTAGAAATATCATTATATATAATTCAAAAAAATATTTCCCATTTATAAATCATTCCCTTTTAAAGATCCACACTATTATGTTTGAAATAATTTTCATTGAAAATAATATTATTATGATTGTAATGGAATCGTCAAGTAAATAACTATTTGTGAGGGTAGATAAATCTTCTGAATCCATATATGTTAATGAAACATTCCTTTAATATTTTTGTTAAAAAATTAACATAGACACTTATTTAGAAAATGAAAAATATAATCCTTTCAAAATATTTTGTTACAAAAATTAAAACATTTGTAATAATTTCATTAAAATATCAATATAAAATAATAAAAATTGAAAAAATTTAGAATGTACAAACATGGAAAAAATTGTTTTAAGGGAAATGTTTAAATGAAATTTTTTAAAAAATTTACCTTACAAGTATCATATCATTGAAGTGAGAAGTAATTGAACAAATATATTATTTTTATATGATGTAAATACAGATAAATCATTTTCCAATAAAATACATTATAACCAAAATTCATCTCATGCATAATATAATCATTGAATAATAAAATAAGTTTAATTTTAACCTAGTGAGTGGAAATTATGTTATGAAATCCCTTACTAGTTTATAATATATAGAATCATATTCACCATAAGAGTAATAATTGTAAAATGAATCATTTAATAACATCATTAATATGAAACTCATGATGTGACATATGAAATTTTAATACATAAAACCCAAAAAATAAACAAGTGGTTTATAAGAAATATATCCCACATAAGTAAATGTGAGATGAGAAACCATTACATCACTCTTACCTTTAGATTTTTATGCATTAACATCTTATATAATGGTTCTAAAGATATTATTATTTCATTCCAAAACTATAATCAAATTTATAATACCTAATATGGTACTTTTAAAATATCTTACACGAATTCATTAATAATATTTCATTATTTTCAATGTTTCATGTGTGATCATTTTATTATTTCATGGTCTATTATTTTGTATCTAATTATGAAATATCTATTCAAAATAGAAAATAAAATATAAAAGTGACATAAAATTTTATTCAATAACATAAAGAGTATTAATTGGAATTATATACCATTTTAATTTCCGATACGAGGATAATTCATTTTATAAAATGATGATGATAATTGTTGACTTTGGGGGGGGGGGTTCTGAAGATTAAGAAAAATATTATATTTATTAAATATGTTGTCAAAATATTCATTCGAGAACATGAAATATGTTGTAATATAATTGTTAAAATTTTATTTAATTAGAAGTATAATTTATGATGGGTATTGAACTTGTTAATAGAAAATATAATATTATCCATTGAGAAGGTTAACAATAAAAATTTAGACAATGGGTTAGTTTATTTGAATAAATGGATATAAGAAAATGGGTGGATAAAAGGTATTACCCAAGAAATATTACATTATACTATATATATGATGTAGTATTTATATCTCTCTAATGATTCTTGGAGATGAAGAAAAGTTAGAAGAATAAAATATATCAAGCGATGTTGTTTGATAAATTTACTTCTTGAGTATCACCTCTTAGAAGGACCCCTGATGGAACATGGAATTGTTATTTTGGTGAGATTTGGAGCACGTAGAAATTTAAAGAGTGGGGAGGCTTGGGATTCATATAGATTTTAAATATTTCAAGGAAATTGTGGAGAAATGCGGTGGATAATAATTTTATTTATACAAAAGGAGGGTGGTTATTTCTGATTAATTTTTTTTATTTAAATCCAGCAATAACTGGGTGTAGTTAATTACAACTAGTTAGGTTGATAATAATGTTTTATATTCTATTTAAGGTCAAAAAACATGCTAATAATTCATTTAATTTTTTAGTTTTATGTGTTTTTGAATTTACCATTTAACATTAACCCGTTATATTCTTTGACCAAAACTGCCCCCAAATTTATTTTTACCATTATAATTTTTTATTCCAAAAAATTATAATAAACGTATAAAATTATTTACAACACCTAATTGATAATTTTTAATCCATTTATAAAAATTTAAAACATGGAAGTTTCAAAATTACATTTAAAAATAAACCATCTAAACGCAACAAAAATCAATTTTTTTTGGAAATGTGATTTTAGACAGAAAATGTAATTATAACAAAATAATTTATAATTAATTTTTTATATAATAAGTAATATTATATTTTACTAATATATAATTAAGATAATTTTATATCAATTTAACATTATAAAATTAATTTTAAAAATAATTTATATTAAGGTTTTATATAAATCCGTATTTTTTATATTTCAATTAAAAATTAATCTTTTCAAAAAATTATAAAAATTCATCCTAAGATATTTTTATCATATTACATACCAAACTGATGTTCAATTTTTTAAATAAATTTTATAAATCTATCAAAATGTAATTATATTTATTTTGTCATAGATTGCAATAAAAATATCTTCTTAAAGAAAACATATATTTGAATAAAAAATTGAATTTTCTAAAATGTATATGAATACTCAAGAAGAATTTATTAATACATTAACAATTATTTGGAAAGTTATATAATTCATAATATTGGTAATAATATTCATTCCTACCTATTTAATTGAAAGGCTAAAAGGGTCGTGTTAATGTTATAATATTTTAAAGATTGTTTAAGCTCAGTGTGCCATGAATCATAATAAATTGAAGAAATTAAATTTATATAAAAAATAAAAATCATAAAATAATTGAGTTTTACTCATTACCAACCACTATATATTTGAATGGATAAATGATTTTCATCGATTCATGAGGTGGTAGTCTTCCACACACATGAAAAATGATTCTATAACCCAATTGATGGAATTGGAGATAGTTGTAGGTGATTCTCTTACTATAAAAAAATTCCAATGTAAATAATATATTATGGTTCATTATATCAGCACAGCTTAATTAGAATTGAAGTGGGTGGATAATGAAAACAATAAAATGATCATGGATGAACATAACCTTTTCTTAATTTAGGTTTGCTAAAAACCTTCCTAGTTTAGATATTTTCCAAACCTAAGGATTCAAGGATGAGGGGAGTGAATTTGGGATGGATTTGTGTAGGTATTATCTAATCCAACAGGTTTGAATATGTGAAGAAGAAACTATATAAGGTGGACTTTTATAAGGGTGGTGACTGGAACAGGTGTTTTTTGTAAATATTCAATCTTATCAATGTTTTTTCATTCCATAAGATTCGATAATGGTCCATAATCAATCATGTAAGAGATAATGTCCAAATTATTCCCTCCAATTGTTGTTGGAAAGTTGGTGTGTCATTTATACTATATTATTCTTATTTCAAAACCCCACACTACTAAACAATTGGTGTCCTATAGGTGTTTGAACTGTCACAAAATGATTCCAAGATGTTTTTTTAAAACTACCAATAGTTCTTGGTTGGAATTAAACCATTATTTTAGATATTTATTTTGGGTTTCTAAAAACATTCATAAAATTCTTTTTAGCGGCAGTTATTTTTTTTAGTGATGATTTTTCCTCTCAGAACTGCTAGGTATTTTTCATCTTTTAAAATATCCTCTATATAGAGTGATATATAATTATGATTTAAATTGATGTTTATTTTTTAACAATACATATTGTTTGTCGAAGTCACTATTAAATTTTTTGTACTACATATATTATAGGATTAAACCACCACTATGTATTGGGGATAAAAAATGTATAAGTTGTATCCTTAAAAGAAAAAATATATCCATACTCTTCCAAAACATCAAAACATATTTTAATAAACCCTAACATACCATCATTGAATGGAGTTTAAATTGAAAATAAAAATAATATATATATAACCCCAATCTAAAAAAATATTTTAAACATAAGGAAATTTCATAAAAGGATATAAACACAACATGCATAATCATTCACCAACATCCACACCAATGAACCACAATTTAAACCACACAAGAATTTTGAAAATATAAGTAATCATTCATAAAATTTCAATGGTATGGAAACAAGGACAATCAATACTATTTTTATTTCCTTTTGAAACTAATTCAAATACATTTTACAATGTATTTTTTAATGTAACATTGTGCCAACATACTCATGTGATACCCTTAGAGAAATCTTATCAAACATTCATTAAAAAATTAGGATTAAATTTATCCCTACCATTTTAAAACCCATTTTATAGAAATCCATTTCCCCTTTAAATTCCACATATACTTAATTAACCATTAAAAATTAAAATTTTATAATGAAACCCCATTTTAAATTTAAGATCCAATAAAAGCCTCTAAGCATTCCATAAAAGGACACTAAAACTCATTCAACCAAGGAACCACCGTCAAACTGTTTTGCAAGCTATACAATATATTTATAATATTAAGTGAACAATATAAAATCCTAAACATATAGTGGAAGACACACAAGATAAGAAATATATAGTCCATAATAATGATGATCCCACAGGAATAGAAAATAAATATAAGAAAAAGATAGAGTAACATAATTGATACATACCTTTAAATAAAATATAACATTAAACATGTAAATGGAGTTTCAATTAAAACATGATCAAAATAAAAATCAAAGAACTAACAACCCAAAAAATATTATTAAATTGATAAATACATAATCCAATTTAATAAATAAAACAAAAATGATGATAAAAATGTAAAAAATTCAACCAATAATTATTTTATAAATCTTTTTTAATGATTCTTAAATCAATTATTATTAATTTTTTAAAAAAATTATAAATATAAAACTTAATAATTTAGAGTAAAATTCAAAACCTATACATGTTTAAAATATTTTACAATCATGATCAAATCATACTAGAAAATAAAATGAACTATTTTCCATCCTAAATAAATTAAACCAAAAATATATATATATATATATTTCCAACATCCTTCGAAAATAGGGTTTCTAATTCCATAGATAACTTTTTTGTCTTTTCATTAGTTTAGTTTCACATTCCCATCACTAAATATAAATTCAACCTTCAATACTACCCGAATAACTATGATTGGAACCATATCTGTTTCCATCTTCACTCCCTGCTACCAGAACCTATGTCATAATTTTCTTGGAAAATAATTATTACAGTGTTTTTAAATATAAAGATAAAATCAAAAATAATTTGTCGAAAAAATTATTATGATGTTTTTCGATTTACCTTAACACTCAAACCATCCATTGATATAATATCACAAGGGAAACATTTATTTATCATATAATATAAATCAACTAATGAATTTTGATGTGTAACTACCTTTTCATCCGGTATCACTTCAAAGAGTTTAATTTTTAAAATATTTGGATTTAATTAACTAATGGACTTCAATAGAGTTAAAATATATTAATATTCCATTTATTTGGGAATAAAATACATCATTCTTGCTTGATAGAGGAATATTCGTCCAATAATAATTTTTAATTGGATGTGTAACCAATTTAGATACAATCTAGACTTGAATCAAGAAAATTAATCATGAAACATCAGTTGTGGGGACCCCATAAAAATCATATAGTACATCTATATTCCATGAAATTCGCATCATTTAAATAAATAAAAGTATCTTTATAACATAAATATTAAAAAATACATGTAGAATATGAAATTTTGAAATGATATCTTATGAAAAGTAATGACAAATAAACATTCATATGTATGTTAATAAATAACTACTATTAAAAAACATAAGATTCAATTTTTAAAAAATAAACGAATCTTGTATAAAAATCAATTTAAAAATGATAATATAATTACAGTACAATTAATTAATAATATATAACATAGGATTTTGAAAATTTAATTTATGACTGCACATATAGAAAATTTTTCCTTCAATTATATTGATATTATACACAATTATTAATTAATATACTTTATCCTCCCCTGAAGAATAATATTTTAAAAACAATTATGGAAATAATTCTATTTATTAGTGTTGATAGGACTCAATGTCAGAGGTCAAAGCATCCATTTCAACACCCATACAAGTCTCTTTGCTTTATGTGAACAACAACACTTGACCATTCATCCATGAAATCATCCATATAATATTCAATTTTCACTTATGATGAGAATATATGTTGATCATGTGACTCATAGTCATCAGTATCCATCAAGTAAGATATGTTCATAAAAATAAAATGAATGTAAAATCTTTTAATTCCTCTAGTAATTTCATCCCCCCTTGAATTTGAATAAAATAACTGAAAATAACTGTGATTGATTAATTCAACAATATTAGTCTACATTTCATTCTATCTCAATTAATAAACTATAAATACTCTATTATTATGTGTTTTTATACCCTCTTCCTGGTCATCTGTATGAAATTTATAGTCATTCACATTATGAGAATCAAACTCTCTAGCGCATTATAAAGGACCTTGATCCTTAAAAATAAAATATTATGAAAACTCAGCACGAGTTTCAATATTCATTATCTACACCATGTAATATAAATTATTATATTTAAAAAATATATGTTTCCACAAAATTTTAGTATTAATTTTTATAATTATGAACATACAAGATGTACAAACCATTATACATTTTCTTTATTAACAGATTTTGTTATGTCTTTCTTATTTCATGTATACATTTAATTATCCTTTTTCATTCTATAAAGATCACTATAATAAATGGATCTAATTTTTTTTGAATTCAGCAGCACATTTATATGTGGTAGTAATAATTCCATTTCCTTTACTATAATATTGGAGATCCTTCTAACTAATTGACCAATAGTAGGAAATATTTTTGATTTTCTTGTGTAGTTGAGATTTAGTCGATGTGTCTCTAATATGTCAAACTTGATTGATTTATCTATAAATAGAATCCATGTATCTCGAAAAAAAGTTACTACACTCTTGTTTTTAATATCCTTTATAAATGGAGCCTTCATGTGGAGATTTATTTTTCTTGTATGATTTCAAATGGCCAGGGTATATGAGAAATAAAATAAATAAATTATATTTATATTTTTAGTTAAGGGATAGAAAATTTTTATATAATATTAATTTCATATAAATAATGTACCAATAAATCTTATACATCCATTGATAATGTACTCAACCTTGTTATTTATTTTCCTAAACAAAATTTATAGTTAAATGTGTTAGGATATTAAAAATTTACGGAGTTAATTATCATCCCCGTTGCATAAAGTGTTTGTGAAACCCAATCCTAAAGGGTTTAAAGAATATATGGTTATCATGTTTTCTGACCTTTTAGTCAGAGGAATGTGAATAATTGGAGTACAACTACAGTACCATTTTCACTTAATAATATACACGATGCCAATGGTTTAAAATCATTTAAAAAAATATATGAATCGATACTTTTTGATCCATGTAACCTATGATGCATTAAGTCTACACAATATTTAATTATACTTAAATACCCATAAGATACATTCACATATTTTAAAACTAAAAGGATTGAATTATGATCCCAATTAGTCTTTTAAAAATTTACTTTATCATAATTCCAGTTCTCATATTGACATATATCACGCTTTATATTCATTTTTTGTATTTCCTTCTAATAAATGAGATTTCCATTAATGTTCAATGATCATTAAGAAATTTAAATATCATATTTCCAAAAAAAACCTCTGTATAGATTAAAACACTATTATAATACTTAAAAAAAATTAAATTCACAATATTGGATTTTTGATAATATACCTTTTTCTGTCATTGTTGTATTCCAATTTCAATTAATAATGTAATTCAAAATACTTTCTAATTATCATTCAATTAATAGGTCTTCTGATTATTTTCAACATTTCCAAGTTGTGACAAAATTTGAAATTATTTTAAAAAATTGGGCGGTCTATGATCAATATAACCATAAGGGATTTACTTTTTCAACTGTAATATATGAGATTAATTGAAAATTTATGATGACTTAAGAGGCAACATTTCTTACTATAAGGTAGTCATTCAAGATAAAAATGAATGTTAAAATAAGGCAATCCAAACCAATTAGAGAGTTTTAATAATATATGATTCCAATTCTACCAAATTCATTAAGGTTTCTAAATATATTAGCATTCATTTTATCATTTTACAATAAGTAACATCATATATAATAAAAATATATCCCCATAAATCCTATAAATCAACCATTATAGGCTACAAATATACATCAACATCATTTATAGAATATGTTTCCATGAATAATCATAGAAATAATAAAATATTGTTAGTAAGAACACATCCACATATGTATATTATAAGGGATGGAAACAATTTTTCAAATTCTATAACTGGTACTAAAAATGACAAAATGGGTTTAATCCATTGGAATACAATTCCAGTCACACATTCATAACATTAGATGAGAAATATAGTTGTAATGAATAAAATTTCATCCATGATTTTGAGTCACGTTGATGTTTCATTAACCCATTATTCTTATTATCTATTGAATTCTAGTTCATGTGCCTAGTGGTTTTCCATAACAAGAATAATCATTACAATCATGGTTTTAATGTTTTGTTTCAAAAAAAACCATTGAAATTGTGTCTCTTTTGTTCTATTTCATAGTATTTTATTGAACCAATCTCTAGACATTACCAATGTACATCCATCTACAATATGAATATCTTTTTAAATCCCATATACTGGAATCATCTCTTTGATAGAGGATTCAATCATTTGGAAAAGCATGCAATTTTTATTATTAAAAACAATCTTGCTAGAAAAAATTATATAACAAAATATCCAAGGTATGTTATCGATATGAAAGAATCATGAAACAATTCCAATATAGTGGAAATCATTTTATTTTTATTTCTTTATAAGAATTTTATATGGTACAACATCATTAGAAAATTAATATTTTAATATTTTAATCATCCACCATAGAGCTCTTTATTTCCATCATCAACTAAATCATTAAATTGAGTTTTCTTCTTAGTTATGTTCTCTTGTACTTTATTTTCTAAAAATTAAGAGTACAATCTAGGGATGTGTTACAATCTCAATCTGGTTGTTCTATATTCCCAAAAACACCACTTGTCATGTGAATATTTGTATCACCATCTACTAGTTTTTCGAAATTGTTTTAATGTTGACGACATCATATTTTATTGTAAAAATCATCCTTTATAAGGTTTTTCATTTAATTTTACAATTTTAATTAATATTGGAGTTCATTCTCTTGATTGAAAACAATTCATAAACTTTATTTAATGTTTAATCCTCTATAAAAAGTCCAACAAAAATATTGAGTAAGGAATTTCATCAATGTCAAGTGTTCATAAACTTCAACTCTCTTCAACCATATTATCAATTTATATTTAGGCAATGGAAATATTATTACCTCATCAACATATAAATTTTAAATGGTAAAATATATAAAGATGTATAGACCATTAGTATACTAATGGGTGTTCCTTGACAATGTGATCCATCTTTTATCCGTATATATCATAATGTTCCTACACATTTATAAGGAAAAATAAATAAGTTAAGTATTATTAATTTGGAAAATAGAATAATGGAATTGAAGAAAAAACAAAAAAAATAGATATAAAAAGAGTAATATAGGTACTATACAGGTCAAGGATAAAATTTTAAATTAATCCTGGACACAATAATTTAAAATATAGGAAGTATAAAGACCTTAAAAAAATAAATTTAAAATATGAATTATGAGGTAAACACCCTATGATCAACTATTAAGTTTAACCTAGCAATTCTTTGCCACTATCATTGCGTATTTAGAGTCCTAAAACCTCTCTAGCAATAAGGGGGGTTACAAAATACTTCACTAACATTGTGTGTTGTAGATGAAAACTTCTTACCTAGGTTAGCCTCTCAAAGAACCTTAGGTTTGAAATAAGTTTTTACGCAAATGTAAAATAGATAATATAATATATTTCATTAATCATTAAATTACCAAGACTCTTTACAAACCACATTTCAAGGCATTTCTATCATAAAATTCAAAAAAAATCTAGAGAAACACATTAAATTTTTAAATATTCAATGACTATAAAGATTAAAATTTTATAAAACTATATTTTAAATGTTTTTAAAATCATTTTGATGTCGTTTTCTAAAATATCAACTATCCCATTATAATTTATTATAGAATTACCATTGAAAATGGATTTGGAAAACCAATTTAAAACATAAAATTTTTCATTCAAGCTTCCTTTTTTCATTATGAAAATATTCATACACATATATATATATATATATCCCCCACTAAGTGATATAAAGATCTATAAAAATATGTACACACCTTTACATATTTTTTCAAAGAAAACATCAATTGAAACACTAACATAATAATCAGATGTGAATAACATATGGATAAAAAATATAAACTCAATGAAATATCTCAAATAAAGAAAATAAATCCAAATCGACCTCCTAAACATATATAAAAATACATATAATCACATAAAAAATATTAAAAAATAATAAAATTCATTACATACATATTGTATCAACCCAAAAATAATTTTTAGGAAAAAATAATGTTATTCTATAGTTTTAGACACATAATTTTGTAATGTCTATAAAAAATCACTTAAGAATCAACTATAATTTCATAATAAAATTATTTAATAAATATATTTAAATACATTAAACTCAATAACATGATTAATTTTTATAAAAAACAAATATATAAAACCCAATCATACAAGATGTTCTAAATAAAAGCAAAATCATTGAAACTCCCACCAGGAACAAAATAGATGATGTGAAACCATTATATACACTGTGAGGATTGTACAAAGAGGAGATCACACACCCCAATAACTAAAACAATAAAATTATAGGGTTATTTTGGTAAATGATCCATGTCGGTTGTGGTGATAGGATTTGGAGTGATATATTTAGTGGTTGTAGGTGTTGGTGTGGGAGAGCCCTAGTGGGGTCACAATGTGGATGGGTTGGTGGCAATGGTTTTGGGGAGAGGGGTCGGAGGATTGAAAAGATTCTCAGGGGGGATAAAGAAAATGGGTGTTAGTTGTGAGTGCATAGGATTAGGAGACTACGGATAATATTAGGATTAAAATGGTGGAACAATAGTGAAGGGTGGGTCAGTATTGATGTCGTGGGGTAGAAGGGGGCCAGAAAAGTGGTATATGGCTTGGGGGCTCGGGAATGAAGGGGACATAGCTCATGGGGGGTAGAAGAGAAGTTTATTTTTTGAAATATAAACAATTATGGAATTTTTAAAAAATATATTTCTATTTTTTTTATTTTATTATCCACAGTTTAAGAAACATTCTCTAAATACTGAATATGGTGTACCATCGTTAAATCTATTTTAACCTTTACCTCTCTATTTATTTTATATTATTTTCACTCTTTATTTTTTTCAAAAATTATTTTTACCTTATTAGAAATTATAAATTATTATGAATCTAAATTTTTAATATTTTTTCTATATTAAATTCATCCAGTTGAAAAAATATAATTTCAAATTATTCTCCAAGACATTATGAGAATGTAGGTTTTCAAAGAGAAATTGTTCAAAATCATACAATATTTTATACAAAAATACTATATTAAAATTATTCCAAATACATCAATTCGATTTATTGACATAAAATAGAAATAATATTTCTTTTAAAAAAATATAAAGTATATTTTATCATAAAAACTAAAATATACAAAAAGGTATCTTTTGATCAAAATTCATAGTTTTTTACTATCAATCCAATAAATTAACCATTTCAGGAAATATTAAAAAAATCACCATATTATAATATTGAAATTATTATTTCAAAAAAATGATTATTTTTTTAAATACTCTTCATAAGAGAAAAAATTGTAATTTAATCAAAACCTTCAGCAATGATGAAAATATAGGTTTTCGATTACTTTTGTTATTTCATGCTCATGATGATTCAATATTAACTCTCTATATAATAATAATATTTTGTTAATTTAATATAACATTTATTTATATATGATATATAAATTTCATTTTAATAATTTCTCTCTTGGGGTTTTTTCAAATAATTAATATCAAGAAACATAATGTACTTTAAAATAGTTTTTATAAAAATCTGGTTTCTAAACCTAAAAACATACTTATATGTAAATAATATATAATCATTATAAAAATGTAATTATGCAGGATAAATATAACTAAAGAATGATTATATGACATCGAATAATATTAAATAAAAAATATTTATTTGAAATTACATATTTTATGAAAAGTAAAAGAAACTTGAACCAAAATCCCTTTAAATTACTATTCACTAAAAAATCTGTATTGTATGGAAAATCCCAAATTTTCATACAATATAAATTTTTAAAATATGATTTCAAAAAAAAATATCATTAGACCAAATTATTTTTCTAAAACTTATAAAAAATAATTAAAATATTTTTCATGAAATTCAACCAAAATAATATTAGAAGGATACATATCTTTTAAAGAATAACATTACATTACTAAAAATTGTTGGATTATTTACTATACACTTTTCAGTAAATTATATTTATAATTAAATATATATATATATATATATATATCATAAATTAGTAAATATTATTTGTACCTATCAATTTAAGGATTCTATTTTATTGGTTATATATATTGTGGGATCTTTAAACACTTTGTTGCACATTGAATACTCTATAGAACAAAAAAACTAGGGGTTTTGTGCACATAAAGCTATAGAAGAGATTATATTTATTTAAAATTATGTATAGTAAAAAGGCTAGGGGTTTTAAATTATCAACTAATCTAAATCACTCATCTCACTCCAACTATTAAACATAATTTTCATCTTTTAAAATTTCACTGTTTGACATCCCCCCCCCCCAATTAATTCCATGACCATAATTTTAACTTTATCATGGAAACAAATGAATGGAATATTGAAAATAATATTTTTCGAACCCACATCGTAAAACATATTAACAAAAAACCCTCTTAATATGTGAAAATTAAAAGTATAATAGTCATTTCGAATAACACATAACTAGGTCTCCAAATGGGAGAACATATATGGAATGTTAATATATTGAAATAGATGAAAATCATAAATAATTGTAGAGTGTGATTGAGATAATTTATCAAAAGTAAGTGAATCATTAATAAAAATTTATCTTCCACAACTTTTTAGATCTATGATGATAGAAAAGACATTATGATCAACATATATGAGTTTAATAGGATAATATTTTTGTTCCAAAATAATTGTCATAGACTTGAGGAATTATTTTCCATCTAGACTATTATAATAAGGAAATATATGTAAAAGATGACAATAATTTCAGATATTATCTAATTTCAACAATAATATTATCTTTTTCTCCAAATGATGAGTATTTTTGATGAATTTTTCATTCATATAGCACAAAAATAATCATTTTCAGACTACATAACCATTAAATGGACAATCAATATTATCTACATAATATTATACATTAACCAAACACAATATGGAAAAAAGATTATAATATATTTGGAAAATTGGATAAACCATCACATGTTACATTATTCATCAACATTTAACTACAATACCCAATATTGAAACGAAACCATTCCTTGAATGAATAACACTAAATATAAAATAACCAGAAAAACATCAATAATAGAGATTTTTCTAACTGGAAAATTATCTCATAATTTTCATCTTTTATGTACAATAATAAGGAAACATCCTCTTTAATTAACATTAATCACATAGTCACCAAATCACTCTTCAATCAGATGGTTTTTATATGATAAAGAATGTGTTCCCAAATATACAACAATATCTTTTATTCAATAACCTATAATGTTTATCAATAACTAAAATTCTTTGTCTACAAAAAAATAAATTCATACATCACTTTAATCCAAATAAATACATATACTACAACATAATAAAATGATTTCGTAAATGTAATAATCACAATAAGATGTCAAAATGTAGAATATTTAAGTGGTGTATAAGACATTTAATTTATAATCATTCAAAATCTTATAGACTGATGAAAGTGTCCAAAAATGATAAAATACCCACACATGGAAATATACTAATCTTTATTGTTATCTAAACCTTTATTATATACCATCAATAATAGCCTAAAACCTGCACTCATTGATCTAATGCGGAAATCATATATCATTCATTCATTTCATACTGAAAATTGTGACATAATCATTTAATTATCCCAACATTACAACATCACAATGAAAAATTGTAACACATACATTCTCAAGGATCATTAATGTTTTGAGTTTTATAGAATTATAAAAAAATATTAGAGAAAAGGTAACCATGAATTCATGAGAGTATTTTCCCACTATAACCACCTTTTTATATTCCATATTACAACTTCCTCAATGTCACGAACCGTCCCAGTGGGGCCTGAGCTGAAACTCCCCAAGCCCACCTCCAATAGGCTAGGGGCTGGTGACTAGCACCGAGTAGGCTTGCTACTAACATGGGAGGCATTGACTATAAAGCTGTGCACACACACACACATATCCAAAGCCACAAAGCTGAAAAGTAAAAACTACTAAAAATGGAAATACATGCATACACTAAAAACCAAAACAACAGAGTAGGATAGGAAAGTAAAGTATAGTAATGTAAAACCCTGGGCCAAAAGTAAAAGCCCACCAAAAGAGAGTCTGTAACAAATTCCAACCTATAAGGAAAGGTATTGGGACTGCAATCTGTAGCCATATGAACACACCTTGTCCTTTCTGATCTCACTGAGCACTATCTGGTCCTGGTCCGCCTAGAATCCTGTTAAAGGCTCGCTCTTCTGCACAAGACATGACACGTGCGGGCAAAGCTCGTGCATGGGTGAGTGTAACAATACCCAATAGGACACCCTGAAAACCAAAAAGGAATACAACAAGGGAAATACAATAAAGGAATGATATAGTCATCTCTACAAAGTATTTGTTTATAGAAAATATAACAAGAATAACCAGATATACTCATACACGATCGACCATCGCAAAACCACCACTAAAATCTAGCTCGAATATTCCATTAATCACATAACAAGGAGAACACAATACTTGGTCTGAAGAGAGAGATACTAAGTACTCGTTCTGGGAAAACGTGCTCCACAAGTACTTGAGCATATAATGTTCAGATGAGGATCCGAACTACTATCTATGGGGTGATTCTAACAACTCAGTCTGAACTAATCCGATAAGCAGAGGATGGGTACCTGGGTAAAGTTGGTCACATCGACACCATGAACTATAATTAGGGTATGAGGAAGTAATAGAGGATCCGACTACATGTATCATAGAGGGGATTCTAACAACTCTATTCAGGAATTCCTGTTAAAGGGATCATACTCCTTTACATAGGAAATGATACCAGAAACCTTTAGGGGAAGACCAAGGGAGTGAACCCTAAGAATTATAGTCCGAGTCACCAAAGACAAAAGGCTCAATCCATGTAAAATATGTTACATTGTGTGTATTATGGTTACACGCTGTGTTCCTTGACCCCAGAAACTGCTCGTGTAAACGGCCAATGTCACTTGTCCAACCTCTGTAAAACTCAACTACACGGTGTGTAAAGGATCACACGTCGTGTTCCCTGACTACGGGTACTGCCCATGCAGATGGCCCATGTCGGAATTTGAAGTCATGTAGGAAATCATATACACGATGTGTAAGTCGGAGCACACATTGTGTACTTTCAACTGGGAAACACCCGTGTACCCTGGTCGTATGCCCATACATGGTGTCTGTCTGTGTTGCCTGCCCGTGTCCCAATACACAGGGTATCTCGTGTATCTGGCTGGGTCTGGCCAGGGAAGGGTATACACACTGTGTCCTTGGCCGTGTACCCAACCCGTGACTTTGTACTCCTAGAGTACACGCCAGGTGGCCCGTCGATGAACACACGTCGTGTAGCCCATACTACACGCCGTTTATGTAGGAAATTTCCAGAAGCATCATCTTCTTCCCCGCGCCTCAGCCGATTTTGGGAACCACGATCTCTCGTTAGTTCATCCCAATACTTGAGGTCTTGGTTCATCCCATTATGCGAACAATGAATCGAGTTTTTTCGATCCTTCGATCTTGTCATAAACCAAGAATGATCCATCCGAAGAAAAATTCCCAAAAACTCATATCTCTCGATCCGTTCCGAATCATTTGCCGAAATTGTTGTCGCTGCTCTGGACCATCCTCCTGAGGGTGGATCTACAATATCAGATCATTTCACCAACAAAAGAATGCACAACGATTTATTTACTCCAAGAACATGTAGAACGCACACGAAGAACACGTAGAAACTGGGGGAGAAAAGAACCACAAATCGAGAGGGATGAACCTCGATCGATGTTCGTGTCAATCTTGGTTTTTCACCATTAGAAGATTAATGAACAAAAATATATTCATGAATCAAATCCCCAAAATCCCTGTGAAAAACTTATCCTGCAAACATGATCGATCTGCGGGCTAATCTATTCGTGGATTAGTCCACGTTCATCATAGGAATCAAGAACGGGGAAAAGAAACCAAAATCAAACATCCTACCTAGATCTAAGGTGTTCGTTGGCGAAGATCCGGTTGCCGCATCGTCGTCACTAGTGAAACCCGTCAAGAATGTCGTCTCCTCGTTGGGGTTTCCTCCAGAGGATCCAGAGGTTTTAGGGTTATGAGATCTGTAACCCTGGACCCCTACGCAAGTCTCTATTTAAAAAGATAAGAGATATTTTCCGCAACAAGATTTAATAAAATATTTTAATTAAATATTTTATTACGGTTAGAACTAAAAACTGGATTTTACCACTAACCTATGCCAGCAGATGTTGTGTTTCTCCTCTGGTAAACTCATTACTCTAGATGCATCGGTACCCTCGGCTTTCCGATCCGAGCACCCATTCAAGAGTTATTCCATTTTTTTATTAAAACCAAAAGTGCGCGTAATTTAATTCTTTAAATTAAATTTAAACATTTTTTCTTGGCTCACCGGGCCTTGGAACTGCATGCCGCCTCAAACCCTGGTCTCAAAATAATTCCCTCATAATATTAAAATAAAATACGGAGAAATCTGAGACATTACACTCAATATACCTATGATACCCGTAAATACATAATTACTTCAACGTCATACTTGATAACCTCGAGAAGATGAAACATCATAAGGGTGGGCTCAAATGACCGTTATGGGTAAATAAAATCATTAATAATTGAATTTTGTTAATGAGTGTAAGAAGAGGAAAAAATTATGATGACATAATCAAAAAAGAATGATATAATAATATATGAACTAATACCAATCAATAGATGAAATATCATTATTGAAAAATTATAAAATAGTTTAAAAATATAAATAATAAATAGAATCAATTATCATGATCCATGTGATATAAATCTTGATCAGTAGTAACATTATAAAATCATGGAAATAATAGAAAAAATTAATTGTTATATTGTAACATTATCATTATAGAACCCATATAGAACCTTCATAATTGGAATATTGTATTCCCAACATATTGTATAATTCTTTGGATAAGATAATCATTACCCAAAGAATCAGAGAGCGATCTGGTTTCACCAATGGTATAATATAAAACATTATCACCCATAAATATCTATGTTAACCCATAATATAATCTAAAAAATGCTCACCCAATGATATCTAGGAAACCCTACTATATAATATATAATAATCTCAATCGGTGCTATTTGGGAACAAATATCATATAAGATATTTCCAAGAACCGCATCATTAATAATTTATAATGAGCATTAATTTGGTTATTATAATCACAATACAACCATTATCCCTTGTCACATCCCATCCCCTGGGGCCCGTGCCGTGACTACCCCAAGCCCTCCTTCCATAGTCCAGGGGTAGGTGACTAGTACCAAAAGGCATATTATCTATAATTGGGAAGGCATTGCCTTTATATCCTGTAAACACACTCAACCAAGCACACAACAAGATACGGACACAAGTAAACTGTACAACAAAAAGAGTGCTAAATATAAAAAAGGGCCAAAAATAAAATCCCAACATAAGAAATATGAGTACGACTAAAATATAATACAAATCAAGAAAGAGTTATGTATCTGTTGGGTCATCCTCTAGGGTTCCCACCTAAAGGGTAGGTACATATTGCCTCCTCAACACTCTACGTCAGCCCATCTCTTCTGCGTACCGTCGCGTCATAAGGTCAACCTCTGGTCACCGTCCATTCCTGGTACCCTCATACTCAGTCAGTGATGTCCATCTTCAGCACCAAACACAACGAAGTGTGGACATAGACAGTGCAGGGGTGAGTACAACAATACTCAGTAGGGGCCCCCGAGACCCTCAAGGTCTCACAAAATCCACAAACGATAAACCACAAATGAAGGAAACAACTGATAACCCTACTTAGTTATATGCCTATAAATATACCATAGTTATCATGTAAACCCTTATCATTATTTTGGAAAACACGGAGACCAACTCCAAATCCCCAAACTCAACTATTTGAAAAAGGAATAAATAACATGAAGTCAAATACCACACAAGTATGCTACACTGAGGAATACCACAAAGGTATTACCAGGAATGAATTTACCTCACATGTAAAGACTCATCCCATTCCTGGTATAACATAAGTAAAGTATTAGAGATGATTAGATGTAACTTCTAAATCATATAACTCTGTAAAGAAGCTGACCCACAGAGGATCGCAAGGAACTGACCCACACAGGATCCCAAGGTGCTGACCCACATAGGATCTCTTGGAGATGACCCACACAGGATCTCAAGGTGCAGAAACACACAGGATCGCTAGAGCTCACCCACACAGGATCACTAGGTGTTGACCCATAGAGGATCACTAGGAGCTGACCCACACAGGATCGCTGGGAGATGACCCACACAAGATCCCCAGGAGCTAACCCATATAGGATTGCTAGAAGGTGACCCACACAAGATCTCTAGGTGTTGTCCCACACAGGATCATTAGGAGTTGACCCACACAAGATCTCAAGGTCCTAACCCACATAGGATCGCTAGGAGCTGACCCACACAAGATCTCTAGGAGCTGACCCACATAGGATCGCTAAGAGCTAACCTACATAGGATCGTTAGGAGCTTACCCACACAGGATCTCTAGGTGAAACCCCACACAGGATCGCTAGAAGCTGACCCACATAGGAACTCTAGGAGAAGACCCACATAGGATCGCTAGGTGCTGACCCCCATAGGATTTCTCGGAGTTGACCCCACAGGATCGCTAGGAGCTGACCCACACAGGATCTCTAAGAGCTGACCCACACATGATCGCTTTTCATTTTTCTTGTCCCAGCTAGCTACTGGGTTCCCACACTAAGCATGTTCGTCTTCGAGAGTATCTACACCACAACTCATTGGTCAATACTCCAACTGTACGATGTCCCACGAGGAAGTATCCCAAAGGACCGCTATGTCATAGGGGTCTCAAAGAAATAAACAGCGCGTCATTCGGACGCTCGATTTATGAGTTAGTAGCATTTTTTTCCCGAGGTCCCGATTGGATTCATGCTCGATCCAATCCAACTATTCCCCAAAATTATCCAAAACTCGATTGGGGTATAACGTAGAGACCGTCTCGCTCTATGTGGTCCCCATCTATGAAACATCCACATGGGAGTTTCAAAAATAAACATAAACATAAACATAAAATACTACATAATTTTTTTTATTTTTATTCTTTCACGAATAAGTGAAAAACTAACTTCCACCCTTGTCATATAGCGGTCGAGGAGAAGCTCCCTTTTAGAGAATACCAGTGTTGTGAGTTCAACAGTGTCCTCGGATTTAAATTCTGAGCACTGGTTCAATAGTTTGAAAAACCCGCTCGCACTTTTACAGTACATACCCGAAGAAAAGTTCATAAATTCATTCTGGGCACTCCGGGCCTCGGAATCACATGCCGTCAATTATCAAGGACTCATAAAATTCCCATTTAACAAAAAAAATTACATGGAAATTCTAGGTCATTACATCCCTTTTATAAAATCATTTTCTCATGAAAAAAAATGGGTTCAATAAAGTCTATTTGAAACATTATTAACCCATGGAAAGGAAATGAGTTCCACAATATTTTCATGGAAACAATATTTATCAAACCAAAGAATTAATAAGGATAATATAATTAAAAATTATCCCCAATAGCGTATAAGAAAAAAAATGTTGCTGATGTTTATTAATGGAAATTCCATTAATGATATTTTGTTGGAAATAAGCCTTTCACTTTAAAAATAATTTTTCTAAAATAATATTTCACAAAATATATTGAAAATAATTTTCATTATAATAATCATTGGAATAATATAAAATAATCTACAAAAATCATTTAAAATTTCCTTTCTGGTTAATATTCAATCCATTATTGGAAAAAAATTAACCTAAAACATTTTAAAAATAAATTTATTTTAAAAAAAATATCAAATTATTGAAATTATGCTTTAACAAAAATAATGGTCAAAAAAATAGTAAATTTCAATCATATTTATCATGTAAAAAAATTGATTTTATTCATAATTTTTTTGTAAAATAAACCGATAATAATTTATGGAATTATCATGAATATTTATATTAAGAATTTTGTAAAAATCATAACAATGGGGTCAATATTATAAATTATTAATGTAAAAAATATTTTTGAAAACATTTTTAGAAAACATGGTTTTGGATTAAAAGGGGTGTTCCACCGATGTGAAAAATAAAGATGGATTTTGGAAAAAAAATATCATTTAAACTCAAAGATTATAAAGAGAATAAAATGAAGAGAAAAAAATATATTATACTGAAATAGATATAGGATTCTAAAAATGTTGAGTTTCTTTAGGGATTTATCATATAGTTTTATCATTGGAAACATATTCACAAAAAGTCATGATAAACATTGAGAGTGTAACATAAAATATTTAACACTTTGATAAATTTAAAACATAAACCACAAGAAGAAATAACATAAATTTTGGCATAGAATATCATGATTATAACTTAATTCATGATATTATATGTAAATGGTTCAATATATATATTCCTCTTAAAATAACTTAGGTGTGTAACCTAACTATATGTATAAAAGAAATAAAACTATGAAAAAAATCCATTACAACTTTGGTAACTCTTAAACTATAAAACACATGAATGGGAGATCAAAAAAAGGATATGAAAATCCCCAAAATTATATGGATAATAATAATAAATTACATTAATGTGAATTATAAACACCACATAAAATAAATCCATGGTGGATATGGCATGTGCCTCATAAAAGTAAACGGTGACATGGAAATCAATTACCTCATGCTTCCTTTTGGTTGATCAGGATTTAACCTCTTATATAGTGGTTTAATAAATGTTTTAAACTTATTAAAGGGTCATATTAATATTTGAAATTCTATATATGATCTTTTTATAACGTCTTATCCCTGATATACAATTATTATATCATTATTTTCATTGTTTCAGGTGTGAATTGCCTTCGTTTCACATTCATTATTTATTAAGAATGTTTGGGTTATTATTATTATTATAAATATCCATGTTATATATCATAAAAATTATAAAATAGTTATCATTGTTATACATAAAATACACTTTTAATACTAATCGTGAAAATGGTTTTTGAAAATTGAGAATGTTACGATCCTGGAGATTATATGTTGTACGTATACATGAGTGAAATTTCTATTTTTCAGTGATCATTATAGAAATGTGGTAGAAATTATTTTTTATTTCAATAATTATAATAATATAATATATACCATGTCATATTAGTATTATTAAAATATTTCATCAATGTGGTGTGGTGATAAAAATAGTGTATCATCACTTCGTAAAGGTAGTACTCCACATGTATAAGAATAATATTAACATATTTTTACTCTAAAATATGAAATTATATATATATATATATATATATACATAATAATAATTATTTCACTATCATTCAAATTATATCATCTATATAACATATATTCATTGACATTTTACTAATATAAACCCATATAAAATGTTAATCAAAGATGAATCACATCACATTGTGAGGTGGTAGTACATTGTAGACATGAGTGATTTTGTCGTATCCCGTAATGAATGGAATGTAAAAATATTAATATAAGATATAATGTTAAACTAATTATAATTATTTTATAATTATCAAATATATACTTAGTATCTATCATCATACCTAACTGTGATTACATGTAATTGAAAAACAAATCACATCGGCTCACGAATAGGTAGTCTCTCGTACGTATGAATGATGATTTTGCGAATCATTTTATTAATATGGAGATTGATGTTGGAAATGAAATTTTCATAAAAGTATCAAAAATATATGAAATATTATGAGATTTAAATATAATCATGTATTAATAATAATTTTAGTATGCGAATAAATGAAATAGAAAATATTCGTTGAAAAATATTACCTCTTCTTCGGGTATCCTTCTATAGTTCAGACCAAAAGCCTCCCTAGATTTGATTTATGATAAAAAATAAAGAATATTGGATTATTTGAGAGAATTTTGGAAGTTATTTTTTTTTTATGTATTGTAGAATATTAATAGGTTTTATGTCGTGATTAAGAGAGTATATTGGGTGGCCCTTTAGATGTTAGGTGGATTCCACCCTTGTAATCTTTTGAAACGATTTAATGAAGTCCACATTTTAATCATTCAAAAATCTCCGAAAATGGGTCAATATAGAACCTGGAAGAATAAATATTAACATAATTATATAAAATGGTTTCTTTATAGGTTTTAGTTCATTTTTATTGTTATCTTATTATATTATCCCCATGATAAATCTATTATTATCTTAATTACAATAATTGTTTTTACTATTTTTTTTACTATAGAAAAAATCTATGATGAACTTATTATGAATTATATAATAATATAATAAAAATAGTGGAATACATTGTTTCAAATTAAATCTATCAGTTCAAAAATTTAATTTAAATTTATACCTGCATACGTGATGAGAATGTGGGTTTGCAGTGAGAAAAAGTATAAAAGATTAAGATATTTTTATGTTATAATTCATTGTGAAAATTTATTAAATGACCAAAATTGTCTTAATTGATATAAAATTTTAATAAACTAATTTAATCCAAATATAATATATAATCTATAATAATTTATAATTTAAATGAAACTGCATTTTTCTGTTGAAATTTCAGATTTTTCACTTTTCATCAAAAACTAGTCCTTTCCGAAAATTCTAAAAAAACTGAAATAATGTTTAACATTTTTATGCGAAATAATTACATATTTTTTCAAATAAATTTTCTAATAGTGTAAATAATTAAATTAAAAAAACCAACCAAACATGAAGAAGAAGAGGGTTTTTGATAAGTCTATTACTTTCTTCCACAAGTTGAATTTATATTGATAATATGTCTTATAATAATTTTTATAATATCAATTAATATTTAATGATATATAATTTATAAATTTCATTTAAATAATTCTTAATTATAGGTTATTTGAATTGACTATAATGGAGAAAAAAAATTTATATTAAAACCATTTTAAGAAAAATCATATTTTTAATCGCCACTATAATCATATACTAAAATTCAATATAATGATTATTAAAATTTAATTAATTATGATAAATATAATAAATTAATACTAATTTTACATTAAATAATATTAAATACATAATTATAATTTTAAATTAATTAATTTCTTGAAAAGGAATTTCATTTTTTTAAATCAGTATTCTTCTATATTCAATGAAAAATCAATATTTTCTAAGAAGACCCAAAATTAGACTCAATGAAAATTTTGATATGAATTTTTAAAAGAGAAATATAATTTTATGAAATAAATTTTTTCTAATTTCACAATATTAATTATAATATATTACTTCTGAAAATCAATAAAAATCATTATTGAGGAATAAGTATTTTTAAATACTAAAATTTCATTACTAAATATTGATTGATTATTTACTAAATATTTATCAATAATTTTACATGATAATATATATATATTTCATACTGTATTTAATACTCATACTACCTTCGAATTTAATGGATTGGATATAATAGTTATATAATTTGTGATTCGTTTTAGCTTGGTTTTCCATGTGGACTACAATGTAAATCTTAAAATTATCAACATTGCTTGAATAGCATGATATAAAATAAATTAATTTTAGTTAAAAATAATTATATCAAAATGTCATAGGGTGTTACATTATATTATATGCCCAATGTTTCATGTCATTTATTCTATCGATCATATTTTTATTCTTATAAAATCATTGTGTGTTATATAGAAGTATATTTGATGACCCGAGGTTCCCACTAACCTTTTGGAAATTTGGGACCACCCTTGGTTTATTTTTATGGACTAGTTATTTTTTGAATTTTTTTATTTTTGAATTTTTTATCACATTATATTTTTTATCATTGTTTTATTTAGATTGTTTTTTAAGATGAAAACTAATGATCTTTCAAACATTGTGTATTTAAAGGTGTTTTAAAATATCTCATAAAAATGGAATTAAAAAGATGATATGAAATGGGCATTAATCAATTATGTCTTATGTCGGAAAATGAATTCCTAGTGATTGTTTACATTTAATGAAAATAAATCGATGTTATATAAATTGTTATTAATTTGAAGTTTATATTTATAAAATTATTAATGAAAATCCAGATTTACAATTTAATTTAAAATTTACATGATAAATGGTATTTAATTATGGATTTAGAATATGGAATTGTTAGTGGTGGCCTAGTGGTATTTTTTTTCAAAACTACATTTAAATTTCAATTTTAGGTTATGGTTGATCTTTTTCACACTAATGGGTTGTAAATTATTTTGGGTTTGGATTGTGACTCACGTATTTACCTAGAGGTTTCATCATTGTTATTATACTATTTATTTTTCTAATATCAATCGAGGAATTGGGTTTTCGTATTTTTTATGTAATCACTAGGAATCTTTTTATATAGATGTTGAGTGACTGATATCATGGGTTGTTTTTATGGGAGTAAGAGGTGAGATAAGGGAATTTATTCATTATATTATAATTAGTTTTCCCATGTTTCTTCTCATATATTAATTTTTTATATTTTTTTAGATTATGGAATGGTATTTTTGAAATATTACTATATTTTATATCCTAATTGAATTAATTTTATAAAATAATGTATTCCCAAGATAACTTATTTTATGCATCTACTACTTATATCCACATCAATAAAAATTATTACATCCCCTTAGGGATGTTAAAACCTGGTTAGTGTGTCGAATGATTGAATGGTTAGGGTTAATACATGATAAAAAATGACATTATATGTAACACTCGAAAATTTTATAGTAAGTTATTCTCTTAAAATTCAATAGCATGCGCTACACGCAACACTGAGTTCGAGCGCACCACGACTGATCAAAAAGACGTTCAAAAGCGGTTATAAATAGTATTAATTGGATTTTGATTTTTATATACTCCATATAATTTTAACTTATGTATTATGTGTTTCTTATACATATTATAAGAACAAATTCAATTTTTCAAATAAAAAAATGTATTTTTCAAAAAAAAATCAATTTTACAACCTTTTAATGAAGAACCCTTTTTAAATACAATATTTTAAACTTTTATATATTAAACTTTACAAAATAAACTTCTTATCTAGAATAAGGACATAAAAATTTAGTTTCTATAAATTTTTGGTGTTTTTCTGATAACTTTCATATTTGGGTGAATAGTAAAAAATACAAAATTTTAATTGAAAAGAATTTTTAATCAAATTTATTTATAGTTTTCAATTATACATTTTTATGGTTTGGAAGTATAATTAGATTATATTTTTACCATTTAATCCAATTTTATTCATTGGAATTAATTACACATTGAAATTGGACATAAACAACGATCAATCTTTTGATAGTTACTGTTTCTTAAAAACACGCATTTTGTTTTGACAACAAAAATTAATTTTAAATTAATTAATGAAATTAATAAGTTTTTATTATGGTAAAATAGAAAAAAAATTGAATTCAGAATATCAAATATAACTTAGGCATTATTGTTTGTATTTTTCTGAAAATCTTTAATTTTTGATAAATAATGAAACAACTTAGTAGTAGTTAAAAAACTAACTTTTTTATTTGAATGAAATTTTACAAATTATGTGAATTGAATTTTTAAATCATAGTTACATGATTTGTATTTGTAAGTAAAATTTGGTTTAATAAGATGAAAATAATATTTGGTGAATAGTAACTTTTGACATTTATTTACCACGGTTAAAGGTAAATAGGGTAATTCAAGGTAAAAGGAATATTATAATAACATACAATTACCTTAAAACTTGTTATAACATTATTTAATGAGTCACGGCCTACCATGGGCATCCTTGGGTTGATTTTGGAACCCCATGGAGCTACTTAAGAATGACAATGACACTTTATTTTAATTAACTAAATGTAAAGACAAAAATGATATTAACAAATATCGTTTAGTATATGAATTTTTACATGGGGTTATATAAGTCATCACTTATACTATAAGTAATAATTATGAATATAAAAATATATCTACATTATGGTACTTTTTTATAATTTTTTGACATCAAATAAATTAAATTATTTCTGACACAATAATGATGTAGTATTAACCTCATTATTAAATGATTTAAATAAATTAGATTATTAATATTAAAACAATATCCAAAACCAATCCAATTATTATTCGATGGTTCGATTTCTACCATGAGTCATCTTATCCTTGACATTAATGAGTTTTGGACCTTTTTAAACTGAAGATATGTTTATTATAAAATAACATTTTTAAACTTTCCTAAAGAGCCCCTAATCTCACTTCTAAAAGGACACCAATTCTAACCCATTACTCACATCTCTCAATCCCCTTTTATTGTCCAAACCCTTACCAAATAATCTCTCAAGATCCCCATCTTAATCCTAGTCGATTTACCTTAGGTAGAAGGATCTACAAGAAGTCCTTTTGGTTCAAACCAAAGAAAGTTACCCAAATTAAAGGAAACGCTTTCTCTTAAATCCATTTGTTTTATTTTATTTTATGTTACTTCTCAAAACTCCTAAACTATTTTTATTCATTTCATTTATAAAAACACCATTATCCTCAATATACTTGTATGTTGTTATGAGAAGGATTCAAAATACACTTACACACACCTCCATCTAATGGGTGAAGAACATAATATTTCTATGGATGGAAAACAAACGCCTCACGAAATGGTGATTGTTCGATTATCTCCTCCCGCATTTCATGGTGGCCATTAAGATGGAACTGTATTTATATATGATATCTATATATTATGTTTCTTTTTTATATTTTCTTCTCTATTTTTCATGTATATCATTATTTTATGGTTTCCATTATGGGTAAAACGCAATAATTTAATATGGGGAATTACGGACTACCTCCCCCTAAAAATGATATGACTCAGTAATGAATTATGTGGGATTTATAAAGGATTTATTTAAAGATATTATATGTGATATTATACTGTAATTATAATATACCAATGTATCATTTTATTTTAATTCCATTAAAATACAAAATTGAAATAAAAGTAGCGTAATGCGTACGTACGGCTTACCATCACTATGAACAGTACAATTCATTTCTTATCTCCAAATGTTATGTACTATTATAAATACATGTATATATATACTTTATATATAATATATATATATAAGATATCTAAATCAATTATATCATTCTAGAGATAATGGACTTTGGACAACATGGAAAAATTGTAATTATAACAAGTTCATTTTTGACTCCAGTTTCGAACATCGATTAAATATCCAATATGAACTCAAATAATTAAATAATTTTATTATAAAGGTAATAAGTGATATAAAATGAATAATAAACTTGAAAAAATTTCTTAATCAAGTAGAAATTAGCATATGTTTATTATTTAGGAAGAACAAGGAACATACAAGACAAGTCTGACTTGAGGTAAGGGGTTTCTTATCTCACTTTTAAGATTTCCATTATTCGCCACTTATTTATTAAATGTGGTGTATTTTGTACTTCCCTTTGATATATATTATCATGATTATATTTATATTCATGGTATTCCGTTATTCATTTGGTGGGTATTAACATTTGGTCATACAACTCGATTGATTACAACAAATTAAGGGTTTTTCATCTCATTTTTAATTCCCATGAGATTCGTGCTATAATGGCCACTATTTATTTTCTTATGGCATCTATACTGCCCAAGATTGAATTCTTGGGGTAATATAATATAATTAATGGGTATTTACATCTTCATTATATGACCCTTATTTCATGGGGTGAATGTTTGGTAAGTTACCAAATTGGTAAGGGAATTTCATATTTCAATTTCCACTCATTGGGCTTTAATCACAATTCATTAATTATTTTACTCCATGATTATGTGTGGAATCACAATTTATTATTCATATAGTAATTTCCACTTCCCTTTCTATGGATATACTTTTTATAACCATAATCACTCCATTTATAATTTCTCCGGTCATTCATATGAACTTGATAAGAGTAATCATTACACAATTTTCATTCATTGAGTTAAACATCCAAGTGATTGGTCTTATTAATACAAAAATATTAGTGAATTTCCTTTGATTTATTTACACTGAATATGTAATCATATTTACTGTATTTATATTTCTCACACATAATTATGTCATTGATTTATCCTTTACCTAATGATATAGTCTTTATAACGGACTTTATCTAAATTTACATTCCATTGAGTCTTGTTTGTTTTTATACGCCAATTATCTTTTTTATGGTGCATATAATGTACATTTACATAGTATATCATCAATCCATTTATTCTCATGATAATATAATATTTTTATTACCTCAACTATATTTATTCGAATGTCTCTCTTTTGGTTAGGAACTCTAACTAAAATATCATTTAAATGTTTTAAACATTTATTCTTCTAAATCATTCTCATTAATTTACATGTTTTAAAAATAGTTTTAAGGACTTATTTATATGGAAATTGATGTTCTAAATTTAAAAATGATCTTAAATGTTTAATAGTTGTGTTGGACACTTTGATTCAAAAATCTATTCTAAACGACCTCTTGATAAATAGTGAGACTATTAAATGCTTTCAAGAAAAATGGGGGCATATTTCTCTCAAATAGAATTGGTGATTATTTTCATCTATGTCAATATCCTTCATTATTTTCAATTGAGGTTAATTTATTATAATAAAATCTTCCATATTGCATTTAATGAGTTATTTTTTTCTGTGGATGTGTTATTTTTATACCATTTATGGTTTATGGATAAAGTATTGACATTTTGTATGCTAGTTTTAATACGAATATTTATGTTATGTTTATAAATTTTCATATGAGGAATTCATTGGACTTAGTAAGTGATGGGTAGATCCCACAGCAGCTCCTCGATGCATCGGTAGATCTCATGTGACAAACTAGTGTCTTGGCATAAGGCCTTGGCGAAATCTTATTTGTAGAATTTGCACGAGGCCTTCACTATGTGGTTATGATGTCTTGCATTATGAATTTTATTATTATGAGATTAACTATTGATATTTCATGTGGTTATTCGACTAGTAGAATACTCATTACTATGTTTTATTATTTCATTATTTACTCAGCTCAAATTCCTGCCATAAAGTGTTCATGTTTATTATTTGTAAAGGCATGTGTTTTCAATTATTCACCATTCCTAATGTTTATGTTTTCTTCCACTATATGTTTTACTCTTACTGAGAATTTGAGCTCATCCCTTTCTCATGTTTCATTTTCCTAGGATATGAAGAAGTTAGTTATGAGTGACTTACAAGAATAATCATGAAATCTTGGATGTTTCTAATGGAATAAATTAGTGTTTTTTCTTTTCAATTTTTAATGTTGAACTTATGTATGTATCTTGTTTCGATGACTACTAAACTGATCGGTCCTTTAGGACTTGATTCATTGTAATCATGCCAATGTATTAAAATAATGCACTGGATCCTGGATTTTGGGGTCTGTGCGTTACAGTTGGTATCAGAGGAATTTTATTACAAACCATGGAAACTATTTTTAGATAAACTTTGATTATAGCACATTACCCTAAGATATACATTGAGGATTAGTATAGAAGAACCTCCTAGAATCTTAGTAATGTTGAGATTTTTTTTATTTTATGAGCAGTACATCCCTTTCTATATATGAGTAGGTAGAGGTGGCTCTGGAACAGATGTATCTTGGAGTGATAACTCTGACAAAGAGTTTCGGGCTTAACCTGGGGTATCCTGGTACACGACAACGGGCCTTGCTTTACTTTTGGTTATGACACTCCTTGGGGATATGCTTAGGATGATTTTCCTTTTATTTACACACATATTTGAATTATTTTAATATAAAATGAGAGTAAATTACCTTGGTTAAACCATAATTGTTTTAAATTGAAAATAAGGTGTCATGATATTCTCTAAATGATTTTAATACTATTATTACTCACAAAGTGTTTTTTGGTTTTAGTCAATGGCTATATTCCAAGGAAGTCATAGTAACATTGATCATGATGTACAAGGTTTGAATGGTAGCTGAAATGAGCAAAAAAATGGAATGTTGATAGGTATAAAAGATACCGTGTTCATGCTGAATCAGTTTTCAAAAAAATATGATCAACTACATATATATTAACCAACTTCTAGACTCAACAAGGAAGAGAAAAGTAATGAATGATAAGATATATTGTAGAGAAGACCATGGAGAAAAGAAAGCTAATTTTCCATCATGTAGTAAATGTGGAAGGAGACACCTAGGAAGGTGTCTTAATTGAATAAATACATTCTTTATGTCTGGGAAAGAAGGACATAAAGTAAAGAATTGCTGACAATAAATGAAGAGTACTGTGGAAGAAAATAAAAATAGTCCCAAGAATCCATTTAAATTCATTTGAAGTAAGTGTAGGGGACCTGTCCATTACCCAAGTAAAAGACCTATTCTAATGGATATCCCCTTGGTCAAGGAAGAGGCTATGTGGAAATAAATGGATCGTGAAATGTTTAAAAAGTATCAGTACTCTTTATTGATGGGATTACTTTGGGAGACTTTACTCTTGTATTTTTAATCTTGCAGTTTGTCATGTGAAAATGATATTTGAGGAATAATTAACTTTTCTCTTCTGTATATAGTTATAAATAACCATTTGGTTTTATATGATCATTGAGTTTGAGGAAGTTACATGGTATTAAATTTTGGAATGAAAATGGGATGTATGAGGTAAACTTTGTGATGAAATTATGTTATTGTTGTTTTGAAGAATCTATCTCACATTTTGGAATGTTAAAAAATTAAATAGTTATTTAAAATGGACAACACACAGACCATTTGACAACCCTCTGGGTCAGACAAAGCTATGGGAATCGAACCCACAACCAAAGTGCGACAAGGATTTATCGCCTACCACTGGACTACGTGAAGTCCCTGGTTATTGTGATTAATTCTTTTTAGTTAAATTATATTATTGATCAATAAAAAGTTGATTTGGGATCTTATGTCTTATCAAATAGATAACCTTAGTATAAGAAAATGATTTGGTGATTTAGTGATAAATGTTATTTCGGAATACATTCGCTCAATTGGGAATACTATATGCCAAAGGAAAATAGAATACTATAGGATTTCATTTGAAGAGTAATGGTGTTCTTTTACATATGTTTGTATTATCGATTTATAGAGATTTGTGTTTTTTATTGAAATGATTAATCTATCATAGATAATATGTGATTAGGTTAATTTTTTTATGTATAAGACTTTAAGATAAGTCGATATTATTTGGAGATACTCTTTAATGTGGAAAACTACGTAAACAAATTCTTCTGAGTTTCGGGTTTCACTATTAGTTTGGATTATATTAAATGATTTTATGGAAAGTAGTTTATTGAATAGTATTCATTGATCTTTTGGTATTTTTGGTTTAATTTTAGAAATTAAGATTAGTATTTCTTTCTCTAAAGTATTGACTTTTTGGGGATTGTCTAATGTTGTATTAACCATTTTGGTTTTACTTAATCTCTAAAGACAAGGTAAATATATATAGTTTATCATTTGTAGATTATTTGTTTCTAGAGCTTCAAGTGTGACCCAGTCATCTTGAATACTCATCATTTAAAAAAAGAGTTAGTGGTAGAAATTTATTAAAGGATGAAACTCTACTTAACAATTATTTATATTTCATTATGTTCTTAGTCAATCTCATAAATAAATTGTTCAACTTTATGAAATGGAACTTAAAAAAATGATATTTGTTTACTTTTCTTACTAGGAAACTAATGACCATTATCCAATAACAAGTTTGTAGTTTTCTTATTGTTAACAATCTCTTGATATTGTTTTCTATCACTCTCCACCAGAAATGGAAACATAGTTTATCTTCCATATCCATGTTTTCTATATGTAATCCTAGTATGGGTTATCTCGGGTAACCTTTGTACTTCTCTTTCATTATTTTAAAGAGATATTTTTATTGAATATTTTCTAAAGTGGGAATTTCAATGAAGTTCCCAATCCAAATTTTAAAATTTCAAAGATTAAATTTCCAAAAGGGGGGAGGAATGTAACACCCCAAGATTTCATAGTAAGTTATTTACTTTAAATTCAATAGCTTGCGCTGCACGCAAATACCGAGTTCGAGCACACCATGACTTACCAAACTTGTCATTCAAAATCAGTTATGAATATTATTAGTTGAATTTTGAATTTTATATAATCTATATAATTTTAAATTATATTTTTTTTCTTAGTCATGTTATAAGACCAAATTCAAATTTTCATATAAAAAAATTATTTTCCAAAAAAAATCAATTTTACAACCTTTTAATGGTGAACCCTTTTCAAATCCAATATTTGACACTTTCATATATTCAATTTTACAAAATAAACTTCTTATCAGATTTGGGACTTAAAAAAATTTGATAAATATTTTGTGTTTTTTATAACATTCATATTTGGTTGAATAGTGAAAAATATTAAATTTTAATTGAAAAAATGTTTTTAATCAAAATAATTTATGGTGTTCAATTATACATTTGAATGGTTTGGAAGTATAATTAGATTATATTTTTACCATTTAATCTAATTTTGGTCATTGAAATTAAATTCACTTTGAAATTGGACATAAACAAGTGTTAATCTTTTGATAGTTATTGTTTCTTAAAAACACGCTATTTTTTTACAACGAGAATTAATTTTAAATTAATTTATGAAACTACTATGCTATTAATTTGGTTAAATAGACTTTATTTTTGAACTCAAAATATCAAATATAGCTTCGGATCAATTTTTTTTATTTTTCTAAAAAGCTTCAATTTTTGATAAATAGTGAAACCACATAATAGTAGTTAAAAAACTGGATTTTTAATTTAAATGAAATTTTACCACTGTTGTGAATTGAATTTTGAAAATCCATGATACATGGTTGTTATTATTAAATAAAATGTGGTTTAATAAGATGAAAATAATTTTTGTTGAATAGTCACTTTGGACTTTTATTTACCGCGGTTAAAGGTAAATATGGTAATTCAAGGTAAAAAGAATATTATAATAATACAAAATTACCTTAACACTTGTTCTAACCTTATCAGATGAGTCATGTACAACAATGGGCATCCTTGGATTTATTTTGAGACATCTTAGAGCCACTTAGAAATGATAATGACACTTAATTTTAATTATATTAAAGTAAACACAAAAATAACATTAACCAATATCTTTTAGTATATCAATTTTTACAAGAGATTATATAAGACATCATTTCAACTATAAAAAATAATTTTAAATCTAAAAATATTTCCATCATTATGGTAATTTTTTTATAATTTTAAGACATCATATAAATTAAATTATTTATGACACAATAATGTTGTAGTATTTACCTCATTAATAAATGATTTAAGTAAATAAGATTATTAATATTAAAACAATATCCAAAACATCTCCTGTTATTATTGGATGATTTCATTTTGAACATGAGTCATATTATCTTTGAAATTAATTTGTTTTTGACTTTTTGAAACAGAATATATGTTTATAATAAAATAACATTTTCCAACATTCCTAAAGAGCCCCTCTTCTACCTTATAAAAGGACACCACTTCTAAACCATTCCTCACATCTCTCAAGCCCCATGGCTCATCCAAACTATGATAAAATAATCTCTCAAGATCCCCCTATTACTACTAGAAGCTTTACCTTAGGCAGAAGTCACTTTAATAAGTTCCTTTGGTTCAAACCAAAGGAATGTTACCCAAATTAAAGGTAACACTTTCTCTTAAATTATTTTGTTTATATTGTTTTATTTTACTTCTCCAACCCCCTAAACACCTTTTATTCCTTTATTTTATAACAAAACTAGTATCCTTGGTATACTAGGATGTATTTATGATATGTATTATAACTAAAATTACACACACCTCCATCTAATGGGTGAAGAACATACTGTTTCTGTGGATGGAAAACTAACGCCTCACGAAACGTGGATAGTTCGATTATCTCCTACCGCCTATCATAGTGTCCATTAATATGGAACTATATATATATATATATGATATATATATATTATGATTAATTTTTATTTATTCTTATGTAATTTCCATTTATATCATTATTTTATTGGTGGCATTGTGGTTAAAACACCATAATTCCATTTGAGGAAGTGCGGACTACCGCTCCCTCAAAATGATATGACTCGTTAATTCCTTATGTGGGATATATAAAGGATGGATTTAATGATATTATATATTATATTATAATGGAATTATAATATACCTATCTATCATTATGTTTTAATTCCATTAAAATACAAAATAGAAATGAAAGTAGAGTAATGCGTACGTACGAAATACTGTCTCCATGAATGGTACATTGCATTTATTATCTCAAAATGTTATGTACTATTATAAAAACATATATATAATGGATATATAATATATATATGATATCTAAATCATATATATAATTTTAGAGATAATGGAATTTTGACCACATGCAAAAATTCTAATTATAACAAGTTCATTTTTGACTCAAGTTCCGAACATCAATAAAATATCCAATATAAACTCTAATAATTAGATAATTATTATAGAAAGGTAATAAGTTATATAAAAGGAATAATAGAATTTAAAACTGTACTTAATAAAGTATAAATTATGTTATGTTTATTATTTAGGAATAACAAGGAACATAAAATACAAGTCAGACTTGAGGTAAGGGGTTTCTTATCTCACTTTTAATTCTGTGAGATTTCCATTATTTGCCTCTTATTTATTAAATTTGGTGTATTGTGTACTAGTATTGGATATATATTATTATGATTCTATTTCTTTTCATGGTATTATATGATTCATTTGGTTTTTATGAACTTTTTTTTCACACAACATGATTGATTACAATGAAGTTAGGGTTTTTCATCTAACATTTAATTCCCATTAGATTAATTCTATAATAGCCACTATTTCCTTTTGTGTGGAATAAGTATTGCCCATGATTGTATTCTTGGTGTAATAAAATTTAATTTATGGGTATTTAAATTTTAATTATATGACCCTTCTTTCATGGGGTGTATGTTTCTTAAGTTTCCAAATCAGTAAGGGAATTTCAAATTTCAATTTCCACCCATTTGGCATTACTCACAATTCATTAATTATTTTACTCCAAGATTATGCTTTGAATCACTATTTACTATTCATTTATTAATTTCCACTCCTATTTCTGTGGATATACATTTGATATATATAATCACTCAATTGACAATTTCTCAAGCCATTGATATGAACTCAATAAAAGTAATCTTAACTCAATTTCCATTTATCGAGTTAAACATCCAAGTCATTGTTCTTGTTTTTACAATAATATGTGTGAATTTACTCTTATTTATTTAAACTGAATATCTAATAATATTGAGTATATATATATTTTTTACAAAAAATTATTTCATTTATTTATCCTTTACCTAAAGATATAGTGTCTATTTGGGAATTTATCTATATTTACATTTCAGTGATTCTTCTTTGTTGTTATACACCAATTAACTTTTATACGGTGTATATAATGTACTTTTACAAAGTATATCATGAATCCCTTTATTCTCATTATAATATAAAGGTTTTATTACCTAAATTATTTGTATTCAAGTGTCTCTCTTTTGGTTAGGAACTCTAACTAAAATATCATTTAAATGTTTTAAAGATTTATTCTTCTAAATCATTCTCATTAATGTCCATGTTTTAAAAATGGTTTAATGATTTATTTATATGTACATTAATGCTTTAAAATTAAAATTCCTTTTAAAAGTTTGAAAGTGCTATTGGAAACTTTGATTCAAAAATCTATTTTAAACGATTCTTGATAAATATTGATACTTCTATATTTTTTCAAGAAAAAGGGGGGATATTTCTCTCAAATAGTTTTGATGATTATTTTCATCAATGTCAATATCCTCCATTACTCTCAATTGAGGTTAATTTATTATAATAAAATCTTCCATATTGTATTTAATGAGTTTTTCTTGACTGTGGATGTGCTATATTTTATACCATTCATGGTTTATGGATTAAGTATTGACATTTTGTATGCTAGTTTTAATACAAATATTTATGTTGTTTTTCATGATTTTAATATGAGGAATGCATTAGACATAGTATGTGATGGGTGGATCCCGCTACAGCTCCTTGATGCATTGGTAGGTCTCATGCGACAAACTAGTGTCTTGGCATAAGGCCTCGACAAAATATTATTTGTAGTCTTGCCACGAGGCCTTGACTATATGGTTATGATGTCTGGCATTATGCATTCTATCATTGTGAGATTAGTTATTGATATTTCATGTGGTAATTAAACTAGTATAATAACCATGACTATGTTTTATTATGTCATTATTTACTCAACTAATATTCCTTCCATAAAGTGTTCAAGTTTATTATTTATAAAGGTGTGTGTTTTCAATTATTCACCATGCATAATTTTTATGTTATCTTCCACTATATTTCTTACTCTTACTGAGCGTTTGAGCTCACCCCTTTCTCATGTTTTCCTTTCCCAGGATATGAAGATTTTATTAATGAGTGACTTGCAGGAATAATCGTGGAAGCTTGGATGTTTCAAATGGACTAAATTAGTGTAATCTTTCTTTTCATGATGAAATGTTGAACATATGAATGTATCTTGTTTCCAAGACTACTAAACTGATCAGTCCTTTGAGACTTGATTCCTTTTAATCATGCCAATGTATTGAAATAATGCACCGGCTCTTGGATTCTAAGGTCGGGGCATTACATTATATATATGTACATTTCTACATTAGTTCCAAATCCACTCTTTTTATTATATTTTTTAATTATTGGATTAGGATCATCAGATCATGGGAGTTTGGTAATGGGTCATTGATTGATCACCACTACTCATACTGAAACAAGTGTAATCGTGTGATTTTAGTCATTGTTTTATTCAATATTTAATTTTGATTCATTTTTACATATTAATTTTTATGGGAATGTAATGGGAGTTAAATTGATGTCCTGAGTTGAACTTGAATGGCCATGAAATTCTTGTGGATACCAAGTTCATAGTTTAAAATAACTTCCAATAGTTGTTAATAAATTGTAACATGGTATTGTAATACATATATGATTGTTTTCATAACCAATAATACCAAATGGTGATGTTTGGGTGTTAATTTATGTTATGGTGTTTATTTTATTACATTGGTTGATTTTAAACTAATATAATTTTATTTGGGTTTTGATTATATTTTTATGATTTAGAAATTAATAAATATATTTTTTGGTGAATGTTTATTTTAAAAAGATTTTGGATTTTTATAATTTTGAAAATGGGAATTTGTGATGATAATTGTTCTAAATAGTAATTTTGATATTTTATAAGTGGTTTCATAAAAAAAAAATAACAAATTGAAATATTGTTTATAGGTTAATGAATAATTTTTTAAAAGTAACATCTGGATTTTTAAAATATTCTTCATGTAATATTTCAAGTTAAAAAGCAAAAATATTCCTATAATTATTTTTAATACTAAAATTTTGGTTTTTGAAAAATTATTGATGCTTCTACAACCAACAATTTTTTTATAATTGAGGATTCTTTATAATTTGGTTTTGAAGGACCTAGTTTTTTGTGAATAAGTTTGTATTTGAAACTATTAAAGTGACTTTAAAAAAATACCAATGATATTAGTGATTATTCCTCATCAATATGTATTGTGTTGTGAATAATATTTTATATTAAGTAACATAAAAACCCAAAACCATGAGACATTATTTATTAAACATGATTGTTATAGTTGTTTAAAATTTGGAAATATGTACTAATAACTAAATTTGGAGTTCATATATTTTTTATAGAGTATGATTTTAATTTAAAAAAATTATCATAATTTTTTAGATTCATTTTATGAATGATACATTTATATTAATTAATGTATTATTCTAAAATAATTTAGTTTTAGGTGGAAAGTATAAATAGAAATTTTGATAAAAACTATTAGTTTTACATTATAATGATAAATTTATATTTTATAAAAACCATATTATGTAAAATATAAATATATATAACAAGTATTATAAGGAATTTAATTATACAATGAGGACTTTTTATAAATCACATGCTTATGTTTTTTGAAAATCGTATAATATTTCACATTAAAAACCATTTTATGTGATTATATTAAAAAAAATTACTTTTATTACAATATGAAATTAAATATAAAAAAATAACTTATATTTTTTCATCATATCAACATTATCTAACATGATCAATTTCATTTTTAGGAATCTAAATAATATCAGAAAAAATAGTGTTAGTGATTATGATAATGGTGAAACAATTCTCTTAATAATTATTTTATTAATATCATGTAATTTCTTTTATTAGATTAAATTAATATATTTTAAATCATTAAGGAAATATTATTTTTAATTTCATATGTAATTACTTAAATACTCATTAATGTTATAATCAATACAAAATAATATTAAATAAAACAATATGGTTAAAATTTATTTGTATACAACTAAGGTTGTGTTATTTTCTATATGTATTAAATTAAAATATTATTATAGAATATTCATAAAAAAATATATATTAAATTGATATTATATTTAAATTCATAAAATTAAATTTTAGATATATTATTTACATTATTTTTGTAATAGAATATAAATTACATTGTTCAAAAACTAGTTACCATGGTTAAAATAAAAAATGATAAAATGTAAAATCCTACTATAAAAGTCTTATAACTAGTTTAAAAATATGTGTAAAAACATGATTGAGGATTTATAAAACTATTTCCTTCCCTATAACAAATTTTTGTAATTTTTAATTCATCGATAATGTAATTGTGTAATTATATCATTGAATGATGAGGAAAATTATCCAAAGTGCCCTTTTATTATCCCATTAAAGGAGATCACATACACCCATCCAAGGTTACACATAACATCTTAATTTACCTTGAAACCATTATAATAAATCACATACATGAATTAATTTGATAATCTTTTAGATATTGGTCTCTAGATATTAGAAAAAAGCATTCACATCCAATGAAATCCCTAAGAGACGATCAACTCTCAAACATTATTATTCTATTCATCATAATTTTTTATCCTTAAAAGATCCCTTAAAAAATATTAAATCCAGAAAATATATAACAAAAATTGATTAAAAATTCTATTGAATTTTTCTTATACAAATGTAATAATAGTTATTTATTACTCTCAATCTTCTAAAAAAACAAAATCATCGTTAGTGTGTTGCATGAACAACTGGCCCTACAAAATAGTGCCCTCTTTTTTCATAAACAAAATCCATGACTATTAAAAATAATTTAATAGATGAATAAATATATTATATATATTATAGATATGAGTCTGAAATTCCCAATTAGTATTTGCTTTTTCTCTATCTAAGTCATCATGATATTGAAATTTTATTCATGTTTAAGTGTCAACTATCACCTCCATGATCAATTAGTTTCATTTTTCATTACCTCCAGTCATGGTTGGACATAATAATATATTTAGTATATAAATATTATCTTAATGAACAAGATAATATTATATCTATTATTAAACTCGTTTACTTAGATCTCAACCATGGTAGACTAATATACAGATTTTTGATAATTTGACATGACACCCTCAAGTTACCACTATTAAAAATTAGTAAAAATGTGATAGTAAAGGGACATTGGAAGATGAAATATAGTTAAATAATATTCTTGGGTATGTATGTAATAAACTATTTTTTTATTCATGATGTTTAGTCTATGAGTAAAATTTTTATGAAAGTCGGGGTACGTGATGTTATGTTCTTCCTTACTGATATTATGGTTGCATGATTCCCTTATTTTTCCCCATATTAGGCATTAATAATATCATGTAAAACTTTAGTTTTTTATGTAATTACACATAAATATATATGAATTTAAATAAAACTTTAATTATTATGGTTATACATTATTTTATTTACCTTTAAGATTATCAATTTTATGCAAAACCAATTTAAGTGAACCTTCTAATTACTAGTCTCACATCCTGTATAACCCCTATAAAGAGATTTCAAAACATGAATAGATTCATGTACACGTAAATTTTTTATCTATAAAAAAAATTGTTCAATTATGGTTTTATTTAAAATGACAATTTATTTCTTTCATTTAAACTACCCTTTACCCGTTTGATAAAGCTTCACCCAAGGGTTACATTATGACTCTTTCTTCTCCTGTGACATTTACATCCATAGTCAACAACAGAACTAAAAGATTGTGAATAATTTTTTATTTTAAAATTTCATCACTAAAATGATTTAGTGACATCTCCAATTCAGAATACATATTCTTTATAAATATTATATGCCTTAAATCATAATTATGAATCCCACTACCTTTTCAAGGGTTTTATCATGCGTAAGATATGTGTATAGAACATTTTTCATATGTGGCCTAAATATGTATTATTTATATTTATATGATTGGTGGGAAAAAATTATATATCCCTTCAACTCATTGGGTACTGATTTATATCTCATTATTTGTTATATACGGGGATATGGTATGAATCTAATACAACATGAAAAATTATCCAGTCAATGATGATTTTCAATGGAGTAACCATGATCTTATGGTAAGGATGTCATGTTTTATGTTGTTTACACATGTTTATGATCACATGATATCATTTCCCTATTAAATTATTCAATTATTATTATCAACCTATTTTTGAAACAATGTTATTCCTCTTGACTCCAATTATGATTTATTTTTATGTGTATTCCTTTAATGGGATTTCTAGGGCACCATTTGATGTGTATATTTTCCAAATTTATCCTATTCATTTTTTTGTAGATATATGAGAGTTACTATCATGATGTAGTGTTTTAAATAAATATTATGTTTTTATGGTTAATATGATTTATTTTTATGACATGTATTCCAATTCAAATATACTTCTAAATGCAGTATTTTTATTTATAATAAAGTATGTTTAAAATTATGTAATAATATTTGTATAAGGCTTGGGTTTCCATAGTTTGTATATGAGTATGGAATATTAATTTTTATATACAAAAAAGTTATATACTTATTAAAAACCATTGAGAAATATCTAGTGGATAATCCTTATAATAGAATAATGTCAAAAAAATTGGTAAAATAGAGATTATATGGTTTACCTAGAAATACATTCATTTATAAACACTAGAATGTGGATGTTTTTGTGGAATAAATGCTCCTAGTTTTAATCACTAAATTTTTTTGGATAGGCATTGACGTGATCATCAGTTGATTTATTATCAAAGGTAATAACACTACAATTCTAGCTAGAAACTCAATTGGGATTTTATTTTTTTAATCATATATTATTTACAATACTTTATAAAGTATTTGAACATATATTTTATATTGAACATATTTAGATTGGTGAACATATAAGGAAAATGACCATGTATATTGTTTATTGAATCATATAAATACATATATTTTTTCTGTATAACATGTATTAGTTATGTCTATTATGTTTGTGGTTTACCTATTATGTAGTCCTAGAATATATTATTCTCATCCCTAAAAATATTAAATTATATAAAGTGGATATATAGAGGAGAAATCGTGTTAATAACAAGTGAAATAGAAAATTTGATGACTTGCCAAGTGAATTTCTTAAATCAATGGGAGTATTATATGAGAATCACATGTTAGTACTATCAAAACTAACTAAATTCATCAATAATAACAAGATTCATATGGGATTTCATCCAACAGAAAATGGTGTGGTTGAATCATCGATGCTTAAGATATCTATAACATTTATTGGATAATTATATTAAATAAATATTTAATAATAATGTATCTCAATTGATAATTTATTCACTTTCCTTCAATTCTATGAGTAGAAGAATGAAAAACTGGATGTCTAACACCTTGATTGAGTATATAATTAGTGGTGGAAAATGAATGAGAATAAAAATCCCATGTAACCAATATATTCATTGAAGTGAAAAAAATTTAAGAGCTTATTTATAAAAAAATCCTCTCACCCATTGTCATAAAATGGGTAGTGAATCCATCTTATATTATGGGGAAATAATTATAAGACTTCCACTATATACCATTATTTTTATAATTAACACATAATTTTAAATTGATCGCTTCTTTAGTGGGATAAGTCTGATTCTCTAAAATGGTATTATCAATTCATGATATTTACAACAATGGTGAAGTTTACACCTATTACATCCCATTAATATAAAGACAATTTTATTTTAAATTTTTTTTTATTAAATTGATTTATTTATCTTTTAAATAAATTAAGGATTGTTTTATCATTATGAAACAATATAACTTTTGTTAAAAAACATGTATTGGTCAAAAATTAGTTTTCAAATTATAAGAAAAATTATTATTTTTCTCTTTTTCCCATAAATTGAACTCTATTTTTGTAATTAAACAATTTTTTTATATTGTTAAATTTCAATGAATTCTATTTTTGAAAACAGATAATAAATTATAGACATATGTGAATAGTTTTAATGATTTCTTCAAATAGGCTGATAAGATTATTTTAGGGAGAAATTAATTTTTAAACTAAATAATATAAATGATATTGTTTCTATAATATTATTACTAAACAAATAAAAAAATAAATATATTTTTAATATAAACCATTTTAATATTAATAGAATATATATATATATATATATATATATATAATTTTAAAACAAAAAAAGTCATATGTGTACTTGTAGTGTAAAATTTTTATAATATTATTTTTAGATATTTAATACATATTTGGTATGAATAAATACATGTTACTATCAAATTTTATATAAGTACATTTATTTTATTATAAATATTTATATTTTTTCAAAATATTATGACATTACATTGGAAATAATTTATTATTCTCATGAAATAATAGATGAAGTAATTAAATTATAACTTTTATTATCATCTAATATATGCTATGAAAATATTATAATATAAATTCTTAAACTAATTTTATGTTATTTATATGCATTTTATGAGGCTATATAATATAGTGAGTAAATAATTAATTTGATATAACTTATATTAATCAATGTAGTCATTATATTATCATGTGTATTTATTAATAAATATAATAATGAACCTAATATCATATTTAAGTCAATAATATTCAATGTGTATATATTAAATAAATATATTTTGTATTATATGTATATTTGAGTCTTTTTTTTAGTTATTTTAAATTTTTATATACAAAAAATGGCCAACCGAGGAATTATACGTTTTCTAGATCAACAATGATCATGTGGGGAGAAATATCATCCCATGAATGGGTAGTAGACTAGATATCCCACATGGTGGTAGGGAAAACCCAAGTTCAAGAATAGAATTCTAGGATGTCATTAAGTATCCTCCCATGTACTGAGTGTCATAGACTGCAGTAGGAAAGTGTGTGTGGGTGTATGTGTGAGCTTATACCCCACCCAAATGACCCAAGAAGGTTGTACATGGAAATTATATTTCTTTTGCAGAAAAATTAATACATTAAACAAATATACCGCCAAATACTGTATTAGTTTAGTGTATTTATTATGTCATAACACATTCTACTATCTTGGCGAAATATCTTCAACATATCAATTAAGATCTTCCACTTAAGTTCTACAATATAAAAACTTTCTTTATAACATGGAAAAAAGAAAATATAAAATGAGTGAGATAAAATTCATAGTAATGTTAATCATGAAGAACATCATATAGAACATAAATTTATGAATGTAAGAACATTAATATACATTTTGAATATCAAAATCCCAAGTCGTGCAAATTTTTTTGGCAATTCTAAAGGCATAAATCATAAATAAACATGAATGATGATAAATATAACTGAAATAAATCAAGGAATTATTGAAAACACATAAGAATATGATATAATTTCCATATTATCCATGTCTTATTGAGAATACCATCAAAACAGAAAAATTCCATTTCTCAATTCGGTTTACTAGCCAGTTTAGCCCTGTATTACTGATCAAAATTTACTTACCATTATAGCACTATATTACTCAAATAGATTTACTTGATATTCTTTTCATGTCTATCTCATGAGATATAAATATATACCCATAGAATATAATGAAGATGTAGTTCCCACCCACCATATAATGAAAACTATATATATTTGTGCCACCAAAAAATAAATTAGTCATTAAAACATAAACCAAAGAATAAAATGGATTTCATAAACATCATTTCATCATAATATAATCCATGTGAAAAAATGGATTTCATAAATATAATTCCATCATTAACATAATCAACTATATGAATAATATAAATAGTATACTTGAATTCTATCCTTAATCATAAATGGAAAATAATTTTGAAAAAACAATTGAAATTAATTCTTTTGGAAAATATCTTTTCTTCTTCAAAATCATTTTCTTTTATTAAAACACAACAAAATTTTAATAGGAATGAATTTATTTAAAAATAAAAATGAAAAATTTCAAGGGTAGATTTTTGGAAATGAGTTGTTATAAAAGAATAAAAAATATCCATTCTGTATAATTTAAGAAAACATGTTTCTCATACATTTTCTAGAAAATTCAAAAGGTACCTCATATGGAAAATGAAAGAAGTAGTCCATTAAAATATGTAGTAAAATTAGAAAATGGTTATAAATGACTTTAGAAATACATATGAGAATGGTTAGGATCGTATGAAAATATTTTCAAAATACAAAGACTTGGATGATAAATATTTCCCAAAAATAATTACATAAAAACAATCTCGATTAATAATGATATTGTGAGATTATTCATTACCTTAGGTCCACTTTCCATTTTATGTATCTGAACACACAATATATTGATTTAAATAATTTCAATGAATTATTATATAATCATAGTTCTTTTTGGGATATCATATATTATCATATAATCATCTATTTGGTAAAAATATTTCATTATTACTTTTTATTTGGGTATTAAAAGCTTCATTTTCACTTGCATGTTTTGTCGAATAAGTAACAGTTTTTCTTCTTAGTTCACAGTTATATCATTAAATAATTATTTTATCATAATATATACCATATGAATTTATTTTTTACATTTATATTATCATTATTTAATGTATCTATTGTAGAATAAATCTCATCACATCTTGGAGGTGGTAGGTCTTATGTACGCACGAGCGGTGATATCATTTCCATAATTATAAATTGGTATCAAGTTATATGGTATATATATTTTTCCATAATAAATATATTCTAATATTAATCATATATTTTTTTCCATTATTATACCCATCATATTCATGTGATGGTGAAAAATAGATTGCACCACAGCGCAGAGATGGTAATATGTACATACACCCTCATTGTTATTTCAATTTTCGTACGATGGATATAAGGTAGAATATGGTAGTTCCATAATCATAAAAAAAATATCGGTATAAATTTGATACAATATTAATTAATTTATAGTGGAATAAAATCATGAAGAGGAATTAGAAGAATAAATAATTTGAATGAATTGATAGAGAAGATTACCTCTTCTTCGATGATCTCCCTCTAGATCTCCTTGAAGTGGCACTAGAGTTAGTAATTTGGGAATAAAAAAACCTATATAGTGTGAATAAGGTCATTGATAAGGGAAATTGGTATGGGTTTACCAGGACTGAAGTATCAAATTGAAGTGAAGTGGTTTGTGAGGAGGTGCTATTTTATAATTCAAGTGAGAGGCACTTTTGGAAACCTTAATAATATTAAATTATAATAAAATAAACCCCCATCCAAAAAACAAAAAAATAACCCAAAATATAATATTATATTAAATATGGTTTCAATGTCATAAACCATTAATATTTTCACAAGTATTTCTATCAATTTAACATTTTTCGTTTTAATTATCACTTAGTTCTTCTATTTAATTTTTACCTAGGGTAATCGATAATTTAACATTAAAATTGTGAAATATTTAATAAATTTATGTACAATTTACTATAAATAAGTATATTGTATCATTTTACACATTATTATAATTATTATATATTTTTTAAGTTTTTATTATTTTTAAATTATTCGATAAAACATTATTTTGATAAATAAATAGTAGTGCAAATTTTTCTACTATTTAACTCATTGATTTTAAAAATATTACAACAAAACATAACATCATACCAACAATTTTATTATATTTCGAATAGGTCAAGGTATTATTGAAAATTAATCAAAAATATTAATTATTACAAATTATATTTATTTTAATATTTTAAATAACGTTAATTTTTTGTCTCTATAAGTAAAATAATTACTACATCAATTTTCTGTAATTGTTCTATATAAATATATTTTATATAGAAATAAAAAATAAAATAGTATAATGAAAATAAATCTTCAAGATTTTATAGGAATATATTTTGTGAAATTTATCTTTTTGGAAATTCAACATGTAAAATGTTATACTTCTTAAATTAGAAATGTGACAACTTTAACATCTATTTAAATAAAATAATTTAATTGTTAACATACCTTCTATAAGGATTAAAATGGTCACTAAATTGACCCATGGATGGTTATTGTCAAGTTATACTCGACCAATAATTTTTTTTGTAGGTGTTTTGGTCTTTTAATATTTATTATCATTTTAAAAAAATTATTTTATTTATTTCTCACTAATTAAATAATTTATGCATCATCAATTTAATATCCATTAAGGTAATTATTTATTTCCAAAAAATTTAAAATAAGTTACATTAACAAATAAAAACATTTAATATTTAAAATTAGTATTCATAGTCTAATATAGATTTTTTATAGCATTATTTTAGAAATGATTTAATTTTTAAAACATTAATGTGACATCTATAAATTTTTATCAATTAAAATATTTTAAATACCATAATATATTCCAAATGGATCCAAAACATTAAAAAATATATTTATATTGGATAAATATATTTATTATGTTAAAAATTACAACTAAATTATTTGATACCACTAATTTATCCATTTGTGGACACATAATTGATATTAAAGACAAAGAAAATAACACGTGTGTCTTTCTTTTCTTTAAATATTATTTAAGTGATTTTCATGTAGAAGATTCCATTAATAGAAATAAATTTGATCCTTAAGGGTTAAGGGTCGAAGAAATTCATCAAATAAAATTTGATCATTTTTTTCATTTTATATTATTTATAATTTTAATTTAAACCTAAATTACCAATTTTACCCTCTATAGTGGTAATAGAATTTACCATGCTTACTATTAATATTGGTAAAAAAGGGAATATCTACCATATTTATACCTCATGAATCAAAATTTGAAATTTATTTTTCAAAATTCAAAACAAAATATATGTAGAATTGAATTTAAAATGAAACCAGTAAAATTTCACAAAAAACAATTTTCTTCAGATAAATACTCTTTTTTAAATGGAATTTTTTCATAATAATTCCACTCATAATATCATATTAAAATATGTAATTTGGTAAAAATAACTATTAAAAATATAAAACTAATCCAAACATAATTTTTCTTTGTATTGAATTTAGAATAAAATAATGTTTTCAATAAAAATCAGTATTTTTACTATTCATCAAAAAATGAAACATATTAGAAAAATACCAAAAATTTACCCAATGTAATTTATTATATTATAAATAAAAGGAATAATTTTATTTTATAATGTTGAATATAAATAAATTTTAAAAACTACATTTAAAATGGGAGGCACTTCAAAAGGTGGAAAAAGTATATTTTTTAGAAAATAATTCTTTTAAAAAATTGAGTTTTCCCTTATATCATGTCTATAAAACATATAAGATAAATTTTAAACATTATATTGAATATAATACATATATTTTTTATTAAAAAATTCTATCAAGGGTGATTTTATTATTTTTTGGACTCACTTATTTTCATTAAATAGTATTTCAGATAAAGTTAATACTATTCACATCTGCCATTTTAATAAATAGGTTATAATAATTAGTTTTTCACCTATTTTCGGTCTTGTATGAAATGTGTTATATCAAAATAACTAGACAATTTCAGTAACATAATCCATGAACTGTATCACGTATATTGTAAGCTAAGATGGTATTTCGTATAGTACATTCTTATTTTGGTGTAGCATACAGCATAAAAAATCAGTATTTTTTTTAAAAAAATTAAAAAAAATCCAATAAAAATCATCGGGTGTTTCATTATACCCATATTAAATTGAATTCTACCATATAAATTTGTCAGAGTTATAAAATGATTAATACATGAATGTTTCATTCATAGAAACCCACATCGCAAAAATGAATACTAAATCATCATTTTAAAATGGAACATTAGAAACATAATGGTTACCCAATATACCCCATAACTGGGTATCCACATAAGATAACATATGTGAGAAGTGAAAACATGGATATGGAAGAGAAATCTAACTACCATGTCCTCATTGAGATTGATAGAGAACATGGGTAGTAAAATGTTAACAATCATGAAGCCGTAAATATTCAATGAAATAATGGACCATCTGATTTATCAAATAAGAATATATTGGGATTGAATTTTTGTTTTTCAATATCCTTTCTTTAATGTTGAAGAACATGAGAATAAATAATTACTTGATTTTATTAAAATCTCAACATTGGTCATTCCTTGAACAATTTCCACTACATCTCTTACTCAAAGAATTGATGTTGAATTTTTAATTCATAAATTTTTTGAAGATCATGTGATCTATAAATATAATTAGAGGTCATTCCATATGAAATTTTTACAACAAAAATGTTATCACAGGTAATAAAATATGAATAAGTCATTCTATGGTAAGATAATAAATTATTCTAACATACTTCATCTATTTTTTAACATAAGCCTTCCATTAATTGATAACATTACAATCCTTATTAAAGATGAAAATCCAAAACAATATAAAAGTTTTATCATCTCATCTTAACATTTATCCCCCATATAGAAAAAGGTATCTCTGGTTGGTCAAATTCCATAAATGTGAGCACCTTCATCATATATTATCTTGAGTCATGGTAACGACCTGAATTATCAGATATCCTTATTGAAAACATGAATATTTCCTTATTCCAATACATATTGGATATATTCCATAAGTCCCAAATAGATTTATACTCCATCCATGATAGCATAAAACTCTTGTCAACAAATACATAAATTGTCTTCAAGAAACTATCATCATCCAATTTACTTATTCAAATCCACCATATATTTATCCAAATATCATTATCTTAACATAAGGGACATATTAATTGTTATATTCCCCTTAATCAGGTGTTCTCCAAGTATATCATGTTACCCTTAATTCACTTTTCATGCTCAATAGATCTATTCAACATAACCTTTACAATCCATAATGAAAAACCTATACTAAAAACACTTATATAATTAATGATTCATATATCATTATATCTGAATTCTGATACATATACACCTCAATCATCCAACTTTATTCATAAACCATTACTCAGGATCCATCATCTTCATCATTCTTAAAAAATGAATTATGGTTTATGGTTTATCAACATCATGATATGTAGGTTTAATCTAAATAATCTTAGAATAACATCACATTCCATTCACATATCGTTTACATTCTTTTTCTCCTAAGTAGTATGACCAATACTTATATTGTGACGTCTGGGACCCAGTTACCATATAATGGTTGTCCCGAGCCCAGTGGTCCACATGGCCTCAAGCACATCTTCCCTAACACCAGAGGATGCTGACAAGCAGTAAGTGCCTATGGTGATTCCGTTGGAAGATAATTCCCTCGTTATTACAGTATATCACATCAAAGGGCATATGAAAGAATGCTATATATTAGAAACAATATAATTAAACAACCTAAGAAAACTAATGCAATAGATAAATCAGAATAATGATAACTATATCAACTGGAATAGTGATGATGTAATGGAATGTCACTAGAAATATGAAAAACATGGACACAAAACAATAGGCAAAACATGTTCTACATGGAACAAAGAAATCAAAGTCTAATCCAAGAATCCTGAGATCCTACTCGGTTGTTTTCTATCAAGATACATCTTATTAGAACGCAATAAACTATTAGAAGTTGAATTCTTCCCTTTGTCAATACCTGCATCCATGTAATCTACTATAAGTACCAAATGGTTCTCGAAGATGGTGTGATATAAATCTCATCGAGTCACCATCAATGGTTTCTATAATATTCCGTTAGTGTAATGGAATATATAAGTGTGTAGGCATGTGCATATAATGTAAATCAAGTAGTACAATAAAACTAAATAACCATGTACCTGCTTCATCCCTCGGCTTGTGTCTAAATATGTAACCAGATCGTTAATTAATAAATTACCATTTAATGTTAATAGGTCTTGTGAGGGACATCCAGCACTGACATCACCTCATGATAGTGTAATTTCTGAAGGTCCCAAGATGTTACAAGGAAACCAAAAATTGATATTCAGTGAGGGAGTTCCAGGGAAAAGACCGAGGTAATGTAAACTCACAGAAAGTTATCTCAATTGTATCTGAGTCTAGCTAAGATGTAAGAGTGTAATACAAGGAGCATAATCTAAGGCATTCCATAGTAAGTAACCTACCAAGTCCAAGGTGATTGACCAATGTAAAACATGTCTATGCAAGGACAGGGCCCTATGGGCTTTCACCATGTCACCTATAAGTCAATTCTAGATCCAAGGAGTGTATCTGAGGTATCCAATAATAATGAAAGGGATCCTACAATAGAATATCGGGCATCTAAAAATATATAAGAACCCGATTCTAGGTGGGTATCAACTTAAGAAAATTTATCCTTGAATCGGAATTAGATTCCCGATACCCAAGGTACTCTCCTCTCACAATCCAAGGCAACCTCGAGTGAGTCCATTCCTATTTGATATTATAATCATGTAGTAACTCATTTGGTTCAATTATTTATTTCTATTAGTTTGGATAGGTCATGTAATGTTTATAAAAAAATTTATTGGTCCAATATTTGTCTTCCATTAGTATGGATAGGCCAAGTAGTGTTGCAAACATTTAGTCAAGTCATATTTTTCCATTAAGGAATATTAAATTATCAAGGTTCACCCTGCTACATTCCACCAACAGGGAAAGGGGTGCTACGAACATGTAACCTTTATTAAATTACATTAAATAAGGCCAATTTATATAATTAGTATACAATCCATTTTACATTACACATTTCACTTTAAATTACCATTTGGATTCACTTACATTGGGTGGGTCAAGTGGTGAGAATACATGGAACTTGCCATTATGCACTTATCATTAAAAAAATCTATTTATTATAAAGAGTATCACATTTAGAAAGGCCAAGTAAATTCACACCTGAATGGTGGCTCAAATATTCCAAAACACTAAAAACCCAATTATGGTATAACATTTGACATGAGGTGGATTGAGTTGTGGGTGAAACCACTAAAAAATATTCACATATTTGGAATGATCATAACCATAAAATTCTAACAAGTATAATCATGGTACGTTAATGTAAAAACTATTTCCAACGAAATAGGTGGGCCCCACATGAACATTCCAAAAAAATAACATTACTGATGAGGTAAGGACCACCCACCTTATGGTTATATGATCCTTCTCCTACAGTATCAGCCCCTGACTTGACTTAGATCATAGTAGATCTATGAAAAGGTGAAAACTGATCACATGTCGCTATCTAGGTCGAGGGTGAATGAGAAAAAGTATGGCTAAAGTGGACCCGAGTACTTACCATTGTGCATCCAATGTGACGAACAGAAGCTCAATCAGATGCCAGATGAAAGATTTTTTTTGATCACTAGCATAGGCCTTCAAGAAGCTCCAAAAGGAAGAAAAAGGAGAAAAATACCATTGTTTATTTAATTAGGAGGAAGGAGTGGGATTAATAGATCATTAAGGGTGTTATCGTCATTTTACATAGCTTTTTAGTCTATGCACGGTTTGTCAAACTCTGCGCAAACCACACGAGATTGTTTTGCCTAAACCCTTGAAAAAGGGGAATTCACACAGTTTGGATGTATGGTCGTGCACCTACTGTGCTAGGTGCAATAGTCCAAAAAAACAAAAACTTCACAGTTATGAAAATCGTGTGCTAACCATGCACAAACCATGAAAAGTGGCCAATTTTCCCAAAAATATGTGTTCCAAGATCAAATCAACCCCCATAAACCACATAACCTTTTCTAACCCAATAGGAATCTATATTATGTCCAAAGTAATGATATATAATGAAAATTAAATGATCCATACATGAGTGAAAAGGAAGGTTCTTACACTCTTCCCCCCTTGAAAGAACTCACCCCCGAGTTCTCCATATAAGGGTAATGAGAGAATATCTGGGAACATATCAGGCCATTGAGCATGTACATTGGCTTCCCTCCCCCTTGTCTCGTCAAATACTTAGTCATGCTGGCAAAGCACTCATACGAGAGGGAAAGAATTTCCTCAGAGAGTCTTCGTGCTTCGGTTAACGATGTGTACTAGATATTCCTCAATGGTAGCATCAATATCTAACTCAACATCCTCGAGATCAAAGGAATGATATGGGTCATCATGATATTGGAAAACCTATGATACATGAAAGATGGCGTGCATGGAACGGTACCTCAGAGTTAGTACCAACTAATAAGATACTTTCTCGACTCTCTATAGAATCATTAATGGCCTGATGTAACAAGGCGACAGGTTTCCCTAATTTCTTATCCATCAATTTACTAGCCTGGGAAATACCTAATGAAAAACGGGATCCCTAACCTTGATCGGAAAAGGACATCGATGGTGATCGGCATAATATTTCTGTCTAGACTAAGTAATAGTCATAAACATCCTAATCTGCTGGACCTATTCTAATGTCTCCTGAATGAGACAAGAAACAAGTAGGGCTACCTCACCAGCCTCTAGCCAGCACAAGGGTGAATGGAATGGCCTTCCATATAATACCTCAAGAGGAGAGTCTTAATTGTCACCTAAAAACTGTTACTATAGAAAAATGTGACAAGAGGGATATGCTTCTCCCATGAACTGCCAAAATCGAGGAAACATGCTTAGAGGATATCCTCAAAAACTTTTATTTTCTATTCGGATTTTTCATTGGTCTGAGGGTGAAAATATGTTCTTAGAAGAACCTAAGTTCCCATAGATTTCTAAAAACCCTACCAGAAATGTGAAGTGAAACAAGCATCTCTATCTGAAAATATAGTATGTTGAACTTTGGTTAGTCATATGATCTCTAGAAAATATAGTCTTCCTAGATCATCAATTGAGAGACTCTCTTGAATATGAATGAATTGGGGCAATTTCATTAGTCACTCAATGACTACCCAGATAGCATCACTACCCCTCAGCAACCTAGGTAAGATGAATATGATATCCATAGAAACATATTCCCATTTCTATTCCAGGACTGAAAGTGGTTGTAACAAGCATGTTGGTCAATGGTTCTCTTCCGTAACCTGGTGACAGGTTGAACACCTTTTGATGAAGATTGCAATCAGACATTTCATCTCAGGCCATCAATACTGGCGTCGCATATCATGATACATATTTGACATACCTAGATGAACTACTCACTTAGATGTGTGGGACTCATTCATAATCTCTTCTCTCACATCTTCAGAAACCCAGATATGTCCACGTAGATGCAAGAGGTCATCTCCATCAATAGACCAATCTGAAGGTGGGTTATCTCTTAATATACTCCCTAGAGAACCAAACATTCAGGATCAGAAAACTGCCTACTCTTCACTATCTCAGGGTTGGATGATGTAAGTGTTAAGGCTTACATTTAATACTACTCGTGAATATCATGAAAATTTATATGGAGTTCATAAAATATGGCCAATAAAATCCATTCATTACTGTCTTCATGTATGACATGTGTTTGAGTTTTCCGAATCAATGCATCTATAACCACATTTCCTTTTCCAAACATATAGGCAATCTCAAAATCAATGGATTGTAGAAATTTGACCCATCATTGCTGTTGGAGGTTCATGTCACACTGAGAAAATTTATTGTTGAGGCTCTTGTGATCTGTATAAACCACAATGCGCGCTTCCGAGAGATAATGTCTCCAGCAACGTAAGGCATAAAAAAACTACTACTAGCTCGAGGTCTTGTGTTAGGTAATTTATCCAAGGAGTTCAAAACTTCCGAGATCTGTACGAAAATATGTTGTCTTAATGCATCAACACTTCTCATAGGCTAATGCGTAATGCAGCGCAAAAGATGATATAACCATTACCAGGTTCTGGAGGAATCAGAATAGGTGTCGGGACATGCCTCCCTTTCTACTCCTGAAATTCTTTCCTAGATGCTTCTTACCATAGGAACATAACACCCTTCTTTTTAACACCGGTAAAAGGTGAATAAAAATGTGATAAGTCCTATATTAAAGACCTATAATATCTATCGATACTTTAGAAACAATTGATATCAAACAAGTTCTTAGGCCGCTCCTAGGAAACAACATCACTAACATTTTTATGGTCAATAGATACTACTAATTCAAAAATAATATATCCCATGAAGGGGACCTCGTCGATCTATATGTCGCATTTAGCAAGCATGGAATTATGTTGATTATCTCTCAGTGTACTTGGGAAGATCCCAAGATGTTTGGCATAGTCATTACGAGTAAGAAAATACACCAAGATGTCATCCAAAAATCCCATGACAAAAGTTTCCATGTAGGGATGGAAAACCCTAATTTTCAAATCCATGAAAATGGTAGGGGTGTTCGTAAGTCCGAATGAAATAACAAGATACTCTTACAGACCATACCTACTATGGAAATCTATACAAGGTATGTCTGATGGTCTGAATCACACCCCATGATATCCCTATCATAGGTTGACCTTAGAGAACACCTTTTCTCCTTAGAGCTAGTAAAATATATCAATTATTTGAGGAAGTGGACATTGTTTCATGATCGTAAGCAGGTTCAACCTTCTATAATCCATTCATAGAGGAATAGTTACATTCACCTTCATATAAAATTTCATGGGTGAATGCCAAGAGTATAGACTAGTCTGTATTAATCCATTGGCCTATAAGTCCTCTATCGTCCAAATGAGCTCATGAAGCTCAGTAGGTGCCATCCTGTATGGAGGAATGGCCACTAGATCTTATCTCGGAACAAGCTCAATTGTTAACACAAATTCTCTCTTGGGATGTAATCTAGATATTTCATTAGTAAAAACATACCTAAAACTAATCCACCACTAGTGGGAAAATACTTTTAAGGAAACCCAAACCCCCCATGAAAACATTTTCAATCTTAGCAGTCACGTAACCTATCATGTGATGCTTCAGTCCCACTCTCCCATCTTGGACATCAAACATGCCTTTGAAAATATAAGTACATACATATGGTGATGTTAAATAAACCATGCGGCGATAACAGTCTACAAAGGTGTGATAGTAGACTAAACAGTCTATCCTGAGAATAAAATTGAAGACATTCATTTCACGAAAAAATAGATTTCACATGAATGGGTAATTTCATACCTCAAGGGGATAGTCCATACATTGGCATATTCCCTCTGTCTTGCTCATAGGCATTTCAATTCACATCGCTTCTATAATTTCAGGGAAAAAGGTGGAGATGCGCAAAAGGAATAGGTTTTATCGAAGGACAAACCTACACCGATCTCTTTCCTGGATGCGTTGAAAGGCACAGACCTGTGTAATGCAATCTCGAGGAAGTCATCTTTATTCAAGAAATTAGATGATGGCCGACTCGCAGTGGAAGCAGACCCGGAAGCGTTGAAGCAACGATCTCAAATCTACAAGTTCTCAGGTCTGGGACACATTTCATATTTGAAGGTTGACAAACCATGGCCGGTCATGGAGCTCAAACCGAGGATCTCACACATCTTGGGCTTCAACGATTGGAAGCTCGTTTCGATCGAGCATGGGTACTTTCATATTCTATTAAGCTCTTAGTAGGAGCTTGACCAAGTCTAGACTATTGGAAATATAGAATTGAAACCAGGACTACTTCGTCTTTCGGAGTGGGATTTATCTATCAGTCCTCACACCCACCGAAATATGACGGCCCAGATCTCGGTGCGACTCCATGGTTTGAACTTATTTTTTTGGAATCCCAAAATTCTAAATGACATTGCTTCTTGCATCAGAACTCTGCTGAAGATAGATCATCAGATGATCAATGTGGAACTCGGCTTGTACACGATGGTAATGGTGGAAGTCGATCTCGGGAACAAGCTTCCGAATTCGATCGCCTTCAATGCAAATGAGTATAAAGCCAATATTCATTTGGAATATGAATGTTGGCCTCCCTTTTGCGATCTGTGTAAAATTGTTGGTCATTCCCTTATGAACATTTGTGTGATGAAGAACCAGGTGAAGTCATGGGATGAGCAACCGAAGGAAGACAAGTGGACTCAGGTAAGACGGAATAGAAATGATCAACCCACTGCTTCTGGGCTACCAGAAAATAACATGAAAAGGCTGATAGATGGTTTAAGAAATTACCTCATGTGGGGGAGACCTCTGGTGTAAAATGGTCTGGTCTGGTCAAGGAGGAGGGGACTGAGAATGTTGATGCAGTAATTATGGAAGATAATGAGTCTACAATGCAGGACATACCCGAGCATCCTGTGAATCCATATGATGCATCTAACTCGGGCCGCTGCTTGTTGGGCGATAACCAGCAAGCAGTGTCTTGGGTCTCAAACAGTGGCAAAAAATTCTCTGTTTTGGCAGACCTAAATGTACAGTGCCTCAATTCTAATGAGGTTGTTGCAGGTGAGCAAATTCCGTAGGAGGTCTGTCATCATGACTCGGGTTATCTCTAGGATTAGACTCATGTAGACCCTCCTGAGGTTGAAAATGTTGATCACAGCCTAAGTATGGAAATAGAGCTTATGGTGAGAAACATACTTGAACATCCATGGGTTGATTTCCAACATGACTTTTAGAGTGACGGACTTCAGGTCTTGACTCAGGTGGAGGTACATGAGGTTACAGGTATGTTGATAAATGGTGCGGTTGTAGGTATCTCTTCATCCTCCATTTTATATGGTGACAAGAAAATCATAAATGCAGTGGGTTCACATCCCAATACCAAGGATATTGATCATATAAATGGTCCCAATGACCAACCCGATCAGCTCGTGTCTCTCTCAAAGGAGACCAATTTGGATTTTAATTTGGACCTTAATTCCAACAAAATCACCATTGACACTTAATATTAGGTGCGGATGTCCATTGGAAAGCCTTACACACTCATGGTGGTAGGCTCCAGTGATCAGATAGTGGTAGTGGTCTCTAAGGCCACTGTGACTACCTCCTCATGTATCTATGTTGCTCTCGCTCCTGGTTTTCCTCCAAAACATTGCCCAGCAACTCCACTTGTGTCTTCAATCTCTTTCGATAAAAATCAGGGTGTTGATATTAAAACTGACTCTAATGTCTCTATTTCCTCTTCTAAGAAAATGTAGGGAAATCAATCCAGACCATCATCCTTTAATTCACCTAGAAGGTCAGCAAGGAATAAGGGCTTGAGTGGAACAAAAAAAGGGAGCTCTAGCTCCAAATGCAGGTTCAAATGAATTTTCTGTTTTGGACTTGTTAAGTTTTAGCTAACTCTGATACTTTTATTGTGCTTAAGAGATTTATATTGACTCACAAACCAAGTTTATTTTCCATTGCTGAGCCTAAAATTAACTTTTCTTCGAAATATTTACACTTTTTATCTTCTGGTTATAACTTCCTCGGTGCTTTCAAGGAGGGTACCTCTACTGAGACTCTCTGGGTTTTTTGTCACTCAAATTTGCAATCTATTAATGTTGTTAAAACTTCTAACCAAATGATTAATTGTGATTTTTCCTATACTAGTTTATGTACTGTATGCACTATGGTATATGCAAAAAATAGATATCAAGATAAAAGGTTCCTCTAGATTGACCTCCTTTCCCTCTCTTCCTCTGTTCAAGATCCCTGGATGGTCATCGGTGACTTCAATTCTATTCTTCAACCAGGTGAAAAGATTGGACCGTCACATTCTCCCATATCATCCAGAGAATTTAAAACTTCCGTTGAGGAATGTGAACTTAATGAAATCAATCTTACTGGTGCCAAATACACCTGGTATAGAAAGTCCTTCAATAGGATTATAGCTAGAAAACATGATAGAGATTTCACTAATACCACCACCCTTGATAAATGGGATTCTATATCTAGAATTACCTTACCCAAGATCAACAATGATCATCATCCCATTCTTGTTATCTTCATCTCTAAGGGCTCAAAATCTCCCCTCCCTTTTAAAATTAACAATGATTGGGTTACGGTCCCAGAATGATCCAACATGATTAATGATTTCAGGGATAGCATGCGGTGGAAAAATGAATCTTTTTCTTGCATTTATAAATTAAAACATCAGAAACAACAACTCAAGGGTTGGTGCTTCTCTAAAAAAAGCATCTTGATGCATATATCTCCTCATTGGAGAATGACCTCATTCGTATTCAAAGCTCCAATACTGGCTCTGATTTTTCTCTTGATCCACAAGATGAAATTAATATTTCTTTGAAGCTTAACTCTCTTCTGAAGCTCAAAGATAACATGAAAAAGAAAATATTTAAAACTAAATGGCTATCAGATGGTGATAGAATTACTAAATTCTATAATTCTCTTCAAAGAATCAGGAAAATCTACAGGCCCCTTTCCTTTCTTAATGTAGATGACACTCTTCTGGACAATGAGGATGCCATTGAAAATCATGTTTTTGGTTACTTCCACAATTTGTTTAATTTTCTAGAGGTTATTAAGGATCTCCTTCCTGACATCATTCCTAATATGGTCACTGCTGAGGACAATGATCATCTCTTAAGCATAATAATGGACCATGAAATTAGGGACACTGTTTTCAGCCTCAACCCTAATAGTTCACGTGGACCGGATGGGTTCAACAATGGTTTCTTTCAGCAATATTGGGACCTCATTCATATTGATGTTTGTAAACTGGTTAAATATTTTTTCTCCAAAGTTTTTCTTCCTCACGGGATAAATTCTCAATTCATTACTCTTATTCTTAAAGTGGATAATGCTGCTGAGATTCATCATTTCCGACCTATTGATCTCATCAACTCCCTCTATAAAATAATCACAAAACTTCTTGCTAACAGACTCTCCTCATTCACCAATAAAATTGTCTCTTGGAACCAATATGGTTTTATCAAAGGAAGAACAAATCAAGATTATATCTACATAGATTCTTAATGTACTAATATGCTGAATAATGTCACTAGAGGAGGCAGTTTTGCCATTAAGTTAGACATCAGGAAAGCTTTTGACACTATGGACTAGAATTTTATTTTCAAGGTTCTTAAAAACTTTGGGTTTAATGAATCTTTTATTACCATGATCCACACCTTATTCAATTCAGATTCCATATTTGTGCTGGTCAATGGGTCCCCTAAAGGTTTTTTCAAATGTACCAAGGGGGTTAGGCAAGGTTATCCACTTTCAGCCGTTCTTTTCACTATTGCAGAGGATTATTTAAGTAGACTTATTACGAGCCTTGTGAATCAAAAGAAAATCAATCCCATTCAGGATGCTATAATCATAAATGTTTCTACACATCTTTTATATGCTAATGATATAATTTTATTGTTAAAGGGCCATAAAAGGAACATTAAAAACCTCAATAGTGCCCTGGAACATTATGAAGATATTTCGGGTCAAGCGATAAGTTGGAACAAATCCATTGTTTTATTTGGAAAAAACTTTTCCCCCAACAGAAAAGGTCACATAATTGATTACTTAGGAATCAAAGAAGGCTCTTTCCCATTCACTTATTTGGGTGTTCCTATCTTTTGGGGAAGACCAAAATCAATCTATTTCCACAGAACTGTGGACCAAATTATCAATCAAATATCTTATTGGAAGGCTAAATCTCTTTCTATGGATGGCAGGGTTTGTCTTGTTAAGTCTGCAATTGTTTCCAAGATGGTTTACTCGATGATGGTTTACAATTGGCCGGCCAGTCTTCTCAAAAGAATCAAAACATGCATTAAAATTTTTTTGGACTGGTAGTACGACTGAAAGAAAACTTGTCACCATACCATGGGTCACTTGTTGTAAACCTCTAGATAGGGGTGGTCTTGGTATCAATAATCTTAAGCTGTTTAATGAATCTCTTCCAGCTAGAATGACTTGGAATCTAATTCATAGCAATTATGATTCCTTGATCTTTCTTAATAAAAGGTTTGTTACTAAACTTCATAATGGTAACTTGGGTTACATCACTTATTTCATATGGCCTTCCATTAGACAATCTTTCCTTAAAATCATGAACAATGCTGGATGGATGGTTAGCGTTGATTCCTCTATGAATTTCTGACTGGATAACTGGACGGGTGTCACTTTAATCTCTATGATAATGCCCACCACTAGTCCCGAGAACACCTCCTCCGCGATTTTGGATGTTGTTAACTCTCATGACCCCACTCTTCCAAACCACATTAGTCACATCATTGACAATTCTCATTTTTCTGACACTGATGATTTCCTTATTTGGGAACCTTCCATTAATGGTGTCCTAGATTCTAAAAGATTCTAATTTTTTTTAATAATTCTATTTCTATCTTTGTCTGGTTGAAATATTTTAACAAACCTTGGATCAATCCCCCATTATTTACTCTAATTTGGTGTGTTTCTCATAATAGGGTCCCCACTGATGTGTGTGTTCAATCCTTTGGGATTTCTCTTTGCAGTAGATGTCATCTGTGCAATCAACACCGTGAGGATGCTAAACATTTTTTCTTGTCTTGTGATATAGTTGCAACTCTTTGGAATTACATTTATAACATTTTTGGTTGCATATGGTCTCTTCTTGCTTCTATCAGCTCTCAACTCCAACATTGTGTGATTTGGGATTCTTCTAAGCAAATTAGGAATCTTTTTTTGGCTGCGGTGGCTGAGCTTCTGCATGTGATCTGGTATGATAGAAATAATTTTATTCATAATAATTTATTATTCAATCTCAATGCAGGTAAAATGTGTATTCTCATTGCCATTAAGGATGTTTCCTCTCTTCAGAATGATCATTTTGAAAACTCTATTAGTGATTTTGAGATCCTAAGTCGTCTTCGAATTGCGGGATCTTATAGGACACCCTAACATACCTTTGAGGTCTTCTGGAAAACCCCACTGCCAGGATGGATCAAAGTGAATATTGAAGGCACTTCTAGAGGTAACCCGGGTGCGGAAGGTTGTGGATCCATCTTCAGAGACTTTCTTGGCAGATGTCTTGGCTGCTTCTTCAGTGGATGTGGCACGGCCTCATCTTTGGAAGCAGAAATGTTGGGAGTCATTCATGCGGTGTACATTTCCATGGAGAAGGGTTGGAACAACCTATGGATTGAATGTGATTCAATCAATATTGTCCAAGCTATCTGGAGGGGAGTGGTGCACCTTGCTTGGACTCTTACCTCTCGATGGATGAAATGTCTTGCTTCGCTAAGGAATCTGAACTACATTTCCACACATGTGTTCTGTGAAGCGAACATGGTTGCTGATAGTCTTTCCAACAAGGGGATAAATCAGGTTACTACCTGGTTGGATGATTTTCTTGGTGATTCTCTCTCTCTCTCTTAAATAAGGATTGTAATAAGATTCCTTCATTCATACTTTTGTAACTCCTTTTTCATTAATGAAATAAATTGTTCCTTGGTCTTTGACTAAGGCACCACCTCTTTAAAAAAATAAAACAAAGAAAAGACAATAGTATATGATACTAGAATAGTACCTCATACTGTAGATGGTCCCATATCCGGATCCTCAAGCATCGGATTTAATGTATGCAACTGACCTGATACACGACCATGTGCAACAGATGAACTTCTGCGATCATTACTGCTCTGCTGGTGTTGTTGGTGATCAAGGATCATACTACCATAGCCATGACCTCCTCCTCGACTAGACATGTTTTTGCAACTCCAACTCCCCACATGATGTGGTACAAAATCTCTTACTCTTGAAGGTGGAGTTGATTCTGATCCTTTTCAACATGAAGCTGGTGGAAAGGTCCTGAAAATAGTTGAAGATGACCCATATGGTCACAATCTAGGCATTACATATGGTCTCTATCACACGGGGGATTCTTATATCGTGGACTTCCAAACTGATGACACACTACATACCTATCAAACTGGATACTCTGGCTGCCACTACCCTAACAACAAACCTCAATGGAACGTTTCCTACCACTGGAAGAACTACTAGCCTAACACAGAACTGAACCTATAAACCAATTACATGCTTCATACATTAGGTTACACTCAATGATAAGGTCCCAATCAACTATTTTTTAAAATGTATGAAGTAGAAAGACATTCACCTGAGTTTAGATGGTGTACTAGAGTCCATTCTCAAAAGGTTTAGAACTCGAAATCTCATCACCGGTTAGAAGTTATGCAAAGCACTATAAATTGGTGAAACGTGTAGAATATTACATAACTGACATAGAACCCTTACCATGATTCATGAACTATCTAGATCTATCACCTCTCAATAACTAAGGAATGAAATGATCATATAAGGTAGTCTGTAAGTCCACTCATAACACGCCCTGATGACATCTGGCCTGGGTAACGACACCCCTCCAATGCATGGTCAAATCCCAAAGCACGTATGTAGCATTCTTGACTCTCCACTCATGAGGCATTTCTAGATTATCAACGATAAAAAATATTTCATCTTACCAAGAATCAACAGCCAAAGATCCGCCATACCCTGAAAATGTAGGAGGGTAATGTTTTTAGAACTCGCGGTCCAAATCATCCACCGTAGGTGCCACAAGTGGGGCACCATTCATGGACTGCATCCCACGTAAGGAACTATAACATACATGTGAATTAGTGCCCAGATTAGGTACAACTGGAGATGCCTCAAGTGGAACTTCTGAAAGTATGATTGGTGGCTTGGGTCCCACCATGTATAGAGTATGGTCCTGACCACCCTCCTGGTGAATGACACAAGAACATGATAGAGGCATTGGCCTTAAAATTCCAAGAACTCACCTTAGAACATCCTTAGATGAAGAGATATTGCATCACTAGGAGAAATAGATCATCAGAAAACACACTAACTAATGAATACTACGCAAACTACCCTATTAGACGGCCAGGTCTTGGTTTTTTCTCAAGTATAATTTTCATGTAATTTTGTTGTTAAATTATTAGGTTCATTCCTTAAAATTTCATTAACATTTCAAGGTGGGATAATGATGTGTAACTGTTGACGCTCCTTTTCATCACATTTTCTAAAAGAATGTAAAGGGAAATGACATAGAACAAAGTTATTGATCCTTTAAAGAAAACATCAAAAATCGACAAAGAAATGAAAAAGGTGTCAAAGGACATAGGGTCGGGAAAGTTCCCATAATGTCACACATGTATACTTACGCACCGCCTAATGGTCGCGCAAGTGACTTGAGGGCCCTAAGTGAAAACCACCCGGGGTCTTCTCCAGCCTATAAATATCCCCGGTGGGACCCCATTTGAGGAGGAATTTTTCCATAATTCACATACAGATCTCTGAACGACCAAGTATCTTCTACAGGTCTTCTGAACACTTCTAAAGTAATTCTTTACCTATAATGGAAGGTCTAAACAAGAGGAGTAAGGTCTAAGTGTTAGAATTCCCTAACACTTGTGCACCTATGTGTTTTACCCTTAAGGGAAATGGACACACTTGCGCGCCGCCCTACTTCTTCACCAGAACTTGCGCACCATCTTCTCGAAAACCTCTAGGGATAATACAAAGGGTTTGAGCCAAGTATCGCCCAAGTATTACCCTAAGGGATGAAAATCATGCAAGTACCCATGTGCCGCGCAGGTATACCTGCACGACCAGGACTTGCACGCCTATGTAGTACCTGCGCGCTTTCCAGGACTTGCGCGCCCCTATATGTTTTGGTGCATTTCCTTCCCATTTCACCCCTCTCATGCCATTCCACCTCTCCTGTTCAAGATTCAGTCTTCAAGACACTATTCAAAGCCATTTATGGCATGATTTCTTGATTTTACTTCCTTATCTGAAAGGAACTCCATGAAGCATCTCTCAAAACCTAGTGATTTACATATCTTTATGTCACTAAAGATTGAGATTTCATTCATTAAACCTCATCCTTTAAGATGATAGAACCCCTTAACCTAGGCCTCCTTTTTAGGAATAAGCTGCAGTCATAATTCCCATTAATTTTGGGCATCCTCCTTAGGAGTAAGCCCCATGTCCTCTAATCTGGGCATAGGAGTAAGCCCCAGTCTTAAAACTCCCAAATATGTGCATCCTCATTAGAAGTAACCCCAACCATAATTCTCTTAAACTGGTATTCCTTTTCAAGATCAAGACCCAATCTCAGATATGAGTCTCCTCCATAGGAGTAAGCCCCAAGTCCCTTTAATTTTCAAATCCCTTTAACCTGGGCCTTCTTTTCAGAATTAAACCCCAGTCTTAATTTCCATTTGATCTGGGATTTCTTCTCAGGAGCAAAACCCAATCATAAGTCCCCTCTTTACTTGGGCATCTTCCTTAGGAGTAATCCCCAAGATTAGAGTATCCAAATCTCCATGAAGCACATATACCTTTATGGACCCTTTTCCTGGATTTCTTCCCTGAAGTAAATCTTAATCCTCATATATTTGGGCATTCATACACACAAAAGCCTCACATCATTGCATCTTTCGTGGCACAATTGTCTGGTTTCACCAATACCTCTTATTTCTCACACCGATCATGACTCACGTGAGCTTAGAGTGTAAAAGTAATCATGAAATCTTTCTTTGAGTCATAAATCATGCATAAACATCATACTCCCTTACTCGAACTAAGTGGGTTCTGATTCATTTTCCAAAACAAAGGATACATAGGTATCCCATCTGTGGGTACAATCCCAACTTTGAAATAATCGATGTCCTTCTGAATGACAATAAACTTCAAGTTCCCCAATGAGTGGCTTTAAAACCAGTATGGTCATCATAATGACCAAGATACTTTTATGTATCAAAGGATACCATTGACTAAGAATCTCTAACAAATATAGATGATTCTCTATCAATGAAGAACCTCGAATACATATAAAAGATTCCCTAAATTTCCTTCATATCAATCATTGATTATCAGATCTAAAGGAAAGCTCATTCTATATAGGGTAATGTAATAAGGATTCAAGAACATAACTTAAATCTATAAAAAGAGTCCAGGAGTAGATAATAATTCCCCTCAAAAGGTGTGATGAGTCTGACCTCCCATCCTCTCAACCAATGAAAATTCCTAAGCCTCATCAGTCCACAACTAATGAGCGCCTACCTTTGGAAAGTAGGTTCAAATGGATGTTGAATCACTGGATGTTTCCGGTTCTACAGAAAAACCAGTTAGAAACCGCTGGGAATGTTTGAATCTTAAATCAATGAGATCATCCCCAAGTCTAGAGGGAAAAAAATGGTGAACCTGACGTGAATCCTTAACCAAGTTAAAATGATGTTTTACTTATTTTTTAGGCCCCTATTTAAAACTCAATGAGAGGGCCAACATAAACAATCATTGACATATGTGCTCATCCAAAAGATGTAGTGGATGAATTTATCTTGATTACATCTGTTATATCAAACATGCACTAATTTCCAAGATTTTATGCATTCTATAAAATGGCTACTCTCATGTTCACACCTGTGAATACCACTGCGGAGAATGCCATTGCTGCTACTCCTGCTGGATCATCGTCCACTTTGAGGATGACATCAACTACTCAGCATCTTCAACGCTGGGTATCAAATGCACTGGTTAAGGAGTACTGTCAAAACAGTACTATTCCAACTTTGGAGGCTGCTCGATGAGCCCTCCAAGTGAACAATTCACCCTGGTCATCCGGACAGCGATGACCAGTGATCAAGAAGCAAGCGGTGCTAACCACCATCTCCAACCGTTTCGGGTCGTTATCCCCAAAATGAAATCACCATTCACTCCCTTATTCTGGGGAGGTGAATGAGCAGGTCCCTTAGGGCCTTAATTCAACCAGACAGGAGTTCTTCCCAAGGGCTCCTATCAACAATCGACGCCGGATTCGTGCGGAAGTTCACCCTCAACATGATTAGGGTGTCGAATCCAGGCATTCAGCTCAGGTTCCTCGAACCCAAGTAGGCAAGATTAATCGCCAGAGGAAAAATCCGGTCAATAGTGAGCAGGTTCTCATCTCTTCCATCTCCAAAGAAGTCCACAAACCAAACTTGGTGGAAAGTAATGAGCGGGCACACACACCTGCTCATTTTAATTCCATTGTCCAGTAGACTCGTTTGGCAGCATCACGCCAATCCCGCCAGGAAATTCCGGCGGAGTACTATAGGCAAGAACATATACCTGTTTATACATCATCAGCTAGTCACCAGGCTCGTCTGACTACATATGATGGAGCTCATCAACCACATTCAGCGAATTGCAATAAGAAGGCACATACACCTTCTAGTAATGATCAAGCCTACCAACAGTCATGCTTGGAAGCACACTGAAAAGTTAGTCGGAAAGATCCAGCGACAAACAGGAGGCAGACTCAACTTTCTTCCACCACACTTGAGTACTGTTAGGATTCACTAACAGGAAAAGAAGGATAGGAGAAGGCACATACACCTACTCCAAGCATGGAATGGACATATATTACCGTTCTGGCAGCTGAAGTCGCCATGCATATTCTATCAATGGTGAAAGATCAGAAGAAAATCTATGCTCATATTCTGGATGCTTTCCAGGATATTATAACAGCTTCAGCAACATCTTAGGGAAAGACACATAAATGTATCCCTACCAGTGGAGTGACACATCAACAGTTCACTCCGGAAAGGACACACACATCTATTTTATTCCAAGAGGGTTGTGGGGCATACTCCCCCATATCATACGGACAACCAAGTCAGGCCCATACACATAATTTGAGTAAAGATCGTCAGCATAACATGTCCATCTCTCCTGATCAGGCACATACACCTGCTCAGAGAAGCCGCTTTCGTCAACAAGTGGTTTCTATGGTGAGTAAGAAGGCCTCTAAGAAGAAGACCCACCCAGCACAGTCAATAGATCAAGAGACAATCTGTAACAAGGCCTTGCTCGATGATAGAGTTCTTGATGCCCTCAGACAGTTATTTGTTGGAATTCAAGATTCTACTCCCTCATTTCCCAGTAGTGGGAACAATAATTCTGATGGTCTTCAACAGACACTTCCTCATGAAGGCTTGATTCATGACAATTCGGTCAATCTGGAAGTTTCATCTTTAGATGAGAGCCACAGGAACCCTTTGTGTGGTCAGAAGACCAAGAAGCAAGAGATCTCATCTTTTTCTATAACCCACCATGGTGGTCCTCCCCATGATGATGAATTTCGCTGCAAAAGTCCTCTCTGCAGAAGTGACGCACATTGCCCGGAAAATTCTCTAGTGGACATTGTAGTGCCAAGAAAGCCCTCTTATCTTGAGGCACTTGCAAATGCGAATTCAGTCATGTCTGATTCTTCATCTCTAGAAGGTGAAATACTTTCTCAATCGGAAGATAACCCAGGGTGTAGGTTATTCTCCGAACCACCCCTATGTCATGAATCTTCTAGTTTGATCAGTGATTTCTCTACCAATCTTATTGAATCAGATGAGGCAACAAGGAAGAACCAACTCTGGTCAAATCAGGTAGAATAATTTTCATTGAATGATAAAGAGGAAATGCTGAACATGAGAAAAAAAATTGAGAAAGGTGAAGTGCCAGTCATGTTTTGGCCTCTGGGTGACTCTCAGTATGACATTCCGGAGATGTTGATGGAAGATGGAATTCATGATATTCGTCTCAACATATGAAAAAATATTTGTCAGTTGAAAAAGAAAGTATTATCTTATGATGAATATGAGAATCATGTTAAGATAATAGAAGGGTTACAAAGTCAGATTGATTTGGCATCTCTATCAGTCTCTCGATATCTGAAGGCTGAAGAGAAGTATAGGGCCCTTCAGCGTTCATGCCTTGGCGCACTAAGAAGATTGAACCAGTTAATTGCCAATGACCCATCAAATATTAATATCAGAGGATGGGGTGTTCATGGAGCACTACATCTCACTTTGATCTCCAGTCAGCAAAGCCCGCCGAAAATGGTATCATGCAATTTTATTGCCCGTGGCCGGCCATAGTCATTGGGTTTTGTTTGTAATCAAAATATTTCCCAATAACATGCCTCAAATAGTTCTTCTCGAAATCAAGAATACAAAGAACAGGTTGTTGAATTACTCCTGCATCAAGAAAATGAGAATATTGAACAGGCCTCTCGTATGGAGCAAGCACGTCATCAAGTGACAGAAGTGTCGGAAATCATACGATGGTCTTTCGATCAGGGTGATAAAAGTGGATGTCGATTGATGCATCCAGCTAATTTTCAGACTAAGGACCACTAGATCAGGAGAGATTTTAAGAATGTCTCAGACATAGCATGTTAAGATCCACCCCAGCTCACCAGACTGGGGACTCTTTTAAACCAACCCTCGGAATCAACAAATAGGATTTGAGGAGTTGAGCAAACACAGCAGGAACACCCCCAATCTACCGGACTAGGGACTCTTTCAAATCATCAACCCCCTCCTCATAGAAAGTTGGTCTTTTATCTATTGGGGAAGAAGCCTCAAGAGGAACGAAGAGCCAAATTATCAGGAGATTATCTCCAAATTACGGTTCACCAATAAGTTCCTGAGGGATCAACCCAACAAAAGGCAATGTATTGTCAGGGGCATGGCAGAAGACAATATCACATAAATGCTGATGGAAGGGAAGAAATGCATTATGCATCAATTAATGTCATCAATGTCATTGTTGCTGATCCACTAGATGAGGCTCACTAAGAGGGATCAGATGAAGAGGTTCTTGTTCAAGATTTTGTACACAAAGACACAAATGAAGAAGTTGTGCATACACGAAATCAAAGGATTACCCAAAATCTGGGTGTTCCTTCAAATAACCCACTTCCCCCTCTCCGAAAGGGATCAGACAAGGGGAAGGGAAAGAATCAGGTTACATATCCTTCCTCTAGTAAAGGCCAATTGCTCTCACTAGAGCAAATATTTGCGCAACAAGAGGAAAAAATGAAGGGATTGAGGAGGTTGAACGCAGAACTACTCCAAGGTAGTCTTCCTCCTAAGCATTCTAGAGTTAGTTAGACTAGTGAATTTTTTGCAGCTACTGGGATGGATCAAGACTATCCTCCTCTATCAGTACACCCTCATAGGTCTAATCCTACAGGTCATGTTCCACAACAATTGCCAGTGCTACCATCAGTTGCAGCACTAGCCACCACATCTTTACCAGCTCTAGTCATTGCACCTTCCCAAGTCCAAGTTCAACCGGATGTTTCTCAAAATTTAATAACTACCATCGATTCATTAACAGCTCGGTTAGAGACTATGAAAGGGAAGTGTGTGCAGGTTCAACCAGAAAAGAGAGAATGAAAGGGTCTCATATTTCATTGCTCTGGAATAGCAAGAAGCAGTGAAACTCAGATGCTTCGTGCGAACCTTGCAAGGACCTGCTTTTTTTTTGTATACAATCTTGCAATCCCTGTCAATTACCAGATGGGGGGATCTTTGCCAAAAATTCCTCCACCAATTCATCTCAACGTTGCCAAATACAACAGTTTTTGATCTTACAAACTGTAAGAAAAGGGAGAATGAAAGGGTCTCATATTTAATTGCTCGCTGGAAGGGATTAACATATTCTCTAAGATTAGCACTCCCTCAAGAGAAACTGTTGCCAATCTGTGTGGAAAATCTGCGTCACAAATTATGCACACTGTTGATCCTTGTGAAATACACAGGAGGGTTTCGAGACCTTACTTCAATCGCTCAATAGATTGAAGATTCTCTTATACAGACTAAGGCTAAATCTCGTGTAATTTCATCCGCTCCAGAAAGGAGAATGGGTAAAGCAGAGACTGCTACAGTTATGCTTAAGCAAGCACTTGTACCTACTTCTCCTTCAAAAATATCATTTTCCCGAAGGGCTCCACCTCCTGAGCATCAACAATAGAGGCCATTTTTTCAAGACGATCAAAGAGATCAAAGACTAAAACAATTTGAGGATTTGAAAAGAAAAGTTTAATCTTTCCAAAATGAAAAAATACCTGGTTATTTTATTTCTGATCTGGAAAATAATTGGGTTCAATTGCCAAGGCCCAAGATGCCAAACAAGGAAGGAGATGAAGATCGTCCCAACGATTGCCCATTTCACAAGATGATGGGGCATCCCATTCAAGAGTGTTTTGTTTTCAAGGACCTCCTGAAAAAAAAATGGTTGATTTCAGACATGTTAAACTGAATGGTTCTTCATCTCATGTAGCATGTGTTACTGCTACAGTTCCAAAGGAGGAAGGTGAGTGGCAAGAAGTCAAAATAAAAAATGCACAAAAATATGATGATTGGATGGTCATAAAGACGATCAACTGAACTCATGCTATTTTTTTAATTCAATTGAAGAAACCAATTGTTCCATATGACATGAATGCCAAAAAACCATCTTCATCAGAGGGAAAGTCCTCAAAAAAATGGCATAGTTCCAAGAAAGAGGAACAATCAGAAGAAGATGAGTATGTGTCAAAACCTAAGCTGTCTTCGACTCTGGAAGATTTCATGCCATCTACTTTAAATACACGGGCACCGTCCCTCCAAACGGTACAACCTTAATTGGATAGTCAAGCCGATTCCTCATCGGATGAAGAGTTAATCTTTGGTTCGGTTAATATGATTCAATTAATAGATCTATATGCCAATCGCAGTTTTGATTTCGATGAGCCTGAATTCCCTGTATCAAATAAAGGAATCAAAGGAAGTTTCAGAGGCTCAAGATACAGGGGAATACGTGGATATTTCAGAAGCCACTATTCCAATTCTACCCCTGCTAGAACTGTGTATGCAGCAGAAACTCGTGGCAGATCCCTTCAGCGAGCTCAGCAATAACAAGCATGTTCTTCCACCAATAAAAAATTCAGTCCTGGAACAGTTATTCGGTAAGACCAGTTGAAGGTTCCATCTTCTTCCTCTCAGTGAGTAAATGGATCTAATCAGTCTAATCTTCCAAAGCCAGGAATATTTCTAACTCCTATCCTGATACAAGATGCATCAACTTCCAAAGAATCAACTTCCAAGGCACCTGCTAACACACATGTTCCTGTTGGGAAACGCAGACCTCTGGATCAAAAGTATGATGTATTGAAACACTTGTCACAAGTACCATCCAAGTTATCAATTCTGCATTCTTTGAATGTGTCAAAAGTTATGTGAGAGGCACTAATCGAGGCTTTGTCAAGTCCTCAGGAGTTTACAACTGAAATTGCTGCAACTGAAGTCTATCACGTAGAGAATAATCCTGCAGAATTCCATATAGTAAAATCTTTTACTAATGAAGATGAAGATGATGTCATGAATGGACATATTAGACCTTTTTACTTATCTGGAAAGTTCAATGGTGTAGACATCCGAAAAGCATTCATTGATAATAGTTCGTGAGTCAACCTCATGTCCATTTGTTCACTTCATCAATTGGGCCTCACAGAAACTGATTTATCTCCTTCTACCATGATGTTACAAGGATATGATAAAAATGAACAAGAACCACTGGGTGAAGTTACACTCAGAACTCAGTTTGGAGATCTTGTATCCAATTCATATTTCATGGTTGTTGATCAAGACCCTGCCTTCAACATCTTTCTTGGAAGTCCCTGGCTACATCAACATGCGGATATCCCATCATCATACCATCAATGTATCAAATATTGTTTCGATGGTCAATTTGGGACACTGTATGGTTTTAAGGCCCTGCTCAAGAAATGTGAATCTAGATACATTGAGGCAGAATTCTATCACATGAAAGGAAGAGAGAAATCCACAACAACAAAGATTACCAAAGTTAATGCTCCATATGGTTTGGAGAAGATTCCAGTAAATCCATTTACACATGTGAGTACAGATTATGTGATGCCTATCAGTCAAATTGACAAGATAAACCCAAATAAAAATACTCTTATGGAATGATCCATAATTTCAATTACGGCAATCGAGTCAGACAACATGGGAGAAATTGGTAACCCACCAAGCAGTGATGAAATCCCAAATGGTGACGTCTTCATTTCATCTGCTGAAATTCAACAAGTCTATACTTCGCCAATCAGGCCAAAAGAAGTTATAGCAACATCAGAGGTGAACAATGATGTCGATTCTCAATCCATCATCTCCTCTTTATTTCACATGGAAGACCCTTCATCATCAATCAGGTCAGAAATGGAAGCTTCTTCTTCAAGATGTTCAAATTTTAACATCTCTTATAATCATGGAAATTCTTCTTTATCATCTACTATGCAAGTAGAAAAGGAAGAAATAACACATGCTGAAGAGGAAGATCTCAGAGATGCTCCTCCAACATTTGAAGAGGGTGTCTCTACCACCATGGATGAACTCAGAGAAATAAATCTGGGTACAAAAGAAGATCCATTCCCCACATTAATCAGTGCGTCCATGACTCTTGAAGAACAAGAGATGTATATTTCCTTTTTAAATAAAAATCAAGACATCTTTGCTTGGAACTATACAGATATTCACAGGCATGATCCTGATGTTGTTACTCATCATTTGGGTTTACCAGAAGAACATCTAGGATTTAAGCAAGCCACATGAAGAACACACCCAACTTATGCTTCCAAAATTAAAGCTTAAGTGGATAAGCTTATCAAAGATAACTTAGTCAGAGATGATCAATATCCCAATTGGTTGGCTAATAAGGTCCCTGTAAAGAAGAATAATGGACAAATTAGAGTTTGCATCGATTTCAGAGATCTTAATCGGCATTGTCCTATGGTTGATTTCCCTGTTCCGATTACAAATCTTTTAATTGATGCAACAGCTAGCTATGAAGTACTTTCCTTCATGGATGGATATTCCGGATATAATAAAATCTGAATTGCCCTAGAAGATGAGGAATCTCCAGCCTTCAGAGCCCCTCAGGGTGTGTTTTTCTACCAGTTAAATCCCTTTTTCTTTAAAAGTGCAGGTGAAACATATCATCATGCCATGAATCATATCTACAAACACTTTTTAGGGGATTTTGTTGAATGCTATGTGGATGATTTGGTGGCCCAATCCAAACAACATTCTAATCACTTGGTTGATTTAGAATTCATATTCTGCAAGCTTCGACAAAATAATTTGAAGATGAACCCCTTTAAATGTGCTTTTGGGGTAACCTCAGGAAAATTTCTCGGCTTTTTTTGTACTCCATCGTGGTATTGAAGTCGATCCTGATAAGACAAAGTCAATCCTCAGTATGTCACCTGCTCAAAATTTGAAATAATTATGGGGACTTCAAGGACACATAGCCTATATTCATCTTTTCATCGCCAATTTATAGGAAAAAGGTTACCCTTCACCAAATTGATGAAGAAGGGAGTCACTTACCAGTGTACTGAAGAATGTCAAGAAGCATTTTATATTCTCATGAAATACCTCTTGAGTCCACCGGTACTCATGCTACCTGTTGAAGGAAGTCCAATTATCCTCTACATGACAGCTTTAGAGCGATCATGGGGTGCCTTTCTTGCTCAGAAGAATGATGATGGGAATGAAAAAAACATCTACTCCCTCATTCGGACTATGCTTGAAGCAGAAACCCGATATTCTAGTATTGAGAAGTGCTGCCTGGCATTAATCTTTGAAGTTCAGAAGTTGAGACACTGCCTGCAACATCATGACTTCCAGTTGATATCTCACAATAACCCACTCAAATTCATCCTTAGTTGTCCAGTGCTTACAGGATGTCTGGCAAGGTGGGAAGTTATTTTGTAGCAATTTGACATTCAGTATGTGTCTCAAAAGGCAATAAAAGGCCAAGATCTGGCTGATTTCTTAGCTGAACAACCTTCAATGTAAGACACCTCTTCAGATATTGAACTCCCTGATGAGGAAGTCTTCTATATTCAAGAAAGTCCTCAGGCATGGGAAATGTATTTTTATGGTTCTTCCAGAAGTCCAATAAGGAGGAAAATGGAAAATCCTAAATTCAATAAAGTTGGCTTAGGAATTGTGCTCATTTCTCCAGAAAAGGCAGTTTTTCCTTATTCCTTCTTATTGTGGGAAGGTGGTACCAATAATTAAGCAAAATACCAAGCTCTCATCGCAAGCTTGGAATTGGCGCTTAAAGAACAAGTGAATAACTTAAAGGGGAAAGGTGATTCAGATATGGTAATCAAACAAGTCATTCGGTATTATGCTATCAGAAAAGAAGAATTAATCCCTTTGTATGATTAAGTTAGAGAGTTAATGGAGTAATTCCCTTTGGAACCGACATTTAACTATGTCCCAAGATCAAAAAATAATCAAGCTAATGCACTGGCTAATATAGCCACAACTCTGGAAGATCCAAATCAGAACGAGACATCCATCAGTATTGCCCACCATCATGCAATTTAACATTATGTTCGAATCAGAAGAGAGGAAATTAATGAAATTAATCCCATTCCTGAACCGTATGGTCATACTACAGGATGGATGTCACCTATCAAGGAATTCCTTCAAAATGGAAGACTTCCACCTGATAGAGCCGAGAAAGAACAAATCAGGCGACGTGTGGTCAATTTTACTCTTTATGATAGCCCAGATCACCTAGATAAAATTCTCTCCAAATGTGGTTTTGATGGGGTTCTCTTCAGATACATTGATGGTGAAGAGACAATGGTTGTCATGAAAGAAGTGCATGCAAGAGTCTGTGAAGCCCACCAGTCTGGACATAGACTGTCTGATCAGATTCGAAGGCTTGGATACTTTTGGCCTTCAATGATACAAGATTTTGTTGATTTCATAAATAAGTGTCATTCATTCCAATTACATGCCAACTTCATTCATCAACCTCCAGAGTTTCTTCATACAGCTAAATACTCGTGGCCATTTGCCGCATGGGGAATGGATATGTTGGGACCTTACCCTTCAGCTACAGCCAAGCAGTTTAAGTATATTCGTACTGCTGCTAATTTCTTTTCCAAATGGGGAGAGACAATACCTTTCAAGGAATTAAGTTCTAAATTAATTTTTAGCTTCATCAAGACTAAAATTATTACCAGATTTGGTGTCCCTCATAGCATATTGACAGACAATGACACCAACTTCTGTTCATCCGAGGTGAAAGAAGTTTTATCAAGAATACAACATCAAATCCAATCATTCATCTCGGTATCATGCAGTGGCCAATGGCCAGATAGAATCCTTCAACAAGCCTCTTCCAAATATACTGCAAAAGATGGTGGATAAAGATAAGAAGTCATGTTCTCATAAACTCTTTCATGCTTTATGGGCTTATCAGACTACAACCCGCACTACAACACAGCCAACTCTATATTCACTGGTATATGGAACAGAAGCCGTCTTGAACATTGAAGTTAAACTACCCTCACTCAGATTATCCATTTGTGATCAGTCATCTACATATTAACAATATCAAAAGAGAATGAATGAATTTGAACGGTTAGATGAGAAAAGATTGTCCAATTTGCACCACGTGGAAGTCTATCAGAATCGAATAGCACGAGATTTCAACAAAAAAGTTCATCTTCATTCATTAACTCAGGGAGAAGTGGTATTAGTTCGCAGAAATCCAATGATACCAGGAAATAAACCTCCCAAGCTTGAGCCAAAATGGGAAGGACCTTACTCAATACATAAGGTCTACTCTAATGGAGCTTATTCTCTATTCTAAATGGATGGAGAACTCATCACTACTCCAACCAATGCTATATTTCTGAAGAAATATTTTGTATGAACACAAAATATAGAAACGGTCCATGCATATGACATTAAACTATTTGAACATCCCTTACATCTAGCATAACGTTAAACTACACCATCCAGGGTCAATGCATATGACCATAAACTATTCGCACTTTCATCCAACATGACGTTAAACTGTGTCCCCCTTCATCGTCCTTACTATATGGCGTTAAACTATATAGAAGTCCCTTATGTCTAGCAAGAAATGAAACTATATCGTCCCTTTTTTGTCCAACATGACGTTAAACTATGAAAAAGTCCCTAATACATCCCACAAGACGTTAAATGGTGTACACTTTTGTCCTCACTGCATGACATTAAACTGCAAAGTCCTCTTTTGTCCAACATGACATTAAACTGTATTGTCCCCATCGTCCTATCTACATTATGCTAAACTGTAAAGAAAGTATTTTAATACGTCCTACATGACATTAAACTGTACTTTGTCCCTCTTATATGACATTAAACTGTGCAGCACCAATAGTCCTAACTACAAGACTTTAAAACTACATAGTCCCTTCATATGTCCTACATAATATTAAATTGTGCATCGTTAGGGTTGTTTCTACCTCTTGTTTCTCACACCGAGTATGACATAAGTGAACGTATAGAAAACGTCAACCATAACACTCTCTCTGGGCTACTAACCATGTGTAAGTCCCAATACTATTTTTTAGGTCGTTGTCCCCAAGGACAACTTGATCACTAATTCATTATTTAATTTAACTAAGAATACTTTGATCCTTGCCCTCTAGGCTGGGTACGTAGGCAACCTCCCAAGGTTCATGCCCAAAACCAATCTCTTCACATCGGTTCACCTTCATTTCATACGAAGTTGCTTCGTGAAACTGCCCCTAGAATCAATATCTTTACATTGGTTCACTTTTGTCCTTTCTATACGACGTTAAACTATACAAAACATTTTTCCAGTATGACAATAAAATACAATATTCTTCGATACCCTCACCTGAGAGGGAATCATAATTTACATTGATTTTAAATCATGTTTCATTTGAAAGACTACATGCATACATGGAAACACCTAAACCTTTTATCTTGGGTTAAACCATCATTGCACTAAAATCCCCTTTCACCCTTCACATGTTCGAACCTAATTTGTATAGAGGGTAGTTCTAGAACTACATGGGCTTGATTCGTATCCTTATGGGATACATAGGAATGTTCGAGTGTCCCTCGAATCTATCCCCTATTCTTTTGGGAATAACCCCAAATTCCTCTTTCAGTCCCCTAGCTGAAATGTCCCCATGAAAACACACACTGTGTATTTCATATAATGGTCCAAGCTCTATGACCCTAAACTAAGATCTCCAATCCTTTTGTCCCACATGACGTTAAACTGTAGTTCAAGAACTACATATGTCTTGATTCCGATCCTTATGGGATATGTAGTGAAGTCCAACATTTTCATTCAGGACCCAACCACAACATGATTATGGTTAGCATTGATCTGTGTATCTCTTTATACATTGGACAATACCCATTTTTATGTGTCATAATCCTAACCTTAAATATTTTCAGATCTTCATAACACTTTTCTTAACATCTAATCTCAAAAGGCCTAAAATTATGAGACTTATTTTTCCTGACCATGCAGCACGTTCCCTTAGGCGGCCTTGCATAAACAGTCTACATAACAGACCTGTCAGCCAAAAGATGATATTATTTTACTATGTAGCAAATGTCCATAGGTGGAACTACATAATTCAACCCCCCAAATGTTTAAAAAATAGTGGTAAATTCATTCTTGGGAGGAAAACCTCTTTTGTCTATATTTGTCTTGGTAATATGTAGGGATCCGAAAATATAACCATCCTTAACATATTTGTCCCATATCCTTTTTCATGATCTGAAAGTATTTCAGTCTATGGTTTATATTCTCCTTCCCTACGTTTGGTTCAGACCTTCGTAGGAGTGATATCCATCTAGTTCTTCGATAATCTTGTTTGGAAATATCATCTCCATATTCAAGTACCTCTTTATATACAGAAAACTATATGCTTTGGAAAATTTGAATCTCCATAAACTTTAACTAGTTTTCTAGCACTAGGAAAGTAAATTTCGGAGAGTTCTTTTGCCTGACTATGCAGCACGTGCCCTTAGGTGGTCTTGCATAAGTAGTCTACATAACTGACTTGTCAGCCAAAGGATTCTATTTATTTGACTATGCATCCAATGCCCTTAGGTGGCCCTGCATAATTCAACCCCTTAATAGGTTTGTTAAATAATGGTAACATCATTCTTGGGAACTACTTATTCTAATGCTATTTAGATCTTTTTCATAACATCCCTGAGATTCAAATATTCTTAAGTCATAGTTTACATATTTTCCCTCATACTTGAGTATGGTAATATGTTTTCAGATAAATTGTCAAGGAATTGAGTCAATTTTAATCCATTTCGGTCAAATCAATTTTTAACTTAAACATTAACCTCGTTATGTCCAATGTGCATGACTTTAAACTGCCCACAAAAGACAAAGGAACTCTGAATAAAAGTCAATTTCCAACTCACTAAACATACATTTTGTATGATTTATGTAATATTGAGCAATTAAAAGATTCAATGTTTGTAGTGTTATTTACATTGATCTTAGTAAACAAATCAAACTAGGCTTACTAGGGGCATTGGCTTAGGTAAACTTTAAATTATGTAGTGAAAGAATACAAGCATAAATGATTGAAGATAAAAGTACTCTCCATTGAAGCAAAAGAAATAGAGGGACATCCATAGATTGGATCCCATTCTCTTTTTCAAGAAATTACAAAAGACTGTCAACATAAGTCTTCACTTGATGTACAGCATCCCGAGCTTCATCAGCATCTACTTGAAGTTCATGCACTCGACCAGCTTCACTCTTCTAAGCTTGATGGAGTTCCTTCTTGGCATTTGAAATGGATTTCATACCATTCGTTTGATCTCCATCCAATGAATTATTGAGCTGGTCAAGTTCCCCAGTAACAACATCTAACTGTTGCTGGAGGTGCACCTGTTGGATGACTTTTTCTTTGATCTTATGCTTCAGATCCTTCATCTTGGAAGCATAGTCAGCCTCAGCTCGGGATACTACAGCCTCAAATTCATCGATGTTGACTAACAGTTTCACCCTGGTCAGATATTCGTGACACATTTTCTCCTGCTCCCTCCTGAAGATGACTTGTTTCACCGCGGTATGGATCTCTTGGTATCCAAAACCGCCAAGTCCTAGAATGACGAACTAGGATTCCAATCAAGGGATCTTCGATGACAGATCTTCAAGAGGCACTTCAGATATGATTTTCCATATGTTGTTCCATGCCTTGCATCGTGAAACGCTGAGAGCCTTAAGCACCTCCAGGTCTGATTCGACATCATCATCACATGGGGGCATGTAATCTGGGATTAATGCACTTAGTGAAGTGCCATGTTATGCTCCATCCCCCCTGACCCTAGTAGCTTAACCTTTTACTACTGTTTGGGCAGAGGTTGAGACTTCACCTCCATTTCTATCCATTGAAATTGATAGCCCTATTTGATCAATTAATGGTATGGTTAGTTTCATAGAATAATTGAAGTTGGTTCTCAATCTTGAAAACTCAGTACAATGATTGCCTAACAGTAGATCAGCAGCTTGAGAAGACCCCTCCACATCTTTCCCAGTTTCAACAGGATCTTCAAGATGGGTCTCAGGAGGGTTTACTGGGTTTACCTCCACTTGAGCTAATGTTTCTGCAATGGTAGGGTTGAAATCAATGTCCACACCCTCTTCAGGCATTGGAAGTTCAGCATCTTCTATGGATGGAATGGCATATTATTTTCAGTCATGATTAGAAGTGTATATTATAAGAAAATTTACTAGAAGGAGGATAACACTCATACCCAGAGTCTTCTAAATCACATGATAACTTAGCATGATCATAGAATTATTAGAAAGACATGCCACGATTCATCATTTCATCCAATGATATTTCAGAATCATGGTTAGTCTCACCAGTGGGAGAATTTGTTTTGTCCTCTTGGAGACCATAATTTTGCATCCCCTGACCCTAGACAGATTCTTTAGGAATGATGGCAGATTCAGTTGTTGTGGCTACCAATGATTCTGGTGCAGATCCATATACCTTGACAGCAGCACGACAATATTGTAAAAGCGGAAAAGAGAGAAACTTGCGCGGCGGAGATGACCTGCGTGGCGAGAACTCAAAAATCCGAAGTTCTGTACAATACGTGACAAATGAGCGCAAATATATAGGCCAGGCTGGCCACCTGCATGCCTATAGCCAGCGCGCTCCATCCCTGCATGACTCGCATCTACGTGATGATAGTTGTGCGGTGAACACCTGCGTTCCTTTTTCCCTTTGGTTTTATTCTTTTCCTCAGATTCACATCCTTACTATTTCGGATCTAACTCTGAGGGGGGACTTTTGATGATGCTCCTTTTCATCAGATTTTCTAAAAGAATAGAAAGGGAAATGACTTATCCCAAAGTGATTCATCCTTTAAATAAAACATCAAAAATTGACGAAGGAATGAAAAAGGAGTCAAAGGACCTAGGGTCGTGCAAGTTCCCTTACTGTCGCGTAAGGATACTTGCGCACCGCCTAATGGTCGCGCATGTGACTTGCGCACCCTAAGTGATAACCGCTCGGGGTCTTCTTCAGCATATAAATACCCCCGGCGGGCCCCCTATTTGAGGAGGAATTTATCCAGAATTAACATACAGAGCTCTGAATGCCCATGTCTCTTCTTCAGGTCTTCCAAACACTTCTAAGGTAATTATTTACCTATAATGGAAGGTCTAAAGAAGAGGAGTAAGGTCTAAGTGTTATAATTCACTAACACTTGCACACCTAAGTGTTTTACCCTTAAGAGAAATGGACACACTTGTGCACCACCCTACTTCTCCACCAGAACTCGTGCACCATCTTCTGGAAAGCCTCTAGAGAAAATACCAAGGGTTTGAGCCAAGTCTCTCCCAAGTATTACCCTAAGGGATGAAAATCGCGCAAGTACCCATGTGTCGCGTAGGTATACCTACGTGACCAGGACTTGCGCCCCCACACAGTACCTGCGCCCCTGCCAGGACTTGCGCTCCCCTATCTTTTTGGGTTCCTTTCCTGCCTATTTCACCCCTCTTATGACATTCCACCTCTCCAATTCAAGATTCAGTCTTAAAGACACTCTTCAAAGCCATTTATGGCATGATTTCATGATTTGACTTTCTTATCTGAAGGGAACTCCGTGGAACATCTCTCAAAACCTAGTGATTTACATATCTTTGTGTCACTAAAGATTGAGATTTCATTAATTCAACCTCATCCTTTAAGATGAGATAACCCCTTAACCTGGGCCTCCTTTTCAAGAATAATCTCGAGTCATAATTCCCATTAATTTTGGGAATCCTTATTTGGAGTAAGCCCCAAGTCCTCTAATCTGGGCATAGGAGTAAACCACAGTCTTAAAATTCCAAAATATGGGCATCCTCTATATGAGTAAGCCCCAACCATAATTCTCTTAACCTGGGATTCCTTTTCAAGAGCAAGCCACGGTCTCAAATATGGGTCTCCTCCTTAAGAGTAATCCCCAAGTCCCTTTAATTTTTAAATCCCTTTATCTTGGGCCTTCTATTAATGAGTAAACCGCAGTCTTAATTTCCTTCTGATCTGGGATTTATTCTCAGGAATAAAACCCAATCATAAGTCCCCTCCTAACTTGGGCATCTTCTTTAGGAGTAAGCCCCAATATTAGAGTATCCAAATCTCCATGAAGAACATATACCTTTATGGACCATGTTCCTGGATTTCTTCCCTGAAGTAAATCTTAATCCTCATCTATTTGGGCTGTCATACACACATAAGCCCCACATCATTTCATCTTTCGTGGAACAATTGTCTAGTTTCACAAATGCCTCTTGTTTCTCACACCGATCATGACTCACGTGATCTTAGAGTGTAAAAGTAATCATGAAATCTTTCTTTAAGCCATCAATCATGCATAAACATCATACTCCCTTACTCGAACTACATGGGTTCTGATTCCTTTTCCAAAACAAATGACACATAGGTAGCCCATCTACGTGTATGATCCCAACTTTGAAATAATCCATGTCCTTATGAATGACAATAAACTTCAAGTTCCCCACTTAGTGGATTTAAAACTAGTATGGTCATCATAATGACTAAGAGACATTTATGTATCAAAGGATACCATTGACTAAGAATCTCTAACAAATACAGATGATTCTATATCAATAAAGAACCTTGAATACATATAAAAGATTCGCTAAATTTCCTACATATCAATCATTGATTGTCAGATCTAAAGGAAACCTCATTTTATACTGGGTAATGTAATAAGGATTCACGAACATAACCTAAATCTATAAATAGGGTCCCGGAGTAGACAATAATTACCCTCAAAAAAGTGTGATGAGTCTAACATCCCATCCTCTCGACCAATGAAAATCCTAAGCCTCATTAGTCCACAACTAATGAGCGCCTACCTTTGGAAAGTAGGTTCAAATGGATGTGGAATCATTGGATGTTTCCGGTTCTACGAACAAACTCATTAGAAATCGCTTGGAATGTTTGAATATTAAATCAATTAGATCATCCCCAATTCCAGAGGGAAACAGTAACCAATTCATTTCTTTATTTCATGATTCACTTTATAATGGATAGTCAATTCCAATGATTTTGTGCCCATACACCTATCACAAAAAAATGACACCCATTTACTTATAGAATGGTGGATTGACTTGATAAATTACTCAATCCAACCAATGTGGACCCATACACCTCATGAATTGGGACATGAAATCACTCAATAAAATCCAATGTAATACAAATACATGAATCTATCAAAACATCACTCAACAATCACTAGAATATAAATCAATGAAAATTAGTGAAATGCACCTATATGGCATGGAAATATGCATGACATGTGAATTCTAGGTGCCTATGATGATGCATGTAGCAATAATCCTTTCCCTTATACCAACGATCCAATGATTAAATAAATTCCCAAAAGTGTAATAATTAACAATGCCACAAAAACATGTGATTCACCCAATTTAGAAATAATATCAACTGTAATAGGAAAAATAGAACCACGATTGCATTATGGGTAACGTGGGTTTTACCCTGAACATGGGTTCACAATGCCCAAGAACAGTTTATGACCGAGTCCCAAGTGTTCTTATTATCCAATATATTTTCTAAAAATAGTCAAGAAAAAAAATAAACCTCCTTTGATACCAATTTGTGATGTCTTGGACCCGGATGCCACTTAACGGGTGCCATGATCCCGGTGGGACACATGGCTTCAAGAACATCTTTCGAAATTCTAGAGGCTACCGACTAGAAGGGAGGGCCTAGTTTGTGTATGTGGAAAAACAATTCTTTCATTCATAGATTATAGCCCAATTGAAGGCATATAAAGTAATGATATTGAGAGGAAACAAGATAATTACACATCAAAATCAAGCTAATGTAATATATAAACAATAATATCGATAACTGTATCAATATGAACAATGATGATATAATGTCATGTGACTAGAAAACTAGAATGAATGAATAAAAGACAATATAAATAACATGTTCCACAAGGAAAAAAAGAAAACAAAGTCTACTCCAATCATCCTGAGATCCTACTCGGTCATCTGCAATCAAGATTCATCCTATCAGCATGATATTAAGTATTAGAATCTATTTTCTACCCTTTATCAATATTTTCAACCATGTAATCTACATCAGGTACCCAACAATGCTCGTTGTGGGTGTGAGACCAATCTCAGTGTTCCACCCCCAACAGTGTTTATAACATCTGACCTGTGTAATAGAATATAGCTATGTGCAAGCATGCATATATAAAGTAAATCAAGAAGTGCAATATAACTAAATAACCAAGTACCGGTTTCTTCCCATGGATGATGTATGAACATGTAACAAGTTCATTAATTAATCAATTTCTGTTTAATGTTAATTGGACACATGAGGCATATCCAACACAAACATCACCTCGTGATAGTATAGGTAGTGAAGTTCCAAAGACATAACAAGGAAACCAGACAATGATATTCAGTGAGGGAGTTCAAGGGTAAAAACCAAGGTAACATAAAGTCATGGAAAGCTAACTCAATAATACCTATGTCAAACCAAGGGGTAATAGTGTGATCCAAGGAGCATAATCTATGGAATTCCACAATAAGGAACCTACTGATTCCATGGTGATCGACCAAGTTAAAACAGGGATAAGTATATATAGGGAACTACGGGCTTTCACCATGGCACTTACTAGTCAATGATGGATCCATAGAGTGTATCCAAAGTGTCTTGTAATAATGAATGGGTCCCAACAGTAGTATACAGGGCATCATTGAATATACATGAACTGGAGTCTAGGTGAGTATCAACATATTCATTTTTAATTCCTGAATCGGAATGGGGTTCTTGATAACAAATGTATTCTCCTAAAAGAATCAAGGTGAGCTCGAGTCAGTCCATTACTACATGATATTGTAATCATGTAGTAATTGATTTGGTTCATTTCTTGCCTTCCATTACTGTGTATCATACTAGTATAGTTGACACCATTTATTTATTGTTACTTTCCTTATCTTCCATTAGTGTGGAAAGGAAATTTATTATTGAAAACATTAAATCAAGTCATAGTAATCCATTAATGCATATTCAATTATTGTGGTTCAGTATTCTATATTAAATCAACATGGAAATGTGTCCTATATACATGTAACCTTTAATCAATTTCTTTAAATAAGGCCATGTTATATACCTAGGATACTCTCAATTTTACATTTCATATTTCAATTTAAATAACCATTTGGAAGCACTTACCGTAGGCGGGTCAAGTGGTGATTATACATTGTACATGCCATAATGAAATTATTATTAACAACAAGACGTTTATTATATGGATTATCTACTTTAGAAAGGTCAGGTAAAGGAACACACGAACGGTCTCTCAAATATTCAAAATCACTAAAAACACAGTCATGGCATAACCGTTAACATGAGGCAAATTGAGTTGTAGGTAAAAACACTAAAAACTAATCACATATTTGGAAAGAGAATAACCATATGATTCTAACGATTATTATCAAGGAATGTAAATTTAAGAAACAGTTTCCAACGAACCCAGTGGTCCCCTCACAAACATTCCAAAACAACGAACATTAGGGACGAGTTATGGACCACCCACCTTATGGTTGTACGAGCGTTATCCTCTTGTATCGGCCCTTGATTTGCCTCAAATCAGATTATATCTATGAAAGTATGAAAAATGATCACATGGAGATATCTAGGTCGGCACTGAAAGATAATATGTATGGCTAAAATGGAATCAAGAACCTACCGTTGTGCTTCCAATGTAGTGAACGAAAGATCCATCGAATATCTGACGAAGGGCATCTCACGATCCCTAGATTAGGAATTAAAAAAGAACCAAAAGTAAGAAAAAGTAGGATAATCTTTCAGGTTCTCTGATTAGGATAAAGGAGGAGGATTAATATATAATTAAGGGAATTTTAGTCATTTTTCACATGCTTTTAGCCTATGCACGGTTTGTCCTCCCGGTTTGTCAAACCACGTGCAAACCCTATGAGATGGTATTGCCCAAACATGGGGAAATGGGGTGTTTGCATAGTTTGGATGCACGGTCGAGTGCCAACTATTCTAGGTTCTACTGTCTGAAGAAAACACAAACTGTGCGGTTCGAGAAACTGTGTGCTAACCGTGCGCAAACTGTACAACTTGGCCTGTTTTTCCAAAAAGAGATGTTACAAGATCCAAACAAGCCCCAAAAACCCTCAAAACTATTGCTAATCATTAGGCATCTATATTAGGTCCAAATAAAATATTTATTTTGAAAATTAAAGGATTCATACCTGAGTGAAAAATCAGGTTCTCACACATACCATCACCATGATTCTCTTTATGATTTTTCCGAATAACAAATATATCTAAATAATTCCCATTATATTCCAGATCTGAAACATTGAATGGTTAACAATGTTCTATGCAGTGTTTTCTATTTACTAAGAAAACATATAAAAGTGTGAGAAATACATATCAAATATTTAAAACACATAAGTAAGGAAAATTACTTATAATATTTTAATCTATGATATATTCGGTTTGAACATTTTTTATTCATGATTATTATAAGAATCATAGATTTTATTCATTACTTGGAAAAATCCCCATGACATAGATAGACATGTCCTTATAAATTTTTCTAGGGATATCACTAATGTTTTTGCATCCTAGTTTACAAAGGTTGACATAACCTTTGCAATGATGTTGACTTTAACAAAATAGACATGACATATATGGACATTACAATTCATTTTTAGAAAAATATATACATTACACAAACAGACACTCAAAACCCCTATTTGTTTATTGTCATTGGAAACTCATAACACATTCTTCGAACTTGGTGAATGATCTTCAACATCTCTCGTAATGAACATCCCCTTTAGTTTTCCTACCTAAAAAAATTATTTATATCCTATGGAAAATAAATCATAATAATGGTGAGATCAAATTCTAATTAAGGGTAATAATGAAAAAAATCAAACAAAAAACAATCTAAATAATTTAAATACTTGATCATAAATTTTGAATATCAAAATATTTAGTCATGATATAAATCTTCACAGTTCGTATGGCATAAAACATAAATGAACACAAACCATGAAAAAATAGTATTGAAATAATAAATAGTATTTTGGAAAACAAATAATCCCAAAAAATAATTTCCATATTAGCCAATCCTCATTGCGAAGACCATCATAGTGGACAAATTCCTTTATTGAAGCAGTCTTACTTGTCATTTGAGCACTATATTACTGAACTACATTTACATGTCCTTTCATCCCGGTATTACAAAACTAGATATAAATTCCATTAAATTCAAATTTATCTCATGAGATATAAATATTTACCCAATGCATTGGGGGTAGATATGGGTTCCACACATCACATAATTAATACCATACATATTTCTTCTAGAAAAAAAAATAAAACATTCTTTATAACATATCATAATGTTTAAAATGGGTTTCTTAAAAATCATCCCATCAGAACATAATTCATGTAAACCAACATGATTTTATAAACTGAATTCCTTAAAAATTATAATAAACTATAAGTATAATATAAATAGTATACTTGAAAAATAACCTAAATCGTAGATCGAATATAATTTTGATAAAAAATGAAATTTATTTCTCCAAAAAATATCATTCATCAATACAATTTCTTTTCTAAAAACACCAATAAATTTTAAAAGAATGTAATTTCTTTGAAAATAACCATGAAAACACGCAAAGGAAAATTCATGGAAATATTTTTTTATGAAATAGAAAAAATCCATTAATGTTGTATAAGCTAAAAAAACAATCTTCTCGTACTTTTTCTAAAAAAGTCAAAAACAAAACCTAACATTCAACATGATATAATGATTCATTCAAACTAAGGTATTGAAATTAAAAAAATGTGTAAAAATGAATTTAAACATAGATTATAGAGTAATAAACCTTTTATGAAAGAATTTTAGAAAACATGGACATGGATGATGAATATACCATAGTAAATTATTTGGTTTAAACAATCTCAGATAATAATGAGATTGCAAAATTATACCTTACCTTATGTTCCCTATACATTATGTATCCAAACCTCAAATGTAATGATTTAAATAATTTTAGTGTCTAATAATAGAATCATATTTATTTTTAGGATATCATATTTGATCATATTAGCATTTGTTTGGTAATAATATTTCTTTATTACCCATTATTCATGTATTAACAACTTTATTTTCTCACGCATATTTTGTGGAATAAGTTATGGTTATCCTTTTTAGGTCATCATTATATCTTAATAAAATTATAATAACAAAATATATATCATATGTATTTATTCTGAAAATTTATATATTCATTATTTAATAGATATCAGGTAGAGTGAATCAACATGCATTGTAGCAACGGTAGGTCGTACGTATGCACGAGCGATGATATCATTCCTTTAATTATAAAATTGTATCAATATGGATGGTATATATATTGTTAAATAAAAAATCATTTCTAATAATAATAATATATATTTATTATTTCCATCATTGTACTCATCTATGTCAAGTGGTGGTGAAAAGAAAATTACACCATGACATGGAGACGATAAGTCGTACGCACGCACGCACGGTGATTTTGTTTATCATAAGATTGATAGCAAGTGGAATATGGTAGTTACATTATATTAATATTATCTTAGTGTGACATTTATACTGGATTAATTAAATAATAATAGAAACAACTCATGATGAGGAAGTAGAAGAAGAAATAATTTGGAACAATTGATAAATGAGATTACCTCTTCTTCGAAGATCTCCCTCTAGATCTCCTCTAAATGGAACTAGAGTTGGTCTGTCGAGATTACCAAATCCACTAGAATGTGAAAGAGAAATTTGATAAGGGAAGTTGGAATGGGAACTCTATGTTTTAATGCTAAAATTTAAGTGAAGAGGTTGGGGAGGAGGTTCCCTTTTATAATTTTGGTGAGGGGTACTTTTGGAACCCTCAAAATATTAATTTATAGTAAAATAAATACACAGTGAAAACCACCAAAATGAACCAAATAAAAATATGGTATTATTTAAGGTTGAATTATTATAAAGTAATATAAAAATTTCTAGTATTTCTTTCAATTTAAACCTTATAATTTTATTTATCACATAGTTATTCTATTTACTTGTTAACTTGGGTAACAAATAAATCAATGTTAAAAGGCTGAAATATTTACTTATTTGATGTAAAATAGAACATAAATATATAATTTATATTATTTAATACCCTATAATAATAATTATATACTTTTAAAAATGGTTTGATATTTTTAAATTATTTAATAATAAAATATATTGATAAATAAAAAATAGTTTCAGTTTTTCAACTATTTAATTCATTTATATTAGAAATATTAAGACAACAATTTAATGTAACACCCCAAGCTTCCACGGTACGTTTCCCTTCGAATAATGCAATGGCGTGCATTTTACGCAACTTCGAGATTTTAACATACCACAACCAATCAAAATAGCCGTTATGAATAGTAATACCTATTTTTTGAAATTTTATAAATTCTATCTCTAAAAATGGACTTAATTTTTGGATTCGGAATATCGAAATTAGCCTAGGGTGAAATTTTGGTTCTTTTCGGATAACTTTCATATTTTGATGAATAGTGAAAATTACGAAATTTTAATTAAAAACAACTTTTTTAATCAAATTAATTAATAGTGATAAATTATGAATTTGAGTGGTTTTAAAGTATATTTAGAATATATTTTTACCATGTAATACAATTTGGGTCATTGAACATAATTTCACATTTAAACCAGACATAAACAAGTGCCAATCTTTTGATAGTTATTATCTCTTAAAAACACGCTTTTTATTTTAACAACGGAAATTAATTTTAAATTAATTTCTTCCACTTATGTGTTTTGAATTTAGAAAAATGGATTCCATATTTGGAATCAGGATTTTCAAATTGTGTAAATAGGTAACTTTTATTTTTAGACATTTTGGATAATTCTTTCGGTAAATATTTTATTTACCATGGTTAAAGGGTAAACCCGGTAAACAAGGGTTAAAAATAATATTATAATAATACTAAATTACACTAAAACATGTCTTAACCCTATTGGTTAATACATGGTCGACCATGGGTATCTTTGGGTCGATTATGGGACCCCATCGATCCCCTTGTAAGTGATAATCACACTTTATTTTAATTATGATAAAATAAATACAAAAATGACAGAAGCATATATCTTTTAGAAAAAAAATTGTTACATCGGGTTATATATGTTGGATTTTAGACTATAAATATTCATTAGAAAGGTAAAACGATTTCCTACATAATTATTGTTTATTTATAATTTTTAGACATTAAATAAGTTAATTTATTTATGACACAATGGTGATGTAGTAATTACCATAATAGTGAAAAATTAGAATAATTGATATTATAAATACCCAAATAAATATAATTAGAGACTTTTGTTGAATTACACTAATTTTCTAGGTTACTATGACATATTAGGATTGATGTAATTAACTGTTTTAGAAGTAATCATTCTGTTATGTGTTTCACAAAAATCAACTATTGAATAGTGTCAAAATTGACATAAAAGAGTTTTTAAAACAAATATTATATTATTAATTGATATTATATTCCTAAAAATCTAAGGTTCGGCCAAGAAACTTATATCATGATATTTATATCACTAATGGACTACTTGGGGGTCGATTGTATGTATATAGTAAGTTTATTAACTATATAATATAAAAATACAAAGTGACATGGTAAATGTCAAACTAATTAACTAAGAGTTAAAACTAAAAGATAAGGTTAATATAGTGACCCAAACCTGTTTAAATTCTATTGGCTGAATGTTTTTAGACCTATCCCCACATTAACCTTTTATGAATCATCTTTTGAGCCTTTAGAAACTGAATATGAATTTATTATAAATTAATATTTCTAGCTTTTCCAAAGGTGCCCCTCACCCCTCTTATAAAAGGGCACTCCTCCTTCACATTTCTTCACACCGTCAAAGCCTTTTGGTTCGGCCACCCCTGCCCAAATAATCTCTCAACTTCCCTCACTACAACCTAGAGTCCTTAGTTTGATCAGAAAGCCAACCTAAGGATCCCTTTTGATCAAATCAAAAGGAAGAACCCGAAAAAGAGGTAATGTTTTCACCACCCCTTTTCAAGTTCCTTTCTTCTTCCACTTCTTCTTTCTATGTTATTACCATTATAAAATAATAACTCCAATATCATATATATAATGTGATGTTATTATAAAAATGGTACAACCATATTCAGTATTCTATCCATCCATTGAATAACATGTCACCATACGTGCGTACGTACGGCTTACCGTCTCCACGTCGTGGTGTAATTGTTATTCAATTTTTTATTATTTGGATGGGTATAATAATGATGTGTAACTCATGTAAATAATAAATATAACATGATAATGATTCTGTATATATGATATACCGTCCAATTATATATTAATTTAATATCAAAAGAATGATATTGTCGCTCGTGCGTACGTACGGACTACCGTCTCCACGAACGCGATGAGATTCATTCTCCATCATATCCATTCAAGTATAATTATAATTTTATGATTTAAAAATGGTATCTTAGGACTTTATAGCATTCTGGATATGAATAATATACATCCCATTAATAATGAATATGGCTCACATAACAAAGAATATAAAGTTAAATGAACTCGTTAACACCCGAAATGACGATAATTATAAGATATTATTAACAAATAAATGTTAATAGATCATATATGATATCATATTAAAGTAAATGATTATTGTATAATTTAGTAACAATTATTTCACCATTATAAAGGAGTTTAACCTACCGTCGACCAAGGAAAAAGTAAAAAGTAAGGGATTTTCTTATCTCACTTTCAATTCCGTGAGATTTCCATTGTTCGCCACTAAATTATTGAAAGTGGTGTATTGTGGACTACCATTTGATATATATTATCATGATTCTATTTATATTCATGTTATTCTATAAATCATTTTCTGGTTATTAACTTTTGGCCATACGACTCAGTTGATTAACGTGGTAAGGAGTTTCTTATCTCACTCTTAATTTCGTGAGAATTCCTTTGTTCACCACTTATTTATTGCATGTGGTGTATGTGTACAGCCAATGATTGTATTAATTGTGTAATATAATTTAATTTATGGGTATTTACATCATCATTGTATGATCTGTATTTCATGGGTGCATGTTTCATAAGTTACCAAATGGATAAGGGAATTTGAAATTTCAATTTCCAATTATTCGGCTTTACGCAAACTTCATTGATTATTTTACTCCGAGATTATGTGTGGAATTACTATTCATTTTCATATGTCATATTTTCCACTCCCCTTTCTGTGGATATACTTTTGATACACATAATCACTCCATTGATAAATTCTCAAGTGATCGGTATGAACTTGATAAGAGTAATTTTAACTCAATCTCCATTTGTTGAGTTAAATATCCAATTCATTGCTGTTGTTTTTACAAGAATATATGTGAATGTCATATGATTGATTTACACTAAATATCCAATCATATTGAGTGTATTTATATTTTTCACACATAATTATGTCGTTGATTTATCCTTAACCTAAGGATACGACCTTTGTGAGAGATTTCATCTCAATTTAAATTCCATTGATACTTCTTTGTTGTTATACACCAAATCACTTTTATGTGGTGTATATAATATACTTTGACATAGTATATCATGAATCCATTTATTGTCATGATATTAAAATTTTTTGATTACCTCAATTATTTGTATTCAAGTGTCGCTCTTTTGGATAGAATCTCTAACTAAAATACCATTTTTAAATATTTTAAAGACTTATTCTTCTAAATCTTTCTCATTAGTGTCCATGTTTTAAAAAATGGTTTTAAGGATTTATTTATATGGACATTAATGTTTTAAAATTAAAACTCCTTTTAAAAGTTTCAAAGTGGTATGGGACACTTTGATTCAAAAATCTATTTTTAAATGGCTTCTTGATAAATAGTGTGACTTTTAAATGTTTTCAAGAAAAGGGGGATATTTATCTCAAATAGTTTTGATGATTATTTTAATCTATGTAAAAATACTTCATTATTATTGATTGAGGTTAATGTGATACAATACAATCTTCCATATTGTATCGAATGAGTTATGTTTGACTGTGGATGTGCTATTTTTATACCTTTCATGGTTTGTGGTAAAAGTATTGACATTTCGTATGCTAGTTTTAATACAAATGACTATGTTATGTTTAAACCTGTTCATATGAGGAATGCATTGGACTTAATAAGTGACGGGTGGAGCCCGCTATAGCTCCTCGATGCATCGGTAGGTCTCGTGAGACCAACTAGTGTCTTGGCACAAGGCCTTGGCAATATCTTATTTGTAGTCTTGGCACGAGGCCTTGGCTATGTGGTTATGATAGTCATGTATTATGCATTCCATCATTATGAAAGTGGTTATTGATATTGCATGTGATTATTCGATTAGTATAATATCCATGTGAATAAGTAAATGGCATTATTTCATTTTATTTTTTCCATACTATGTTGAAGTTCAAGTTTAAAAGGCTTTTGTTTTAGTTATACATTGCCTTAAATGTTTATTCTTATTTATAAAAGTTTCCGCTATATTGTTATCCTTACTGGGCATTTGAGCTCACCCCTTTTCTATGTTTTATTTTTCCCAGGAAGTGAAGAAGTAAATTATGAATGACATGCAGGGATATTATGAGGGGATAATATTGTGGATTAAGGAGACAATATGTTGTTGTAGTAGTTTTTCACATCATGATGTAATGTAAAACATTATGAATATATCTAGTGCTTCCAAGGCTACTAAACCAATCGGTCTTTCGAGATTTGATCTTTCTTGTGATCATGAAAATGTTAAGTAATAATGCACCAACTCTGGGTAACTAGGGTAAGGACGTTACAGTTGGTATCAGAGGAAGTTTAGTACAAACCTTGGAAGCTATATTTAGATAAACTCTAATTAGATCACATAGACCTAAGATGAAATTTGAGGATTAGTATAGAAGAACTTCCTAGAATTTTGGTATTGTAGAGATTTTGTGAGTTTTCTGAGAAATACATCCCTGTCTGGATACGAGCAGGTAGAGGCGGATCTGGCACAAATGTACCTAGGGGTAAACCCCGAAAACACCGTTTTGAGCTAGACTCAAACGGGAACTGGGGCACGAAAACGGGCCTTGCTGCACTCTTGGTTACGACACTCTCGGGGATATGCTTAGGATAATTTACATTTTCTTTACAAACCGATTTAAGTAATATATATATAATATGAGAGTAAATGACCTTGGTTAATACTAATATGTTTCAAATTGGGAATATGGTGAATGTTAATCTCAAAATGATTTTAAGACTATTGTTGCTCACACAATGCTTTCTGGTTTTAGTCAATGGCTGGATTCCAAGGAAGTCATAGTGACATTGAGAATGATGTACAAGGTGGGAATGGTGGAAATAAATGGTTGGAGAAATGTTTAAAAAGTATTCGTGCTCCTTGTTGATGGGTTTACTTTGTAATAATTTTCTCTTGTATTTGTAACCCCACAGTTTGCCATGTGATAATGATATTTGAGGAAGAATTGTCTCTTCTCTTGTGGATATAGGTATAAATAACCATTTGGTTTTATACGATCATTGGGGTTTGAGAGAATTATATGTTATTATAATTTGGGATGAAAATGAAAGGTATGATATAACATTTGTGGTTAAATTATGTTATTTTGAAGAATTTATCTCATTTTGGTAATATTATAAAATATAGTTTTTGAAAAAGGACAACACGTAGACCGTGTGACAACCCGTCGCGTCGGAGAAAGCTGTGGGAATCGAACCCACAACCAAAGTGCGATTGGGATTTATTGCCTACCACTGGACTACGTGAAGTCCCTAGTTAGTGTGAATATTTTTTTTAGTTAAAAGATTTTATTGATCAATAATAAGTTGATTTGGGTTCTTAGGTCTTATCAATTGAATACCCTTCGTATAGGAAAATGATTTGGTGATTAAGTGATAAATGTTATTTTGGAAGATGTTCGCTTTGTTGGGAACACTATATGCCGAAGGAAAATAGAATAGAATGGGGTTTCATTTGTAGAGTAATGGTAGATTTTTATGTACGTTTTATACTGTGGATTTATAGTGATTTGGGTTATTTATGGAAATGATTAACCTATAACAGAGAATATGTGATGATGTTAATTACTTTTAAGTATGTGACTTTAAGTGTATTTGTTGTCATTTGGAGATACAATTTAACATGGGAGACTACATAATCAAATTCTTCTATGTTTTGGGTTTCAATATTAGTTTGGATTATATTGAAGGATTTTAAGGACAATTGATTATTGAATGGTATTTATTTAACTTTGGGGTATTGTTGGTTTAATTTTAGAAATTAAGACTAGTACATATTTATCTCAAGGAATATCCTTTTGGGGTATCATTAGATCTTTCACTAACCATTTTGGTTTTGATTAATCTTCAAATACAATGTAAATATATAGTTTATCCTGCATGGATCATGTGATTCTATAGAAGTTTATTCTATCTCTTCCAGTGTGACCAAGTCTTCTTAAATACTCATCGTTTAAAAAAAAATTAGTTAGTGGTTGAAATTTATTAAAGAATGAAACTCTACTTAAAAATTAAGTATATCTCTTAATGTTCTTAGTCAATATCATAAATGAATTCCTCTTCCTTATGTAATGTAACTTAAAACAAAAAAAAAGTTGTCCGTTTACTTTCCTACTAGGTGACTAATGGTCGTTTGTCCCAACACAAGTTTGTGGTTTTATTATTGTTAACTTTCTCCTGATCAAGATTTCTATCCCTCTCCATCATAACTTTACACTTAGTTTATCATCCATATCCATGTTTTCCAACATGGAATCCGAGTATGGGTTATCTTGGATGACCTTTATACCTCTTTTTCTTTCTTTTAAAGTGATAGTTTTATTGACTCTTTTTCCGATGTGGGACTTTCCATTATATTCCCAAGAACAATTTTAAAAATTGCGAGGACACAATTTATTGAAGAAGTGGAGAATGTAACACCCCAAGCTTCCATGGTACGTTTCTCTTCGAATAATGCAATGGCATGCATTGTACGCAACTTCGAGATTTTAACACACCACAACCAATCAAACTAGCCATTATGAATAGTAATACCTGCTTTTTAAAATTTTATAAATTCTATCTCTCAAAATGGACTTCATTTTTGGATTCGGAATATCGAAATTATCCTAGGGTGAAATTTTGGTACTTTTTGGATAACTTTAATATTTTGATGAATAGTGAAAATTACTAAATTTTAATTAAAAACAACTTTTTTAATCAAAATAATTAACAGTGATAAATTATGAATTTGAGTGGTTTTAAAGTATATTTAGAATATATTTTTACCGTGTAATACAATTTGGTTCATTGAACATAATTTCACATTTAAACCAGACATAAACAAGTGAAAATCTTTTGATAGTTATTATCTCTTAAAAACACGCTTTTTGTTTTAACAACAGGAATTAATTTTAAATTAATTTCTGCCACTTATGTGTTTTGAATTTAGAAAAATGGATTCCATATTTGGAATCAGGATGTTCAAATTGTGTAAATAGGTAACTTTTATTTTTAGACGTTTTGGATAATTACTTCGGTAAATATTTTATTTACCATGGTTAAAGGGTAAACCCGGTAAACAATGGTTAAAAAATAATATTATAATAATACTAAATTACCCTAAAACGTGTCTTAACCCTATTGGTTAATACATTGTCGACCATGGGTATATTTGGGTCGATTTGGGGACCCCATGGATCCACTTTTAAGTGATAATGACATTTTATTTTAATTAAGTTAAAATAAATACAAAAATGACACAAACATATATCTTTTAGAAAAACAATTGTTACATAGGGTTATATATGTTGGAATTTAGACTATAAATATTCATTAGAAATCAAAAATGATTTCCCACATAATTATATTTTATTTATAATTTTTAGACATTAAATAAGTTAATTTATTTATGACACAATGGTGATGCAGTAATTACCATAATAGTGAAAAATTAGAATAATTGATATTATAAATACCCAAATAAATATAATTTGAGAATTTTGTTGAATTACACTAATTTTCTAGGTTACTATGACATATTATTATTGATTTAATTAACTTTTTTCTAAGTAATCATTCTGTTATGTGTTTCAAAAAAATCAACTATTGAATAGTGTCAAAATTGACATAAAAGAGTTTTTAAAACAAATATTATATTATTAATTGATATTAAATTCCTAAAAATCTACGGTTCAGCCAAGAGACTTATATCATGATATTTATATCCTTAATTGACCACTTGGGGGTCTCTTTTATGTATATAGTAAGTTTATTAACTATATAATATAAAAATACAAAGTGACATGGTAAATGTCAATCTAATTAACTAAGAGTTAAAACTAAAAGATAAGGTTAATATAGTGACCCAAACCTGTCTAAATTCTATTGGATGAATTGTTTTCGACCTATACCCACCTTAAAATTTGAATAATCAACTTTGGAGCCTTTAGAAACCGAATATGAATTTATTATAAATTAATATTTCTAGCTTTTCCAAAGGTGCCCCTCACCCCTCTTATAAAAGGGCACTCCTCCTTCTCATTTATTCACACCTTCAAAGCCTCTTGGTTCGGCCAAACCCTTCCCAAATACTCTCTCAACTTCCCTAAATACAACCTAGAGTCCTTAGTTTGATCCGAAAGCCAACCTAAGGATCGCTTTTGATCAAATCAAAAGGAAGAACCCGAAGAAGAGGTAATGTTTTCACCCCCCCCCCTTTTCAAGTTCCTTTCTTCTTACACTTATTCTTTCTTTGTTATTACCATTATAAAATAATAAATCCAGTATCATATATATAATGTGATGTTATTATAAATATGGTACAACCATATTAAGTATTCTATCCATCCATTTAATAACATGTCACCAAACGTGCGTACGTACGACTTACTGTCTCCACGTCGTGGTGTAATTGTTATTCAATTTATGATTATTGGATGGGTATAATAATGATGTGTAACACATGTAAATAATAAATATAACATGATAATTATTCTGTATATATGATATAACATCCAATTATACATTATTTTAATATCAAAAGAATGATATTGTCGCTCGTGCGTACGTACGGACTACCGTCTCCACGAACGCGATGAGATTCATTCTCCATCATATCCATTAATGTATAATTATAATTTTATGATTTAAAAATAGTATCTAAGGACTTGATATAATTCTGGATATGAATAATATACATCCCATTAAAAATTAATATGGCTCACATAACAAAGAATATAATGAAAAATGAACCCGTTAACACCCGAAATGACGATAATTCTAAGATATTATTAACAAATCAATGTTAAAAGATCATATATGATATCATATTAAAGTAAATGATTCTTTTATAATTCAATAACAATTATTTCACCATTATAAAGGAGGTTAACCTACCTTCAACAAGGAAAAAGTACAAAGTAAGGGATTTTCATATCTCACTTTCAATTCCGTGAGATTTCCATTGTTCGCCACTAAATTATTGAAAGTGGTGTATTGTGGAATGCCATTTATATATATTATCATGTTTCTATTTATATTTATGTTATTCTGTAAATAATTTTCTGGTTATTAACTTTTGTCCATACGACTCAGTTGATTAACGTGGTAAGGAGTTTCTTATCTCACTCTTAATTTCGTGAGAATTCCATTGTTCACCACTTATTTATTGCATGTGGTGTATGTGTACTGACCATGATTGTATTCATTGTGTAATATACTTTAATTTATGGGTATTTACATCATCATTGTATGATCCTTATTTCATGGGTGCATTTTTCATAAGTTACCAAATGGATAAGGGAATTTGAAATTTCAATTTCCAATTATTCGGCTTTACGCAAACTTCATTGAATATTTTACTCCGAGATTATGTGTGGAATTACTATTCATTTTCTTATGTCAAATTTTCCACTCCCCTTTCTGTGGATATACTTTTGATAAACATAATCACTCCATTGATAAATTCTCAAGTGATCGGGATGAACTTGATAAGAGTAATTTTAACTCAATCTCCATTTGTTGAGTTGAATATCCAATTCATTGGTGTTGTTTTTAAAAAAATATGTGTTAATGTCATCTGATTTATTTACACTAAATATCCAATCATATTGAGTGTATTTATATTTTTCAAACATAATTATGTCGTTGATTTATCCTTAACCTAAGGATACGACCTTTATGAGATATTTCATCTCAATTTAAATTTCATTGATAATTATTTGTTGTTATATACCAAATCACTTTTATGTGGTGTATATAATGAACTTTGACATAGTATATCATGAATCCCTTTATTCGCATGATATTACAAAGTTTTGATTACCTCAATTATTTTTATTCAAGTGTCGCTCTTTTGGTTAGAATCTCTAACTAAAATACCATTTTAAATATTTTAAAGACTTATTCTTCTAAATCTTTCTCATTAATGTCCATGTTTTAAAAAAATGGTTTTAAGGATTTATTTATATGGACATTAAAGATTTAAAATTAAAAATCCTTTTAAACGATTCAATGTGGAATGGGACACTTTGATTCAAAAATCTATTTTTAAATGGCTTCTTGACAAATTGTGTGACTTTTAAATGTTTTTAATAAATGGGGGTATTTCTCTCAAATAGTTTTGATGATTATTTTCATCTATGTCAACATCCTTCATTATTCTTGATTGAGGTTAATGTGATTCAATACAATCTTCCATATTGTATCGAATGAGTTATGTTTGACTATGGATGTGCTACTTTTATACCATTAATGGTTTGTGGTAAAAGTATTGACATTTCGTATGCTAGTTTTAATACGAATGTTTATGTTATGTTTAAACCTGTTCATATGAGGAATGCATTGGACTTAATAAGTGACGGGTGGAGCCCGCTATAGCTCCTCGATGCATCGGTAGGTCTCATGAGACAAACTAGTGTCTTGGCACAAGGCGTTGGCAAAATCTTATTTGTAGTCTTGGCACAAGGCCTTGGCTATGTGGTTATGATAGTCTGGCATTATGCATTCCATCATTATGAAAGTGGTTATTGATATTGCATGTGATTATTTGATTAGTAGAATATCCATGTGAATAAGTAAATGGAATTATTTCATTTTATTTTTGCCATACTATGTTGAAGTTCAAGTTTAGAAGGCTTTTGTTTTAGTTATACATTGCCTTAAATGTTTATTCTTATTTATAAAAGTTTCTGCTATATTGTTATCCTTACTGGGCATTTGAGCTCACCCCTTTTCTATGTTTTATTTTTCCCAGGAAGTGAAGAAGTAAATTATGAATGACCTGTAGGGATATTATGAGGGGATAATAGTGTGGATTATGGAGACAATATGTTGTTGTAGTAGTTTTTCACATCATGATGTCATGTAAAACTTTATGAATATATCTAGTGCTTCCAAGGATACTAAACCAATCGGTCTTTCAAAATTTTATCTTTCTTGTGATCATGCCAATGTTAAGTAATAATGCACCAACTCTGGGTAACTAGGGTCGGGGCGTTACATTTAACTTCTTACGGGCTATTTTAGAATATTAATAATAGATCATTTTATTATATAAAATTAATTACACATATTAATTATATAAAATAATACTCTTTTTAATATTTTTAATAAATATATTTATTTTCTATATTAATAAAATAATTACTACATCAATTTCTTTAGTTATTTAATACATTTATTTGTTGAATAAAAATTGAAAAATAAATATTATAATGAAGATATGTATAATATGTTTTATTGGAATATATTTAGTTGATTTTAACTTCTACAAATCTAACATTAATAATGACATTTTTATTGAATCACAAGTGTGACAACATTAATATAAATTTAAATAAAATAATATTTGTGTCACAATATCTTTTATAAGGATCCAAATGGTCACTAACTCTACCATTGGATTATTATAGTCGAGATATATATGATCAATATGAACGGAAAAATCATATTGGTATTTGACTATTTATTTTCATTTTAATTAAATATTTTTATCGATTTTTCATCAATTAAACAATTTCAACATCATAAATTTATAAGCCTTTAATGTAATTATTAATCTACTAAAAAATATATTACCTTTATAAATAGAAACAAGTTATATTTAAAAATAGAATGTATATTAGAATATAGAATTCTATATAACCATATTTTATAAATTATTTATTATTTATAACATTAATGTGACGTCTTTAAATTTTCAATAAATAAAATATTCTAAATAACATTATATATCTGAAATAGCCCCAAAATTTTGAAAATAAATTTATATTAGATATATATGTTTATTATGTTAAAAGAAACCACCTATATTCACTAATAACACACATTTTTTCATATGTGGATACATAATTGATATTAAGGAAAAAGGAAATGACACTTGTGTCTTTCTTTGATTTAAATTGTTTTTAAGAAATTTCATGGACAAGCATCCATTAAATGAATTAATTTGTATCCTTAAGTGTTATGGGTCGAGTAAAATTTATCAAATCTGTTTATCTCATTTTTTATTCATTTTATAGTAATTATAATTTTATTTTTATCCCAAATTACTAAATTACCTTTTATTGTGGTAAGAAAATTGATCATGGTTACTATTCATATAGGTCAACATTTGAAGGGTCATATATACAAAATTTGGACATCATAATTTAAAATTTTACATCAATTTTTCAAAATTAAAAACACATAATTTTCAGAACAAATTTACAATAAAACCAGTAAAATGTCAAGAAGAACAATTTTTTAAAAATACCCATTTTTAAATGGAAAATGTATTTATAATAGATCCACATATAAATAAATTTACATGGACCATAATTGGATTAAAAATAACTATTTAAAATTTAAAACTAATCTAAAAAATAAATTTTCTATGCATTGACTTCAGATGAAAATAACATTTTCAAAAAAAGCAGTATATTATCTTTTCATCAAAAAATGAGACATATCATGAAAATAAAAAAAATTAATTCAATGTAAATTTTTATATTCTGAATTAAGAGAAGAAATTTATTTTTCCAAACTGAATATAAAAATGTGTCAAATATTATATTTAAAATGTGTGTTCAGTCAAAAGGCGACAAAACTATGTTTTTTTATTGAAATATTCTTTTATCCAATAACATTTAATTTGAGCATAAATCATGTATAGGAAATATATATGATGAATTTAAAACATTATATAGAATATATTAGATATATATTTTATTAATAAAATATATCAAGAGTTATTTTACTATTTTATGGACCCACTTATTTTATTTTAAATAGTTTTTTTAAACATTCAATATTATTCATACCTACCACTTTAAGTACTTGGTTATAATATATGTATTTTATTATGTACGTAGTTTTTTGTAAAATGAATAAAATAAAAAGAACTTGAAATTGTGTGTACCACAAGTCGATCATATTATTATGCATACCGATATATATGTTGGTGTTGCGTATAGCGCATACTTATCTTGGTGTAACATGCAACATAAAAAATGGAAAAATATAAAAAAGAAAATATGTCTCATAAAATTCTTGAGGTGTAACACCAACTATATTGGAACATATCAATAAGGGGAGAAAGTTATATATATAGAAAAAAATAAAAATAATGAAACTTATATGTGGGATTGTGAGTCTTGAGTACAAATCACCCATTATAAAAATACCCTTTTACATCACCGAGGTCCGATATATTTTATCTAAGCCTTCAGATCTTCCTAGGTATCATCTTTAGTCTCACATAATTTATTTAAACCCTTGATGTTACTTTTTCCATCTTCTTCTTTGATTCTACCTTCTTCATCTCATGTTTTTTGACCAAATTTTTATTTCCCTCATTATTGTTCTACCTTATTGACCATCATGTAAACCTTCGATAAATCAAATAATGAAAATGTTTAAAACATAGATTTTTTGGCCCAAATCAATGTTTCTTTTTCCTTATTGAATAATCAGTGATAACCCACATAAATTCATGGACCACGGTGCATGTTATTTTTTAATAGTTAAATACATTATATGGTCAAAAATGGGTATGGGATTGTTTTGTTTGTGAAATTATTCCAGATGAAGCAAAATAGACTAATTAAAATGATATAAATAAATATATACAAATATATATACTAGTAACAACCACATTTAATTCCATATATAACCCACTTTATTTGTAAAATCTCCAGGTTCATCATTATTTTCCCATTACACCAACATAATTATATATGTGTGTGTGTGTGTGTGTTTTACCTAAATTAAAACATTAATATATCTCAGGAAGGATTTATTATTTATTTATTTATATTTATTTATTTTTTATCCATCCTTATTATTGATTTTGGATTATTAATATTTGATTCCTCTATATGCTACAAGGAACTCTATATTCTATGATTCATTCAGTGTCTTTGTATAGATATGTTATAAAGAGAATATATAAATAAATATAATGAATATAATTATTCATTATGGAATAAACATCCCCTAATATAAATTATATAACCAAACTGTGAAGACTTGACTACTAAAATTTATTTTACTTCAACAGTAACACAACAAAAACTATTATAAATTCATGTGGGGTGCATATGAAAAAAGTTTGAATGATGGAGAAAACCAGACTCCCTATATAAAGAAAAATCTATAATAAAATAACTTAAATTGTGATTTATTTTCTAAAAAAACATACAATTTTATGTTTTTCAAATCGAACTCTATGAGAATTATATTTTTAAAATTAATATTTTATATATAGATATTTTTATTTTCAAATTCATAGTCAATTAAAATTTTCAAAAAAATATTTATATAAGGGAAATATTTCTAAAACAGTGTCCTAATTTTTTAAAAATATATTATGATTTTATCAATATATCCTTATATAATGATTTTTTTTCAAAATTAATATTCCATGTATGGTTTTTGAAAAACCATTTTAAAAGGGTGTTTTAATTTAGAAATTATTATTTAATATTTTTAATGGAATTAATATTTTTAAAATACCACTTTATTATTTTTGAGACAAAATTATTATAAGGGAAATTAAAATTCAATTTTAAATTCTTCATAAGGAAAGTTTTATTTTAATCTGGCCTCTATTAGTTTCAACCCCACTTTTTTATGTGAGATTATTGAATGAAATATAATTACAAGAACAATCTGGAATGAATTAAGATACCTTTATTATAGAACCTATTGAATCTATTCTTAGTTTCTTATTCGAAAATTATACATGTACTCAGAACTAGTCTGAACAATAATCTTCCTTATAATATTACGTTACGCATACAGTGGACCCTTTCTGAAATTATAATTAATGTGAAAAATGATAACTTTAATCAAAATAGTTATTGTGATAGTTCTATTCATGATCTTACCATGATAAATAATTTTTCAATTATAGGTAATTTCGTGACTCTTAATATAACCTAATAAGTCATATGGATCCTCCCATCCTAGGAATGTATAAAATGTAATATTGATGGATCTTCGAGATGGAATACATGCCCTTATAGATATGGTTCAATATTCAGAAACCACATTTTTGATGTTAAAGGATGCCTCTATGATCCAAGGAGAATTATTAAATGTTTAGATGCTGCAAAACTTGATATTTTCTCTATGTATGAAATAGAAAATCATTAATGAAGACTCAACATATGACTTGAATGTGATTCTACCACTCTGGGGCATGAAATAAGAAGTAGAACCATTCATATTTCTTGTATGATGATTTCAAAATGGATGTAATTAATGTAATCCATCATGTCATTGAACTATATCATCACAAAAAGTTCTATTGAGAAAATTATATTGCTGATGGGATTTAAAATAAGGGGATTAATGCTACATAGTTTTCCAGTATCAATAATGTTGATAATGGTCTCTCTTCAGTTTTAAAAAGAGATTTTTAAAAAATATATTTGTTCAAATTTCTGACGCATATATTTTATTCAATAAACGAGGCTTATCCTTTAATTGAAATCTCTCAATCCATTTAAGATAAATTCTTATTGGATTCATGTTATCATTTTATGTATAAATAATTCATTAAAATTTATGAATTCTATACATGATCATAGGTGTGGATATAAACTATAGTCTTTCTTGAAATATCATTCATATTTGTACAAGAATATGTATAAGTTCAATTATTCTTTTATACTGATTATTTAAAATATATTGTTTATAAATTATATATTTCTACAAATATTTATAGAAGAATGGTGCTTATAAAATATTTTGTTTTACAAAATTGAGTTTCATATAAAATTATTTCCTATAGACTATAATTTATATAGTTCTGAGTGTTTTCTTTTTAAGGGAATTATTCTTAAAAAATGTAAAATTTTCAAATAGAATTATTTAAAAATTTATCACTCTTATATCAAATTTTATGATGTGCAATTGGTTGATCACATGACCTCAAGAGGAAGTTGACCTAAAAGGTGATAGTACTAGTGGCCTCATGTATTTATTAATTTTTTCAATGAATCAATTATTTCAATCAAAATTTATTATTTACAATGAAAATATTTCAAAAATATAAAGGATAAGTCCATGTATTCTCAAATATTAATATATTTTTAAATTAAATGTGATTTTAAAGTTATAATTTTTTATTATTAATGAAATGTATATCTTATGAAAATTTTAAAAAACCATATATTCATCTTTTGGAACAATAATAGTCAAAGTTTCTATGTTTTTTATAAATTGAACTATTTTAAAAAATACTTCATGAGTATCATGGAATGTATTTAATGTATTTTACACAATGATTTATAAAATAGTTTGTAGAAATTTTATGCTCACACTACATTTTAATATTATTTTTAATATTCTCTTTAGAAGTTATAATGTTGAATGGGTTTTTAAGGGATCTAACTGAATTGAAGAAGGGTAGTTTTTATAATGTTTTATATTAAACTCTTATATTAATTAAGGTTTTATGTATTCCTAAAAAACATATATTAAATATATTTTTATGGATATAAAGGAATGTATATGATTTATGAAATTTTTATAAAAAATACTATATTATGATTTTATCACTAGATATAGAGGTTGCGGGTTCGAGTTGTCACATTTGGTATTAGAGTAATAGTTTAGAGAAATTTTGATATTAAGATATTTTTTATTGAGGACAACATATAAATTATGTTTTTTGTGTTTAAAATCTACAAAAATTAGAATATAAGATACACTTAGGAATTGAAATTTTTTTAAATCCTAGTTTTTCAAAATTCCGAGAAGTAACACTTAGAATAATCTAATGTATAATTAATGAATAGTGAGGGTGAAATTAACTTAAGGGTGTGAATGTAACATCACAATAATTTATGAATAATATTAAATCAAATAAATGATAAAAAGTGGGTTGTTTAGTATTTTTATGAAATAATGTTTTGTTCATCTATATTAATCAAATTAATTTTATTTAATCTTAATTAAAATTGGTTTTAATTACTACTATAATTTCAAAAAAATATTGTTTCATTTTCAAAGAAATAATATTTTATTTTCATAATGGAAATATAATTTTTTACTTTTTTAAATTTATATAAAATAAATCGTTTAAATTATTAATAAATTATATTTACATGTTAATATATTTAATAAGTACTGAAATAATTTTTTTAATATTTTTTTGTAACAAATTATATAGGAATTTTTTTATTTAATAAAAAATATATGATAACTAAAATTAAATGTATAATATAAAAACTAGTTGAATTATAGTATGGAATAATCCAAATTAATATTAATAAAAATAAAACATAATATAAATGTAGTAAATATAATTTTGAATAGAAAATGTTTAATGTATACACATATGGTTTTATATATTTATATTATTTTCTATATATTCAAAAAAGTGATTGTATCACAACAACAAAAAACTAGGTTTAGCGGCGGTTTTGTGGTGGCGGTTCCCAAAACTGCCGCTAAACGTTTTCAGTGAAAGGTTTCACGGCGGTTTTTAATAAACCACTGCGAAACCCTATTTTATTTCAAAAACCACGACCCTTTCCCCTACCCCTACCACGGTTCCCCCACAAACCCTCGCCCCTCTTCCCCGTCCCCCCCCCCCCCTCTTCCCCGATCCCCCTGGCCCCGGCAACACCCGTGCCCCCCGCGCCCTCCGGCGACCCCCACACCCCCCGCGCCCCCACGCCCTTTGGTGAACCCCGCACCCTCCCGGCGCCCCCCTTGACCCCCAGCGACCCCCGCAACCTGCGTGCCCCCCACACCCCCCGTGCCCTCTGGTGACCCCCGCACCCCCCGTGCCCCCACACCCTCCGGCGAACCCTGTACCCCCCCCCCCCAACGCCCCCCTCGACCCCCAGTGACCCCGCGCCCTGCGCGCCCCCCACGCCCACCGTGCCCCCCGCGCCCTCCGGCCACCCCCGTACCCCCCGGCGCTCCCCGCGACCACCTTCTATTTTGGTAATTTTTAGTTATTTCTTGGTTCTTTGATTCGAATCATGAATTTGTTACACAATGTGAATCTACTGTAGGGTAGATACTATGAGTTTGGTTTAGAGCTTGGAAAATTATAAGTCATAAAACATTTTCAGGTTTTTAATGGGTTGATTAGGATTCATTCAAACTAAGGATACTTTTTTGGGTATTTTTATAAATCGTGGAATTCACACCATGAAAGGGGTTCATGACATTAATTATTTAGAACCAATGGTTTTTATCATTATTTACATATTACCCTTCTTCCATTCAATGTGAAGACCTCCGTCATAAATCCTAGAAATATTTTAGATAACATTGGGTATCTTCCTCTACCAGATTTCTTTTCTTGGAGCATTTGTTCACTAGTGTGGTGGGTTGTCTTCCTTTGGGTACGTGTAATATCATTCACTCTCTTTATCATTTATGTTCTTGGTTTGGTAGTTTTGTGTGATATGGTTTCGATGGTTTCATAAATAATATGTGTTATCAATCAATCCATTGTGGTTTTCCCTCATTCCTTTTCTATTTGAGGAATATCTACTTGTTTCCAATTTATGTTGTCGAAGGATCATAGGTTTCTTATGTTTATAAGGTAGGTGTATCTATACAAGTGGTTCTAATTTAAAATTTCCTAATATTCTTATTAATTTCATTGGCTTGTTTCAAGAAATTGATGGATTTAAATGGATTTTATAGAAAATATACATGTTTTTAAAGAGGTCTTTCTTCAAAAATGGTTTTTCTCAAAAAAAGTGGTTGACTAAATTCTTTATGGTTTGGCCTATTTAGATTGAATTTTTTATACTAATGGATGTTTATCTTTATTTTTTATTTTAATTTGGTTTCATAATTTTATTCTCTAAAACAAGATACTACTTTCATGTCTCTGTATTACACATCTCCATGTATAAGACCCTCTTGGGAGACCTGCCTAGTTTTCCCTAGTTGGTTCTTTATAAATTAATATCAAAAGGAATATTGAGCCTGGAATGTTACGACACTTCCTAGTTTTGGTTTAGTTTCATTGGTAGACTAGATTTTGTATCACTACAATTTAGTTAATATGTGTGGGATAGTGCTTAGACATCTCACATCCATGTATGAATTCAAGTTACTATGGGTGGTTAGTTATTTTTGAAAATATTGTCACTTGGTCTTTGTTGTTGATTGAATAAACTAGATTTGGTGTCTATTTAAAAAAATATATTCCTTTCTTATGTTTTATATTTCCTTAATAAAATTCATAAATTCATAAAATTATTATTATTTTAAATCATTAATATGGATTATGGAAGTTGTTCTATGATTTAGGAAATTTCTCATGACTAAAGGGGTTTTTATCTTCTATTTGTTAGACGATTCATACTAGAAGAGGTCTTATGAATCTAAGTGATAGATTTGTGAGATGGGTTTAATAGGAGAATCCCTTAGTGGTATCTTCTTTAGTGGAATTTATAATATGAACTATTCATACTTTGGTTATGAAGGTATTAAAACCCCAGGAGGAGTAGTGGATCATGACTCATAATTTACTAACAAGAATCCACCTATCTTTCATGGTGATAATGCAATCTAGAAATATGAGGAGAGGATTGAGTAGATTGGTAGGAGATTTAAAATTATAAAGATTCCCAAGGAATCTAAGGGGTGGGGGTCAACATATATTCTTGATGGATTGGGAAGGAAATGGTGAGGCTCAGTTGTGCATGCTATATTTTATGAGGATCTTACGTGGGAATCCTTCAAGAAAATATATAAACTATAGTTTTATCCTAAAATGTTACATGTGGAAAAGACCTGATACTTTCTAACATTATAAAAATGGGAATGTATTGTTATAGTTTATTACACTAACTTTTCTAGGTTGGTGCATTTCAAAGTGGATATTATTACCAATGTTTACATGAAATCTCTAAGGTTTGAGATTGTGCCAAGTGTCTCCTAAGAAACCTGAGTGTGACATAAATTTATATTAATAGTGACACTTAATTTTGATATACCTGCACACTATTGTTTGTTTTATATTCGTGGACTAGATTATGCATTAGAAACAATTATTGGTGGCCTACTTAATTTACCTCACACCATATTCAGTACATGGATTGGTACCCAGATAGTCTTCTTTGTCATAGGAAATACGATTTTGATATGGTTGGTTGTGTATGAAACCATTGAGAAACATCATTCCTCTTGGAGGATATCTAAGGTCAAGCCTAAACAATCACATAATGTCTCATGTTTAAAATCAATTATGATCAGTTTCGATCACACATCAATGGGGTGTTTTTTGAGGCAACATAAATGTGTGATCGATAGTGTTATGATAAGTGTGTAACCCGATATTCTTATTGCTCCTCAATGAGGTGTTAACGTTGTCTCCTATGGAATAGACTTGTTCGGTTGGTCTGAAGTGGTAAATGTGATCAATGAATCATCTTTATTATATTATGCATACTTTATGATCAATGGTTCATCTTTATTATATTATTTTTCTGTAATCTTACACTATCGTATATTTTGTGTAGGCACATTGTGATATACATGGATAAAAGTTGGATCACATTACCGAGGAACACACCTCAATATGTTAAGGGTTTGAATGAGTTTTTATATTTTGCAATGTCTAATCGATCCGTTGAAGGGAGAATAAGATGTCCATGTCCTAAATGTAAATTTAGAACATGGTTTAAGAGAGATGAAGTTTATGAACATTTAATACTGAAGAAATTCCCTGATCAATATTTGTGTTGGATTTGGCATGGAGAATCATACAATACAGAAAGATTGAGGACTGATGTTAATCCACATAATGAGGTCCCAAGTTTGTCGCCAATGGAAAATGAAATGAAAAACCTCATAAATGATGCATTCGGCACTGCAAGACACCACTATGAGCATCAAAACATATCAGAACAACCAGAAGAGGGTGCTACAAATTGCAACGTGACAAGTGATGTTTTTCAGACTGTAACACAATCAAATCAAGATTTTAACATATCATAGGATCCTCCTCTTGATTCTGTGGAGCCAAATGTAAGGGAAAACTTACGTGAGGAAAATGTGTTTCATGATTTATTTGACGATGGAAATCAAGAGTTGTATAGTGGGAGTTTGAAATATTCAAAGCTTTCCTTTCTGCTGAAGTTGTACCATATCAAATGTCTATGTAGAATTACAAATAAGGCAATTTTCATGTTATTGGAATTGATTCATGATGCATTTCCTGAAGCAAAAATCCCAGAATCATTTTATGAGATGCAAAAAGTTGTAAACAAGCTTGGTCTAAATTATACAAAAATACATGTGTGTCCCAATGATTGTATGCTTTACTGGGGAGAGGATTCAAGTAGACAGAATTGTAAGAAATGTTCTTCTTCTAGATGGAAGTCAAAAGGTGATGTTGGAAGTATGACTGAACATAATTTCATGGAGAAGAAGAAAAGGAACACACCTACGAAAGTTTTCCGTTACTTTCCTTTGAAGCCTCGATTGCAAAGATTATTCAGGTCATCAAAAACCGCCGAACACATGAAGTGGCATTCTGTAGATAATAACAATGATGGTTTAATGAGACATCCACAAGATTCCCTATCATGGAAGACATTTGATTCATTACATCCAGATTTCTCAGCTGATCCTAGAAATGTTCGATTGGGATTGGCTGCCGATGGATTCAACCCATTTGGGACTTTGAGTACGAGTTATAGCATTTGGCCAGTTGTTTTGATCCCTTATAATATGCCTCCATGGATGTGTATGCAACAAACATATTTTATCATTTTGATGATTATTCCTGGAAAACAAATGCCTGGAAATGATATTGATGTATACCTGCAGCCTTTGATTGAAGAATTCCAGGAGTTATGGAGCAACGGTGTTGAGACATTTGATGTTTCTTCTAAAACAATGTTCAAAATGCAGGATGCTTTAATGTGGACCATTAGTGACTTCCCTGGGCTTGGGAATTTATCTGGTTGGAACACTTATACGGGTTTGGCTTGTCCCATTTGTAACATTGATTTCGAGCCCAAACGGCTACCTCACAGTAGAAAATGGTGCTTCTTGTGCCATCAAATATTTCATGATGCATCTCATAGATTTCGGATGAAAAAATCAAAATTTAATGGTTCCATTGATCGTAGACCACCTCCAAAGTTGTTAACTAGTTCTGAAATATTTACACAGCTTGAAAATGTTAAAACAGAATTTGGGAAGATTCATCATTTGACTGATAGCGGAAAACAAGTGCGAAGTGCATCGTCAAGTGAAATCAGAACGCAAAAATAGAAGAAAAAAAGTATATTCTTCAAACATCCGTATTTGGAATTTAATTCATTGCGCCACAATCTTGATGTGATTCATATTGAAAAGAATGTATGTGATAATTTGATTTTCACATTACTTAATGAGCATGTAAAGTCGAAGAATCATCTCAATGCTCACAAAGACTTACAAGAAATGAACATAAAACGTGATCTCTGGCCAGATGAGAATGAAAAGTATGCTCCGGCCATTTTTTCAATGAAAAATAGGGATAAATATGCGTTCCTTCAAATTTTGAAGAATGTGAAGGTATCTGATGGGTATTCAAGTAACATCTTGAGGTGTTTTGATTTGAAGAATCGTAAGTTATATGGATTGAAAAGTCACGATTCACCTGTTTTGTTACAACAGTTACTACCATTGGCATTGCGTACATTATTACCTGAAAAAGTTACTGCTGTTGTAATGCAATTCTGCACATTTTTTAGGCAATTATGTGAGAAAACTCTACATCCATTACAGGTTGACAACCTACAGGAGAGGTTTGTATTGACCCTTTGTGCAATGGAGATGATCTTTCCTCCATCATTTTTTACTATCATGATCCATTTAACTGTGCATTTGGTTGACGAAGCTAAATTAGGAGGCCCCATTTGTTGAGCAATGTATTGTTTTCAAACAATTCAAAATAATGTTTTTTAAATAGTGGGAGATTATTTCAAATAATACTCTGTCTCTTTATGATGATTTTGATGCTCACAAATACCCTTAATTATTTACTAATTATTTCGTTGAGTATTTTGCAGGAATTTATTTCATTTATTTATTTCATACAACGAGATTTTATACTTCATTTATTCCGAGATCAGTTTTAGCGCGTTCTGGAATCACTGTAGCGCAAGATCAATTTTAGCCGTACTGGAATCACTGTTCATACCCTACGTTGATGAACGTAACGTATGGATGAAAAGTTTACTTTTTATGTTAAAAGAAACGTATGGTTAAGGAACCTTACGTTATTTTGAAACGTATGGTTAATGAATCTTACGTTGTTGAAAAGTATGGAAGAAGAACATTACGTTTGGAAGGAACCTTACGTTTTCGTTGTTGGATAAGTATGGAAGAGAAACCGTACGTTAGTTTTCAGTGTTGAGTTTGTTTCTCAAAAGTATGGATCATCAACCTTACTTTTATAATCAACCGTACGTTCTTTGGAGAGTTGAAGAAAGACAAAGTATGGATGATCAACCCTACGTTTGAATGCTGAAGAGAAAGTATGTATGTTCAACCTTACGTTCTGAACCTTACGTTTGTGAACCTTACGTTTGTGAACCCTACGTTTGGAGCCACGTCATCAACCCTACGTTTGGCGTCGGGTTATTTTTGACAGACGATATTTCCTTTCGCATTGGTCAAACAAGAGGATTATTAGGCGGATTTCGAGCTGATTCTTAAATACGACTTTGACTGAATCAAAGACGATTTACAACGGATTAATGACTGATTTAAACGGAGCGTTTTATGCCGATTCTTTAGGGGAGTTACAACGGCTCTGTTATTTCATTTAATATCGCGAATCTAAAGGAGATTTTCATGGATCTATTTATGCGGAAGATTTTCTCATATTTGAATATATATGTTCTATCTTGGAAACTTCGGATATATATATATATACACAGAAAAGTGTGTGAAAGACATAGATTGATCTTTTGACGAGCAAGAAACAGAGACTGTGTGAAAGCGTTCTTTTCTGGTGATCAAGAAGAAGTGTAAAACCTTTATTACCGAAGGAAGATCTTGATAGCAGATTCACGTGTTCTACATCGACTATCTGTTGTGAATCTACTGCTGCTGAAGTTGTGAAGTTTCTGGTAATATTTATTGCAACTGGATCGACTCAGAACTGTTTTGATTACAGATCTTTATTTTCTGAAGACGACGATCTATCTACTGTCAATTGCATTCTGTTGCAATTGTGAAGAACAACTGGAGAAGTGTTTCTTTATCGAAACCCTCTTATTTTTGAGTGATCAGCTTCTCGTTCTAAGCTGTGTGGGTTCGTGTTTGAACCGGGAAGGCTTTGTTTGCCTGAATCTTGTAAAGGTGTCAACTGCCTGTACTCAGTTGTGAACGGGTCTGTGGAAACGAGGACCAGATAGTGAAAATCGCCAAGCTCGTGGATTTGAGCGTTGGTGGAGTGGACTAGGGGCCTTCTGTTCCCCGAACCACTATACATCCGTGTGTTCATGCTTTTACTTTTTCCGCTGCATATTTAATCGTGCAAAAGCATAGTGGACAGAATTTGTCTAAATTGAAGAGATTGTAATAATTTTGAAAAGACACAATTCACCCCCCCTCTTGTGTGTAATCCGTAGATTCAGATCCAACAATTGGTATCAAAGGAGGAGCTTCTTATTTTTAAAGTCTTATCAAGCTAGAAGTATTTAAAGATTATACATAGTGTATCATGGCTGATATGAGAGAGGGAATGTCAATGGTCAGAGCACCTTACTTTAATGGAGATAATTATGGCTGCTAGAAATCACGTATGATTATTTATCTGAAAAATCTTGGTTACAAAGTCTATTCAAAGATTCTGACTCCCTATGAAATTCCTGAAAATCCCGATACATGGAGTGCTGCTACAGAGGCTGAGTATGACATAAATTCAAAAGCTATGAATGCAATCATCTGTGGTCTAGGACCAGATGAATTTAACAGAGTATCTCAATGCCCGACTGCATATGAAATGTGGCAAACAATAGCTGTTGCTTATGAAGGAACAGATAATGTAAGACAGATGAGATATGAAACTGCTAAGTTAAAATTCGATACTTTCAGAATGATTGAAGGAGAGAGCATCACTCAGATGAATGGAAGATTGACAGAAATTGTCAATAATATAACAGCTCTAGGAGAACCAATCAAGCAGGCTGATCAAGCGTTAAAGGTACTGAGAGTACTTCCTACTCGATGGAATGGAATCTCTGCAGCAATCAGACAATCAACTTCTGTTAAAGATCTAACTATGAGAGAACTGATTGGTACACTGATGATGTACGAAGCTGAAATGCAAGATGAGGTAAATGAGAATAAAGTCTACATAAAAAGGGAAAATACTGCTTTGAAAGTGACTTCTCAACAAAAGGATAGAAAGATGAAGAACAGAGAAGTAAGTGCTAAATCAGAAAGCTCTGATTCTTCAAATTCGGATGAAGAACTGGCTCAGCTAGCCAGAAAATTCAGAAAGTTCTATAGTAAGAAGAAAGACTTCAATAAATCCTTCAAAAAGGATAGTAAGGAAGTGAGATGTTATGAATGCAAAAAGATGGGACATATCAGACCGGATTGCCCAAAATTGAAAGATGCAAAGAAGAAGAAATTCTTCAAAAGAGATGATTATGAGCAGAAAGACAAGAAAGCTATGAAAGCTACTTGGAGTGTTTCTGAAGACTCAAGTAATTCTTCTGAATCAAGCTCAGAGAAGGAGAAAGCCAATTTAAAATCAAATATGTGTTTCATGGCTGAAAATGATGAGGTACACTCATACTACTCGTCTGACTCAAATAATGAATCAAACTCTGAAACAAGCTTCTCAAATAAAAAACTTGCAGCTTACTGCAATATGCTTGAAGAAAGGTATGACTCATTATTTAACAAATATAAATCTATAAAGAACTTGCACAAAGCTATTTCAGATGAGAGAAATACTTTGCTAAAACAACATAAGGAATTAATTGACAAATACAACTCTGCTGACTCAAATAAAATTAATTTTGAATCAAAAATGAAAACTCTACAGGATGAAGTAGAATCTTATAAAAAGGCTGCACTAGTTTTTACAAAAGGAGAAAACGTCTTAAATGAGATACTTGGAAAAACTGTAATTAAAAAGGAAAGGTTTGGAATTGGAAGTAAAGGAGAAAAACCTAAGTTATACAAAAATTATTTTGTTCCTAGCACTAAACAGGTTATTTGTAACTTCTGTGGAACAAAAGGTCATATAGCTAAAAACTGTTTTCTAAGACAACCTCAAATATGTGGAATTAAGAAAGCTTATATTTCCAACGATCTATATGATTCAATCAATTTTAAGAAAACAATGCAAATCTGGATACCCAGATCACTGCTTGCTAACACTCCTGGACCCAACAAAATATGGGTACCAAAGCAATTTGTTTGAATGTCTTTGCAGGTAGCAGGTCACCAAAGAAAGAAAGAAATATGGTATATGGACAGTGGCTGCTCAAGACACATGAGTGGAACTTCAGCTAATTTCTCTTCTCTTACTCGAAAGGAAGGAGGACTTGTCACCTTTGGTGACAATGCCAAAGAAAAGATTATTGGTATTGGAACAGTTGGAGATCCAGAGACAGTCTCAATCAACAAAGTACTTTATGTACAAGGGTTAAAACACAATCTGATAAGTATCTCTCAACTCTGTGATGATGGATACACTGTTGATTTTACTAACAATAGTTGTACTGTTTCTAAAGATAAACTGTTTAAGTTTAGAGCACCCAGAACTGATAATGTTTATACTTTGGATTTGTATTCCTTGTGTAAACAACAAGTAAACTGCTTAACTGCTAATATAAGTGAATCCTGGATCTGGCATAGAAGACTTGGTCATTGCAATATATATGCTTTACATAAATTATCTAAGAAACATCTAGTTTCTGATTTTCCTAGTCTCAAATTTGAAAATGACAGATTCTGTGATGCATGTCAGCTTGGCAAGCAACACAAATCATCATTCAAATCTGTTAATAAAGTTGCTACAACTAAACCTCTAGAACTTATCCATATGGATTTGTTTGGACCTTCAAGAGTAGCAAGTTTAGCTGGTAAATTATATGTTTATGTATTAGTTGATGATTATTCTAGATTTACTTGGATTTTCTTTTTGAAATTTAAAAGTGAAGCTTTTAGTTTATTTGAAGGTTTTTGTAAATCTATTCAAAATGAAAAAGGTTTTAATATAATCTCATTGAGAAGTGATCATGGTGGAGAATTTGAGAACTAGGAATTTAATTCCTTTTGCTCAAACATGGGTATTAAACACACCTTCTCTGCTCCAAGAACACCTCAACAGAATGGGATTGTAGAAAGAAGAAATAGAACTATTCAAGAAATGGCTAGAACTATGTTAAATGAATATAGCCTACCTATATATTTCTGGGCAGAAGCTGTTAATACAGCTTGTTATATAATGAATAGAATTTTAATAAGACCTATTTTGAAAAAGACACCCTATGAACTATGGAATAACAGAAAACCTAAAGTAAATTACTTTAAAGTTTTTGGATGCAAGGTTTACATCTTGAATACCAAAGATAATCTTGGTAAATTTGATCCAAAATCTGATAAAGGTATTTTCTTAGGATATTCTGCAACCTCCAAAGCTTATAGAGTCTATAATAAAAAGTCAAGGATTGTTGAAGAATCAGTTCATGTGAAATTTGATGAATCTGATCCTTTTGAGAAAGGGATAGAACAAATAGATGAACCTGATTCTAATGAAAACATGAGACCTGAGAATTTAAAGAATGATTTTGAAAATGATATAAAAGAAATTCAGTCCAGTTCAGAAGAACATGACACTGAAGAACCTTTGAATGTAATGCCTAGACAGTCTAGAACCTTAAAGAATCACCCTTTAGAATCTGTGATAGGTGACTTAGAGACTGGTATTCAAACTAGAAGAAACTTTGGAAACATAGTTGAATTCTCTGCTTTCCTATCCCAACAAGAACCTAAGACCATAGAAGAAGCTTTAGATGATGAGATCTGGGTAATAGCAATGCAGGATGAATTGAACCAGTTCAAGAGAAATAAGGTTTGGGAATTAGTTGAAAGACCACATGATTATCCAGTAATAGGAACTAAATGGGTCTTTAGGAATAAACAGGATGATCAAGGGATAATAACTAGAAATAAAGCAAGATTAGTAGCTAAAGGATATAATCAAGAAGAAGGAATAGATTATGATGAGACCTTTGCACCTGTAGCCAGGTTAGAAGCCATTATAATCCTTTTAGCTTATGCATCTTATATGAATTTTAAATTATTTCAGATGGATGTTAAATCTGCCTTTTTAAATGGTTATTTAATGGAGGAAGTTTATGTTGAGCAACCTCCTGGTTTTGAAAATTCTCAAAAACCAGATTCTGTTTTCAAACTTACTAAAGCTCTTTATGGCCTTAAACAAGCACCTAGAGCTTGGTATGAAAGGCTAAGTTCTTTTCTTTTGAAAAATGATTTTACTGTTGGACTAGCAGATCCAACACTCTTTAAGAAAACTGTGAAAAATAATGTTTTGTTGGTTCAAATTTATGTTGATGATGTAATTTTTGGATCAACCAATAAAATTCTTTGTCATGAATTTTCAGAATTAATGCAAAAAGAATTTGAAATGAGTATGATGGGAGAATTAAATTTCTTTTTGGGTCTTCAAATATTTCAAAAAGATTTTGGAAATATTTTAAATCAATGCAGATACATTACTGATTTACTTAAGAAATTTGGACTTGAAAACAGCAAGACATTTACAACTCCTATGTGTACTAATATAAAACTTGATTTGGATGAAACTGGAAAATCAGTGGACAACAAGTTATATAGAGGTATGATTGGTAGTTTGTTATATCTTACTACTAGTAGACCAAATATAATGTATTCAGTATGTCTTTGTGCTCGATTTCAATCAAATCCCAAAGAATCTCACTTAACTGCTGTTAAACGAATTTTTAGATATTTAAAAGGTACTATTTATCAATCTCTGCTTTATCCAAAAACCTCTGATTTTAATTTAATTTCATATTCAGATGCTGACTTTGGAAGCTGTAGATTAGATAGGAAGAGTACTTCAGGAACATGTCACTTTTTAGGAAAGTCATTAGTATCATGGTCTAGTAAGAAACAACACTCAGTTGCCCTGTCAACAGCCGAGGCAGAATATGTGTCTGCAGGTAGTTGCTGTGCACAGGTGTTGTGGATGAAAAACACTCTTATGGACTTTGGATTAAATTTCAATAATACACCTATTTTATGTGATAATACTAGTGCAATTAATATTTCAAAAAATCCTATTAGTCATTCTAGAACTAATCACATTGATATAAGACATCAATTTTTAAGAGATCATGTGTTTAAAAAGGATATATTTTTAGAATTTGTAAATACAGAAAATCAATTAGCAGATATTTTTAATAAACCACTTCCCACGGCAAGGTTTGAATTTATTAAGGGGGAGTTAGGTTTATTTAATTTTAAATAGTTTTTTTAATCTTATTCTGTTTTCGAATTCTGCTTAATTTTTGTTTCCCGCTATAAGTAATTTTATTTTGTTTTAAATAAAAGTAATGATTAGTGATTACACGGGAATCAAGGCTGTCAGAACCGTTTCACCTTCTAAACTGTTTTCACCTTTTTCGGAAACCCTTTCGAAAACCTAAAACCGCACATCTGCTCCAAAACCCTTTTCTGAATCTTCAAACCCTAAACATACGAACCTTCAGAAATCGTTGTTGAAATGGCAAAGACTAAGCGTCCAGATTAAGCTGAGAGCAGTGCTGCAAAGAAACCTAAAGTAGTTGGTCGGAAAATACTGCAAGGTAAAGTCATAGATTTAGAATGGCTGTTTGAAACTAATTTACTGTTGAAGAAAGCGTTGTCGTTTCAAAGCCTTGAGCAAGCTTTTAATAGTGAAAACTCTGAGTTTCTATATGAGGCAGAAATGAGACATTTCTTTAGAACTGTTCAGTTTAGCCTTGGAGATACGGAGGATAGTTTATTGGCTCAAATAGAGGATAAGGACTTTTCCATATCATCTGTAGAGATAAGTCAAATTCTTAACTGCCCTCATGAAGGAGTTTTTCATTTCGATTTACGGAATATTGGAGATTCTGTACATAAGTCTGAAGACATTATGTCTTTTCTATTTGGAACCAGAGTGATAAAGAAAATGTTTATTAAAGATTTGGAGCCCGATCAGAAAATCTTGGTAAAATTTGTTCAGACTGGTTTAGCACCAAGGATGGCTGAGATGGAGAAAATTCTATACCCTGACATGTACATAATGTATCTTCTGATGTGTGATATTAAGTTTAATTTTCCTCGGTTTATGATAAGATATCTGAGTTACTGCTGTCAGAGTGAAGCAAGAATGACCTTTTTCCCTTATGGAAGGTTCATTTCTTTGTTTTTATATAAAAGAGGAATGATCAGATTGGTAGATGCTGGGGTGAAATGTCACCACAGTAATGTTTTTAATGCTGGAACTTTGAGGAAAGTAGGATACTTCTGGAGCACAATTAAAGGAAAACTCTTACCTGTTGGAGCTGAGGAAGACTCGGAGAGTGCTCAGGCTCAACCGGCTAAGTCCAAGGAGGGACAAGCAGAATCAAGGGTTAGTACAGTGGCAAGGAGAATTCGCTTTGAGATGGAGGAAGTTGAGGAAGAGAGAAGTCAAGAAGGACTTCAATCTAGAAGGAAGAGGTCAATTGATGATGAAATTATCTCTCCTGCCCTGAAGTCCACTGAACCGGTAATTTCTTATTCATTTGTGAGAGAAGCTGTTGTGGAGAAGACTTCACCGATAGAGGAACCAGTAGCTCAACCGGAAATCCAAAAAGAACCTCAATCTGCTGCTGTGGCTGTTGAAAAAGCAATTCCACAAGAACAACTTATGGAGGCAGTGCCTGGTGAAGAAGTGGCCCGACCTCAAGATTTACATGAAAATATTGTTCTTGATCAATCAGTAGAAGTCAGAGAGACTACCATTCGTGATGAACATACTTCTGAAGTTAATACAGAGGTACTTCAGGAAGATTTTTCAGTAGAAGAGTTTCAGGCTTCAAAGGATAGTTCAGTGGATCAACCTTGTCAGGACAAGGACAATGAACAGTTAGATGCAGATTCTTTACCACTTGCCCTGCTTCATCAACCTATTTCTGTACATGAGAATCAAGCACAGGGTGCCCCTGATTCGAGAAAAGAAGAAGTTGTTGAGTTGTACAAGCGTATATCTCAATTAGAATCTGAGAATGTTAGTCTCAGAAATTCTCTGAACTTAGAGCAGTTGAAGTTTCAGAAGCTGAAAGAATCTACTGTTTCAAGACAAGAAGTAGATTTGTTTAAGACTGATATGTTGCATGCTGTTGATCAGTTAAAATCAGAGATGGTAAAGAAAGATGATTTGTCTGAGATGAAGATTTACATGGAGAATAAATTTGAATCTGTTGCAAATAGTGCTGTGAGTGGATCAGGTTCTTCACCTGATTTGATTCGAAGATTTCAAGCAATTACTGGAGCACTGAGCAATATGAGTGACAGATTACATGATCTTCAGTGTAATAGTGCCCCTTTGTCAGTTTTGCTAGATAATCAGAAATTTTTAGTGGATCAGTTGACATCTGGAGAGCAACCGATTAGGATTCTTTTGAATCAGTTATCAGAAAAACTGGCTCTTTTTGTTGAAAAAGAAGAAAGAATGCATGAGTTTTTCAGAGTTAATTTGATTGAAGATATTCATATGACTCAGGAGAACAGAGATCTTATCATCAAGTTAGGAGATGGGATGATGTAGAGGCTCAGAGAACAGTTTACAGAGATCAAGACCGTGATTCAAAGGAGATAGACACCTTTTTTTTCCCTGTCTTATCCATGAACCTTGATTCCTCTGTATATCACAGTCGTTTTTATATAATAGCTTGTGAATGAAAATTCTTTTCTTACTTCTTTTTTGTTTTGTTATTTATTAATTTATGATTAAATTAGCCAGTATAACAAATTCACTTATTCATACACAGTTAATTATAGCATTTACTTATAGTTCCGTGCAATATTGAATGTGTTCAAATCCGTAATTTTTCATTCTTTTTGATATCACAAAAAGGGGGAGAATTTGGATAAACACAACATTTAAATTCATTCGTTTCCTATGAAGAAATTTGGATATATGGGAGAATTTGGATATATACGACATTTATCTTTTATCTATTTTTTAGCTGAAAATTTATTTTTATGGGGGAGAAATTTTATAGTTAAATATTGTTTTAATCCTTTCAGAATTCTAAAATTTTATAAAACTAATTTTTTCAATAAAGATTGCAATTAAATTAGTTCTATTATTTTTATGGGTTTTGTGATCATCAAAAAGGGGGAGATTGTTGAGCAATGTATTGTTTTCAAACAATTCAAAATAATGTTTTTTAAAAAGGGGGAGATTATTTCAAATAATACTCTGTCTCTTTATGATGATTTTGATGCTCACAAATACCCTTAATTATTTACTAATTATTTCGTTGAGTATTTTGCAGGAATTTATTTCATTTATTTATTTCATACAACGAGATTTTATACTTCATTTATTCGGAGATCGGTTTTAGCGCGTTCTGGAATCACTGTAGCGCAAGATCAATTTTAGCGCGTACTGGAATCACTGTTCATACCCTACGTTGATGAACGTAACGTATGGATGAAAAGTTTACTTTTTATGTTAAAAGAAACATATGGTTAAGGAACCTTACGTTATTTTGAAACGTATGGTTAATGAATCTTACGTTGTTGAAAAGTATGGAAGAAGAACATTAAGTTTGGAAGGAACCTTACGTTTTCGTTGTTGGACAAGTATGGAAGAGAAACCGTACGTTAGTTTTCAGTGTTGAGTTTGTTTCTCAAAAGTATGGATCATCAACCTTACTTTTATAATCAACCGTACGTTCTTTGGAGAGTTGAAGCAAGACAAAGTATGGATGATCAACCCTACATTTGAATGCTGAAGAGAAAGTATGTATGTTCAACCTTACGTTCTGAACCTTACGTTTGTGAACCTTACGTTTGTGAACCCTACGTTTGGAGCCACGTCATCAACCCTTCGTTTGGCATCGGGATATTTTTGACAGACGATATTTCCTTTCGCATTGGTCAAACAAGCGGATTATTAGGCGGATTTCGAGCTGATTCTTAAATACGACTTTGACTGAATCAAAGACGATTTACAACGGATTAATGATTGATTTAAACAGAGCGTTTTATGCCGATTCTTCAGGGGAGTTACAACGGCTCTGTTATTTCATTTAATATCGCGAATCTAAAGGAGATTTTCATGGATCTATTTATGCGGAAGATTTTCTCATATTTGAATATATATGTTCTATCTTGGAAACTTCGGATATATATATATACACAGAAAAGTGTGTGAAAGACATAGATTGATCTTTTGACGAGCAAGAAACAGAGACTGTGTGAAAGCGTTTATTTCTGGTGATCAAGAAGAAGTGTAAAACCTTTATTACCGAAGGAAGATCTTGATAGCAGATTCACGTGTTCTACATAGACTATCTGTTGTGAATCTATTGCTGCTGAAGTTGTGAAGTTTCTGGTAATATCTATTGCAACTGGATCGACTCAGAACTGTTTTGATTACAGATCATTATTTTCTGAAGACGACGATCTATCTACTGTCAATTGCATTCTGTTGCAATTGTGAAGAACAACTGGAGAAGTGTTTCTTTATCGAAACCCTCTTATTTTTGAGTGATCAGCTTCTCGTTCTAAGCTGTGTGGGTTCGTGTTTGAACCAGGAAGGCTGTGTTTGCCTGAATCTTGTAAAGGTGTCAACTGCCTGTACTCAGTTGTGAACGGGTCTGTGGAAACGAGGACCAGATAGTGAAAATCGCCAAGCTCGTGGATTTGAGCGTTGGTGGAGTGGACTAGGGGCCTTCTGTTCCCCGAACCACTATACATCCGTGTGTTCATGCTTTTACTTTTTCCACTGCATATTTAATCGTGCAAAAGCATAGTGGACAGAATTTGTCTAAATTGAAAAGATTGTAATAATTTTGAAAAGACACAATTCACCCCCCCTCTTGTGTGTAATCCGTAGATTCATATTCAACACCATTCATTATCGATGGATGTATTGAATTGAGAGGTATTTTATTTATATGTTTCTAGTTAAGTAAAAAATATTTGGAATTTAAATAAATGCATAATATTATTATTATTTTTCACAGATATCGTGGGCATTTGAAAGCATACCGGAGAAATAAAGCTCAACCAGAAGGCTCTATTGCTGAAGGCTATTTGGCCGAGGAGTGTCTCACCTTTTGTTCCGGATATTTGGATGATATTGAGACAAGATTTAATCGAGTTGGACGTGTTGACGTCACATCAACTCAATCTCAAATGCATCAGAAATCAAAAATATTTCCTGCTATAGGCCGATCAGTTGGGAGGACCTCATATGCGACACTGACAGAATTGGAGTTATTACAGGCACATAGATATGTGATGCAGAATAGTGAAATTGCAGATCCATTTATTGAAGAGTTGAGGATACAAACAAAGAGACTAATGAGAGGTCGAACACGAAATGAAAAAGATATAATGAAAGCTGTGAATAAAGAGCTGGTAGAATGGTTTGCACGACGTGTAAGTTTATAAATATTTCAATAAATACGAATATTAGTTTGACACATACAATTTGCAAATCTATTAAATTATATTTTTATTCTTCAGATCATGAATACTGATACTCGAGCAGACTTGTCAAAAGATTTGAAGTTTCTTGCTAGAGGTCCTATAAAACTAGTTAGAAAGTTCGACGCTTATAATGTGAATGGTTTTAGATTTCGTACAGTCGATCGAGAAGTGTGATTGAAAACACAAAATAGTGGTATATTTACATTTTCTGAAGTGGAATACTATGGAATGTTGCATGATATTATTGAATTAAACTACCACGGGCATTTTCTGTTGTTTTATTCAAATGCAAATGGGTCGATATTATAAGAGGTGTTAAAAGAGATTCCTTGCAATTTACTTCTGTAAACTTCTCTCACTTGATGGATGTTGGTGATCATGAACTGCATGATCCATATATCTTAGCATCGTAGGAAAAAATGGTATATTATGTTAATGATGTTGTGGATGAAGGTTGGAGTGTTGTTACTCACGTAATACAAAGAGATTTGTATGATATGGGTGATGAAGTGGAAGATTTGACCTCTGCAATTGAATTTCATCAACAATAGGAAGCAGAATTATTTGTCCATCATGATATTGAAAATCTTAGTCTAGCAAGGATGGATGAAGTGGATGAAGAAATGGATCAGGAAACCGACATGATTGAAGGGGAAAATGATTGTATGTACAATTATTTATTAATTCAGCAACCACTTGTTTCATTTCTGTAGTCATTCATTATCATTGTTATATATATTTTGTTTGTTATTACTGGGCATCTATTATAATTTTTTATTTTTTTTTCTGCATAAATTTTTTGAAATATATATTCTGAACCTAATTTTATTTGATTAAATGACAGGAATGCCAAGGAAGAAGTGGTACACCATTTCATCTACTTCTGCGACAGATGACGATTCGTCTGTCTCCACGGCATCTGAGGCAGCAGCTTCCTACATCCCTGCATCATCTCCCCCTGCACCATCTCTGACAATGTCAGTGGATGTCTCATTATAGGATGAGTCATCGCCTCCCCCTACAGGAGCCTCAGCAGTGGGGCAGCGATACGCCCCTTCCAGTTCATCACAGACATTCTGGAGGGTCACCGTCATAGGTATAAATTTTAATTAAATTAATTTATTGCATTTTGTTTATAGTAATTTTTTGCTAATTGCAGATGAAAAAAATGCAACCATGGAAAAACACTTAAAAAGTTATGGTGTTTGGAACATGAATGGCAAGAAGATAGTGGTGCCATTTGATTCTTATGGGGTCCCAACGGATGACGCTATAGGTTTACTTGGTCAGATTATAGGTCAGCTGGCAGCGGAGCCCATTTCCCTGCCTATTTCATATGATGATTGGAGGCATATACCTCCAAACTAGAAAAATGAAGTTTTTGATTCTCAGATAAAGGTAATTTTATTACTTTATGGTTTAATTGAATGTCATGTTACTAATATATTCAAAATGAATTTCTGTATACAGATGTTCTTTCACTTTACCGTTGCTGATGTGATAGCATGAAAGTGTACATTGAAAAATCTTGGAAAAAAATTGAAAGATTTCAAATGGAGGTTGTGGTGTGATGTCAATGATACTTCGTTGACCATGCAGCAGATGTATGAGAAGCTACCCAGTGGGGTACAGAAAGAACAGTGGAAAGTTTTTGTCGATAGCCATCATGATGAGAAGCGGATGGTATTGAAATATATATTATTATATTATCCTCATTTTACATTTATAAATGTACATGAAGAGGAGATAGACATTGAATACATTACTGTTAAATTGAATTTTATTTATTTCAGGATCTCTAAAGACAAAATGCATCAAACCAGGCAAAGAATGTCATCCCGCACACTGCGGGCTCAAAAAGCTTTTCTAGAAGCCGAATGTCATTGGTAGTCTTTTAATTAGTTTAAATATTTATAAGACAATATTATCTATTTAACATATTTAATTTTTGATTTATCTTTGTTTAATGCAGTCACAGAGTTTAGGGCATGAAGCATCCCGAACAGAACTGTGGCTGGATGTTCATAAAAAAACAGATGGAATTTTTGTTAATGAACCTTCCAGAGAAGTTGGGGTATGAAGTCAATTATTTATTATAATAACTTATTATCAGTTTTTACATTGTTAATATATGTTGATATTTGATTTATAGGTAAAAATTAAAGAAATATGGGATGTCAATCCTGGGAAACCCTACTCAGTCTCTCAGGATGACCCGGTTGTTAAGTCCTTGGGAAGGAGCATCCTAGTAGAGTGCGCGGGATGGGTTTGGGACCGGTACCATCTGAGGTCTTTGGCAGGCCATCAGGGATTTCGGCTACATCTACTCCTGGTTATAGTCATTTCATACCTAAAGATACTCAGAGGGATATGTCTTCTCTACGAAACACAGTTCACCAGCAGGGGGATCAGATATCTGCTTTGCAGAAAGAGTTTCTTGAAATGCGTCAGCATATGAGCAGATATGCCCCTGGTGGTAGTGCATCGGCTAGTGGTGAGCAGGTAAATCACAAAAAAAAATCAAAATCATTTAGTTTTCACACTTTTATTGGTTTTGAGTTTAATTATAAATATGCAAAAATATTTAATTTTCAATATAATGTTCTTATAGGTGGCAGCAGGTAGTGGAGATGAAGGTGGAGAGGGTGACGATGCAGCATCAGATGATGAGTAGTAGTGTTGTTGATGTGTTGAAAAAGTATGGGATCGGTTGGTTTGTATATGTAACATGTATGGCACATATTTTCCACCAAACATTTTCATGCCCTAACATTTTCTTAATTTCTCATGTTTCCTTCTATGCATTTTATTTATTTATGATGTTTCATTTTATGTATTGATTTCTCGAGTGTGGTATACATCATTCCATTTAGGCCTGTGTTTGAATTGGTACCACATCTAATGAGAATACCATATATGTAACCCATATTCATACCATTTCTACTATATAGCAGCATTCGGGTATCCCCATTGTGTAAGCTCGATTCATACCATAACCGATTCATAGAAGTACTTAGGCAGTCCAACTGTGTAAGTCCCATTCATATCATTGTTGCTCCATAGCAGCACCTGGGTATCCTAGCTGTGTAAGCCCAATTCATACCATCACTATCAAGGCCCAATGAGCCACAACACATTACACAGGCATGAAGAAATTCTATCACATACCAAAGCCCCAAACATTCAATGGTATAAAGACAACCAAAACAACAGAAGATAAAAATCTCACTGAAGGGCTTCCATAAATTCTAACACATCCTTAGGTCTATGCTAGGTTGGTCTACACATGCCCAACCTATATCCATAATCACAACCAAAGTATATCCCCTTAGAATAAAATCTCAGGAGGGAGGAACAGTCACCCCATGTAACACTCAACAAGGCAGAAGTTATTAGGTAACATACTAGTTTTATATATGCCAATTTTTACTAGATACTCCCTTTTTCAATCAATTTCCTTACTAAGTGGAAGATAAAGCACCTATCTGATGGCCCAATATGTTTTAGTTTAGCATAGACATACCCCTATTGGATCCATATCCAATATGTATCACACTAAAAGGCCAATCCCATGACCACAAATGTCTAAGGCATGAAAGGTTAATGATAAAAGGCTCTTTCATGGCCTTAAAATTTTTACACCACTCAAATGGGTTGAGGAATACCAATTTGTTTTTAGTTTAAGGTTGATATAAAACAAGCGATGAGACCACATATCACATGTATCATAGAATAATGTATAAACCATAGGAAGATTTTTCAAGGACCATCTAATTGTAATAAAAAATGCATCAAAATATGTGTCATTTGGTATCCCAATGCACTAACTATCTTGAGAAACCTGGCGTCTCCGCAATTGAACAAACCCATACATTAAGAAAGCATCACATGAAACAACCATGGATTGATAATGTCCCCATGAACAAATTCCCAATACTCACATTACCTTCATCACTAAATCTCTCTATCTATGAGATCTATGAAAATCCAACAATTATTATAAACCACATGTTAACCAAGTAAAAATACACCTAATAACTACCCAAATCCCCACCTGAAAGGATAATCCTAGACTATACAACCAACATACCAATTATGATGATAAAGAACTCATGCTCTTACTGACATGGAAAGAGTGTATCTTGGAAGCCTCCCACAATACCTAAATTTAACCGTTATCAGTATAACATGAATCTAAACATGTATACACTCTATTAAAACACCTAATATGCATCATTACAATAACATCCAAATAATCATAGTTTAACTTAACTTATCCCCCAAATAACCATGTCAATTATTCATGTTAGACTTAACAAAACACAATCACTACCCATGCTTTTACATTCAAAATACCAAATACAATGATATTACTAACTAAATACCAAACCACAATCCACCTATATACTATCACTATAGAACAAAGTGTCTAAACTTATATTCATTTATTTAATGAACTCATAGACCTAGGATAAGTCCTCTCTTGGATTACATACATTCAATAAAACCCTCATCAGGTGGAAATGAGAATCGCTATTTCACTTGATTAGAACACTCCAATCACCAATATCCCAAGATACATCTCAATATTACTAGTCTCTATCAACCCTAGTTCACATGTCACATCCTATATAGGATACACCCCATGGAGAAGCACCTATGAACCCATCTCAAATATCACGAGGAAAATCATAGGCCAATATACCCACTCGAGGGTTCTCATGCATATCACAAATCCCATACCCAATCCAACTATGAAATCTAGCTTACTAATCCTAACTAGAAATCGACACACCATACTTCCCCTGAAGGATAAAGATCACATACATGCACATACATATTAATGACATTATCTTATGATAATAACTATTGTGAAAAATCAATATCATTTGGTTTGGTTAAGTATAATTCCACCAATAAGGTATTTAGGAAAACATTAGAAAAGTTGTTGTTGAAATTTTAAAAAACTCAAACCTATTTTCTTTAACAAAGTCAATAACAACTATATCATGATGCATCCCATCCAACCTGCAACATGATGACTATCTTGGGATGTATACATGAAACTCTTATCTCGTATCCAATGACATAACTCAAATCCTCAATAGGAATCATGTATAACCTACAAGATCATAAACTATACTCTCTCAAGAACCATGCACGGTTAGCGTGTTGTCCAACCTAAAACACACACCAATTCACAAGTTACCCATTTTTTATAGTAGGCATTAACAACCAACCCAAAACACACAACAAACCATACCATAACATACATTCTATAACTACTCAAACATCCATATTTGGAACAAATTCTATACCCATATAAACATAATTTGTTCTATCCCATAACACAAATCCATTGTTAAAAAAACCCAACCCATATCACAATCCACCCATGGATGTTATATCAGCCAACTTAGAGCATAACCAATTACATATCATTACACATCACCATGGTTAGAATGATCACATAAATTGTATCAAAATTCATAACCATTTATTATATTGAGTATTAGTATCCATATAATATAATTCAACCCTTCTTAAAACACATAAGAAATTAAAGAAGTTGAAAACACATATACATCTTGGGTGTCACATGGATTTGTTACTCACCAAATTGTGATACATACATTTCCTTAGGTTGGACTCCATAACATACAACATTTTCTCAAATCTTATTTTTCAATGAATACTACCATGTTATTTGTTTGTATGGTGTCTCCTGTTCAATATTCTGGTTTGATTTGTTTTTCAGGGCAGTGGTGTGGTAAGAGCAGAATTATTATTTTTTCCAGGTCAACATTTCGCGGCGGTTTTAACTGCACCTAATGCCTTACTGGTCAGCATTTAGTGGCAGTTATAACTGCTGCTAAATGTATTATGTTTAAATTTAGCAGCGGTTTTAACCGCCTCGACATAGGCGCATCAAACGCCAGAATATAGCGGCAGTTAAAACTGCCGCGAAAAAAAAATATCATCTACGCATAAAACCACCGCGAAATGGACAAAAACCGTCGCGAAAAGAGGTATCTATGACGCTTTTCTTAAACCACCGTGAAATAGTAAAAACCGCCACTAATAGATTGCCGACGCCCAGTTTCGCGGTGGTTTTTGTAAACCGCCGCCAAACCCTATAGCGGTGGTTTAAACCGCCGCCAAATGAAAACAAACCGCCGCTAGGGGCCGGTTTTGTTGTAGTGTATAATGATGTAAAATTGATTATTATATTATTTAAAAGTCATTGTATTTTGATACGAAAAGTTATAGTTTCAAAATAATATGTTATTATTTTTTAAATAATTTATTATTTTAATAAAATATGTGATGAATTAATGAAAATATGAATTTATTTATCACATAAGAGATTTTATGAACAATATATGACCTTTATTAATTAGACATGATTTAAATTTATGTATACTAGGATATTATATAATATGGTTAGTGAAATAATAATATTATATAACTTATATTAATTAATATTTTCATTATAAGGACATGTGTATTTATATATAAAAATAATGAACCATGTATATTTTTGTAGATAAACATATCTAAGGTGTACATATTAAAAAAATATTGTTTTTGTTAAATTTATTATTGAGTATTCTTTTTTATTATTTTAAAAGTAAATATATTAAACATACCTATCTGTTTCAAGCCAGCCAAGAAAGCTCAACACATGAATGGGAACCAGCATAGTCTTCCCACATAGTAAGAGGGAAGAACTGAGATACTATATAGTAGGCTAGGTAGGTTCATAGCCCACGTAGGGTGTGCCTAAGATCCTTGAATTTATTGTCTAATGTGTAGCTTGGACGGTGGTGGGAGAGAGTGTTTGGGTGTATATAGGTGAGAATCCCCTAATTTCGATGGAAAACCCCAATAAGGTAATCCACAGATATACACGGATGCTCTAGATTGGAAAAAACATCGATGTGGGACCACGAGTCAGGGGTTTAGTTCACCTAACTTGAAAATATATATTTACATAAAACCTATCAGATTTGTTTTATGCTATCTATAGTATATCCCTACATTTTATCTTAAAATCACACCATTTATTAATGCCCTTAATTTCATTTTCTCCATCTTCTTATCTAACACCATATTCTTCCTCTCATGTATATGGCCCTATTTTTTGTTACCTCTATAATATTTAAAGTTTTATGACTTTCCAATGAACCATCAGACAACCAAAAATGAACATGGATCTTATATATCTCTCATATCCCTTCTTGACGTCTCTCTTTATTCCTTAAATATTAATTAATAACTTATATTGAATTCATAACCAATGTCACATATTTTTTTCAAATATACAAAATCCATTGTAAGGTAAAAAAAATTGACGACACTATAATGTTAGAGAAAATATGTATATGGAATTCGAGAAAACAAATTATAATGATATATATAAATATACCTGTACCAATAATGTTCAACACCAAATATAAGACACAAAGTGTGCTAAATTCCCAACTTTTTCATGGATTTTTGGCAACATCATCGTAAATATAAATATATATGTATGTATGTATGTATACATTCCATCTATTTAAAAATCTAGAACCTTATAGAATGATTTTCTATATATATACATATAACTATTACCATCATTATTAAAACATATTGATCATTATTTATAGCTTACACCAATGTCTAGAAGGAACATTAAATTCCTTAATTATTTTAGTGATTTTATATGTCTACGATATAAATAGAATATACATATGAAAAAATTATATTAAATATTCTGAAAATGTCCCCTAATATATTATAAAAAACATAACACTGATGATAGCATAATTCAATGGAATTATTCTCTACGGATTCACATTGAAAAAAACCAATTGTAATCCTCAAGTGGGGTTCATATGAATAATTTTTGAATAAGGGAGAAAATCATGTTTCATTCAAAAATACGAATTTCTAAAAAATTAAGGTAAGGGTGAGGTAATTGTTTTAACAAATTATAATTTTTTTCTTCTAAAATCCACCTATAAGGGGGTTTAAATTATAAAAATATATTTTTTGGTCAGGGGATTTATTTTTTCAAATTTATATAAGAATTTAATAATAATAAAAATTATATTCTGTATGGTGATTTTTTATAAAATTATCTTCTATTTCTATAGAATATTTTTTTCGATATAACTCTATCAAAATATTGTAGGGAAAAATTATATTTTTTATAAATAATATTCCTTAATTATTTCATGGAAAACCAATATGTAAGAGATTTTTTATGTTAAATTCTATTTATGTTTTTAAGTGATTTGATAATTTATGAATTAATATTTATGTTCTTGAACACCCCTTATTGTAATTGAAATTTAATTTCAAATTTTTCTTTAGAAATGGTAAAATAGTATTTTTTATCTATCCACTTTATTTTTTTTAACCATTTTAAAAATATATTATTTCAAGAACTATAATTATTATTTCATTTAAGATTTTAATGTTTTTGGTTTATGACTAAATTATGGTTTAAAATTTATTAATGTTGTTCATGATTAAATTTGTGTCTAAACACTATAGTAATTCATGATATTTTATGCATGTATGTACCGGAATGTGTATAAGTTCATTTATTCCTTTGAAGGGATTATTTGAAAAATATTGATTATATATTATGAAATTCCCACAATATTTATAAATGAATTTTTATTTAACATAGATATTTTTTTAAAAGTGATTCTGAAAAAAAAAATTTCTCCTCAGAATAATTTAGGAGCTTTTGAAAGATTTTTTTAAATAATTATAATTAGGAAACATTCTTTGAAAAATGTTTTATTTAATAATTTGGAACATGGGAATCGAATCTGATGGTGTGGATTGTGGTAATCCCATGACCTTAAGTGGAAATTTCTCTAAAATATGATACTACTAGTGGCCTCATAGATTTCATAATGTTTACTAACAATAATTATATTCCATATAAAATTACTATTATCAATCTATGGTTTTAAATATTTCCAATAAGAAATCCAATTATTTTTAATGTTTATTAAGTTTTGATGTTAACTAGATATTTCAATGTGAATTATTTTTTAAACTATTTTTTAAAATTAGATATTATAATTATTTTTTAAAACCATATATTCGTATTTTGGGAAATTATATATGAAATTTTTTTGTTTGATATAAAATAAAATATTTTCAAAATGAAAACAATGAATTTGTCAATTTATATTATAGATTTTCCTAGTAATTTTTATTCACCTTAATATGAACTTTTATACCACCCTATGTTATAAATTATTTTTCACTACCTTTATAGATAATCCAATGTTGATCAATTTCATTTAATGGAGCTCTCTCAAGTGATGTTGAATGGTGGTTTGTAATTTTAATTGTTAATGCCTAATATTATGTATGGTTGTTTTTAGTTATCCAATACAGAGACTGAAAATATCCTTAAGAATTTAACAAAATATATATTTTTAGTTAATTTTTTTTAAAATAATACTACATGTATTTAGAACTAGATTCGGGAGTGGGGATCTCTAGATTTTTTATTTGATGTTCCCTCAAACATTTAAAGGATATTATTGATTTTCAATGTTCCATTGGGACTAGAGGTAAGATGTGATAAAGAGTCGTTATCTTTAGGGGATCACAAAAAAATCACTCAGTAGTAAGAAAGTCCAAAATCACGCAAGATAAATCTATGGAATGATGTATCCTAGATACTATTTGAAGTGGACAAAGAAATTTTTCCTTTGTTGAAATGACATTCATCAAGAAAACACCTGTAAAAGAGAGATGAATATTCCAAATAATGCGATTGATGAAAAAAAAACATAATCAATCCTCATCATTATTCTGAATGTTTTAATAGAATGATTCATTAATATATTTCAATTAAAAAATGAATAAAAGGTTTTCCAAAGAAAACCAATGATAATAACCCCAAGGTAAATAGATCAATGACGTAATTATGTTATTTCATCTATAGAGTGGGTTTTCAAATACAACTAATGATAATACCCCCATGTGAAACGTATTATTTTTACAGAACCACTCCCCAATAAATATTTGTTAGAAGAATCTCAAAAAAATAACTTTTTCATAATTCCTTCATTATAATTGGATGATATTATGGTAAATGATTAGTTATCTCTATATATAACTCAAATGAACTATCATGTGAATGAAATCACTATCAGTATCCTGAATTTTTATCTGATTAAATTCTGGTGTAAGGTGGATGATGGTGGACATTTGGATTCCTCTCAATAAAAATCTATATTTTATACATTAATATTGGGTATTTATAGAGAAATTTATTTAATCAATGGGGGGACTGCACTTGGAGACATGCCCATTATAATTGATAATACTAATGTATTCCATGAATAATTTTTTGGTCATACCATTGATCTATAGGTTGTTTTATCATATAAATTTATAGCTAGATCTCCAAAAATATCCGAGAAATTATATATAATGTTCCTCGTGTATTTGGATGAACTAAATTAGAAATTACAAGATTATCTGAACATGGATTTCATACTCTAGATTTCCCCACTATAGGATGCACTCATACCCTTTTTTCAGAATATGGATCGGTCAATACATTTCTATATCTATAATTGTGAATATTAAAATGTATCTATACTGAACAAGTATCCTATTTCCAGGATGGGTGACTTGTTCTATTAATTATTTGTACCTCATTACATCTCAAAACATGACCTATAGTCCTGATATATTATTTTAATTGTGAAAAGGTTGGATAATTCCAAAAAAATCCATTCATAGTATATGAACATAGATTTCATTTCCATTATTTTTGAACTCGAACATGATCCAGTAAAAAAAATTTAAATTATTATTTGAGTCATAAGAGATTAACTGAATACTTTTTTAAGACTATATATATAATATTCATAAATACTCTAAAAGTAAAGAGGAATATGAGAAGCATTTGAATGTTCTATTCTATACTCTAAATAAGGATAACATATATGAAAAGTATAATAAATGTGATTTTTCGATGGATAATGTAACATTATTGGGGAATCTTATCACATGTAATAGGATATCAATGAACACCTAAAAACTATAATGATTGAGGAATTACTAAAACCATCTTCTCTAACTATGATTCATAGATTCCCCCGTATTAGATTTTTACTATTCCTTATATTTGAGAAACCTTTGTATATTTTCATACCGACTATCTAAAAAATTTAGGAAGTTAATTAATTGTATCTGAATTTATTTTTGTGAATATAGATTCATGGAGGTGAAGAAGATGTTATGCTTAGAAAATGTTACCAAAAAATCAATTTGGGGAATATTTTTGGACCTATAGTGATTCATAAAAAGGGTTTTTGTATTTTTACTCTTATAGAATGATATTGTTAAACTATATGACTCATGATAGTTGAAGGTAAATAGATATAATTATCTGATACATAATATCATGTTAGCTGTAGTAATATTCATGAAGAAAATATTGTCGAATTACCTCTATGGGGTGAAGTCTGATATATATACAACCAATATGATGGTGAAATATATATTGAAATAGAATGAGATAAACATGATCTAATGATTTTTGATAGATCAAGTCATCCATTATGATATCTTTATCCACAAAATTATGCGGATGGAAATAAATCTTGCTAATTATCTATACATAAGTATTCTATTAACATTTTCTATGATGTGTATTCTGAGTTATCTAATAATATAAAAATTTAAATGGATAGACTTGAGAATAATTAATAATTGAATATTATCATACCTTTCTTAAATGATTTCTCATCCATCATAACATGATAGGATTAATAAATCTCAATTTTATGGTTTATAGATATATAATATAGTGGATTACATGAGTAACTAAAAAACAATGAGGTAAATGTTGATGATGAAGAAGTTCTTATATATGGGGGAAAACCTTTGGTTATATTAGACCAAAGGTAAATGAGGATATATGGAGTGATTTTCAATGCTCCAATTTATCCATACACCCATAAAATTTAAAAATATATTGAGATCTCTAAAAAACTACTTGTGCTAAAATATGATGAAGTATGTTATGAAAAATACATCAATGTTTATTACTATGTTTTCATGTTTAATATATGAGGAAAAATTCAGATTGGAATATGATAATGTTTCCCATTCCAATATATAAATTGTAAAATTTCTATATGGAAATTTTCATAGGACTTTCTGAAATATCATAAGGTAAAAATATAATATGTTTTGTGGGATCAAATATTTAGAATCATTCTCATTTCATATTCATTTATTAGAACATTCCAGTTGATCATCATAAAATTTTTGACATTATAAAAGTGGGGAGAGTTTATAAAACAAAAAAATTAATTGATTATGACCATGATACAAGAATTAACTAAATTTCCTAAAAGAGTCTTCAATCTTCTCTAAACATAGATTTGAACATTGATAAGGCCTATCATCATATACAGATATCCAATATGAATGGAGAATCCAGACACATGAATACATTTTAATATTTTTATCTATATAAATCAGGGGAGGTTGGAAACAAAATATTTCTATGGTAGAGATATTTTACAATAATAGTTTTCACTCAAGAATCCATAAGGACCCATATGATACCCTTTATAAAAAGATATATAGAAAAAAAATTCAATGATGATGTAATTGATCAATAGTTTATAAGTCCTGAGATAGTGTTTGAAATTATTTAAAAGAACTATGTCATTCTACTAAATATCAAAGAAGTACATAGTTGATAGAAGAGTTGTATTTATTACCATCAATGATACCTAGTGTAATGACACATACATTTATAAATTGAATTACCATATTGATGAATAAATATTTTTTAAGAAATGTAATAATATAAAATAGTTCCACTACATATCAAATTTTTTTAAAACCATTATATTATATGTCCATAATTGACTATTGAGATTTAAATACCATTAAGAATCATAACTGTTGTTAAAATAGAAGCTCTAAAATGTCCATATATAATGAAATATAATAAGTGTTAGGATAAATCATAATTGATACTGAAAGAAGAAGCACACTAGTGGAAATACGGGCTTTAACGTCGTCGTAATAACGTCGGTTTTTTAAAAACCGACGCGAATAGTATATGCGGGGAATTTTTGGCGTCGGTTTTACACAAAACCGACGCCAAAAATAATTATGTTTTTTTTTTCGCGTCGGTTTTTCTAAAAACCGACGCGGAAAATTCTGTTTGAAGAGGTTTTCCGCGTCGGTTTTTAGAAAAACCGACGCGGAAAATCCGGTCGAAGAGGTTTTCCGCGTCGGTTTTTCTAAAAACCGACGCGGAAAACCTCTTAAAACAGGATTTTCCGCGTCGGTTTTTCTACAAACCGACGCGGAAAACCGATTAAAACAGGATTTTCCGCGTCGGTTTTTCTAAAAACCGACGCGGAAAACCTCTTCGACCGGATTTTCCGCGTCGGTTTTCATGAAAACCGACGCGGAAAATCCGGTCGAAGAGGTTTTCCGCGTCGGTTTTTAGAAAAACCGACGCGGAAAATCCTGTTTTAATCGGTTTTCCGCGTCGGTTTGTAGAAAAACCGACGCGGAAAACCTCTTCGACTATATTTTCCGCGTCGGTTTTCATGAAAACCGACGCCGAAACTCATAAAAAAAATATATTTCGCGTCGGTTTTAATGAAAACCGACGCGAAAAGTCTTTTAAAAATATTCACGGACAGAAACCCTCATTTTGTTCGTCCGTCGAAATCGAGTTCCGCTGCGGCGCTTCGGACTCCCGACGACCTTCGAACTTGATTTGCGATCTTGAACGGCCATTGTTGAAGGTTTTTTGTCGTCTGCACGATTTTGGGTATGTGTTCTTCCTATTTATCTCTTGTTTCATATCCCATTGTTTATTTCTTTATCAATAACCCTATTTTGCGTGATTTGGATTATTGGTTAGATTTTAGTTGTAATTTATCATTATTTTTTGTTTGTATTATCATTGTTGGTGTAGATTTGATATTGTTTGTTTTTGGAAGTAATTATACCGGTCGCAGTTTGGATTTAACATCTCAATTCGGGTTGAATAATTATGTAAGATTTTATATTATGTTGGATTTTAAATAATTATGTAAGATTTTATTTTATTTTATTTCAAACTAGATTAAAAGGGGCTTTAATTAAAAGTTAGAAATTTTGTAAGGTGAGTAGTGGCCTAATTAGTATTTGTATACTCATGTTTATCTACATTTCAGTTTTAGGATCTTATCCAGTTCTTTTTCCCTCTTAGGATGCATTCTGTTTCAGTTTGGGTTAGTGATTAGTGGGGACTTGAGCTCAGTTATTGTTTTACTTATCAAATTATCCCAAGTGTGCCTATTATAGGTTTTTTACGGATTTATTTAAATAGAATATGTGTAAATTTTTTCCATTTAAATGATGTTTTTACTACTTAAAATTATGGTTAAAAGTGTATTGAATTACTTTTGTGAGGACTAGGTGATTTAGGAGATGAAGTGTATTGAGGGAATTAGTTTATATCTATTTATAGTTATTCTTTATATTATTTCTACTGATTCAAATTTTGTGTTGATGTATAACCTATGGATAGGTCATTTCAGATTTCTGATAGAAATATGATGTTAATTACACTATGATTAATGGGTGAAATCATACCTAGTGATTGTTTTAGATGCCTATAATGCTTATTGTTAGTCTATGAGGATTAGGTACTCCCCTCAAGTATGTCATGGTCTAGTTTAGGTGTTTAATGGATAGATATCTTGGGTTGGTTCATGAAAATGGTATCAAAACCAAGATTTTTCAGAGGGTTTGGGTTTCCAAGTTCCCTTTGTTATTTGGCATTATAATGTTATTATGGATATAGGTTATAAAAAATCTAGTGCTACACATTGGGAAAAGTGTCATAATATCTTTTCCATTTGAATCCTTGAGTGTTTATGTAATTCTAGGATTTATTGTTGGATTTTGATATTGATTTTGATTGGTTTTATGTGTTTGATATAAAAATGATGATTGAATTACCAATGATGTGTAATCTATTTGGGGGTTCACTTAATATTGGGGTGATGGTGGATGAAGATTTGTAGCTATAGGTCTATCCCCCATAGTTAGGCCAACCATATGGAGCCCTTTTGAATAGTTTTAATGACTCTTCAAATCCCACAAGTAGTTTTGTTAATCGAGTTCCACATGTGTGTTTTAATACACATTGTTTTAAATAAGGATAGTTATTGCACTATTTTTCACATTAAGTTTTCCATGATACATTCATGTTACATCAAATGAATAAAAAAATAAATATAGTGTGATCAATAGTAGTCATAGTGAGAAATCATATTATCTTGTATGTCATTCATATAATATTTATATCATGGAACTTTATTTTCAAAAAATGAAACCTTTGATTTAACCATTTTGTCCTTGTATTTCAATATAACACACATGTATATAATATTAAAATTAACTGTTTACTATATTTGTAAACGTGTTTCATATTTGATGTCTTTTATCTGATTATCAATAGTTTTTATGGAATATGTTTTTGTTTACAATTTATCTGATAGATATTTAAATGTTTTTATGTTTTAATATATTCATCAATTATATTGTGATATCAGGTATTAATGGATCATAATTGGATTTATCTACGAAGAACTACTAGTGAATATGAAAGAGGAGTTGACAATTTTTTGGAATTTGCTAAACGGCATAATCAAAATATTGATTTGATTTTCTGTCCATGTGTGAAGTGTGTAAATATGAGAAAGTTAAACTTCAGAGAAATCAAAGATCATCTCATTTGTTATGGTTTTAGCCTTAATTATACACGTTGGATCTTGCATGGTGAAAGAACTGAAAATTCAACATCCAATGTTGATGACGATATTCATAATGAGGCAGAGGATCGTATTGAAGAATTAATTCATGATTTAGGTGTTGAAACCATCGAAAAAACACCAACTGTTGAACGATTGTATGGAGATTCTGAGAAACCATTATTCCCAGGTTGCAGTAAATATACAGTGTTATCAGCAGTTTTGAGATTAGTTAACTTAAAAGCAAAAAATGGGTGGAGTGATAAAAGTTTCTCCAGTTTACTTGAGCTTTTAAAAGAGCTTCTTCCAGAAGGCAATGGGCTTCCAGATTCCAATTATGAGGCGAAGAAAATATTATGCCCAATGGGATTGGGGTATAAAAAGATACATGCTTGCCCCAATGATTGTGTACTATATAGGAAAGAAAATGAACATTTATCAAGTTGTCCTACATGTGGAACATCGCGCTATAAGATGGATGAGAAAGTCAACTCAGATTCATTTTCAGGTGATGTCATGTAACGTTATGAAAAATCAATTTTTTTACTTTCCAATGATATCATCCAATATTTTTTTCAAACAATTCTGATAATTCAATTCTGGTTTATTTTTAGGTACCAAAATCAAAACTCCATCTAAAGCATTTTGGTACCTTCCAATTATTCCTCGTTTGAAGCGTCTATTTGCAAATTCAAATGATGCAAAAAGGTTAAGATGGCATTCAGATGAGCGCATTTCTGATGGTAACTTACGTCACCCGGCCGATTCACCACAGTGGAAGAGTTTTGATAAAAAATTTCATGATTTTGGAAGTGAAGTTAGAAATCTCAGAATGGGATTGTGTACTGATGGAATGAATCCATATCGGAGCCTCAGTAGCCAACATAGTTCATGGCCTGTTTTGCTGGTACTTTACAACTTGTCCCCACATCTATGTATGAAGAAAAAATATGTTATGATGAGCTTGATGATTTCTGGACCAAAACAACCAGGAAATGATATTGATGTGTATCTTACACCATTGATTGAGGATTTAAAACTGCTATGGGAGAAAGGTGTTACAGTTTTCGATGCATACAAGAAAGAGTATTTTCTTTTGCGTGCTATGATAATGTTCACTATAAACGACTTTCCTGCGTATGGAAACTTATCTGGATATAGTGTTAAGGGACATAAAGCATGTCCAATTTGTGAAGAACAAACTTCATATTATCAATTGCAGAATGGAAGAAAGACAGTGTACATGGGACATCGAAGATTTTTGCGAATTGATCATCCTTATCGTAGATTGAGAAAAGCATTTAACGGTTTACAAGAATACAACCTCCCCCCTCAACCATTGTCAGCTGAAGAATATTATGACAGAGTGAAAGATATTGATTCAACATTCGGAAAGAGAAAAAGTTCTGGTTTACAAAAACATATCTGGAAGAAGCAGTCTATTTTTTTCAAACTACCTTATTGGAGATTTTTAGAGATAAAACATAACATTGATGTTATGCATGTTGAGAAAAACATATGTGATAGTTTGATTGGAACTTTGTTAGACATAAAAGGAAAGACAAAAGATGGATTACATGCTAGATTGGACTTGATGTTAATGCGAATACGTTTGGAGTTAGCTCCCGCTGTGAAAGGAAAAAGAACATATTTACCTCCGGCTTGTCACACATTAAGCAAGATTGAAAAGATGAATTTTTGTCAGTGTCTTCATGGTATTAAAGTACCCAGTGGTTTTTCTTCAAATGTGAGTAATTTTGTGTCATTGAAGGATTGTAAATTAATAGGTATGAAATCACATGATTGTCATGTGTTAATGCAACAAATTCTACCAGTAGCAGTGCGTGGTATATTACCGAAAGCTGTCAGGAAGACAATCATCAGGTTATGTAATTTCTTTAAATCCATTTGTAGCAAAGTCGTTGATCAAAATTTGTTAGATTTGTTGGAGAATGAAGCAACTCTTATTCTTTGTCAACTAGAAATGTATTTCCCACCCACATTTTTTGATATAATGGTTCATCTATTGGTTCATTTGGTGCGTGAGATAAGAATGTGTGGGCCTGTTTATTTAAGATGGATGTATCCTTTTGAAAGATATATGAAAATTTTGAAAGGATATGTTAAAAATCCTTATCGACCAGAGGCCTCTATTGTTCAAAAATATGTATCAGAAGAGGTGATTGAGTTCTGTACTGATTATTTGAATGAAGTGGAGCATATTGGTCTCCCTCTATCTCGACATATGACAGTTGACAGAGAAGGTAGAGGGGTTCGAGGCTTAAAGGTAAAGTTCATTCCACGTGATGAAGTGATGCAAGCACATTTATACATTTTGAACAACACAGATGAGGTTCAACCATATATATCCTCACATATTGCTGAATTAAAGTTACGATATCAGAAAAGAAATGAAAAGTGGTTGATGATTGAGCATAAGAAGACATTTGTTTCATGGTTTAAAGAGAAAGTCACCTCAGATATATCTGTATCAGAAACATTGAAGTGGTTATCAGGGGGACCATCTTTTAATGTGATCACTTGGTCTGGTTTTGATATCAATGGCTACACATTTTACACAAAAAACCTGGATGACAAGAGTACCGTTCAGAATAGTGGTGTGATGGTATTCGCTGAAGCAGTGCATTTTTCGAGTGCCAAAGATAAAAACCCAATTTCTGCATCAACATCATATTTTGGAGTTATTGAAGACATATGGGAAATTGATTATATTAAATTTCGAGTCACTATTTTTAAGTGCAATTGGGTTGATAGTAATAGTGGCGTGAAACATGATGAATATGGGTTTAAACTGGTTGATTTGAAAAGATTTAATCACAATGAGGAACCATTTATCTTGGCGACACATGCAAAACAAGTATTTTATGTCATTGATCCGTCGAATGATCAGTGGTCAGTTGTTTTGCAAGGGAAAAGATATCATTTGGGTGATGATGATGATTCTGATGATGCTAGTGATTTACATGAGCGTTATTCATCTATTATGCAATTTTCAGATGATTACAATGAATATAAGACAGACATAGTGCATGCAGTACGTACCGATCATGATGAAGGGACGTGGGAAAACACTAAATTAGTCTCCTAATTTTTCTGGTAAATATTTATATTTTGTGTCTATTTTTAAAACTTACAAATGCATGCCTCTATTTTTACATATTTATTTTTCATTTCCTTGTTTCTAATTATTCAGTTTTCTAATGATATGCAGGTACCCAAAATTTCATTACACTTTCTAGTAGCAATGTCAAATACAGATAGAGATGAGCAGTTACCGAGGTATATCTATTTTGACATATTATTAAATATTCAGTAATATACATATTTAATGAAATAAAACTGTTAATTTATTAAAAAAAATTGCAGGACTACTGATGCGTCCTCGGCGGAGGAGACTTCTCCAGTTACTACTGAAAAATCAAGTTCTCTAGTTGGTAAACGTGGTATTACACGTTTACCAAAACTATCACTCGCTCGTGATGATAACAAATTACACATCCGTTTTGATGATAATAATAATGCAGTTGGCCCAAATGCAGTTCAGTTTGTCAGTTATATAGCGATGCAGAGCCGTTGCAGGATTAGTATTTTATATCCTGATTGGAAGTCAGTGGACAGGACGGCGAAGCAACAACTTTGGGAGGCCGTGACGGTAAAATATCTTTATTTATTTATTTTATCTCATTTTTTTAATATTATATAGTTTAAATGACATATTTTATTTTTTCAATTACAGATGACATTCAATTTTGAGGAAACCAAAGAAATTAGGAAAAGACATCTCTCTTTAGCGGCGGTTCGATGGAGAGATTTTAAAAACAAACTGACGAAAGATTATGTTTTTGGAAAGAGAAGGTTTGAAAGCCCATGTCTTAAGTATCCATATATAGATGAAGAAACATGGAAGCGATTTGTTGACAGTCGTCAGGAAGAGAAATTTCAGGTATTGTAATTGTTTTATATTTTAAAATTTATGCTATATTTTCCTTATTACTAATGTGTTTATTTTTATGTAACAGGCCTCCAGAAGATCTCATCAGGAGATCCAGTTGAAAAACGTATACCCTCATACTTTATCACGTGGAGGATACTCGTATTTGGAGCAGAAAATTATTGAAGAAAAATTTGAAGCATTAAGAGCTCGATCAAGTAGTGGTTCAGAAGAGGTCCAGTATGGTCCTCCATCTCCTCCCACTCGCCATGAGAAATGGAAACGAGCAAGAAGAAAAAAAAATGAACAATATCTTACAGACGAAGCTCATCAAGTGGCTGATAGAATTGTAAGTAAATATTAATTCTTTGTTAACAATTTTCCTTTTTTATAATTTATAAACACTAATATAAATTTTTTATTTTTCATTTCAGGATGAACTTCAGGAGAAAGAGACACAGGGCTCTTTTATCCCTGAGGGTAGGATGGATATCCTAGCCACTGCTTTGGGAAAGACTGAACACCCCGGCCGTGTTAGAGGATATCAGGCGGGTGTTAGTATTCGGAAGGTTTTTGGTAAGAGTAAGCAACCAAGAGACCCGGAAATTGAATCCTTAAAAGAAGAGCTGCAGGATATGAAACGGTCTATGGGTGATCAAATTCAAGCAGCAGTACAGAAGGCTTTATTAGAACACTTGGCAAGACAGTCACAGTCTGCTCATCCTTCCGAGGTATATTATTTACTGTTAACAATTTTTCTTTTCTATAAATTATAAACACTGATATAACTTTTTCATTTTTCAACATTCTCAGCCTACTCACTCAGACTATCATGCCTCATATGCTTACCCAACACCGTCTGGGCAGCCTTCCGAGGTATATTATTTAATGTCATCAATTTGTCTATTTTATAAATTATAAACACTGATATAACTTTTTCATTTTTCAACATTCTCAGCCAACTCACCCGGACTACCCTGCCTCATCTGCTTACCCTGCCCCGTCTGCGCAACCATTTGAGGTATATTATTTAATTTAATTTTTAATCAATTTTTCTATGTTAAAAATTTTAAACACTAATATACCCTTTTCATTTTTCTGACTTCTCAGGCTGCTCACCCTGACTACCCTGCCCCACCTGCTAACTTTGAGCCTCCACCTCCTCCATCGGATCAAACCTTATATTGTGAGTTGTTTGCGGGAGATCCTCATGTACATATTGTTGCGTTAGGACAAGTGTATTTTTTGGGGGACTCGGTACATCATCAGCCTATGCAGATGGGTCAGGTTAGAGTATCAGTACTTTTTATTATAGATCCTACTGCTCTACTACCATTTCCTACTGCGGAGATCACCAGTGTTGGGGAATGCATGGGCCATTTTTTACTTTGGCCAACTGCACTTCTTCGTTATATTTCACATGAGGTATGAGTTTTTTTAACTAGTAATTAGAAATGATTCCAAATTACTTATAATGTTTTCTGACATTTAACTTATATAGGAATATCTGAAAGCAAAAGAAACTGTACAAATGCAGCAAAATGTTCAAAAACAGTCGGCTGTAGATACTTCTGATATTTCTTCTGGGTTGAAAAGATTATCTCAGTGCTCTTCTTCCTTGAATTTTATCTATGAGTTTCGGATGACGCCCGATATATGTGGAAGAAATTATAAATTGAGAATATTGAAAGAAGATATCATGAATTTAGTTAATTTTGAAGAGATCGGGCTGAATGTGGTGCAGTTGTTTTCCATGTAAGTAAATTGACGTCTGAATTGCTATTTCTTTACTAAAATATTGTTATGTCATTGACTAACTATGTTTTCTTTTTAAATTAGGTATCTATACAGGATTCTTTTACAAAATGAAACTACAAGCATTTATAGCTTTATAGATCCAGAGTACATTTCCTCGGAAGTCAAACATGTGAAAAATGATGAAAAAGTTAAATATATATCCGAGAGATTATCACAAACAGAGATTCAGTGCTGGTTTTTGCCATTTGTTGATAAGTAAGAATATCAACATAATTTTGAACTCATGATCATTATAATGTCATTAATTATGAACTTTTTGTATTATAGGGGGCATTGGATGTTAGGTGTATTTTGCCCAAATGAATGCACCTTATATTGGTTTTGCTCTTTATTAGGAAAAGTGCGTAAAACGTTTTCCAACTTATTAAACAGGTAAGTTGTTTTTTTATTTTTAGAAGTTTGTTATGTTTAATTTTAATTGTTTACACAAGTTTTATTAGTTCTTATATAAAACAATGCAGTTCATGGAAACATTTTACAAATGAAAAGAAACCAACGAAAATCAAATATGTGGAAGTACAGGTAATTAGTTTTTATATTTTTGTTATATATTGGGTTTCATTATTAGTTAAATGTTTTATAACTGCAGTGTCATCGTCAAAATGGAAGCGTTGAATGTGGTTATTATATTCTACGATTTATGTACGAGATAATCACAACTGGGGAAACTACTGATTTTCATAAGGTTAGTTGTATTAACTTTTTTATATATTTTCATCCACTTTCTTCTATTTATTAATTTCATATCATTCAATATTATTGTAGGTATTCAATGATTCACAGTCATATTCTCAATCTGATATGATTCATATTCAATCTACTTTTGCGGACTATTTGTTAAGTCTGATTAAGATTTGAGGTATGTATACTAATATTTATAAATAATATTATATATGGGTTTAAAAAACTAACTCTTATGATATATTAGGTGTTTGAACCTACTAATAATCAAATGAATGCTTCAACAATAACAAACAATGAGCATGTCATATATTTCAGGTACGTGTATTTTAATTCTGATTTACTGAGTTTTCTCAAGTGCCTCTGCAAAAACTGTTTTATTGAATCTACTAATAATCAAATGAATCCTTCAACAATAACCAACAATAAGCATGTCGTATATTTCAGGTACGTGTATTTTAATTCAGAATTAGTTATTATATTTCTTTTCATTGTTATTTCTTAAAATCATTTGTCTGTACAGTGACAAATCTGTAGGGTGGTACTTGGATCATGAACATAGAGATTCGTATAGCGAAATAACATTCACAAACACTAAAAATTGTCTCCCTTGAATGCACAGCAATATCTTCTAGGCCTTTTTATTTTTTATGCAAATAAATATCGAAAAATGATTGCCGAGAAGCATATCACATAATACCTGAAACAACGCTTAGTGGGTTTGCACAAAGATAAAATAGAAGGCGTCAATTTTTAAGGTATGTTTCTTTATGTATCTTCAATCTGCATTTGATTTCAATTTTCTAACCTATTTTTTGCACTCAAATTTATTTCTCTGTTATTCCATAACTTAAACAAATAACAATAGTGAATAGGTAATGCACGTCTATACAGAGCAAATATAAAAACCTGAGGTTGGGGGTGGTGGGGATTCTATGGTGAAAAGACACCCCCAACATCTTCAGTGGGGGAGGTGAGGAAGAGGTTGCATCGGCTGAGTGTTCCTGGAATTTTGATCATTTCATTTTGGTAATTTACTTTGTGAAAAAATGAATGATTCAAATAAATTACACATTTTCATTTAATCTTTATTCATTGCACTAATAACTTGGATTGATTTTTTCACTCGTTTCATTACTGTTTTGACAGGATTGGTGCTATCTATGGGAGGAAACTTACAATGATTGATACTGAGTATGGTTAGATTAAGAAAATGCACCATGTAGGTACGTGTATTTTAATTCTGCTTTACTTTGAGTTTTCTGAAGTACTTCTGTTAAAGCTGTTTAATTGTTTTTGTATACTTCGTTATTTTTTTTCAGGGTTCCGATTTGTTTGGAGGAGAAAATATATGTATTTTATTTAAAAAAAAATAAAAATTTACGGCGTCGGTTATTTTAAAAACCGACGCCGAATAATTTTAAAAAAAAATTATTTACGGCGTCGGTTTTTTTAAAAACCGACGCCGAAAGGGTTTTCCGCGTCGGTTTTTAGAAAAACCGACGCGGAAAACGCGGTTGAAAGCGGGTTTCCGCGTCGGTTTTTAGAAAAACCGACGCGGAAAATCCGGTTGAATGCGGTTTTCCGCGTCGGTTTTTCTAAAAACCGACGCGGAAAATCCTGTTCCAATCGGTTTTCCGCGTCGGTTTTTCTAAAAACCGACGCGGAAAACCTATTCGAATATATTCTCCGCGTCGGGTTTCCGCGTCGGTTTTTAGAAAAACCGACGCGGAAAATCCGGTTGAATGCGGTTTTCCGCGTCGGTTTTTCTAAAAACCGACGCGGAAAATCCTGTTCCAATCGGTTTTCCGCGTCGGTTTTTCTAAAAACCGACGCGGAAAACCTATTCGAATATATTCTCCGCGTCGGTTTTTTAATGAACCGACGCGGAAAATAATGTCTACATGTAGCTTCGGCGTCGGTTTTATAAAAAACCGACGCCGAAGCTCATAAGCGAATTATTTTTCGCGTCGGTTTCTATGAACCGACGCGAAAACGCTATTTTTAACGTCGCCTATAAAGACGTCGGTTTATAACCGACGTTAAAAATAAAAAAAAACCGACGCGAAAAAGTGTTTTTGCACTAGTGGCAATAACATTGACCAGTATGATCATGCACATTGTGGATCCTTTATCATAGCCTCTGAGATAAATGGAACCAATGAGGTTTTCCCTTGACCAGGGACATGCTGTGATTTGACTAAAGAAAAAAAATTATAAAAATTAATTGGATAAATTTTATTTTATTATGATCATGACCTAAATAATGTTCTCTGAGCCATCCCAATTAAATAAAACCATCGTATAACATACCATATAGTGAATGTTGGTAAAATAAGGTGTCAAATATATAGACCCTAGTAGAATGAATTTTAAAAACTTTTTTCATTTTAATAAAATAATGAATATAATAATGAAATATATATATATATATATTATATAATGCGTTTGAAAGTAATTGGATTTTGATATAATGAAATCAAGACTATATTTTAGGGAAATAGTATGTTTAAAATCCAACACTCATTGGAAAATTATTGATTAATGTAATAAATGTTTTTCATAAAATATTATTTTTAAATAATATGTTTTTAAATATGAATGAGAATATATTTTAATGAAGTCCAATGTAATTTCATGTGGGTCAAAATGTTTTTATAATCATAAAAAGTAGTATTGTTTTTTTAATATCAATTTTTAAAAGTGTAAATTCTCATATTTATAAAATTATATTAGAGAAAAAACATGGTTTTTGAAATTTCCATGATCAAATTATCTATGGATGAATTTTATAATATTTAATAATCCATTCAATTTGATCAGTAAAAATTAAAAATTTTATAAATATACAGTATGTATTATTACATTATGATATCTTTAATTTGATATAATTAGTAATATAAAAGCAATCCATTTAAAAAATGAGATTCCACAATTAAAGTAGTATTTCTTCGGGAAATGTGTGTAATTTTAAAAACAAATAATTAACCCAATAAAACATATATTTTATTTTAATTTTTTATATAATAATTATTTATAAACATAACTCACTTGAAATCAATCATTGGTATTGATTTACTAAATTTGGATCATAACCTATTAGAATATTTAAAATATCAATTATTTTGATGAAACCATGGGAAATCCATTTTATGATTTTTTTGTTCTGATTAATTTCAATGACAAAGTTAAAAACAAAAAAAAATTAACAAATAATATTCCTATATTTAGAAAAAATTCACAAACAACACCCCATTCCATTTTGCACAAAACATATTAAGCATGATTTTCATCTCCCACTAACTCTAAAAAAATTTACCACCACATAATTCGTGTGCATAACCATTGTTTAATTTTTTTTGAGAAAGTATAATGCTTCGGTAATGTTTTAGTAGGTTCATAATGGGTTTTCCATTTTTTATAATTGTTTAAATAGTAGAAAATCTTGTTGAATATATAAAACTCCTACAAGAAAATTTGTAACTAATTTGGGAGTCACAGGATATACGCATGGCTGGTGAACAACATGAAAAATCTATGTAATTACTCAAGGGAATCCTTGAAAAGATAAATACATGGGAAATAAAAGTTTCGCCATGGTTTTTCAAACCATACTGGACAACTAGGTTTGGTATACTATTAAAAATGTAAGATGACACGATTAGTGTTGGGTTTACAAAAGATTTATCCTGAATGAATTATGTACAGTTAATGTGTTAAAATGTGTAGTTTTTATATTAATTTTGAACTCAAATCAACATTATTTCCCTAAAACATTTTGATCTCACACTCCTCTCCAAACCTAGGATTGAGAGAATATTCCATTTGATCTAAGTGCTAATTAATGTGGATCAATGATTTATAATCAATGGTAATTCCTTTTTCCTTATATTATTTCTTTATTCTTCATTGATCCACTCTTTTTATCATCCCTATATCCATATTTCAAATTTGTTAGGGATAGATATATTTTTTTTGATGTGAATAATTATGATATCAATTTAGATCTTCTGAAGGGATGGGGTAGTGAAATTGAATCTAGAATATCTAAGTGGTATTGTTTAGTTTCACTAATCCTTGAGATTTAGGTAGCGTATCTCTCATCTCCATATAACTTGAAAATTTAAGTTGTAGTTTTGGTTAATTTTTTTTTTCAATTAATTTTCCAATCATGTTGTGACTCTTAATGGAAATACCATTGTGGGTACGTCGTTATAAATCATTTGTAATTCAATGGATTAATTATTATCCCTTTGTTTATAATTTTGAATAGAATTTTTTAGAATTAATTAATTGTTTTTATGTGTGGTTGTTTTTTGAGGTAGTACATTATAGAATGAATTGTTTTTTGTGTGATGGATTTTAGCATGGATTTTGTAAGACATGGATGGCATGATACTTTTGTGGAAGTGAAATTCCAAAAAGGTTGTGTTCTATTGGGGATGTTGTATATTTTTCACCATGTGAATACTTGTTGGATCAATGAGATATTTTTCCTCAGTATCAAATTATCACTAATCTTTCATGGGTGTGTATGCATATGTGCTTTCAAAAAAGTGGGTGGTATCCTTGAAATGGTTATGAAAAATGATGAGGAATGTTCATATACTTGTTTACTATTTTCTAAAGAATATTTTTCGGGTTTTTATTTAAAATATTTTAGATAATTATAAAAAAAATTATATACACTTTTGAAATCGGTTTTTATCCTAGTGGAATGAGTGGGATTTATTTGGGTAAAACTACTAATATTGTATTCAACCTCTACATACAAACATCATTTAATTTGATGATTTTATCTATAATAACATAGGTAATTTGAATTTTTCATTTTTATAGAGTGGTGATTATTGAATTTTTTGGTATAACAGGTGGATTTGGAGCTCGATGCTTGATTTGGTGGTGTTTGGGATCATGTCACGTGATGCATTTGAGTCATATTTCCTAATGGGTTGTCATTTGATTCCTTTATTAAATTGAAATTATTTTTTATTGTCAAGTATACCATTCGTAGTATTTATTATACATTCCTCATATAAGAGGAAAGTATTTTTATTTTTTATGGTTGATTGGTTGTTTTATCCTAAAGGGAAAATCATCCCCCAACATTTTCCTAAGAACATATAATTTATTTCTAGCCACTACTACCTTATAGATGTAACCTAAGGTATGTAACCCCATAATTACTTCTTTATAAAATTAGGATAGAATATATTTTATAAATAGTAACAACTTATTTATCCAAGGTTACAAAATGGTAAAAAACATTATTCCTCGAGTTGGTAATAGTATCAGTCTTTCTCTATCCATATATCACTTATAATTATATTAAAGAGATTATTATATTGAAAATTTAAATGTATAGTGAAAAACCATTTATATAATATTTTTATATGGAATATAAATTTACCATGGTTTTTATGTTCAAATGTGTGGTTACACACATATAGTTTCTTTTTCATCTCATATTAAGGGGATTAGTTGATATGGATTGGATATCATGCATTAGTAGAAAGAATTACAACTTGGACTATTTATATTATATTTTTCTAGATGATTTTGGAAAATGTAAAAATAAAAATATTGCATGGATTTTGATGTGGAAACATGAAATTATTCATAGTTATGGTTATTTTAAAATTATATTCCTTTAGTTTGTAGTGAGTGATACTAAATATGGATACTTTTTATCTTAGAAACATCACGAGTTAGAAGTAATATTAATCAGCTCTATGAGTTAGCTAAAAAAGTAATTTCACCTTTGCCATATGTGAACAAAGGGATTCACCATAGATTTTTTTCAGTCGTTATAAAACATGGATAGAGTTAATCCTAATGGTCATTGTTGAAGAAATTTCATTTTCGTCTAGATTAGAAACATGATTCCACACATAATTTTTGGGATTTAGAATCTGGTAATTTTTAGGTATGGATGAATATGGTGAATCAAGTATTTGATTTCTAGGGAACAATAGCTGAATTGAAGTATATGTCGTAAATGTATATATTTGATGATCTAGAACAACAATGGTTGGATTTACAAGTATATTCTAAATCATACCATAGAATTACATTGGATGACTTTGAAGAGTTGTTCAATAAACCAATCTATCATCACACCCTTTAGATCTCTAGAACATTATTTTTCATTATATTAATACAATAAATATTTTTGTGATTGAGTATGCTTTTAAATTTATGAATTGAATTTATTATCACCCAAAGATACTTCAAGGGAATCCTTGATGGTATGAAGTTGTAAATAAAAACAAATAATCTTCTAAAAATTACTATCTATTTTTCAATGATATTTATTGATATCATAAATTGAAAATAGTGGTAGAAGGGGATATTTTTTCAAATATTATTGGAGGATGTTTTTTATCACAATGGGAACTGGTGGGAACATCAATGCAATAAATAAATAGAATACCAACACACTAAAACTAATGTGGTGGGACATTTGGTTCCTCGAACATAGTGTAAGTAAGGTTTTTCCCATAAATCTAATAGTATTCCTAGAATTCCCAAATGTGGTTTTATTGAGAATATTAAAAATATTTAATGGAACCACCATGATAATGTCACATCTTTAACTACATGGGAAATATCTAGTGTTATTGTCTTAGTACTCCAATGTCTAGTGCCTAAAATACATAACTGGTTTCTAAGAAATCTTCTACCTCATCTAGCCATTCCCAATAGAATAACCCCATCCTCAAAACTAGTTGATTCATGGTGATTCTCTGAATACTATGAATCCTTAAAAAATATCGAACATGTAAATAAGGATTAAGGGATAATTGGTATGAAATTTTATATTTATAAGCATGTGATCATGGATTATAAATATTTTCCTTCAAAAGTATGATGTATGATTCATGTGAGTTCAACCCTTTTGTATGATGTTTTTATATATATAGATATCATTAATATTTTTATTATTTTGTGAATATTATTTGCTTCCCTATTGAAATTATTCCTTCATCACTAAAATTATAAACTCTTTATAGACAATGACAATGTCAATATTATATGTTTGAATATTGTATGATGTCTATATATGGGAAGAAATTGTTATGTAACATATATATCATTTAAATGAGAATATATGACATCATTTGGGTAATGTAAGTGATGCCAAAATCCAAATACGATATCATCTATTATGCTCAATAAGTGAGATTCATATCATCAGATGGTATTAAACATCTCTTTAAAGGGGATTGGGCAGTGGATGAAATCAAAGAATAATATCTGGTATGAATGGTTGGAAATATATCCTCTATGTTTGTAGTAGTTAAATTAGAATATATGAATGAAATTTAAAATGTATATTTTCCTTCTATAGATAATGAATTTATTGATAATTTCATGTGGATACCACCCAAATGTGAAGTTGTATTTTTTATGGATCTTCAATCGGGGACCCGACCTATATCCCCTCCATCTTAGATAATTAAACCATTATAATTGATGTAATTTATAATCTAGATTAATGAATTAGAAATAAAATGGTTCATTGGATCAAGCACATTTCCTTAGTAGAATTGTTTCTCTTTAAAATGAAGGAATATGGAACTCTTATAATTTTTCAAGAATATAATAAAAAAATCATGTTTTTATAAAAGAAATATATCATATTCAATCAATTGATTTCATTTTTTATCAAATTAGTGGATCCAAATGGTAATTCTAAATTTAAATATGTTTATGATATTTCCAACAGCTATATCAGAAGGGGGATATTCTGAAAAAATTCTAGAGTCTCTATAGGAATTTTAGTATGCGGTTATTCCCTTGGAATAATGAATGCACCAACGATGTTTATAGAAATGATTAATTTAATATTTCATAGGTATCATGGATATTTTGTGGTTTTGTTCCCTGATAGGTTTTTGGTGTATTTTATCACAAAATTGACCTGATTGAATATATGGATATATTATTATTTATCTTGTGAGAACATAACCTTTTTTCAATCTATTGAAAGTGTAATTTCAAGATATAGGAGGAATAATTTCTTTTTCATCTAATTTTTTAGAATATTTTTTTATAGATCCTTAAATGATAGTTGATGTTATCTCTTGGAAACCACAAAATAATATTTTTAAGATATGTATTTTCCTTGTCTCAGTGGGATATAATATAAGATTCATTCATTATTTTTAATTCCATTCTTTAGTGATTATAGCTTATACATGAAAGGTGATCAATTGAAATTGATTAGTGATCTCTATAAATCCTTAAAAAACTTGTGGTTTTCATCATGTTATCTCATACCCTTCTATTACCAATGTCATTCTAGGGATGTATAGTCATTACTATTGAATCAATATATGGGTTATATAGTGTAATTATAAACGGATATCAAGTTTCTACATATGGCTCATTATAGTTATAGGATCTTGATAAAAAATACCAAACAGATGAGATATTATTTTCTGTTGTAGTAAATGTTTCAATGACATGAAATAATAAAATTTCCTGTGATAAAATAAAAATCCATGGAAGTCATAATAATTTGAAACAAATTTTGTCATTATGGGATTTGTATATTTTAACATGAGGATGGATCAAATATCATTAAATTTTAGACTATGAATATTTGTATAAACTGGGTAAGGGGAATCCATGGAAGATTCAATGAGATGGATGTAAAAAAACCAGTTGGATTTGGAGAATTCAGATCAATGGTAGCTAATTAATGTTAAAACATACATGTATTTCAATTTTTTAGAGAAAGGTGACACCTTATTCATCATTTCAGTCAAGTTAATTGTTGAATATGTAGTGAATGTAGGGCATGTTTAGAAATATTATTCATATTTTCTAGAAATTAGGTCAAAAATCAATGGTGCGGAGACCATTGAAGGATTTCTTTTTTGTGGAGATCTGCAGTATGCTTATATATAATATTTTGATTCCTCAATGTTATTAGGGACAACATAAAAATTCCAACCACCATTTAAAATTGACTATTAATCCTACTATGTATAAAATGTTCAAGTTATTGAGAACACAATTTTTGTGGGATGGAATGAAGATAAAAAAAATTTATGTTTATTCTATGATGCCTCCCTTGATATAAATTTAAAGAAAAGAACAAATTAATAGATGTTATTTTTCATTCATTGAAAATTACAATGTGGAAATGGGAGAAAGTGGATATTCATATTGATATATTTATACTATGAATTGTTAGAAAACATAATGAAATATGTGTGATTATGGATCATATCATTATTTCATCCCATGATATATATATTAACAAACGCAATAATTTTTATAAATTCCCCAAAATATTCATCTATAATGATATAATGTTTTACAACATAATAGTGTCAATTGTGTCTGATCAAGACCCCAGGTTCACATTTAATTTTTTATAATCATTGAATAAGCCCACTAGAACACAATTGAATCTATGTAAAACTTATCCTGATCAATTGTATGGGACATAGGTAGGATGACTCTTGAAATGGATGATATTATTATATAATTGGTGATAGATGTTAAAGGCTCATGGGAAGAGAGCATGTAATTAATTTAGTTCTCATAAAATAATAGTTTTCAAGCCTCCAAACATATGAATCATTTTGAGTAATTCCCTAGATTCAATTATTGTTCTCCAATTTTTTGGGAAGAAATAGTTGGGACATAACTTATGAGACATAACCATTTTAATAATATAACACAAGAGATTTATATGATTATATAGAGAATGAAGATAGCTCAAAGTCATCTGAAAATGTATGTAATTCAGCATCGATGACCATTTTTATTTGAGCTATCAAATCATTTATTCATGAAAATCTATCTAATGCTAAATAATCATAGTTTTAATAAAAATGAATTTTTCTCTTTGTAAAATTTGGCCTTTTAGATAATTGAATTATTGGGTGAGGTAGATTCTTTGTTTTCTCTACATCCAAGGTTTAGTTCAGCACATACTTTGTTTAATGTATCTCAATTAAAAATGATCCAAACCTAATGCTTCCTATGTGATTTGATGGGACCAAATTGATATTGAAATCTATGTTATGTTGATCCATTTTCTTATATAGATTATGGGTTTCAAAGATTCTCTTATGATGGAAATGAATGTGTTTAGTGTGGGTTTTTTGGAAACATTGTGAAAACATAAGTTAAAATGAATTATTTTTTAAGCAAATTATATTTAACTTATAACATTAATTACATGGAAAATCGTAATAATATTTCATTAAAAGAAACAATTGTTTTAATATTAATTATATATGACATATAGTTTTAACAAATCTAGGATATATTATTACTATTATTTGTACATGGATATTATAACCTGGCAATTAAAAATTACAATATGAATAGTATTAAATATTCTTTTTATATTAGGTATAATTTTTTTACATACTAAAAACATGTTGATAAAAAATTACATAATTTTTCAATAAAGTCTGTATATGTTTTTTAATAATATATTATTAATAAAATGACATTTTTATTTATTTTTTTCAGAATATAAAAACCAACAGTATTTTATTATAATTTTTTTAAAATTTACATGATAAAATAAATTTTAGTTTTTTACTCATCATATAAAAAATATATTAATGTTATTTTTGTAGAATTTAATGAAATGATTCATTTTATGTTGAATAAAAATATACTTAATCTTCATTAAAAACATAATTTCATTTAAATTATTCATAATGATTAATTAAATTATAATTTGGATTAAAAAAAATATTTTAATTATAAATATATTAATCTGACTAAATTAATTGTAATCATTTTTATATTTAATTTTGATATAAACCCTTATAAACATTTAAACATTTCTATTTTAAAAAATGTTTTCCTCATCATTTCATTGAGATTAATATTAAATTTAATCTTTTTAATTCTTATAATAAAATTTTGAAAATGGTTTCCATATTTGAAATGAGAATAATTTATATTATCTAATAAGTTTAACATAATTTTTTTATGTAAATTCATAGTGATTATGTAATATCATATTTTCCACTTTTAGGTAATTCTCTCTACATTTTTGGTTTTCTTCATTATATGGGTGTGTTTATGGTCTCTTGAGGATGGAGAACATTTTTTGAGAAAAAATCCTTAATTTTTAGGGATAAATGTTTTTTCATTAATAGTGTTCCAGTATTTTTTTGTTAATGAATTGGTGGGTTTGTTCCCATGTTTTGAAAATTCCATATTAGGATTGGGGATTCAATATAATAATCTATAATTTTTGTACCATCCCTCCCTAGATGACACTTAACAGTGTCACAATATGGTAGGCCACAAGACAACAATATTAGTTCCAAAACACCAGAGTTTATACACTATTAGAGGGGGAATTGGGAGTTTCCCTAGGGATTCTACCCCCTCTTTGATCTGAGTAGAGAGAATCAATATTTTCATATTGAACAATTGAGAAACAATAGAAGTATATGCTATAGTACCAAACTAGTAAACTTATAAAGTGGAATCTGCATCAATAAAAATATAATATTACAAACAAATTAAATAATCATGTAATAAAAATAAATATCTCACGGTATCTATATAAAAATAGATAAAATATGTTGATGATTGTAATGTTTCTATTAAAAAGCATCCATGAGACTCAAAAATTATATCATACACCACATTCTAGAAAAATGTACAAAATGACCAAAAAATGCTACTACCAGCATCCTAAGCATATCCTACGTCCTATACTCCCAAACCCAATCCAATAAATAACAATATAGTATCAGAAGCTGGATGCTTCCCTTTATCTATTCCTATAGTCATAGAGTCTATTCGGGTAACAAAGGTATTCCTAGTTTTTTGTGAGAAACAATAACATTAATATATTACAAAATATGACTATATCAAACCATATACTACATTATAAAATGAATAGTGTGAAATATTACATACATATGTGATCGAAATAAGTAAATTGATAACCAGAATGGGTTCTAATATGACGATGTTCTAATTCTACCTAATTCTATATAAGTCTGTGATTCTGAATTAAGGAATATGGTGAAGGTATATTTATTGATATAATATTTAAAAAGATGGATTGTTCTCACGCTTTGGGTTTGGCAAGGTGGACACATCCCAATGTTTTGATATTCATGACTCGTTTCTTATTTTCAATCATTCACTTACTTTTTAATCCAATTAATCTTATATATAATAACATTAAGAGTCAACATGATCCCATTAATGTAAATTCTAAATGAATTATGTGTATCTCTCTAGGGTTAAGTATATTATCTTTTATAAGGGATTCAATCCAAGGTTAACCAAGAATGAGATCCTATGTTTTACTCCATGCATAGTGTCATGACGATACGAACTAGCCTCTAAGTCAATCTCTATTATCACATATAGGGGCCTGATTCTATCCCATGGCATGGTACATACATCATTCCATTGATTTCATCCATGAGGTCTCCCATAGGGAATCAATTTCATTCATCTATAGGGAAATAAAATTACTAAGAGAGTCCATCCTTGGTATAGATAGTGTCTCACACAGTGTTCTTACAAAGCACTATCAAATTACAACAGAGACATGATAATTCCATCCAATGGGACCATATTTATAAACACATTATATCCCCCATAGATGAATAAAAAGTAATTATTTGTATATAAAAACCATACCACTAGAAAAGAAATTTTGTATCATGAAATGGAAGTTGTTCAATGCATTCAATTAAGTAATACATTTGTGAAATAATGCATAAGACACTTTTCCTAAACACTTAACCAACACATTTAGTTCCACAACTCTATTTATAACATTTATTGAATGTTGCAACTCATGTATCATCACCATATTCAGCTTAATTAAAAATATCAATGCATTATTTATAATGCAACATGCCTCAAGTTTTTTTTTCAATTTAAAAGAATTGAAATTATATCTCAATGGTGGGATTGGCCCATTAGGTTGAAAGAGTCATGGTGGTCAACCCAATGGGTTGATTAACCACTAGCTCATCTATACCATTTGTTTGTATTATTGAAAATACACTTTAGGGAAAAGTGGTAACCTTACAAATATTATATAGATCGTCCAAAAACCAAATACGCAATGCAGATTAAAAAATTTCAAATATCCAAACATCCATTTCATTGTTCCACAAATCGATATACATTCAAATTTAAAAAAAGTGACATCATGACCACCATTACCCTACCGCCTTGCGATACTCACCCTAACATAAACTGAACCTCCTTAAAACTACATCGGTGTTGATAAAAATTCGTAGAACCCATTATCTCCACCGAAAACTAGTGTCGAACCAGCATGAAATCTGGCTGGAAACATAACCATTGTCATGGACACATAAGAAGAACCAGGATCACCATGCCTCAAAAGAAACACATACATAGAACCAACATCGAGGGAACCATAAAATGAAAAATATTTTCCCATCGTGCCTCCTGGAATCCCCTACCATACGGATAAAACATATCCTAAAACCTCTATAGAAGCAATCTTGCCCAACTGACCTGGAAAGAAGTAATGTACCTGGAATCCAGAGTAGCGTAAGAGAAAACAGGAACACCGCATCAAGGCACGATGAAGCTTGCACCATCAATCCCACATAACTCGTCAACATCACACCAACATAACCAAAAAATAAAGCTCAATGGCAAAGGAAATTTCCAACAATGTAGAGTAGAAAACATCATCTAAAATAGATAGAAAACCAAAAAACACCAAGGAACATTTGAATACTCTAGAAACTATAGCGGAAGCTGTCACCATTCATGACAATCCCGAACTAAAGATATCAAAGAAATTGTCAAATTTGATGAAAATGGCGAAAATGATCATGAACCTAAATATTTAAATATAGTATTTAATAAAGGAGAAATATAAGAAATAGTATCATATAGCCTTCCATGAACATTCAAATGCTTCCCACAACAGGTGATTTCTACGATGAACGAAGAAGATATCAACTAACATAGGAGGATGAAGGGATCTCATGTGGTAGAGGTTGGATCTCAAATTTTTTGGTGGAAGTTGAAATAATGGTTTATGTTTAAAAATATTGTAGGGTTGAAATTTAAAATTACCCACATAGGTAGGGGTGTATGGTTTGGACACATTATTGGCCAAACCATTCACTAACCATTCGAAAGGCTACTATCAAAATGGACTACAATTTTACACAGTCGAGCACCCAGGGTCACATAGTTATAGAGAAAACCATGTGGAACCCAGTACCCCACTACATAAATGAAAATTGTTATAGAAAATATGTGGGATAGACAACATGGTTTGTACGATCTCTGTCATCCAGTTTTCTTCTTTAAAATTTGAGGCTTTGGGCTCTAACCAGGCCTCAGAAACCCCCAAGACATCTATGATTCATATAGTCTTCATTATTAAGGATTAACATATGTATTGAAACTAAAAACAATTGGTTTGTATCATTTATAAATATTGGGACATTATAACCTTACCACCTTATGAAAACTAGTCTCCTAGTTTACCTTCCTAGGGTGGTAAAATATATTTTGAGAAATGTTATAGCGATTTTTCATGTACATCAGATTCCCCCGCCCAAGTATCATCTTGTACATGAACTATGATGTTATAGAACCCATACTAGTGGAACTAAACTTACATGGATAACTATTATGCTCCAATCAATAACATATATCAAATTCTCCTTGAAGGATGCAGCTCCCTCCTACTAAATATCCTCTGGTTCAAATGAATGAGATGGTTCATCATGATACTGTCAAAGCTGAGATTCATGGAAGATGTAATACATTTAATGGTACCTCTAATGTAACAGAAACTGATAGGATACAATCTTGAATCTCTCTAATATCCTGAAATATCTGACATATTAAGGAGAAAGTTTCCCAATTTACAAATTCATTTATGAACCAATCGATATGATACACATTGAAAGACCCCAAGTCTTATGTGGAACTCTAGAGGCCAGTATAAGTGATCATTATATGACTCTTACATATAATGAGCTATACCCATCTAATTCTGAATAATAATGACTTTTAAAAAGTCTCTATAATTTTATTATGATGTATTAAAGCTACCTCACTTTCCTCAAACCATCACTTAGGTGAACATCATGGCCTTATATGATGTTCATGTTATGGATCCATATAAATTTTTTCCTTGAAGATATAGTTGTAGGAAAACTCAATCTAAATAACATGATTTTCCCATGAACATTTAAAATCAACAATACATTCTTGAAGAATATCCTCTATCATTTTTGTATACCCTCTGACAACCTATTAATATGAGTGTGATATATTGTACTCAAGAGCCCATCTGTACCCAGTTCACTTCACAACCCATTCATGTATTGGGAGGTAAAATGATAGTCTCTATTTGATATGATAGAATGGGGGAAAACATGAAGTTGAAATATCATCAAGAAATATAGCCTCTCAAACTCATCGACTAAAAAGGTATCTGAAATCATTAAGAAGTGTGCAACATTGGTCAGCCTATCAATGATCACCCCTAAAACATTCTAACCTATTGTGGTTATCATATATACCATCATGACATATATATTTTCTTCATTCCATTTCAACTTAGGAATGGAGAGATGCTATAGAATTCGACAATGTTGTTGGTTCTCTAACATCACTGGCTTAATGATTGAGAAAAGAGTTATAAAAACTGCCATCTTCCTCTTCACACCTGGCCACAAATACTAACAATGCATGTCTCAGTACATCATGGTAATTCCATGTTTCACATACCATATAAGGGCATGATATTCACTTATCAAATCCTCCCTTATATTATATGTAATCCAAAAAAAACCACCGAAGTGTAAAGAGTCATTTATATCCACAACCCAACTAGGAGGTGGGTACTCTTATATAATTCTATTCCTAAAAATGAGTCCCTCAAAATTTTATAACTATATCATTCAAACCCAGTCCTATATGGTGGACGTAACTTCTATTTATGCTAAAATAGGGTTCTCATGTTGTTCTTATAACTCCTATATCACCTCAGAAAACATAGCTATCATCTTCCACTCATTTTTGGCTACTATGAAGGATTATGTTTGATTCTTCTGACTCAATGTCTTAGCTAAGTAATTAACCTTTTATAGTTGTGTGTGGATGCTAAAAAATTAAGGATTATAGTTAATCAACCCAGTTGTGCTACCTCATATTTGAATCCTAATTTTTAGAGATGTATTTGAGGCTTTTATGATCTGTATATACTACAATATGATCTCCCGAAAATAAGGTCTTCCAACATCATAAGGAATAGACCATGGTATCTATGTTGAATTTTTTCATATGATAGTTCTACTCGGGATACATCAACTAGTGTGACTTGTACACAACTACCTTATCACCCTACATTAGCACTACACCTATAATGGTTCATGGAGAATCCAAGAAAACAATTTAGCTTATTCCAAGCATAGAAATAATTATGACTTTTTTATGATAGTCTACCCACTAAATCTTAAAAATTAATCTCACAATATTAAATCCAATAGAATTTCACAACCTTCATGGTCAATCCCATAAGAGGCACTTCTTTTCATGAGAATTCCGCGATGAATCCCCTATAATATTCAACTGTCACTAAGAAGCTTCATATAAAGAACACATCTTTAGTATTATCCTAGGAGATTATGGTACTTACCTTCTCTAGGTCATCTAATATTCATTCCATAGATATTATATGAAATAAAAAGTAAACCATGCAGATCCAAAAGTGGAATTTAATGAGATTCTCATATATCTAGTTTTATCTTAGTATATTCGGTACAATCTCATGATTGTTTTCATGGTTGTTTATAGTGAGAAAATACACTAATATTTCAACTATATTAATTTCCATAATGGAATCAAGATACTAGTGGAAAATATATTTATCATATCCAGGAACATTGTAGAATCAATTATTATTATTATGAACAGAATAACGAGATAGTCATATAAGGTATACCTTCACTAGAGCATTTTTCATGGTATACCTGATTTCCCCACATGCACCTTATGGTAGCCCGAACTCAAATCGTTCATGGAGAATATGGTATCTCCTCCGAGATAGTCTAATAGGTCATATATATGAGGAATTGCTTACATATTATTTTCCGGAATCGTGATTAATTTTTAGTTATCCACAAACAATCTAAGGGTACCGTATATCTTCTTTGAGAAATGGATAGGTAAACCCAGTGGGGATGTGCTTGGTCATTTTAAACCCCTAGCCTCATTATCTACAAGCTATATTTTGAGATCCTAGAGCTCTACTGGATCCATCCTATAAGTATTAATGGAAATTGGTTCATCACATTGAGAAATCTATTTACTGAACTCAATCTCTCTATCATGAGGTAATCAAGAGAAATCATCATGGAATATGTCCTTGAAATAATCCACCTTAAAAGAAAATTTCATAATCTGAATTCCCTGGTCACTGATAATGAGACTTCCATATGGGCCATCACTCCACTTATCCTAGTACGTATGGGAAAATCTCAACATTCTTGAATATTCAATTAATCATTATGAATATTTTTTCTTCCATCAGGTGACATGAATGACTCTTTGTGGTGATAGTAATCAATATGGGATCAATATGGAAAAATATTATCCATATAATGAATGATGTTGAAACCAGTCATCTATGTGATGAATAATCTCTATAGATAATGGTACCCACATATACCAAGGAAAACATGTTGAACTGGCATATACCCTCTTCTCAAACTTCAAAAATCATGTCAAGAGGCATAATTCCATGCGATATATCAATTAATAAGATCAAAAATTTCATAGATTAGTCATATAGAAAATATTATGGTGAAAATATATAAAAACATTAATATTCTCATGTAGAGGATAATTGATTTTTACCCCAAAATATTGACATCACTCAACTTTGTTACTCCAGAATAGGATTCACTCCATTAACAAGATATATAACGAGACCCATATATGATGTCTGACTAACATGAAATGATCCACTCAAATGAAGATAAAACAAAGAGGCCTTAATATCGCAACCTCTACCTATTACTCATGCCAAAAAGCCTATAAAATATTGTCTTTCATCCTGACATGGAGCTGCTAACCCCTCACATGAAGGTGGTGCGGGAACAAAACCTTTTTCACTAGGCATTGGAGGAAAGGATTATCAGAAATGATGAAGGTGATACATTCTACCAATAAATAGATAATTTATTGGGATTCTTGTACCGAATATATTTTTAAGGCATTTCCAACCAACCTGGTAACACACCACAAAGTAACCAATTCATGTCATCTAGCTTATATTACCCCCATGTGTACACTCAAAATGCCTATTATTTTCACAAAAAATTCAACTAATCTTCCTAAAAGGTGAACTACCATATTTAATTTAACTTGTTTCCCTCATGTTCAGTTCAGTGATGAGGGAATTAATTCATGAGACTGATGTTTTCTCAAGGTCTTTGTAAAGAAGTAGTCAAATAAAGTCGATTTGATGTCCATTCAAACAATACCTTGATGTCCCCCAGCCTGAGTGATAATTTCCCACAATCACGTGGTATAGACACGTTGCATATAGTTTATGAGCATGACCATATTCTCTAGAGGCTTCATTATATGATCAAATATAGGTAGCATGGTCTTGGTCCATGATAAGTAGCCTTAGGTCCTCCATCCCCCAAGAATGCGGGAGATTTTACTGCTAGAACTCCTTGGACAACATCCCATAGTAGAGAAAGGTCGAGGATAAACTTGTACTAGTTGCATAAAGTGGAAGATAGCTTCATGAAACCAGGAATTGAAACATAGTGGAAGATCCTAAGGATGTTTCACAAGAGATGATATAGGAGGTATCACATGTGGCTCAGGGTGCACCACCTCAAGCTTATTCCCATTCACCCATTCATTTCAATCAACAAGAGAACATTATAGTGAAATAACTATACTATTTTTCATGTTCATGCCTCAGATAGGATATATAACATGTATGGAAATCAGTAAATAATTTACATGTACAAGGCATTCCTATAATCACCTCGAAACCCTTATCCTTCTCCATGATATTGGTCTAGGTTACTGGAAAAGGTTATAAAAGGATCATATGTCACACAATATACTACCAAATACTAGGTAGAGCATGGTAGAGGACTTTTGTCACGCAAAAAAGATTTTTATTTAATTTTATAGATCATATTCATTTTAATTATCTATTAATTTATGTAGTTACATTTCCGATTAACTTTTTGACATATAAGGATTTGCAATTAAAATTAATAGGTGCCCATACACCTTATAAATTAGATCGTGTCACCCACATAATCCTAAAAATAAAATTTTCCATTCCATTCGACCAATTTTAAATGTCTCAATGTTCCAAAACATACTACATATGGTGTCTACTTTAACCTATATAGGAAAATAATGTTAGATTTGGGAAATCACTTTGACATTTAGCTATGTTTTTTAGTACTTCAAGGAATACTAGAACACTCTTATATATAATAATCAAATCACCATAACATATAAAAACATGTCACCACACATGCACATACTATTAAGTCAATAAATGTAGAAATTATACATGGAATAGAATAATGAATAAAAACTAAATCATATGGTTCTAGTATGATTAATATATTTTTACACTCTCATATTATGAATCACATGATAAAAAACCTATTATATTAATAATATTATCAATAATAATAACATTAAAAAAAGTATGTGTGTTACCTATTGGGGAAATCCAAGAAACATTAACATGTGGAAAAAATAACAACATTTACCCATCCCTAGTATTTTTAATTCCCCTTGTAGGTGGGATAGCTACTCCTTGGCACAATATCATTGAAAAATTATAATATATTAATAATATTTATGAAGAACAAATAGTTAGAAAAATGAAAATTTTAATCTTATAAACATTGTATAATCCTTTCCCAGATTCCACATAATGATGCCTCGAGGTGGTGGTCCCCAAGTCCTCAAGCACGCCTCCCCAAATGCCAGAGGCTTCCAATTAGAAGGGAATACCTTGGGAGTTCCCATGGGAAGAAAATTCCCTAATTGATCAGAGAGAAGAGAAAACATATAGGTATAAGAAAAATAATATAAATAGAATAACTAGACAATATAAGACAAATCCAATAACCCACAATTTCATATTGACTATCAGTAGATAGATAGTAGTGGAAACAAAATACATCATCATGAACGATAAATAAATAACTGGTGGATGCTAAATGAAATGTAGATAAAATATGATTATCATGGTAGTTTATCTATAAAAATTAATGCACAGGAGTTAAGAATACATGGATTTACCACATACTAAAAAATATAAAAAGAAGCCAAAAAAATACTATCAGCATCTTTTGTATAGGATCGGTCCTTTATTCCCAAAATTAATCATGGAACTATCAATCATGTATTAGAATCTAGATGCATCATATTATCTATTCATACAGTCATGAAGTCTACTACAGTACCAATGCTGGACCAAGTAGGGTGTGATATAATATCCCAGTAGGCCACCTCAAATGGTGTCCACCTAAAAACCATCTCTTGAAATATAAAATTAATGGTATTCCATAATCAATAAATTTGATATAGAAGTAAATAAATAAATAACTGGACTGGGTATCAATATGACTCCCATCCAATTCAACCTTTTTTGGCCTAAGATAGTGAGCCTGAACCAAGGAATCTTGTGAAGGTAAAATGAGTGACATATCATTAAAGAAGAGGAAGTATACCCAATAATATGATTGTGCTTAGTGGACAGATCCCTAGGATTCCAAGATAATGATTCATTTAATATTTTATATAATTCGCTTAATTTTTAATTCAATTTCACAACTTTGTGAAAATATAAAAATAACCCTGAACAAATCCATGGAAATTCAAAATGAATTCTAAGTCTCAATCTAGGGGCCCGATATAAGTCCAATTCTCAGAGAGTACATCAAAGGGGACCCTAAAATGTGATGATTGGTGTCACTCCAGGAATGGTGCGATGAATGTAATAACTAACATCCAATTATGTCCATGGTATCATATGTAGGGGACTGAGTCTCCCATCTGTCATTGCACAACCATTTTACCATTGAGTCCGTTAATGAGGTCTCCCCTAGGGAAACAATGTCATTTGTATGGAGGTAGAATCAAAAATGTCTCAATGATCCCATCCTAGGAATCGGTAACGTCTCTCCATTATGTTTACATAGAATAAAAAATTATTACTAAGGAACAATAGTTCTCTTTAATGGGTCCTTAATTCAGACCCATTTCTATCACCCACAGTAGAAAATTAATGTATGATTTTCCAAGAAAACCCATAAAAAAGTAAATAATGCATTTAACATCAAAGAAATTCTAGTCATGGAATTTAATAAGTAAATACATTTATGTAAAAGGCACAAGGAACATGGAAAACTATATAACCAACTCATTTAGTTCAACGTCACTCTTTTTAAAAACTACATAAGGTCCTCACTTCTAGATCATCATCAAGTTCAACATAATTAATTATCAAAATGCATTAATTATAAGCAAAGATACATCAATGGGTGTACATTAAATTTTTTAAAAAATATAATTCTTAATGGTGTAGCACACCCCTTAGGTGGCAGTAGACAAAGTGATCAACCAAAGGGTTCAATTTTCAAATAGATAGGGTTCCATTTATAATGGTAAGGATTTGACATTAATTAATTTAACAAAATATAGGAATCATTGAAAAGGTCCCGATCATAGCACAACATCGCATTTTATAAAATTTGACAAAAAAAATTTGAATTGAACTATAACACCTATATGGACATCGTAGAAATTTTCTCATCCGTTATAAACCATTTTTTCCATCTAGAATGAATGATATTGAATATTTAATCAAATTCCACAAAATGGGGAAAATGATATTTCACCTAAATAAAAAAAAATAGGATGTATGAAATGTGAAATAAATATAATATGATCATGGATCATACCATGATCATTCTGATGCTTCCAACATTAATTTATTTAGATGAAAAATGGAGTATATATCATCATAACTAGTAGGATTAGGAGAAGTACTTAACTAAGTGGGAGGATATCACATTATCCTGAGAAAGGATGATAAATAAGGGGTTTTGTTTAAAAATATTTGGGGAAAAACGTAAATTAATCCACATATGAAAGGGGCATAGATTTTCAACACTGTTGGAAAAAAACATGCACTAACTGTGGCGAAGGCCACTATTATGGTGTTCTATAATTCCGCAAAGCCATGTTCCTGGGTCACATGGTTTCAGAAAATATGGGTTGTCTCTAGGACCCCACTACCTCCATACACATTGTTATGGAAAACATGAGGCTACACATTATGATTTATACAAACTTTGAGGCCCAATCATCTTGTTCAAAACATAGTGAACCATGATCCGAACAATCCCTTCACACCCTTAAGAAATATTTGATTCATTGTGAATCATTATTAGGTCCAAACATAATAATTTAATCCAAAAAAAATGGTGTGTAGCTTTTTGAAAATATGAGAAATTTTGGAACGTGTAGTCTATAAGAGAAATAAAAACCATGTATTTGGAATAACCGTATTGAATGTTCTTTAGGTTTAATGCCCTGATTATAGAACATAGAATGAATGGATTATATGTAGGGTAATTTTATTTGACATGTAATGTTAAAATAATAGTTTTAAATTTAAAAGTGATGGTTTATTCATCATATATGTGTACCAAGGATTACACATAGTTTACACATTTTTTAAATGATATAGAAAAAGATATTAGGGCACTTGATTAGTTGATAGTTTTTTAATTCTAACCTAACTCTTCTCTTGAGATTTTTGGACCCACTATTCAATTAATATTTTATTTTTTTGGTGATTGATCACCCTTGTGGAATCATTTCATCTATCCTTGTGTGTAATTCTTTACAATTCTTTATTTTTAAGATCACAATAGTGTAATTTATTTATATTATCATATCTATTGACCTATGGTGATTTTTTTACTATATTCTCAATAAGTACATTGGGAAATCTTGTTTTGAGATCCATTTTCTTCATTGGTTCAGGTGCGGTGGCTTTGTGTTCTTGAGGTTTTTGTTTTTTCCTCCCCTCCACCAATATATTTATTAAATTAAATCAATTATATGATGTATAGACATAATATGTGGGCTTAGTGTACATTATTCTTTTATTCCTTGTTGTGGATTCCATTATTGGATTGTACGACCCATGTTTTCTGTTACGTGGTTTTGTCTCTATCCTATGTAGGTGAAATGAGTTGTTCCTATTTTTTAAAATGTTTTATTATGTAAATTGGAATTATTTGACTGGTTTGTTTTTTTTTTGTGGAAATGGGTTTTTTTTAATTTGTTTCCCCAAGTATTTATAAAAGTAAAATGATTTTAAAAGAATAACGGAATAGTTATTGGGAAATTGTATTCAAATAATTTTTTGATGAATATTTTATAATGAATTGGATTTGAAAATAGAGCTCAATGGAATAATTGGGAACTTATATTTAAGGTATAGTAATTGGTCTCATCCACTTTTATGGGTCATCTCATGGGAAATTATTAATTTTTATAGGAATTTTGTTCTAGGGACATGTATAACCTATTGGGGGTTCAACTTATGGGGTGTTCCAATACAATGTTGACTTGATGAATATGTTTAGTGTAATTATGCATACAATGTTGTGTATATTAGGTATATGTGTCCTCGATATCCTAACCTAGTGTGATCCTTGGTGTGATGTTTCCTATGATTATGCTTTTGTTTTATACTAATATTCTAAACCTCCATTGATTTGATATGATATATGATGAATTATCTATTTTGACATGATATATCTATTATGACATATGGTTATGAAATTTTTTGAAACTGATTTAAATGCTTCATTTGTAAATGTGTCAAATGATTAAATTAAATTAATTTTCCATGACTTTGATTTAAAAACTATTAAAAAGTTATCATGAATCATTTTATCTAATGATGATAATTCATTTATTATTATTCAAGGACATGATATGGAAAATGATGGTGAGAACATATTGAGCCTATTAGATCACACACATTTTTCACCTTCAATGGAGAATCGACCAGGTTAGGTCTTTCTATGCATGGAAAGGAACATCACCATAGTGTGGTGGAGAGGTTTTCATTCAGATATGTTTAGGGTAGCTGGTGGTATGATAGTGGGATGTTTCCCGCAAAATCACAAGGAGCTATTGGATTAGATATTTGGTTTTGTTGTCCTTTATAGTTATACATGACACATGAGGATTTTGTTTCTACCCTTTTCAGTTGTATCAGTTCTGTTATTCCTTATATGTTGTGGTATGTATATATATATTCCAAATTTTCTCTTGGTTGCGTGTATATATATGGAATTTTGTTTCATTTGGTTGGGATAAAAAATTCTCTCTAATGGTGTCTAATGCCAATGTTCATGTCTCTAACCAGTGGTGATTAGGAAATCACATCTTGTATGTGCTTGATCGGATTAGGTATGCGTTTGTGAGGGTATTTCTGTAGGTTTGATATAGTTTGGAAACAATGGTTGTCTATCCTCAATATTCCTTGTCCTATGGTGTTTTTTAACCTAGTGATAATATTTTCTATATTTGAGAGGCATATTTTAGTTAGGTCCCAGCAATATCCAACCATTATGATACTCAACCTACCATTGGGTGTTGGGATGTGTTTCTATTATTATGAGTTCTTAATGTTAATATGAGTTTTTTACTTTTGGGTTTTCTATTGTTAAATAATATTGATATTTAGTATGATTGTTTATTTTGATTTTGTGTGTTGTAATATACCTAGGATACATGTTAAGTGAGTTAATTTAGAGGGTTCATCTAATTATCAACACAAGAATCCTCTGATGGATCAAAACATTATCAAGGCTATCAACAAGGTAGTTTGTGATGTTGAGTAGAATGTTCTAAGAGCTTAGAATGTACTTATTGAGGTATATCTAGGATTAGTAGGATTATGAGATCGATCATGGGAGGTCATGAATTAGAATCCACCATCTATTAACATTACGAATTAGCCACATGAAAAGGATGAATGGATCAACATGTTTGATTTGTTCTTTGACGTCCAAGTTACACATGAGATTATCAAGTTTATTTCACGTCATTCAAACCATAGTGTCCTAGAATGAAATAGTTGGATTCCATACAACTGGTGTATTAGAATATAGGATTATACTATAAGTGTTTCAAGGCTCTATTATTAATTTTTTTCATTTAAATGTCCATGATTAAGAATAATTATCTATAGTTTAACTCTTTGAATTTGGGAGGGAATTTGTAGTTTTCATACACCAATAAGATTAGAGAGATGAATCGTTTTTCACTATTTGTTATGAGGAATTACTTTCTGAATGATTAAAAGTATATATAGGGTTTGTGATAGGATATCAAAATGCAAGTATTTATGCTAAAAATGTTAACATTTTTTAAGACAGTTGACCATGGTGTGATGGAAGAAATCGGTATGATAAGAAATATTGGATATTCCACCCCTAATATTCTATATAGTTATTGATTTAGTGGATATCTATGAAAAAAATAGGACTTCATATGATCATTGAAGGATTGGTGATGGTGGTTCTCTACAACAGTCCTCCTCAGCACCTCCGGTTATAGCTAGTGGTGTCCCTTTGAGTTTCTATTATTGTAGAGAATTCATACATAGGTAAAAGTCATTTCAGTCACTGAAAAATATGTGTAACATTTTTAGATGTTTTGGTGTTCAACAATGTTTTTGTCATGCTATGTATACACCTTAATATGGTCAGGGATTTTCACCTCCAAAGGCTACTGTGGCATGGTAAAATTCACCAAAGATTAAAAGGCTCTAGCTATAGTCCTCAGAAGAGAAGCACCTTCAAATAGAAAACATGTTTCCATTGGAAGATGATGTGAGTGTAGGGAGAGTGAGAGGAATCATATTTATTGAATAATTGGTATATGTTATTTAATTTGATAGTAGTTATTCCCAGTTATTTTTATCTAGAAATTTTGTTTATATTATTGAAATTATAATGGAACTCATGTAAAATGTTATAGAGTTAGAACCACCTATTAGGAAGAGGAAATAGTATATGTTTTAGTGTCATTATTATGTTCTATCGATAGATGAACCAAAGTTATTCTGTCACTTTCTAATACTCAATATGAAACTTTTTGACGTCTTTATCATGATGGACTGGTTTATTGCTAATTTTTCTAAGGTAGATTATTATAATTGGTGTGTCTTGTTCCATGCCAAAAAGGGATGATTGTGGTTGATTCTGAGATATTGGGATCTGAGGTCATTTCCTCCAAATGCTCAGACTTTTGTTGTGTACTTTAGTAGTTTCTTCTAATGACATGTATTCTCTTTCAGATCATCATGTTGTAGTTGAAACATTTCTCATGGTTTTATATAAATATTATCTTGGATTCCTCTAGAGAGGCGGTAAAGTTTATAATTGAAATTTTTCTAGGTACGTATCTAATATCAATACCCTTTTATAATATAGCACCAGTATGGAAGAAGGAGGTCATGGTTTAGTAATGTGATCTATTGGCGAACAATGTTTTCATCAGATTTTTTCTCATGGGGAATTCCTGGTATTATTTCAAAACAATATAGACTGGTCACTCTAATTTTACATGAGTTATCATATTTTTATCCCTGTAACATTTATTAACAAGTATCATTTTCCTCATTTTAGTGATTTTTTATCAAATAATGGTTTGAAAGTGGTTTTCAATGATTGAACCTCGACCAGGATATGATCATCTCTTAGTTTTAGAGTCTGATAAACCAAACACGACATTTAGGACATGGTACGGACATTTCTAATATCTTGTGATTCCATTTGGTATAAAAAATCCTCTTATAATATTTATGGTTGTGATGAATAAGATATTCCATCAGTATCTCAACACTTTTGTGGTTGTCTTCATGGATGATATTTGGTTTTACTTGAGATACAAGAGTGAGTACAGTAACCATATGAGATTGGTTTTGGATATCCTAATAAGTCTCCATTTGTATGGAATGATTTTTTAAATAAACATTTGGATTCTTGAAGTAAAATTATTATGGTAGGTGATTTCTTAGCATACCTTAGGAGTTGATCCTGAGATGGTAAAAGCTATTTTTCATGGGGAGAACCACAGATTTTATTTTAAATTCAGATCTTACTTTGACTATTTTATAATAGAAATAGTTATTCCTGGTTTCCATTATGTTTTAATTACCATTTAATTCTTTTATTAGGTAAGGAATAAAATTCATTTTTTATGAAATGTGTCAGCCTTCATTCAACGAGATGAAAAGAATTTTGACATCAGAATGTATTTTGATCATACCTAATCCTAGTAAGAGGTATGTGGTATTATATGATTCTTCTAGAATTGGACTTGGTTTTGTTCTCATATTTGATGAGAATTTGTTATATATGGCTCTCATCATCCTTGACCACATGAGAAGAATTACCCACTCATGATTTAGAGCTCGTTACAATTCTTCATGTGATGAAGTGTTGGTAGCATTTAATTTTTTGGGAAAGGAAAATAAGGTTTTTTGACAATAATAGTTTGATATATATATTTCCTCAAAAGGACATGAATCTTGGATAGATTCGATGGATAGAATACCTATATAAATTTTACATCGATTTCCCATATACCTTGGAAAATGGGATTATTGTCCCAAATGCGCATAGTAGGAAGGTAACATCATATGATCTTTTGGAATCAAAGGGAGAGTGGATACATCCACTATTGTATTTCATTGTTTCATTTGGATGCATAGAATAATTTTTATTTATGTTTCCTAATATTGTTATTTTATCATCATCTTTCATTGATAATATTCTGAAGAGTCATTATTAGAATTTTCATTTCATAGGAATTCGAGAAATCATATATTGCCGGACCGTTTTGGGTTGGTCAATCTCTTCATATGGTATTCCTAGTAATGGGGATCGATTTTTCATCCTATTATCTAACAAGATTTTTTATTTTGTAAATTTTCATTGTTTTTCATGAACTACTCATATGGGAACAACCAAGGTATATTACAATATGATACATCTATTATGATAACTAACCATGAAGTGTGGCATTTATGATTATATGTCCTCTTATTACACCTACCAAAAAATGGTAGATCAGTTGAAACCTTGTTTTTTTCTTCAACCTTGTATACTCTCTATTTTGGAATGGGAAAATTTATAAATTTTTCATGTTGTTGGATTTCCATGGACTCCCTAATAGAGGATGTTATATAGTTTGGGACAGATCGGTTGAAAAATTATCATCCTTTCATCTGAATCAAATACACTGAAAAAGTTAATGATTTGGGTAAGATGTTTGTGATGGAAATTATGTGCTTCATTTTGATTAAATCTATATTTTATTTATACATGTATCAAAAATTTACATCAATTTTCTAGAGTCTCGTGATGGTGATGGGGACTAAATTAAGATTTTGTACTAAATATCATCAACTGATATACAGTCAAATGGAGTGTATTATTCAGATTTTGGAAGATATGTTCAGTGATTGTGTATTAGATTTTGGTGGATCCTTATATAGCCATACGGTACTATTAATGTTTTCTTATAACAATATTAACCAGTGTTAAATTGGAATGGATCCTTTTGAAGCTTACTATGGTCACTCGTGCAGATCACTTCTTTTGTTGGGTAGAGGTTGGTGAGGTTTATTTGGTCGGACCGAGTTTGGTATAAGAGATATCTATGAATATTCTTGATAGATATGAGCATCTAGTTATAGTGAAATGTAGGAAAATTAATAATGAATATCAATGGTGTATTCCTTCAGATTTTTATGTATGTGACCATGTTTTTGTTAAAGTTTCTCTTCAGTGGGTCACCATCTTTTTAGAAAATAGTGATAGTAGGCTCGGGGATATGTTGGACAATTGGAGGAAACTAAATGGTAAGGCTTGGTTCTTAATTTCTTGGAATTTAAAATTTATTTGATAGTCATTCATGGGGTTTTGCACATATAGAAACTCAACAAATACCATCTAGACCCCTCTCAAATTCTGAGCTGGGAAGAGATCGAATTAGATCCATATGTCTTTGTTGTTGGTAAGCTAGTTGAAATTGTTATCTACCAAGGTAACATATTGCAATGGAAGTAAATTCCATTTCTAAGAGGGTTATGGAATCGTGGATCATATTCTCATGAGACATGGGAGCACGATTCATTGATGAGGGAAAAATATCCTCTCCTATTTTCGAAATATCATTTATTACAATACATTTGGGGGATGGAATGTCTTATGGTGAGGGTTTTTTAACATCCTCTTACTCAAATTAATGTAATTATATCCTCTTTTATTTTATTCCTCTGTAATATGGTGTTTCTATGGAATCCTAAGGATAGAGAACCGTTTCTAAGAATAATTTCCTAATGATTAAGTATATATGACTGTATTGATTAAAGGATATCAGGTATAAATGTGTTAGTGATTTGGCATGCTTAAACACATGTTTAGACAATTCCCCATATATTTTGTGGTTTTCGGGTAAGAAAAGAAAGACTTTGTTGTCTTAATGAGAAATTATTTCCATAAAATAGGGCTACACAACATATATGTTGTTCATTGTTGAGGATATGAACTCGATATACAACATTAGGGTATTACATTCTGTGTAATGGTCACATGAAGTGAAATGTTAAATGATTTGTTATTAATTAATACCTGATAATTTTTTGTGATTTTATCCTAGAGGATTACATGACATGTAAATGGTTTACACAACATGTAAATGTTGTGGATATGGATTTTAGGTAATTGCATCGGTGGATTTTTATTTAATTATTCTACAACACACTCCCTCCCAACCAAGAGCAATTTTCTGGTGATTCTGGGAGCCCCCATTCGATCTGAATTTAATTTTTTCAATTATTTATCTTCATTGAAGTTGGATTAAATAAATATGGGTGAGTAATCATTTCCGATTATTTATTAATTTTAATGAAGTACTTTTTTTAGTTCCATTATCAGATTCATTAACCAGTTTTGATTTTTCATCTTCATTCTATCTAGATATTTTGTGTGATATTTTTCTAGGGGATGTATTTATTTTTTATGGTGTTGAGGGTATCCAATCGTGAAGGCTATTTTGTTTCCACTTTTATGAAAAAAAATTGTTAAATTGAATAAATTCAATGATATGAATATTGATTCTGGGGACTCTATTGTCATTGCTGGTTTCTTCTTTGTGGTAGAATTTGTTGCAGGTAAGTGCAACCAGAGCTTTGAGGCATGTGGTTAAAACTATTTCTTATGTTGGGGATCCTTATAGCTCATTTTTTATATATTTTATTATTAATTTAAATGAAATGATACGAATGATATTTTTTTTCATGTGTAACTAGTTTCTTAAAAAATATTGTGATCTCCAAGTTTTTAGAAAATGGATAGTAGTTTTAAAAGAATTATGCAATTTGTTTTGTGAAAATATTTTCAATGAATGAAGTGGTGGAAAAATTTTAATGAAATATTTTGAAAATACAGAAAACATAAATACATTGTTAATTAGGTGAATGGTATAATAATAGGTCTCATCCACAAATGCGGATTTTGTCATGGTTAATTAAACTTCTACATAGTCGCTTTTTTCTTGGGACTTATTAGACCAATTTGGGGTTCACATTATGGGGTTCTCCTGGACACTGTATAATTGATTCATATGTCTATTGAATTGATGTATATGTGATTTCATTTATTATATTTATGTTTCCTAACTATACTGACCTTGTATGATCCCTGGTGTGGTTTTACATGTGTTTCTTCTTTTGGTTTTTTTTCTTCCATGAATTTGATATTGTATGTTATTCTTGATATGTTTTCAAATGATATATCTATTATGAAATATAGTTATGCGGTTTTTTGAATATAATTAACGTTCATTGTAATGAAATGTTTGAAAATGAGAAATTAATTTTTTTCACAGCTTTTGATATAAAATATGTTTATCTTTTGTCATTCATTGTTTTTATTAATGTTGAGAATGCTTGAATTATTGTTCGTAAACATGATAAGGAAAACCATGGTGAGACCCTAGTTACCATGTTAGCTCACAATCCTTGTACCCCTTTACTATTATGCTGACATAGATATGTATTTCAATATAGGGAATCGAAAGACACTGCATTGAGGAGGTGAGGTTTTTTATTAGTGGGGTTTTCTATAGCTGGTGGTGATATGTTGGTAGGTTTCCCATGTTATCACATAGAGAAATTGGAGTAGTTTTCTTGTTTTATTATACTTTGTAGTTGTAATGATCACTTATAGATTATTGGATACCTTTTCTAGTTGTATAAATTATGTTTCTCCTTATTTTATATGGCATATATCCAAATATTTTGTTGTTCCTTTCTATTTTGTGTGTATATATGTCATGATGTTTTCATCAGGTTGGGGGAAATTATACCCTCTAATGGTTGTTTGATTGCTGGTTGCTAGTTGACATCATATGAGGATTAGGAACACCCTTTGAGTTTGTGGTGGATTAGGTCAGGTACCAGTTTGGGAGGTTGTTATGGTCAGTTACTTATAGAATACATTAATAATTAATTCTCATGGTTATACTAAAAATGGGTTTACATGGGGTTAAACTAAATAATATTTCACTAAAATGACATAAAAATTAGTTTATAATCTTTTATCCAACTATATTTATACACTATCATGTTTTAGTCTCAATATTACCCAATTTCTTGTTTCTTTTTCATGTGAAAAAAGTGGGCACACCTTTCTCTTTTCATACATTTCAACTGAGCCACTCACATCACATATTAAAGGCCACAACCTCTCCACTCTTTTTCGCTCTATAAAGTTGTTTTTTCATAAAAGGATTTCTCTAATAACTTCCCTAAATCCATCTGTATAATCCTAAAACCCATATTTTTTTCATAAATCCATACTTATAAATTTTTTTTGTTTAACCATCAGAATGATACCTGAAGAAGAGGTTGTGTTCTTCAATTAGCATTTTCATATGATTCATCATACACCACCTAGATTTATTATCAAAAAATGATGATATATTAACCATTGAATATTCAATATACGGATAAATTTTTGTGTTAATGGAAATACTTAAAACCATCCCCACATCCATCAAATTGTTTTTGAAATCATCATTCATGTGTATGACGTACTACCACCTTAAAAATAGATGTCATGCATTTTCCTTTACCACCACTCACGGTTCGATGTGGTGATGAATATAAAGTATATTTATTATATTTATATAAAAATTTTACATATATAGTCATTGTATTATATATAATATTTTAATTTCCATTCCATAGGGTATTCGATAATGTCACTCATGTGTATAACACAATACCGCCTCACAAAGTGATGTGATTCATTTTTCAGAGATATTTTACATGGAATAAAGTAAGGAAATATTGAATGAATATAAGAGATATTAACTAATATATTATGGTATTTATGACATATTTATAATTCCTAAAAGACCATAGATCATTTTTTCATACCTATTAACTCACTGAAAGATGAGAATATAGTTCATGTACCTGTAGACTGTAGCCTTCACAAATTGTTTAGACAGTAGATTTTCATCAACACACTACATGGATTGTATGTATATGAATATTTAATGAAATAGTATTATATTTTGATAATTATTTAACGATATAATATTTATTAACTCCTTTCCAAAAAATACTATTGAAAATTTAATCTATAGTCATATATATGTACGACCTAACGTCTTTATGATCATAACATACTTCATTTCTCTAAACTGTATTTTGTGATTGGAATTAAATTTATAATTGATATAAAATTATAACAATTATATCATGATTATTATTATTATTGAGGATATTTTGGAACCATGATTATTTTTATGGGACCGAACATATCAAGTCAATTAATATACGAATACCAATGTTGTTATTACTTGAAACATTATTTTTTCAGTGAATTACAATAAATAGTTAAAGAATAGTCAATATATATCATATATGTTTTAATTTATGTAATTATTGTTCAAAATATATTTTTAGTAAACTTTTATTTATAAAAAAATAGGATAGAAAGAGTATGAAATAAGGCGTGACATAATGTAAGGGGTTTCTAGTCTCTCTTTAATTTAATGGAGGAAACATCCATACTCACCGATCATTTTATTTCTGTAATCAATATACATTTCCAATTGAATGTTTATAACATGAATATAACTAATTGATGATATTTAATGTTTCTTTTTATGTTATTTTTTAATGTGGTATATGTTTCAAAGGATTACTAAAGTTGTAAGGGGTTTTAGTCTGACTTTTTAATTGTATGAGACGCTATCCATATTCACCAGATATTTAATTGAAGTGGTGTATATAATACCGATCATGTATTTTATTTTTATTTCATTTAAAATAATGTGGATTTACATATCACTTTTATGATCACTATTTCATGGTGTTTATGGTTTAAATGTTACAAAAGCTTCATGGTATATTTGTCTCATTTTTCCATCTTTGAGACCATTGTTATGTGTTTCAAATATCATATAAAATTAGGTTTTTGTAAATCCCAATTGATAGGAAATATTATGAATTAACTTATTATAAAGATATTTTAGGATCAATTAAATTTTATTCTTTAATATGGTTTAAAATTCAATGTAAAATATATGGAAAGGGTTTTACGAGACAATTTCAATGATTATAATGATTGTTTATGATTGGGATTCCAATATTTAAATATTAGGATCTATATCCCAAAAAAAATATGTTTTTTATCTTTAGTTTATTACATGAGAAGGAATTTTTTACATTCATTTTTCTCTCCTAATATACACAAGAGTTCAAATGAATATTTTTTTAAAAAATAGGCTTTATTTTTCTCTTGGGATGGAAACCGATTTTATTACGCAAAAAATATATTAATATATATTCAATTTTTTTATCATTAATAAAATCATTTAATGAAATCATTTTTACATATTATAGAGATTTTATAAAAACAGGGTAATCATTTTTTCCTTCCAAAATATAGTCTATTTTTATTTTATTGAAATTGTGAAAGGAATACTTTTGTAATGTATATGAAATGAACAAAATTTCACACCATCATGACAGTTTTTTTTTCATTATTCAATTTTAATTATTTAAGTTCATATTAAAACCCATTACTTTCAATTTTTAACTTACATTCAAGTGGTTTTCAAATAAAAGTTATCTTCCTCAAGAAATTATCCAATTTTTTATTTATTCAAAATCTTTTTCCATCTGTGATAATATATTTTGATGTATGTTATTAATTTATAGGGATATAAACCAAGGATACAATTCTTGTTATTTCTATGAATGGATTATGATGAAATTATTTTTATGATACCCTATTCACTTTCATTCATTAAACGATGATAAAATTAATATGAAACTTGATTATTTTTTATGGATAAGGCTATAATGAAATAATGAAATTATTATGAAACATATCTCTTTTCCACGGTGTTTGGAATGATTAAATGTGTATTAAACACATTTCATTCCATGGTTTATGATATGAAGAATTTTTACTGTCTTGTAGAACACATATATATGATTTTAATTATGTGATCGGTGTTAAATATATATCCCTCCAATTAATTTGTATAATATTTATATCTCATGAAATATATAAGAATATGATAGAGAGTTAACCTAGTTCAATAAGTGACTTGGTCTTCTATGATGGTCTTGGGAGTTAACCTTCATTATAATGATTGTCTATTGAGTGAACCCATTCCACTCTAATATGATTGGTCATGATCCATGGATACTATGGAAATGATTTTATATGATTATTTGTATGACAAAGTTTTTTGCATTATGCCAATGTTATTATCTTATGACTCATGTTATATGATTCTCTTATGATTCATGTCTTATGATCCTCTAATATTTATTTCATAACATTTTATTGTTATAATTTATATTTAGGGTATTAGTTTAAAAATATTATTCACATGTTCTCATAATTCATGTTTTAATGTTATTGTTAGTTGTCTCCATTGTTTACGATTTATGAGAATTTGATCTCACCCATTCATATATTTTCTTTCCCATGGTTAGGAAGAATGGTTTTAAGTAGGGTATTATTGTGAATAGAACTAAAGTTGAAGATATTTATGGGAAACGTTAAATATCAGTAAGTAAATTAGAATATTATGTTCCTATAAAACAAAGTAACTAACTATTACGGTCCTTAGGCTTGCATTTTTCTAATGTATTGAATATTTATTAACAAATATGTAATATATATGTATAAAAATACTAGGGTTCTCTTGATGATATTATTGGAAAGGTATAGTTATAAATTGTAAAATTGGATGATTAGACAATAGAATGATGCACTGGGATGTCTGAAATGATATTTCTAGGGATATGTATAAAGATAATTAAAAAGATGTTTACAATTATAGAAAAACTTTTTTGAATTTTTTTAAATGATAGATAATGTGGTTAAAAAGCAATTATTTCCATGTTTTGAAAATAAAAGTGGATGTGGATTTGTGATAAGTACATAGGCTATATAAATCCAAAAAGGGAACATTTAATTGGACTCAATCATCACCTTGTGCAAAAACAATGGGTCTTTTTGCACACTTGGAATGATACTATAAGGTAATATAGTATAGAAATTAAAAAATATATTTATTAACCTTCTTGAATTATTTAAATATATGATTACTATAAATTTCCTTGGATACACCTAAGGTGTTATATTATTACAAGTATGGTATTATGATTTAGTCATCCTGTAATTTTTTCTTATGATTACGAGGTTTTATAATATCATTATTGTTTCAAAAAATATGAATTTTGGTTTCAGTCATGGAATATAACCTTGAAAAATAATGTCGACATTGAATTTTATAGAATATTTTATTACTATGGGAAAAAAATTGGAGAATCACCTGATAGATAAATATTTTGGTTAGGCCTAATCATCTATAGTGGTATTGGATTAAAAATGTGAACATTACTGATATTCATAACACATAAAATATGAATAATATGTATTTTTATGAATGTTCATATGGTTATGAACATAGAAGAAATATTAATCGAATTCCTACATGTCAAGAGTATGGGATGTGGGACCTATATAAATATCTCAATTGGAGTAAAATATGTAATCTATATTGAAAATAAGGTTATATAGATACATGTTTTCAAGGAAAGAAATTTCTTATGTGGGGGCATAGGAATTATTCAACTAAATATCCTAAATAAATAATTAACTTCTTGTGGAAGGAATGACCTCATCTATTCCAATAATTTATGCAGAAGTATTGATGTATTAATAAATTTTGATTCATGAATTTTTGTTTTAGAATAATTTTACCAATGTTAATTTTTTATAAGGATAATGACACATATAAAGATTTCATTATTTTTAGAAGCATATATATCTCCAAGTTAGATAAACATAAGACATGTGTATTCCCCAATTAGTCTATTTTTATTGTTATAATATATTATATTTATTATAAAAATATTTTGAGATTTTATGCGTTTGATATTTATCAAGATTAATTATATTTTGGCAGTAATTTATGAAAATAAAAACCTTTGGTTTAAAGAAGGAATTCTTTTTAATAGACAAATGATTATCGGTATCAGTAAAAATTATGGTTTATCATACCATTTATGTTTTATTAATTATAAGATTATATAATATTAAAGAGTATATAATAATATATCTCCATTAAAAGGTTATCATGAAAGCTGGATGACAACCAACTATATACGGAAAGGCTATGATGCATGAACTCAAAATAAAACAGTATCAAGAGTGTAGAGCATACCATTGGCCAAAATGAAATATTATTTCATTTGATACAACATAATAGGATATATTTATATTTATCTATATTGATTCAGTCTATATGAGATGTTTATGACAATGATATAAAGTCCTAAATTGATTTTATGACCATTATTCACACTAAAAATGAAACGGGAAAAATCATAATGGGTTTTTTCATCAAACTCCCCAAAAAATGCTACATGGGTTATAATCACTATCTTTATGAATTCATCACACTTTATCTCTTTCATAAATGATCTATATTGTGATATGGATTGAATGATATACATTAATGAAGTTTTATAGGCACTATTGAGTACTAAATTCCATTTTATCGGATCAGGATCTAAAGTATAATTTCATGTTTTGTGAAGTCTTAAATAAGAACTTGATATAGAGTCTAGTTTCATCACTTTAAATCATCGTTAGACATATGGTCATCCAAGGAGAAAAATTCAAACTATAATTCTTATATTATGATCTAATTATATGGATTTTAATTATGGTTAGGCTTAATACAGTCTTTATGTTGTGTTTCCTTTAAAAAATAACATTCACTTGATCTTTTATATGGATCCTTATGAATCCATTTATATAGTGATGTGTAGAACTCCAATGTACCTACATGAAGTTGTAGAATGAAATATATTGGGACTAGTTAAAAAAGATATTATAGTAGAGATGGTTAGGTCCATTTAGAAACATGTAAGGATAACTCAAATTTCAATGAATTTTTTTTTGTTGATAATCATCATTTTGATCTGTAATTTGAAGATGATGATAAGGTGTTTCTATTAATATTCCTATAGAAGAAGTTTATGAGATTCAAGAATAAAGAGAAACTAAGCCCAATGGTTATTGGACCCATTGAAATTATTCATCACATCGAGGTGGTATCATATCTTTTGGCAAGACCACTAAAACTCTATAAGGCCATGATGTGTTCCATGTATCTCTATTGAGTATGCATATACCTGACCCTGCACATGTTCTGAACTCACAGGTCATACTATTGGTGTTTGATCATTATTATGAGAATCAACGAGAAGAGATTATTGATTGTATGAAAAAATTTCTTGGAAATAAGGCCGCTAATGTGGTCAAAATTATACAGATAAACAATATTTGTTAAGAAGTAGTTTATGAAATTGATCAAGTGAAGAAGTGGAAGTATCCTCATTTTTTTATTTCAATGTGATGAATTTTTAGGATGGAATTCATTTTATGGTGGGTATAATATAGCACCCCATGATTTTATGAATTATTATATGCCTAAATTAAATTTTTTAATATATTTCATTAAAAAGTTAACCATGTTTTGGGTTCATTACAAAAAAACTAATTTTTCCTATGTAACGCACGACACTATGTTTTATCAAAACTAAGATATTTTTTAAATATTATTAAAATGTAACCCTACCAACCTTACCATTATAATTATAAATATTAATATTAATAAATAAATTTAAATATTAATTATAATTTTTATCTTTAAATAAAACATATTGATAGACAAGTATATAATTTTTCACAATTTATTTATATGACACCAAAATAATTTTTTCTCTAAAACATTTTCTTTTTTAAATTTATGTGAAAAAATAAAATAAAAAATAAAAAATTATAGAAATTTTATTGGATAAAATACAATTTAATTTTTTAGTCATCATAACAAAATTATATTCAGAATAATTTTAGATTAATTTTTGAAAATATTAATTTTCTAATGAGTAAAAAATAATACAAAATTTTAATTAAAAATTGTCTTCAGAAAAATTAAATATAAAGTTAAATTTCATATTGAAATTGTTTTATAGAAAAAAAAAATTAATATATAAATGAATCCAATTTAGGTCATTTGAATCATTTTTTAATAGATTTTGTATATAAAAACATCATAAATACTTGAACATTTTCCCTTTGAAAACTCATTTTCTCATTACTTACACAAGATTAAATTCAAATTAAATATCTAAACTTCTATGAATGTAATTTTGAAAAAGGATTTTATTATTTGTAATCCTCATAATTTTTATCATATAATATGGTCAAATTAATTTTTTATGAAAATGTATATTGAAAAGAGTGAAATTAAATTATCATGTTTAAGGTAAAATGATTTTAGTTAGGTGTTAAACTAAAATGATAAGGATTAACATTACATAAATTCATATATAAAATATTAATTATGGGAATATTTAGACCATATATTTTATAATTATTGAAAATTAAGAAATTTGTATCCTTTTAGAATGTTAAAGATGTGGACATAACTTTTTCTTTTCAAAAATTACAATTCTGTGAGTTGACACATTTAGAAAGGGCCACCCGCTCTCTAATCTTATTCAAACGTTAAAATAGTTTTATTCAGAAAATTTATATCATCATCCCCTCCAAACATAACTATCCTCATAACAGGATCCTTATTTTGGGCATAAATAGAACCTATCATGGATTTTGTTGAAATTCTATGGATGATGCCTATAGAAGAGGTAGTGTTCTTCCAAAATCATTTTTTATACTATTTCATCATCCACCACATAAAATTATTTTTTCATCAAAATTCTATAAAAAATAAATATGTTACATATATTGATATATTATTTTTTATTACTTAAAACCATCCCCACATCCATCAAATGGGTTATGAAATCATCATTCATGTGTACAGTACACTACCGCCTCATGAACCGATGTCATTCATTTTTTCCATTACCAGCTCTCACAATTGGGTATTATTATGGATATAAAGCATATATATTGTATTTATAAAATAATTATACATCTTCATTAATTATATCATATATACATTTTTCTTATATTCCTTTCTACAGGTGATTTGATAACTTCGATTGTTTCTACGCTAGACTATTGCTTCACTAAGTGATGTGATTCGTTTTTAAAAACTCTTTACATTAAAGATAGTGAAGACAATAATAATTAATATATTTTATATACATGAAAAAAATATTATTTTAATGAAAAACTAAGAATTACAAAAATATAATACATAATTTTATTACATACCATTTCACTCACTGAATAATGATAACAACATTGGTGTACATGTGGACTACGTCCATGACAAAGAAATGTGACTCTATCATTTCATCACAACATCACAATGATGAAATGAATTAATATATCTAATGAAATAATATTTTATTATAATTAATTTGGTGATATTAAATATAACTTATCTCATTTTATAATGATCATTAATAAATGTAAAGGTTATCCATGCTTACGCTCAACCCAATGTCACCAAGATTGTAACATACTTCATTTATCAAAACCATGTTCAATGATTGGTATTAGATGTATAGTTTATATTTTAAAATTTATAATTATGTAATGATTATTATTGCATAGATTATGGTACTATGATATATGTAAGTGGACATAATATAACTAATAAAAACATGCAAGAAAATAAGTTGTTATTATTTGTAAGATGATTATAAAATGGAATTTGTAAACACCAGGTAATGAATTGTAAAATTTTAATCATATTCATTATAATATATGTAATTATGATTCTAAAACAGAGTTATAATAAATATATATTTATTATATAGGAATTTTCAATGTGTAAAAATGAATTTGAGACTTAAGGTATGTGTCTTCTAGTCTCTAATTTATATCATAAAGAAATGTTCCATATTCACTCATTGTTATATTTTTTGGTATATATATATATATGTCCTTATACATTTTTTTCAGGAATATACACCATTTTAATATGTTTATTTTTTTTATTTGGAGTTACTTCTGATTGGGGATTATGATTCAAAATATTTCTAAAGTAGAATAGATTATAGTCTCACTTCACACTTCTATGAGACCCAATCCATATACACCATGTATTTATATGATGTTGTGAATATATTACATATTAATGTATTTTAGTATTATTATACATTAAATATTGTGGTTTTAAATATCTAATTTAGGATCTCTATTTCAAGGGGTTTACTATTAAAAAGTTGCCAAAGTAGTATGAGATTTTGTTCAAATTTTTTCTTTATTTAAGGAATATTTTATGTTATACTCAGATATTCTACAATAATGTGAATATAAAGACCAATTTACATTTAATATAATGAATTTATTGATTCTTGTGAGAATTTATTTTTTATTTAATTTCATTAATTCATGGGGTTTATGAATCAATTTTATCAAATTGGTAATGGTTTTATAATACAACCTCAAAATTTATCAGGATTGTTTATGAATAGGTTTCTGATGATGAAATATTATGATAGAACACTCTATAAACTCTTGAAAATTATTATCTACATTTTATTTCATAAGAATATTTATTTCTTTTACATTTTTGTTACAATATTTACCAAATAGATCAAAGGAATTTTTTTAATGTAATCGGAATTTTTTTATATCTTTGGTTGGAAATCTATTCTAATCCAAAAACATATTTTCTAAAAAATAATCCAAATGGTATTAAAATTCATAATATGATTCATTAATGACTACACTATCCATTAATTATTTTAAAAAAATATACTAATCTTCTTGTCATTTCTTAAGACAATGGCTATTTGTATTTTACCTAAAATGTGAAAGGACTATTCATTTTAACACGTACAACATGAATAAAATTTTCTTCTTTCATGAACATTATTTTTTTTTAATATGAATTTATATATTTTCTAGGTTATGTTCATGTAAAATTATTGTCAATATTTTTTAGAAATTTTTTGTTTTATAAAGTAATTTTGATGGAATTGTAATCTTTGAGAAGATATGTTCCATGTTATTTATCTTTCATAATAACCATGCACATAAGATGACATCATTTTATATATCATATGTTTTTATTGGGATATGGAACAAGCATATGATTCATATTCTTTCACTGAATGGTTTATGATAAAAATTTGTTTATGAAACCCATGCCTATTCAATAGGTTATTCCTTGAAAATTTAAATATGAAACCTTATTATTTTTCCACATGTCTTGATATGATTATATGATGAGATGATTATGAAACCAATATATTTTTTGAAAGATTATTTTATGATTAAATGTATATCAATACATTTTTATTTCATGGGTTATGATATTGTGAATTTTTTATTATCATTAACCACGCAAATGTATCACTATATGATGGGTGGGATATATATATCTCTCAAACGCATCAGGTAATGATTTTATCCCAAGAGATAAATAAGACTGCAGTGGGGAGTGAACCTGGTTTAGTAAGGGACTTTTTCCACATTCATGTTCTTGGTAATGTACGTTGACTTCTATGATGGTATGGTATGTGAATAAATTCAACTATCATATCATAGGTAGTGATCCCTGACTTCTATGGAAATGATTTTATATGATTATGTATTTAATAAAATATTTTGTCTTAAGCTAATATTATACTACCATGGATCATATTATTTCATTCCCTTATGATTAATTTATAATTACTATCATAATTTATTCCATGAATAAATATTAGGAACATTGAAATATAGGGTATGTTTTTTAATTGATATTATCATTTTCTAATACACTCTTGTTATTTTCATTCTTATGTGTATTCCTTGTTTACCTTTAAAAGGAATTCAAGATCACTAATTATTGCGATTATTTACCCTATGACATGAAGAACAATTTAAGGTATCGAGTGTTTCTAAAAAGTATTAATAGGGATGATATTTATTATAGATATTCAATATCTTTTTCCAAATTAGAATATTATGTACTGATTCTCCAAATAAACCAAAATATCAGGGTGCCTTGGAGTTTATTTTTTTTAATTTATTTAATACTCATGTAAAATGCATTGATATCTATGTATCAAAAACATAGTCCATGTTAATCATGTTCAAATTTTGTAATCAATGCGGGATAGAGAAATGGAAATGTTTTTGCAATGGCCCAAACTATTCTAGGACAATAAGGGCTCTATATATAATGAGGATAAAAATACTAATGGTGGGGAAAATTTAGCACCATATTTTATAGGCACATAACCATTATTATATGTACATTGATCGTTTATAAATATATTTCTATGTTTATGGAGGTTCTATGTGGTTTTTAAATGTTTTGGAAGTGTTTCAAGTATATTATTACATGGTTTATATGAACCATAAACCACCACCAGGAAATAGTGAATCATGTTTTGGGTTTCACTTTCTAGGTGTACAGTGGGCATATTGTTTGGTCAAACCACGTGAGTTCCCATGGGAAATCGTGAAAAGTGAAATAGAGGGAAAATTGTGGTGAGTGCATATTTTTTCAAACCGTGTGTATTGACTATGAGGGTGTGGGATTAGGTTTGAAGAACATCATTTTTTGGATCACTGTTTAACAAAATATGAATCATAACCGTGAAATTTATAGTTAATTCCATGAAATTTTTTGTTTTACTCAATGTTAATCCCAAAATCATCATTTGTTCCCTAATCACATTGGATCTCAAACTCCACTCCCTCAATATATAAGATACTAAATTTCCATCAATCTATAATTAAATTTTTGGGGAATCAATGTGTTTTGGATAAAAAAATCAATAGTATGTACTTTTTTCTCAATTACACCTCAAAATAATTATGTAAATTTTTGTATTTGATAGCGTGCAGAACATGCATCACTAAGTGTGTAAGGTTATATAATATCCTTATCCTATATTATATATTTAATATTTGAAATATATTCAATACATGATATAGAATCTAATGACTGAAACACTACGTTATCTTTTATTTACTGTAAGATAGATTTTCCTCGACTGCTTATGTTACATGAAAAATTGATCTTCCTTGATAGCTTCTGTTACACGCAATACCGAGTATCACCAAATAACAATGTATTATTAAAATATTATTATTTAATATAATATAATATATCATAGATATTATTTTAGTGGTTATGAATATTATTAATTAAAATATGGAAAACATTTTTTATTTAAATATAAAATAAATTAATTGGATTCTAATTAATGAAACATGAAAATAAGAACCAATTGGATATAAAAAATATTATTATTTATATTCTTCAAAAGGATTTTCTCCTTAATAAAAATATTTAATTATAATCAATGAATGATTTTAGTGAATTAAAAATTTTATATAATCAATAAGATATTTTGGATTTTCATCCATTATCATAGATATGTATATGGTTAAAAAACCCCTATATTACACAAAAAACCTATATTTTTATAACGACAATTTTACCACCATTTAATGGAGAGCCCAATTTAAATATGAATTTCAACCCATTAATTAATTTAATATGTCAAAATTATCATCATAATTGAAATAAAAGCCTTATAATTATAATAAGATAAATTTTGTATATTTTCCTAAATCATTTCTTTTTTTATTGAATACTTTAAAATATTGAATTTTAGTTCAAAACATCATTTTTATCTTTTTATTTATAAGGATAAATTATAATTTTTATTTTTCTAATGTTTATTTAAATAATATTTTATCAATTAATATAATTTATTTATTTGGAATAATTTTCATCTTTAAATTAAATATAAAAACATAGAAAATATTTGGGTGTTTTTAATTTAAAATCCGTATTACTGTCCCACCTGTGGGGGGAATTCTAAATTATTTTTTCCACATCTATGATTGGAATTTCAATAAACGGATTCCATATTTAGAATAATAATAATTTTATAATTTCTAATATGACCAAAAAAATTTACCAACAACATTATTGAATGTAATTAATATTAATTACAATTATTAATTTAATGTAATGTTAATAAAGGACTAAACCATTATTTAAGGACCCAAATAACCAATAAACTATTCCGAAACCCATTTTCGTCCATAATTGAGACCTAAACCATCCATTATTGATATTGTTTGGTTATTTAATAATTTTTTTTGGTAAAAACATGGGTACACCTAACTTCAAATCAAAAATACCAACTAAGTTGCTTTTGTCCCTTATAAATTGCCACAACCTCTCCCTATTCCTGACACCTATCATAACACATTGAATCAGACCATATCATCCCATATATCATCCCATTATACCTCCCCTATATCATGGATCCTACCTTTTCGTATAAATCCTTCCACGGAATTCATTTGGTATAACACAAATGAAGATACCTGATTATAAGGGAAAGTCTTCTCTCAATTTCTCTAGTTTGATTACCATTATCCACCCCTAAAATATATTTATTACATTATTTTGTAATATTACCAGTATAATTGTTATATTTTTATGTTGTTTTATAATGTTTTTATATACAATTACATACACTTCCAAATATCATGTAAAGAACATATTCTTTTTGTGTACGAAGAACTATTGCCTCATGAAACGTTGATTGTTCATATTTTTTGTTACCAGCATTAATGGTTGACCATTATAAAGGAAACCCTATTAATATATCTTATATATGATATTTATTATTTCCTTATACATTTGTAATTTTTTTATAACATATACATTTAATACATTTTATTTTATGTAAATATGATAATATCCTTGGAGGAAGTGTGGACTACAACACCCTCAACGCGATATGATTTGTTCCCACTGTGCATGGAACATATAAAAGATTGTTTTAATAAAAAAATATTTTATATAAAAATAAATATATAATAATCATAAAATAATTACCTTTATAGAAATATAATATAACTCATTTTTTTATTACACTTTCACACACTTAATAAGTTATTACATTATTCGTGGACATGTGGAATACTGCCTCATCAACATGTTGTTATTCCTTTTTCAATAAAATAATTCAATTTATAATTATATATGATTAAATAATATTATATTTATGAAATAATTATCACTATGGAGTGATAAAATCCAAAATAAATTTTTTCAATAACAATCACGGAAAAATTACAACGTTACTCAAGAGTTTGTATGACCTACCATGTCCATTATTGTAACGTTCAATAATTTTTGAAAACCGTATTTAATTATTGTTTTAAAAGTTTTAACTGATTCATAAATATTATAATTATTACTATATTACTGTTATAGAGATGTTATATAATGACCCCTTTTACCATAATTGACCTACTAAAGTTGTTTTTGACACATAAACAAAATTTTGTCAAAATACCCAATGTAAAATTACTTTTGTATGTAGTTCTATATAATATAATAATTTGTGAAATAAAATTAATTATAAACATAAAAATATTCAAAATAATTAATATAATTAAAATATTTTTTTACACAAGAGGTTAAATTATGTTCACTTGAATGGAAACTCTTTGTAAGGGATTCTCAACGCACCTTTACATCTGTGAGATAAATGTATTGTCCACCAATTAAATCTTTTTTTATTGTATCTAATTTATCTCTTTGGATATTATATAATTAATTGTTTTATCTTCATTGAGTTTTAAACTTTCACTTATTTTTATTCCTCGATGAGGATTATGAAATAAACTCTTTTTAAGTTGTATAAGATAGTTTGGAATTTTTAATGATTATATTACTCAATAATAAAAGTAATGACATTTAAATGTTATTTCCATTGTAGTAAATAATATGAAAATTATTCAATGAAACTATTTTTATCACTTCTGGTTATTCAGAAAATTTTCATGTATTATTACTATTTTCCACTCTTTGGTAGTAAAAATATGTTAGAAATTGTTTTTAAGAAAAATAAATATTATATCTATCTTTAATAGGAGAACTTGTTTTCTAATAAAATCAATGTTTCATTAAAATGTTTTCAAAAATATTTTTTAAATGATTTTGAAAAGAAATGTTTACCCTTTTTTATTTTACCAAATGTTTTTAAAGGAATCTGCTTATAACTTTCGGAAAAAGTCATTTTTCTAACCATTAACTATAAAAAAAGGAATGTTTCTTTTACCTAATATATCCTATACAAATTTACATACCATAATTTCAATGAAGAGTGCTTTTCATCTTTAGAATGGTATGTTTTAAAAGAAAATATTTTCAAAATTGATTTTCAATAAACAAAAGTCCACAAAATGTTATTCATAATAAAAGGATATTTTTGTCAATATTGTTTTTAAAATATATTTTTATAGTATTTAAATTCATAAAAAATAAACCCATTATTATTACTCCAGTAGGGATATGTTTATTTGATATCATCAATAATATTACACTAGATTATTTAAGATTTATTTTGATTAAGATAATATTCAAATTCACTTTTTCAATTCATTTTGCAGTCCCTTGAAATATTCAATCTCATATGATCACTGAATATTGAATTTCACCTAACTAATCGATATCATTTATAATAGATATTACTTTTTCCTAAACCATATAAAATTTTTCATACGATATCTACCTTGATAGTTATTTGATTATTTTTGGAAATATTGATAAATGTTTATACCTTATTCAATAAAGGTATTTGTTAATAAATATTGTGTATTTTATATAAGAAGTGATATTGAAAAGAAATACATTGGTTGGGATAATTAAGGAAAGATCTATGGATTGCAAGCTAGTCAGAAAAATCCATTCAATGCATAGGTAGTCTTATGTGATAAATTAGTTGGGAAAATTGGAATGGGTAAAATTATTATTAATGACAATGGTTCCATGTACCATGTAAACATGGTATCCAATAATTAAGCACTACCCTCATTTAGTATTAGTTACATTTTTTCCATGATCTTTTTTATTGAAATATCTATGGATGCACTTCAGTTTTAGTTCACTTGATAAATATAATGTGTTTCAGTTTATTATCATTCGATGTTTATTTTTCCTTGTCTTGATATTTCAATGGAATTTGTATCCATTTATTACCATTACATGTTGTTTAAGAATTCCCTTCTCAGTTTTTTAATTAATTTATAAGTTTCTTCTATTTTTTACAATTCCATAATTATAATTCTTATTGATTCATTATTATTTCGACTATAATTTACTCTTACTAAGAATTTTAACTATCCCTTATTATGTTTCTTTCCCAAGGAATTTAATAAGCATACTATGAATGATATTATAGAATATAATAGATGGAATAAACTTATCTTTGAATTTATTTATTAAGGAATAATGGAAAAAATTATGTTGTACTTAGTGTATTATTTTGTAATAAACGACACATGTATGTATCTTGTCTAATAATACACCTAAAATGATCATTCATTTAGGGATTTATTTGTCATAATAATGCCAATGTAATTATTAGAAGACACTAGATGTATGATATAATGGGTCGAGTCGCTATACGTAGTATCAAATGATGTTTTCTGGTAGCCTTGGGAACTATATTTACCAAAATATTAATTAGAGAACATAAATCAATGTTAGAATTTGAGGATAAATATAGAATAAAATCCAAAAATTATTATAATGTATAGATTATGTCGGTATTACTATAAATACATACATTTATCGATACTATATGTGGTTTTTGTTCTGGTACAGATGTAGTTAGTAGTAATTAAATTTACATAGTGTTATAGGCCTAGCCTAGGGTATCCTATTACACAACAACAGTAATTACTGTACAACTAGTTTGAAACTCCGGGGGGTATGCTTAGGATAATCCTTAGTTTCATTAAAAATCATTATGATGATTTTTAATGGATAATGACAATAAATAATAATGGTTCACCCTGAATAGTTTGACATTTAAAAATAATACGTCATGATTTAGAAATTTTATAGATAATTATATGATTTTCATACGATTCATTTTGTTTCTCCAACTATTATTTTTTGTTTTAGTCAATGGATGGAACCCGAAGAATTCATGTTAACATCGAACATGAATGAAAAAGGTTGTTGTAATGAGAAACTAAATGACGTATTTACATTAGTGATGGATATCTTGTCTATTAAAAATTAGTTTTCATGAAATCTGATTAACAATATATACCTTTACCAACTCTCAAACACACAAATGAAGAGAATCATGGAGGTATCAAAGACCATGATTGTTGGAGACCATAAAAGAAATAAGGATATATTTCTGACATGTGAGAATTATTGAAGGAGGAACCCAAGAAATTTCCTAAATGAAATATGGAAATGATTTATGTTTGGTAAATAAGTACATAAGGAAAGGTATTTCCATGTAAAAATGAAGAGTACTATGTAAGGAAATGAAGATCATCATAAGAAATACTTATTAGATTGTTTTCATAATTTGAGTGAGTATGTAAATCACTTGAATCAACACCCTCATTATGAGGATAAAATAAATAATAAGGATATATGTTAAAATAAGTAGACAAATTATTTATTTGTTAGGGTTGTATTGAAAAAAAAAATTAAAAGGATATTTAGTGATTAACCATATTTCAAGGATGTCCATCATATTTATTTTAAATATTATATTAAAATGGTTTTAGAAATGGACAACCTATAAAATGGGTAGAAACTAAAATTTATTGGAAAGGTTGTGGGTCATAAATCCATGACTAAAGGATCATAAGGGTTATACACCAACCACTGACATATGCAATTCCCTTGTTAAGTTTTCATTGTTTTTAATTAATCAATTTAATGAATAACATTTAATTATAAACTAGTAGTATCAAATTCATTGATAAAATAATAATATTTTGAACATATTGGTTTTGGAATATATTTATAGAAAAATTTTAAGACTTAACACTATTTATGAGCCTTAAAATCATTTAAAAGTATATTTTACTACTTTAGGCATAAGAAAAATTCATTATAATAAATTAATTTTGGTGAGTAAAGCGATGAATTAAAATTTGATAAATGGAAAATAAAAATATAGGATATTCCAATAAAGTTGAATAATATAAAGTAATAATAAATTTTTATATTCTAGGTTCGTAAATTAATTACCCAAAATTATGAAAATGTCCTAGAAATATAATGGTTTCTTAATACCTTAATTTTTTTGAACTGATGGACTTCTATATCATCAATGATCTATAACATTGAGGACAAAAACCTTATATATATCATTCACATGGTATTTATTGATGACCTCAATCACTCCATATAAATATTTACGCTTTTATACCAAGTACAAATCCTTACATTCAACAAATGTTCCCCTACTTAGAGACCTAGTTATATAGTAGTCCATGTGACCTTTTTACTTCACATTCTATCTTTTATAGAGGATTTTTTATGAACCCGTATCATTAATTCGATCATTAAAAATTAATTATTAAAAAATACGTCCCCACTATCAAGTTTAAATTGAGATAATACAATATAATTAATGTGGGGATAATTTAACACCAAGAAATTTTACTACACAACTTTGTATTCAATAGTGTCTATGACATGCATCACCATACACATAAGGGAACATAATATCATGAGACTCTACTATATATTTACTATTTTAAATATGTTAAATACATGAAATATATTTTAATGACCACAACACTGATTTATCTTTTGTTTCCCACAAGAGATACCTTTCTTGATATCTTATGTTACACACAAGGGTGACCTTCCTTGGTAGCATTCATTACATGCAAGACCGAGTTTCACTAAATTATAATATATTAATAAATAATTATTATTTATTATAATATGATATAACCTACTCATTATGCTAGTGGTTATGGGTATTATTAAATAACATATGAACTGTTTTGATTTATATAAAAATAAAATGAATTTATTGGTTACCAACTGATGAAAAATGAAAATAAGAACTAATTGGATACAAAAAAGGAAATATTATTATTTATATGCTTCCAAGGTAGTTTGGAATTCATACTCATGGTTAATTACTATTATTTAATGATTATAATATATTATATATTTTATTTATTCCACCAAATATTTCTTATATTCATCCATTATGTTTGATAAGAATATAATAAAAATTATCCCAATTTTACACAAAAACATACATTTTTTTAAAGGTAGTATTACCGCCTTTTAATAGAGAACCATTTGTAAATATGAATTTTGATACTTTAATTGATTTAACATTTCAAAATTAACATAATTTTTGAACCTGAATCATTGTAATTAGGTTAGGGTGAAATTTTTATATTTTTTTTAAACATTTCTTTTTGTTATTGAATAGTTAAAAATAAAGATTTTTTTTCAAAAATGAATTTTCATAAAATTTATTTATTAGGATAATTTATAAAAAAAAATTGATTTTTAAGAAGAATTAAATAATAATTTTTTCAGTTAATAAATTTTAAATGATTGGAATCCTTTTCTCCTTGAAATTAATTATAAATACATTTCAATCTTTTAGACATTTTTCCATTAAAAACACGCATTTGTCATCCCACCTGTGGGATAAATTTTAAATTAATTTCTACCACTTAAATGATTTTATTATACAAAAATTGTTAATATATTTGGATGAATACTAATTTTTAATTTATAGAAATAAAAACATTGTTTTTAACCAATATAATAGTGAAAATAACTTAAATTTATTACAATTATTAAGTTAAAATTAATTATAATAAATGAATAAACAATTAATTTGAGGGCCAAAATGACCTAGTAACTTTTTAAACCCCCATTTTATGTCCAAAATTCAGATTTTAACCTGAATTTATTTTATTTTTTTGGGTTTTTATGACTTTTTATTGGAAAAATATTGGTACACAATACAACATTTCTAAAATACTATGTGATTTATTTTTCTCCCTTAGAAAAGGACACCACCACTCCCCATTCATCAATCCTATGAAACCACATATTTCCACCCATTATAATCTCATATAGATTTCCAAAATCAATACCTTTAACCATTAATCTTACATTTGGTCATAAATCTATCCATGGAATCCTTCTGGTATAAACAAGAAGAAGTTACATGAATAAGAGGTAACGTCTTTTCTTTAGATCTCTAGTTTTATTTACATTATCTAATCCATTAAATATCTTTATTTAGAACATATATAACAACACTAGTATCATAAATATGCTTTTTGTTTTTTTTATTTAGGGTTATACCTACACGTATACACACTTCCATCTAATAGGTTACTGACATACTGTTTCGGTGTATGGTGAACTACTTCCTAACAAAACAATGATTATTCATTTTTCCTTAACCTGCATTCATGGTCAGTAAATATGATGAAAATTAGTTTCATATATGTTATAAATGGTATTTATTATGTGTTTATCACATTTAATAATTTTATAACACAAGCATTTAATACATTATATTTTATATCAATATGATTACATTGTTTGAGGAAGTGTGGACTATTGGTCCATCAAAACTACGTGGTTCATTAAAACTATAAATGGAATGAATAAATAATTGGTTTAATTAATAATATTTCACATAAAAAAACTACATATGATATTCATGAAATATTTACATTTATAGAAATATAAAATATATCATTTTTTCCTAAACTTTTCACACACTTAAAATGTGATAACGTCATTCATGGACATGTCGACTACAACCTACTCAATATAATGTGATTACTTTCTCATCACAAGGACTATATATATAAATATATACTATTAAATTATATGTTATTTATGATATAATGATCATTATGTGGATTCGTAATTCAACTTAACTTTTTCCCATAACGATCATTGAAAAATGATAACGTTACTCAAGCGTACATAAGACCTACCCTCTCCATGATCGTAACGTAGATTCATTTTTCATAACCATATTTATTTATTATTTTTGTAAGTATCCTTGATATTTAAATATTATTTCTTGATTATTGTTCTAGATATTTCACATAATTACCCCTTTTTCCATAGTTGACCTACCAATGTTGTTTTTGATACATAAACTGAATTTGGTCCAAACACATGATTTAAACTTAATTGTTTATGTAGTTGTATGCATCATTGTAATATGTTAAATAAATGTAACTATAAACATGAAAATAGTTCTCAAAAAATTATAATATTAATATAAGATTATAATACATTATGTTAAAAGATATTCACCTGAAGGGAAACTTATGGTAAGGGATTATCATCTCACTTTTTACATCCATTAGATAAATTTCATGTCGACCACATAAATATATTTTTATTCTAATTCAAATTTAGTTATATTTTTTCATAAATTATTTTATCTTTTTTGTAATTTTAACTTTAATTTATATTTATTACTCCATGAGGAGTACAATTTAAAATGATTCAATGTGGTATGTGACAGTTAGGAATGTTTAGTAATTATTTTCCTCAATAATAAATTTAATTATCTTTTATTGTTATTTTTATTTAGTGTAATTATATATACATTGTTCGATGAATCTTTTATTTTTGCCATATCATTGAATTCATGACCATTTTTAATTATTCGTACCATTTACCACTCTTTGGTACTCAAAATGAGTTTGAAAATATTTTTGAGAAAACTAGACATTGTTTCCCTCATTAGTTAGAGAACCTATTTTTTCTAAAAATAATGTTTTATTTAAATTTTTTCAAAAATATTTTTAAAATGATATTTTAAATACATTTTTACCTTTTTTCTTATAATAATGTTTTCAAACAAGCATTCTTATCTTTTTCCTACCAAGGAATATTTCTAACATTTAATTGTACGAAAAGATTATTTTTTATCTTGTACGACTTGTACGTATTTACCTACCATAATTTATTCGATGGTTCCTTTTCATATATAAAATTTTACATTATAAATAATTTTTTTCCCAAATTTATTTCCAAAGAAAAGGTTCTTGAAATCATTTCTCACAATAAAATGATACTTTACATAATAATATTTTTCAATGTTCTTTTTATAGTATTTTAATTCATCATCAACAAGAAAACCTTATTTTTAACTCACATAGGATATGTTATATTGATATAATCCTTAATAATACTATATATTGTTTAATATTTATTGTTCCATGGATAGTATTGACATTATCTTCCATGGATTATTTTTAATCCCCCATGAAATATTAAATATTTTATGATTGATAAACATTTAATTTCCCAAAAAATTTTAATTTCGTTTTTAATTGATATTACTATTATGAAAACCATATAACATTTTAAATATGGGCTATACTTTGATATTTATTTCATTATTTGGGTAAAAATTGAAAAAAATTTATACCTTTTTCTATATAAATATTTGATAACGCATGTTTTGTATTTGATATGTGGAGTTATTTGGACATGAACTATATGGGATGCATACAATTTATAGAAAGCCCTTTTAGTTGGGAACTAGTTAATAAAATACCCTCGATGCATAGGTTGTCTTAGTGAATAATTTTTTTGTGAAAATTATAATTTGTAAATATTATATTAAAGGTAATGGTTACATATACCTATGAAACATAGAATCTAATAATTATGTATTTCACTCATTCAGTTTTAGTTGTTAATCATCCATGATATTTTACATCGACATATCTATGTAAAAACTTTTCCACCATAATAATTTGTTTACTAGATAATACAGATGAAATAGATGTCTAAGAGGCCTAATTAAATGAAGATTGAGTGCATCAATGATACCATGATCCACACCTCCTTAGGCAAGGGATCCATGGTGAGGAACCTCTGAAAGTGTGAATTTATGGGTTTCATAAGAATTCAATATGTCTATAATATGATTACCTTAATGCCACATATGAATAATATCTATGTCAATGAAATGAAGAATCCTACATTCATGAATCAAATAATTTATTTTCCATTATGTGTTTGAGGTGCTTATGAGAGAGATCTGCACCATTCTGAAAGATTTTTACATATGGGATAAGATTTTGTTTATATATTTCCATAGGGAGAGGGCTATTACCTAACCCATAGAAGGTAGAGAAGAAAATGATCAATGATCCTTAATCATCATGAATCATACTACCACCATGAATGCAACCCATACCACATGCACCATCGACATTGATTTTAAGACCTGAGGAAGGAGGGGATTAGAAAACCCAATATCCCTGCTTCTTAGACCTAGATTAGTCTATTGAGGGGCTTCAAGAGAAAAAATTCATGATGGAGTATGTTTCATCCCACTGATTCAAGAGGCCAATCAGCTCCACAGTGAGAAATTTAGCTCTAACCATATTAAAACAATCCGAGCAGTAAGTTTCATATTGAGGCTGGTTGTGAACCTACCAGATGCAATAAAATCCCACCACCAAAAGATTCGCATGATCAATATCCTCCTACATTTCATTGTGATAGCTATAAACCCAATTCAGGATGAAACTATTAGGAGAGTCCATCGAGGTAGTATGTGGCGAGAACTCACCAAGATCACAACCAAATCAATAAAAACTATGCACTTTTTAAATATAACTATAATGTAGATTCCTACGAGGGGAATGAGTAGTAGATGCACAAAGAAATAATATGAACACCATTTCCATTTATTTCTAGCTCTTATGGGATATAATTTTAAAAAAATCTCTATAATAATAAGGTAAATTAAATAAGAATATCTCTACACCATAGGGTCCTCCCAAAAAGGTCACTTGTTGGATGTACAGGATATTCATGTTTATAAGACGTAGCAAAAAACAACCCATTTTAGGATCAATTGAATTCATATTGGTTAGTGGACCCATCGAACATGATTCAATCAAACAATTCCTTATACGTGGGGTTGAGAGTCACCAAGATCATGGTGGGGTATGAGCTATCTTCCTTGAATGATATTTTGGGAAATGTAAAACCTCAGAAATACAATAAACCACCCCCATCACACATCCAAAAATTGATATGTCCCTCTCCCAAAATCCACTATAAATGATCCATAATCCTAGTAATGTCTACAATATGGGAGTTTCGCATGGTCATAGGAGATCTCCAATTATCACATTATCCAAAACCATATTTTCCTGTGATACATCTTCTACATAAGGAACGCACCTTGATAACCTTCCATGAATGCGTACACTATAGGTGATACATATGCTAACCCACATATGTAACACCAATGCCTCCATGATCCATTGTCCTAGTGAGTTTACTCAATGAATCCCACTGAAATTTTTTCCTCCCCTTTGGAATCCCATAAAACCCATTCGTAATGTTGTCAATATGCCTACTGATGGTATTGGGGATCTTTAGGTTGGATAAGATGTGTATAGGAATAGAGGATAGGACACAATTAAAAAGGGTGATACATACACAAAATCTCAAGAACATGTTCTTACAATTGTTAATACGATTAGTGATCCTATAAACCAATCCTTTAAAATATTTAATGTGAATTCTTCTAATATAAATGGAAGATACAAGTTAGACCATAGGAATGTTCTTTCTATAGATGGCCATGATTTATTCAATAGTGTGCCTATGAATACCTGGGAAGGATGAGGGAATGTAATACCCACTCTTTTCCATTTTAATAATTTTCCATCCCCAATAAGTATACTCATTAATGATGCAATAGAAGAATTTGATAGAGTCAATATGACCAATTATGAAAAAGACAAGGTCATCCGTGAAAAGGAGATGAGAGACAACTTGAACATGATCCCATTATAATAAGGGATAAAATAGTCACAATTAATACATTAGGTCACATACTTATGTAGTACATATTAGACCCTGAAAAATAGTATAGGAGAAAGAAAGTCACCTTGGATGATCCTTCAAACTAGTTTCATGAATATAAATTGCCTTCCCATAAAACTTACATTAATAAAAGGAGATCTATATCATTGAAATTGAATTTTAATGACCCCTTAAAAAACTTTCCATGCTCCTTTTGGATAGAATGATAAAAAACCAAAAAATACTTTCATTATTCTTGTCTATATCCCCCCTGGTAAAAATATTAGACACTCGGACCAACATTTTGATCACACCAATCATCTCTTGTGCTATTTCAATTTCCCCAAAATTGAATTTCCATGGATAAACGCATGATTCTCTTCTATAAACCCACTATTCATAAACTGAGAAAACATTTTGTTGATGAGGTTCACAAACACCTTGTATTTGAATTTTCACATATTGATGGGTATATATTGTGCAATGGAGGTGGTATCAGTCACCTTGGGGATACGAATTAGGGTAGTAGAACTAACATCAAAAGTAATACTTCCACCATAGAAGAATACCTAAATGTATTTAACTATATCATCTCAAATTTTTCTCTTGGAGATGAAGAAAAAGGACCCTAGGAATTCATCAGGACTAGGGAACTCTCTTGGATAAGGGATATAACATTGTCCCCTAGCACCTTCTCCTCTTGTACATTCTTGACTAATTCTTTGGTTTCAGCTAAGAAAAATATTGAGACTGAAATAAATAGGTTGTCTGGATTCCATGGGATCCATTCTACCTATGGGATTTAAGATTTCACAATAAATATTTAAAATAACATCAAAACATGTTGCATGTTGCATGTAACATCCTTGTAACTGGTTAATGATCCAACTTCATGATAGATAATTTGTGATATGTGTCAATGCTTTCCTTTCAAACATTAATGAAAATAATATGTGTTATGATCACCCTCCTCAATCCTGGTTGTCCAAAAGAACTCATGGAAGAACCATTATTTCTCTAAATACATATCAATGAATTGATGCTTCATGAGGATTTGAAAGTAATGAACCTCCTTATGATATGATTCTTACAACGATTTCTTATACTATATCTACATCCTTCTTGATATCCAAGAGATATGGTTACCCATACGAGAGGGACATAGACCAATCCATATGTTCATTTTTAAGTAGATAAATTTATTATCGTTTCCAAGAAAAAGCCTTCTAATGAATAAAGTCATCCAATAATTATGCACCATGTCAAAGAACATGGAATGAGACACATGGCTTCTAGAAAAAAAATGATGTCCCTATAGAGAACTAGGTCTAAGTCTAACATGGTGTGGAGAGTTGTTTGATAATGGAAGGGTAAATTTGGTGGTCTATTTTTTAAGCCAATATAGACCAGGGATTCACAAAATAGTTATCCAATCTGCACCACATACATTGGTTCCACATTGGTTATTGCACCATCTAAATCTATCACCAACAAATGCCAGATTATTTATCAACCCAAGCTGCAAAAGGGAGGAATTGAATCATATCATTGTGAGGGAGAGTTCACCCCAAATTTTATGAAAAATCTTAGATGCAATTGAAATCACCCCCACCACCCAAGGTTCAACTCTAGGGTTGAATACTTTAGGCTCGATCCATAACTATTCACAAAGGTGTGCCTCAAACTTATAATATACAAAGGGGAAAAAGAACCATAACTAGAATCCACTATAACCAAATGACATTAATCAGACACTAGTTTCTTTAACACCGAGATAAGAGCCTTCAAAAGAACCATATGTGATGATAGTATGGCTCACCATACAAATATAACCACCATCAATATCTTCAAGAAAACTCCCCAATTCTAGAATTATTTACCTTCAACTAATGTATGACTATAAGAGGAAAAATATGCTTGAATTCCTCATTGATTATGAAAACCAACATGATATGTTCCCTAAGACCCAAGGAATTCAAAATTATCAGATAAATAATTAGTAAAAGGATCTCCTTGTACTGACTCCAAGGGAAAAAGGTCCACTAATTAACTCCCTTGAAGAATTATATAGATAATTGGCCTAATATCTTATTCATATACTACTATATGGAGAGCTAAGTGTAGAAGTGGAGTAGGGAATCATATTTGAGTACTTGCTTCAAGGCTAAGAGGCTAGAATGAATGGAGTAGTAAGGAGGGTAGGAGTAGGTGTATGAACTAATGAACTATAGTAGTTGGATATGGAAATTAGTAAAAATGTTTGTTTAGAGGCTCAGGTGGGGAAGGAGGACTGGCATGGGATCATCATGCATAATACCATTTCTGTTAGAAAGCATACTAGAATGTCCCAAGAAAATGGATGTAGGGATGTATGATGGTGGGAGAGGATCTTAAGGATATAGGGGAGAAGGGATCAACAAGAGGAGAGGGGTGAAGGGTAGGGAGGTTAGTGTTAATGGAAGGGGAGGGGACTTGGAAGCTAGAATAGGATCATCAAGGATGAGGGGGTCTTCAGTTGGTGGTAGGGAGGGGAGGGGTGGGGGAAGATGGGAGGAGCAAGATTCTCTCCAGATAGCATCTCAAAGACAACTAAACCAACCAATGAGGAACAATCTATGGTTATCCTCTCTGCATGTGATTCAGTTAATTACCTTTGTATAGTTATTTTTCATTATCTAGTTATTTTAATGGAATCTCTTTCCATTTATATTCATTCAACATTGTTTAGGAACCTCATTATTAGTTTCATTTGTTATATGTGATGTGTTTTGTATTATTTACCATGATATAATTATAATTCTCATTGACTCATTACTCATTACTCTATAATTTACCCTTACATAAAAGTTTATCTTACCCTTATTATGTTTTTCCCCAGGAATCCATAAAGAATAATATGAATGATATTCAGGAATATACTAGATGGATTAAAATATCTTTAATGTAATTTATTTTGAAAGAAGGGAGAAAATTATGATGTAATTGGTGTATTATTTTGTAGTAAAAGACACATGTATGTATCTGGTCTACCAAGACTACTAAACTGATCAGTCCATCATGGATTGATTCCATATAATCATGCTAATGTAATTAGTAGTATACACAGTCTTTGGGAATCTGGGGTTAGGCCGCTACATTCTTCCCCTTTCTCAACTTTTATTCCTAGATCTACTCTTTTTTTTTCATTGACGACATAGATCTACTCTTTTATGGATAGATATATGTGTTTTGATACAAAACATGAATGGAAAATGTTTGATATAATGAATAAAATGTGTAAATTGATCATATCAAGATGATCTTTGTGTTTTTTTCATTTTCAACAACAGTTCGGAGGTTGGTGAATTCTCCCACCTCTCCACTTGACATATAAATTGGGGTCATTGTTTGGATAATTTTAATTTTTTTAATTCCTTATAAAAACCTTCAGGGATTCTCGAAGGAAAATATATTTTTGGTAATGGAATTAAAAATAACGGGAAATTGGATGGATATCAGAAAATCTATTTGATTATAATTTTAAAATTACAGAATTGAAATCATGGAATTGTTTTTATGAACACAAGTTGATTTATGAATTTTTTCCACAGAATAATTGTTTTTAATTGAAATTAATTTTGGAATAATTTTTCCCACAAATGGTTATTGTCAGTCACTTCTCAATGTAAACAATACAAAGAGGAATATTCCTTTGGGGGCATATATATTAGTCACATTGGTTTGACTTGGTGCATTAATGAGATACATCTCATGAGTATAGAACTATCACATGGAATGCATTGGTGTCTCTGTGTGTCTGTGTGTAAATTTGGAAATGGGTATGAAAAATAATGAGAAATGAGTCATAGGATTGTTTAACATTTTCTTGATATTATTTATTATTTTTATATAAACAGTTCTATATAATTATGAAATATTTTATATAAAAACATTTAAATGAATCTTGTTGAACTAGAATGTATTAGATAGTTTTTGGGAAAAACTACTAATTTTATTTTCATCCCCTACTTGGAAACTATGGTGATTATTCAGAATTAATCTTTCATAACATACATAATTGGAAAGTATAAAATTACTCTATAGAGATTTAATATTTCATGGGAATATTAGTTCGATTTGGAGCTTGGAGATTATTCTGTTAGTGTTTGGGATCATGCCACCCAATGTCGTTGAGTCCTTTTTTCATTATTTTTTTACTTTTTTTCAATTGGTTCATTGATATTTTGGTTTATTATTGATTATATCATTGGTTTTACTATTTTTTCATCAATTATATAGTAAGATTAAATGTTTATTTTTTATGGTTGATATATTTTTTTTATCTTAATGTTGAAATTATCCAACAATGTATTCCTAATCCCTTGGAATATATTTCTATCTTTTAGTGTCTCAGGGATGTAAAAAACACATGGAAAACCTATTTCACTTCTCAAGACAATAAGAAGAGAAGTATTTTAAAAATCCTTTCCCAACAGGTTCACATTCTCTCAAGTAGATTCACCAACGATTTTAGAATCTCCCTATGAATATATGAGATTATCCACACTTCCTATTTTATATTGTTACCTTGTTTGTACTAAACACTTTTATTTATAATTTACAATGACATAAATTTCTTTTACACCTAAATTTATTTTCAATATTATTTCCTAGTAATTATAGATCACCTTACATGTTCATTAAACCCTTCCACTAACCTTTACATCCACCCATTATTTATCTGTAATTATCCATGGTTTTACAAGAAATAATTTTTTTTGTGGATACCCATCCCCATTTACACTAAATTGTTTTCAACTAAATGTAAAAATCATTAAATGATGGGATATTGATATCAATGTATCCCATGCTCTTTAATTACATATTAAAGATTTTAAAATACATTTTTATGTTATATGATTATCATGGTAGAAACATTCATGTAAATGATAAGAATGTAACATGTAGTAGTATAATTACATATCTCGACAATGCATTGGGTAATGATTTTATTATATGATATACCTTATAGATTTAATCAGTGGTTGGCCTAATAAAACCATATAATGAATTCCCAATAGTTAGCATTCACATATTTTTGTAATTTCATGTTTTATATAGTGTCCATATTCCAATGCATCCTTGATTCCCTCAACTTATATCATGTTTTAGATTTGAGGAATATTATTCTCACCCTTCTACATCACAATTATATTTCCTCTTAACTCACATTTATTACTTTGATATTGTGTTTCTTTGATTATTACCTTACTATGTTTTAAATATCACCCCTTACTTATATACATATCTATCTTATAAAGTGTTTTGTTAGAATATCAATCGAATATAAGGACATATTTTTTAGATTATTTTAATTTTGGAGTTCACATATTTAACATTAATTTATTATGTATATAATTACCAAAATACATTATTTGAATTGCTCTTTTAGTATTACAATAATTATATCATTATGTTATAAGTCATGAGGTAATTTTTATTAAATATATACACTGATATAGTGGGTATCAATTCCTTTACATGTTATCATATGTATTTGGATTATAAAACCATAGTGAATCCCATTTGGAAAAGAATAAACATCGGAAAACATATTTAAATTCTGGTAAATTAATGAGGGATTTTTTTAGAGAAAAATCATCACTCTTTGGATACTGGTATGTGGATGTAAATATCGAATAAAATTTTCTAGGGTTATTAAACCATAAAATGGCACCTTGGGTATTAAATAAATAATTAATTGGTTCATGAAAAATAATATGGACACTACACACTTGGTCATATTCTGCTACGAGATTTTCTCTAGTTCATCATAATATTTTTTCAAACCATTATGAATGGATCAGAATCCACATAAAATTTAATGTTAGAAAATAGTACATGATTAAATTATATTGAAACAATGAAATTTTTAGGCTATATAATCAATGTATTGTATGGTTTATCCATTTAATGTTGATATTTTCCTATTAAAATATTATTAGTTTGAAAAATTTCTTTCCAAGATCACTTTTATTTTAGTGAATTGTTTTAAATAGGAGGAACCGAATCTAAAATCAATGTGATAGAAAATGTGAGGACATCCTTGATGAGATTCTGAGATATACGGGAGTGGTATTTAGTAGCTTTTGAAAATACAGTCTCTATTAACTCTTGTTTTTAATAGAGACTAGAATCATGTGGAAGACTCAAGTAACCCTTTGAAAGAACATGTTGAAGATGAGATCATTATTCTAAAAAGCCCCCATCTTATAATAGATATTCCAATCCCTTATTCTTGGAAAAATGGATCTACTCTATTGAATATAACTGCAATGTTCATTAATTCCTTAATAAAGATGATATTGTTGTGGATATTTATAGAATCAATTTAGAAACTAATCAATGGTGGTTGTTGATCAAGAATATGAAGCTGAAAGAAAAAACTAATGAAAATATTTGTAATGAATTAAATGGAACATTTTCCAAAAAAATATATTCTTCAAACTCTATAAATTAAAATTTGGGTGGGCTTAAAATTATGAAAAAGGTCAAAATATCCCTTAAGGTGTATGAGGTGATACTCATAAGATGTAATTGATATGACTCTGGCTTTATCATTCTCCATGAATTTAATTTTTTATACTTATCTACTTGTCTAAAACCAAATCTATGAAAATTTATAGTGGTTTGTTACTTTGACAGCTACGATGATATTGTATGATGTTTCCTAAAATTCAAAATAGAGATATGAAAATGTCAAGGGTCTTATGTGTATGGAGATATGAAACAGAGAATAGAGATTAATAAATACATGAAATATATAAATATCATTTTTTAAGAAATTATAATATCCCACTTGATAAAATTGTGGGAAAATAATCTAATAAATTCCTTGATGGTGTAAAGGAAATTCTATTAATGTGAAAAGGATGGTCACCTAACTAAAAAATTATAATTGGAGAAACTGACCAATGTCAGCAAAGACATAAATTCTTCATTTAACAATTATCCTATAATAAAATATTTTAACAACATATAATATGGACAACATGTGATCCAATACACTATTCAAATAGTTTTCAATGTTAGTTGATGATAGAAACCACTAATTCCTAAATATAAAAAGCTATTGAATTTGATAAAAATTATTGATGTGTATCCTGATGATGAAGTTATGATTGGTATGCAATATATTTGATTACTTATATCTATCCTAGTATTTTATTCATGTTCTATGAATTCATTAATATCATGAAAATGTAAAATTATTATTGATGAACCACCTCACAACATGGAAGTTGAATTATTAATGATGATGGGAAATTGGTGAATTATTTCATTCCAAGCATATAACATCACCCCAATGAATATTTCAAGTTGAATTTACTGTATAACATTGTGATACTCTCATTAGTAAAATTTAGTAGAATTATTATTGTGTATTGGTTTTCCTTTTATAGATCCTGCATAAATTAACAAAAGAAGGAAAATCAACCTTAGTATCATGAATCACCCTCTAGTTATATACAAGTTAAATAAAGAGGATGAATATCTTTTTTAATCATCATCTCAATCATTAATATTATTTCGTTATTATAAATATTATCTATAACAAGTGATTTAGAATAGGGAATAGATCATCCATTATAAAATTTCTATTGTATGTGAATACAATAATTTTTCCCGAAAAATTAACTAGTCATCAACAAAGCTGACATGTTGATTTCTCAATCAACCATATACCTTCAAATTTTTAAATATACAAGACTTGGAATAGAATATAATCATTTGAAAATGACACTTCAATGAAAGAACAATACTATAATCCTAATATTTTATTCGTACACCCATTTTCTTCATTGTGGGGTGTGCTGGAACTCTTTTCTTGAAGGATGGGTTGACTATCCCCTTTATTAATTTTCATGTGTTAAAAAAATCCATGATTGATATCTAGTATTCTCTTCATCAGATTGATTACATGATACAATAGCTACGTGGATCCTTGAACATCATTATTGTGGATCTTTGGATAGTACATTTTCATGTTTTTATGAAGAAGGAATATATGACCATGAATGGTTATCATAGAAGGGTAGTCAACTAAAAGATCAATGTCATTCCATTTGAAAATACTAATTCTCTAGAAGTCGCCATTTATATAATAAATTTAAAATTTAGATATTACCTCATTAAATTTTCATATTATTAATTTATGATAATCTAATATACTTGAATATTAAGAAGTATTATAAGTATCATTTTGGAGTTTTACAGAAGACCTTCTAAAATAATATTTTATATGTTAAGTGTTGTAAATGAATGTTTTAGATAGAGCATACATAATACTCAAGGCATGATAAAATCAAGAAATTTATATTTATGGATGCTTTTAAGGAAGAAGATTTTTTTGGATTTCCTAGACATATATCTTTGATGGAGTTATGTAGATTACTTGAAAAATATAAAAAATGGTAAATTAAATGGAAATTCATTAGGGTTTTCAAGCCTACAAATAATTCTAACTCACAATGGAGTGATTTGTTTATGTACTAATGAATTTTTTGATATATTTAAAAAGTAAAATAATATTCCCATAACTACACCTAATTATCATTACTAAATACTAGAGAATATTATTTGATCTAAAATTATTTTTACAAAAATGGATTTGGATTTTAATTCCTGGAAATTGAAGAGGTGATAAACTATGAATCCCACTAAATAATAATCTATTAGATGATCTACATAAAAATATATAGAATTGGATTTAGTAATCTTAACATTAATGATTTGAAGAATTTATCTCCATATGGAAAATTGTGACATATATTCAGATCCCGAAAGCATCATGTACATATTCTCAGAAAATGTTTTCAATATATGCTAATGAATGTGGTGAGAGATGATCAATGATTATAAATATTCAATGGGAGTCCATTATGGGAAAATGGAAAAAGTAGAATATTTTTTATCTAGAATGGATCCCATAACCCTCTCCGTGATGATGGTTGAAAGGGATCAAATATTATTGGGCATATAAATGATATACATGAAAATCATCAATAGATATTCATCCTATATTTCATGAATAACTAATCAACCAATAAATATTGAGTTAATCATAGAGGCCTAAAGAGAATATGAGAAGCTGTAGAGGAATGTAGTAAATATTACTGAGTTAAAATTTTGTAAAGCTAGAGCTATAATGTTTGGATACCGAATTTGTGGACCACTACAAATAGAACAAAAGCTAAAACTTCTGGATGATTTCATTCCTCATCATTATCTATTAATCAAGGAATATCAAATATGTACATATATTTGAATAAAAATTTGTGGTTTACTAAAATGAGATAGTGGATTTTTTATATTTTATTTCAATTCATTATATTCCAACAAGTTAAGGTAAAACACCAAAAGTCCATATATATGATGAAACCATTTCCCTTACCAGTATGGAAATAGTAATACATAACCATGTGTTTTATCATTGGACTCCCCAAGACAAATAAATTAAATAAATCAATTTCAGAAGTATTCAATATACTTAAAAATTTATTTTGTTACATTATTATAAATGATTAATTCTCTCTTGGAAAACACTCCTTGACATACATAAGATATGTGGTAAGTTTACATGTAGAAACACTCTCCATTATATCCAATCATGATGTGAGGTTTACCTTGAGGTTTTGGATAATCCTTTAACAATTGTTGGATAAAATGATGAGTTTCAGTATTTTTTATTTCCCTAATACAGATTTTCATATTTTAACAACCATTAAACCTCTATAAGTTATGTTGATAAAATGTTAAATGGATTTACAATGATGTTTGAATCATTAACTTTCATTAATGGAGTTCTCAAACCACAATAGTTTCCATTATAGAATTCAAATGGATCCTTATAAGGCTCTGAATGGGAATTGGTGTCACTTTATAACATTTCAGGATGAATATGGATAATTAAAGCTAACAGAACCTTATGTAATTAATGATATGGAATATAAGGTTCCAACCATTCATCATAATTTAAAATATATCAAAATTTTAAACAAAATATATGCAAACAATCATCAATGGTAGTTAGAGATTGAGATAAAATAAAATGTGTTGCTTCGTATATCCATATTGAAGAATGTCTTGAGGTTTAGGAAGAAGGGAGAGATTAGTCCTAGAAAAATCAGAAAATTTATGATCCCTGATCACATTATATTTTTGACCAATGAATTAGCACTCCCACCAAACATATCTCATATATTTAATAAATTCCATATATCCCTCTTGGTGAAGTAAATACAGGGCCCCTCGCATGTTTTGAATGCCAAGGTGGAACCTTTGTATATTTATATTTGATATGAGGAATAGTTATTTAATATCATTGATAATAAAGATAATGTTCATTGAAATCAAACAATTCACATTCTAAACATACTATAGTGTAACCACAGGTGTGAGGAGGAAACATGGGAGCTAGAAGAGGCAATGAAACAGAATCCCCCTCAACTATTTTACCATATGTAATGAACATTTTGTTGGAGATTTTTTTTGGGTGAAAAAATGTAATGACAAAGACTTTTAAAAATTAAATTTCAATTTTAATGGATAAATTTATTACTGTGTAATATAGTTATTAAAAATTCATGAAATATATTTAAATTTTTATCATGGACCAATAAAAATTATTTTTAGAATATTATATTATTAATAGAAAGAACATTTTTAACAATTAAAAATTACAGTTTTTAATTGTGTCTATTAAGATTAGTATATATTAAGGGATATGATAATGACTTATATACATAGAATGAATAATAAATGGCCTTAACTATTTGGATTGAACCCAGTAAATACCATTTATGGAAGCTTATGAGGGAGATTCAATCAAATGTTTTTTTTTCATTTATCCTTCAAAATAAAACACTCAAGAAATGAAACACATGTAAAATAATTTAATGGAGAGGTTTAATATTATAATTATCAGGGCCTAATCCATCTTCTCTGAACCATCAGAAGAATGTACCAAAATCACACACATTTCTTATATAGTGTATGAGGGTATAATAAGGGGTTATGTATCGATACCTTTATATTATTTATTCATATATTTATTTAAACATTTTTTTTGAAATTATATGTATATTTATTCATTTTGTTATTAATTTTTATATATGATTAGATATTGAGTTTTAAAAAATCAAATTTGATAGATTCAACAATTTGTAGATAAATATTGTCTTCATTTATTTTTCTAGTTATATATTATTAATGTATATATAAATGATAATATAAAATAATTAATACAAATGTAATATTATGAGTGCATGAAATATGTTCATGTTATAAAAACTAGTAATTTTATTTATTTATTTATTTATTTATTTATATGTTAAATTATTATATTTATAAAATTATTTCAGCAAAACAACGAAGTTATTTGAAATTAACTAAAAAATTTTAGCCAATGGATATTTTTTTACAATATTCTTAGACAATCAAATTTTTGGGGAAAATTAAACATGTTATAAATATAATATATGTTTTTTTATTTCATCATAGCCCAAAATTCATGTAATAAATAATATAAAGAAAATCCTTGACCAAAAATATATTTACCCTTTAATAAAAGGTTTTTAATGTATTTTGATACATTTTACAAATCTATAACCAATAATTTATAACCTATACCATTTTATATTGTTTTAAAAACAAATAATCATGAACATGACTCACCTCCACATCATCAATGGCAATAATATAAGGAATCATTTATATAAACTAATAATATATTGAAAATCACATCAAATTGGTAGAAACCATTTTAAAACCACTGGGGAGGTTTGTGGTTATATGTAATTTATTACATATAGTATGAAACAAACCATTCGAAATTAGTTGATAATTCCTACATCATTAACTATAAATGAACTCCCAAAATCCAATTCTTATTCACTAAAAATCAGGGATAATGGTGACCCTCTCTACCTACATATCCAAAGCTATACTAATATGTTCATAGGATCTTAAAAAATGCCTCCATCAAAGGAAATAATATGATTGATGTAACACCCAAGACTTTTATGTTATATAAATCATCAAAGGAATTTTTTTCTACACAACACTTGCTTGTCTTTCTTTACATGAAATCGCGACCTTCCTCGATAGCTTGCGTCGTACGCAATACCGAGTTTCACTAAACAACGATATGCTATTAAAATATTATTAAAACTAGCCGTTATGAATAGTAATAACCACTTTTTGAAATTTTATAAATTTTAATTTTCAAAATGGACTTCATTTTTGGATTCGGAATATTGAAATTAGACTACGGTGAAATTTTGGTATTTTTCTGAAAACTTTCAATTTTTGATGAATAGTGAAACCACTAAGTGGTAGTTAAAAACTGAATTTTTCATAAAACATAATTTTACCGCTTCTGTGAGTGGAATTTTGAAAATCCTAGAGACACGGTTAATATCAAGTACTAAAATTTGGTTCAATGAGATGAAAATAATTTTTTGGTTAATAGTAACTTTTTACTTTTTTTACCATAGTTAAAAGTAAATAGGGTAATTAAGGGTAAAGATTATATTATTATTACCCTAACACATGTCCTAATTCTATTGGATAAGTGAAATGCGACCAAAAACAAACTTAGGAATAAAATATGACCATTTAGGCCCACTTGGATTAGATTAGGACATTTATTATTAATTTATTTAAAGAATGGTTAAAATAGTTAAAATCAATGTTTAATAAGTAAATAATTTTCAATATATGGTTATACATAATCTAAATTAGACTATAAATATTCATTAGAAAGATAACAATATTTCCTACATAATGGTATTTTATTTGTAATTTTTAGACATTAAATTATTTAATTTACTTATGACACAATGATGATGCAGTAATTATCTTATTAATGAAATATTGACATAATTGATGTTATAAATACCCTAATAAATGTAATTCGAGACTTTTTATGAATTACACTAATTTTCTAGGTTAATATGTCATGTTAGTATTGATTTAATTAACTTCTTTCGAACTAATAATTCTGTTATAATTTTCACAAAAATCAATTACTAAATAGTGTCAAAATTGACATAAAATATTTTTTAAAACAAATATTATATTAGTAATAGTTATTTTATTCCTAAAAATCTATGTTTCGGCAAAATGAATTATATAAGGTTATATATATTAATAATAAACAACTTGGGGTTCTTTTGGCTGCTTATAGTAAGTTTATTACCCTTACAGTATAATAACACAAGAAGGCACGGTAAAAGTAAACTTATTTAACTTAATGTTAAATCTAAATGATAAGGTTAAAATAGAAACCTAAACTTGTCTAAATTATATTGGATGAGAGTATTTCGACCCATCCCCACCTTAGCTTCGAATTATATCAATTTGGAGGTATTTAAAACCGAACTTGACTTTATAATAAAATAATATTTTTAGTTTTCCCAAAGGTGCCCCTCTCCTCCCTTATAAAAGGGCATCTCCTACCCCTCTTCCTCACACCACATTGAGCCTTCATGCTCGGACAGCCCCTGCCAATTCCTACTCTACACTTTCCTAGAGACATCCTAGAGGTTTTGGTGTTCTTCAAATACCAATTTTAGTGCCCTAAAAGAAGGTATCAAAGAAGCACTTCAAAGAAGAGGTAATGTCCGTTACCGATTCGTTCATCTTTATTTCTTCTTCCACTTATTCTTATTTAGTTTTTTCATTATGAAGTAATAACATCAGTATAAATAATATACTAATATGTTATTATAAGTATTAAACAACCCTATTTCACCATCTATCCATCCTACAGAAAAAGAAATCACCGCGCGTGCTTACGTACGGAATATCGTCTCCACGCCGTGGTGTAATCTATTTTCCACCACCACCTTACTTGGATGGGTATAATGGTGTACATAATGACTATATATGACTATTATAAAGTGATACTAATTCTGATATAGTATACATACACTCCAATACAATTCCACGATCATAGGAACGATATCATCACTCGTGTGTACGTACAGAATACTGTCTCCACGATGTGATGCGACTCGTTCTACATGATATTCATTTCATAATGATTATATAAATGAATTGAATGAATTAATATGATATATATTACACTAATACCATTCTGGAAATGAGTTTTCTATTACCTAAATATAAGAATAATAATTTATTCGACAAAACACGCATAAGAACAAAAAGTTATAAACACCCGAATAACAAGTAGCAATGAAATATTACTACTAAGAAGCTAAGAAAATGACTATATATGATATCATAAAAATAATTATGATTCTTGAATAAGTAAATAACATTATTTAAATCATTATACAGGAGGTTCGGACACTTATGAAGCAAAACGGACCTAAGGTAAGGGAAATATCACAATCTCATTTTTATCCGAGATAGTTTATACTTTGAAATTTACTGGGGTGTATTTTATCATTCACATCCATGTTTCCTCAATATGTAATATTATTTCCATCCACCTAAAATTGTTTAAATCCAATTTTCCCCTTCGGTACGTTTTTAGTAAAAGATATTAATGGAATCTTTTTTCGTTTTTCATACGAGGTACTTTTTGACTTTTCCGACAAAAGTACGAAAACAATGTTTTTTTAACTTACACGGCATGAATGGATTTTTAAAACATTATTTCCAAGAAGCTTTCTTTATAAGTTTTCATTTTTATTTTTAATCAACTTCTCTTAGTTTAGAATTGTATGACATGTTAATAAAGGAAAAGTGTTTTTGAAGTAGAAAGGATATTTTCCTCAAGAATGGAGTTCAAGTGTTTTATCAAAATTATTTTCCATCTATGATAATATAGGGTTATGATTATATCCATATAATTACATTGATTTGATTATGTTGTGATGGAATTATCTTTATGAATTCATTTATCTTATATGAATTGTTTTATGATGTCACGATGTTTAAGAATTCCATTTTTATTACATGGGTTATGCAATGATGTATGATTTATGATTTTGTGGCACACAGAAGAATGGTATCATTATGAGATGGGTGGGACCTATATCTCCCTCCAATGCATTGGGTAAAGATTTTATATCTCATGAGATAGACATGGCTGCAATGGTAGGTTATACCGGTTCAGTGAAACATGACTAAAATGAGGGTGACTCGGTTCAGAAATGGACTTTGTCCACTAAGATAGTCATGGAAATGATTCTTGACTAATATGATAAGATTCTCTATGATTTTGTGTGTATGCCACAATGTTTCATGTTTTAAGTTATGATTATTGTGATTACATTTCACTACCATGATTTATCCCATGTTATGAAATTATGATCTCTTTTGCAGGTTAGGATTTCCAAAAGTTATGTGCTTATGTATACGATGTGATTGATATTTATTTTGTTTACCCTTACTGAGAATTTGAGCTCACCCTTTTGAATGTTTTCTTTCCCCAGGTCAGGAAGAAGGTTATTAAGTATGATATGCCAAAAGGGACTATAGATACGATGAAATAAATGGGAGACAATGTAGACGCTTTATGAACTAGTTGTTTATGTTTCCCAGTTTCTAAAGACACTATACATATACGGTCCTTTCGTGGTTTTGTTATATGTTGTAATAAGTATGCTTCAATTTTGAAGTATTAACAATGTATGTAAAGTATGGGTCGTTATAGTTGGTATCAGAGGAAAGGTATAGTCAACCTTTGGAAACTAGGATGTGAAAGCCTTAGTAAGAACCCTAAGGATAAGTCTAGTCATAGAACATAATCTTAGTGTTTTAGAAATGTCCATGAATAACCTAGGTTAATACCTTAAGTGTGAAATTTTATTCTTGATTATGTGGTTTTACTATTATAATTAGTGTTTCTCATACTATTCTTCTTGGTTTTATTCAATGGTTGGAGCCCGAAGGAACCGTGTTAATGCGGAATGCGACGGGCAATGCAATTATTGTCCCCCTGAGCAACGAAACGTTATGGGAGCTGGAATGAAAAATCTTGTAGCCATGCTCACAAAACTTTCTCAAGCTATGAATCATGAAGGACTTCCAAACGAGCAAAAAAAGGAGAAACATTCTGTTGAATCCTTCATGAGGCAGCGTCCACCTTCTTTCAGCGGGTCTACTGATCCATTAGTTGCTGAACAATGGATTAGTACTACTGAAATGATATTTTCAGTTCTTCAATGTTCTAAACATGATAAAGTCATCCTAGAAGTGTATCATTTGAAAGGAGATGCAGATCAATGGTGGAATCTTATTAAGAATATGAGGCAAAGGGATGAAATTGAGTCCATGGAATGGGACGAGTTCAAGAACTTATTTTTCAATAAGTACTTCCCTCGTATTCTCCGAACAAAGATGGAGAAAGAGTTTATTGAACTGAAGCAAAAGGATGATGAATCTATTGGTACCTATGAATCGAATTTTACAAGACTTGCAAGGTACGCTTCTGGTATTATTATCCAACCTGAGATTAAGATCGATCGATTCTTTAGTGGCTTAAAACCAAGTCTTCAAAGGGCGTTAGCCATAAGGGACTTCAATAGCTACGAGGAAATCGTTCGATGTTCTCTCAAAGTCGAGATGGACATTGGAGTAACCCATCCGTCATATGGGTTTGATAAGAAGAGGAAAATGGAATTCAAAGGAAAATCTAAAGAGCACACTGAAAAGAAGATGAGCCTTCCCTTATGCTCAAAGTGTGGAATGAAACATGGATGGAGTTGTCTTAAAGGGAAAAGTAAATGTTTCCAATGTGGAAAGGAAGTTCATCGGGCATTTGAATGCTGTGATGATGGAAAAAAGATGTCTAATGATGCAAACAAAGGAAGGGATATATAGAATGAACCTACTACACTTCAATGTTTCAAGTTCAAGGAGATGGGACATTATTCCAATAAATTCCCTAATCCAAGGGTTGAAGATGATGGTCGACGTCAACAAACTCTTAAGGCTAAAGACAAAGGAAAGTAACATGCAATTTCTATCAGCGATGTGGAGTACGATAACGATGTGGTGAAAGGTACACTTACCATCCACTCTAAAGTAGAAAATGTTTTATTTGATTCTGGATCCACCCACTCTTTTATTTTTGAATAATTTTCTAAGTGTATCACCATATTACCTCAACAATTAGATGTTGAGTTAGCTGTGACAACACCTAATGGAACAACAGTCGCATCAAAAGTTTATAATTCTTCTCTGATCAATGTTTTTGGGAAAGTGCTTCTTGAAAATCTTGTGATCCTTCTTATAGTGGAATTTGATGGGATTCTTGGCATGGATTGTCTTTCTTTATATGTAGCTCATATCAATTTCCAAATAAGAAAAGACACATTTCATATTCCAGATCAATCTATGATCATCTATCAATGCAAGGATGAACATAACCTTCCAGTGGAAATTTCTTCCATCTTATGGGTCTTGATTCCACTAAATGAAGGTTATTTATCTCAAATGGTTGGTGAGAAACTCACGATTAAGAATATTCCCATTGTATGGGAGTTTGATGATGTCTTTCCGGAGGAATTACCCGGACTTCGACCAAATCGTGAAGTTGAGTTCTCAATAGAACTCGTACCGGGTGCTTTGCCTATTTCAAAGACACCTTATAGAATGGCCCCAATTGAGTTCAGAAATTGAAGAAGAAACTCCAAGAGAATCTTGATAAGGGATTCATACACCCTAGTGAGTCACCTTGGGGATCACCTGTTATATTTGTTAAGAAGAAAGATGGATCAATGAGACTCTTCATTGATTATCGAGAACTTAACAAGATCACTATCAAGAACAAATATCCTCTCCCATGAATTGATGACTTATTTGACCAACTACGCGGAGCTCAATACTTTTCCAAGATTGATCTTCGTTCAGGGTATCATCAATTGAGGGTCAAAAGGGAGGATATACCAAAGATGGCTTTTCGTACATGGTATGGACACTATGAATTTATAGTGATGCCATTTGGTCTTACTAATTCCCCTGCTATCTTCATGGATCTGATGAATAGAGTCTTTAGAGACTATCTTGATCAATTTTTTGTAGTCTTTATAGACGATATTCTTGTCTATTCAAAGATCAAGGAAGAACATGAAGATCACTTGAGAATTATATTGAAGACCCTGAGAAAGGAAAAGCTTTATTCCAAATTTACCAAGTGTGAATTTTGGCTTCAAAAAGTAGCATTTTTGGGTCACATAATCTTAAAAGAGGGGATATCTGTGGATCCAGCAAAAACAGAGGTTATCGAAAGATGGTCGAGACCAACAACAGTAACTGAGATCTTAAGTTTTCTTGGTTTGGCTGGATATTATCGATGTTTTGTGAATGATTTTTCACTATTATCTAATCCACTCACCAAGTTGACTCGGAAAGGAGTTAAGTTTGTCTGGATGGAAGAATGTGAAGAGAATTTCAAGGAGTTGAAAACAAGGTTATCCAGTGCACCTGTGCTCACACTGCATTGTAGTGAAGAAAGGTTAGTGATCTATAGTGATGCATCCAAGAAGGGATTGGGGTGTCTTATAATTAAAAATGATATGGTGATAGCTTATGCCTCACGACAGTTGAAAATCCATTAGCAAAATTACCCAACACATGATTTGGAGTTAGCTGCGGTAATCTTTGCATTAAGGATTTGGAGGCATTATCTTTATTCTGAAAGGTGTGATATTTATACTGATCATAAAAGTTTAAAGTATATTTTCACATAAAAGGAGCTGAATATGCGCCAAATAATATGGTTGGAGTTGATTAAGAATTATGACTGCTCAATCCATTACCACCCTGGGAAAGCAAACAAGGTGGCAGATGCATTAAGTCGACAAGACCATGCTAGTTTATCCATGATGAGGATCACAAAAGATACAATATTTATGGATTTACAATGGATGGATCTTGGAATAATAATGGATGGGGAAAAATATTATCTTTCTCAAATTAATGTTCAACCATCTATACATGTGAAGATTAAAGAGGCACAGAAAGAAGATGTCAGGTTACAAAAGAAGGTGAGAAATGTTCCTGAATTCAACCTTGATTGTGATGGGATAATAAAGTTCAGGAATCGGGTTTGTGTTCCTACAATCCCCGAATTACAGAAGGAGATGCTGGATGAGGCCCATAGTTCATCATTCTCTATTCATCCTGTAAGCACGAAGATGTATAGGGACCTGAAAGAGTAATTCCGGTGGGATGGCATGAAAAGAGATTTTGCTGAATATGTCTCTCGATGCTTGGATTGTCAACAAGGTAAACCTGAGAGAAAAAAAGTCTAAGGGGATGTTACAACCATTACCCATACCCGAATTGAAATGGGAAAACATCACTATGGACTTTGTCATAGGACATCCTAAAACATCCAAAGGCAATAATGCTATCTGGGTCATAGTTGATCGTCTTACAAAGTCTGCACACTTCATTGCTATTAGAGAGGATTTCTCTCTGGATCAGCTTGCCAGGATACATGTAAAGGAAGTGGTAAGATTGCATGGAGTACCACTTTCTATTATATCTGATCGGGATCCGAGATTTACCTCGAAGTTCTGGTGAAGTCTTCAGCATACTCTGGATACAGAGTTGAGTTTCCGCACTACTTATCATCCTCAGACATACGGTCAGTCTGAGAGAATAATTCAAACCCTATAAGATATGTTGAGGGCTTTCTCTATGGATTTCAATGGTGGTTGGGATCAACACCTACCATTGGTGGAATTTTCATATAATAATATCTTTCACTCCAGTATTCAGATGGCTCCTTATGAATCTCTCTATGGAAAGAAATATAGGACTCCAACTTGCTGGGATGAAGTTGGGGAAAGAAAGCTATTAGGACCTGATCTCGTTGATGAAATGGAAGAAAAGGTCAGATCTATTCAACAACACATAAGAGCAGCTCAGAGTCGACAGAAAAGTTATGCCGACAACCGAAGAAAAGACCTAGAGGTTTAAGTGGGTGATAAAGTGTTATTACGAATATCTCCCTGGAAGAGGGTTATGAGATTTGGAAAGAAGGGGAAGTTGAGCCCTAGATATATCAGTCCATTCGAAATACTGGATTGTGTCGGGAAGGTAGCTTACCGATTGGCGCTTCCACCGAATCTCTCTCAAGTACACGATGTGTTCCATGTATCTCTCCTGAGAATGTACATACCTGATCCTTCACATGTACTCAGCTCAGAAGTTGTACCGCTGAAGCAAGATCTTTCTTATGAAGAACAACTGATAGAGATTCTGGATCGTAGCGAAAAAGTCCTACGAAACAAGACCACTCGATTGGTGAAAGTTTAATGGAGTAACCACCAATTAGAATAAGCTACATTGGAGCTTGAGGATATGATGAGGGAGAGGTATCCTCGTCTGTTTGTTACAAAGTGACGAATTTCGAGGGTGAAATTCATTTTAAGGGTGGTATAATGTAACACCTAAGAATTTTATGTTATATAAATCATCAAAGAAATATTTTTCTACACAACACTTTCTTGGCTTGCTTTACACGAAATCACGACCTTCCTCGATAGCTTGCATCGTACGCAATATTGAGTTTCAGTAAACAACGATATGCTATTAAAATATTATTAAAACTAGCTGTTATGAATAGTAATAACCACTTTTTGAAATTTTATAAATTTTATTTTTTAAAATTGACTTCATTTTTGGATTCGGAATATGGAAATTACCCTAGGGTGAAATTTTTTTATTTTTCTGAAAACTTTCAATTTTTGATGAATAGTGAAACCTCTAAGTGGTAGTTAAAAAACTGAATTTTTCATAAAACTTAATTTTCCCGCTTCTATTAGTGGAATTTCGAAAATCCGAGAGACACGGTTAATATCAAGGACTAAAATGTGGTTCAATGAGATGAAAATAATTTTTTGGTGAATAGTAACTTTTTACTTTTTTTTACCACGGTTAAAAGTAAATATGGTAATTAAGGGTAAAGATGATATTATTATTACCCTAACACATGTCCTAATTCTATTGGAAAAGTTAAATTCGACCAAAAACAAACTTAGGAATAAAATATGCCCATTTAGGCCCACTTGGATTATATTAGGACATTTATTATTAATTTATTTAAAGAAGGGTTAAAATAGTTAAAATCAAAGTTTAATAAGTAAATAATTTTTAATATGGGGTTATACATAAGATAAATTCTACTATAAATATTCATTAGAAAGATAAAAATATTTCCTACATAATGGTATTTTATTTTTAATTTTTAGACATTAAATAATTTAATTTATTTATGACACAACGATGATGCAGTAATTATCTTTTTAATGAAATATTGACATAATTGATGTTATAAATACCCAAATAAATTTAATTAGATACTTTTTATGAATTAAACCAATTTTCTAGGTTAATATGACATGTTATTATTGATTTAATTAACTTGGATCGAACTAATAATTCTGTTATGATTTTCACAATAATCAATTACTAAATAGTGTCAAAATGGACAAAAAATAGTTTTTAAAACAAATATTATATTAGTAATTGTTATTTTATTCCTAAAAATCATAGTCTCGGCCAAATGACTTATCCAAGGTTATATATATTAATAATAAACAACTTGGGGTTCGTTTGGCTGCTTATAGTAAGTTTATTAACCTTATAGTATAAGAACACAAGAAGACACGGAAAAAGTAAACTTATTTAACTTAATGTTAAATCTAAATGATAAGGTTAAAATAGGAACCTAAACTTGTCAAAATTCTATTGGATGAGGGGATTTCGACCCATACCCACCTTAGCTTCGAAATATATCAATTTGGAGGTATTTAAAACTGAAATTGACTTTATAATAAAATAATATTTTTAGTTTTCCCAAAGGTGCCCCTCCCCTCCCTTATAAAAGGGCACCTCCTCCCCCACTTCCTCACACAACTATGAGCCTTCAAGCTCGGACAACCACTGCCAATTACTCCTCTCCACTTCCCTAGAGACATCCTAGAGGTCCTGGTCTTCTTCAAAGACAAATTTTAGTGCCCTAAAAGAAGGACTCAAAGAAGCACTTCAAAGAAGAGGTAATGTCTGTTACCGATTCATTCATCTTTATTTTTTCTTCCACTTCTTCTTCTTTAGTTGTTTCATTATGAAGTAATAACATCAGTATCACTCATATACTAATATGTTATTATAAGTATGAAACAACCCTATTTCACCATCTATCCATCCTACAGAAAAAGAAATCACCGCGCGTGCGTACGTACGGAATACCGTCTCCATGCCGTGGTGTAATCTATTTTCCACCAACACCTTACTTGGAAGGGTATAATGGTGTAAATAATGACTATATATGACTATTATAAAGTGATACTGATTCTGAAATAGTATACATACACTCCAATACAATTCCACGATCATAGGAACGATATCATCACTTGTGCATACGTACGGAATACCGTCTTCACGATGTGATGTGACTCGTTCTACATGATCTTCATTTAATAATGATTATATAAATGAATTGAATTAATGAATATGATATATATTACACTAATACCATTCTGGAAATAAGGTATCTATAACCAAAATATAAGAATAAGAATTTATTCGACAAAACACGCATAAGACCAAAAGTTATAAACACCCGAATAACAAGTAGCAATGAAATATTGCTACTAAGAAGCTACAAAAATGACCATATATGATATCATAAAAATAAGTATGATTCTGGAATAAGTCAATAACATTATTTAAATCCTTATACAGGAGATTCGGACACTTACGAAGCAAAACAGACCTAAGGTAAGGGAAATATCACAATCTCATTTTTATCCGAGATAGTTTATACTTTGAAATTTACTGGGGTGTATTTTATCATTCACATCCATGTTTCCTCAATAAGTAATATTATTTCCATCCACATAAAAATTTTTAAATCCAATTTTACCCTTTGGTAAGTTTTTAGTAAAAGATATTAAAGGAATCTTTTTTCGTTTTTCATACGAGGTACTTTTTGACTTTTCCGACAAAAGTACGAAAAGAATGTTTTTTTAACTTATACGGCATGAATGGATTTTTAAAACATTATTTCCAAGAGGCTTCCTTTACAATTTTTCATGTTTATTTTTAATCAACTTCTCTTAGTTTAGAATTGTATGAAATGTTAAGAAAGGAAAAGTGTTTTTGAAGTAGAAAGGATTTTTTACTCAAGAATGGAGTTCAAGTGTTTTATCAAAATTATTTTCCATCTAAGATAATATAGTGTTCTGATTCTATCCCTATCATTACATTGATTTGATTATGTTGTTATGGAATTATTTTTATGAATTCATTTATCTTATATGAATTTTTTTATGATGTCAGGATGTTTAAGAATTCCATTTTTATTACATGGGTTATGCAATGATGTATGATTTATGATTTTGTGGAACACATAAGAATGGTATCATTATGAGATGGGTGGGACCTATATCTCCCTCCAATGCATTGGGTAAATATTTTATATCTCATGAGATAGACATGGCTAGAACTGTAGGTTATACCGATTCAGTGAAACAGGACTGAAACGAGGGTGACTCGGTTCAAAAATGGACTTTGTCAACTAAGATAGTCTTAGCAATGATCCTTGACTAATATGATATGATTCTCTATAGTTATGTGTGTATGCCCCAAAGTTTCGTGTTTTAAGTTATGATTATTGTGATTACATTTCACTGCCATGATTTATCCCATGTTATGAAATTATGATCTCTTTTGCAGGTTAATATTTCCAAAAGTTATGTGCTTATGTATACGATGTGATTGATATTTCTTTTGTTTACCCTTACTAAGCATTTGAGCTCACACTTTTGTATGTTTTCTTTCCCCAGGTCAGGAAGAAGGTTATTAAGTAAGATATGCCAAAAGGGACTATAGATATGATGAAATAAATGGGAGACAGTGTAGACGCTTTATGAACCAGTTGTTTATGTTTCCCAGTTTCTAAAGACACTATACCTATACAGTCCTTTCATGGTTTTGTTATATTTTGTAATAAGTATGCTTCAATTTTGAAGTATTAACAATGTATGTAAATTATGGGTCGTTATAATTTATTTGATCACTCAGAGGGGGAAGAGTGAATTTTGTATCTCATTTTCATTTATATTTCATTTTTATGAAACAAAAGTCACATATATTAAAGATATAGAATATTTTTGAAAAATTCAACCATTAAAAACCATATGAATTGTTTTATTTTAATGGTTTACTACACTATAAGAGTATTTAGTCCTTTTAATGATTTTAAAACAACCTAATACCACATTATCCAATAGAAATGAATCCATTTATATGGTTATATCATGTATGGAATTTAAATACACCTACAATGATATATTATATATCTAAATTCCAAGTGATTCCATGAACAAAATATATAATAATGACTTTTTAACAACTTTTATGATCCTTCAGTAGCATAATCATATTAATTTCCCTATGATAATTTTTAACACCTAACATAGTCTCTTCTTGAAAATATGTATTCTTCACTTTATTACTCAAATACATGTATGAACTTATTTTTCCTATTTTATACCAATCTAATATGTTCATCCAATACCCTCTAAATAATCTATAATATTCTTACTCCATGTTCATCTAACACTAGTGCAGAAAATGTTTTTTACGTCGGTTATTTTTAATTTTTGACGTCGGTTTCTAGCCGACGTTAATACGTGCGACGTTATAAATAAGATTTTTGACGCCGGTTATTTAAAAACCGACATCAAAAAGCATAAAATCGTGATGTTTATCACGTCGGTTATTTTAGAACCGACATGATAAAGGGCATGGAGAAAGGTTTATCACGTCGGTTATTTTAGAACCGACGTGATAAAAGGCCTGGAGAATGGTTTATCACATCGGTTATCTAAGAACCGACGTGATAAACGGCCTGGACAATGGTTTATCATGTCCGTTCTTAAACAACCGACGTGATAAATAGGGGGTGAGGGGGTTTATCACGCCGGTTCATATAGAACCGACGTGATAAACTGGGGTGAGGGTGGTTTATCACGTCCGTTCTATAAGAACCGACGTGATAAACCGGGCTGAGCATGGTTTATCATGTCGGTTCATATAAAACCGACGTGAAAAACTGGGGGAGGGGGGTTTATCACGTCGGTTATTATATAACCGCCGTGATAAACCGGAGGGAGGCCGTTTATCACGTCGGTTATTCAATAACCGACGTGATAAACCATTGTCCGGGCCATTTAGCACGTCAGTTATTCAATAACCGACGTGATAAACCATTCTCCAGGCCTTTTATCATGTTGGTTATTAAATAACCAACGTGATAAACCATTCTGTAGACCTTTTATCACGTCGGTTATTAAATAACCGACGTGATAAACCCAATTTTTTTTAAACAGAATGCAGTGATCTTCTCTCCACCAGAATCAACCAGAAAAAAAATCAAGAAATCTTACCACATAAACAGAAGTACATCAATATTAAGTATGTACATAGATAACATATAAAACATACCCACTAGACAGCATCCACCCTCATTTATACCCCATGGACAGCCCTCCCCTACCCCGTTGGAGCTCCCACCCTCATGTATACCCCTTGGACAACCCTCCCCCACCCCATTGGAGCCCCCACCACACTCCTGGACTGCCCCCGACCCCCGGACACCCACAAACACCCCTCGACAACCCCCCACCCGCCTGAACAGCACCTCCTCACCCCCTCACCCCACTTGACAGCCGCCACCACACCCCTGGACAGCCCCAAACACCCCTGGACAACCCCCCACCCCTGGACAGCACTCCCACACCCCTGGACCGGCTTCCCACACCCCTGGACATCCCTGCCACCGCCTAGGACTGTCCCCCCACCCCATCAGACAGCCCTCCCGGACCGTTGGACACCCCCAACCCCACTGAACACACCCCCACACCCTGGGAACCCCTCCCCCACAGAGCCAAATCCATACCAGAAGAACCATCAAAAGTATACCAAAACAAGAAGTCGAGCAAAATTAAACATTCACTTATATAACATTCAAAACATACATTTTCAACTTCAAAAAAAACTAAATCAAACCTAAAAACTGCCAAATACACAATTAAAACGACAATATTCAAAATTACATTTTACATTACAAACAACTAAAATTTAATCAAACCTGTAAAATAATTTGACCACTCCACTTGTACGCGTTTGATGTCTTCAGCAGTATAGGGTTGGGGGTCATCAAAAAGATACAAAGGAAAAATAAGATAGTTAACGTGTATAATGAATAAATCAAATTGAAATATGATGTCAAAGTTTAAGAGGAAATCGTACCAGGTCAAAATTCACAACTGTCCCAGTTGTTATTATTTCATACATAAATCTTATCATATAATATCCGCATTCGATGAGGCCTTGTTGTTCATGACAATTCTGTTTTGAATGAGTGTAAATTCAATATATTATTTTTATGTAATAAATCAAAAGGTACAAATTATAAATGGAAATTTACCTTCGCATTTACATATTTGAACTTTTCATTTCTTTTCTTTGTGTTTTTTCGAAAGTAGACCCATGCACTGTTAGAAAACAATACGAATGGGGTAAATTTAAAATTTATTATAATATATAAAACTATTGAGAAATTGAAACTTACTTTTCCAATATATTCTTAAAACTTTCCCGCACATCACCATGAACAGAGCATATCCAATAAAGAGCTTTCTCCCTTGGGCAAAAAATCCCTAACATCCAATGATCACTGATAAATGGAAATTTCATGTTAGTGGGTTTTTATGTTAAAAGATAATTAACTATTTGAGAGAAATTTGTTTCATACCTCTCACAAAAAGGCATCATCCAACATTTTTGGATTATATTCTTTTCAAATCTTTCAGCAATATAAACCATTCTTTGTTCCTCAGTCAATGCACATGCTTCAGGGGAAATCAATTGCGGGTCCATGAATCCATATACTTCTGTCAGTTCATTCCTCTCACAAATTTTATAAAGATACCTAATACAAAACATATATAAGTATACATTTTTAATAAATATGACGCAGGGAAAAGGTGTTAAGACTTACATGGAAAAAAATTGCACCACCTTGCTGCCCAACTTATCTCCAGTAACAGGCTCCATGATATCAGATTTTGTAATCCCCACACTTATTTCATGTCCACAAACATGAGATTCTATTGGAAACTCATAAAAACCCAACAAAAAATGTGAATAACTTGACAATCTGTCAAGACAACTGGAATCTGTATCTGATGTCATAGCCTGTTGTCTTTGTTGTTGTCTATACAGTATTTCTTTACCTTTGAAGTATTCCTATGAAAAAAAATTGAGAATTATAGTAGTTTTCAAATGATAAAACAACATTAATAAAAAAATAAAGTAAAAGATATAACATTCATACCTCTATGGTAATGAGTCGAAGAAGTCTGGATGGCTAAACTAAAAAATTGCCGATACTCTGTCCAACTGTCGCCACCTCATCTGTAGGTATTGGTACCCTAGCTGATCTATCTATAACATCCTGTACAGTGACCCTCTGATTCTCTACCTCTAATTGTTGATGATGAACTGTATCTCCTATACAATATACCAACCCGTATGCTACTATATGATGTTGAGAATCATCAACATACAACTCACAATATGTAGGAAGCTGCGGCGGAGGCGTAGGATAAAAAATGGGGTCCGCAGGCTGAGGTGGGGGAGTGGGAGCTACTGGCGGAGGTGGAGGATAAATAATGGGGTCTGCAGGGGGAGGTGGAGGAGTGGGAGCTGCAGTCTGAAATTGTCTTTGCATTTCTGCAAACATAGACTGCACCGAATCTCTAATCTTGTCTTCCATCGTCGCATTAATATTTTGAACTTCAGCCTCCAAGGATTCTATTTTTTTTATAAACCCCTTCAATGTAAGAAGTTGAAGAACATGGAAACACTTTTCTTACCGATACACCTGTCGGATATCCTCTTACACGACAAGGATGTTCGGGCCTTCCCAATGCTGCAAATAAAATATCTTCCCTCCTAGTAGCTGTAAATGTCCCCTCTGAACTTTTCTCCTCAAGAGAGTCCTGTATTAATTAATTGAACATTTCTGTAATGATTGAAACTTATATGAAGAAAAAAGTTAACTTAAATAAATTAAATAGATATCTTACAATCCTCTCAGCTACGATTCTTGATTCTTTCGAAAGATATTTCCCTTTTTTTCCCTTCCGATCTCTCTTCCATTTTTCATGTCTAGATGGAGGGGATGGAGGGGCCACCTCTCCAGAGCTTGAAGACTCAGCTCTTAGTTGTTGAAATTTTTCCGCTATCATTTTTTCTTCCAATAATGTATACCCTCCACGAGATAAACTATGAGGGTATACATTTTTAGATTAGATCTCCTGATGATCTTTCCTTGTTTGCTGTAATTTAAGAATAATAAATCATTAACAAAACATTAATAAAATCATTTATATAAGAAAGTATATAAAAGTTTACATTGCCCTTACCAGAAATGACTCTTTTTTTATACTTTCAAAAAACTATCTCCATGTGTCTTCATCTATAAAAGGATATATACGACATGGATTGTCATGACTCCTATGACCATAAATGAAATCAGATGTGAGGGTTGATTTGAAATCCCTCCATCTCCTGGCAGCCAACAATAAGCATTTCTTCCTAACTCCTCCCATGTCAGGAATATCAAATGTCATCTGATAAAGAAGAGGTTAAACATATTATATATACCAGAAACATTAAATGAATGGTCAAACAATGACAAAAGATCTTACCAAAATCGTCTCCCACAACTGAGAGATAATCTCTTTATCCACACCTCTCCAATCATCATACAGAATGCTTACTTTGGTCTTAGCCTGAGTTGCAACAAAACTCTTAAAATCTTTGGCATTCGGACCTCTAGGAATATCATCATCATCAAACTCAACAACTATCCTCTGATCCTGCGTACGGGCAAGTGATAATTTTGGTAAACGGGTGCAACCACGTTTACCAACCTTTGAACTCTTTGTCGTAATAGTAGCATGTGAATGTTCATCCCCAGAGGTATGACCAGTAATATGCTCCTCCCCAGAATCATGTGGTTGATCATCTGAATGATCTGTCATTATCCTTCAAATCAAAAAAAAAACAAACGTCAGTTCACAAATATACAAATTCAAATATTTTAATACTACTGTAATCAGAAAATAGAAAAGTGTACTAGGTTACATAATAGTAAACATTGGTAATATGGTAAGCATGTTAAACAATGGTAAAGATGGCAAATATGGTCAAAATGGTCAAGATGGTCAAGATGGTAAAAAATGGAAAAAAATGGTAATTGTGGTAAACATTGTAAACATGGTAAAGTAATTGTCTGTGAACAAATATACAAATTCAAATATTTTAAAACAATTATCAAAGCCCAACGGCTAGTTTGACTGGGCACACCGGCGGGCCGGTGGTGTCTCACCAGCTGGCTGGTGGTCCACCGGCCGGCCGGTGCTGAGCTCCCGGCTGGCCGGTGGTCCAAACAGCACGCTTTCTGTCTGGGTTCCACCGGCCAGCCGGAGGACCTAGGCAGTAGGCTTGCCCACTGCCTGGTGACACCGGCCAACCGGTGGATGACCACCGACCAGCCGGTGGAACCCAGAGAGAGGGGTACAATAATAAAAATGATAAAGTAAACTAAACAAACTTAAAATAAACAATAACATATACTTATTTTATTTTAAAACATGTTTTAATAAATAAAAAACTTACAATATCTAACATTTATGGAAAAAATAAATGTAAACAAGAAATAAACATATGTTACCTGTAATTTTAGGAATGTACAGATGGATTGTTTTCCCAAATTCCTTCGTCGTGATCATTCCTTATGGCACAAACTATGTCTTCAACATGGTCGTCATTATGTTCTGTTAATATTTCCATTGAAGTAGGGATCTCACATAAATCAGCATATTCATCAAGTTCATCCTCACCAACATATTGTTTTTTCCCTTGTAAAACAACAGCCCACTGCATATCTGATTGATCTACTACATAAAAAATTTCTTTTGCATGTGTTGCCATTATAAAAGAATCAGCTGTGTCTTCCAATCTATTTAGATTAACAAGTGTCATTCCAAATTCATCGTGCCTGACACTGTTGTTACCGTTAAACCATTTACAATTAAAAACGGGAACTTTAATTTTAAAGTAATCAACCTCCCATATGTCTTCAATCACTCCATAATATGCATTTGATGCAGAAATTGGGTTTTTGTCCTTAGCACTCGAAAAATGCATTGCTTCTGCAAACACCAATACACCACTATTCTGAACTGCACTTCTGTTGTCCTGAGCTTTTGTATGAAATGTATAACCATTAATGTCATAACCAGACCATTTTATCACATTTAAACATGGTCCACCCACTATCCATTTTAATGTCTCTGATACATATGATCTACCAAGCAAAGTCTTTTTAATCCATGACAAAAAAGTTTTGTTGTGCTCATTCAAAATCCACATTTCTTTCTTCTTTGGATGACATTGTTTCAACTCATTAATATGCAATGTGATATATGGTTGAGCATCAGCTATGTTCTTCAAGATGTATAATTCTAACTTCTTCATCTGTTCAGCTGACAATGATTTGACTTTCAATCCACGAATCCCATTTCCATCATTATTAACTCGTTCATGGAGAGATGGAGGCAAACCTATGTGTTGCGTCGTCGCCAAGTTGCTCGTACAAAACTCTGCTACCTCCTCAGAAATATACTTTTCAATAATGGAGGCTTTAGGTCGATATAGATTTTTAACATACCACTTTAATATTTTCATATACCTTTCAAAAGGATACATCCAACGAAGATATACAGGTCCACAAAGCATTATTTATCAAACCAGATGAATCATTAAATACACCATTATATCAAAAAAAGTTGGAGGAAAATACATTTCCAATTGACAAAGTATTAAAATTGCATCCTTTTCCAAAATGTTCAAAGCATTCACATCAATCGCCTTGTTACAAATTGAATTGAAAAAATAACACAACTTCATTATAGTCTTTCTGACACGAATGGGAAATATTCCACGCAATGCAACTGGTAGAATTTGTTGCATCATGACGTGACAATCATGTGATTTCATACCTATCAACTTCAAGTCCTTCAATGAGACAAAAAATTTTACATTAGAAGAATAACCTTGAGGCACTTTGGTATCATGAAGACACTGACAGAAGCTAATTTTCTCCCTGTTCGATAATGTATGTCAAGCCGTGGGAAGAAATGTTCGTCTTCCTTTAGGAGTGGGAGCTAACTCCAAACGTATTCCCATTGATAGTAAGTCTAATCTTGCATTCAACCCATCTTTAGTGTTTCCTTTGATATCTAACAATGTTCGAATCAAAGAATCACAAATATTCTTCTCCACATGCATGACATCAATATTATGTTTAACTTCATGATACCTCCAATATGGTAGCTCAAAAAATATTGACCTTTTCTTCCAAATATGTCTATCATTACCGGATTTCTATGTCTTTCCCAATGTCACGTCAAGGTTTTTCACCCTCTCAAAATACAGATCATGGGATAAACATTTTGGAGCAGTATCAAATTCTTGTGAGCCATTAAATGCCTTTTTTAATCTTCTATAAGGGTGTTCCAAAGGCAAAAACTTTCGATTACCCATGTACACTGTTTTCCTCCCATGAAGCAATTGACAATAGGACGTCTGTTGTTCGCAAATTGGACATGCTTTATGCCCTTTAACACTGTATCCAGACAAATTTCCATACGCTGGGAAGTCATTTGTAATGAACAAAATCACTGCATGCAGTTGAAAATATTCCATTTTATAAGAATGATACACCCTAATACCATCAGCCCATAACAGTTTCAAATCATCAATCAACGGTGACAATTAAACATCAATTTCATTACTGGGTTGCTTTGGACCAGAGATCATTGTACTCAACATGACATATTTGCGCTTCATACAAACTTTAGGAGAGAGGTTGTAAATTACCAATAAAACAGGCCATGAACTATGTGTGCTACTGAGTGTTCGGTATGGATTCATTCCATCTGTGCACAACCCTAGTCTTAGATTTCTTATTTCATTTCCAAATGTAGAATATTGCGCATCAATTTTCTTCCATTGTGGACAATCAGCTGGATGACGTATTTTTCCATCACATACCTGCTCTTCAGCATGCCATCTTAACCTTTTTGCATCATGTGAATTAGAAAATAAACGTTTGAAACGATTAATTATAGGAAGATACCAAAATACCTTTGAAGGGAGATTTGTAATCTCTACATCACCCTGTGATTTTTCTTTCACCTTATACCGTGATGTCCCACATTTTGGACACTCTGATAGAAATTCATATTCCTTCCTATATATAATGCAGTCATTCGGACAGGCATGTATTTTCTTGTATCCCAATCCTATCGGGCATAATATTTTCTTGGTTTTGTAATGTGAATCTGGAAGATCGTTATCTTTTGGAAGAATGTCTTTCATCAATTGTAGCAGCTCTGTAAGACTTCTGTCACTCCATCCATGCTTCTCCTTTAGGTTAATCAATCTTAACACCGCCGACAGAACCGTAAAATCTGTACAACCGGGATATAATGGTTTTTTAGCATCACCATATAGACATGCAACTGTCGGTTCTATCTCAATTTGTTCTGCTACAATATCACGAATCATTTCTTCGATTCCATCGGAGTTACCATCTTGAGAATCATCATCATCAGTGACATTCTGCCCAGTTTCACCATGCCAAATCCAAGGGCTGTAACTCGGATTAAAACCATGACATATCAGATGATCTTTTATCTCTCTAATTTTCAACTTCTTCATATTCAAACATTTCAGGCATGGACAGAAAAAAATGTCACTACTTGGAACATTTTGTTTTGCAAATTCCAAAAAGGCATCAACACCTTCCTCAAATTCATTTCTCATTCGATGTGCCGTAATCCAACTTCGACTCATTATTACCTATAACAAATATCAACAAAAAATATATATTTTTAAGATAAGACAAAACATGTTTATATGAAAAAAATCATAATTTGAATGTAAAACAATTTAAAATATAAAACAAATCTTGAAAGTAGTAGTAGTTTTCATAAGTACCCAACACCAAATAGCTATACATCGTAAGTGTCATGTTAAAAATATGAATATAGACCATTTGTTTTATGTTTAATAATATTTTCATATTATCTGATCATTCTGATTATATATTAGAATTACTATATCCTTTTGATCCGATATATAATCTAAGGACATTAATATTTATTTAGAAAAAGTAATGTTAATATCATGGTAATGTAAAAAAAGGTATATGTCAAACTATATATATGTAATACCAATAAAAAAATACATATGTGTTTGGCCTAGGTTTCACACATAAAACAACTCATCTCACAGATTAAATTTTTGAATCATCCTACATAATACTTATTTTTATAACTTAGGGAATGAAAATAATAAAAGTTTTGATTTATGATACTCATTATGGGTAAACATGATATATATAAATATAATATCTAATCTCATAAAAAGATATCCATGGGGGTATAAGAGCATACACGAAGCACATGATCAAAAAGATAAGTGAAACAGTTCTATATAATCATAGATCATAAAACCTGAGTCCAAGTATAACAATTTTAGCATAACATAAGACATGATTTATATGATAGTGGGAACATGATTTAAAAAACCTTATTCAAAAGATCACAACATTGGTATGTGGAATAACATAAGAGTGTGGCACAAACATAATCATATAAGTCATAACATATGTCAAGGGAAAACATAGTTTCATTCACCTCATATTGGGATATGTTAATCAGCTTTCCTATAATTTATTATAATATTTCTTACCAGGCACATCACATAACACATTGGACATGGTATAACCATCTGTATCCCATATTGATCTATGATATATAATGCATTGTCGAATGCATTAGAAGGATATTATGGACCCAAATGTCACATAATGACTAACCATATATATGGGTGAATCATGATCATCAAATCATTTATAACACTTTCGTAGATCAATTAACTAACAAAAATGAAATGGGGGTCATAATTGTTTTTACAAAACATAATAATTATTAATATATAAAAATGTGTTTGGATGGTAAGATAAGATAATATACCTAATTCAATCTAATAATCATTAAATTATTTCTACCTAGAAAGAAAAGACCTTTATAAAAAATATAATTTAACTTGAGAATGAAATGAAAGTACCCTTTACCTTTTTTATAATGAAAAATCTGAAAAGGATGATAATAATATTTTGGTTTTATAATTTTTTTATGAATTATTAATAATAAAAGAAATCACCTCACTTGGTTTTGTTGAAAATCGGGCATACCATCGTATTCAAGAAATCAGATACACTTTGCATGAAAAGGTCCATCATTTTTAGGAGATGACTAAAAGAAGAAATGTATTTTCAGACTCACCATGAGTCCAGAATGAAATATTTGATTGTAATAGGTATGAATTGATATTTTTATGAATGTAGATGAAAACAGATGATGGTTTTCTGATCTAGGAGTTCTAAAAATCATAATTTTTTGAAAAAATATTATGATGTAAGAATGTTGAATGAAATTTTAAGGATAGGTATTACCAATTGTACCTGGTCCAATTTCATTCATGAAAATAATTTTCTGGACAATCATATTGAGAATATGATTTAAGAAAATAAGTACTACCAATCTTCATCCAGAAAGACACATTCCAGCTAAGTAAGAAATAATAATGTTGCTGGAAGAATGGAACGTTACAGTACCACCCATTATTTTTCAGATTTTGCTGAAGCTAATCCACAATGTTTTAATAACCATTTGAGAGTTGAATGTTGCGATTTGAATGAACATAATAACCATTTGCAATAAAAAAAATTCCACGAGATTCAAAAACGAATGAAAAGAACATCAAGAATCGAAACAAAAACGAACGAAATAAATTCGTGGAAGGCTTATTTGAATGTCGCGAGTTGAGATGATAGATCCGAGAGCAGTGAAGAAGAGAAACAATGAAGCCAAAATGAGTGTACTGCAGGCGATCGACGAGCCGATTAGGGTTTACCGTGCGAGAGAGAGACGAGCCGACGACTGTCAATCGAAAAAATCATAAATGACAGAAGATGGGCTTCAATTTTTTTAAATGCTTTATAACGTCGGTTATATAATAACCGACGTTATAAACTATTTTTTAGCTTTTTTTTCGTCGGTTATCTTAAAACCGACGTAAAAAGGCTCCCGTGCTTTGGTTTTTTACGTCGGTTATTTGATAACGGACGTAAAAAACCAAAGCCCCCAGGGGTTTTTTATGTCAGTTATAACATAACCGACGTAAAACACACCGCGCTTTGGTTTTTTACGTTGGTTATTTGATTACCGACGTAAAAAACGCGTCAATATCGGGTTTTTTACGTCGGTTACAAAATAACCGACGTAAAAAACCCCCCGCGCATTAGTTTTTTACGTCGGTTTTTTGATAACTGACATAAAAACCCAACAGGCGCGATTTGTAACGTCGTTTATTAAAATAACCGACGTGAAAAAGCTACTCACCGCATTGTTACGTCGGTTATATATAACCGACGTAAAAAATGGTGACGTAAAAAATGATTTCTGCACTAGTGTAATTCCATCTGATCATAATTGTTCTTCCAAAAACATCATTTTGATGGCCATAAAAACAAATTCTCTATTTATAATTATCTTTTTTTATCTTCTTCTTCATCCAAGAGATTTCTTGGTCAGAAAAATCACTCTATTAATTTTTTATTTAAAAATGATTAAATATTTAGTGTGTTAAATTTTATTCATATGTAACTATTTCTACAACACATCATATTTCTAAAACATGAATAATACACACACTATTGGGTTGATTATACTCTCGATTATATTGATGAAAATAACATGGGAATGGTATGAACTCCGATTTATATTTCTGATAATCACACATTCTAATTTCCAAAATCACACAAAACAAATTTCTCAAACATCTTCTTTCTTCATCAATCTTCATTAACATCAGTTTCTAGGAACTTTAGAAAACTTATTTCTCGTATAATGTATCACAAACATTCCATCATAGTTTTAATGAATTTTGAATTATCAGTTTTAAAATGTAAAATTTTATATTTTTAAATAAATCATAATGAATTATTAATTAGAAATTCATCAAAAATATCTCCTAGTAAAAAATTCTTCACAAATGTTTTTCATTATTTTTCATCTAATTTAAAAAAATTATCCCAAAAAATAATCTTGATTGTTTTTCCAAAATGATTATTTTTAATTTTAGTTAGAAATATCCATCTATAATGTTCGTGCACAATGTTCATCTGATTCCACATTTTCTATCTAATTTTATTCTTCATCAATGTCCCTTTTCCCCCTATACAATGAAAATATCAATCAAACACATCATACTATTTCAAATTCAAAAATTATTAAACTTAAAATACATTGTAAACATTGTAATGATCATAAAAAATAAAATTCATTAACTTTAGAAAAATTTTAAACATATTAAACATGATAAATATCATAAATACCCTAGAAATTATTAAAAGGAACATTGTAAAACAAAAAAAATTTGTCCCCCTTTATTCAAAAAAAATAAATCATGAGGTTTTGAATATCAAGATATTTGAAATATTTAAAATTGCAATGTATCATCATATTTTATTTTACCTAAATACTTTTTCTAATGAAACCAAAGAACGTAATATGTAAAAAATATATTTCTATAAAATTTTCCTATATGAAATGTTTTCTAAAGATCGAACTTTATCAATTAATTTATCACCAACATTTACTATTAATAACCATATACTTAAATTATTCATAAGGAAACTCTATCTAATCACTCTTCAATAACATAAGAAGAAAATAATATAAATGAAACTTCATCTGAACATTTTCATATTCACAATGAATAATTTTCAGATAATTTTTACTTTTATAATGAATTTCCATACTATACTTATCAATTTATTATTAAATTTTTTATGTTATTTTTGTATTTATTAATAAATGTCCTTCCAATTATTTTTTCAGCCTAATTTCAATCTCTAGAAAACTATATAAAGAGATTATATTTTTTGAAAAAAAAGAAAACATTTCTATAAAACCTTTTGATTCAAAATGAAGATATCAAAATATCCCCATAACAATAACTAGAATCCTAAAATACTACTTCTTCCAACATGGCCCCAACACTCTTAATCTTTTAAAATCAACCCTCGGGGTAACAAATTATCTCCTCTTCCTTTTTTAAGTACATTATTTTTACTAAATAATATATTTTTAAAATTTTTATATTGTAATTATTTTTTACTCATAAATTTATTATACATTCATGTTTATAATTGAGAGACTAAATATACCTATCATTCACCCTTCCATGAGACTATATGTACTCCGATTATTTATTAAAAATTATCTCATCATTTTTCATGTATTTTTTATGAATTATCATTACCATATTTTGTAATGTCATGAACCGTCTCACCTCTATGATGGTGGTCGGACTGGTGCATCACATAACCTCAAGCACACCTCCCCAAATTCCAAAAGCTGCCAACTAGCAGCGACAACCCTTTTTATGTTTGTGGGGGAGACTATGCCCTCATAGGTAACAGATAATATCACATTGGAAGTAAAAAAACAAATAATAAGTATTAGAAGCATGTAAATAAATAAAATGTAGCAAAAGCAATGAAAGTAATCCAAATGAATAATAAAAACCAAGTGCAGATACTCAAAAAATATTATCATGCCATGATATAAGTCTAAACTGAAAGTATGGAAAACTGAACTCAAACACATAGTCAACTAAAATAAAAGATACAAGTTGTAACTACATCGTGAGAAAGGGTCGATCCTCGACCCCAGTCTCCATCCTAAGCCATAATGAACAGTCAAGAATCGAAATTCGTACGCTTCCCCTTGTCAATACTTGCGAGCATGTAATCTACTCGGCTGTTAACGATGTACGAGTAGGGTGTGGGAAAAAATACCAGTAGTCCGGCACCCACTGTGTCTAAACATTTCCATTTCTTGGAAAAATAAAAATGCAATGTTCCATTTCATAACCATTTCAAATAAATTAATTTCAGTTTAATAAAATAAATAAGTCGACCCAGGTCCCAAACAGAACTCGTGCCTGGTCACCTGCTTCAGCCTAAGTGGGTAGTCTGAAAGGGTACCTGTCAAAATAAATGCACACACACACACACACACACATATATATATATATGTATATATATAATCCATAAAGAAAGGTAAAACTAGTAAAAATTATACCCAAATCTTGTTCTTTAACTTGGGGTTAAAGTCCAGTGTCAACCAGGCACACTTCTACATATTAGGAGAAATATCTCAATTCTGAAGAGACTCAATTAGCAATAACATAAACCTTAAGTGAATCATTATTTAAGATTCATGTTGAGTATTGGTGTCCGAGCCCGTCCTAAAGGTATCGCTATGGAACATCCATCAATTTATCAAATTCCACTGAGCCCATCCTAGGTAATCTTTCGAAAGACCAAGTATCGCCTGAAGCATGGCTTTACCCTGAGTCCATCCCAATCTCGCAAAAATGGGTCGAGTGTCATCTGAGGCAGGATAATCAACTTTTCCAATGGATCCGTCCTAATGGGCCATTTTGGAACTGGTATCACTCAAAAGTATTATAATTTTCGGGCAAGTCTCAGTCCGGCAAAGCCAACAACACCACCCCCCGGCACATTGAGGTAACCCATTAGGAATAGAGGATCTAAGTTTGACCCTTAATAAGGGACCCTCCTCATTTCCCTACCCAGAATTTAATTAATGTTTTCATAGCATCAGATATGACGTAATCAACACATAATGTCGCATCTTGAAAACTAACCAGATACACCCGTGCATCCCAAGGCATAAATTTAATAGTACAACACAAAAACTTTCATGGGATTATACATATCAAATCAACCTCAGAGGATAATTCATATTTAAATAATAAATAGTTCTACAAAACAAGTACCAATGATCCAACAATTGAAGTTCATGTTCATGAAACTATTAATTTACTTTAATTACAATAAAAAGTTTCTTCAAAACACATACAATTAATCAAACAATAAACCCGAATAATGGAAGAATACACCGATCATGTCGGCACGCCCAAATGGGTGTCCAACTTTGTTGCAATAATTCAAACAACTATTGATTTAATTTATAAACAATAAGAAGGGGTTTTTCAATACTCGCAACTAATTAAATTAATAACTCGGTTAACAGAAAAATATGCCGACTATGCCATCAAACCCAAAGGGGTGTCCGATCTTGTTGCAACTATTAAAATTTTTTAATTTAAGATGATCGAGGAAGAAACAATTTAACAAAACCATTAAAGTTATTAAAATGGGTAAAACTGCACAAAGCTGGTAGGCATCGACTAACAACACAATGGTGCGTTTTTTATAAATCGCAACAAAACGGATGGAATGTGAGTAGGCACCCTACCTAGTAGTTGTAGATGACTCTTTGATCTGTGCCAGACGTCGATTTGACCTTAAGCGGATGAAAATGAAGGATTTTAGAAAAACCCCAAAATAGGGTAAGAAGCTTCCTTGATGAACTGCGTGAAAAATACACAACAGAATCGAACAATTCCACTAGTGCAATGTTATCCTTTCCCTAAGTTTTACTTTACACCTGACGGATAATGAATCGGACATCGGAAGGAGGATAATCATCCTTCCTAAGGGGATGTTGGTTGGTGTGATGGGATTGAGGGGTGCGGTGTGATGAGTGGGAGAGGGAGAGAGGAGAGGAAAAAAGAAAAGAAACAAAAGAAAGATTAAGAAAAGAAAAGAAAAATAAGAGAAAAAAAATATAAGGAAAAAAGGAAATAAGATAAAAAGATAAAATAAAACAGAATAATGGAAAAGAAATTAATAAAAATAATTAAAAATGGGAATACCCATTTTTAATTATTTTCATTTTTCCCGTAACCCCATCTTTATTTTAATTTAGAATTTATTTTTATCCTTTCCTTCTTTCATTTGAATCTTCTTTAAATCTCTTATTACTCTTTTCCAATACATAACTAATTATTTAAATCCCGAACATCGTGCCAAAGAGACACCCAGTTTACTTAATTAATTAGACTGTAATAAAGTAAAAACGTTATGTACCTGATTAAGGATGGGACATTACATCCTCCCCTCCTTAAGACAACTCATCACCAAGATACCCTTCCGAGGGTAGTGGAATGTCGCTAGTGAAGAGTTCCGACCACTGCGCACGTACATCCGTCTCTCGCTCCTAGGTCTCGTCCTGAATGTGTCCGTATTGCCACAACACCCGGACCAGTGGGACTGACTTCCCTTAGTGGAATTTTATGCTACAGCTGACGATATGAATCAGATTCTCTACAAAGGATGCATCAGTCTCAAGATCAATGTTTTCAGGGTCAAAAGAATGAGATTGGTCGGGGTAATATTGTCGAAGCTGAGATACATGGAAAATGTCATGCATGAAATGGTACCTCTGAAGTAGCAGTAACCGATAGGCTACCGGCCCAACTCTCTCCACTATCTCAAACATCCCAAAGTATCTCAGTGATAACTTCCCCTATCTCCTGATCTGCCTATGACCCGGCCTCAGAGAAACACGTAGAAAGACTCGATGTCCTACCTCGAACTCTAGAGTTCTGAGCCAACGATCGGTATAAGACTTTTTCCTGGACTAAGTTGTAGTCATACAGTTTTTAATCAACTGAACTTTCTCAGAAGTCTCTTGAATAAGATGAGGACCCAACAGAGCTGTCTCACTTACTTCGAGCCAGCATAAAGGCGAACGACATGGTCTACCATAGAGAGCCTCATACGGAGCCATTTTGATTGTCCCCTGGAAGCTGTTATTGTAGGTAAACTAAACAAGGAGTAAATTTTTCTTCCAGGAACCTCCAAAATCTTGGATACAAGCCCACAACATATCCTCAATCACTCATATAGCTCTCTCGGATTGCCCATCAGTCTGGGGGTGATATGTAGTACTCAGAACTACCTGTGAGCCTAGTGCCTTTTGAAACCCTTGCCATAATCTTGAAGTAAAATGGGAATACCTGACCGAGACAATGGAATGAGGTACAACATGAAGTCGCAAAATCTCATAGATATACAGCCTTCCCAACTCATCTATCGTAAAGGTCTCTCAGATAGGAACGAAGTGAGAAACCTTGGTCAACCTATCGACAACCTCCCATACTACATAGCTGCTTCATGGAGATCTTGGAAAGCTGTAACAAAATACTTGGTGATTTCATTCCATTTCCATTCAAGAATTGATTGAGGTTGTAGGAGTCCAGCAGGTCATTGGTGCTCTACCTTCACCTGTTGTAGGGGGTGCACCGAGTGATGAAACCTGCTATCAGATTTTTCATACCAGGCCACCAATACTGTCGACACATGTCTTTGTAAATCTTGGTCAGCCCATGGTGAACTTCATAAACAGAGATGTGAGATTACTTCATCAGCTCTTCCCATATACCTGAAGGGACCCATACATGTCCATGGTAAAGTAGATTTTCACTGCCACCAATAACCCAACTAGGATGTGGGTTTTCTCTTGTAACACTTTCCCTCAAAATGAGACCCTCAGGGTCAATCAACTATTGCCTGCAGACTTTCTCTAGAAGAGAGGATGTCACTGTAAGAGATGCTAGAACTGGTTTTCCACTATGCTCCTGAAACTCTAGATGAATCTTTGAAAACAAGGTCATCATTTGAAACTCACTGTTGGCTACATGCACGGCCTGAGTCTGGGTTTTGTTGCTTAAAGTGTCTGCCACAACATTAACCTTACGAGGGGTATAAGCAAGCTCAAAATCGAATGACTGCAACTATTCAACCCACCTGCATTGCCTTAAGTTCAAGAATCATTGAGTGGAGATATATTTCAATATTTTATAATATGTGTAAACAACGAATCTCTAACCCAACAAATAGTGTCTCCAACAATGTAGATCATGAACCATAGATGCCAACACAAGGAACTGTGTAGGAGAGTTCCGCTCGTGAGGTCTCAACTGGCGGGATCCATAAACCACGACTCGATCACCCTGCATCAAAATTGTACCTAGTCCAATTCCAAAAGCATCATAGTAAACTTCATAGATCTTACCAGGTTCAGGTAGAATTGGTATTGGGGCTCAGTTCAGTCTTCCTTTTAACTCTTGAAAATATTTTTCATAGGATTATGACCTGATGAATTGTATACCATTCTTAGTCAAGGCCTTGAGAGGAACTGCTAAGCAGGAGAAATCATGGATGAATCACATGTAATAGCCAGCAAGCCCTAAGAAATTTTCGATGTCGAAGACACTCTTGGGATGCTCTCATGAAAACACATCTCTCACCCTTTCTGGTTCAAATTATACCCCTGCTTCAGATATAATATGACCCTTGAATTGTACCTTATCAATACATAAGTGGAATTTACTTAGCTAAGCATATAGATGGTGCTCTCTCAGTATACTCAGCACGATCTCAAGATGTTTTGCATGGTCGTTTCTAGAACTTGAATACACTAAGATGTCATCCATGAAGACTATCAATAAGTAATCAAGATACAGATGAAAACCTCATTTCATTAGGGCCATGAAGACTGTCCGCACATTCGTGAGGCCGAAAGGCATAACCAGATACTCGTACAAGCCATACCTGCTTCGGAATGATGTACGTGGTTTGTCCGATGGTCGCACACGCACCTGGTGATATCCTGACCTCAGATCAATCTTGGAGAAAATAGATACTCCCTGAGGATTTTCAAAGAGATCATCTATACGAGGAAATGGATATCGATTCTTTACCATGAGCAGGTTGAGTTGATGATAATCCATGAAAAACCTTAGGGTATCATGTGCATTCTTGAAAAAAAGGATAGGTGAACCCCATGGTGATGTGCTAGGTCTGATAAAACCCTTAGCCTCAAGGACTTCAAGATGCTTTTTTATTTCCTGTAGCTCTATTGGTGCTATCCTATAGGGAGGAATAGGCACTGGTGCCACACCTGGCAGAAGATTGATAGTGAACTCCACGTCTCTCCTAGGAGGTAAGCCAGAGAAATCATCCTGGAAGACATCCCTGAAAAGATCCACCACTGGAGGGAATTCAACTAGTTGCATTCCCTAATTTCACATGAAGAGACTTGTCATCTAAGAGGTCACTCTGCACAACCCTGAATATTTAGGCTTAGCTCGATCTGCCTGCAGGTCTCATTCTCTTTTGTGAAGATATGTGTCACCCTCAGGGGATGTGAAAGACACCCGACGATGATAGAAATACACTTTGGCATGGTAAGGAGAAATCCAATTCATACCAAGATTGAATTAAATGCCAGACATATCGAGGATACAAAAATTTCAAACCAAACGGTACCTGCCTATATCGACGGGGCACTCTTGGCACTGGCATATGACCTCCATCCTGACCCCAAGCAGAGTGTCGAGAGACATGACGCCGTAGTGGTACTCAATTGGAAAACCAAGACTTTCAACAATAGAAGTAGATATAAAGGAGTTTGATGCTCCAGTATCAAAAAGAGTAGAAAATAAAGTAGAGGCTACTATAATAGTACCCTTAACTATAGATGTCCTTACACTCTGCTCCTCTAGTGCTGATTGCACTGCATACATGAGACCTGAGCCACGGCCCTGAAACGCTGCCTGGTTGGCCTGAGTAGGTCCACTCTGATGACACTGATAGTCTGGATCTTGATTTCCTTGACCCCGACCTCCACCATTTCCTCGGACTGATCTACCGGTGGAAAAAGAACTTCTAGATTTTTGGGGAGTCATATATCCCATACCTGAAAGAGGTGCAGTTGAGAATCCTCTAACATTGGATTATAAAGATAAGGAACGGTACAAATGCTGAAGGTGAACCATCCTACCACAAGCGCGGAACTCCTTCAGATCTGTCATGCACTGTGGCCTCCTGTGACTATCCCTGTCGCGCTGATAACATGTGAAAGAGCTATCAAGACATGTCATTTGGTTTGGTTTTCCCCCACGTGCACTTTCAAAACGACATATCATGCTGCCAGAAGATTCATCACTCTGTCTCAGAACTGAACTGCCCTGGCTCACTGGTTTAGCTTCCCGGAAAATTCTCTCTGAGATTATATCTTGATTCATGATCTCTATAACATTGGTCAAATGGAAGACGTTCACCTGCGATCATATAGTTTACTCAAGTCCATCCTCAAAACGCCTCGCAGTAGACTGTGCGTCTCCAGTCAGAGATGGTGAAAAATGATGAAGTTTTGTGAAACAAGTATAATAATATAATAGTGTCAGAGAGCTCTGCTAAAGATGTAGGAAATCCAATGCAAGATCATCTCTCAGAGTCTGTGTAAAAAAGTGATTGTAGAAGATTGCATGGAAATCGGCCTAAGCCATGTCACTGGCATGCTCAGCCTGAGAAACAATGTCCCACCAGCATTGGTGGCGTCACGAATCATGTACACTTCAATCTTTACCCTTCACTCTAGAGGTGTCTCAAGGTTGTCGAAGATAGACCATACAACTTCTATCCATGATTCTACAGCATGAGGTCCACCACTCCCCAAGAAGGTGGGAGGGAGTTGCTGCAAAAAGTCTCGCATAAGGTCTACCATAGACGGGGTAGGTTTGGGTATATTCTCAACTGACTACATTAACATGAGGAGACTATCCCTAAACTGAGCGTTCGGGTCCCTCGGAAGATCGAAAGGAGGTAGCGCCATTGGAGGCTCTACGAGAGGAACCACTGGTGGTTTGGGACCCACCATCCTTGGAATACTCTCACTACCACTCTCCCGAGACACAACATGAAGACATCATGATGGAATTTGTCTACGACATCCAAACACACTCTTATAAAATGAGTAAAGAAAGTGAAAAAACTAGTAGGGGAAAAGTGGTTAGGTAAATAGCCAATCTACGTGCACTAAACAACAGACACCCACCTCAAGAGCTGGATTTTGATATAGAATAGACAACTAAAAAATTATTAATGCGTTCTAAAACCCAATCTAAGGTTGAGTGAGGCTAACATATAATAGACTAACATAACCTTATATTCAATAAACCAACAATTAAAAATTTTACCACTTGGTAAAACTGTACTCACATGCAACAGGAAAATACATGCTTAAAGTAGATATGGCATGGCAATATACAAGGCATTTAAATCCTATTGTGCGTATCATGATTCATGGGATGTTTTCCCTCATATCATTAGGCTATAATGGTAAACCCATTATTTCAATAATACCAGCACAATAACAACGCAATTCAAGTGAGTCACCCAAGGTGAAATCATATCAACTGTAACTAGCATAATCAATAACTGCAATCCCATCCCAGGAATTTGAGTTTTACCTTGTACATGGGTTAGCTACGTCCAAGTATAGAGTACATCCTAATTCCCAATATCCTAGTCTCAGGTCTAACAGATAAAATAAGACAAAAGGAAAAACCAGCTTTGATACCACTTTGTAACGTCCCGACCCGGTTCACCTCTAAGACGGTGGTCGGACCAATGTGTTGCATAACCTCAAGCACATCTCCCCGAACTCCAAAGACTTCCGACTAGTAGTGAAGGCCCTATTTGTGTCCATGGGGAGAGAATATGCCCTCATAGGTAACAAATAATATCACAGTGGAAGTAAACAACAACAAATAATATGTAGCTGAAGCATGTGAATTTATCTACTACAGCTAAAGAAATGTAAATAATACAACTAAATAATAAAAACCAAGTGTGGAAACTCACAAAAGAGTGTCATGCCATGATATGAGGCTAAAATGAAAGTATGAAAAATATAATTCAAACACAAATTCAAATAAAAGAAAATACACAAGCAGCAACTGAATCGCGAGCAAGGCTCGGTCCTCTACCCTAGTCTCTATCCTAAGTAGTAATGAACAGTCAAGCATCGGAAGCAGCATGCTTCCCTTTGTCAATACCTGCGAGCATGTAATCTACTTGGTTTTCGATGATGCCCGAGAAGGGTTTCAGATAAAATCCCATTAGTTTGGCACCCACGGTGTATAAACCGCTCCATTTCATGAAAAAAATAAAAATGTAGTGTTCCATTACATAACCATTTCAAATATATTAATTACGGTGCAATGAAATAAAAAAGTCGGCTCGGGTCCCAAACGGCACCCGTGCCTGGTCACCTACTTCAGCCTAAGCTGGTAGTCTAAAAGGGTACATATTAGTAGAAATACATGAACATGAATATATATATATATATAACTTGGAAATCATGGTAAAACTAGGAAAAAGTATACCCCAAACTTTTGTTTTAACTTGGGGTTCAAGCCCAGTGTCAACCAGGCACACTTCCACATATTAGGGGAAATATATCAATTCTCAAGAGACTCAATTAGGAATAACATAAACCTTAAGTGCATCATTATTTATGGTTCAAGATGAGATTTGGAGTTCGAGCATGTCCTGAACGTATTTCTATGGAACATTCATGAATTTATCCAATGCCACCGAGCCCGTCAAAGGAAATCTTTCGAAAGGCCATGTATCATTTGAGGCATGGATTTACACTAAGTCGATCCTGATCTCACAAAAAGGGGTCGAGTGTCTACTGATGCTGTTTTTGCCACATTTCCAATGGATCCATCCCAATGTGCCCTTTTGGAACTGGTATCAATCAAAAGTATTAGAAAGTATGGGGAAGTCTCGATCTGGAAAAGGCAATGACACTGCCCCCTGAAACAACGAGGTAACCTGTCAGGAATAGAGGATATAAGTGCGAACCTTAATAGAAGACTTTCCACTTTCCGCAACCTGAATTTAATTAACCTTTTCCGAGTAGTAAATATTACATGATCTGCATATAAAGTTATACCTTGAAAACTAACCAGATACACCCGTGCATCACAAGGCATAAATTTAACAGTACAACACATAAAATTTCAAGGCAATATACATATCATATCAACCATAGTGGATAATTCATATTTAAATAATAAAAAAATAAGAAAAACAAGTGTCAATGATCTAACAATTGAAGTTCATGTTCATGCAACTATTTATTTATTTTAATTACAAATAAAAAGTTTCTTCGTAACACATGAAATTAATCTAAAAATAATCTTGGATAATGGAAGAATACACCGATCATGTCGTCACACCCAAAGGGGTGTCCAACTTTGTTGCAATAATTCATACAACTATTCATTTAATCTAAAAACAATAAATAGTGGTTGTGCAATACCCGCAGCAAATGAAATTAATAACCCGACTAATAGAAAAATATGCAGACTATGTCAGCACACCCAAAGGGGTCTCTGATCTTGTTGAAACCATATAAAAAAATTAATTTAAGATGATTAAGGCTTCCAAAATTAAACATATCCATTAATGTAACTAAAATGTGTAAAATTTCACAAAGTCGGTAGGCACCGACTAATGGCACAACGGTGAGTTTTTTAGAAATCGCAATGAATGGAGGTTAATCAAGTAGGTACCCTACCTTGTAGTCCTAGATGAATATATGATCCATGGTAGACATAGATTTGACCCATATATGATGAAAAAAATGATTTTAGAAAAACCCCAAAATAGGGTAAGAATCTTCCACGATGAACTGCGTGCAGAATACTCAACAGAATTGAATGATCCCACTTGCGCAACGTTAGCCATTCCCTAAGGTTTAATTCACACCTAATGGTGTAAGAATAATATGTCGAATGGAGGAGAAGTGTTCTTCTCAAGGGGGTGCTGGTTGGTGTGACAGGATTGAGGGGTGTGACGAGATGTGTGGGAGAGGGAGATAGAAGAGGAAAAAAGAAAAGAGAAAAAAGAAAGAAAAATAAAATAAAAGAAAAATAAGAGAAAAATAAAAGATAAGTAAAAAAGGAAATAAATTTAAAAGATAAAATAAAACAACGGAATGGAAAGTATATTAATAAAAATTAAAAAAAACAAGAATCCCCCATTCTAATTATTTTCATTTTTCTCGTAACTTCCTCTTTATTTTATTTCAGAATTTCTTTTTATCCATTCTTGATTTCTTTTAAATATTTTTTAAATATCTTATTAATTATTTCCAATCCTTAATTAATTATTTAAATCTTTAACACCACGCCAAAGCGCAATGTGACCGTTTTCCTGAAACGTCTGTAATTATTTAAATTAAACGGAAAACTTCCCGGGACCCGTAGTGTGGTGCACTGGCGTATGCCCCGGGTCGCGTAATAAATTAGACTGCAATAAAGTAAAAATGGTCCATAACTGATGAAGTCTAGGATGTTACATCTTTGGTAATGTTTATTCAACATGATGTACCAATTTTTCATTGATTTGTTACTTCTATGTATTCATCCCACAAACATTAATTTTGGTGTCAAAAGAAATGAATGTTATCCTTATGTTAAGTGATCTATTTCTCACTTATATGTATGTACATGAAATAAATGTGATGGGTGGCCAAGATATTATATAACCCTCCCATTAATTTATTTATTTATTTATCTCTTGATATACCATGTAGGTTTCTGGATTAGTTGTCCTAAGAACACTTTTTTTGGCTTCCATGGAGGTTATATTTACATATCCGATCACAGACCAGGCTGGGTCTCTATCTGACCCGGCACCCGACGAAGTCTGCGATATTTCCCAAGATGCATTCCTAATCCTCACGGGCTGGAATAAGTGCTCATGTATCAAAAATAACACATCAGAATGATTTACCCAATATAGTAAACCTAAAAAAATATAATGATAAAAAACTAAAACTGAAAACATACAACCAAATATGACCTTAACACATTTCATATTTAATGATTTATAACATGAACCATAATCCAAAAATAAATAAAAATTAATGAAAACTGAAACTCTAACTCTAACATCCATGCAACAAAAGTGGCCACATCCTCAGACCACCACCCCCAACCTGCATGAGAAGACCGTCAGAAACATGAACCACCATCACTAAGCACTATACCTCAAACTGAAATACACAATGACAAGGTCTACATACACCCATGTGTGTATGTATGGTGTGAGACCAAAGCCTATTAGGATACTACCCAATAAAAATAATCCAAACCACAACATCAAGAAGAAAATATAACATGCTTATTCAAATTCATACTTTTTAAATACCATTAAAGAAAACAATTACAATTTTAAAGTAAAATTTTTTTTGGAGAAAAACCATTTCAAAAATACTAAATTAATGTGGATGAGAAAACACTTAAAAAAGACTCACAAACTCTAGTGGTCCTCCATATGCCACTGGAGGGAACCACATCATGAACTGTAGTGCACTGTGGGTGAATCCCCAAAGGTAGATTGTATGGGTGGGACACTAGATACATCGTACCTCAGTGGCAATGTTTCAAAGGAAACACAATGATCTAATTCACATGCATGATCCAGTAGTAGGTAAACACATCCATAACTTACTTCTCCCCAATCATCCCAACAGTTTAGTTAGTGTGGTAATGTCAATCCTAATATAAGAGACCGGGACAAACCCCTTATGTATCATCTAGCGTACTAGTCCAAATCTGCCCACCAATGTACCTGAGGTTTTCCCTTATTCTCAATCAAGTTCCATATTCACATAATATATCACAAACCCAACAAGACATTACACACAAAATCCAACAATTGCATACCCCAAAAACATTTAAAAAATAAACACACATCAAAATACATTTCCAAAATATATTTGTCATTACATAATAATTTCACAAATTCCCATTTCGCAACACTCGTAAAAGAACATAATAAATTTTATCAACAAAGAATACATTATTATATAATAGAAAAAGGGCAGAGACCATAAGCATTCCCAATTCCATGTAGGAAAGCCATTTCAAACCACTTTCATAACCAATTCTCCTTAAAACTAGTTTCGCACAACTTTCACTGTTAAATGAAATGGTTCACCATTTATAAAAGATCACCAAGTGATACAAAGAGGGATTAAACCAAAAAACATGTATCGTTTTTTATAAACATACCACTTTTAAAAACAAACATATATTCAACTCTTCCAAAAAACTACTTTTGCTCTATCTAAATAAATCAACACATCATTTAAACTATTTCATAAATAATTTGAAAAAAATCATGAAGAATTTACACAAAAAACCATTTGATTCCATATAGAAACGTCACATTAAAACTAAGTGCAAAACATAACCTTAACAAAACTTGTTTGACATTAATCAAACAATTTTCAATTAAATTTCAAAGATGAACATAATTTGACACGCCAAGGGAACACACTTTTTTTAGGAAACTAATTTCTAACTCATTACACCTTAGCTATACATTAATAAATCATTACCAAAATTGAAGAAAATGATTCCACAACATAAAACAACCATTATAACACAATATAGAGACCTTACATAAAAGCACACACAGAAAATACAACCAATACCTATATTGAAAATCGAATTCAAACCATTAAACACAAAAAAAAATTTCAAAACACTAAACAAACCACATAATAAAACCAAAGAATATATTAATAAATTTAAACGAACATATTAAGTTAATATAATGGTGTGATGGCATGGAAACACTTTCCTCACGTGATGATAGTTCCAGAAAGAGGTGAAAAACCTCATCTACACCATAAATGCACTCCGAAAAAACCCTACCAAAGCCATTAAATACCAGAGGATGTCACCGACGACATAAATTACAAAACAAATCAAGTCTCATAGCCATAAATAATTTATATATATATATATATATATATATATATCAATCCCTCTACCCAATACAAACCCATGAAACATAAAAAAAATCTCAGAAAACTGAAGATGATTCTGCTAGAGCACACAAAAATCTACAGAACCTACACAAATAAAACACACTAACAGAGGATTAAGGATTACTGGAGGGAGGGGTTCGTCGGACTGAGACCGACCGACCAGGAAGCAGGGCTGAGTGACCAGGAGATGGAAAAGGGAGAGTGGTGCACACTGAGGATAGGGAATGTATAGCGACCCGTCCTTTTCTTGCATTACTATTAAATCATTTCAAATATAAACAACATAATAGTATTACACATGGAGGATCCAGAGGTTTAGTGTCTTGGGAAAACTAGGACCACACATAACAAGTACAACATCAAGCATAATCATTCATTCAATTTCTCCTTCTATAGCTTCTTAGTAGCACTTGTCCTCTCCTTAGTACATGTAGCCACCTGAGGATATACATCAAAAGGGGTGAGCTAGAAGCCCAGTAAGAGGATAGATAAGAACCATACATCATGGGGTGAACATAATCATGACATAGGAAAAAGATCATGAACATGAGAAGAGCATAAACAATAAACTTGAAATGTGTCAATGCATAAAAATGAAACATCATGTCTTAGTAGTTAACTACCACACATACTTGTGAACAAAGCTATCATCTTTTTCACACATCATTTCACATTTACTCATGAGATTTATCACTTTACCCAATTCATTTGAGATCTATATAATTCTGGGCGCACCCGTCACATTTAAACATTCATATTGTGCTATATAATTCCGGGCGCACCCGTCACATCATAACATTATCATTATCATTCTTTCCACATAGAACACATATAAAACATGTACATAAATAACCCATGGAAAGGAGTGGGTTTCATCTCATAATAACACATTAATAAGATTTGGGTTTCCAAAAGAAATTGGGAACAACATACTTGATACAAGAACCATCAACCTTGAATGAGAGGTAGAAGGTGAGATCTTGAAAGAAGAGTTATTTTGGAAAACATTTTGATGGACAATAAAGAAAGTGACAAACATTTATATCCCAGAAAAGTAGTGTAAATGATGAAAAAATGATCTTTGGGGAGTAACCATATCAAAAATGGATTGAAAGAGGGAGAACCCGAAGTAAGAAAAATTGGGTTTGAGATTTCCCCTTACCTTGTACTCGAATGCCTCCTTCTCTTTAATGTCCAATATAATGAAATTATATTCATTAATTAAAAATTCGAGAACCTTTTATACATTAATAGGGTTCATTAGGGTGTCATTATTTCATATTATGTTCCTTTAGATGACTTATAGAGTTTAAAAACATTGATCAGGGATGTTCGTTTTCATGGTTTTCTTGAGTGGTCCACTTGTATTCTTAAATTGATGTTTGGGTAGATCATGGGTAAATATCCAGAACTGATATTACATGTTATTAATAATATTACAGAATCTTGAATGATTTTATAATGATTTATATTAGATCCATGTGGACGAATAATTAGATAAGAATTAAATGAAAATTATTTGGGTTAATTTGAGCGGTTTTTGGATCACAACGAACTCGTTTTAACTTTTACTTAGTAATTTGGCCATAGGTTATTTCAAGAACATAAAATAGAACATAATATATATAAAATATTCTGTTTCAACCATAAAAATGGTTTCATGTCCAGATCTGAAGGTATAAATGGAATAAAAGATCATGTTGTTTTTGAAGGTGATAAATTAACACCACATGAACAACGTTCTCTTTAATAAAATAAAAGGGAGAGGTAAAGGGTGTGGAGTGATATAATATACCATTAGAATCATAAAATTACAGTATATTTATAATACTGGAGTTACAAAACAATTTGGATGAAGATAGATTGGGAGATATCAAGAAAGGAACTTGAACTTGAAAGGAAATTAAAGGAGAATAGGGAGAGAAATTACCTTTAGAATCTTCCTCCTGAGAACCTCCTTAAGGAAGCTAGGCTTGGCCTTTTGATGAGACCAGTAGCTTTTGAACGTGGGGGAGGGGCTAGGGAAGGTTTTTGGGCAGAGGTTAGAGAAGTCTTGGAGCTTGAGAGGTGTGAGGAAAAGAGGGAGTAAAGGGTGGCATTTATAGTGGAGGGGATAGGGGTTTCTTAATATAAAATTGATTAGTTTATTAAGTTCACCTAAGACAAGGAATAGTGAGTCCTGGATGACTATGAATATTAAATAAGACATTTGAGTTCTGGATTTGGGTGCTTACATCACTTGTGATGTCAGGAATAGTGGGTTTTAATTAAAATGTATTTATATTGTAAATTAATGTATTCTACTATTCACCAAAAATTCAAGTATCTCAGAAAAATCCCAAAACATTACCCCTACCATTTTTTGATGTGTAGAATCAAAAAATGAAGTCCATTTTTCAAAAATAATTTTCCAAATATTATTAATTTAATATTTAATTCAATTAATAATTTACTTACAGAAAACAGTTTTCAAAATTAAAACTAATTTTTGTAGTTCTTTCAAAAATTACGTAGGGTCTTATAAAATTATCTAAAAACTATTTTAAATTGATTAAATAATTTATGAATACATTTCAAGGGAATACATATTATTTTAAATTAATTAATTAATTATAATTATTTATTTATGACTTATAAAATACCAAAAACGTTTACTAAGGTCAAATTCTCACTTTCTAAGTTGTCTAAATTTTATTTTATTATTCATATGTAATGTTACACTTATTTACTATTCATAAGGGTCATATTACTATTCATAAGGGTAGGTTACTATTCATAAGGGTAGGTTAATATTCACCAAAAATTATTTTTGTTTCATTAGACTCTAAAAACTATCTTGAACACAACCGTCTATGTCGGATTTTTAAAAATTCAAAACATGGGGGTGACAAAATTATGTTTAAAGGTCACTTATCACTTCATAGTTCATTATTTTGTGTTTTTATGAAATAAATATAAGAAGGGAATTTTCCATTGAAAAACTTTGGGTCATTACATTCTTCCCCCCTTAAGAAATTTCGCACCCGAAATTTCACTTTACACAAACAGGTGAGGGTACTTCTCCTTCATTGCCTCTTATGGTTCCCAAGTTGCTTTCTCAAACTTATGGTTCCTCCAAAACACATTGACAAGGCGGGTTGTCTTGTTGCGTATAACCTTATCACTTCGGTCCAGAATTTTTACTAGCTGCTCCTCATAGGAGAGATCATCTTCCATTTGTACCACCTCTGAGTTTAGTACATGTGAGGGGTATGGTATGTACTACCTCAGTATTGATACATGAAACACATCATGAACTTGAGCCATATTCGGTGGAAGTGCCAGACGATAGGCCACGGCCCCTATGCGGTCAAGGATCTCAAAGGGGCCAATGTACCTTGGGCTTAGCTTCCCTTTCTTCCCGAATCTCATGACTCTCTTCCATGGAGATATTCGAAGGAAGACTTTATCTCCCACGTCTAACTCCAAGTTCCTTCGACGGTTGTCAGCATAGCTCTTTTACTGACTTTGAGCAGCTTTGATGTGTTTCTGGATGAATTGAACCTTCTCTGTCATCTGTTGAACAAGATCGGGACCAAGTAGCTTTCGTTCTCCAACTTCATCCCAACAGGTTGGAGTTATACATCACTTCCTATAAAGAGATCCATACTGAGCCATCTGAATACTTGAGTGGAAGCTATTGTTTAATGAGAACTCAACCAAGGGGAGATGCTGATCCCAACCACCTTTGAATTCAAGAGAGTAGGCTCTTAGCATATCTTCAACTGTCTGAATAGTCCTTTCAGACTGGCCATCAGTTTGGGGGTGATAGGTCGTGCTGAAATTTAATTCAGTACTCAAACAATGTTGAAGGCTCCTCTAGAACTGATATGTGAACCTTGGATCACGGTCAGAGACAATCGAGAGTGGAACACCGTGCAATCTCACTACTTCCTTAAAATATATCCTTGCAAGTTGTTCAAGTGAGAGGTCTTCTCGAATAGAGATAAAATGGGCAGTCTTGGTGATTCGATCAACCACAACCCATATCGCATTATTTCCCTTTGATGTTTTTGGGAGACCCATGATAAAGTCCATAGTAACATTTTCCCATTTCCACATGGGTGTAGGCAATGGTTGCATCATACCTTTGGACTTTTTCTGCTCATCTTTAACTTGATGACATTCCAAGCACCTTGATATATATTCTGCAATCTCCTTCTTCATGTTATCCCACCAGAAGTGCTCTCGGAGATCACGATACATCATGGTACTTCCAGGTTGGATAGAGAAAGTTGAGCTATGTGCATTATCAAATAGCTCCTTATTTATCCCGGGTGATGAAGGAACACAAAGCCGCATTCCAAACCAAATCACTCCATCATTGTCGATATGGAACTCTTGCAGCTTCCCTTCTTTTACTGCATTCACCCTCTTTTGTATCTCCACATCATCCCTTTGTGGTTCCTTAATCTTATGTTGGATGGATGGTTGCGCAATCATTTGGGCAAGGTAGGATGTATCCCCTGCCCTTATGATTTCCAAATCCATCCTTTTCATATCCAAGAAGATATGGTCTTTCTCAATCCACAACATGGATAGAGTAGCAGGTTCTTTCCTGCTTAGAGCATCAGCTACCTTGTTCGCCTTCCCAGGATGATAGTGAATAGAGCAATCGTAATCCTTGATTAGCTCTAACCATCTCCTTTGACGCATGTTGAGCTCTTTTTGTGTGAATATATACTTTAGGCTCTTGTGGTCGGTGTATATGTCACACTTCTCTCCATAAAGGTAGTGCCGCTAGATTTTCAAGAAAAAAAATCACGGCTGCCAGCTCTAGATGGTGCATCGGGTAGTTCTGCTCATTGTTCTTCAACAGTCATGAGGTGTAGGATATCACATTATCATTTTGCATGAGTACACAACCCAAGCCTTTCTTTGAAGCATCGCTGTATATCACAAAACTTTCTCCATTTTTCGGTAGTGTGAGTACATGTGCAGTGATCAGCCTTCTCTTTATCTCCTTGAAGCTTCCCTCACATTCATCCGTCCAGACATACTTTACCCCTTTCCTTGTAAACATAGTTAGCGGGATTGACAATTGTGAGAAGTTTCTCACAAAACGTCGATAGTAACCAGCTAATCCAAGAAAACTATGGATTTCTGTGACACTAGAGGGCATGGGCCATTCCTCAATCACCTTTGTCTTTGAAGGGTCCACAAAAATTCCATCGCTTGTGATCACATGTCCCAAAAACGTGACTTGATTCCTCCAAAAGTCACACTTGCTGAACTTGGCATACAACTTCTCCTTTCTCAATTTTGCCAACACAAGTCTTAGATGTTCTTCATGTTCCTCCTTGCTCTTGGAGTAGATGAGAATATCATCGATAAAAACTACCACAAATTTGTCGTGGTAATGTCTAAAGACTCTATTCATCAAATACATGAGGATTGCAGGGGCATTAGTAAGTCCAAAGGGCATCACCAAAAACTCATAGTGCCCATACCTTGTACGGAAGGCAGTCTTCTGAATATCTTCCTTCTTCACCTTTACCTAATGATATCCAGAATGAAGATCCACCTTTGAGAAGTATTTGCGCTCCTCTTAACTAATCGAACAAGTCATCAATCCTTGGGAGAGGATACTTGTTCTTTATGTTGATCTTGTTGAGTTCCCGATAATCGATACACAGCTGCATGGTTCCATCCTTCTTCTTCACAAAGATCACTGGCACACCCCAAGGTGATGCACTAGGGCATATTAACCATTTTTTCAGATGCTCTTACAGCTTCTTCTTTAACTCCTCCAGTTCGATAGGATCCATCCTATAGGGACAATTCGAGATAGGAGTATCTCTGGGTATGATTTTAATTGAGAACCCTAACTCATGATCCAGGGGAATTCCGAGTAACTCTTCGGGAAATACATCACTGTATTCCCTTACGATGGGCATTTCCTCAAGGTTGGAATTTTCCTTCGACTCAATCATTTGGGCGAGGTATGCTTCTTCATAGGGAATCAAAACCCAAACCATTGAAGTATTTCTCAAAAGAGATTCATGATCTTTCTTGCATTTATAGAGGAGCATGGGATGGATCAGAATATGAAAATATATTTCCTTTTCCTGACAGTTGATATGTTCTCTATATAACGAGATCCAATCCATTCCCATTATAGCGTAAAATTCCACCAAGGGAAGTATTACGAGATTTGCCGGAAGAATCTTCCCACATACGTCAATAAGAGAAGAGTCAAACACTTGGGTTTCAATGATTTCATCACTTGGTGTTTTTACAGATATCTCTACTTCAAGGTTTCGGGGCTTCGATTCAATAGTTCTAGCAAACATGTAAGATATAAAGGAATGCGTAGAACCAGAATCAAACAAGACTTTGGCCATTCTTGAGTGAATAGGAAGTGTACTTTGTACGACATCATTATCATGTTCCACCTTCACAGTAGTGATGGCATAAGCCTTCCCTTGTTCCTTTGGATTTGGTGGTTGTTGGAACTGATTACCGTCGAGAGCTCGAGGTTTAGTACACTGGTTTGAATAGTTCCCTAGCTCCCTAAAGTTGTAGCATTAAACCACGAGTCGTTCTCTCCTTTCATCGGCTACATTATCCTTCCTTTTCATGTCTTTTCGACACTCGTGAGCAAGGTGTCCCTATTTCCCACACTTGAAGCATTTCCCCATCCCTTTGAGGCAGTTCCCATTGTGCAACTTCCCACATTTTTTGCATGTGGGTCGTTGTGTTTTCTTCCCACCATTGTCATTAGATCCATCTTCTTGAAACTCCATCTTTCTTTTCTTATCACCATAGCCATGGGACCATTCTCCAAACTCCATCTCCACTTTCAGAGCACACCGAACAACTTCTTCATAACTCCCAAATTCTCGAATTTCAAGAGCCTTTCGAAGATATGGTTTTAATCCACTAAAGAATCTATCAATTTTTCTATCATTGTTGATAACAAAACCCGAAGCATACCTTGCGAGCCTTGTGAAATTTTCTTCATAGGTTGTGATAGATTATCCTTATTTTTCATGAGCTCTATGAATTCTCTCTCCATCTTCGTGCGAAGAGTTCTTGGTAAGTACTTATTAAGAAACATTATCTTAAAGTCTTCCCATTCCATCTCTTCAATTTCCACCATTGGCTTGGGGTTTTTAATCAAAGCCCTCTATTGATCAGCTTATCCATCTAGATGATAAAAGGCTAGAGTCACCTTCTCTATCTCGGAACAGTGAAGAACAGAAAATATCTTCTCTATGGAGTTGACCCACTGTTCCGCAACTAGTGGATCAGAAGATCCACAAAACGTCGGTGGTCGTTGCCACATAAAACATTCGATAGCTAGTTGCTCCATCTTTGGTGAAGGAGTACATTCCCCATTATTATGGTTATTATTCATAACCTGAGATAATTGGGTAAGAATCTCCATGAAGTTTTGAACTCCACCTCCAAAATCATTGGGGATGTCGTTCGGGCAATCGTTGCATTGGCCCTCGCAAGAGTTGTTGGCCTGATTTCTCCTGGTTCCCACCATTTTCTAAAATAGAAAAGGTTAGAACAAAACATAAGTAAAATATACATGAATAACTTATTCATTTAAACAATTATACCAAAAACATAACATATGGGATCCCTGGGTAAATGTTCTGGTGTATGTGTTTGTACTTATTCTTATGCTAGAGGTTTTCTCTAGGGTTTACTAATCCTAATTCCCAAATTAACTAAACCTTTCCTTTGATAGAAACTATAGCGAACCGGCCTTTTCTTGCATTACTATTACATCATTTCAAATATAAACAACATAATAGTATTACACATGGAGGATCCAGAGGTTTACTGTCTTTGGAAAACTAGGACCACACATAACAAGTACATAATAAAGCATAATCATTCATTTAATTTCTCCTTCTATAGCTTCTTAGTAGCACTTGTCCTTTCCTTAGTACATGTAGCCACCTGAGGATATACATAAAAAGGTTTTATCTAGAATCCCAGTAAGAGGATAGATAAGAAAGATACATCATGGGGTGAACATAATCATGACATAGGCAAAAGATCATGAACATGAGAGGAGCATAAACAATAAACTTGAAATGTGGCAATGTATAAAAATGAAACATCATGTATTAGTGGTTAAATACCACACATACTTGTGAACAAAGATAACATCTTGTTAACACATCATTTCACATTTACTCATGAGATTCATCTCTTTATCCAATGCATTGAAGTGCTATACAATTCTGGGTGCACCCGTCACATTTAAACATTCATATTGCGCTATATAATTCCGGGCGCACCCGTCACATCATAAAATTATCATTATAATGCTTGCCACATAGAACACATATCAAACATGTACATAAATAACCCATGGAAATGAATGAGTTTCATCTCATAATAACACATTCATAAGCTTTGGGTTCCCAAAAGAAAGAGGGAAAACATACTTGATACAAGAACCATCAACCTTGAATGAGAGGTAGAAGGTGAGATCTTGAAAGAAGAGTTCTTTTGGAAAACATTTTGATAGACATAAAAACCAGTGACAAACATGTATATCCCAGAAAGTAATCTAAATGATGAACAAATGATCTTTGAGGAGCAACCATATCAAAAATGGAGTGAAAGAGGGAGAACCTGAAGGATGAAAAATTGGGTTTGAGATTTCCCCTTAACTTGTACTCGAATGCCTCCTTCTCTTTAATGTCATGTATAATGACATTATATTCATTAATTGGAAATTATATAACATTTTATACATTAATAGGGTTCATTCTGGTTTCATTATTTCATATTATGTTCCTTTGGATGACTTATAGTGTTTAAAAACATTGATCGGGGATGTTCGTTTTCATGGTTTTCTTGAGCGGTCAACTTGTATTCTTAAATTGATGTTTGGGTAGATCATGGGTAAATATCCAGAACTGATATTACATGTTATTAAGGATATTACAGAAACTTTAATGATTTTATAATTATTTATATTAGATCCATGTGGATGAATCATTAGATAAGAATTAAAAGAAGATTATTTGGGTTAATTTGAGCGGTTTTTGGATCACAACGAACTCCTTTTAACTTTTACTTAGTAATTTGGCCATAGGTAATTTCCAGAACATAAAATAGAATCTAATATATATAAAATATTCTGGTTCAACCATAAAAGTGGTTTCATGACCAGATATGAAGGTAGAAATGGAAGAAGAGAGCATGTTGTTTTTGAAGGTGATAAATTAACACCACATGAACAACGTTCTCTTTAATAAAATAAATTGGAGAGGGAAAGGGTGTGGGGTGATATAATATACCATTATAATCATAAAATTACATTATATGTATAATAATGGAGTTACAAAAAATTTTGGATGAAGATAGGTAGGGAGATATCAAGAAAGGAACATGAACTTGAAAGGAAATTAAAGGAGAATAGGGAGAGAAATTACCTTTAGAATCTTCCTCTTGAGAAACTCCTTAAGGAAGCTAGGCTTGGTCTTTTGATGAGACCAGAAGCTTTTGGACGTGGGGGAGGGGATAGGGAAGGTTTTTGGGCAGATTTTAGAGAAGGCTTGGATCTTGAGAGGTGTGAGGAAAAGAGGGAGTGAAGGGTGGCTTTTATAGTGGAGGGGAGAGAGGTTTCCTTAATATAAATTTGATTAGTTTATTAATTTCACCTAAGACAAGGAATAGTGAGTCTTGGATGACTAAGAATTGTAAATAAGACATGTGAGTTAGGGATTTGGGTGCTTACATCACTTTTGATGTCAGGAATAGTGGGTTTTAATTAAAATGTATTTATATGGTAAATTAATGTATTCTACTATTCACCAAAAATTCAAGTATCTCAGAAAAATCCTAAAACATTACCCCTACAATTTTTTGATGTGTAGAATCCAAAAATGAAGTCCATTTTTCAAAAATAATTTTCCAAATTTTATTAATTTAATATTTAATTAAATTCATAATTTACTTAAAGAAAACAGTTTTTAAAATTAAAACTAATTTTTATAGTTCTTTCAAAAATTACGTATGGCCTTATAAAATTATCTAAAAACTATTAGACATTGATTAAATAATTTAGGAATACATTTCAATGGAATACATATTCTTTTAAATTAATTAATTAATTATAATTATTTATTTATGACTTATAAAATACCAAAAACGTTTACTAAGGTCAAATTCTCACTTTCTAAGTTGTCTAAATTTTATTTTATTATTCATATGTAATGTTACACTTATTTACTATTCATAAGGGTCATATTACTATTCATAAGGGTAGGTTACTATTCATAAGGGTAGGTTACAATTCACCAAAAATTATTTTTGTTTCATTAAACTCTAAAAACTATCTTGAACACAACCGTGTATGTCGGATTTTTAAAAATTCCAAACATAGGGGTGACAAAATTATGTTTAAAGGATACTTATCACTTCGTAGTTCATTATTTTGTGTTTTTATGACATAAATATAAGAAGGTGATTTTCCATTGAAAAAAATTGGGTCGTTACCGACGGGGGTGTGATGGGTTCAGTGTTGTGCATTTGATTTGGAGGAGGGTGCAATGGTGGATGACCGAGGGGAGAAGTGGCTTTGTGCGGAAGCATCGGAGGTGTGACGGCCTTGGAAAACCACCAGAGGGGTTGCTGGTGGAATCTATAGCAGAAGAGGAGGGAACGCCGAATGTAAGGGGATGCAGACGGGGCATTTTTGGTGCAAGGCGGCATCCGCGATGCAGCCTTTGCACTGCGGGTGAAAGATGGAAACCGAGATGCAGCCTTTCCCCTAAAAAATTTTTTAAAAAATAATTTAATTTTTTTGTTTTATTTTGTTTATATATATATATATATATATATATATATATAACATTTCATCAGAAATTTTCTATTATTAAATATCCAGCGCAATAGCCATTACAGTAGTCTGGATTCTGACAGAAATCATTACCCATGCCTTCCTTTTATAAGAGGGCTTTCCCTAAAAATCATTCTTCATTTTCGATGTGGGATTCAGGTTCTCCATTTCCTGCGTAGTACATTTTCCATTTCCGATGTGGGATTCTGTTTCATGTAGGTGACTTTGAAATAAAATAAAATATAAAGTATAAGGCCAATATAAATGAAATTGTAAACATTTGTTAAACATATAATAAATAGTTGAAAACAAAAAGAATTTCCTCAAAAATGTTGATGAAAAATAATCAATAACCTTTCAAAACCGCCTACTTGAAACATAAAAATGTTTCAAGTACGTGAATTTGAAAGACTATAAAATATAAACTATAAAATGAATATAATTGAATCCTTAAACATTGATTAAACATATAATAAATAGTTGAAAACAAAAGGAATTTACCAAAAAAATATTGATGAAAAGTAATTTATAAGCATTCAAAAATACCTAGTTGAAACTTAAAAATGTTTCAAGTACGTGAATTTGAAAGACCATAAAACATAAAATAGAAGACCAATATAAATGAAACGTTAAAAATTGATTAAACATATAATAAATAGTAAAAAAAAAGGAATTTATAAAAAAAATTGTTAATGAAAAATAATTTATAAGTTTTCAAAACTACCTACATGAAACTTAAAAATGTTTCAAGTATGTGAATTTGAATGATTACAATTATATTACTAATTAACTAATTAATTATTATATAATTAATAGTTATATTAATAATTAACTAAATAATTATTATATAAGTAATAATTAATGTGTAATAATTAATAATTAATAATTAATAATTAATAATTTAGTGAATAGTTATAATTAATATTTATATTACTAATTAACTGATTAATAAATATAATTAATTATTAATAATTATTAATTACTAATTACTAATTATAATGAATAATTATAATTAATATTTATATTACTAAATAACTAATTAATAATTACTAATTACTAATTACTAATTAATTTTTTATAATTATTAATTATGTGTCAAATTAACTAAATAATTATTATATATGTAATAATTATAATTATAATTAATTATTATATAATTAATGATAATATTACTAATTAAATAATTAATTATGACATATTCAATTATTAATAATTACTAATTAAAAATTATAATAATTATATTTAATAATAATATTACTAATTAACTAATTAATTATTATATAATTAATAGTTATATTCATAATTAACTAAATAATGATTTTATAAGTAATAATTAATAAGTAATAATTAATAATTAATAAGTAATAATTAATAAGTAATAATTAATAATTATAATTAATATTTATATTACTTATTAATAATTAATAATTAATAATTACCAATTACTAATTACTAATTAATAATTATAATGAATAAATGTAATTAAAAATTATATTACTAATATACTAATTAATTGTTATATAATTATTTATTATATAATTAATGAACTAACTAACTATTATATAATTAGTTACTAATAATTACTAATTAATAATTATAATTAATAATTATAATTAATATTTATATTACTAATTAACTAATTAATAATTAATAATTACTAATTACTAATTAATAATTGATAATTAATAGTTATAATGAATAAATGTAATTAAAAATTATATTACTATTTTAGTAATTTATTATTATATAATTAATAATAATATTACAAATTAACTAACGAATTTTTATATAATTAATTATTAATAATTAAAATTAATAATTATAATGAATAATTAAAATTAATAATTATAATGAATAATTATAATTAATAATTATATTACTAATTTATAATTAATAATTATAATGAATAATTATAATTAAAAATATTATTACAAAATTACTAATTAATTGTTATATAATTAATAATAATATTACTAATTAACTAATTAATTTTTTCATAATTATTTATTAATAATTAATAGTTAATAATTATAATTACTTATTACAATTAATTATTATATTTATAATTAACTAATTAATTATTATATAATTAATAATGATATTACTAATTAAATAATTATTTATTATATAGTTAATAATTATATTATTAATCAATATATTACTAATTAAGTATTATATAATTAATAATTAATAATTAATAATTAATAATTAATAATTAATAGTTATAATGAACAATTATAATGAATAATTACATTACTAATTAACTACTTAATTATTATATAATAATTTTTAATAATTACTAATTAATAATTATAATGAATAATTATATTACTAATTAACTAATTAACTATTATAAAATTAATAATTAAATTACTAATTATCTAATTAATTATTATATAATAATTTTTAATAAATACTAATTAATAATTATAATGAATAATTATAATTTATAATTATATTACTAATTAACTAATTATAAAAAAGGGCCTCAACTCTATCTTTCTCAAAAAATTAACTAATTAACTATTATATTATTACTAATTAATTAATTAGTTATTATATAATTAATGATTAATAAACACTAATTAAAAAATTAAAAATTATATAGCTAATAATTATATTACTAATGAATAAATTAATTATTATATAATTAATAATTATATCTCTAAGTAACAAATTAATTATTAAATAATTAATAATTATATTACTAATTTACTAATTATATTAGTAATTAACTAATTATTTATTATATAGTTTATTATTAATAATTACCAATTAACTAACTAATTATTATACAATTAATAGTTTTAAAATTAATAATTATATTATTAATTAACAAAATAATATTTAATTATTAATAATTATTAATTATAATTAGAAATTATAATGAATAATTATAATAGGTAATTATAATGAATAATGAATGATTAATAATTATAATAAAGAATTTTAATTTACCATTATATTACTAAATAACTAATTAACTATTAAATAATTAATAATTATATTACAAATAAACTAATGAATTATTATATAATAATTTTTGAATAATTACTAATTATTAATTATAATGGATAAATATAATTTATAATTATATTACTAATTAACTGATTAACTATTATATACTGAATAATTATATTACTAATTAATTTGTTAATTATTATATAATTAATTATTTATAATTTCTAATTAACTAATTAAATATTATATAATTTATTAACTTAATAATTAAATATATTATTATATGTTTAATCTGTGTTTTAACTTTAAATTATATCGGTCTTATAGTTTATATTTTATAGTCTTTCAAAACCACATACCTTAATCCTTTTTAAGTTTCATGTAGGTGGTTTTCAAAGCTTATATATTATTTTTCATTAACATTTTTTACGAAATTCTTTTTATTTTTGACTATTTTTTATATGTTTAATTCGTGGTTTATGTTTCATTTATATTGGTCTTATAGTTTATATTTTATAGGCTTTCAAATCATGTGCTTGAAACATTTTTAAGTTTCATGTTGGTTGTTTTGGAAGCTTATAAATTATTTTTCATCAATATTTTGTACGAAATTATGTTTATTTTCAATTATTTTTTAATGTTTAATCCATGTATTACGTTTCATTTATATTGGTCTTATAATTTATATTTTATAATCTTTCAAAATCACGTAATTGAGACTTCTTATGATTCAAGTAAGTGGTTTTGAAAGCATATAAATTATTTTTTATCGTCATTTTTTATGAAATTCTTACTATTTTCAACTATTTTTAATATGCTTAATCCATGTTTTAAGATACATTTTTATTGGCATTATAGTCTATATTTTATAGTCTTTCAAAGTCACGTACTTGAACCAGAATCCCACATCGGAGATGCAGAATGATTTCTGGGGTAAGCACTCTTATAAAAAGGAGCCCTGGATGAGAGCTTCTGTCAGAATCCAGACTTCTATAATGGCTGTACTGCTGGATTTTAAATTGGGGATAAATTCTGCTGAAAATTTTATTTTTTTTTTGTTTATATATATATATATATAAAAATTAAGAATAAAAATATTCTAGAAAAAAAATATTTGTTTTCTGTTTTAGGGGAAATGCGGCATCCTAGATGCCGCCTTTCACCCGTGCCCAATGGCGGCATCGTCGATCCCATCTTTTTTGTGTATTTTCGAAAGAAAATTATCCAAAATTGTTTTAAAAAAAATATTCTTTTTAAATACTTATTTAAAAAAAATCGACGACAGATTGAGGGGAGGGCGTCTGTATGAGCAGCTATACGGGATGTCGGTGTAGGTCATTGCGATTAGAGGCCAAGGGGATAAGGTGGATGTGCTTCAAGGTGGGTAGGACGGGGAAGGCCAAATGTCGAGCTGGGTGGCACAACAAGGGAGAAGTGGGTCTGTCGGTTGGACATAGAGGGGGTAAGGTGCGACACGACTTAGAAGGGGGAGGCACAAACCCTAAATCAAAATGAGAGAAATGGTAATAAAATAAATAAATTAAATAAGTAAAATAATAAAAATAAAATTTAAATAACATTAAATAATATTAAGAATATTATTTATTATCATAATATTAGTAAAAACTTACAAAAAATAATATTCTTAACACGCTTAATAATATTAATAGAATTATTCTCAGAAAATATTATTATTATTATTATTATCATTAAAAAAATTCTTAAATTTTATTAAACGTCTTATTTTCATTTTACCCCTATTTCATTATTCATTGTTTTTTTATGTTTTAACTCATTTTGAAAACTGGGAATACCACACAGTCTATGAACTATGACCTACTCATGCGTTCGGTGATGCTAAACCTAAAATGTGTGATTTTCTCAACAAAACTAAAAAAGAAAAAATCTATGTTGGCTTTAACCTGAACATCCCAATGCCCCATAAAAATAATAAAATAAATATTTTACAAAAGGATTTTGTTTAAATTCTCCCCACCATTGCACTTTTTGTCCCTAGAAATCCACGACTAAGATTGAAACTCTAAAGTAGAAAATGACACCCCCGTAAGCTTCATTGAGGACCCCCAAAAACGACGAGCGAAAAGTGGAAAACACGACATGATTAGAAAAAGTGACTCAAATGAAAACCTCAAGAAATCCATAAAAATACATTACTCTATGTGTCACCCATCCTAAATAGCTAAGACCCCTCCGGATGATTGATTTATGAAAGGTACTCTCGCACCCACAGAAACCAACTTCCCAAGCCAAAACGCCTCAAGCACCAATGAATGAAAACCATGTCGTTTGACTGGAAGAAACAAACAAGGCTATCCACATACAAAGAACACTCTTATCACCTACCACAAAGTCATCTCTATGAAAAAAGCTAAATTTCCAACATGGGAATGCCTGAAAGGGCTCCCCACCATTAAAAACCAACCAACACCAGATATGAGATAAGAAAATTAACACGGGGAGGCCCGAGGAGACTCCCCGCCATTATGAAAAGTCCAACACTTATTCATTCCAATGACACACCAGAGCGAGACCCACCATGGGACTCCCCACCATTGTAATTGAAGAAAGATACATAAACATTGAAAATTTTCCAATAGTGACCAAACACCCCACCCAAATGGGTGGGAAGGACATGGACCGACTACCAGGCATCAAAACCATGACCCAAGACAAACCAACATCTCCACATTCCTGGATAATCAATAATAAAAATAGAGACAGATTTCCCCAAATAGACATCATAATGACAAGTAAAATAGATTACATCATGTGGGAAACATCCACTAGGACATTAAGGTGCAAGGTGACCACGCCTCCATATAGCCATGTGAAACCTCACGTACCCAGATGGGTTATTCAGAATAGAACAACTACTGGAAACAATTTAATCTTCTTTCACCTCCAACACCGATTATAGAAATAAGGATGGGATCCCATACACTCTCGGGGTTCCTAACCACACTCTAGATTCACTCAAAGGCTGATGGAAAGATCTCAGATGTTTGAAGCATCTCATACCTCACAGTCAGGTATTTAAGACTCCCTAACATTGCTTATCCTTTTAGTGCCACACACAACAACACCACAAACGAGAAAACACCAATAAGCAAAACAAAACAAAACATGACATCCAACTACTTTACATCTACCTGAATGGGGGTTTAGATGATACACTTGAATCACCTCTTCACCTTAACTATGAAACTTAGGATGGAAAGATTCATGAAAAACATTCCCTTGAGAAACATAAAAAAATTAGAACTCCCAAAGACGACACACTCCTATGAACAAAGAGATTGTCATAGGGTTCTATGAAATCAACCTTTGTGCTTAGAAGATAACTCACACAGCACGACATCACCAAAAAAGTCCCATGTGGCAAATGAAGGCACTAAAAGTCTCTCAAGACATCAGCCATCACTGATAACTCTGAACTGCCTTCATTCTTCCCTATTATAATTCCTTTCACCTTTTCTAGGGGACCTTCAAACACAACGATGTCAAAATTCATACTCGAAAACTCAGAAAACTCAAAGAGACTAAAACTCTTTTAACCTCCCGTAGTGTTTTTCATCCCACTGTGAGATTATCCACTTAACTGAAATGAAAAAATGTATGGACATTGCACTATCACTCAAAAGGGAGAGTCCTTATATTAATCAACTAGAGGCCAGGCAAACAATGAATTGACATAGATTCACTTTAATCGCAAGTTAACACTTTATTGGGGGGGCATACACTAGTCCAGAAAGAAATACAAAAACCCAATTAAATTAGTCCAATGGACAAGACATACTGCAATCAAACACTAAACATGTTGGGGGAAACAATGTTGGGTTTCCCAAAGAATTTTTCAAAAGAATCCACTAACCACTTGCTTTCAAACCAACTTACCAAATATAATTGAAACTCCATGAACAATTCAGCCCAAAAGTATTCTCAGATCGAAATTCCTCACAAACAACATTTCCAAAATGCAAGGACACACCATGCAATCACTGGTTTTTAAAATACCAAATATTCCATTACAAAAACTTTTGGAAAATAAATGAAGATGGTGGGTTTCACAAACACTAATAGTGTTTCGTGGGATTCACACATGCATGTTACCATGTCACACGGACACCCACATCTTGTCCATCCGAGAACTTATATTCTAGTACCATTTACTATATCCCATTAAATATACACCCATGCATGTGGTTGCCCATGAGTATAACATGGATCAAAACCAGGACATTTCATTTTTCAAAACAAAAACATTCAACCCACAATTTTCAAACCTTACAAATAATATTCATTTTGAAGCGGTTAATTTCCAAAAAATTTCAAAGTCCAAATCATCTTTACTCAAAAACCAAATTTCCACAATTCAAGAACAATGAGACGAGAAACGATGCAAGAGTAAACTAGTTTCAATGGGTGACTGGGACATATATATAGTTGGCAGCCATACGCCAATCACAACACCACCATGGGGAATATTATAATACAACTTCACGTGCTCCACATGTCTTTCCATACCCTTTGATCTCAATGGGACCACTAGCCATACTCCCTTTTCATTTTCCCTAAACAAGATTAACCATAAGGACCAAAGACTCGGACAAACATCATCTTACCCTGGTAACTCATATCCCGCCACAAGGTTTTCTACCCAGGTACCCTTCTCATAGATAGGACATCGATTTCCAACACCCTTAACATTGGTCTACCCAAACTCTATCCCAAGAGAACTCAACCCAAGAGAGTAACATCCTCTAATACCATTTTATCAAGAACACGACCAGGTTTCCATCCGACTCAACACCCTACCGAGTCTGCGACATGGCCTGAGGGGTGTTCCAAATCACCACGGGGTGGCACCAGTGCCAAGACAAGGAGAGGGAGGAGGGAGAGTGTGGTGCATGTCGAGTCTAAGGAAGGGGTGAGACGGGATCAGTGATGCACATTCGAGTGGGAGGATGGTGCGGTGTATGAATGACTAGGGGAAATGGGGTTTCACAAACAAGCAATAGAGGTGCACAGGCCCTGGGAACTACGGGAGAGGTTGCTGGTGGAAGTCGTCGAAGAGGAGGGGGGAATACAGGCTGTAAGGGGATGCTGATGGGGCAGCGCCAGATGGGAGCCGGAAGAGAGCGCATCAGCACGACTGGCAGGCTGGGAGGTCGTTGTGGGTCATCACGACGGGAGGCAAGGGGAGAAAGGGGGAGACGCTTCGAGCTGGGTAGGAGGGCGAAGTTCTGGTAGCAAGTTTGTTGGTGCAACAAGGGAGATGGTAGTCTACCAACTGTCCATGGAGGGGGTGAGGTGCGACACGACATAGAAGGGGAGGCACAAACCCTAAATAAAAATGAGAGAAAAATTAATAAAATAAATAAATATTATAAGTTAAATTATAATAATAAAATGGTAATAACATTACATAATATTAACAATAATATTTATTATCACAATATTAGTAAAATCATAACAAATTTTATATTCATAACACTATTAATAATAATCATAGTATTAAACTCAATCAATATTCTTATTATTATCATTAAAAAATTTCTAAAATTTTATAAAACTTCTTATTTTCATTTTATATCTATTTCACTATTCATTATTTTTTCATTATTCCTTTATGTTTTAACACATTTTGAAAACATGGCAGATCGCGCGGTCTCCAAACCATTCCATGCTCGTGTGTTCGGTGATGCTAAACCCAAAACATGGGTTTTTTATAATAGAAAACGTTTTTTAAGTCAAATTCAACCCGAAATACCAAATTCCTAGTAAAATTAATAAAATGAATTATTTAAAAACAACGGGTGTGACATATCACTATGATTTCACATTCTATTCTATTTTCACATTCCTATGATACCTTAATTCCATCACCATATATAATGTTTTGATATTAATGATTATGATTCTCACCATATTAAATCACATTTATATTTCTATATAATCACATGTACTTCAGTAATGATGTTTCACTTTGATTATTCCCTTACTGGGATTTGTATCTCACCATATTCTCATGTATGTATATTGTTTCCCTTCAAATTTTTAATGATCAATTGAATATATTGTTATATATTGGATATTTAGTATAATTTCATTTTACCAATTTTCATGTTATTTTTCTTTGTATCTATTTACCTAGAGCCACTATGCATCAAAATATTGTTGGATTTAATTGATTTTATTTTTTATGTAGAAAACCTGAAAATTATTAGTATTAAATATATGGGTTTCTATACCTACAGTATTAGGTTAGGGATAAAATATCCCCAGATATATCTATGGGGAAGATTGTCTTGTAATTTATGAAGATGGGAAAGCACATCATGGGATATATTGGCTCTTTTTGGGATTCATGATTAAATTAGAGAAATGGAATATCGACTAACTGTCCAAACAATACTATACATACCACATGATGTGTTTCAAATATCCCTTTTTAGGAATTACAATCCACATCCATTACATGAACTTGATATAGGGGTGGTGAAGATTGATAATGCCCTCTCTTATAAGGGGTAGCTATTGGGAATCATGGACCACATATAAAATGTTTTGACCAATAACACTACTAAACAACTCAATTTATTTTATAGAAACATTATGTATGAAGAGGATATAGGGGAACATTGAGAGACCATTAAAAAAATGTACCCTCATTTTTTAACCTTAGTGTATAAAATCATTTTTTGGGGGATAAATTTATTATAGGGGGAATAATGTAATGACCTATGATATTAATGATTATTACCCATAACTAAGTATTTTATTGAATTTGTTATGTTATATTCAATAATAGTATAAAAAAATAATTGTGAAACACTAATTATTTGAGACAGCTGTTATAGTCATTAAACAAAAGAGAATTGATAATAATAACATGGTTTTCGATTCATATATTTATTATTCATTTATAATTTTAATTTGATAAAATTAACTAAATTTTAATATATAGTATATCAATACTATCTTATCATTAATTTTTATTTTTTTTATAAAATTTCATTTCAGGTGAATATTTTAAATACCAATTTCTGTAAAAATAAAATATGACATTTATATAACATAAAGGACATTAAATATTATGATCCCTATTTATTAATATATATATATATATGATAATAATACAATGTTATAAAAAAAATTATATATATTTTATAAAATACATGTTTAACAATATTGAAATTCAAGTAACACATCAGAATAAAAACCTTTTTCACACTCTTATGTTGAATTTTTTGGCTTTATCATTATTAAAGATCTACCCAATTTATATTCCCTATATTTTTATTTCTCATTAACATTACCATATTCTATAGAACATATAAAATTTACTTTAAATTTGAAATTATATACAAGAGAAGATAATCTCACCAAATTAAGTATTACCTTCATTCTAACTTTTTCTCTATTATTTTTATCCTATAAATATATTATATCCATAACAAATAAAATAACTATTTTTATTATATAGAGATATTATTATATTAATTTAATGGCCTTTATTTATTCATATCAATCCCCTATGAAAAACCAAATGTTTTGTTAGTTCCATCCATGGACTACCACCCTTATAAAGAGGCATCATTCATTTTAAATCACCAAACATCATGGATAAGAAAAATTATTTAATGGATAAATAAATTTTATAGTTATAATATTATTACGACATTTAAATTTAGAAACATTATTCTCTATGTTTCATTATTTTTCAATGAGAAATGATACATTAATCATGTGTACATGTGAACCATCACAACCTTGAGCAATGAGTTTCATTTTTCAAAAACATCCATAATTGTTCCCTGAATAATATATTTAATATATAAAAATTGTTTCTTAAAATTTATAACATTTTGAATATTACAATTAAATTTTACAATTCTTTCTACCATTGTCAACATACCTAATTATTTATGAAAAAAATGACTGAAAGCGTCATGTAATCAAATTAGTCCAAAAAATATATATTATAAATAAATATATATATGATAGTTAAAGGACCTTAGAATATGAAATATAATTGATTAATTTAATTAGTTAAGCATTTAAAATATCATGTTTAATATAGTTTCTATATGTTTATAATTATATGACAACATTTCACTTTTCAATGTTTGTATACTTATCATCATTGTCTTTAGGATATTATTTTATGCCTCTTGAATCGCATGTATTACTTTATTACCATATTTATTCCCTTACTAGGATTTCTATCTCATGATTTTCCTTTTGTATTTTTCCCAGGATATTTTATATTTTTTATAAGATCTATTAGGGTAAAGATATCTATGTTCATTTTTAAATAATGATTATTTTTTTATGTTTAATATCATTTATTTTTATACTTAGTGCTCTAAAGATAGAATACATTTAATTCCATATTGATTATTTTCTTATAAATAAAGTTCATAAATTATAAAATAATATTTGTTTATGGTATGGGTGTACATAATTTCAAAAGTAATTAAAATGAGATTAGAGTGTGTAAAATCATAAATTATTTCAATAAATAACCTACATATTTTAAAATGGGGTTTAAATTGATTCTTTATGTCGAAAAATTTAATATTTTGATTTTAAAATGTTTAAAGGGGAGATTTATATTTATAAAGTGTTTAAATTTTCTAGATTAATTATTTTCAATTCATTCCTCAAGCTATTTTGTTTACATTGGAATGGTATTTTAGAGAAAATAGTGTTTTTATTTGAATATGATTTATTGAATCCCATATTTCATATATTATTTTTTGTCAGAAAACAAGAATGGACTCGATATTTTTTAATTCTATAAAATCTCTTATCCAGTGCTCTTAGATGATATTCATTCCACGTTCCCTGTAAGATGAGCTTATTTGGGTTTTACCATTATTAAATCTTTTAGATATGTGATTCTTGAGGTTCATCATGTGCCTTTATGATGTGTTTAATACTTTGGATAGTTTTTTTATTATCTTTATAGAATGGTTACATTCATTCATTAAGAATGGGACTAAAAATAGGGTCATATTCTTAGATTACTTGTTTAGATGTTGGGTTGACTAATTTTTTTTCACAATAGAAATGTTTTATTTGTTTTTTTGGGTCCACTACATATTATGTCCTTGGTATATATGAATAATAACCCATTTTACATGGACCCATGGTTTGATCCCACCTGGTTTAATAGGAATTATCATGGTTGATACATTATCCAATTTCATTCTGTGTTGGGAGGGAGTCGACGAGTGATTTGATGGTCCATTTATTGATATTTTTGAAATAACTATAATGTTTGTGTTTCTTTTGGAACACATGATTCCTTTAGTTTATTTGAAGAGTAAATTGTTATTTAATGAGGTTTTGAATGTTTTTTTGATAAAAAGATTTCATTTATGTCTCATCAATTGAATGTTCATGTTTTATTTGGGTGACTCATTATAGTGTGTTTTCCTTTTTTTGAACCTCCTTGGTTATTTCATAAATAATGGGGAGACCCACTCAAATTATCCATTCCTTGACAACCTTTCCAAATAAGTTATCTATGATTTTCAATTTGGTGATCATTTTTTTAAATGATTCTTGTATGTTAGTATAGTTTTTCTTCAGGTGACTTGGAGATCATATCATTGACCATACGTCTCTTATGATTTAATTTTTATATTGACTCATACCTTGAGTTTGGTGAAATTTCAGGTGTATAAAATATTATAGTAGGAAGATCTATCACAACCCAAACCATATGTATCTTATTTAGGTATTTAGGTATTAAATATTTTTACTTTATTCATCAGGTTTAATGTTGAACATGTTTAAAATATTTGAATTTCGAGTTTACATCATTGTTTCCGGGGTTGTGAATTTTTATTATAAACCCTAAAAACATTATGTTCATTTTTCAAAAACATGGAAGAGGCATTTTACCAAGTTGGAACATTGTTTCCCAATTTATTCAGCCAACCCATGTGGGTTATCTAAACACCAATTGAAGAGGTGAGTGGCTAGTGCATGGTTTAAGAAAAATATGTGACCAAACTATGTGATGCACCCATAAAATCAAAAACTGTATGTTCACATTTTTTACTCATTTACCCTTTAAATTGAACACCTACCATGCTCTTCGCCTCTCGTGAGACAAATCCATACACTCCCACCACAAACATATAACTCACTTCTTTTAGTCATATATCCATATTATTCCAGGTGTGATTTATCCAAATGTAGGATTATTCACCCCTTTCTTCTTCTTCCTCTATTCCATATCTCCTTCTCTTTATTCATCCATCTTGTGCATACTATAGGAAGAAAAAAAATGTGTATATTCAATTATTTTTTTGTTTTTTCTTTACACCTTGGGTGTGAAATATCCTTTCTGGGTATCTTTTTCATTCCATTATTTTCATAAACCCTACTATAGGGGTTTTAGATTCTACTTATTGAACATAGTGAGTTCCTGGTAGATTTATCCCATTAATAGATTTTTTTAGAGCCATCAATTTCATGTATTTTAAATTAATTTCCTATGTAAGAAATTATGGAATTATTAATGTATATATAATTTCAAGTGGAAAATTTATTTTCCAACAATGTTTTTATTGAGGGTGAAGTGCCCTTAAATTTTTTATATTGAGAAAAGTATACTTTTATTCAACCAATGGCACTACATGTTTGAGAAACATCACAAATTGGATATATCAATGAATATGGTTATTCTAAATTTTATTTTTGTTTCAAAGGTAAATTATTAATTGGATATTACCTTTTAAATGGAATATTACATTATATTAGAAATATAATTTATTACTAAATTTTTTCATAAATTGTTTCGAATAAAAGTGCCAGATTTTGAAATAAATTTTTTTAGGTATTGTGTGGTTACACACATATACATGGGTTTATACATGAAAAAATATATGAAACAATTCACATGAGAATGTGATTGTTTATATAATGATAGGAATATGTATATTTATTTATTTATTTATTTATGTATGTGTGTGTAACATTATATGGGAATAATGAGGGGTGAATCTATAAATTGATATTGTGTTACTCAAAATCAGACTCAAAATATGTTTTTAGTTGATTTTTAAATTAAATTATAATGTCCCATTTTGAATGTTTTACCCTTCATAGATAGTTTTATTAATGATGTAATAATTAATGAAACCCATGTTGAGATTGGGTTGATGATTTATTAAATATATATTGGGTATTTTAATTGTTTTCTGATTATTTAAGAAATTTATTTGTTTAACAATACAAAATTTGGATTAATAAAATAGTTGATTTAGCTGGGTTAATGAAATTGGGATTTTTAATGAAATGTGAAATGTTTTAGCTGGAAATAGATATGGTAACCCATGTATCTATGGTGGTAAAATAGTTTCATTCTTCTCTATTTGTTTATACCACATCAAAAACTAACTGAAACATAAAAAAAAGTAATGTTTTTATTAAATAAGAGACATCATACCATTAGGAGAAGATGAATAGGCTATTTTGAGATATTCATAACATGGAGAGGGGATGTGAGTTATTGTTGGTGTATCTTCAATCCAATCACAAATTTTTATCCATTTAAATCTTTTAAATTTAGAGATATTTACTTCCAAACTATATTTTCCCATCAAATGCAAGTATATGAAGCCAACAAAGTGTGCCACATGACATTTTTAAAGGCTTCTCTACTATATCTGAGTAGCTAGACCTTTTCAAGGTTTTGAAATAATCCTAACCACACGGCCACTAGAAAATAATAAATTAACTGTTGTTGCAAAATGTAGGATATACCCTTCCACTTTTAATGCAAAATTATCAGTATAATGATATTGTTTTAATGTCTATGGATGGATCTGTATACTTCATCTGAAAACATATGTCGCCTTTTTGATAAGGTCCATTGTTCAACAAATAATTTCATTCACATACTGAGACAACTTTGGGAAATCATTACTACTTGGACCTTCTTAAAATGCTTTTTTCTTCACTTGGTTACTTTCAAAGAAGTAATATAGTAATAGAAGAATATCCTCATGAAACTCCCCTTCCAATCCATTATAGTGACGTCCACCACATCTATTATTCCATTTCTAGTGGAGGGAACCTCATTGTATTTTTGTGGGATAACATATTCACCCATTCCTCCCCTTTTCTAACCTAAGAATCCTTCATACCTTACATCAGATCCTTATGTTCATTAATGTTCATAATCTATTTCATGGACTCTGACACGTTTTTCTCTTCCTACCAAAGTGTAATGAGGATTAGTTTCACGGGAAAAGGACATGGATTTATTGGTTCAAACATCCTCATCCATCCTTGGAGTCATTTTTATGCATTTTTTTATATCTTGGGGGGTTTCAAGAGAAATATACAGTACTTCTTTTGGAAAATAGGCACATCATGATGAGATTTAAATCAGAGGAGAACCTGATACAGACATGGTCCAGTTCTCCACACATCTGCAATGAATCATGTTTTCCATCTTCATGGGGAGTTATGAATTTCATATGAAACATGATTCCCTAAACATGGATATTTGTGTAATATTTTCATAACATCCACTTCCTTTCCAAATCCCTTCAATAGTTCATATGTTATGGAACCTGGTTGGTAGAATTTTTTACTCAGATAGTTGAACTCATTCTACAAGACATCATATTTCCCCACAAATCTATGTTGAAACATATTTTTAAAACGTGCCTTTATATATTGTTTGGGTTACTATTGTAGATGTGTTATGGGATAAAAACTTGGTCTTCTAGGAGTCTTGGGTTTATTTATGTTCTTCTTGTAAGAAAAAGGGACTTGAAATGGCTCTGTGTAGGCATTAGGGTGTGAAATGAAATTATGATCTATATGAGGGACTAGGAAGTGGGGTGTCCAATCTATCATCAGGCTCGAAGGAGGAAGTTATAAATGGTGACATGTGGGATTCAATGTATAATTTGGAGTCAGTTCAAAGTGGATTACTCATGTAATTGGATTTGGAAAGGAATGAGTTTCTAATAAACCACCCAGTTGATCAATTGTTTTACAGTGAAGAAACAAAGTATGTTTCCACCTAAAATGAGGCATAGAGTTTTCCTTCAAATCTAACAGCGGTCGATGTCTTCGAATGATTTCCCTACAAAATGAATTTTGTGGCAGCTACATGGCCTGTGGTTTTTCAAATGAATTTTATTCATAAAGTTTTCAATGAGAAACTAGGGAATGTATATGAGTGTGATAAGTACATCATGGTGTCATAGAATAATTTTAAAGGAAATTTAGTAGCTAGTGGTTCTAGTAGTGATAGTAAGGGGGAGATTTTGACACGTAGGGAATGGTTAAGAGGGGAAAATATGAGCATTAAGGTTATCAATAATTTTGAAAACATAGAGGGTGAATGTTTTGAGCATTAGTAAGGAGTTGATATTCCATCAATTATCCAAATCATAGTTCCAATATAAAACCCAAGAAATATGCACAATATACTTGGGACTGAATCATAAGATGAGGTCTTGAGTCAGGTTTTAGTGGAAAGTTTTGATTAAGGACTTGAAATTGGTCTACACAGTCCTAAGATGAAGAAAGGGAAAAAATACAAAAGGGATATAGGGAGATGAATTGATCTTAAGGTAAGGATGAATAAAATCCATAGATATTATAATAATTCACCAATTATAATGGAAACTATGACTAAAAAACAACAAATAAGTAGATAGTGATCTCTCAGCTCAATATAAAGAAGGTAAATAGAGTACTTTTTCATAGAATTTAAAATTGATGAAGATGTGTGGTGATGTCAATGGGTGAAAAAATACAATGAGAATATCGATGTATTGTTATAGGATTAGGAGGAAGTAATGGGTAAAACTAGAGAAATAGATGAGGAATCACATGGAGAAGGTTAATCATGGGAACTTATCATCCATTCTAATGAAAATATACTTGTGAACATAGTTTATATCAAACTCACATAGGAGTATTACAAAAGGATGGTTGAAAGAATGGTTTTTATGGAGCGCAACAAGGGGAAATGTTATTTAATTGAAAAGAAAATGTTTATATTAGTTCATGGCTTCAATGAGGGAAAGATTGATTTTCAATAATTTATACAATAATGGGATATGATGGGATACTATTTCAAATACCTCATCAAGGGTGATCCAGGCATGGAAGAATGTACTTTTCATTAGAGATTTTATAGTGGTAATACTTCTAGACAGACATAACTTGATTTTAATAATTAGGTAATTTCTTTTGGTATTGGTTGATGTTTTATTTGAACTGGTCAGTTTCCCATGTTTTCCTTAAAATCACATTTATTTATACAAATGTTAAATTTCAATTAGTAGGCTAGAAACCATATTTTTATTCATATTAGCACACTAAACGATGAAATTATTTTCTTCTTCTTCGGAATTTAGTCACAATTGTATGAAAATAATGTGAACTAACAATCATATAACTCTTCTTTGACACAAATGATTAATGACTTATATCAACTTGGTCATTAAAAATTCATACCATATTTTCTATTTATTCTTCAATGAAACAAAAATCTATTGAATCACATTCTTCCAATCATAATATAATCAGAAAACAACTATGGTAATATTAAATCAATGATTTTTATCTCATATCAACATCATCATAATTAGGTCATATTTTTCTATATGGAATGTCAGCAATTTTTTTATATCAATTCTTCTCCATTATTATTGGTTCAATATATATCTTTTCAACTATATTAGATTGTACGTTAAATTTTATTTAATGCAATAACGATGTTTCATATAAAAAAATTAATCTATTCTTGATTTGTTTCCTAATTAGATCACATGAACATCATGAATAAATTTTTCATCTATATTTAATGTAAAATTTTCATGTTTTTTTAACTATCTAAAATAAATATCTATTTAAATTTGAAATAGAATTCACATATGGATGAAATAATGTATACACTATTCAATTTCCCTATTCCATACATCACACACACTGATATATTCACACACAACCCTTATGGTGGTACAAATCTAAATTTGATCAAAAATATGTTCCCCTTTGTTTTTATATCACACCTTTTCAAGTCACGAGTCTTGTTTTTTTTTGTTACCATGAAAAATAACTTCATGCTGGTATGTAACATAACTTCTTCCAACTTTTATTTTCTTTCAAGTTCAACTATTCAAAGAAAACTTATTCTTTGTATAAATCGCACCAAGTAAGAGATATATAACACATAACTATTTAATTGTGAATACCGGGATAAGTAGAAAGGTAATACTAAATTTGTGTAAATATAATTAAATATAATGTGTTACCTCTTAAAATAACATAGTTTGAGTGAAAAATCAACACTAGATTATGGAACCGATCATCTTAATGAATGATTACCTGTTTGTATAAACACCAGTCACATGTTCATTGTTATCCTACAAATAATATTTGAACTATAATTATTGCTTCATACAATATATTCATATGAAAACACCACTTCTCATTTCCAATGGATCTTGTTCTTCTATTCTACTTGTTTGCATAACAATAAAAAAAATTCTCTTTTTTTAAAGGAAAAAATAGCCCTCAAAGACTCTCGTGAGCAGTAATACTCTTTTAATTCCCAATTAATGAATATTTATACGAAATATTCAGACCACCATGGCTCAAAAACTATTAAGAATTTAAATTCATGTAGATGATCAATTCAAGATCCAAATTTTCCACCTTTAAATTATTCAAATAATGATTAATATGATGCTTAATATAATGGAATTTTTCCTTAATAATATTGGATTATGATCTTGGTGAATTTATTATGTGCATGTGATCATAAACACATGAAATTGATTTTTTATAATAATGAAGGGTATCCATGGTAATAGACTCCTTGAACGTCCTCATTTGTCTATATTTAGTGTACTCTCAAAGAATCTTTATATTTATCATGTAAATAAAGTTTAAAGTTAATTTTTTTCACACTTGATTTTCCAAGATGATCAGATATCATGTTTAAAAATCCTACATTAGTTTATCCATAATTTCAGTATGAAAACAATATTTTAAAAAAATATTATAATGAGGCTATAGATAGATGATGGCACCACTCTTTTAAACACGTGAGAATAGGAGATCAGATGGTTTTGAAAACCTGAAATGAATGGGGGTGGATGTATTCACATATTTTTAAAGTGGTTGAATGGTGTAAAGAAATCTAGATCCAACATTGATTCTTTAAAGGCTCTTTACATTCATTTATAATATAAATTGTGACTAATGCTCATTAGAGATGGCGAATGGTGATCAACATAGGTACATATCACATGTCACGAACTATGCCGGGTCGCCATCCGACCCGGCGCCCGACCCAGTCCGTGACATGGCCCAAGGGGCATTCCCGATCCCCATGGGATGGAACAAGTTTCCGTGTACCGAAAAATTGCATGGGAACTATTTACATGAAATAAAAGATAGAAAAACAACTAACAAGATAAACAACTGCAACTGGAAACAAACAACCAAACACGCCATTAAACTATAAAGAAGATTAAAGTCTAAAATCCAACTGAAAACCCAAAGTATACAACAATAATGATAGAGGACTAAAAATCCAATACCAACCTCCAAGAAAAGACCATCTGTAACCAGACCCACCATCACTAATCACGATGCCTCTACCTAGAATAAACAAAGAACAAGGTATATATACACCCAAATGAGTATGTAGGCTGTGATATAAGATCCCAATAGGATACCACCAAATAAAATGTTCTATGTCACATCATAAAAAAGATAATTTAACATGCATATATAAAACCTTACTTTTTAAAATTCTTTTAAAGAAAAAATTTAAAAACTGAAAATAAAAAAGAAAATAGCACTGAAAGAAAAATAATTTCACAAATACTACTTTAAAATGAAAGGTAAATTTTATAAATAACATGCACATACCAAATTAGTCCTCTATATGCCGATGGAAGGCACCACACCATGAATAGTAGAGCACTATGGGTAAATCCCCTAAAGAATCTAGTATGTGTGGTGAACACGAGACATCATACATCAGTGTAAACGTGGCATAGGAACAACAATAATCAATGATCTCATGCACGAGCCACTATTTGGTAATCACAACCATAACCTAGTGGTCTCCAATCATAAAAAAAATGTTTAGTTAGTGTTGTAACATTAATCCTTATAGATAAAACCAGGATGAAACACACATGTGTCATCTAGCGTACTAGTCCTAATCTGCACACCTAGGTACCCGGGGTTTTCCCTTGTGCCCAAAAAAGATCCACATTCACATAGTGTATCACTTTCACATATCACACACCAAACAAGTCATTACATCATAATCCCCCACTTGCACAACCAAAATCCTCTTTACAGATCAAATGGACACCAAGAACATTTTAAATATAATTTTCATCAATTTCAAAATTTAATATATATATCATTTAAAAACTTAGAAAAACAATTCATTAAGATGTCGTAAGGATTTACACCAAAAAACTAAAGATGCACTTTTTAAACCAAGCACACCCCCAAAATATTTAAAAGTATAATTCACATAACACTCACAAATTAATAAATCATCTAAATAATTAGGAATACATTTCTAAAATGCACAATAAGATTTTTCCCTAAAAATGTATTCAATTTCTCTCTCGTAAAATCAAACGTGCCTCTAAACATCTGTTTTCTTTTTTCCCAACTTTGTATTCACCTCTTCCATAATTAAATATACCATTATAACAACTTATAAAAAAAAACTTCAACAACATCCCCAAATGATTTTAATGCAAAAGAGAACCACAAAGCCGACATGTCAAACAATCCATTTCAAATGAAAAATCCCATTAAAATAGACACACTTCATATTTAATATCAAAGACGAACCACTTTCAATACACCACCATTATTTTCAAGACACCATTTTTTTTATTTCACGCATGCTGAAGACAAACCAAGACAATGGAAAAGAACCTTTATAAGATCACCCAAACATTAAAACCATTTCCAAAACAAGCTTTTCCTCCCTTTTTTCAAAAAAAAACCAAGCCAACACACCCAAAATAATTCTTTACGCATTAAAAATTCACATTTAAACATACACAACTCAATTACACTCGAAAACTATGTTTTCACCAACCAAACAACTCCTAGAGCACATCTTGAAAACCTTTCACTTAAAAAACACAAATTTTTACATCTAATGACCATTTTATTATCAATTGCACACTCATATATATTCTAAAACCTCATTCTCACATCACATTTGAGAAAATTAAACATGTTAAATAGTTTATAAAACACATCAAATTAGCACCCAAGGGTTTGTACCAAAAATAGAATTTATCCCATATAGAATGTCACTATAAAACCAAATTCACAAGACAACCCCATAAATCATTTTTTTCATTACTCAACAATTTACAATTGATTTCAGGGGTGTGAAACATGGTAGAAACACCAAAATAATTATTTCCCACTTGAACGTATGCCCAAACAGTCCAAAAAAATATTTCGCACCAATAAATCTAATCATGATGATATTTTTAAAACCAAATAAACATATTAAATTAAAAATTGATGTAATGGTATAGAACCACCTACCATGAACCAAGAGGATTCAAAAAAAAGCACGGAACCCTATTCACACCTCGACTGCACAGCAAGAAAGCAAGAATGAGTATAATACATTAAAATTAGACGCTAATAAACAAGAACAAACCTTATAATGGACATCCTACCCACTAGAAAAATAATCAAAACAAAACTCAAGGAAATGAGGGAAGGGACTTATCTGATGTGGTGCAGTGCGCACGGAAGGTGAGTGAGGCACCAGTGGGGGAGCTGGAAGGAAGAATCACCCATCAATAAGGGGAAGGGGATACTGGACCACGTCGCAGATAGCAGGGGAAAGGTGCGGCATGAGCCAGTTCCACTGGACAGAACAATAGGGTAATGGAAAGGTGGTCTACATATTGAAGAGGAGGGCGGTAGGGGAAGCGCGACACACTGGAAGGAGATCAAAGGGGAAGGTTTCTTGGCATGGGTGGAGGAAGGACATGTCGGGGTTGGTGCACACAGTGGGGAAAGGGGTGTGGCGCACGGTCGGTTCAGTGATGTGAGGTGATATAGAAGGGATACAGCGCAATGGCTGGCCATAGAGGGAGGCGCGAGTCCAGTTCACTGGAGGAGGGGGTTGACACGATTTCAGCTAGCTGGGAGGGAGAAGCCAAAAACGACACTTAGGGTTAGGGGGAGGAAAGTCTCACGCAACAACTGGGGGAGGGAGAGATGGAGATGGAGAGAAAATAAATGATAGAAAAAAGAAAAAAATAAAAATAAAAGATTAAATTAAATAGTGATATAAATAAAAAATATATAATGTGAACATAAAAAAACATAAAATAATCTAAAATAATCCCAAAAAATGATAGTTATTTTGATCATAAGAGTTAACAAAGTTATTGTTTAATATTAACAACTAAATTAATGTATTAATTATAATAATGATGATGATAATAATAATGATAAGAATAATAATAATTATAATAAAGAAAATCACTACATTTATTATTATTAAAATATTTCATTAAACTTTATTAATTTATTTATTTACTGATTCATTTATCTCTTATCTTTTACCTAATTTTATTAATTTTACTTCATTAATTTTTTATAAACATCGGGCAGGTTGTGTGGTGACCCGGGCAAAGTCGCGCGACTTCGACCACCCCCACCCGTGCATCGGATGCCGCCAAGCTCAAAATTTTCATTTATCAGTATAATGTAAAATTTCATTCGGGCTCGACCCACACTTTGAAAATGATTTTCAAAATAAAATAAAAATAATAAAAATAACAAAATAAATTTTTTTAGAAATCCAGGCATGACAATTATCCCCACCATAGTGCTTTCCATCCCTGAAAAGCCACAACTACGGCTGAACCCCGAAGTAGCCACTGATACCCCCTTGGAGTTCAAAAAGGATCCCTACGAAAAGAAAGTGAAAAGAAGCAAACAAACATCCTCAAGTAAGTGACTTAAATAACTCCCTTATGAAACCCATAAAGAGACTTTTATCTATTTGTCAGCCGCTCCAAAGAGCTGGGACACTTCCAGTTGACTAATCAAGGAAAGGAACTCTCGTACCCATGGAATCCAACTTCAAAAACTCAAACAACATGAGCACCAATGAACGAAAACCATTCCATTTGACTGGAACGAACAACCAAGACCAACCACGTCCAAGGTGAACTCTCATCACCTATCACTAAATAATCTCTAGGAACAGAGCTAAAAGGTCAACATAAGAAATCCCAATGGGGATCCCCACCATAATAAATTTATCATGGTTCGAGACGGAACTGAAAAGCTACCACGGGGAGGTCCGAACAAGCTCCCCACCATATGAATAGGGTAATATCAGTTTATTTTTTGGGAATTTTAGTGATACCCCAAAGGTTCTCACAACCGTTGGCACCGATGAAAACACAAGAACTCAGAGGCTTCCCCACACTGAGCCGAAACCCCACAAAAAGGGTGGGGAGGACGGGCCCCAACCATCATGCTTCAAAACAATGGCCAAAGATATACCAACATATTTACATCATTGGATTAGCATTATTCATATTTGAGACTGATTAACCCAACATACTCCCATGCAGAAAACCAAAAGAAATTTCATTCGGTGGGACGCAACACCCAAAATGTTTAGGTAACAAGACGACCACACCTCCTCTTAGCCACAAGAAACCCTACACACCCAAATGGGACATTCGAAACAGAACCACTAGAAAAAATTTAAACATACTTCGCCTTCAGTACCGATGACCAAAATAAGGTTGGGGTCCCATAAACTCCTGGGGTTCCTAACCACGCACCAGATTCACTCTGAGGCCTATGGCTAGAGCCCTAATGTTTTAAGCATCTCATGCCTCGCAGTCATGCATTGAAAACTCCCCAATGGAGCCTCTCCTTCTGGTTCTACACACAACCACATCACAACCAGGACGACACCAACAAACACAATGCACCACGACATCCAACTGATCCCACACGGATCATTTACCAACACAAGAGCTAAAATTGTGCATGTGCATCACCCTATGTCACCGTGAATGAGACATGACACTAAAAATCATCTCCAAACATGACCATTGTTATTAAGAGAAACATTATACAGAGAAGGACTTCAAACTGAGTCTTAAACCACAGGTGATACCTACAATCGACTATAGCATCCCCATGTGATTGGGTCAGCCACACTAGTGGCCTAACACAGACCCTTTCTTAAACGAGTCCAAAGAAGGACAAAAGGTAATTTAAAATAGCATCCTTCACTGACAACTCTAGGCTGCTTCAACCTTTCCCCATTGGAATCTACTTCGCCATTTTAGGGGAAAACCTTCTGACGCAACAATGTCAAACATCATACCTGACATATCAAACAACTCAAAGAGAAAAAAACTTCAATCAATTTCCCTCGCTTCTATCATCCCGCTGCGAGAGGATCCGCATAATCGAAAAGAAAAAGTAATAGAATTAGCACTATCACTCAAAAGGGAGAGTCGTTTCTTTAATAAACTCGAGGGTCAGCCAACGGTGAATTACCTATTGCCACACATCAATCGCATTTTAATGCTTTATAGGGGGGCTGCACTAGTCATGAAATAAAACAATGGACCCAATCAAACTGTTCCAAAGGCCATGACATACTGCAAGCGAACACTAAACGTGCAGGGAGAACTACTACAAGGGATTCCCGAATCACTTCTCAAAAGAAAACATTATCCACAAGCTTGCACACCAACTTACAAACAAGAATTCAAACTCAATACAGAAATCTTTTTTACCTAAAAAACAATGTTTCCATGAATCCAAATCGAAGTGATGAGGAATGATGCAAGAGGGAACAAGTGTCAGTGGGTGACTGTGACATATGGTTGACGACCATTCACCAATCACGCCACCACCACAGAGGATATTATTGGACAACGTCCCCGACTCCACATGGCTTACTAGACCCTGCGAGCTCACTAGGACCAATGACCCTACTCCCTTTTCATTTCTCCTAAACACGATTAACCAAACAAACCAAAAATTTAGACAAACCTCAACTTACATGGGTAACTTGAGCCCCTCCACGAGGTGTGCTGGCTAGGCACCTTACTCATAGCTAGAACGTCGATTACCAAAATACTTAACTCCAGTCTACCATGATTCTATACCAAAAGAACATGACCCAAGAGAGAAAACCTCCTCGGAAACCATTTTGTCACGAACCAAGCCAGGTCACCATTCAACTTGGCGCCCAACCCAGTCCACGACATGGCCCGAGGGGCGTTCCCGATCCCCACGGGCTGGAACCAGTTCCCAGGTACGAAAACATAAATGGGAATGATTTACCAGAAATAAAAGGTAGAAATACAACTAACAATATAAACAATTGAAACTAGAAACAAACAGGCAAACACGCCTTGAAACTATAAACTAGATTAAAGTCTACAATTCAACTAAAAACCCAATGTGCACAAAAAAATGATAGAGAACTAAAAATCCAATACCAACCTCCATGCAAAGACCATCTGCAACTAGACCCACCATCACTAAGCACAATGCCTCAACCTGGAATACACAAAGAACAAGGTCAACATACACCCAAATGTGTATGTAGGGTGTGAGCGAAGAGCTAAGTAGGATACCTCTAAATAAAAGGGTCCATGTCACAACATAAAAAATACAATTTAACATGCTTAAATAATTCATTATTTTTAAATTTATTTTAAATAAAAAATTTAAAAACTGAAAGTAAAAAAGAAAAGAGCACTATAAGAAAAATTATTTCACAAATACTACATTAAAATGGATAGGAAAATTTATAAATAACAACCAAATACCCAAGTGGTCCTCCATATGCCCATGGAAGGCACCACGTCATGAATATTAGATCACTCTGGGTAAATACCCTAATGCAGCTAGTATGCGTGGTGCGCTAGAGACATCGTACCTCGGAGTTAACAGGGCATAGGAACCACAATAATCTACACTCTCTTGCATGATCCACTAATAGGGAAACACAACCATAACCTAGTGGTATCTAATCATCACAAATGTTTAGTTAGTGTTGTAACGTCAATCCTGATAGATGAAATCGGGACGAACTAATCCTGTGTCATCTAGCGTACTCGTCCTAATCCGTCCACTGAGGTACACAAGGTTTTCCCATGTGATCAAACAAGTTCCACATTCACACTGTGTATCACTTTCACATATCACACAACAAACAAGGCATTACATCATAATCCCCAACTTGCACAACTAAAGTCCTCTTTAAAGATCAAATTCACACCAAGACCATTTCACATATAATCTGCATCACTATCACAATTTAATATATATTTCAATTAAAAACTTGGAAAAACAATTCATTGAGATACTGCAAGGCATTAGACAAAAATCACACTAAAAATAAACTTTTTAAACCAAGAACACACCCAAACCTTTTCAAAGTATAATTTGCATGACACTCACAAATTAATAAATCATCTAAATAATTTATAATACATTTCTAAAATGCACAACAATGTTTTTTCCTAAAAACATAGTCAATATCTCCCTTAAAATCAGACGTTCCTCAAAACATATATTTTCTTTTTCCAAACATGGTTTTCACCTCTTCCACAATTATATACACCATTATAACAACATATAGAAAAACAACTTCAATAACACCTTTTAAACCAATAGAGAACTACAAATCTATCATGTTAAAAATCTATTTTGAATGAAAAATACCATTAAAATAGATTCACTTCATCTTTCATATCATAGACCAACTGCTTTGAAGACCCCACCATTATTTTCAAGACACCTTTTTTTTCATTTCACACACGCAGAAGAAAAACCTAGACAATGGCCAAGCCCCTTTATAAGATCACCCATACTATAAAACCATTACCAAAACAAGCCTTTCCACATATTTTTCACAAAAACAAAACCAAGCCAACATACCCAAAATAATTTCCTACACATTAAAAATCCATATTTAAACATACACAACTCAATTAAACTTGAACACTAAGTTCGCACCATCCAAAAAACTTCTAGAGGCCATCTAGAAAACATTGAACCAAAACAACACACATTTTTACATGAAAATATCATTTTAAAATAATTTGCACACTTAAATATTCTAAAAACTCATTTTGACATCACTTTTGAGCAAATAAATCAAGTTGAACAGTTTATAAAATACAATAAATTATCACCCAATGCTTTATACCCAAAACACAATTTATCCCATATAGAACGTCACCCTAAAACCAAATGCGCAAGACAACCTCATAAAATTTTTTTCATGACTCAATAATTTTCAATTGATTTCATGGGTGCACAACAAGGTATACACAGCAAAATAATTATTTCCCACTTGAACGTATGTTAAAACAGTCCAAAAATATATTACGTGCCAAAAATAATTTGATCATAAACACATTTTTAAAACCAAATAAACATATTAAATTAATCAATTGATGCAATGGTATAAAACCACCTACCTTGAACAAAGAGGATGCTGAAAAAAAAGCTTCAAACCCTAATAAACAAGAACAAATGGATATCATACCCACTAAAAAAATAATAGAAACAAAGGAATGAGGGGAGGGACTTATCTGAAGTGGTGCAGTGCGCGTGGAGGGTGGGAGAGGTGCCATTGACGGATCCAGAAGGAAGCGTCACCGGTCTACAAGGGGAAGAGGACATTAGACCATGCCGCGACCAGTAGGGGGAAGGTGCATTACAAGCCAGCACCACCAGACAGAACAATAGAGCAATGGAATGGCAGTCTTTAGATGGAGGAGGAGGGCAGCGGGGGAAGCGAAACGCGCTACAAGGAGGTTGGTGGGGGAGGCTATCTGACATCGGTGGTAGAAGGCCGCATCGAGCATGGTGCACTCAAGGTGGAGAAGGGTGTGGCACGATGTGGGTTCAGCTATGTGAGGTGGGAGAGAAGGGTTGTGGTGCAATGGCTAGTCGAGGAGGGAGGCGTGAGTCTGGTTCACAAGAGGAGTGGGCCGACACAATTTATGCTGGCTGAGAGGGAGAAGACAAAACGATGATTAGGGTTAGGGGGAGGAATGTCTCACGCGACAACTAGAGGGATGGAGAGAAGGTGAGGTAGAGAAACGAAATGAAAGAAAAAGAAAAAAAGGAAAAGAAAGTATAAAATGAAATGGAGAAAAAAAATAAAAAAGTTAAAGAGTGTGATCCTAAAAATAAACATAAAATAATCTAAAATAATCCAAAAACAATGATATAAATATTGATCATAAGATTTAACAAAGTTATATTTTAATATTAACAACTAAATTAAAATATGAGTTATAATAATGAATATGATAATAATAATGATAAGAATAATAATAATAATAATAAAGAAAATCACCACTTCTATTATTATTAAAATTATTATTTAAACTTCGTTAATTTATTTATTCATTTATCTCTTATATTAAATGTTATTTATTTAATTTTACTGCATTTATTTGTTATGAACATCGAGCAGGTCATGCGGTGACTCAGACAAGGTTGCACAACTTCGACCATCCCCCGCCCGTGCGTCAGATGCCACCAAGCTCAAAATATTCATTTGTCACTAGAATGTAAAATTTTAGTCGGGCTCGGCCTGCACTTCGACAAAGATTTTAAAAATCAAATAAATATAATAAAAATAAAAAAAATAAAAATTGTTTTAGAAAACCAGGTGAGACATCACACACTCTTCTTGGCCCTCATCCCTATGTGTTTTTGGCCCAACCATTGTGTTTTGTCATGGATAACCAAGGAGGGTATTATAAGTGATCTCATAGAGGGCTTATACATGGACCTATGCTCTTGTAATGTTATGCATAGTGGATTGATATGACCTCACAAGGGTGTGGTTAACCTTTTATCCCAACATGTACCCTGGTTGAGGTTCGAATTTCTGATTTGTGTGGTTGTAAATATTTTTTCAAACACTTAGTACAAATTCAACGTGAAATATTCCATCAAATAAAAACTTGTGAATTGATTCCTCTTCTTCACCTTCAAATAACCATTCATTCAATATTAATAATATATCATGGTTCTCCTTCATTCAAAATAATATTTTTTATTTTTTTAGATCATATCATTCATAGTTATATCTTTTTAAATTGTATTCAATTATTTTTATAGTCATTATGAAATAAGGAAATATTACATAAATATATTCAACTTCTCTTATTCAGTTATATTGGGAATATCTATTCCAAATATCCTCATATAATCAAACCCTCTTGAAAGTAAATATTTGGATGGTTTTCATCTCCTCTTCATCCAAAAGTGGGCGGAACTTTAATCATATTCTTTTTTTGTATAAAATGTTTAATCATTGAGACATGTAATTTTAACTAAGAATAATTTTAATAATCATTAGTGTTAGAAAATCAAAGTCTTCAAAATTAGTTCCTCAGTATCATAAGTCTTGAAAAATAATGTTTTTTCTTATTTATTAAATCATCCAAAATATTCTAGGATTCTCCACTTTGACCAAATAAGTTCATTCTATCTCAATCGACATATTAGATATAGTGAAATAGTTATTTTATTGATCAACATAGAAAATCACTATCAATCAATCTCATTAATACAACTCATACACCAAGATGGATATTCTATGACATCCTTTGTATTTGTTGGTAATACATTCAATATTATTTCTAAATTAAGGTTTCATTATGTGAATCATCATCTTAACTCTCCCATTTATTCTTCTAAAATTCATTTCAATTTGTCTCCCCCATATTGATAAAAAATAAAAATTTATTGGAAAAGGATCTCAATCTATACTAAACCAATTTTACATCAATCATTTAACATTAATTCTACTTGAGCTATTCTTGGTGTTGAAAACAATAGAATTTGATTTAGAAATCATAGTTATCCCTTACAATCTAATCATAATACCCAATAAAATGATAACTCTTATACTTTTCTTCAAGCTTATTCACATTCGTCAATGTAAAAATTTAAAAAATATGAGATGAATCTTCTCATAAATAATCAACCTAAAACTCTTTCACTCACATTAAAAAATAGAAAAAAGTATCCAACTATAATAGGAAGGATAAGTGACCCTATACAATATCCATTATTATTAATTTATTCATTTGGTACACTGGTAGTAGGTTTGGATTTTCATCATTGATTCTTCTAATTGCCATTATTATTATCAATTCGTTTTGATACACTTTTCATTAACATTTTATATTTTAAATACAATGAATTAACAACTACCTTACTTGATATATTATTTAGAGAATTGATATTCACATCATTTCAATGATTTATTCCCAATGTAGTATTTTATTTCTTATCCACCTTACGTGGTATTCTCTTCTCATCCTATTTGGATACATATTGAGATAAACATGTATTATATGTGTGCCCAAAACAATTTCATCCATAAAATATGTTATCAAGAATTAAAAATCTATTTGTAGTATACATATTGTTTTAAACCATTGAATGTTTCTTCTTCTTCTGGGATTAATACACCCTAAAAAAGGATCCATTTGTAATATTTCATTTTGAGAATTGTACCAACAAAATAACAATCAATTCACAATCCTATTAAATCACAAAATCTAATAAAAAATCATGGTTTATATACAACTTATGTATAAGATTTTGAGATATCTTCATAATTTGTTTTTTTATTTGTGGGAAACCAGATTCCATTAACTTTTTCCTATCCAACATTGCCATTTTTCATGGTGGTAGGTTTCTTATAACCTTTATTCTTACAAACATATTCTGGTCTTATTTTCCAACATATAGTATTCATGAACATATATTTAGAAACAATAATACAATTTTGTACATATGTTATTTGTTTCTCCCCATCTTCTTTATATAAATCATCAAATGATGTTCAGTTATTCATATCAAGTAATAGAGGTATTTTAAAATTAGAAGACTCTAATGTTCAAATAATACTTGAAAATACTATCCACTTATTTTGTGAATAATCAAGACATGACTTATTAGTATTTTCCAACTTCACATCAAAATTTTTACATTTAATATTAAGGATTGTTTTATGATCTTAAATCATAATCATAATCTCTTCACAATACTTATTTTGTATTATAGATTAATATCTATACATCCTAAATTTATTATGAATCAATGAGTCATTTTCCTTGATATCTTTGGATTTTTATTCAATCGCAATCCCTTCACATCAATTTAAATTTTCAACTTTCCCTTACCTTCATCGATCTATTTATCAAGAGTCTTCTTTACTCAATATTTACCTTTGAACTCATTGAGACATTTTGAGGAACTTATTTTATGTTACCTATTTATTACATTAATGTCTCCAATAAGTATGGAAGGAATCAAAAAATAAATTATTGTTTCTTTCAATCCCTTCTCCAAAATATCATCGTCTCTTTCAAAATAGATGATATATTCCTATATATATTGAATGTCTACACAAACAATGGGTATTATTTTTTTGGTAATACCATGATGAATATATCTTAATATATCAATAGATATTTAATGAGAAATTATAGATTGATCATTATCTCCACTTATGAAGGGATTTATATTTTGAGGATAATTTTCAAAAGTGATAACGCATACCTCATTATCACATAATTATCCGAATTTACATGAGGTGTTATGGTTTTAATTATCCTTAGTGGAAACATGAGACAACAACTCTTTAATTTCAATTTCTATTATGTCCTTATTGTCATTAGTGAATAGATAAATGGATAACCCCTCTTCAATAGATAAGAGGGTATTTTTCTTCATTATTATTTTCTCTTTCTTTTTCCAATTCATTCATGCCTTGGTAGAAATAGAATTCTTCTCATTGATAAACACATATTCACCAAAATAGATCTTTAATATAAATAATGCAATGAAACTAAAATATTTAAAATGTTATTGTTATAATGTAGAGAACAATAGAGGTAAACATTGGCTTTGATACCACTAGAAAAGACTTTATTGGGATATAACAAACACTGAGATGGGGTGAATATATTTTGGTGACTTTTTAGTCCATTCAAAACATTTTTTCCCTTCATCTATTTGACCTTTGAGGATATTTATTCTCTTACTCTATTTTCATTTATCGTGCAATTGTATAAATCTATTAATTAATGAAACATGATATTTTTAAAATTTTAACCACTCGTTAAGAGTAGCCAGCACTTATCTTGTTCTAGAAGTAATCTAGAACTCACATCCACGGGATAACAATCCTATAAATATGGTTATAATAAGTAGTAAATACACTTAACTTAAGATAAAATATAGTAAAGTTAATTTGAATGTTTCATTTCTCTAGGATGGATCCCTTCACTACTTATAAAGGTAATATTCACCATCATTATAAGGGTATTTTTACTAGTAAAAAACAATTCCTCTTATTGGGACTTTTTTTGGATATCAAAGTGCTTATTTAATCTTCTACGAACATATTTTTATTCACTTAGTTACTTGCACAGGAGTTGAAAATTAACATTCGTTTTCTTCACAATATCACCCTAAACGATGCACTTCTTCCTATTCTGAAATAAATCACAACTATATAAATATGGTGTAGAATTATAGTCACATAACAATTCATTGACCCAAATATTTATTGACTGGTATCAGGTTGGTCATCAAATCTTCTTTTCTTCTTATCTATTTCATACTCACTGAAAAAATTACTCTACTAAATCACCTTCTTCCAATATTTCCATAATAAAAAAACATCTCTATTATTATTATATAATTTATGTTAAGATAATATTGGTATCATCATAATTAATTATTTTATTTGATACACATTATCTACCATTGTTTTTCTATCTGTTCTTGTATTTTTTTTTTGGTTTAGTAGATATTGGTCTACTGTATTTCATTATAAATTACATGAAATTTAATGAAATAATTATCTTCCACATAAAAAATTAATTCCTTATATAATTAAAACCCCCTTAGATAAAATGAACGAATGCATCAATTTGATTATCGATATTTTTATGCAATATTCATTTCTATTTTAGGTATCTCAAATGATTAGTCATTTACATGTGGATGCGAATTCAATATACGTGAGAGAATGCATACACTATTCAACATAACATTTAATTAATTTTCATAAACTAACATATTACCAAAAATCCCTTCAGTGCGTAGAAGTACTTTTGTTATCATAAATAATAACCTCATATCCTTTTCTATTATTCCATTGCAAGGTATGAGTCTCATTTTCTTTTTGTTGACTGAAAATTACCTTCATGCAGGAATGGAACGTGGATTCCTTATCCATATACTAATTTTTCACATATTAAAGTCATAAAAAATAATTCTTCTTCACATAACCCAAAATAGTGTGATATACATATATCACAACAATTTAATTTCACACACTTGGTGATAAACATTGATGATACTGGCTTTGTGTAAATAAACTAATGCATTATGTGTTTTTTCTATTAAAAACCCTATGGGAGTGAAAAAATAATCACTAGATCATGGAACTAATGTTCTTTTGAAAGCATGTTGTGGGTGTATAAACACCAGTCCCCTGTCTCTGGTTCTCCTCCACGAAAGATGTTTGTGGGGCTTCTTCCATCGTGCAACAGATGAACAGAACAACATACTTTTCAATTACAAGGAGGCTAAAACGTCTCTTATTATGGTTCCCATAATAGTAATTATAATATTATATTTTTTCATGTAAATTAATATGGAATCCATCGTTTTTTATTACATAACGTTTCATTTAATTTTACTAGTATAAGATCTTTAAAGTTTACCGTATTGGAAATAAGGTGCATAATACATAAAAAAATAGAAAAATATTCTAATACAATTTAAATGTTTATTAATTTATTTATTTTATGTGAATCTATTCCAAATAATAATGTGGGGACAAACATCAGAAGAATGGGTGACTATAATTCCCATTAAGGGAAAACAAGGGAATAAATTTACCAGTGAACTAGAGAAATATCTATAAGAAATTGTGAAATCTCGTAAATGAATTAAAATGATTAATATAATAATAATAATAACATGAATCATAAAAATAATATATGGCTACCAAATTTAATTTATACATTTATAAGAATATCACCAAGGTTCATCCACATGTTTTTATAAAAATTACAACGATTATTCAATAAGGTATCTTAAAACTTGTCATCTCTAGAGATTAATTTCATTACCCAATGAATTGAATTGATATCATGAAAAAAACATAATATGTCTTCATTTTAATTTTATCCAAATATATCATAATAACAAATTTCCTATTTAACCCATAAAGAATAAAATTAATGGTTTTCATATCAAAATTATGGAGTTTTCAAAAGTACATAAAAACATGATCATTATCTCATTTAAAACCCATGGAAAGGTAAGGTAGGATTTTTAAATGTAAATTCTAGGGTAAAATAAATATTTTTTATATAATTATAAACACACATGGAAATGAATGTGGATTGGGTATTCACATAATGAAAATAAAAAAAATCAATAGAAAAAGAAATAGATTTTAAAATGAAAACACTATTACCTAACAGCTATGAAACATTGTTTAATAAAACATTAAAAAGAGAGGGTAAAAGTGTATACCATTTATAAAAGACTTGAGATATAGTAGAGGGATAGAACTAAATGTAAATAAGAAAATGTTATGTAAATTTTAAAGACATACCACATAAAATAGAACATGAAAATAAAAGAGAAGTTGATAATTCCATTACCTTGAATAGTAACATATAAAACACTATGATCAAATCCTTGGAAAATAGAGGACTCCTTGGGTGGTAATAATATAAGAGATATACGGGGATGATTTTGTAATTAAATGAAATGAATGAATGGGTGATTATTTATAGAAAAGGAGAGGAAGTTTTTATTAATTTCATAGGACACCTCATTAGTGGTATTTGAAAAACCATGGGCTTGCCCATGGTATTTTCCAATGGTATTGGATAGTTGGGACACATATTGAGTAACTTTGACACATAATATTTGACAAACAATTTAAATTAATCATTTCATCATTGTGACGTAGCTATGTTGTCATTAATCTTACTGAAAAACTCAAACTATATATTTTCTGTTCACGAAAAACAAAATTATTTTATAAAATTCTCATAATTTCACCATAAAATAATATGATTTACTGAAATACAAATTTAAATTTATTTATTAATATTAAATCTTTAAATATGAGAAATATAAATTTTATCTATAAAAATACTTAATTAGTAAAAATAATTGCGGATAGAAAATGCATTGTTTAATGCATAGTGAAATTTTCATCACATTAAAAAAATGAAATTATATTTTTCATTTGTAGTTAAAAAGAAGTATTTTTATAAAACTATAAAATTATTATATACATTATTAATAAAACCATACATTAATATAATATCGTCATACTTTCTAAAAAATAAAATTTTACTCGAAAAATAAATTTATTAAATTTCATCTCAATAATTAAGAAAAACTATTCTAAAAAAGTAAATAACGGAATGGAAATTTTATTAAAAAATGGGATTAAATAGTAAATGACTAAGGCCTTGACACATAATCCATTTAAAAACCACATAAGACCTAATGGTAAAGTGTGTGATGGTGATGGAATCCTGGGGCGGCTCAGATAACATCACCCGAGGGGTAATATCCACTAACATGAAATTCTACCATATATGATTTAGTCCTAGCTTAATATGTTGAAGCTCATATTGAGATTAGTCTGGTGAAAAGACTAGTGACTCTACCTCCTTCCCATGCTCTGAAAAAATGGCCTTCGTATGGCCTAATTCTACTAGATGAGACCATGGACTCTTTTTTATGCATTAATTAACCGTTATTTTTTTAATTATAAATAATAATAATAACCATAAGAGTATAGTTTCTAACAGTCATATAAATGTCAAAACTCAAAGGTCACATTTAATTTATACTTACTTCATTAATAAATTTATATATTTTTGTTATGTAATATAATATAACAAACACTTTCATGAAATAATTATCATTCAAAAATTTTGGGATGTTACATTCCCCCTCTATGAAATTTCGTCCCCAAAAATTATTATCATCCACAATGTTCAGAAAAGGTGTGGGTACATTTTTCACATTGGCTGTTTTGGGTAAAATTTGGTTTCTTCACATTTGTCATTTCTCCACAAGACCTTAAAGAGATGGGTAGTCATGGAGCATAGAACCCTGTCTCTACGGTCCATGATCTCCACAGGTTGCTACTTATAAGAGAGGTCATGTTCCAGTTGTATCGCCTATGGATTCAGTACATGCGAAGGGCCAAATATGTTTTTTTTATAATATAGATACGTGGAAATGTTTTTGAAATTTTGAAATATTTTTTTGGAAGTGCAAGTCGATATGCCACTATCCTATGTGATCAAGGATTTCATAGGGTCCAATGTACATGTGGTTGAGCTTCCATTCCTTTCCAAACTAGATAAATATCTTCTATAGAGAAATTTGAATGATGATTTTTCACCAATATCAAACTTTATGTCCATTCAACTATTTTCAACATAACTCTTTTTCTGAATATGTGCAACCTTTATATGTTTGTGGATGTCATAAACCTTTTATGTCATCTCTTGCACATGATCAAGCCCAAGATGATTTCTTTCACCGGATTCATCTCGAAAATAAGAGTTCTGTATCACATTCAATTCAGAGCTTCATAGGGTTCCATTTGAATGCTTGAATGAAATATTTTTTAGTAAGAGAAAACATCTAATAGGAGATATTGATCCAATCAACCATTTAATTATATTGAGCATATTCCCATTTTGTCCTCAATTGTTCGAATAGTCCTTTCAGATTGGCCACAATTTTGGGGGTGATAGGCCATACTAAAATTCAATTTGGTACTCAGTTCATGTTGAATATTTTTATATAATTTTGATGTGACCCTTGGATCACAATCCGATATGATTGGAAGTGGTACCCCTTGAGTCCTTAACACTCCCCACACATAAATCCCGTCATGTTTATTAAGGGAGACATCTTCCTGAATAGAGATAAAATGGGCAGTCATTGTGAGATGGTCTACTATAACACGTATTGCATTGTTTCCTTTGGATGTTATTGAGAGACAAGTTACAAAGTCAATAGGGATATTTTACCTCATCCATGCTGGTATAGGTAGTCATTTTAATACCCCTTTTGGAATTTATCACTCTACCATCACATTTTGACACACCATGCACCTTGTATTGTAGTCGTAAAACTCCTTTTTCCATTTTAGTCCACCGTTAAATATAACGAAGTTCCCCATACATTTTAGTGCTTTCAGGATTTATAGAGAATGTTGACCTTTGAGATTCATCCCTTGGGTCCTTTATATCCATAGTAGAATGAACACATAGTCTTGTAAGAAATTTCAGTATACCTTCTTGATCAATATTGAACTCTGGAAACAACACATCTTTCACAGCCTCAAACTTATTCTATAACCAGGGTTCTTATTTTGATAATTCTAGATCTTCTCTAGTAATTATGGTTGAGAAATCACATGGTCTAGTGTTGTTGATTTCCATTCCCTTTCAATTTCCATCACCAGTTTCACTAAGACTGTGATCAAAGGATCTATTTAAATCCTCATCATTGTCATCACAAAAGGGTCTTTCCAACTAAATGCATTAGCGACTTTTTTTTCTCTTCCAGGGTGATAATGAATTGAAAAATAATTGTCTTTAAGAAGTTCCAACCATATCATCTCTCCCGTTTTTATTTAAATTTGTGTGAAAATATAGTTTAATCATTTATAGTCTATGTATATATCACACTTTTCCCCATTAAGATTGTGCATCCATATCATCAGAGAAAAACCAACTGCAACCAGCTCCAGATAATGCATAGGATAATTATAATAATAAGGCTTTAATTGTCATGATTCATAATCAATCACCATACAATTTTTCATGAGGATTCACCCAACCCCTTTAAGGGGTTCATCGCTAAAAATAATGAATCCTTATCTAATATAGGGTAGAGTTAACAATGATGTAATAATTAATCTTTTCATTAGCTCTTTGAAACAATACTCACACTCGTTTGTCTAGATGAACATAACCCCTGTTTGAGTTAACTTGGTTAGTTGATTAGAAAAAGTGAAATTCTTTTCAAAAACCACCTATAATATCCTACCAAACCAAGGAAACTATGAATCTCAATTATTTTTGTTGGTTGAGGCCACTCCTCACACAACCTTTGACATTGTAGGGTCAATTGAGATTCTATTTTTGGTTGCAATGTACCCCATGAAGGAAACATGATGTAACCAAAACACACCCTTTCTGAAAATTCCAAATAACATATCCTTGTTCAGTCTTCGAAATATAACCCATATAAGATACTCATTATCCCCATGAACATTGGAAAATATTACAATATTACCAATTAAATCTACCACAATGTTATCAAGGTAGTCCTTAAAGAATCTATTCATAAAATAAATAAAAATAGTAGGATCATTAGTCATGACCAAGGTAATTACAACAAACTCATAATTCATATATTTTTATCAGAATATGTTCTTTGGGATATCTTCTTTCTTCATTCTCAATTGATGATAAGAAGATCGATGATCAATCTTGAAGAAGAATTGAGCCCCCCAAAGTTGGTAAAATAAGTCATCCATTCTTGAAGAGGGTATTTGTTCTTCACTATGATCCCATTCAATTCTCTATAATCAATGCATAGCTATATTGATCCATATTTCTTCTTCACAATGCAAACATGCATTCCCTAATGAGACACAATAGGTTTTGTAAACCCCATCTCCAAAATATATTTTAGATTTTTCTCTGATTCTTCCACATCCACATTGGCCATTATAAATAGGGTTTTTGATATTTTCATGGATTTATGCAAATGTTCAATGGAGAACACTACCTCCCTTTCTTAGGGTGTCCTAGGAAATAACTCAAGAAAATTTTCTATCTATTCCTAAATGATGGAGACATTATCTATCCATGAAAACTCTTTTCCTTCTTCTTCTTCACAGATCAACTCCATAAAGATGGCTATTGTAGATTTATGTAGACAAATACCAGGTAAAGATATATCTCCATGGAAGATAATTATAGGGTTTCTATTCACAACTAATGAGATATAATTTCTTTTAAATTTTATATTAGCATAATAGTTTGAGAGAAAGTCCATCCTCGTATAATTTGAAATTAAAACATGGGAATGAAAACTATACTTGATATATGATTTTTCTCTCTTAATTAAATACTAGTGTTTCTAAAAACTGTTGATTCCTGGAGAATCCCTCAATGAGTCTTGGCTGATAACAGTACTTTTATAAGTTTAGGGATTGATTCTATATTCATTTTAATCATGGAAAAAATAATGGAATGTGTAGAACTTGAATCAAAAAACATAATTTCTAGCTTTGAGAGAAAGAAATAGTTCATGTGACAACGTCATTTGGAGCTTCAAAATTAGTTTTCAGGATAGAAAAAGCATGAACATTCCCTTTTATCCTATAATAAGTTTGATGGTGATTCCCCACCACTACCCTTGGATTCATATAGTGATTGGAAAATGGACCATCTTTTCTACACTTGAATAATTGAACTTTAGGTAGGCCCTACCCCACATTCCCATTTTTGTTAGTGTTGGGAAATTGAGGCTTCACCTCACTATAACAATTCTGGGCGATAAGGCCATATCTTCAACACTTATAACTCTTCCCACCCTAGAGAAGGTAGTTCCCTGAATGATTATTCCATATTTTATTACATGTGGGAAGTTGCACTTGATTTCCTTCTCTTACCTGATAAAAGCTCCACCCAAATCTTGTCTTCAATGATATCTTCCTTTCAATTGATTTATGGGAAAATGATGTCTCACTGAGATATAGTTCTAATTTCATAGAAAATTTTACAAATTCCTTGTTACTATCATAGTCTCAGTTGACTATATTCATCATTTGATGAAGTCTTAGTCCACTAAAGTATCTATCAACCTTCCCATTATGATCCATGACAATGATAGAGGTGTAACATTGAATCCTTTTGAAGTTAATCTTCTAACTTCCCACATATTCATTCTCCTTTTACATCACCTCATGAAATAATTTCCCAATTTTTGTTCTCATTGGACGTGTGAAATTATTATTGAAGAAGATCCCTACAAAATCTTCCCACTCCTAATCTTAAATATCCTCTCATATCATCATGTTTTTAATCAGTGAACAAAACTGACCAACTTCTCCCTCTATGTGGAACACTCCCAGGGTGGCATTCATTTTTTTAGAGCTATAAATTATAGAAAATATATTTTCTACAGTGCTTAACCATTATTCTACAATCAATGGGTTGGTAGATCCACTAAACATAAGTGGTCGTTGATTCATAAAGGAATAAATGAAATGTTGTTCCTTTCATGGTTAAATAAGTCTCTCATCTTGATTCATGTTATTTACTATAACTTGAGTTAGTTGATTCACCATTCTCATGGATATTTCCATTCCACCTTCTGTCGAAGGGTCATCAGTGTAATAGTTTGTTGTGGTCACCATTTTCTTAATTCTTCCTATTTCTCACCATTTTCTAAAATAATAAAAACATAAGGAGGAACTTGTTTCAATTATGAATATTATAACTCTAATTTTTTTTCTACCTTAAAACATCATTCCCAAACATGTTACTCATTGTCATCAATTACATTTTCTATACATCATTCATAATAGTTTATAATAACAATAAAAACATGTGAATTACATAAAGTCATGAAGAATATGCATATCATTACAATAATAACATGAATACAAAAATAAAACGTGGATACAAAATTTAATTCAACAAATCATTAGCATATCACTAAGTTCCATCCCCATGGTGTCTTAAAAATTACCACGGTTATTCACCAAGGAATCATATATCCTGTCAACTCTAGAGATTAATTTCTATACACAATGCATTGGAGAACAGTCAAGGTGCACTCTTAATATGATATTATTTTCATGTGATCCATGTATATCATAATCATACATTCCCTAAATTATCTATATAGAATAAAATATATATTTTTCATATATAAATTATGGCTTTTAAAAAGTGCTTAAAATGAGCATTAAGTCCTTTATAACAAACATAAATGGAATGATGGATTTATATAGACCAATCATATAATAAAATAAATAATTTTTATTTCATGATGAATAAAACTTGATATGGAATTGGTTTCAGTATTCACATAATGAAAATAATTGAATTTCATGTGATAAGAGGGATTTGAGTTGAAAATTCTACAGCATAACGTGTGTGAAATATGGTTTTATAAAACATTAAAAAGATTGGGAAAAAGAAATTAACTTTAAAAAATTACTCAAAATATAGTATAGAGATAGAATTAAATGTAAATAAGGACATGTCATGGAAATTTTAAGGAAATACCACATAATATAGAGCATTAAAAGAAAATAGAAGTTGATAATTCTATTACCTTGAAGAGTAACTTCTAAAACATTATGATCAAGACCTTGGTGATTGAGGACTCCTTGGTATAACTCCAAGGGAGGTTATACTATCAGATATTTGAGGGGGGTTATTTTGAAATTAATGGAAAAAAAATAATCGGTGGCTATTTATAGTAAAAGATAGGGAGTTTTTTATTAATTTCGGATGACATCTCATTAGTGGTATTTACAAAACCATGGAATTTCCCATGCTATTTTCCAATGGTGTTGGCCACATGGGAGACCTATAGAATTACTATAACACATAATATTCGATTATCATTTTACATTAATCATTTCATTATTATGACATATTTTTGATGTCATTAAACTTACAAATAAACTGGAACTGTATTATTAGAATTCATGAATGAATAATGTATTTTATAAAATCTTCATAAATTCACCGTAACCTAATATCGACATTGTGAATTCAAATATTTAATTTACTTTATCATAATAATACTATAACTATAAAAAATATAACTTTTAACTATAAAAATACTTATTTATTATAAATACTAGTAGATAGAAAATGCATAGTAAAATGCATAGAAAAAAGTTTGACACTTGAAATAAAATAAAAATATTTTATCATTTTTAATTAAAAAGGAGTGATTTTATAACACTATTAAATTTTTTAAAAAAATTATTTGTAAAACCATTGATTAATATAATAATTTATATAATTCTAAAAAATTCAAATTTTACCCAAAAAAATAATTTATCAAATTCAATCTCATTTTTTAAGAAAAACTATTCATAAAATTGAAATAATGGAATTAAATTTTTATTGAATCTATTATATTAAAATTTAGGTGACTAAGGGATTGACACATAACCCGTTGAAACACTTTCACATAACCCAAGGGTAAGGTTTCAAATAGTGATAGACTCTTGGGGTGCCTCTGATAACATAGCTCGAGTGGTCATATCAACCAAATTCAACTTATCCCGTAGTCAATTACATTCATGATTAAATTGTTGAAATTCATCTTGGGCTTGGTCAAGAGTGATTCTCGGTGATGCTACCTCCTTCCCAAGCTCTGATTAATTGTCTTTATAAGGAAAGAGTCTACTAGATGGGGTTATCAACACTTCTTTATCCATTAATTAAACATTGTCATTTATGTGAATAAATAATAATCATAACATTATGAGTATAGTTTCTAATGGTCATATTGACCAATAATAATATAATTGCTGAAAATCAAAGGCCACATTTCAATTATACTTGCATGATTAATAAAGGGGTATAGTATTTTTTTAATATAGTATAACACACATTTTTAGGAAACAATTATCATTCAAAAAGTTTGGGATGTTTAATTATCCTCCCTTATGAATTTTCATCCCCAAAATTTCATCTCATTCCCTCAGTTGAGAAATGGTGTGGGTACTGTTTCCTCATTATCTCCTTTGGATCCCAAGTGGTTTCTTTGTATTTTTTGTTTCTCCACAACCCTTTAACAATATGGGTAGTTTTTTTTCATAAAACATTTTCTCTACAGTCAAAGATCTCCACTGGATACTTCTCATAATAGAGGTCGGGTTCAAGTTGTACCACCTCTAGATTTAGTACTTGTGAAGTGTCTGGTATGTACTTCCCCAAGAGTGACACATGGAAAACATCATAAACATGTTCTATATTTTTAGAGTGTGAATGCTTATAGGCCACTACTCTTATGTGACCAAGGATTTCATAGGGCCCAATGTACCTGGGGATTAGCTTCCCTTTCCATCCAAGTTTCTTGAATCTCTTACATGGAGAAATTTTAAGGGAGACTTTTTCACTGATATCAAACTCCAAGTCCATTTAGCGATTATTATCATAACTCTTCAGCTGACATTGAGTAGAATTTTTTTGTTGTTGGAAGGAATGACCAATTTTTTTCATCTTTTGGACAAGATTAGACACATGAAGATTTATCTCACCAACATTTTCCCAAAAAGTAGGAGTTCTACATGGCATTAAGTATAGATAATTGTAGGGTGTCATTTGAATGGTCAAATGAAAGGTGTAGTAATATGATAATTCTACTATTGGGAGAATTTAATGCCATCTACCTTTTAATTTCATTTAAATTGTTCCCAGCATATCCCCGAGTGTATGATTATTCATATCAGATTGGGCATTAGTTTTGGGGCGATAGGTCGTATTGAAATTCAATTACTAATCAATTCATTTTAAACTCTTCTCTATAATTTTGATGTGAACCTTGGATTATGATATGTTATTATTGATAGGGGTACCCCATTTAGAATTTCCACTTCCCTCATGAAAATAATGGATGGTTTATTAAGAGATATATCATCCTAAATAGAGATAAAATGTAAATTTATGGTGAGATGGTCCACTATAACCCACATTGTATTGTTTCCTTTGTAAGTTCCCAAAATAACAGTGACAAATTCAAAAGTTATATTGTCCCACATTATTGCTGGTGTTCTTAGTGGTTGTAATACCCATTTAGGAAGTTGTCACCCTTTATTCACTTGCTGACACCCCATGCACCATGTAGTGTATTCAAAAATATCTCTTTTCATGTTATCTAACCAATAATGATCATGAAGCTCCCAATAAATTTTATTACATCCTAGATTAATAGAAAAAGTAGAGTTATGAGCTTCATAAATCATGTCCTTTATTTTTATAATATATAGGACACATAGTCTTTTATGAAATTTCAGTACACCTTAGTGATCAATATTGAGCTTAGGAAACTTCCCATCCTTAAAAGCCTTAATAATATTCTGTAATAAATGACATTCATTTTTATAATTCATTATCTTTTCTAGAAATTATGGTAGTGAAACCATCTAGGATAGTGTTGTTGATGTCCCTTCCATTAAAATTACCATGTGTATTTTTATTTTGACTTTGATTAGAGTATCTCTTTGAATCCTCATCATTTACAACACTACATTGTCTTTCCTAATTAATGCATCAGCAACATTTTTTTCTCATCAAGGGTGATAATAAATTGAATAATTAGAGTATTTAGTATGTTCCAACCATTTATTCTTTACTTCATTTTCAATTACATTTGTGTGAAAATAAACATCAAATTATGACGGTATTTTTATATATCACACGTATTCACATAACAATATCACCTCCATATCAGTATAGAAAAATCAACCGCAACCAACTCCTAATCATGCTTAGGATAATTCTTCTCATGAGGTATTAACTGTCAAGATGCATAAAAAATCAACTTTTCATTTTTCCTGATGATGCACCCAAGACCTTTAAGTGATGAATCACTAAAAAAAGTGAATCCTTCTCTAATATAGGGTAGAGTAAACATGGGTTCAGTAACCAATCTCTTATTTATCTCTGTGAATATTTCCTTATACTCCATTATCTAGATGAACATAACCCCTTTCAGGGTTAACAGGGTCAATGGATTAGAAACTCATGAAAAAATTCACAAACCTCCTCTAATATCAAAATAAACCATGGAAACAATGAATATCAATAATTTTTATAGATTGAGGCTGATCCTCCATAACAATTTTCATTTCAAGGTCAACTCAGATTCCTTCATTGGTTAAAATGTTCCCCATGAAAGCATATTTTCATTACCATAAACCACAAGTTCTGAACATTCCAAATATCCTCTCCTTAGAGTTTTTATTATAGCCTAAAGATGAACCTCGTACTCCCCATGGATATTAGAATATATCATAATAGCATCAATGAAGTCTACCATAATGTTATATATGTAGTCCTTCTGGAATCTATTCATCAAATCAATAAAAATATAAGGACCATTACAAAGGCCAAATGGCATAACAAAAAACTCAAAATGTTCATATCATGATTGGAAGGCGGTCTTTGGAATATCTAATTTACATACCCTCAAATGATAAAAAAATTGAATGTTGTAAAAAACCCACAAAAAGTGTTGAAATTATTGGTAATGAAATAATTGAAAAATAATAAAACATAAAGTGATATAGAAAAAAAGGAAACATAAATGTTTATTTTCAATGAAAACTACACAATTCCCTTCCCCCCATTAAAATATCACCGTGGTTCACCAATGTCGCCATCATCTTCTAACTGGATGACCATTGCAACGCCGTCAACCACTGCCTCATAAACGGGGGACATCCAACTCCACTATGACTTTATCTGGCTGATGTCATGGACCCAAATCATGGTTGGGTCTTTTTCTTTGACTAAAAAATGATGGATCAAGGAGTTTGTGTCATAGGGGTGTATCAACACTATGTCCTAATTTACACTAATTTAGTTTAACATTACCATAAAATCAGTATAAAATTTAAAAAAATGTAACTCGAGTAGGAGTTTGTTTTGGATTCTTTATTTTTATTAAAATTGATAATAAAAAAAATACTCATCTTCTCAGAGAAGGTTTAGGAACCCAATAATTCCTATAACTATGTTAGAGTCACAATAACCCCTCCTCCATGGTTTCAATTCCAAATACAAAAATCTTCTTTGGTTCTAGTCACCTATTTTCTTGATATTTACTTCCCCTTCAGTTTCTTCTAATTGGTATGGGAAAAAATTTTATTTGTTATTAAATGCATATTTGTTTTTACAAAGCTATTTAATTATTTCATTTTTCAAAATAAAATTATGGTTCATTTTATTAATTATTTTTCATGATATATATATATATTTTTATTTATATATTTGTGCATGTGTTTGCATATACAAACTATATATACATATGTATCATTGATCCAGATAATTTTTTTATGAAAATATTTTTTTAAACTTATAAGGGATCCCCTATAATATTTTAATCATTTTAATTTAAGTAAGGTTATATTTTACTACATAAAATTATATTTGTTTTTTTAAATATATATATGTGTGTGTGTGTGTGTGTGTGTGTGCGTGTGTGTGTTCATGCACATATATACAACAATATATTTTTAGTATATATATATTTGTGATAAGGGTTTTTGACATAAATGGTTATTCCAAAAGACAATGGTTTGTAATAGATAAAATTATTTTCCATTTCTACGAATTATATATATATATGTACTAACTTATACATATGTATTTATTTGAATTTCTTTATAGGAATTTTGTCGAATTAATAACTTAAGGGTTTATATTTATCAAATCATTTTTGTTTTACAAATATGTATATCTACATATATGATTTACATATATATGTATATGTATATATGTTAAACCTTGAAAATAACGTGTTTAGTATAATATTTATTTTACATATGTGGTTATAATTACTAATCTCTATTGGCAGAAAATAAAAAAACTCTATTTTGTTCTTGTATTCCATAAATTTATTAAAAGGGGTTATTATTTTGATATTGCGGTTAATATTTCATTTATATATATATATATATATATATATATTTAAAATGATTTATTTTTTTCCATGTAAGAATTTATTCTTATACTATAAATTTATGGTTTATCATTATATGTAACTTATTTTAATAGATAATATTTATCAATCTATGTCAAAATCCAAAACAAGCTATTATTTTATGTGAACAAGAAATCATCTCATGTGAGAAATTGCATCCTCACCCCGTAGTATTTCAAGGAAAATTAGTTAAGTCCATAAACTAAATTATAAAAGATATCTCATGGATTTTAGATTAAGTATTCATTTCAATTATTTACAAATTATATTTATGATTTATAAATAATAATGATTATTTAAAACATTGGATTCTCCTAAAAATGATTTTATTAATTCTTCATATAATATTGATGACATGTTATGATAATGACTATTTTTAAATGGAAAATAATATTATGTATGTATTTTAAAATTTATTGGAATTGGAATGAGAAATGATGTTCTATAGATACTTTTTTCAATTATTTTCACTAGTATGCTATGGGACATTATGGGGAGTGAACCCATAAGTCTTAAGGGTACTTTGTTCCAAATGAGTTATGACAAGGAGCCTTACATTATATTTTTTATTATGTTATCCAAAGTATTTGGAATGAACCACCAGAAAATAATTATTATCAATAGGAGGAATCCCAAAATTCATTACACTATAATTATTCTGAAAAATTAATTGTTTCTTAAATATTCTTATTTAAAATTCAAATCCAATTAAAATATATTTTAACTATATTAATTTATTTAAATAATTGTTTTAAAATACTTTTTCAATTGTTCTTAGAACCCCATACTAGGCATTCTAAATTCTCACTCTATAGTTAAAAGTTATTTTATAGGTTTAGTATATTTATTAGTGTTGTAATTTTCTATGGAGAGGCAACACACTGAAAAATATGTTTTTTAATTAATTTTTTTTTCATAGTTTTTTTATAATTTAAAATTTGTATCTAATTCCCCAAAACCATGACCGATAAAGTCCTCTATTATATTATGTGTAGTGTAATTTTTTAGTTTCTTTTTTTAAAAAAATTACACAGCATGTTTTAGTGATAGCTCCTGGAAACTGGGGTCTAAGGCGTTATAATTTTTATTAAGGGTATGTTCATAGAAATATTGGAGATTAGATGTTACGTTAGAGTCCAGATGTTTAGTAGTCCTAGAGTTTCTTCTTTCTAAATATGAAAATTCATAGTTAATTTTAGTCTGAAAAACGAATTTTGAGGAAACAATTCTTTTGAATTGAGAATAATGTAACATCCCAAATATTCTAAATTTATTTTTATATAAAAAAAATTATTAAATTTTTTTTTATAAATAAAACCAACTAATAATATTTTTATACAATTTTATTTGAATATAGTATGTGAAATAAAGTGTTTTAATTAATTTAATTATAATACTTATCATTAAATATATTTATAATTAAAATTTTTCAAATTAATATTTTATAGAAAAATATGTTTTCTATTTGTCTAAAATTATATTTTAAACTAAATATTTTTATTATTTTTTTAAAATAGAATTTTTGTTATCAAAATTTTATTTAATAAAATATTTTAATGATAATAATATTAGTAATAATAATTAAGGGAAAAATTTTACTTTAGAAAAATATTGTTATTATTTTTAAGATAATATATTTTATAAATATATGAAAATATATTGGGTTTCAGTTTTTAAAATTTATAAATGTACATAATTATTTTTCTATAAATATTCAATTTTATATGTGTTTAAATTTTTATTTTTTTATCTATTTATCAATAAAATGAATTATACTTATAAAGAAATAATTTTTATAGATATATAAATGCTAAAATGACACATATGTGTAAAACATGAATTTATACATATAAATAACATAATAATTTTATTTTAAATATATATAAGTATTTCATAAAAAACAATGTATATGTATAGGTTTACAAAACGAATGAAAAATAGGATGTGTAAACGAAATATTGGAATAAGACAAAAGAAATAACCAACAAATTAAAAGGCACAATAGACCCACAAAAAACGGGTGAAATGATGGGTGATAGAATATACAACTAATAAAACATAACATGATATAGAAGAAAACATAAATATTTGTTTTTAGTGAAAACTACATGAAGCCATTCCCCCCAAAAAAACCCGCACCATGGTTCACTAATGATGCTATCATCCTCCAACTGGACGACCACAACAATATCCTCGACCGCTACCTCCCCACTGGTCAACTTCCAACTCCACTGAGACCATCTCTGACTGATGCAATGTAACGACTCGACCCCAATTACCCAAGGACAGTGCTTTATTACATAACATTGGAATGATACAATGAATAATGTCCCGAAAGACTGACCATTTTAGTATTATTGGAAACAATATTCATACATAAGTTCAACATTACAACTTGAAAAGAAATACAACACTAATTTATTCCATTAGAAACATCCAAGCCTCCTTGATTATGCATGCATGTCACTCATAACTAACTTCTAAATATCTTGGGAAAATTAAACATAAGAAAGCAGTGAGCTCAAACGCTCAGTAAGGGTAATAAATACAGTGAAAGATAACATAAACATTAGGCATGTTGAATAATAAAAAACACATGCCTTTTAAAATAATAAACATGAAAACATTATGGAAGGAATATGAGATGAGTAAATAATTCCATAATAAAACATTGTCCTGAGAATTCAACTAGTCAAATAACCCCATGAACCATCATTATTATTTTTCATAATGAGGGAATGTATAATGTTGGACATTCTGAAACATCTTGTCAAGGCCTCATCCAAGACATCTAGAAATGATTTAGGCCTCAGCCAAAACCATATATCAAATTGGGAATTTCCTTGGCCAATTTAACGTCTAATTGTCTAATGAGACCGACCGATGCTCCAAGGAGCTGTAGTGGGATCGACCCATCACATACTAAGTTCAATACATTCCTCATTTGAAAAGGTTTAAACATAACCTAAAAATTCGTTTTAAAACTAGGATACGAAATTTCAATACTTTTACCATAAACCATGAATGGTATTAAAATAACACATCCACATTCAAAAATATTACAAAAACATCGATATAATATAGAATATTTGTATCATAATAAATTAACTTCAAAAAAGTTTAAAATGAATCAAAGGATGTTGACATAGATGAAATGAAAACTATTTGAAAGAAATACCTCTTTTTATTTTGAAACAATTAAAGAGTCACATAATTATAAAAGAAAACATTTATTTGTAAAATAATCATACACGCTTTTATGTGAAGCTATTATGATGTTATAATGGTGGAAAATAGCCGCACCCACCGTATAATTTAAAAAACATTCTTACCTTAATTTTGTCGAAAAGGTCATAAAGTACCTTGTTTGGAAAATGACAGAAAGATTCCACTCAAAACATATAAGGTCAAATAAGGGTATAAATGAATTTAAATTTTAGTCTAGTAATTATTAAAAATGTTTTGAAATATATTTTTAAGAAAACATGAATGTGGATGATAAAGAGATCCCAGTAGATACTTACGTAAAAACAACCCAGGATAATAAATTGATTATGAAATTATCACTTACCTCGTACTTTTCCTTGGTTGAGGGTATGTTAAACTCCTATATAATTGTTAAATCATTATTATTAAATTATAAAATAACTATATACATAAATATGACATTATATATGATCCACTAATATTTCCTTTTTAATATTATTTCAGTAGTATCATCGTTTTGGGTGTAAACTGATTTGTTTTCCTTTATATGCTTGGTTAAGTAAGCCATGTTTATTATTGATAGGATGTATTTGATTCATATAACGAATGATATTATGTTTGTAAACATTATTTGTTAGTCATCAAATGCAAATTATTCGTGAATGGTTATGATGGGGAAATGAATCTCATCGTGTTCGTGGAGACGGTAATCCGTACGTACGCCCGAGCGACAATGTCATTATATTGATAGAGAATTCATATGTAATTTGATGGTATATTATATATAAATAATCATTAACATGTTATATTTATTATTTACAGTATTTATACTCATTATTATACCCATCCAATAATGAAGTGTTTGAATAATAAACTACACCATGGCGTGGAGACCGTAAGCCGTACGTACACACTTATAGTGGCTTTGACATTTATAGGATGGATAGAATAACGAATATGGTTGTACCATATTTATAATAAAATTGTGGTATGTATATGGTATTTGATTTATTTTTTTTGGTATGGAAACAACAAAGAACGAGGAAGTGGAAGAAGAGAATAACTTGAAAGAGGTGAGGAAATATTTACCTCTTCTCCAGGTTCTTCATTCTGATTTGATCAAAAGGCCTACATAGTTTGGATTTCTGACCAAAGGAAGGTGTAACATCCTAGGTAAATAAAGAATAAGTCATATTTTATATTTATTAATATTTGTGAATTAAATGTTAATTTTACATTAAAGGGGTTGCTATGTTCGATAGCGTACCAGATACGCAACAACGAGTTTGTTTGGAATCTTACGTTGCACACTAATAATATAATTTTATTATTTTAAATGGTAGTTAACTACGAGATTCTGTATTGGCAGGAATGAATGAAACTAATTAAAATTTTAATATACATTTTTTAGATGTATTTACTTTTATCCAATAAATGTTTGAGGCTTAAAATTTGAATGAATCTAATTTTAAGCATAATTTTCATTAAAAGGTTGATTTATCGCCTTTTAATGGAGAACCTCTTTTAAATCTAGTTTTGGAAACATTAATACATTCTATATGACCAAATAAAATTCTTCATTAGAATAGGGATATCAAAATTTACTTTGTGCAATTTTTTGGAATTTTACGATAATGTTCATTTTTTAATGAATAGTGAAAAATATTGTATTTTAATTCAAAAGTGCCTTTTAATATAATTTATTTATATGGTTAGATTATCTTTTTAATTGGTTTTAAAGTGAAATTAATATATATTTTTACCATTTAATCCAATGTTGGTCATTGGAATTAATTTCCCTGTGAAATTGGACATAAACAAGTATCAAACTTTTGATAGTTATTGTTTCTTAAAAACACGCTATTTGTTTTAACAGCGGGAATTAATTCTTAATTTAATTAATTCCACTTCTATGTTTTAAATTTGGAAAAATAGACATCAATTTTGAATTTGGAATATCAAATAATTCTTAGGCTGAATTTTTGGTATTTTTCTGAAAAACATCAATTTTTTATGAATAGAGAAACCACATAGTGGTAGTTAAAAAACTGACTTTTTAATTTAAATGAAAATTTACCACTTCTTTGAATTGAATTTCAAAAATCCGACATACATGTTTTTTATCAAAAAGTAAAATGTGGTTCATTAAGATGAAAATAATTTTTGGTGAATAGTAACTTTTGACTTTTATTTACCGCGGTTAAAGGTAAATAGGATAATTCAAGGTTAAAAGAATATTATAATAATTCAAAATTACCTTAACACTTGTCCAAACCTTTTTGGTTGAGTCATTTACGACCATTAGCATCTTTGGGTCGATTTTGGGACCCCTTTAAGCCACTTGAGTGTGATAATGACAATTTAGAATAATTAACATAAAGAAAAGTCAAAAATGACAAAAGCAAATATCTTTTAGTAAATTAATTTTTAGAAGGAATTATAATAATTATCTATTCAAATATAAATATTATTTGTAAATATAAAAAGATTTCCGACATCATTTTATTTTTTTTTTATAATTTTTAGACATCCAATAAATTAAATTATGTATGACACAACAATGATGCAATATTTACCTCATTAATAAATGATTTAAATAAATAAGATTATAATGATTAAAATATTATCCAAAACTTGTCAAATTCTGATTGGATTATTTTATTTCGAATATTAGTTATCTTATATTCGACCTCAAGGATTTTTGGACCATTTGAAACCAAATATCATTATATTATAAAATAATATTTTCACTCTTTCTTAAAGAGGCCCTCCTCTCCCTTATAAAAAGAGACCACTTCTAACCAATTCCTCACACCTCTCAAGACTTTTTTCTTGTCCAAAATCTGCCCAATTAATCTCCCTACATCCCTGTACTCTTCCACGAAGCCTCAACTTAGGCAGAAGGCTCTTAAAGAAGTCCTTTGGTTCAATCCAAAGTGAGTTACCCAAATTAAAGGTAACAGTTTCTCTTAAATTGTTTTCTTTTATTTTACTTCTCCAACCCCTAAACCCTCTTTATTTCTTTTATTTTGTAACAACACAAGTATCCCCAATATACTATGATGATGTTAAAATAATTATTTGAACTACACTTACACACACCTCCATCTAATGGATGAAGAACATAATGTTTCTTTGGATGGAAAACTAACGCCTCACGAAATGATGATTGTTCAATTACATATTACCGCCTCTCATAGTGGCCATTATGATGGAACTGTATTTATATATGATGTATATTATGTTTCTGATTTCCTTATACTTCTGTACTTCCCATTTATATTATGCCTTTATGGTTTCCATAGTGGTCAAATACGATAATCTCATTTGAGGAAGTGCGGACTACCGCCCCCTCAAAGTGATTTGATTCTTTAATGCCTTATGTGGGATGTATAAAGGATGGAGTTAATGATAATATATATGATATTATACTGGATTTATAATATACCTATGTATCATTATGATTTATTTCCATTAAAATAATAAATAGAAATGAAAGTAGCGTTAATGCGTACGTACGGCTTACCGTCTCCATGAACGGTGCATTTCATTTCTTACCTCTAAATGTTATGTAATATTTTAAATAAATTTATATACTGGATATATATGATATATATGATATATAATTCATGAAAATAATTCTGGATATAATGAAATTTTGACCACATGAACAACATGTATTTATAAGAAGTTCATTTTTGACTCAAGTACAAAATATCAACAAAATGAAAATTATTAACTTAAATGATTACGTAATGTTTATAACATGGTAATAAGTGATATAAAAGGAATAATAAACTTTAAAAAGGTTCTTAATAAAGTATATATTATCCTTATTTTATTATTCCGGAGATTAAAGAATGATCGAGTCATGTCGGACACGAGGTAAGGGATCCGACCTCTCTTTTTCTTTTCAAGTACTCTCTTTTATGTCATTTCTTCTATGCTCCATGTTATTATGTTTGAGGATGTTATTTTATATTAACCAAACTTAAATTTGTATTTTCACATGATTAGAGACCCCCCACTTACTCTCATCAATTAATTTTAATAATTTTTATGTGGCGCCGTTAGGCTGCCAAATTTTCGTAACAGATTTCTTATCTCACTTTCAAATCCGTGAGATTTCCATTGTTCACCACTTATTTATTACATGTGGTGTAATGTGTACTGCCATTGATATATATTACCATGATTTTAATTATATTCATGGTATTCTGTGATTCATTCTTTGGTTATTAACTTTTGGTCATACGATTCAATTTGAATATAATGAAGTAAGGGGTTTTCATCTCACTTTTTATTCTCGTGAGATTCATACTATATTAGCCACTATTTCATTTTGTGTGGCATATTTTCTGCCCATGATTGTACTATTTGTGTAATATACTCTCATTTATGATTATTTACATCTTCATTGGATGATACTTCTTTCATGTGGCATATGTTTTGTAAGTTACCAAATCGGCAAGGGAACTCCTTAACCCAATTCCCATTCTTTGGGTTGATATTATCTTTTTTTATTTATGTCATCCAATGAATATGTGTGAATGGCCTCTGATTGTTTTACACATAATATCCACTAATATTGGGTGTATTTATATTTTTCACACATAATTATGAGATTGATTTATCCTTAATTTAAGGATACCATCTTTATAAGGGATTTTATCTCAATTTACATTTCCATTGAGACTTCATTGTTGTTATGCACCAATTCACTCTTATATGGTGTATATACTATCCTTTTAAATATTATATCATGAATCCCTTTATTCTCATTATATATAATGTTATATTAAAATTTAATCTTCAATTATTTTTATTGAAGCATCCCTCTTTTTGTTAAAAACTCATTAACTAAAATATCATTTTATATGTTTTAATGATTTATTCTTCTAAATATTTATAATTAATGTCCATGTTTTAAAAATGGGTTTTAGGATTTATTTATATGGACATTAATGTTTTCAAATGATCATTCATTTAAAAGCTTCAAAGTGGTATGGGACACTTTGATTCAAAAATCTCTTTTTAAAAGGTTTTGAAAATGATTTGATTAAACATTGTTTATTTTAATATCTTCATTTGATATATTGGAATGTAAAAATGTTATATTTCCTTTATAAAAGTGTTATATGTTATGATTATGTTATGGTTATTGGGCATTGTTTACGTATACGGGTGGTTCTGTGATAAACCTAGGGCGGGTGAGCCCGAGATAGCTCTCCAATGCATTGGGTAACATGCCGGAGGTAAACGTGAATGTTTCTTCTAAGAGATTTAGGGAATATACAGTTATGGTTATTCCTAGTGTAACTCCCTACGTAGATGTGATAGCTACAATGTACGTTTTATATAGATCCCATAATTAACCTTTATGATTTATTATTTGTGTGTGTTATTCATAAATCTAATGATTTCATAAGGTATGTTAGGATTGACAAGTATGGTTTCATGGATTTGTATTTATTATTGGGAAAATGTTTTTTCTCCTTATTTTTTAACCCTTAATGTGCTTTTTATGCTCATCCCATGTTTTTGAAATGTTTTTCACTAGACTTAAAGATGAATATGGTCAAGGAATGGATCAAGGAAAAGTCGTTCTGTCTAAAACATGGAACTAGACATATTTCTTTTAAACATTTTTTATTTTATGATAAAATGGATACTGAGTAGTATTGTCTACATGCAATATTCATGTTTTTATGTACTAGTTATGGCCTAATTTTATAAAACTCTAATCCTGAAAAGACCCTTAATGTGAATTATTCATTTAATTCAAAATTATGTAATGTTATATGGCTGGGTCCTTATAGTTGGTATCAGAGGTCGGTTTAGAAAAATTTAGGGATTATGAGTTTTTATTAGACACATGGTTAGTTATTTTTTCTATTATTTCAGTTAAATACTTGTTTTATAACTCTTTCAGATCAAGTAAAATCAGTAAAAAAAATGTAAGGAGGAGGATCTCAAACAAAATTCCTATCTCTTCCTGATAAAATGCTTGCAATAATTATTGCAAAGTCATGTTCGGATGACTGTGAAACTTTTTCTAGAATACAATTCACTTGCAAGAAGTTGTTTGAGATATCAAACACTTCTAATATACCTCGTTATCATTGTGGATCATGGGTTGTATTTAGAAAAATCATATTTTCCCAATATTCTCATATTTTCAAAAAAGGTAATTATTATCAAGGCATTTTCAAATATTTAACCTTATCAGAAGATTTTGAAGCATATTATGATTTTAAAAAAAAGTGATGAAGAAGGAGACACTTGTGAAACCTATTTATATTTGATTTCAAAATATAGTCTCTCATTACATACTTATGGTATTTTAAAAGGATCCTTAATTGAAAGTTTCAACACAAATTCAGTTCGACTATTTTATAGAAATCATGTTTTATCTGATGTTTTGAAATTATATGTCATACATGATTATTTTCCAAAACTTTTTTTTCTGTGAACACCCATATGACCCATGTTGTATAAGGTGTATTTGGATGGAGGAAGAAAATTATTTTTAAGGATCTCTAAATCATTGTTGTAATGCATGGACCTTCTACCTACATGAACAAGATGATGATGAAACCAAATGGACATCGTGATCAAGGTATGATTTTCTTCATTTTGGGGATTGTTTTATTTTATCAATTGGTGGAAAAAATATGAGTTTGTGTTTGAAATATAATAAAAGATGAATGTCTCCATGAAAAGTAAGTATATTTCCTTATGTTTTTGGTTAGGATCATAAATAAATTCCTCAAGGAAAAGTAAATTTAATCAAAAACCATGTCTGTTAAATTTTCCTACAGGGGAATCAAATACTGTTTAACCCATCACAAGTTTATGATTTTTTGGTGGTTAACATTCTCCTAAACATGTTTCCTAACACTCTCCATCAGAACATAACCCTTTTGTTTCTCCTCAATATCCATGTTTTCATGGAATCATAGTATGGGATCACTCGTGTGACCTTTCTGCTACTCTTTATTTCTTTTAAAGTGATAGTTTTACTGACTGTTTTTCCCATGTGGGACTTTCAATGAAGTTTCCGAGCCCTTTTTTTTAAAATTGCAAGGACGCAATTCCCAAAAGGGGGGAAGGATGTAATATCCCAGGTAAATAAAGAATAAGGAATATTTTATATTTATTAATATTTGTGAATTAAATGTTAATTTTACTTTAAAGTGGATGATATGTTCGATAGCGTACCCGATACGCAACAACGGGTTTCTTTCGAATCTTTTGTTGCACACTAATAATATAATATTATTATTTTAAATGGTAGTTAACTCCTAGCCGTTGTATTGGTGGTAATTAATGAAACTAACTAAAATATGATTATACATGTTTGTTAGATGTAATTACTTTTTTATAATAAAAGTTAGAGGCTTAAAATTTGAATGAATCTAATTTTAAGCATAATTTTCATTAAAAGGATGATTTATCACCTTTTAATGGAGAACCCTTTTTAAATATAGTTTTGGTCACTTTAATACATTATATATGACAAAATAAATCCTTCATTAGAATGGGGAGGTCAAAATTTACTTTGTGCAATTTTTTGGAATTTTTCCCATAAAGTTCATTTTTTAATGAATTGTGAAAAATATTGTATTTTAATTAAAAAGTTACTTTTAATATAATTTATTTATATGGTTAGATTATCTTTTTAATTGGTTTTAAATTTAAATTAAAATATATTTTTACCATTTAATCCAATTTTTTATATTGGAATTAATTTCACTTTGAAATTGGTCATAAATAAGTATCAATCTTTTGATAGTTATTGTTTCTTAAAAACAAGCTATTTGTTTTAACAACGGGAATGAATTATTTTTAATTAATTAATTCCACTTCTATATTTTGAATTTGGTAAAATAGACATCAATTTTTAATTCGGAATATCAAATAATGCATAGGCTGAATTTTTGGTATTTTCGGAGAAACATCAGTTTTTGATGAATAGTGAAACCACTTAGTGGTAGTTAAAAAACTGACTTTTTCATTTAAAATTTTTTTTACCACTTCTGTGAATTGAATTTCAAAAATCCGACATGCATGGTTGTTATCAAGAAGTAAAATTTGGTTCATTAATATGAAAATAATTTTTGGTGAATAGTAACTTTTGACTTTTATTTACCACAGTTAAAGGTAAATAGGGTAATTCAAGGTTAAAAGAATATTATAATAATTCAAAATTAGCTTAACACTTTTCCAAACTTTATTGGTTGAGTCATTTACGACCATTAGCATATTTGGGTTGATTTTGGGACCCCTTTAAGCCACTTGGGTGTGATAATGGAAATTTAGAATAATTAACTTAAAGAAAAGACGAAAATGAAAAAAGCAAATATCTTTTATTAAATTAATTTTTAGAAGGGGTTATATAAATTATATTTTAGACTATAAATATTCATTGGAATGATAAAAATATTTCCCACATCATGGTTTTTTTTATAATTTTTACACATCAAATAAATTAAATTATTAATGACACAATAATGATGTAGTATTTACCTCATTAATAAATGATTTAAATAAATAAGATTATAATGATTAAAATATTATCCAAAACATGTCCAATTATGATTGGATGATTTTATTTCGAATATGAGTCATCTTATCTTCGACCTAAATTATTTTTGGACCATTAATAACAGAATATCATTATATTATAAAATAATATTTTCACTCTTTCCTAAATAGCTCCTCCTCTCCATTATAAAAATAGACCACTTCTAACCAATTCCTCACACCTCTCAAGCCTTTTGTCTCATCCAAGATCTGCCCAATTAATTTCCCGACATCCCTATCCTCTTCCTTGAAGCCTCAACTTTGGCATAAGGCTCTTCAAGAAGTCCTTTGTTTCAAACCAAAGTGAGTTACACAAATTAAAGGTAACAGTTTCTCTTAAATTGTTTTCTTTTATTTTACTTCTCCAACCCCTAAACTATTTTTATTTCCTTTATTTTGTAACAAAAACAGTATACTCAATGTACTAGGATGTTTTTATAATAATAATTCTAACTACACTTACACACACATCCATCTAATGGATGAAGAACATAATGTTTCTGTGGATGGAAAACTAACACCTCACGAAATGATGATTGTTCAATTACATCTTACCGCCTCTCATGGTGGCCATTATGATGGAACTATATTTATATATGATATATATTATTTTTATGATTTCCTTATGCTTCTGTAATTCCCATTTATATTATGACTTTATGGTTTCCATAGTGGTTAAATACGATAATCTCATTTGAGGAAGTGCGGACTACCGCCCCCTCAAAGTGATTTGATTCATTAATGCCTAATGTGGGATTTATAAAGGATAGAGTTAATGATATTATATATGATATTATACTGGAATTATAATATACCTATTTATAATTATGTTTTATTTCCATTAAAATAAGAAATAGAAATGAAAGTAGCGTCCATGCGTACGTACGACTTACCGTCTCCATGAACGGTGCAATTCATTTCTTACCTCTAAATGTTATGTACTATTATAAATACATGTATATACTGGATATATATGATATATATGAAATATAAATCATGAATATCATTCTGTATATAATTAACCTTTTACCACATGAACAACATGTAGTTATAAGAACTCTATTTTTGACCCAAGTACCAAATATCGACAAAACGAAAATTATTAACTTAAATGATTACATAATGTTTATAACATGGGAATAAGTGATATAAAAGGAATAATAAACTTGAAAAAGGTTATCAAGCAAGTATAAATTACCTTTAGTTTATTATTAGGGAGATTAAAGAACGATCGAGTCAAGTCGGACATGAGGTAAGGGATCCGACCTCTCTCTTTCTTTTCAAGTACTCTCTTTTATGTCATTTCTTCTATGCTCCATGTTCTTATGTTGGAGGATGTTATTTTATATTAACCATACTTTAATTTGTATTTTCACATGATGAGAGACCCCCTATTACTCTCATCAATTTATTTTATGAATTTTTATGTGGCGCTGTTAGGCTGCCAAATTTTCATAACGGATTTCTTATCTCACTTTCAAATCCGTGAGATTTCCATTCTTCACCACTTATTTATTACATGTGGTGTAATGTGTACTGCCATTAATATATATTACCATTTTTATCTTTATATTCATGGTATTCTATGATTCATTTTTTGGTTATTAACTTTTGGTCATACGATTCAATTTGAATACAATGAAGTAAGGGTTTTTCATCTCACTTTTTATTTCCGTGAGATTCATGCTATATTGGCCACTATTTCCTTTTGTGTGGAATATGTGCTGCCCATGATTGTACTATTTATTTAATATACTCTCATTTATGAGTATTTACATCTTCATTGGATTATCCTTCTTTCATCTGGAATATGTTTTGTAAGTTATCAAATTGGTAAGGGAACTCCTTAACCCAATTCCCGTTCTTTGGGTTGATATTCTCTTTTTTTATTTATGTCATCCTATGAATATGTGTGAATGACCTCTTATTGTTTTACACATAATATCCACTTATATTTGGTCTATTTATATTGTTCACACATAATTATGAGATTGATTTATCCTTAATTTAAGGATACCATCTTTATAAGGGATTTTATCTCAATTTACATTTCCATTGAGACTTCATTGTTGTTATGCACCAATTCACTCTTATATGGTGTATATACTATCCTTATAAATATTATATCATGAATCCCTTTATTCTCATGATATATAATGTTCTTATTAAAATTTATTCTTCAATTATTTTTATTGAAGCATCCCTATTTTTGTTAAAAACTCTTTAACTAAAATATCGTTTCAGATGTTTTAAAGATTTATTCTTCTAAATATTTCTAATTAATGTCCATTTTTTAAAAATGGGTTTTAGGATTTATTTATATGGACATTATTTTTTTCAAATGATAATTCATTTAAAATTGTCAAAGTGGTATAGGACACTTTGATTCAAAAATCTGTTTTTAAAAGGTTTTGAAAATGATTTGATTAAAGATTGTTTATTTCAATATCTTGATTTGATATATTGGAATGTGGAAATGTTCTATTTCCTTTATACATGTGTTATATTTTATGATTATGTTATGGTTATTAGGCATTGTTTACATATATGGGTGGTTCTGTGATAAACCTAGGGTGGGTGAGCCCGAGATTGCTCTCAAATGCATTTGGTAACGTGACAGAGGTAAACATGAATGTTTCTCCAAAGAAATTTAGGGAATATACTCTGATGGTTATTCCAAGTGTAACTCCCTATGTAGCTGTGATAGCTACAATGTATGTTTGATATAAATGCCATAACTAACCTTTATGATTTAGGATTTGTGTGTGCTATTCATAAATCTTATGATTTCATAAGGTATGTTAGGATTGAAAAGTATGGTTTCATGGATTTGTATTTATTGTTGGGAAAATGTTTTCTCTCCTTATTTTATAGCCCTTATTGAGATTTTTATGCTCATCCCAAGTTTTTGAAATGTTTTTCATAGGACTTAAAGATGAATAGTGTCAAGGAATGGATCAAGGAAAAGTCGTGTTGTCTAAAACATGGAACTAGACTTGTTTCGTTTCAACAGTTTTTATTTTATGATAAAATGGATACTGAGTAGTATTGTATACATGTAATATTCATGTTTTTATGTATTAGTTATGGCCTAATTCTCTAAAACTCTAAACCTAAAAAGATCCTCACTGTGAATTATTTATTTAATTCAAAATTAAGTAATGTTATAAGTCTGGGTCCTTATAGAAGGCCTCTAGGATGAAGGGAGGAAATTTGGAAGGATATTTGGGCAGAGGTTGGAAGATCCAAATGGCTGTGGAGATGTGATTTTGAGAGAAGGGTAAGTTGCCTTTTATAAGAGAGGTGAGGGTCACTTTAAGATAATATAGAAATATTATTTTCTAATAAAATAATTTTCGGTTTCTAATGGATAAAAAATATTTTATTTAGAGGATATGGTGGGGATGAGTCGAAAACCTCTGAATAAATATTTTTAGATAGGTTTGGTCACCATATTAACATTAAAATTTAGATTTAACTCTTAGTTAGATAGTTTGACATTTACCATGTCTCTTGGTATTTTTAAATAATATGGTTAAAAAACTTATAATAAACTACTGAGAGAACCCCAAGTGGTAATTATTATTATATATAACCATATATAAGTCTTCTGGTAGAACTATTTATTTTTATGAATATTATATCAATTAATAATATTGTATATGTTTTAAAAACTCAATTATATCAATTTTGACACTATTTAGTATTTGTTTTTTTGAAATCCATTAAAACATTATAACATCGAATAAAATTTATTTAACCAACCCTAACATGTCATATTAACCTACAAAACTAGTGGAATTCATTATAAGTCTCAATTTACATTTATTTGGATATTTATAATATCAATTACTTTAACATTTCATTAATAAGGTAATTGTCACGAACCAACCCAGGTCGACCCTGAACCGGACACCCAGGTCACCTGAGCCGGCCCGCGACATGGCCTCAAGCGCGTCTCCCCTTACGCCAGAGGTTGCCGACTAGCGGCGAGGGTGACCTGGGTGTCTGGTTCAGGGTCGAACTGGGTTGGTTCGTGACAAAATGGTATCAGAGGAGGTTTCTTTCTTTTCATTGTCTTACTGTTTTGGGATTGGTAGACCGGAGATTAGGAATGTGTCGGCGCTTGGGTAATAGCCGTGTCTGGGACTGATCACCCCACGTACGGTAAATGACCAAGTGGCCAGGGCTGGGAATTGATGTTCATGTCGATTGCTGTTACAGTTGATGTGATTTCACCTTGGGTGAATGTTGTACTTTCCACTGCTTATTTGTTTATGAAGAGGTTTTAAAAATTTCTCTTTGCCCGATATGGCCAGAAAATTGCATTGCATGCATCATATTAGACACTTATAGATTCACATGTCATGCATATGTGCCATGCCATGTAGTTGCATTAGTAGGATGCCTGCTGATTTTGATTGTGTGCCTTGGAAATATGCCATGTCTGGATTTATTTAGGACGTCTCTTTAGAAAACATGTTTCGGTGATAATTAACATGTTTGGGTGATAACATGTCATGTTTTCTATCTTGCTTGTGTGTCATGCTCTGTGTTATAGCATGTTTTAGTGATTTCAGCTTGTTAGCTTGTTGCCTTGTGTTAGCTGTTTGTATTGGCTTGTTAGCTTGCTAGTAAAAGCTTGGTTGCTTTGGCTGAATTTGTTGGTTGCGATTACGACAGAGCCAGCTTTCCATTGTAAGTTGTATGGGCGCTTTATAATTGGGAAAAGGGTAAACTGTGGTTTCAAACCTTTAAAAGAGGGCTGCTAAGTTAAAATGTTAAATGAAAAAAAAATTAATTTGATAAATGGGAGCCAAATGCCAACGGTAAGGTGTATGGGCGCCTTATCGATTGGTAGGTGGCCACCCATGTGACTGAACCTTGTTAGACCATAGTGTGTTTGAAAATGATTATTAATGTAAAACTATTGCGTTTTGATTGAGATAGTTTGGTGTGCTTTTAAACATGATCAACTAGACCCGAGGAGGCCAGTTGGGGCACGTCCTTATGGAATGAACTGATATGTGGCTGCTTTTGAAGAACCCGAATTGAATAAATGGGACCCTCGGGGTCGCCTCTTTGTTAAAAAGGAATTTAGATGCTAAATTACCTGTTTATGCTTGGATAACAATATGTGTTAATTTTTTTTAAAGAGGAAGTTGGTTATAGCTTGTCTGTTTTTCCATGGGGCGTTGTCTGAAAACCAAGTAATTAGTTTTGAAATAGTAATTGTGGGTTGATTAAAATTCTTTAAATGTTTTAAAGGTTGAAAGGAAGTAATGAAGTGGATAAAACGGAAAGGGGTTTTTGAGCCTAGTAATCCTTGTTTTGCGTGACCAAGAGTTAGGGTCGACGTGTGTGCTTCGTAAGGGACTAGCCCGTGCTAGGTAGTACCCTTAGAGGTTGAGTTGCCTTGTTTTCGGTGTGAGCTTATGATGTGGTGATCGTAGTTCGAGGAACACCACCTGTGCGTTAAAGTGTTTCAAAAATAGCGCGCCGGTGAGCGGCTAGTTCTTACGGCGACATGGACACTGCTAAGGTGGGTAGTGTCGCATGAGTTTCTGTTTTCATGTTAGTGCTTTCTTGGCAGCACGACTGTGATAAGGTTGGTTGTGTGCGCAACGCTTTAGAAACTCTGTTAGTGCGGGAAGAGTTTCAACGGTTAAGCTTGGACGTATATGAATGCCTCGGGTGGTATAGGCATCAGAGTTGGTCCGAATGATCCTCTCAGCGACCTTGGTTTAATCTTAGTGTACTCTTCTGGATGAGACGAGCATATCCCCCATCTTGACGTCATCTTGGATACACTAAGATAGTGTCGGTTATACGCCGCGCTTAAGTTTAAAAGTTGTTGGTTTGTTTCATAATCTCTCTCTGGTTGTGTGTGGGATGCACGGTTTCTTGGAGTTACGCTTCGTGCTGAGGCACGATAGTTTTATAATAGTCTTGTGATGGGTTGACTTGCGAATGTCACCAAAGGTCGTGTAAGGAATTCGGTGTACGCGTAGTTGATAACGGAATAGTTTTAAAACCATGTCGTCGGTTTAAGGGCGAGTGTGAATCTCAGGTCGGCGATGTCTTTCGAGGAAATCTTGCGTGACCAATTTTAGTTGGTCGATCGTGATTCAACTGTTTTCTTGGGTTGAGGTCCCTATAATGGCCTCGGATGTAAGCTCTTCTTTGATGTTTCAGTTGTAACGTGAGCATTGGCTCGAGTTGTAAAGTCTTAAGTGCAGTCTTCTTAGAAAATTCTTAAAGGTGCTTTGGGCGTTGGAAACACAATACAACCGGTTGAATGAAACTTCACGACCCTTGTGAGTCGGGTGATGTTTTCTTTGTTTTCCAAAGGCTTCTCGAGGACGAGAAGTTTTTTTTGGTGGGTAGTTTGTAACGAACTGTTTTTTTAGAGCGGATAAAGTTCGAAGGTTTTTGAACTTTTTCTTTTATCAGCGGGTCGGTTTTAAAACCGAGCTTCGGAACGAGGTCCTGAGTTCTGGAGCCATTTTAAGAGGTGATACCAGACCGCGCGCGGTAGGTTTAACCGTGCGGGTTAGGCGTGCGGGGTACCCCGGGCATCTGGTAGCAGGCGCGCGGGCTGCACGCGGTGTTTCAGGCGGTGCGGGTAAAACCGTGCGGGTGGGTGAGTTTTAGTTTTTGTTTAAAAATAAAATAAATGAAAATAAATTAAATTAAATTAAAAGAAAAGAAAAAAAATCCTAAACACCTCCCTCCCCCCTCTCTCGGCCAGGACCCCCCGCGCACCCCCTCCCTTCTCCCCCGGCGAGCCGCGCGCGACCCCCCCCCCCCCCCTCCACGGCGCCTCCTCCTTCCCCGTTCTTCCCGGTTTTTCTTCTCGGCTTCGCTCCGAATCATCATGGTAAGCTATTCTCTCCCTTCTCCTCCCCGTTTTCGGCTTCATTTCGACCTAATCGGCGCCCGTTGAGGTTCGGCCGAACCCTAGGTTGGGGTTAGTTTTTGATTTTGTTCCTTTTTCTTGTTTCGCCTGCTCTAGGGTTATGCGGAAGGTCTCTAGGGACATCGTGGGTGCGCGTTTGGTGTCTGCCGCCGAAGGTGAGGCGGTTTGCGGTGATTTCAGTCCACCGGTTGGTTTCCGAGGTAATGTTTCTACCGTTTTTTGGTCTTCGCAGCCTCTAAATTAATTTATCAGGTTGTTTTAGAGGTTCCTGGTTGGTTTTGTTTAGTCCGTTCGAGTTTTGGAATGGTTTCGGGGTGAGGTTTTCACCTTTCCCTTTGTTTTTCACTTGTTAAATTTGGGGCTTTTGATGTTTATGAGTCCCTGGTTTGTCGTCGGCAGTGCGTTGAGCTTCGCGGTGTGGTTCGCCTTCGTTTTGGCCTGTCGCCAGCCCCCGAGGTAAGGGTTTATTATTTCTGGTTGGTTTTGCCTAGCCTAAATTGGTTTATCTTTGTGTCTTAAGGTTTGTAGTGGTTGTCTTATAGTGCGCTGGAGGTTTCGGTATGTTTTCGGGTTGCCGGAGTTTAGGCAACTCACCTGCACATGCATAGGTACTTATTTATATGTACGTGGGTTCCCTCGGCGTGCGCATATTTGTCCATGGCAGCGAATATACACACGTATGGGGCTAGTTGTCCCCATTACATATATAAAAAGTGCATGTGCAGGTGGGTGGAGACAGGCTTATGTGTATAAGCATATGTGTAAGGATCCCCTTGAGCACGCTCATGGCCATGCGGAGCGTGTGCATAGGGGCTAGGTGTCCTTATACGTATGTGAAATCACATATGCCTCGTGGGGGAGCAGCTGCGATAGCTTTAGTTAGAAAGCGCCAAGAGCCGGAGTGGACGGATGGATCCACCTTGAGGTAGGGTCCCTCTCCTTGCCCTTTTTAATTTAAGTAAAGTAATAGTGAGTTTAATATTTCACTTAGTATTTTAATTTTGCAAGTTTAGTTCCGATTAAATGCTTCTGTGCAAATTTTGTGAATTGTAGGAATAAAATAAAAGAGTTTGTTTGGTCACTAAACTAACGATTTAATAATAAAACCCCTCTTTCGAGGTGCGCTGCATTCAATCTAAAAATGTTGCAATAGAATTTCATGATTGCCTTTCCTATTGTTTGGCTTCTTAACTTTGTTAAGTGTTGAATGAGTTTTAAATAAAATGCTAAATATCACTAAATTAATTGTTTGATAAATTAATGACATGTTTTCTAATAAAACTCCTCCAATGGAGGTGAGCTGCCTTCAAAATAAACGTGTAGTAGTAGATTTCCTTTTTTGTGATTGCTTGCTTAAATGTCTTATGACACTTTATGCTTGACATTATACTGGATCAATGGCATGCTTGTACTTGTACCATCTAATGTCATTAATCACCTAACATAGAGGCATGTTGGTGCCATATGCTTTTGTTTACCTTCTATTGCTCGTGCAAGTTCCAGATTGTTGAACAAGGATAGTTAATTATGAGAATTTATTATAGAAAGTTGAGATCTGATTTGGATAACTAAATGTGAAGGATTAATCATGAAATGAGAATTGCGTTGATTGATTAATTAAGTGATAAATGAATGAGATTTTGGGTCCTAGACATGGCGTTCTAGATCGACTTAAAATTTGGGTTTGGACATGGCGTTCCTCCCCAATGGTTATCCAAGCTTGTGATATAGGGTGTTAGACATGACGATCTACACTGAATGGGATTTTGGGTCCTAGACATGACGTTCTAGATCGACTTAAAATTTGGGCTTTGGACATGGTGTTCCTTCCCAATGGTTATCCAAGCTTGTGATATACGGGGTGTTAGACATGGAGATCTAAACCAAACGAATGATAATAATGATTTATGAAAAGAATAAGAGATGTGGGTAAAACCTGAGTGAATTGTGATAAAATAAAGAAAGGTAAGAATGAGTGGATTTCCAGTCTGAGTTGAAATAATAAGTGAATAAAGAGTAAGTGAGAAAAATGATAAAAAGTGTTTTTTATGCTTGAATCAAATTTACTTGTGTTGTTTTAAACAGGTTTTCATCCCGGCTATGGGCCGAAGCAGGTAGTGCCGCTAGGTGTCCTTTCTGGAACCTGGACGGGCGTTTATTGTTTGCATTGTGTTGTTATTGATCGAGAATACCAGCACTTTGTTTAATTATATTTCATGGTCTAGAGTGGGATAGACCCCGATGGTTCCGGCCTACTGAGATATATATATCTCACACCCTACTCGGGCCGCCATTACACTGGGGTACCCGAGTAGATTCCATTTGGTTGCAGGACCGTGTTGTTGCTGTTTCTTGTACTTGGAGTTAGGAGCAAAGGACCGAGTTGGGGCTCGGGATTCTCATGGAGATCGCCGTCGGGGCTTGAGACTTTTGTTCATTTACTTCTGCATTGATGTGTAAGTATGTCGCATGATTTAATGCTTTCATTGTATCATTAGCATGTCATGCATGCATCTCTTATATAAACTGTCGTTCACCAAATTTATTCAAACCTTATAAATGAAAAAAATCTGTTGTTTTCTTATTATTATTTACACTACTTCTGTTGCTGTATTTTTGGTCCCTTTGTTCCACTTTGATAAGAGGGTATAGTCTCCCCCCTGACTTACCTTACACCCTCGCCGCTAGTCGGAAAGCTCTGGCGTAAGGGGAGAGGCGCTTGAGGCCATGTCCCGGGCCGACTCAGGTGACCTGGGTGTCCGGTTCAGGGTCAACCTGGGTTGGTTCATGACAGTAATTTCTGCATTATCATTGTGTCATAAGTAAATTAAATTATTTAATGTATAAAAATTATAAATAAAATAAGATTATGTAGGAAATATTTCTATATTTCTAATTAATATTTATATTCTAATTTATAATGTGTGTAACCCTATATTCGAAATGGTTTAGTTATTAAACATTGAATTTAACTCTTTTAACTCTTCTTTAAATAAAATTAAAATAAATGTCATAATTTAATCCAAGTGGACGAAAGGGGGTCATATTTTATTCCTAAGGTTGTTTCGGGTCGAATTATACTTATGTAATAAAATTAGGACATTTGTTAGGATAATAATGATATCATATTTACCCTTAATTACCCAATTTATTTTTAACCGTGGTAAATAAAAGTCAAAAGGTACGATTCACCAAAAATTATTTTTATCTTATCAAACCACATTTTACTTATTGATATTAATAGTGTCTCTCAGAGTTTTGATATTCAACTCACAGAAGCAGTAAAATTAACTTTTACGCAAATTTGCATGCGCTCCTATGAGTTGGGTAAAATACGGTAAAAAGTTCAATAAAAATTTTATATATCTAAAATTATTATAAAATGACTCCAATAAATTAAATTGAAATTATATATGTATTATGTATCTATTTTGACCTAATGTAAATTTAAATTAAATAAATAATTATTTAAATAAAATGTTGGTTTTTACCAATAACGTAGTGTTTTTCAATATTCATCAAAAATTAAAAGTTTTCAGAAAAATAAAAAAAATTATCCCTAATATAATTTTGATATTCCGAACTAAAAAATAAAGTCAATTTTGAAAAATAAAATTTATAAATTTTAAAAAGTGGGTACTACTATTCATAACGTCTAGTTTGATTGGTCGTAGTGTGTTAGAATCTCGAAGTTGTGTACAATGAAAGCTATTTCATATTCAAAGGGAAATGTACCATAGAAGTATGGTGTGTTGTATTCTTAACTCCTTCAAATAATTATGTCCTAAAAAATTTCTATAATACTACCACACATAAATATTCTGGTGGTTCTTCATCATAAGTTCCTCTGGTTCCCATGTTGCCTCTTACACCTTATGGTCTCTCCATAAAACTTTTACCAGACGAGTCTTCCATTTTCTCAACACTTGTTCTCCGGTATCAATAATCTCGATAGGCTCTTTACAATAAGACAGATCAGGTTCTTGTTCAATTTCCTCATAGGTAAGTACATGTGTTCGGTCAGGCATGTATTTTCTCAACAGTGATATGTGGAACACATCGTGAACTTTGGAGAGACTTGGCAGCATTTCCAAACGGTAATCTACAACCCCAATTCGTTCTAGAATTTAGGAAATCTCTATGTACTTGGGAATCAATTTACCCTTCTTACCGAAACGTATTACACCCTTCCATAGAGATACCTTCAAGAAATCATGGTATCCTTCTGGAAATTTCAAATCCTTCAATCGATTATTAGCATAGCTCCTTTTCTTACTTTGGGCAGCATTGATGTGGGTTTGGATAATCTATACTTTTTCCATTGTTTCCTCAACAAGTTCTGGGCCTACAATTTTTCTGTCACCAACATCATCCCAACAAGTTGGTGTGCGACATCTCTTTCAATATAATGCATCATATGATGCCATCTGAATACTTGAATGGAAGCTATTGGTATAGGAAAATTCTAGCATAGGTAAATATTGATCCCCCATACCTTGAATGTCAAGTGAGAAAGATCTCAACATGTCTTCTAAGGTTTGAATAGTCCGTTCTGATTTTACATCAGTTTGAGGGTGGTAGGCAGTGCTCAAATGAAGTTCAGTATGCAGGGATTTATGAAGAATTTTCCATAATCTTGATGTAAAATGAGGATCACAATCAAATGCAATCGATAGGGGTACTCCATGAAGTCTTACAACTTCATTAATATTTGGTCTTACTAAATTTTGATGTGGTAAATCATCTATTATAAGAAAAAAATGTGCTGACTTGGAAAGACAGTCAACAATGACCCATATTGCATCATTCCTTCTCGGAGTCTTTGGTATCCCCATGAAAAAGACCATAATAATATCTTCCCATTTCCACTCAGGTATGGGAATAGGTTTCATGACTACTCCAGGATGTTTCCTTCCAACTTTCACTTTTTGAGAAACCATATATCTTGATAAAAAATTAGTAATCTCTCTCCTCATGTTGTCCCACCAAAAATGTTCATTAAAATCTCTATACACATTGGTCCTCCCCCAGTGTATAGAGAAATTGGATCTATGAGAATCATCCAAAATTCACTTTTTTTATTATGTATATCGGGAACACAAAGTCTCTTCCCCAATTTCAAAATTCTATCTTCGTATATGAAGTCACTCAATCTTCCATCATTTACAACATTAATCTTCTTTTGAAACTCCTCATCATCAGTTTAAGAAATTATTAAGCTTTCTAGTAACGATGGGTTGGAAACCATTTGAAAAATTATTGACGTCTCACCTTCTATGGTTATTCCCATATCCATCTTTACAAGATCAAGGAAAATAAAATCCCTTTCAACTCTCATCTTGGTCAAAAATACATGATCATTTATGCTCAAAGCATCTCCACCTTATTTACCTTCCCCTAGTGGTAGAGTATTGTGCAATCACAATCCTTGGGTAGTTCAAGCCATCTTCTTTTCCTCATGTTTAGTTTTTTTTGTGTGAAAATATATTTCAAACTCTTGTGATCAGTATAAATCTCACATTTTTCACCATAGAGATAGTGTCTCTATAATATCTTAGTGAAGATTACACCTGCTAACTCAATATCATGAGTGGGATAGTTTTTCTCATGAATTTTTATCTGTCGTGATGCATAATTAATAACTCTATCATTATACATAAAGACACAACAAAGTCCTTTCTTTGAAGCATCAATATAAATAACAAACAAATCGAACCCTGATGGTAGGGTCAAGATCAGAGAATTGAGTAATTTTTTCTTCAGTAATTCAAAACAATATTCACACTCTTTTTTCCAAAAAAATTTAACCCCATTACGTGTGCGCTTGGTTAATGTGTTAGCCAACCGGGAAAAATTCTGGAAGAAATGTCGACAATAACCTGCTAAACCAATAAGACCGCATAGCTCAGTTATACTCATCGGTGCTAGCCATTCATGGATTTCCATGGTCATCGAAGGATCTACAGATATTCAATCTTCAGAGAGAATATGGCCAATAAAAGAAATCTCTTGAAGTCATAATTCAGACTTGCTAAACTTCCCATATAATTCATTTTTTCTAAGTCTTTAGAATAATGCGCAAGTCATTTTTGTGATCTTTGTAGAATTTATAGTATTCCAAGATATCATCAATAAATACCACTAAAAATTCATAAATATATTCATTGAAAGATAAATTCATTAGATCTATTAGGACAAAGGGTGAATTAGCCAATTCAAAAGGCATTACTATACACTCGTAATGCACATACCTAGTTCAAAATGCTATTTTCAGAATCTCTTCCTTCTTCACACACAACTGATGATATCCAGATCGAAGGGAAATCTGTGAAAAATATTGAGATCTATGAAGTTGTTCGATTAAATCATCAATGCAAGGTATGCGATACTTAATCATTATTGTTATAGCATATATCTCCATGTAGTCAATCTACAATATCATAGATCCATCTTTCTTCTTAACTAAAAGGACAAGGTATCCCCTGGGAGAAACACTAGGGAGAATAAATCCCTTATTACTCAATTCCTCAAGCTATTTCTTTAGTTCCACTAATTCCAAAGTGGAAAATTTTATAAGGGGTCTTTGATATGAGCATTGAACTAATAATTAAATCAATGGAAAACTCAATTTCTCGTTCTGGAAGATGTCTAGTTAAATCCTTTGGGAACATATGAACATATTCTTGCACAAAAGGTACATCCTTTGTTCAAACATTATTTTCCTCACCCATATTTATTTCATTCTCATCCTACGATATAATTGAATTTAGTAGAGTTATTGGGGGTGGATCTAGATAATAATCAGATGGTGACATTTATGCTCTAAAGATAAGGTACTCTTTATCATCATCTAGAATTGTAACCTTATTCTTATTACAACAAATTTTCACATCATGGTCTGAAATCCAATCCATACTGACAATTATTTCAAATTAAATCATGTGTATAATGATTAGATCAGAAAATAAATATTTTTTTTATTCCTTAATGGGGACTGATTCAGAAAACATTTTTGCAATGATACTTACCTTAGGAGTTTTGACTGAAAACTCCATTATTAAAACAAATTGGAATTATCTAATTTTTTTAGAAAACAGGGAAGATTTGAAACAATGGGATGATCTATAATCAAATAAATAATTGGATAAACTTGAGGAAAACATTATATGACATTCCACAATGTCTTTTGGATCTTCAACCTCAGCAGTAGTGATCACATAATCTTGGACTTTATCCCTTGGAAATTTCTACGATAAGTTTCCAGGACGCTTAGGACATTCATTTGTATAATGTCCCATATCCCTGAAATTATAGAATTAAACATTGGTAGCTTCTTTCTTCCCTTTACAATCACTATCATGATGGCATTTCTATCCACATTTGTCACATATTCCTTTTCCTTTTAGATAGGCACCAGGGTGCTTCCTTCTACAATTATCACAGGGTGGAAATTAAACTCACCCCTTATTCCCTATTTCTTTATTTCCTTTCCCATAGTGTTCAACAGATCTCTTCTTATATTGATTTTCTTCAAAGTCATAAGACATAGAGAATTTATTTTATATCTTGATATCACATGAGACAATATCTTCATTTGATGAGAAGGATTGCGAGACTAATACTCGATGGAAAAATGGTTTTAACCCATTAAATAAATGATCAATATTACTTCTTGGGGTACATATATAATCCTCTACATTCCTTTCTAACCTTGTAATGTTAGCTTCATACTTTGTGACATTCTAATCCTCCTTTTGTCACAGCCTCAGAAATTGCCTTTCCATATCAACTCGATGGTCACGAGTAAAGTATTTTTCTAATAAAAGCCCTTTAAAATCTCTCCATTCCATACTTGATACTTCTTCATCCTCCTGTGTGTTTTGAATTAATGAACACCATTGATATGAATCTCTGTTGAGAAGATAAACTATCATGACAACTTTTTTCCTTTCTCTACTCCCAAAAGCATGAAATATTTTCTCTAAGGATCTTATCCATTGTTCAGCTACAAATGGATTTTTAGACCCATTGAATATTGGTGGATGTTACCTCATGAAGTAGTATAAAATTGATCCTCTGCATTGTTGATTAGGGTGATCCATACGAGAATGATTATTATTCATAACCTGAGTGAGATGTCCATGTACAGTGATAAGCTGATTAGCACCAATTTCATCACTAGCTCCAATATAATTATCTTGAGTAGGAGGGAAATCCATTCATGGATTACGTGTGTTGATATGGTTTCCATTCATTTCACTGGGCGCTATTTCTAAACAATGACATATAGTAGATTATATTATGAATCACAATGCATAATTTCGAACATATAAATCACTTAAAATGAATTGAATAGTTTATGGATATAATCCATAATCATAAATATGTTTTATTTGAGGTGGTATATGCCCATAAATCCTTCATAATGTTTGGTAAATAAAATGATAATTATCCTAAGAATATCCCCCCGGAGTTTCATATCCATGAGTGCACTAAGGACCATTGTCGTACACCAGTTCCCATTCGAGTCTAGCTCAAAGCGGTGTTTTCTGGTTTTACCCCGAGGTACATCTGTGCTAGAGCCACCTCTACCTTCTCATATCTAGACAAGGATTCATTTCTTGGAGAACTCACAAAATCTCAATAATACCAAAATTTTGGTAAGTTCATCTATACTAATCCTCAAATTATATCTTAGGGAAGTGTCCTCTAATCGGTGTTTTTATAAATCTAGTTTCCAAGGTCTATACTAAACTTCCTCTGATACTAACTATAACACCTGGACCCCAGTTACCCAGAGTTGGTGCTTTATTACATAACATTGGAATGATACAAGGAATCATGTCTCGAATGACAAATCTGTTTAGTATTATTTGAAGTAAGATAGATACATAAGTTCAACATTATAACTTGAAAAGAAATAAAACACTAATTTATTCCATTAGAAACATCCAAGCCTCCTAGATTATGCTTGAAATTCACTCATAAATAACTTCTTCATATCCTGGGAAAATAAAACATAAGAAAGGGGTGTTGTCAAATGATCAGTAATGGTAATAAATACAGTGGAAGATAACATAAACATTAGGAATGGTGAATAATTAAAAACACATGAACTTACAAATAATAAACATGAAGACTTTATGGTAGGAATATGAGCTGAGTAAATAATACCATAATAAAACATAGTCATGAGTATTGTACTAGTCAAATAACAACATTATCCATCATTATTATATTCATAATGAGGGAATGTATAATGTTGGACATTCTAAAACATCTTGTCAAGGCCTCGGCCAAGATGTCTAAAAAATATTTTGGCCACATAAAAAACCATATATCAAATTTGGAAAGGCCTCGGACAATTACACGTCTAATTTTCTTATGAGACCTACTGATGCACAAAATAGCTATAGTGGGCTCCACCAGTCACATACTAAGTTCAATACATTCGTTATATGAAAAGGTTGAAACATAACATAAACATTAATATTAAAACTAGCATTCGAAATATCAATACTTTATCCATAAACCATGAATGGTATAAAAATAACACAGCCACAGTCAAACATATCATAAAACCTCCAATACAATATTGAATATTTGTATCATAATAAATCAACTTCAAACATGTTTAAAATCCATCAAAATATGTTGATATAGATGAAATGGAAACTATTTGAAAGAAATACCTCTTCCTATTTTGAAACCATTAAAGAGTTACATAATTTTAAAAGAAAAAATTATTTTGAAAATATTTTTTTATGATTTTAAGGGAAGCTTCGATGATATTATAACATCGGAAAATAGCCGCACCTGTCGTATTAGTTAAAAAAACATTCTTACCTTAATTTTTTAGAAAAGGTCATGAAGTACCTTATTTGGAAAATGATTGAAAGATTCCTTTCAAAACATATAAGTTCAAATAAGGGTATAGATGAATTTAACGCATAGTCTAGTAAAAAGTAATTTTTTTGAAATAAATTTTTACGAAAACATGGATGTGGATGATAAAGAGGTCCCGGTAGATACTTACATAAAAACAACCTTGGATAATAAAGAGATTCTGAAATTAACCCTTAACTTGAAATTTTCCTTGGTTAAGGGTAAGTTAACCTATGGTATAATAGTTAAATAATTTTTATTAAATTATACAAGAACTATATACATAAATATGATATCATATATGATCCTATAATATTTCATTGTTAATAATATTTCAGTAGTATCATCATTTCATGTGTTAACTGATTCGTTTTTCTTTTGTATGCTTGGTTAAATAATCCATGTTTGGTATGGATATGATGTATTTTATTCAAATACAGTATGATATTATGTTCATAACCATTATTTTTAGTCATAAAATGAAAATTATTCTTGAATGGTTATGATGGCGAAATGAATCTCATCTCATTCGTGGAGGCGGTAATCCGTATGTACGCACGAGCGACAATATCATTATATTGATGGAAAAATCATATGTAACAGGATAATATATAATATATAAAGAATCATTAACATTTATTATTTATTATTTACATTAGTTATACTAATTATTATACCCATTCAAATAATGAAGTTTTTGAATAACAAACTACACCACGACATGGAGACGGTAAGCCGTACATATGCACGTATGGTGACTTTGTCATTTATAGTATGGATATAAAAACAAATATGGTTGTAAAATATTTATAATAATATCACAGTATGTATAAGGTACTGTATTTATTATTTTGGAAGGGAAATAATCAATAAAGAGGAAGTGGAAGAAGAAATGAACTTGAAAGAGGTGATGAAATATTTACCTCATCTCCGGGTTCTTCCTTTTGATTTTATCAAAAGGGATCATTAGTATGGATTTAAGACCAAAAGAAGACCTCTTAGATTAAGGGAGGAAAGTTGAGAGGATATTTGGGAAGAGGTTGGCTGAGAAAATGGCTTTGAAGGGGTGATTTTGATAGAAGGGGAAGTGCCCTTTTTTAAGAGAGGTGAGGGTCACTTTTTGAAAAGCTTGAAAAGTTATTATATATTAAAATCAATTTATGTATATAATGGCTCCAAAATGATTTATCTAGAGGATAATCTGGTCATGGGTCAAAAACCTATCCACCAATAGGTTTCAGATAGTTGTAGGTCACCATATTATCATTATCATTTAGATTTAACTCTTAGTTAAATAGTTTGACATTTACCATGTCTCTTGTTATTTTTATATTATATGGTTAATAAACATACTATAAACTACAAAGTGAACCCCAAGTGGTTCATTATTAATATATATAATCTTATATAATACTTTTGGCCAACCTTATATTTTTATGAATACTATATCAATTAATAATATAGTACTTGTTTTAAAAACTCAGTTATGTCAATTTTGACACAATTTAGTATTTGATTTTTTTGAAAGCTATTAAAACTTTATCACATAGAATAATATTTATTTTACAAACACTAACATGTAATATTAACTTATAAAATTAGTTGAATTCATCAGAAGTATGAATTCACATTTATTTGGATATTTATAATATCAGTTATTTTAATATTTCATTAATAAGGTAATTATTGGATCATCATTGTGTCATAAATAAATTAAATTATATAATGTCTAAAAATTATGAATAAAATACCTTTATATAGGAAATAATTTTATCTTTCTACTGAATATTTATAGTCTAATTTATATTATGTTTAACTCTATATTAAAACTTGTTTAGTTATTAAACATTGAATTTAACTCTTTAAACTCTTCTTTAAATAAAATAATAATAAATGTTCTAATCAGATCCGAATGGACCAAAGGGTTTCATATTTCATTTATAAGGATGTTTCTGGTCGAATTATACTTATCCAATATAATTAGAACATGTGTTAGGGTAATTATGATATCATTTTTACCCTTAATTACCCTTTTTACTTTTAACCATGGTAAATAAAAGTCAAAACTTACTATTCACCAAAAAATTATTTTCATCTTATTGAACCGCAATTTACATACTGATATTAACCGTGTCTCTCAAATTTTTGAAATTCAACTTACAGAAGTAGTAAAATTACTTTTTATGCAAATTTGCAAATGCTCCTAGGAGGTGGGTAAAAGACGATAAACAATTCAATAAAATTTTTATATATCTAAACTTATTATAAAATGACACCAATGAATTAAATTTATCTTATATAGGTATTATGTATATATTTTTTACTAAACTAAATTTAAATAAAATAAATAATTATTTAAATAAAATGTCAGTTTCGACTAATAACGTAGTGTTTTTCACTATTCATCAAAAATTGAATGTTTTACAAAAAATACCAAAAATTCACCCTAAGCTAATTTAAATATTCCAAATTGAAAAATGAAGTCCATTTTGAAAATAAAATTTATATAATTTTAAAAACTGGGCATTACTATTCATAATGGCTAGTTTGATTGGTCGTGGTGTGTTAGAATCTCGAACCAACATACAATGCATGCTATTGCATTATTAAAAGGGAAACATATCATGGATGCATGGAGTGTTACATGAAATGGATCCAAATCATTGTTGGGTATTTTTTTGGACTAGAAAAATTAGGGATAAGGGAGGATGAGACTTATGGGTGACTCAAACCCTTGTCCACATCTAAACAAATTGGGTTTAATGTTTCCCCATAATAAATTTAAAATTGTAAAAAATTTATACTTGTGGGGGAGTTTGTTTTTGATTATTTTTTATAAAAAAGATTATATAAAAAAATCTCAGCTTCTCACAAAAGGTTAAGGAAAACAATAATTCCTATAATTATGTGAGACTCATCAGAGCACCTCTTACTTGGTCAGAAGAGCCAATCCAAAACTCTCATTTTGTTCAAATCACCAGTGGGTAGGAGATTTCCACCCATTCAGTTTTTTCTAACATGTAATGGAAAATTATTTTGATTTTATTTTAAATGAAACTTTGTTTCAGAATGATATTTAATTATTTCATTTTCAAAAAACTGTTAGGGTTCATTATATTTTTTATTTTACAGGAAATATATCTTTGTGTGTGTGTGTTTGTGTATAAAAACTATACATACATACATATATTCCATTCATGTTATGATTTTTTTTATGAAAATGATGTATTTTAAAACTTATATAGGATCCCCTATAATCCTTTGATCTTATGAATTTTTTTAAGGGTATATTTTACTACATCAAATTGTTTTCATTTTAAAAATGTGTGTGTGTGTGTGTGTCTACACTTGTAAAACAATCTATTTTCAATAAATATATATGTGTGTGATAAAGTTTTTTTGATTTAAATGATTATTCTAAAAACCTATGATTTTTAAGGTGTAAAATTATTTTCAATTTATAAGAATTATATACATATATAAATATATGCTAACTTATACTTATGTAATTTTGTACAATTCATTCTATGAATTTTTCATATTTAAAAACTTAAGGGTTTATGTTTTATCAAATGATTTTTTTTCTATAATGAATTATATCAATGTATATGATTTATGTATATATCAATATTTATACATGTTAAACATTGAAAATAATTCTTTTAGTTAAAAATCCAGTTTTCCAATGTGGATATAATTTCTAATCTATAACGGCAAGCATTAACAAAATCCAGTTTTATTATTATGTTCCTTATTGTTTTTAAAAGGGTTTATTATATTCATATTGTAGTTATTATTTAATGTATATGTATATCAATTTATTTATTTAAAGGGGTTAATATTTTATCTTCATGTTATAAATTATTCTTACACAATCAATTTATGTTTTATGTTTATGAGTAACATAATTTGATGTTATAATAATTATCAATCTATGTGAAAATCCTAAAAAGTCTATTATTTTATGTGCACATGCTATCATTTCATGTACAAAATTGCATCTTCAACCCTTGGTATGTCATGAATAATTAGTTATGGACATCAACTACAATATAAATTATATCTCATGCATTTCAGATCAAGTATGAATTTTAATACAATATCCATCATATTTATGACTTTTAAATAATAAATGTTATTTAAAGCATGCGGTTATCCTAAAAATGATTTTAGATTTTTTTATCAAATCTTGATACCATTTTATGATAATGATAAATATATTTTAAATAAAATAATATTATGTATGTATTTAAAAATGTTTCAGGTTTGGAATGAGTAAGGCAGGTCTATGGAATTTGTTTTCAATTATTAGCACTAATATGTTATTTGATGTTATGGGGAGTGAAACCATAAGTATTAAGTGCACATTTTTCATGTGAGTTATGGTTAGCAGCCGTACGTTATGGTTTTTATTATGGTCTTCCATATATCATTAATGACCAAACAAAAAATTTCTATTTTTTGTAGAAGAAACCCTAACATTCGTTTTATTATAATTATTTTGAAAAATTAATTTTATTCTAAATATATTTATTTAGAATTAAAATGTTATGAAAATATATTATAATAATTTTGTTAAAATAATTTATCAATTGTTTTTAGAACCCCTTACTAGGAATTCTAAATTATCACCCTATATTTTAAAATTATTTTACAGGTATAGTAGATTTAATAGTGGTGTATTTTCTCTATGAGGAGATGGTGTACTGAATATTAAATTTTTTGATTAATTTGTTTTTTTATAGTTTTGTGGTAGGGTAATATTTGTATCTAATTATCCAAAACCTAGACCTATAAAGTTTCTCTATTGTGTAATGTGTTGTGTAATTTTTTCTTTCCTTTATATAAACAATTAACACGGCATGTTTCAATTTCATCTCACTAATACTAGGGTATAGGGCATTATAATTATACCTCTCAAAGAATCATGTCAGCAGATGAAATATCATATGGCTTGGTTCATGGATATTGATAGGTGAGGTTCAAAATTCCTTTTCTCCTACCCTGTTTCACTTTTCAATCTATTTCAATTACCAATTAAATATCTAAATATATCAGGCTTGAATTGTTCAAATACAGATATAAATGATATTGAATATAATTTCATTTTTCTTCAGGATCATGGATTCTCCTCTCAGTGAATATTTCATATTCATTTGATATTAAATGCATGAATCTCATTTTCCTAAAATATTAATGTTATCCATGGTGAATAACTAATGGAATGGAATCATGCAACTGTGTTTTAAGTTCCTCTAAATCATAATCAATTTTTTTTAAGTGAAGTACCATGATTTTTTTTTCATGTTTGGTTTTCCCATAAGATAAGATATCATTATAAAAAAATATCAGTTTGTTAATCCATTATTGTGGAATGAAAATTCTAAGGAACAAACATCATCCAAAGAGGTTGGAGGATGAGGATAAAGCCACTATTTCAAACACATGAGCATGGGTAATAAAATGTTTCTGATTACATTGATCAAATTATGGTGGAAATGTCAATATATTTTTTTAGTGAGGGAAAATGATTCACACTACCTATACCACATAATTTATTCAAAGGAGGTCCACTCCACTTAGTAATCTAAAGCATGAACAAAGCTAGATTGAGCTAGCGGTCAAGGATCAGTAATGATACACATCACATGCCCTCAGTGAGCATCATCCATGCGAGATTCTATCCCAAAGTTTACATACCTATGGGTGCTCACACTACATTTCATATACATGGGCATGATGAGGGATTATACACATCCCTCTAATACTCTACCTTTATGCATGGTATCTCAAACTATCCCACCAAGGATGTGGTTGAGTTTTGGGTCTCAATTGTTCCATTTTTTATGTTGTATTTGTTTTCTAGTGTGGTTAGAAAAAAATTATAACACATAGAATAAATTCAATGTGAGATATTCATTCATATAAACCCATGTGGATGGATTCCTCCTATTCATCTTCAATGAATCCTTCATGAAATAATGAAAATATTTCAAGGCTCTCTTTCATTCAAAATAATACATTTCATTCTCATCAAATCATATCTTGAATATTCGTCTCTTTTAAAATTTTCTTATTTTAATTAATAGTAATTATGAAATAAATAAATATTCCATAACCTTTATTAAATACTTTTATTCAATTATTTTGGAATATAAATTCCAAGGAGATTTAAAACATCATAACCTACCTGAAATAATTATTTTAACAATATTCAACTTATCAATATCCAAAAAGTGACATTACTTACATAATATTCATTATTGAAGGAAATATTTCACCTATGATACCCATATGTTGAACATAGAAGTTTTTTAACAATTTTCAGAGTTTAAAACTCAAAGTCTTCAAAATTAGTTCATTAAAATAACAGGATACGAAAAAAAATCTATGTATTTCATCTACATTCAATCATCTATGATATTGTTGGATGTTGTACTCCCAACAACATCTCTATTTCAAAATATATCTATATATTTCAATAAATGAAATACTAATTTTATTTATCAACTTCTAAAACCACTATAAATCATTGAAAATAAATAAAACTCATATAAAGAGTGGGATCATTAGAAGGCACAACATTTTAGTGTTTTATAAAAAAAATCATGGATTCACCACAAGCATATAAGTTTATGTGAGGACATTGGGTGAACACTAAACCAAGAATACATTTGGATATCCCATGATGCATGTCTATTGAATTTTTATATTTATAGAATTTTTATTTCCTAAGAAATTTTAAATCTTGTCATTTTATTTTTAATTATTTCATTTATTTTTTTAAAAAAAATAATAAATTTATTTTAAATTTATATTTATACTCATATTTTGGAATTTATTTTTCAAATTTTTTTTTAGAGGTGGATTTGAATAGGATATCAGAAAAAGGTGTATTTGGTTGGAAATTATTTTAGTGTGACTTTGTTACATTAAATATAATAAATCTTTTTTTAAAATATAAATTAATATTATTCTTGTATTTATGAAATTGAAAATGAAAAATTAGATTTCATAATATATTTCAAAAATATATTAAAAAGGCATTTTTATTTATGGATTATGAATGGGGAAACAATAGTGGTGTCCAACTAGGAATTTTTATGAACACACATAAATGTATATTTCAAGTTATGGTTCTAGTATGGCTTATGACTATTATTTTAGAATTTGGTAAATCTATTTTTTATGGTGACTGGTAGTTTTATTTGGAGGATAATCATTTGTATTATATATATATTTTCCAATTCACATCCATAAAATTGTAATTTTTGTAATTTCTTTTATGTAATATGTGGATCACTTTATATGTGGAGGATGGGTAAAGGATCTCAGGCTCTATTTCATTGTTGTGAGTGGGAGGTGTGTTGAAGAAATTTATCCTTTTCATTATCTCTATTTTTTCATAAAATTTATTTTTTTCAATTGATTTTTCATGTATTTACATCTTTTAGATGGTTGACATTGAAATTTTAGTTGGAATTACGGTGCATCATTAATTTATTTTAATGGATAAATCACTCCCATGAGTTATTAGTTGTTACCTTTACTCTTTTTCACCACCCTAGGTTGTTCAGGAACATGCCTACGAAATGTTGTTGGTCAGATCATGTGTTCAGTGGTGGGATATTATAGGTTTATACCTAATTTATTGACCACCAGCATGGGTTTCTCTATAGAAAATGTAAATTGAATTAGCTAATTTGGCTGAAAAACAATTATAAAAGATACAATATCGTGAATTACTTCAAATATTTTTCTCCATTATCAAATTTAATTACGAATACCTTTTTATTCAACATCAAATTACCACCATAAAAATCAAATCACCTAAACCAAGAAATTTTAGTGGCCTCTTTTTTTATCATATAAATTCATCAGAAAAAATAACTCCCAAATTATCCATCCATATTGTTTTACTACACATCATGTATCCCCAATAACAAGTAGAGTATTCAGGATTTCCATCCTTACACATCTTGGTGCATAACTAATTGTATGTTTCATTACCTATATACAAACAAATCTTACAGAAATGTATATTTTTATGCTATTATAGAGGTAAATAAACTAGGCTACATTTGTGTGTAGAATAATTGATTTTAATGCATCTTGAAATTCTTACCAAAATGGACAACCTATAAGTATAAGTAATCAATAACATTAACCCTATATAGGAAAAAAAATTTTATATAAGATATTATTATACCTGAATTATCATGGTTGAATAACAACTTAAATATTTTTCATTGAATATTGAGAAATCATTTCAAATTTTATATGAAAAGTAATAGGAAATTAATTTCTGTAATGATATTATATAAGACACTATATCAAAGTATATTTATATCATATTTTATTTACTTAATGATAATTATTCCAAATGTTCATAGAGGTATGAATTTCATTCCATCAATAAATAATCTTCTAAATATAAACTCAATGATAAATTTCGAACATCGAGGCTGAACATGAATATTAAAAACGTCTCTCTCACCTCTAGGATAGTGAGGCAAACCCTTCCTTATATAATTTTAATTATAGTGTTCATGAGAGAGAAAATATTACCAATTTAAATTTTATATAGGTATTTAATCATAATTTTTTATTTTTTTATTCCAAAGTTATTGTTATGGAAAGGGGTGATATTTAGGTGAGCGATTAGAATAAAGGGGAGAATCAAAACAACTTTTGTATGGTTTTGTTTTTACACTAGGGTTAAATTATCTAAAAATAAATTTTTTCCTTTTTTGTGGTGTAATTATAATTCTATAAAAGAATAATTATTATCTAATGGTTATTAGTGGGATTTAAAATAGAATACAATAAAACCAAAGGTGAAGATTGAAGAGCCTAATATAATTGTTGTTGTATACTATAATTTTTTTAAACACTAAGTAGGATGCAATGAAATTTGTTTGGGTTTGTTATTGAGATGGTTGGAACATTCTAAATGGTATTGTATATGGATTAATCATTTTTATGTACTCTTCGTGAATCTTGAAATTGGAGGTTGAAAATTGAAAAGGAAAAGGGTCAGAAGATTCCTCCCATGTTTGTGTGAGTTTTATTTAGAGAAAAGTAGTATTAAATTTTATACTGTATTTTCATAGATATTGGTAAATTCCTAAATCTCAATTTGATTCATAAGACATACTAACTTTTATATAGGGGTCATCTGACATTAGAAATGCATCTAAGGGGGCTATTTCTAAATATAATAGGAGATTATTTTTCATTCATAAGACTGATTCTCTCAATACATAAGATCAGTTAGTTTTTTATAATTTTTCAAATGAAGAAGCCTATATATATATAAATATATTTAAGGGTTAGATGTAGAATTTTTTATGATTCATCTTATTACTCATTAATAACATTCTAGGGCCAATTGTCATAAAAAAATTTTGATATCAACATATAATAATTTTATACTAGAATTTTAATTTTAAAATATCATATTTTAATGAATAAATAATTTTTAATGTTTATTTTTTTTATATTTAGTTAATTAAATAGGGGATGACATTCAAAAAATCATAAAATGGAAATATTTTAATTTTTTTATGAAATGATAGAGTATTATGGAAGAAACTATTGAATATTTTTAATTTAATGAATCATTAGGATATCACATTACTAGAATTCAATTAGGTTTCTATATTCAAGTATAGGTAATTATTTTTCTTATTTTTTTCAAAAATATATATACTAAAAATATATAATAAGATGTTTTATGAAAAAAGTCTTGATAATATGTGTTGTTGTGAAACTATTGTTTATAATAATAATATGTATGTATGGGATATTACTAAGTTAATAAAATTATTCTATAATTTCTATATAGGTAAGAAATTTTATTCTTAATCATGTTGAGGATTACTTTTCATAATGAAGAATATTTGTATTTTAGTTTATTCTATCATTCAATCAATCAGATTTATGAATGGTTGAGGATGATGGAATATGTGCACAATGATATAATGAGATTATCCTAGTAATTGAAGTCCTAACACAAGGGAAAATGTTTCATTCAAAGCTATTGATACATCAAATAAGAAACCGAATACATTTTTCATAACCAATAGAAAACCTGACTTGTTTGATAGTTGTGGCTCCACTATAATCTTATCCAAATGGTTTCATTTGAAAAGTCAATGATATATTCCCTAGGTATATTTATGATACCTTATAAACCTTTATATAAATTTTATAGTTTATAATAATGTCCCATTACCATATAATCAATGAGAAATAATAAGTTTTAAAATCGATGTATTAGTAACAAATAAAACACAACAAATAGTGGGTATTCAAAATGGGATTGAAACATGAAAAAAGCATCTTATTTCACTCATTTTAATATTTTAGATTCATACTGAGTGAGAGAGTGTTTTATGGTTAGTTCCTAAAGAATATAAAACATAGAATTGGTTAATTTTAGAAGTAAATTATTAAAATTGTACAACTAATTCATACCTTCATTAATAGTAGTACATCAATTGATCTAGGTAATTTAGACAACAAAAAATTAATATGTCTGATGATCAATGAAAAATTTAGAGCTATCCTAAATAATGGTCCTTCTTCTGTATTATTACATTTAATATTAAATCATGTTTTTCAAACATTGTGTTTCATTATCCATGAACAATAATTTAGTAGTTATTATTTAGGGAAAGAAATATGATTTTTTCCAAATTTCAATGACATTGATTAAATATCCATATTATAGTCTAAGCCATGTGACATAAACTTCAGACAACCTTGGTGGATAATCAATGACCATATACAAGATAAATATGATTATTTAAAAACTTATTAGACCTAACTCTAGTTGAAGGATACCTAAAACTTTTCATATCCCAAAACCACAATATATGAAATGGGAAAAAGTAAATTCATTACTAATAAAGACTCTTTGATTGATGTGTTATGTAGTAAGGGAAAAATAAATGATAAATAACTAAAATATTACAAGGACAACACATCACCCCATAAACATAAAATTATATGCTCTATGGGTCAATAAAAATGGAAAAATATATAAAAAAACATTGTTACCCAAGGACGTTAGTTATGGAAGATTTTTAGAGGGTCATTGATATAATTCCTTGGTAGTCAATCCCACTTGAACATTTTTTCACTTAATTAAAATAAAAATTATGATTTCACTTATCCCGAGTCTCCCATATTGTCATAATTTAATTTACTATTCTTGGATCATTGTGATGGAAGATGTTCAACATATACCTATCACTTATACTCACCCAAGAGAATGATACCTACATCAAAAAACATAAGATATTTTTTAGGAGATAAGTGATATTTATATATCATCTAAATGAGTGCCCAGATTAGAAATCATAGAGAACCATTGCATTCAGAATGGATTGTTTACTCTAAGCATGACAAAACATTAATCAGAATGATTCTTTAGTGATAAACCTAGAAAAGGACGTGATTGTAGAAAAAATAATTAAATAAAGAGTTTTTGTTTTAAAATTTTAAAAACTAATGAATGGTGACTTGGATTGGAAGATAATTTCGAATACAGATTAAAAATAAGTAATACATATATATCATTTCTATGCCCACCCAAAAAGATAATTTGGATTGGACGGTATTAGATTAAAACACATTTGATATTTAATCTAATATATATATTTTTGACTACAAAAAAATTGATACACATATATCATAGCTATTCCCAACCAAGAAGATTTGTACTCAAAGATAATTGATCTACTAAATATCTTTTTCTACAAATCATGTATTTTTAAAAAAAATTATTTTCCAAAAATCATTAATTAATTATGGTTAAGTTAATTTACAATCTTAATTATTACTATTTGTATAATTTTTCATGTTATTAAAAGTTGATATATATATGGTGAAAAATAATTTTTAGTTCAATAAGATGTGATAAATTAATTATCATTTCATTATATCCATACTCCTATAATATATATTATACATGGTAAATATAAATATAATGACTAGGATTTTCTCTTGTTTTATTTGATAATATAATTGGGAAAATTGTGAAACTAGGCAGGGAGACGGAGTGCCATTCTGAGGCCTAGTATGCTTGAAACAATTTGACCAAAACTGTTATGTTTTTAATAACGTTCATATGTGTATTTCCTAAAAACTGGAAAAACATTTATATGGATGCCCAGGTTATAAATATTATGGAAACATTGTATTATGAATGGTGTGTTTAAACTGAGAATGACATAACATTATTCCGCACAAGTCTTTAGTGAGAAACCCTGGAAAGGAGATAACTATATATAAAATAATTAAAAAATGTTATTTTGTATTAAAATTCTAATAACTCATTAATGGTGAGATGGATTGGAAATTCATGATCACCATTGAGTTCGTAATGTGGTTTTTTACATAGGTAGGTCTTAACATCGACCTGCATGATTGACTATGAAAGTTAATATTGGGACATTTTAAAGGATTATAAAATAAACATAAAAATATTATTTTATTTCTTTTGGATGTTTCATAGAGATGTTGTGATTCCACGATCGGGCATCCTTCTTTGTTTGAAAATTCAAATAGCACGATGAGGATGGAACATATTTTCATCATTTAATAGCTTGATAGGGATATGGGATTAGATTCGCAATCCTGGAGAAACTCTTTAGATGTTCTGGAGAAGAAACAAATTTTTGAAACCTCTCATTATAGAATGATGAATGATGACGAGATGATAAATCAAGATTTCTTGTGGGTGGATTTCCAATAATGACGAATATTCACCACTAATCGATCCGAACACCAGACATTAGTTTTCTTGTGAATTCTTTCCTCATTTTTGTTTTCAACAAAGAATGTGGACTTACCCATGAATAAGTTGATCCATGTTTTGATTGTTCATACATGATGGTTAGACTGTATGATCTAAATGGACTAAATCTTAGTGAATATTCTTTGTATTTTTCCCCCTTTTCTAATGGGAAGAACAAATTTAAAAAAAACAAGTCTAATGTTCATTATTCATGTTTTCTTGGTGTTTTCTCCTACCCTACTCTTGTGTTCTTTTCTTGCGGATCCATGTGGTCGCGTCGGGATTTGTTGGGAGGTTCCAAACATGGTCGGAACCCCAGAGCGACAACAAGACATTTTGAAACCCGTAGTACTGTAGATGAGGACTCGAAGATCGCAAGGGCATCCATGTTTCAAAGAATGGGGCACTAGAGGAGACGAGGTAGTCCGCAGAGCCTAGTCCACCGATGGTCGGTGCCAGTGGCGGTGCATCTCTCCAGTAAGGCATCGGTTATGGGTGAGGTCCAGTGGGACCACACCTATGGAAGGGACCTATAACCCACGGTCATGGTCTATGCAAAGGCCCATCAGTAGGGCGGCTGGAGGCAGCCATGACTGAGACACGATGGGAGGTTGTTGTCCAATAAGACCCCAGCAGGTTCTCACGGTCCAACGGGACCATAGCAGGACCCTGTGGAAACTGGCATGGGTCAGGTCATGTAGTAGCCAACTGAGTTTAACATTTTGGCTAGTAGTGTCGACCTAATGGGGATGCGTCAACAGCCATGTCTGAGTGGACCGAACCAACAGGCTCGAGTGGGCCTTTAATGGAGCAACCGGGCTGAGCCGGCATAACGTAGTTGGCCCATCGTGCTGGGTCGACCTAGTGGTTCTGGTCAAACCAGGTGGGTCTGGTCTACTGGCCTCGGTTCGGGTAGGTTCGGTCCGACCGGGTCTAACAGTACCCATACTCCACCATCCCCATTTTAATAAAAGTCATGTTGCAATCAAATCATATATCCATTTGACAATACCTTTGTGGAATTAGGAGCCTCATGATAAGGAGTTCCTTTTGAGATACTCTATAGTAGTTTTATGTGAGGTTGGTGTATGACCTTTTGGCTAGAGGTGTTGGTGGTCCCGAAATGAACTAGATAAGAGTAGAATCTAGTGGCTGGCTATAAACTACATGGACTTTATCACCTATTATGTGTGTCTCATACGCATTGTGACTCATGTTCCATCATGGACTCTGTCTCCTACGCCTGTAAAGAGTGTGTATCCTATGGAGTGTGTCTCCTAAAAATAGATAGAGTTTGTCTCATATGCCTATGTGGACTGGGTCTCCAAAGAATATATGAAGTGTGTCTCCATGGATGTGAATATTCCCAAACATTTTTTTATGTTTTTCATATACATATTCTGGCATGAGATGAATTTACTAACTCTCATGAATGTACTTCATAGAGACTAAACTTTTCATACCTCTTTTTTAGTCTACTTTCTATATTGTTTTGTGGTATACCTTTGCGGCTTGTAGTCCATAATGAGTTTTGTTTTACTCACTCATGAACTGATTTTTCCCACATGCGTCATGTTTTGGGAAAATGACCTACAACATTGATGGGTTCCTTGGTGGGACAGACACAGGTGGTTCTTAGAGTGAGGATCGACTGGCGAGGTTCACATCACCGATTTCTGATATCTTTCATACCTACCCTTATGGTATGGTTTTCGGTAGATGGATTCCATGAGAATGTAATTTTATTTTATTGGGTTGGTATACTTATACCCACCCTTCAGGTTGTATTTTTTTCTCTACGTGTGTTTTCATAGTATTATACATGCACGAATGCTCTGTATTTTGGTTTCATCACATTTTCTTGGAGACGGGTGTGCATGTACAGGTACATGGAAAAATTCCTCCCACTTTTTGGATATACATAATCAGTGCTAGTTGTCATTCCATAGCCTCTAGGAGGTGGTGATGGGGTAGTCACGACATTTCCACACGGGAAGGGTCGTGACAGAGTGGTATCAGAGTGTAGGCTAGTTATATATTAAGGATAAAAAGTATGTGATTTTGTTTTGGGAAAATAGTGTTATGTGTTTCGAGTTCAGATTCCATTCAAGGGAGTCCAATGTTGGTGTGGTGGTCGACATATCCATACATGAGAACCTTGAATTTGGATTTTTGATTTGGTATAAAAAATATTGTTTGCATGCAATATATATAAATTGAGTTTATTCTCAAGTCCTTCTTGATTCATGGACAGCTCACTAGGTTTACTCTATTTAATGTGGTAACTATGGTTCTATTTTAGGATGCATCCACATGGGAAGCCTACCAGGATTTAGTGATAGGAACATGGGGACAGTCTACCGAGAAATGAGGCATTAGTAAATGGATTGTCTCCAAGTATAGCACCTCGTGGGGGTGTACGAAAGATACCACCACCCAGAGAGAAGTAGTTTGTACATGTGTTACCAGTAGAGGACCAATGGATTCTCAGTACATTGCATGAGTTTTAGATTCTGTGACCCCTAAGTTTTGATGTGAGTTAGATCCTCAAGTATTTCAGGATTTTCTAGAGGTGGTTAAGCATGTTTTCTTCCACGTGAGGATGCCTCTTGACCAGATCGTAGTCCTAGCTATGAGCCTCCTTTAGGGATCCATAAGGAGACATTGGTGCTTGATGATCCATTCACATGAGGGGGTGAACCTATCATAGATATACCTTTACCACCTCTTCTAGTAGGAGTTCATTCCAATAGCATTGTGCCTTGTGCGTATATAGGAGCCACTACACCTACAGCAGGGTAGTGATATAGTAGCGAAGTACTCAACGATATTCACATATCTCTATCACTAATCCAAAGACATGGTGCATAACCCAATCTTTGGAACCTGGTCCTTCTAGAAGGGGGTATTCTAGGATATCATGGTGTCAATAATATCACTTATCATTCTGACACATGCTGGGTTGCTAGAGTGATCTCTTCTTGTAGATAACATTCTATTTGAGCATGTACTAGTGGTGGGGGAAACCACTAGGAATCAGGTAGATGAGTCATTAATAGTAGGTTACTGATGGCTAATGCAAGGGACCCAAGATGACCAAACAGTCTAGTTGATGACACCAGGAATCAGGATCAATGGTGTGGGTATTTTAGGGTAGAAAATGTCAGCTGAAGAATAGGTTGTACTACCCAGCCAGCAGTTGGGAGGATATGTATACAAATTATCTAACCGTTCGTATTACCGATCAACATAAGTTCAAGGTACTGTTGTGGTAGTAGATGATGTAGGAATACGGTGGACCACCAGGTGGCAGATACGGTAGTGGAGGAGGAAGAGGAATAGTAGGTGGTTAGAGGTTTGAGGTACCACCACCACTACCCATATGTGATCCACCCCTAGCTCAGAGAGATAATTTATAGGGGTGTGGCCAACTACATTAGATGGAGGCATACAACCTCGGTAGTCTAGTGACGATTAGAGGTATAATATTTGTTTTCTACACACTATATAATGTTCTTATAGACACAGGTTCTAGTCACTCCATCCTTATGATGGAACTTGTTCAAAAATTAGAGATTTGGGTGGAGTTTTTGGCTTGATCTGTACATATATAAACACTTACAGGAGGGTATTCGACAAGAATAAACTACTTTCAGTAGTGTGACCATACTCTGGGAGGTGAGTGATTCAGTAGGGATCTATTAGTATTAGTTCCATGGTCATACGATGTCATTATGAGTATGTAATGGTTATCCATAGTCAATACATAGATTGAAAATTTTAAGCAGAGAGGGCGTTGTGTCCATGGAGATGGGACCAGGTTTTCCTTTATTTGTGAAAAGGAAAAAAACATGCACCATATGATGGACTTTCTCGGATGAGGGTGTAGTTGATTAGTCACAAGTTGACTACCCTCACCCTCGGTGCTGTAGATGGTGAGAGTCCTCGTTTTCCTATAGTGGTGAATGATTATGATGACGTATTTCATGAGGATATACCTAGATTACATACACTTAGAGATCCGGAATTCTTCATTGATCTATACCCAAGGATGATAGTGATATCTACACTAGTATATGGGATATCTCCCATTAAGCTCCATGAGTTGAGGGAACAGTTGGAGAATTTACATAGGAAGGTCTTCATGTGGTCCAATATTTCACCTTTGGAGGGCCTATTTTTTCCCTATGAAGAAAGATAAGAAATTGAGTCTAAGTGTTGAATTTCAGTGTCTGGATGAAGGGACCGTGAAGAATAAGTATCCAATGTCGATAATTGAATTCCTCTTCAATCAACTGAAGGGATCAAGTTAATTCTCAAAGATAATCCTCAGGTCTGGCTATCATCATCTTTGAGTATGGGATGCAGATGTACTGAAGATAGCCTTAAGATGTCGGTATGTCCACAATGAGTACGTAGAGATTTTTCTTGGCATTAAAAACTCCCCATAAGTGTTCATGGGACACATTAACTGGATCCGATTCTCTAACCTATACTAGTTCATCGTGGTCTTCATTGATGACATCCGGGTGAACCTGACATCCTAGGTGGAGCACACAATACTCTTGAGGATGGTATTGGACACACTCTGATAGAACAAGATATATGGAATGCTCTCGAAGTGTTATTTTTGGATTTTAGAGGTCTACTTTTTAGGACACATCATTTCATAGGCTGGAGTAGTAGTGGATCTGAAAATGATAAAGGCGATGCTTGATTGGGAGCCACCTAGGATTGTGACTGAGGTGAGTGGTTTATTGGGTTTGATTTAGTAATATCAATTTTTTTCCATAATTTCTAGGGTAAGTAACCCTTCATGGATTTTACACAAAATGGGTATCCATTTGTGTGGAAAAAGAGGTGATAACAATGCTTTAAGGAGTTGAGGAAGAGGTTAATGAGTGCTCCCATCTTCAGATTGTTAGAGGAGGGAATCAGGTATATAGTTTTTTTATGTATTAGGGATATATCTAGGTTGTGTCTTGATGTAGGGGAAAGCAGTGATTTCCTACGGCTCGGAATAGATGAGGCAACATGAGTAGAACTATGCAAACCATGACCTTGATCTAACAGAAGTAGTCTTATTGTTGAATATTTGGAATCATTACATGGTGGTGGAGTGATTTTTATTATTCTCTAACAATGAAAACCTCATGTATATCTTCACCTATAAGGATCTGAACATGAGGTAGAGGCGATGTATGGATTTCTTCCAGGATTACAACTTCGAGATTATCTATACTACTCAGAAGGGAAACGTGGTGGTAGACACACTCAAAATGAGATCCAACATGTTGTTGTTTAGTGAGGAATCATATTAGTTTCTCTCACAATAGATATACTTTTTGGATGATGCTGGATAAGTTTGTATTTAGTTGATTGTCGTAACCCCTACACTCTTACAGCGAGTCAGGGAGGCACAGTTAGCAAAAATTTAATATGAGGCTCGATGTTCATAGTTTTCCACATGAAAGGACGCAGATGGGTATTCGATTGGTTGAGAGAAAATAATTATTTTCTGAAGGTGAACCATTATACCAGTGGCATGGAGGGATGATGTATTGAGGTAGTTCCACACTTCTCATGGGATGGAACATCAAGGTTTGGAAGAGATGTTCCAAGACCTTCAACATTATTTCTAGTGGATGAGGATAAAAAAATTGGTGGAAGACTTCATTTCATAGTGCCTCACTTGTCATAAATTTATGGTAGAACACCATGTTCTAGCAGGCTTGACTCATCAACTCGTGGTTTTGGAATCGATGTCGGATGTCATGTCGATGTATTTTGTGATGGGTTTACCACAAACGTCCATGGGACATGATACCATCTGGGTGACCATTGACCAAATCACCAAGTCATCCCACATCTTACCTACATAAATGAAGAGTTTATTACAGATATTGGGATGACTCTATGTTCATGAAATAGTTTGTCTCCACAAGCTGCCCTTGAAAATTATTTTAGATCATTAGCATGCTTTTAAATCCTAGTTGTGGATGGGATTACATAAGGCATTTGAGACTCAGCTGCACTTGAGAAAAACATTTCATCTCTAGATAGATTTCCAAACAATGAGAACCATATAGGTTCTACATGACATTCTACATGCATGCATCCTAAAATTTGGCTATTGTTGGGAGGATCACCTTCCTCTACTTAGTTTTTGTACCAAAACAGATACCATATTACCATTGGAATGGAACTGTTGGAGGCCATGTATGGGTGACCATGCAGGTCACCACTATTTTGGAAGAACCCCAGGGAGTCATCACTCATGGGACTGGAGTTATTGTGGGCTACCACAAAGAAAGTACAGACCATCTAGGAGCTAATTAATATTCCACATAGCACAATGAAATCATATGTCGACAAGAGATAGAGTCCCTTGGAGTTCAATGAGGGAGACCATGTTTTTCTTTGGGTCTCACCTTGACGTGGATTTCAGATGTTTTCATAGTGAGGGATGTTTTCACCGATTCACATTATCACTTCTTCGTATTCTATGTATAGACATTGATGTGGAATAATAGTTATCTCTACATCCGTAGTTAAAAAGGATGAACAATGTCTTCCACATATCATAACATAGGAGATATGTGCATAACCCATCACACACAATTGACTAGGGAGAGCTATAGATTGATGATTGGAAAAATTTCATGTCTTACCTAGTGGATATTAATGATTGAAAAGAGAGGGTCCTTTGTGGATGTCTAATACCTCTACTGCATATTTGGTGGTAGTACATAAATCATTAGGAGAACACAAGTGAGAAAGACGCTCAAAATCATGCTCAGTATCCAAATATTTTTGGGTAGCTCTTGTTATGTATTTTTGGGATTTAAATCCCTAATGTGAAGAGAATTTAATGACTCGAATTGTCTAAAATTTCATATTAATAAATTAATTAGAAAAATTTTGAGATCAGGTGCTAAGATGACATGTGATTTAGAGGCCCAGTGTGCCCTGAACTATTCTACCATAACTATTTTTTTTAATTTATTTTTTTTTAAATTCCGTAGTGATTCTTTGATGTTATGTTTCCCCGATGGGGAATCCCATTTTTTTGGATAATTGAATTAGCATGGTGACACTGAAATATGATTTCTTCATTTAACATCTTCACTGGGATATGAGATTAGATTTATAGTCTTAGAGAAATATAATAGAATATCTGGAGAAGAAAATCGTTGGTGAAACATTTCATTGGAATATGATGAACAATGATGTGATGATGGATTAAGATCACTCGTGGTCAAATTTTTTATGATGAAGAAAATTCTTTATCGATCGATGAAAATTTCAGATAGGGGATGTCTTTTGAATTCTTTTCAAGTTCTTGTTCTCAACGATGAATGTGGACCAATTGATGAACATCATGATCCGTAGTTTGATCATTCTCATGGGATGGTTGGGTTATGGGATCTAAAGTGATTAATCATTAGTGATTATCCTTATTGTTTCGACCCCCTTTTCCAACAGGGTAAAAAAAATTGAAATAAACAAGGATAATGTTCGTCCATTAGGTGTTCTTGGAGGTCTCTCCTACCATGTTCATGAATTCTTCATTGGCGGACCCACATGGTCAGGTTGAGCTTCACTGGGAGGTTCCAAAAATTTTCAAACCCCTGAAGTGATGGAATGACGTTATGGATACCACGTTAGTGAAGATGAAAACTCGAGGATCATAAGGGGGTACACATTTCGAAAAATATGGTACTACAGGGGACAAGACAACCCACATAACAATGGTCGATGACATTATAACTTGCACTAAGGGTAGTGGTGATGGGCATTGTCCAGCAGGACTACACCAGTGAAAGGGTAACACGAGGCATGACCACATGTTGGGACTAGGGCCACCATAAGGGAGGATGATGTCTAGCGGGACCATCGCAGGACAGAGTGGTAATCGCCACGACACAGGTCATGAGGTAGCTCACCACATTGAACGGTGTGGTCAACCATGTTGAATGTAGAGGTCGAAAACATTAACCAAGCGGGGGTGAAACAGTTGTAATTTTTGGTTGGACCTAACCAGCTCACTTAAGCAGGCCATACTGGATTAGGACAGTCGGGTTGATGGCGGGCTGGTTCAACCCAACAAGTCTGGTTGGTGGGCCTCAAGATGGGTTGGGTCAGGTAGGTATTACTGGATCAGACTAGAATCGGACCCAACGGAACCATTTGTACTAAATGACCCATAACATTCTAACCATGTGTCTATTTGATGCTCCATTTTCTACATTGGGACCCTCACAATGAGGGAGTCCTTTTGAGATACTTACGGGTGTTTTAATGGAGGCTGGTGTATGACCTATTTTCTCAAATAGTATGTTCTCCTAAATCAAGTGCACTAAGAGAAGAATCTGGTGGATGGTTGTGACCTACACGGAGTGTGTCTCCTATAAAGTTTTCCTTCTAGAGAGTGTGTCTCCTGCACCGACATAGATTGTGTCTTCTATGACGATCATGAGTGTGTCCCATGGATTTGAATATTCCTAGAAGTTATTCATATATTCATTTCTTATACATATACAGGTTTGAGATTACTCTAGTGACTCTCTTGAATATATTTTATAGAGGCTACATGTCATGTACCTCTTCGGTAGTCTTCGGTTTGTATTGTTTTGTTGTATACCTTTGTGGTTGGGGGTCCCAAATGAGTAAATTGTTACAAAAATCTGCCCGAGATTCGTTTGCACGTGCCGTGTTTTCTATGGGTGACTGACATCTTTGACAGCAACCTAGGTGGGCCAAACACAGGTGGTACGTAGAGGGAGGTCCGACAGATGAGGTTTACTTCAGCGATTTTTGACAACATCTATACCTACCCTTCAGGTAGGTTTTTTGGAAGATGGATTCCAAGATCTTTTACTTTTCTTTTATTGGGATTGTATGCTACCCCATCCCCATTACCTTCAGTTTTTATAGTTTACTCTCTATGGTATTTCATAGTAGTATACATGCATGTCTTCTCAGTGTTTTGATTTCATCACTTTTTCTTTGATTTGGGTGCGTGTGTATAGTTACTTGAAAAAATACCACCCACTTGTGGGATATGCCTACTCAGTGCTAGCCACCAGCCCCTAGCCTGTGAGAGATGGGCTTGGGGTTGTCCTGGTACATGCCCTAGGGGATGGGTTGTGAATGTAGAAATGATCTCTAAGATATATTTTAATAGACTTTTGATATAAATTAATAGTAACATTATTCATTAGTTATTATAGGGAGGATATAAAAAGATTTAAGCCTCTCTATAATTGAGTGACAAGTACTAAAACACTATTCAATTTGATAATCATTAAATGTTGTTGTTCAATTAATACAACATGTTAACCAATTATTAGTTGATGGTGATAATTATCCATTAAAAAATCAATTTCATAAGGATCTCAGATTTTACAAGTGGTTGTAGTGGGGGAAAATTATAACTAACACTTGATTATCCATTAATATTATTCTTACTATAGGTGATAGTTATTCTGAAATTTTTTTGATCATTAGAAATTGTGATTCAAGAAATTTTATACTAATTATTTAAATGGGCATATAATTTATATATTGATGTTATTTCTAGGATTATTCATTTATTATTTTGACAATATTTTCTATGAATTCTATATAATAATCTATAATGATGGCTATATAATGGTCTAATTATCAAGACACTAATTACCCCCAACAAAAATGTTCTTTGATATATGGAATACAATGCTCAGTATTCCGAAAATAGAAATTGTTAAACCTATAAATATATATATAAGGGAACTTAATTTTTAACTAATATATATTATTCTTGGTTATCATGTCTAGGTTATTTTTCCTTTCTCTATTTTCTAAAATTTTATTTGTGGTAGTGGTCTCAGGTAAAAAAATTTCTTTATCTAATGGGATTGATACATATAATTTTTTTAGATATAAGTTTAAATAGATTACAAATTAATAATTACTTTGGTAATAATATATAAAAACAATGACTTTCCACTATAGGGAATCTAATTTAGGGAGATATAATTAAAATATGTTCCATTGTCATCCAAAGGTATAATATTTACTATAATGTTTCATTCCTCAGAATTATGATAAACTAAGTTACTATAGTTTACATTTTAGTGAAATAGGATGTCTAATTTTTAATTTAATATATTATTGATGGATTCACGACTCAATACCAAACATGTTAAAATCATATAAAACTAATGTACAATCATTTGATGCTAAAAATCACACACCCTATAGTACGGTGATGGGTTAATCCAATAAATACAAATAACAAATTATAAAATTTGATATAATAAAAAAGGTTCACATATATTATTCTAATTATCTCATGATTAAAGTACTCTGTATTAGCACATGAGCCTCAACCTAGTTGGTGAGGTATCCTTAAGTGCATCCAGAAGACCAAGGTTCAAAACTAGGTAGAGGAATATTTCTGGGTACTGTAGCAGTGTTGTAACAGGTACTATACATTGTGGTAGTACTGTAGTAGAACAATACAATGTGCGGGTACTGGAGAAGGCACTGTAGCAGTTATTGTAGCAGGTACTGTTCAGTACTGTAGTAACTGGAAATATTCACCTTTGGCCACCAGTTTGGGCTTGGTGTCCTTAAAGATTTCAGGCCACCCAGGCCTTCAGGTCAGTAGGGCTTTTGGGCCAACTTTAGGGCCTTCAGGCCACCTTAAGGCCTTCGGGCCACATGCAGTTTCCCCGGACCCACTAAAAAAAGGAGCAGACCCAAAAGAGGATTCAAATCAGGTGCACTCACCAGAGCAGACCCAAATGGATTTATCAGAGTGAGAGGTTATGGGAATGCCATTGGGACCAACCTGTTCTTGCACGGGAAGCCTAGCCATATGGGCATGTGAAGGTGGAGAGCTACTATCATGATGCAGATGCTGGGGAGGGGCAGTTCCTTGCAGATACTCTGGTTGAATTCCCTAAGACCTTCGGGTAATGTAATCTTCTAATCCTATGATCCATGTAATCTCTGAGCCTATGAGACTTGTAAGGGTTCCCTCTCATCCCTTGAAATTGGGGTTAAAAAAATCAATAAAAATGAAGGCCTTCAGGCCATTTGAGAAGTACTCCGTATTAGAATTTTATTATATAAGAAGTCCCATCATCTAAACTTATTTAATTATTTATTTCCTTTCAAATGAGTACTCTATAGGTGATGAATATAAACAATGAATGATATCCTTAAGCAATAGTAAGATTATCAACACCTATTATCCCTATTTTTATGTTATAAATATCAAATAAAATCTATCTTAAATTGGGAGTAGGAAAAATGGGTTCTCAAATCCTTGATGTCAATGATTTATTTCAATATAAATATTAAAAATAAAAATCAAGATGTTTATCTGGTTTATAGGTTCTCCTTATTTAAGGTTTCTTATCATTTAGTAAATAATACATAATACTAACATGAAATGATCAATACACTTCTATAGTTCTGAGCAAGAATCAATAACATAGGTCATTTATCTTACCACCAATTTTGTATTTAAAGATCTAAGTCATTAGTAATTGAGAAAAATTACTAATAATATCATTAAAAATATATAAGATATCACTTTACCCCTTACTCAAAAACCACATGATATATATCAAGAGTATTATAATATGTTATACAATGTTAATTAAGATCTTTGACTTCAATGATGTTTAAATGTTAATATTCTCCCTTTTTATGTATTTTATATATGATATTTTTAATAAATTTAAACACATATGATAAATGGGATATTATATTAATGTTCAATCTGAATTCCAAGTAGTTTTCTTACTCTCTAATATATCTATTTCAATATTATTGGGGGTTTGCCCAACATTATTCCAAATGTATTATGTTGAAATTCTATATTTATCATACCTAGAGTTGGAACTCATCTAACTTTATATATGTCTAAAAGACCAATTTTATATTCTCCATTAAACAAATAAAATGTGTTTATTTCTAGAACCCATCACCAAATTAATTTTGGAATGAGTTTAGGATGATGGAACAATAAAAAATTTAGGTTTGTATTTATTCATAAAAAATATGATTTTATAATTGTTTTAATTTTTACATATAGTTTATGTATAGAGTCATCCAAAATACACTTCCCAATGACATTTCCAATATAATTTAGATTTCATGGGAGACTCCACCCACTACATTTCTCCTTTATTAATGTCATTTAGGTGGTCGGTTATTTCAATATAAGTTATAATTATTATTTTACACAAATTTCAATGGATATCGGGAAGTATAATAATATATATTATGTGACATTATTTTACTCCAAGTTGATATTCCTAGTAAAGGAAATACTACCATGGGTGAAACCTATGAAAATTAAAACCTCTCAGATAGAATATTATTATTCAAATCATGATTTAACATGTAATCCAAGAGTCCAAATACATATAAAGTAATTATATCAGATAATGGATTTTTTAGATGCGTTAAATCTAATAATCAAGGAACCACATAAAGATGAGCAGTTCTAAACTACGACAAGTGTCCATTTTTTCTAATCATATAGTTCTTCAAAAAACGTAAAACCACTAAAATATAGTGGAAAGGTACTGAATTAATTTCCCTATATATCATTAAAGAGGATGAAACAAAGCTTTATCAAATGAAGAAATTTTAGGAAACCATAAAATCAAGAAATCATTTTAACATCCATGATATTTTTATATAGTAAAAATTGTTCACATATCCTCTTGTTCTAATCCTCTAATACTAAATATAGATCATCAGTTCCTAAAATCTAGATTAGTTTAATTACAGTGAAAATAACTATTATATATTCAATATTTTCCATATTCTACATGGAACTCCACTAGTGGTGGTCTGTCTAATTATAATGGTTTGACTAATGTTCTATCTCCCAAATTAATATTGTTAAATTATTTTTTCATATGTCTGAGAAGTGTTTGTGGAAACCTTAAATCATAGTGTTCACCCTTAGATAAATTTAAATTCATACCAATGTTTTTTTCAAAGAATTGTGTTTATTTTTGTTTCAAATATACCCAAATATTATAGGTAATTATTTTTATTTCCCAGTAATTTTTTTATCAAACTCATGAAAAATAAGTTTGAAAAAATTTAATCATTTTAGAAGAAAGAAAATTCAGTTTCCTATAAAAATGTTAAATTTGATCCTTATGTATGGTTTGGTATATCATGTACATTAAAATATAACAACCATGACATTAACGGTATGGTGTGTTCTCTAGTATAGGATCTACACACACAAACTCCACTAAGAAGTACTAATGGTTCCCACTGCAAGGCATGGCTTAGAAGGTGTCTTTTCCTATTAATTGATCACATAACTTATTGAATTTCTCAAACATGTCATAGAAAAGAAAATGGTATACTAGAGTGAATATAAATCTATATTTACTGATTTCGTTCCCCATGGAATCTAATTTTTTATATCTAAAGAAAATCCTAAGGTGTGGATATAGAAATATAGGTGATTGAGTTGCCTAGGGGTTTCCTGAAAAACGACCTTCTCTATAAACACTCTACTATGATCTGAATTATATACTAGGGTTATGGACCCCTAAGATAAATGATTAATAGAAGATAAGGTGATGTGATATGTATTAAGGAAAACTTTTCTCCAATTTTAATTTTCAAACCTATCATATTATTCCGTGGTTTAAACATAGAATTGGGTAACCTACTTGGTTCAGGCACCCCTATTTTTATTAAGATAAATCTCTAACCATGATAGAGTATGTTTTATAAGTATATCCCTTGAATATATCACTTTTAAATTATTATAAATTTGTTTCCTTACATTTATTATTGGAAACATTAAAAATTCATGTAGCCCATTAGACCGTGTAAGCAATTAATACTGGGCTCATTGCTTTATATACAATATATCTCGTATTGCACCACTCCATATATTGGATCCTAGGTGTTGAATTGACCATTCATATTATTGGTAATGATGGTATCTCATATTTAGGAACCATTTAAATATATTGTCCTTTTATTTGAATGTTTCTATTAGGATATTCCTTTTTATTTTATGTATCTCATTTTAGTGTTAGCATAACACGTTTACTTATATCATCCTCACACTCTATATATTGATGTTTTAATTTATGTTCTTAAAATTATAAAATTGAAAACTTTTTTGCTACCATAACTTTAAATATTTCCATAACAACATTTTTTACCTTTGAAAACTAATACTTCCTTATGCGATAATATATATCATGGGTCTATTCCCCTTTCAATTATCCATCCAATATGAATAAAATTTTGATAGTTTATAATTTTCCATTAATCCCAATATATCTACCTAATTAATTTGATAATACAAATTAAAATTTTCTTATTAGGCATAATCCTTACACCTAAAAACCTTATAGGAACCCATTTCCAATTATTCATAGTTTCATATCCATAAAATCATAACAAATTGGACATTTTTGAATAAACATAATATGAAAAAACCTATTCAAGGATGATCATCCATAAAACGAACACAATTTTTCTTTACCATATGATCGTAAAATATATTATATTATCTAAAATCATATTTCATTAAAGATTATGTTTTTCCTTTTTCCTAGAAATAAACATTTATTCCAATTTCCACCATGTTTCATTCCTTTTCATATGGATTTAAACATTTCAATTTAACTATATGGGTTTTGTTTCCACTATTAAGGATATATATGAATCCCTTAGTAGGCCAGTCCCTCCACATTAAAAACATTCACCTCCTTAAAAACCCCACACAATTTGGGGAGGCATTAAACCATATATTCTCTTTTATATTGATTTAAACAATGTCATAGATAGTGATAATAAAATCCTTTTATATGGAACACTATATAATCAATTCATTTATGACATGTTCTTTCCATAAATCAGTATAAATTTAATTTTGTTCCGGAAAAAATAATATATTTTATTACAATAAAGTATTTCATGACAATTTTTAAATTGGAAATGGATTTAATGACTATGAAATAACCCCCTAGATGAGATAATTCTGTATGAATCAAAATCTTATATGGTATTTTATGATGGAAAAATATCATATACACATTTTTTATTAATAATTAAAATTTTAAAATAGATAGCGACACTTTAGAAAGGGTATTTGTCACTAACTTATCATTTATCTCCATTTAGATCTATTGTGTTTTCATTGTCATTAATATTTATTTAAGATTTTTTTCAATTTTTCTTACTCTACCTTATTATTATCAAAAATGGGAACACAGTATGGTAATTATTTGAATTAAAACCATTATATCATTTATTTAGTTTAGTCGCAATACTTGTATATATGATTCTAGTGTTATTTCATAATGATCATTTCCTGGGTCCAAATAAGTTTTCCTTTTTATAAATATTATTATACCTACCTATATATATATATATATATTCTATAGTTAACATAATCTATTAATGAATATTTATATGTTTTGAAAAAATACGACGATAGTTGATTAAAGGAATAATAAAATGAATTTTGACAGATATTCTTGTATAATATATTAAATTTCGAAAGCTTATTCACCAATGATGTGAAATATAAGAATATTATAATAGACTTCTAATGTTTTACATAATAATACACTCATTATGATATCATTAGAATTGTATTGTCTAATTTTACAATGAAAATTAGAGTACCATTGATTTTTATTTGTCTCCCTATAATCTGATAGGTTAGTGACTAATAGATTTACTAAATCATATATTAATAAGGAATAAAAATGTAATATTTAAAGTTAATATTTCATTAATTAAATTTCAATTTTAAGAGCTCACATTTAATTGATTTACAGCTTTTATATTTTTTTAAATGATGATCATTGTATTCTAATTATAATGAACAAAATCTTATCGTATAGTATTTTATTTATACACGTTTATATATTGAATGAAAAATTAAATACTAAGGAGTTAGTTTAAAAATATATCATAACTTGAATTCAGTTTTGGGTTGTCCATATATATTGTTTGATCCTCATACCAGTTTGATATAATAGTTATGAAGTTTTAGCCCATAGGAGCTTCTGTATCCAACTAGGTAAAAAATATTGGAGTACATATTTATTATATTTAACCTATTTATTAACTCATATCTTTATTTACAATACATTATTTTAATTAATTTACATCATTTATCATGTGTTCCTTTTGAAAGTTAATTCTATAAAACACATCATAATTTTTGGACCATTGATTAATATTTCATAGAATTATATTTTATTTAACATATATAGATTAAAACTAAATGATTTTTATTTATTCAATAAAAATTTATTTTACCTGATGGATTATATTTCCTCAATCCACCCTCCACATGACGTTATAATATTAGGACAATGACATATTGACTGAAAGGAGTAATCCCCTTGAAAAAAGAACTATTATCTTTAATACAACTTATTTGACCAAAAATGTAATATATAATAAGTGGTGTAAATAAATGTTGGTAAATTAATATTAACTTATTTAATGATCTTCTACATAGTTAATAGAAAATATTATCTCTTATTATCCATATATGGATGAAATAAAAATATATGAGGAATATTTTCAACATGTCCTAATATCACAAGGGTACATACAAGGAGGATAGACTGATGAAGTAGTAATATATGGAATTTAATTAATTTATAAATAGAAAAACTCAAATTTCACAAGGGTTTTAAACCTCATATATTTTTAAATCTCACTACTCACTTGTACATCTTATGATGCAATATCCAAAAAATATGACATTATGAATATTCTAAAATAAAAAAAAGTAATAATATATCATTTTTATGTCATAATAATATCCATATTCATAATAATTATTAGTCACATCATCTACATTCTCCTTTAGAATGATAGTTAAATCAACATCAACATACTTGTTTTTTATAGAACAATATCAATTATTATATTATATTTCACTCTCACTATGAATTCCTCACACTCTATAGTTTTCAAAATCTTATCCCTTTATAATACGAGATATATGATTAATGGTTAATAATGAATAATATTTTTTAAACTTAAAATGAAAATAAATCTATCATTACACTTCAATTTGTATTCCAATATGTCCTAGTGAACTAAAACATATCACACAAAATTATTTAATTCAATTATCAATTAGAATGATATAAAAATCTAAAAAATAGATATCTCAAAACAATACAGTATTTATGAATAATATAACATGCTATTATTTTGTTTAAAATTATTAAAAAAACATTGAAACATGTTGAATATAAAAAATATATGATATATTGACTTTCAACAAAACAATATATAAAAATGGATTTTTATGAATACTGGAAAAAATAAGGTTCTAAAAAAACATAAACACTTATAATCACCACATAGAGATCAATTTTTTTGTATATATCTATAACATTACTTTAATTTCATTAATATAACTAATTATTCCAAATGCAATGAATTAACGAGAATGAGTTATATTGTCTTCATTGAATTCTGGTGAATAAAATTAAATATTTATATAAACTCTATAATTATATATGATATTATTAAAAAAATTATTCATTTAAAGTATTTAATTCATAGCTTTTACTATAAAGATGGGAATAAAGTTGATTCACCTTTTTTCAGATCAGAAATCATTTTTCTTTATAGATAAAAAAATATACCATTTTTATTTTGATATTAATATTTATTGAAAATGTTTTATTTATCCTATGTTTATTTATTATTTAGTTAACTTTTATTATTTCTCTATGATTTACCAAAAACATTTTTCATTCACTAAGTGATTGATAAACCTAATGTAGATAGGTCTTTATTTAATTATAAAGCCTAAGTGTGTATTTTAGTTTATTTAATATAATTTAGAAATATTTATGTGGTTAGATATGACTTATTTGTATATTTATGTTATAAGATGTTTTCTTAATTTGTTTGTTAATATAATAAAGTTTCATGCAACATTATCAAATTGATATTTTTTTTATTTTCGTATAATATCATATAGGGGTCATAATATGATTCTTATAATTGATTCATAAGTGTTGTATATTTGGAATTTATTTTCACTCAATTATAACATAACAATGGGATCTCTCTTTTATATGATCCCATGATTCTTACTCTCAATAATATATTAATGAAATATAAAAACATTATTATAATTATTTTTTTGTTATATATTTAATTTATTTTAATATTATTATTCATTTGTTCATTGATTTGGGTTTCATATATAATTCCATGGAATTAAATATTTATAATGAAATTGTTTCATTAATGATTATAATATGAATATTTCATTCCTTTTTTAAAGAAAATTATATACATGTTTATATTTTTTCTTACAAGAAATTGTTTTTGTGATCTTATGAGTATATCAAACATGTTATGTTTTAGTCTTCCCCTATATGAATACCATGTATGTTAATATAGATGTTTTTCTTCTTGACATATGTAAAGAGAAAAATTATTTTTTTAATAGTGATATACCATAAAAACTTCAATGTTACTAGGGTTTGGGGTGTATTGGAAACTCACCCAACATTCAATTTGTTATATTGGATATTATGGGAGAATGAATAGTGATCCATTTATTTTAGGGTATTTTTTATTTTTTATATAGGACTTTTGTTTCATTTTGATTCAATTGTTTTATATGGATATTTTTTAGAGTTGTACAGATCCGTTAAATTTTATAAGTTAATTATTTATTATTTATATGATATCTTTTTGGGGGGTAAATGTCATGGATGATTTTAGTTGTTTTTTTAAATTTCCATACAATGGTTCTAGACACCAAAATATTGTGGGTAGATTTTTCCATTTATATATGTATTAGTACATAGTAGTATACATAACTATTATTTTAAATTTTCATAAGAAAATAATTTCATATATAAAGGAAAAAATACTATGAAAAATCACCCCCAATAGTTATGGTATTGTAGAATCATGGACTCGGGTATAATTTATTTTATGAATTTCGGAGTAATTATTTTAAATATAATAGAAAAAAATTACATGCCACTCAACTAAGCATAATCATGAATTTAATTTGTCTTACTAAATCAATATTTTTGATGTTGTACCGATAATATATAAATATAAATCCTATCATGAACAATAAAATACCTCTACACAATCATTAACATTCCCATACATGGTATTATTTTAATAATCCTTATAAACATTGTAAAATTTGGATCAATGTATGATATTACACATATATAGGACCCAGTTAGCCTCATGTATTAGGGATTATAATGAATTTCTTGCCATTTTCATAATAATGACATATATGTATACATTATCAATGCTATAATAAATGTAAGTAAATTCTTAGAGTTTTCATCCTTGTTCTACAGGACTGAGCTATATATTATAATTTTACATTCTAATAATTCAAATCATAATGTATCAACATTATATTTATATAATCATGATGTTTGTAGATTAGGTAAAACACAATTGTTTTCTATTAATGGTGTATTTATAATTAAAATATCATGAAATGAATGTGGAGCACATGAATGAATGTTAAATAAAAATAATAATTAATATTATAAAAATATTTCATTATATATTAAAAAATATTACATCTAATAATTTAGATTTTAGACTCTTATAGTCCCAACTAATATATGTAAAAGTAATCCCCTATGCATATATTCTCAAATTAACTATTATGAGTCCTATTCACATGACATTCTAATGAATTTGATAAATTTATGATACATTATATTTTTTATTGACCATGAAAATCCATAGATATAATATTTATGTATCTTTTTAGATTTTAATTTTTAACTGAATGTTAGTCCTCAGGATTGATTTTTCCCATCTATAATTGGACCCTACAGAATTCGATAATATAAAATAATAATATCACTGCCAATATGTTGGGAATTTATAATGAGATTTAATGGTGTACTCAAGAATTATTGAGGAATTACACTTACTAAATACCAAACAATAAAAATAAAATTAAAATAGTAAAGAAATATAGATAATTATTTACCCATGATAATAATTACAATTTAATTAAATTCATCAATGTTAAGGAATATAGTAATTGGTAGTAAAACTAAGAGTAACAAAATAATAACAAACAATAAATAACTCAAATATATTAATAGGTACACATTCTGTTATGAGAACAACAATGGACCTACCATGATCACCAAATATGTATAGATTATTTTTTTTCAAGACCCCTAACCATATGAACATGTTTTTTGGCACTAAAATAATAGACTCCATAATATGTGAATGTATAAGTGAGTATGAAATTATATATAGGTTACCCTTGGAACCAAAAGGCTCTTTTTGAGTAGTTTATTCCAATGAAACTATTAGATTAATATATATATAAAATCCTACATGACATTGAGTAATTCCCAAGTCCGCTAATGTTATATCACAAATCCCTCCCCCTAGCTATAGTCACGATATGTCCTAGCACCTCATGTCATTCATCAAACCTATATGAAACTATATAACTTCAATTATAGCATTAAAAATAATAATTATAAAAATTTCATCTGTATCTATATCTAAAATAAGAACATCATCCAGGAACACATTATTCATTACTGTATATACGAAAGGGGGTTATACTAACTCATGTATCATGCAGTCCACACACTACATAGATATCCGGTCACACCCATAATCTAGTAATTGTTTGTGGTAACATATTAAAATGTATCTAATATTTATTTCATTAAAATAAAAATATAAAATAATGAATTAAAACATTTATATTAAAAATCTACTCAAGTAAAAAATATAATCATCATCCATAATGTTGATGTACCATGATAAAATAATCACTACATACCATAAGGTTACTGTGTATACCATATCGAAAAGGTAAAATTGATAGAAAGACATCCCAACATGATTATAAACATATATTCAAATAGGTAACACAATAATTTTGTGTATCTCACTATATTGATAGCAATACCTTTATTCACATATCATTAAGAATATAAATTTTTAAAATTAAAAAACCTATAATAGTATCAATTTCAATATCAATGTTCACTATTATACTATTTATAATCTATAGAATTCACAAACACCTTACCAGCTAAGTATTCAGTGCCCTAACTTATATAATAGATCTAACAATGAAAATTATAATCAAGGAAGATCCCATAAAAATTTATAATATTAAATAGAATTATAGAATATGATCAATTATCCTTTTATAAATGAAGAATAAAATAAATGAAACAATGTTTTTCTAAAATATCCACCTTCAGAATCCCTCTATATTCAACTATCATGAATTTATTATAAAAAAATTATTATTTGGATTATCCGACTACAAATTCTATGTTAGAATATTATACTATTAGGATCAACCATCTAATGAAATAAAATAACGACTAGGAAAGAAACATATTTTTGAACAATCCATATAAAAAACACATTATAGATATCACCATACATAAAAAATGAAGACCAATATTTTATTTAATAAACAAATAATAATTCATAGGGTCCCGTCCTTTTAATTAACCATATAATTAAATATGTACAACAAACTACCATAACTAATCCTAAATGTTTTGATAATCAATAAATACTTGGATGGATAAAATCTACTGGAATATTATAATCAACAAATAAAAAAATATAGAATTTTGAGCAAGAAAATGGGACAATCATTTAATCATTACAAAACCTATCATCCACTACACTATTGAAATTCCTCAAACAAATCCCTATGAATTAATTAAAACCAATTCATTAAGACTGTGAATCTTTATAAGAATATGACTTTCATTAACCACCCATCTAACATAAACCCATTGAAAAAATTTCATTATTAAATTAAAAAAAATAAATAATAAATAGGATATTAAGAAACAAATAAATCCCAAAAAATAAATCGACAATTGATAACAAACAAAATGATTGCAAAATTTAATCTCTTAAATGTTAATAATAATGGAAAAACTTTACTAAAAAAACCTATTTATAAATTCCAAAGTCACATAATAAAATATATGAACTATATATTGAAATATAAAAATTATCTTCAAATATTGGATGGTGAAATCTTTTATGACACCAATATTCAAATTTTACTACCTCAAACTATCATAGAATATTCATTTATTGGAGAACTCATCAAAAACTACATCATCATAGAGAGTATTTAAATGTAATAGAAAATGTTGACCAAGATAATTATCTAGTTCCATATTTAAAGGAAAAGATACCCATATAATTCTAAAATAACTCAATCTGACCAAGAATGCATAAAATAAAACTTATTTATAATAGATTTAAATTCACACCATAAGGTTAATACCATGTTTTAAAATGAAATATTTTATTTAATTAATGATATATCATTTAATTTTTAATATAACAATTTTTCCTTTGAGTATAAAATATCCAAACATTCAATATAAACTCCACAACCCCCCACAATTTTTTTGAGTCTCCAACTTATTACCATTGTGAAAACATCATTTCATGAAATTTTTAAATTGTGACTACAAACCAAAAAATTGAGAATGTAAATCTCCATAGATACCCCACATTTATAAGTTCTTATTTTTGAAGGGCTCATCCAAATAAATTATAATTTATTGTGAGGTCATGAATTAATTTCAAATTAAATTATATAAATCATATATATAAACAAATTAAGGAATATAAATGAATGAAATAATCATATGAAAAAACACATAACATAAATATCATGTTATGATAAAAAATATGGAAATTGATAAACAACTAAAACAATTCATCTTATAAAAATACCATAATAAAAATATTTTACACATGATCAAACATTCAAAAAAAATACCCATGATCCAAATTTATATATCCATAGCTCAATTAGTTTGAATTGAAATATGAAAATCTTAAAACCACTAATATTAAATAAACCTAAAAAATCCATTAATTATTTTTTCAAAACATCATTAATTAAACTCTATAATTGTTGTCCCTCTAAGATAGATCATATGAGTGATTATATAATAAAATCTAAACTATTAGAATAATTTAATGTATATTAATTTTAAATTATTGATAAAAAACACATCATAATCAACAAAAACTTCAATATCAAATTTAGTGGGTAGATAACACCCTTCTAAATTCATAAAAACATTAACAAGAAAGATATATATGGGTCACATTCAGATTAGGTTCATTATAAATAACCAAAAATATATAAAAACTAGTAAACAAAGAAATACATAACTTATAACTAAGTATTTAGAATAAATACCCTTAAATACATAATGTAATGATATGGTAAAATAATAAATTTCATTGATCACAACAAAAAATTAATAATTGATCAAAAATAATAATGAAAATGGATTTAAATATAAAATATCCATTCATTACATCTGTTAGAATAAAATTTCAAAACATAATTAAGACATTATAGGGAAAAGGAAATGATAAAATTGAATGGAAACACCCTTGTCTATGGATCTATAATTTCATCATTTTTAATGGAAACTATATCATCAAACACATCAAACACATGATGTATACATTGAATTGAGGTGCTAAATGTAGGTTATATTTAGTAAAATTTAGTTATCTAGTGTAAATTTATGTTGTTTTTTGACATAATAAAATAATTTAATTATATATCTAATAATTGTTTTCATAAAATTATGTTCTATAACGATGTTGGTCCTATTGTTTCAAAAAAAATCTATAGACAATGAAATGTTTTTCTTAATTGGGAAAATAGGATTATTGTTGTTTATGTTTATAGTGTTGTACAGACTACCACTCAGGAAACCAAAAACAAATTATTAGGATGATGATTCACTATCAAAACTTGTTTTATCGTCTTCTATCAACCCTAAAAAGAGTTGGAAAAGAACTCTAGATGGTATAAATAATAAAATTAAAATTTAAAAATATATTGATAACCAAAAAATAGAAAAATTAACCCATTATAAATAAAAATACTCTCTTAACCACTATTGACTTTAGAAATATCAAAAAAATGATTACAATAATGAATAAAGCTATGATCCACATTAACTGGACCCACATATATCATTATGTTATTTACTCTACAATGATTGTTTACAAGTTTGTAAAAGAAATCATTTAAAAAATCACATTATGTCACATGTACCAAAGTACGATATCTGAGTGTATATATCATTCATTGGTTATTGAGTGGAAATAATTTCCAAAAATGACTAACCCCCGGTTTCTTGTTGACCATTATATATATATATATATATATAATAACTCAATAGTACAATAAACCATACACTAATATCTGAATATCTATAAATCTATTCATGAATGATCATAAACTGAAACTAAAAAATACCATTAATTATTAGTGATGGAAATATTCAACTAAATCTTCCACAAAATTGGTTCCATGTTACTATTGATGTACCACTTCCACAATGATAAATTTTCACCAATATAGAAATTCTCCTCATAACTAGTTCACTATTAAATATAATATTTTTCTAATAGAATATAAACTATATATGTTGTAATCTTTACATGTTTTGACTATTAATTTGTCTCCAAATCAAAAGATGTTCCCTTACAACTCATTTACTAGTGCAGTTTAAAAATTCAAAAATTGTATATCCTAATTCCAATATAATGTTTGTTAATTTTATTAAATCCACTGATAAATATTTGTTATTACATATTTTACCTCTTTATCTAGAATCATCTGATGATGAACTGGTGAAATAAAAATAAAAACACATGAGTGAAAATATATATAATGCACATATAGGTATATATATTTATATGAATACATATATAGGTATATATATTTATATGAATACATATATTCAATCCATATCTTTAACCCCATAAATACTATCGTCCTAACATCAACACATGAAAACATAATTAATTTTATAACATGGAGTAATTCATGTATCATATGCTATAATAGTACCCTACAAATAGAATAATCATAGATAATTATCTTTTAAAAAAGTTATGGTTGTTATGAATAATAATAAAAAATATATTTGTTTATTGTATAATTATCTAGCATAATTTGTTTATTATGTTTTTAAATACTACATTGATACCAACTAATTGTAATCCTCAAAAGTGGTTACTAAAAAAAGTATCTTTAACCATTATCTTATGGTAATAACAAAGTCCTTTCAAATAACTTATTAATACCATCCGCTATAAAACTCAATTGATTCAATTTCTACCAAGAATAAAAAATTAAATGCGAATATATTTTGTCTAATATATCATCCATCCAATGATTTATAATGGAGTAATTATCTATCATATTATACTAAAATCTTTTTATACTATCCAATACACATTCTTTCTTCCTAATATGTCCTTAATTACATTATTTCAGATGTAATTATGACTTAATTTAATATAAGGTACGATAATTAATGGAAATGTAAAATTTAATAATATTGGTAGTTAAAAAATAAGAACCATGGATTCTTATGTGGGAATTGTAATACACTAGGTGTAAGTATAGAAAACATAACCTGATTGATTTGTGTGTGTTACTATTCAATTTTCATAAATAAAGGTTTAAGATGAATACATGAAATGTTTAGAATCATAGATAAGTGGTCATTTTTTTCATATAATGGATCTATTTAGGATTGACTTGCATTTCTCAAAGGCTATTTAAGTGTAACTTTCATAACAAATTTGGAATGTTTGAATCTAGAAATTGAGCTATGAAGTATTAATACACACTTCATTTTAATTATGTAAGAGTAATATTAACTCATATAAGTTTATTGAAAATGATAATTTGGTTCATTTACTGGTTATCTATAAGTAACATTGAATATTTAGTGCCTAAGTAATAATAAACTAGATCCCATGTACGATTACTCTATTGATTCCATAGACCATTTAAAAATAATCTCATCTTTTTTAAGGAAACTTTGATGAGACATATAGCTAAATTATAGTATGTTAGTTGTAAAATACTATTTAACCTTAAGGATCCAGTGGGTATGTAACATGAAGACTCATCTTGTGATAAAATGTTTAACCAATGCTCTCAAAATTCATGTATGTGATATCTCTATTATTTTCCCTTATATATTTTTTAAAATAAATTTATGGTAATTATTTATTTTATCTATATCCAATTATAATATATTTTCGAATAATGGAAATGAGAGTGAATTAAATTTTATCCTACACAATATATTTTTAATGTTTAATAAACTGGTTTATTTACATTTTTAGGATTAAACATATATTTTTTGTGGAAGACAATAGTAGTTTGTATTCTAAAAAAACATTGGATAATTATTTGGATATTAAAAATCAATATTTATTAAAAAATTAAAGAAATTTATTTTATATTAGATACAAGAAATTGGAATGGATATAAATTTCTTAAATAATATAAATTCATAAAAAATAAGCCCAAATTAATGATTAATTTTAACTCATTTATGATTTCATTTAATAAATTTATCATACAATGAAAAATATTATTTATTATATTTTGTTGTGAATTGTGGATAAAAATTTAGATAGATCCTTATATATTTTTTATTGAATGTTTTGATGATATTAATTATGAGTGACTAATTTGTCAACTATTTTTTTTATAATCTAGATACAATGAAAATATAAGAGATGTAGTGAGTGTACATTTTTTTGTAGAGTACCTTAAAAAAATATTATAAATTCACACAATGGATATTAGTTTCTAGTGCATCCACACATTATTTAAGTACACTCATAGGATTATCAATTTTATGGTGAACTATGTAAAATTCCTTAGGTCATAACGTGAACATTATTTATTTGTAAACTATGAACTATATTATATTTATATGGATTAATAATGATTTAGAAAACATGTGAATAATATCACTTTTATATTGGAAATAATCACCCACAATACCCCCTATTGGGTTAGGCTTGGTATTTTGGATAAAGATGGTATTATACAAATATGGATGAGTCAGAGTGTTCAATCAAAAAAATTATTTTATTTAGATACTTTTTCAATAAAAATTAAGACCCATTATATGATGGATGAAATTATTGGATTTTTATGAACAAGAAAATATCATATCTTTAATCACAATTAATTAATTTTTTCTTCTGCATCATTATATGTAATATATATGACTGATGATATGGATTTTTCCTGGATAAATATAGATAAAAAATATCTCAATGATTATGATAAGGCAAAAAAATAAAATATTTGAATATTTATAAATTTGATAAAAAAATATCTGATAAGAGGCATATCTACCATGTAGATATGTGATAAATTTGGTAATAACATGGAATGTGAATTCAAAATTAAGGACATAGATTTATATATTCTTAAAAAAATTAAACAAATGAATTTGGGATCAAATGAAAGCCTTTATATCTTATTTATCTATCAATTTGAGATTGTTTTAGTTATTCATTGAATAAATTATGAATCAAATGAAAATAAAATTTTGAATAAATATATTTGAACATTTTTACAACTATAGAATACATTGTTATAATCCCTTAAAGGAATGTTTTTGGAATTATCAGTTTCCGATTTATATAGTGATATAGATTATTATTATGATTCAAATTTGGAAAAATCATGAATATTAATATGAGATTGTAAATTAATGATGATAAATAAATGGATGAATGATACTAAAAATCACATTGAAACATCCCCTTTGAATTTAACAACAATCCTTTTAACATGATTATAAAAACTTCAATGGAAGAACATTTTGATTTAGGATAATCATGCTAATCAAGAATAACTAAAAAAACTTAAACTAAATTCTTATCAAATTATATTTATGATATGATGGTTATAGTATAAAATACTAAATATGAAGACAAATAATTTAATAAATTTAATGAGTTTATTTACCATAAGGGTGATCTTAAAGAAGAACATGGAGAGTTTGGTGTTCAATATAAATAAAATAATAATATTTTGGGACTACTAAAGAGTTGTTCATAGAGTTTTGATCAAATCAAGGTTGAAATTACATAGTAAGATATGAATATAAATTATCATGGGGTTTTCATAGAGATTAAATAATAAAACATTAATTTAAGATGAAAATTTAATAAATTTTATAGATATTTAATATATTTGGGCTTACTGGGGGAGAAAACAAAAATGTATGAATCACTTGAATTATATGTGTCATCATTTATGAGATTCATTTGAGATAAAATGGAAAGAATTAGATGAAAAAAAGAATCAATTTAATGTATTTTTTGATGATGATTTGATAGATGATGGTAACCATGGTAAGAATATTATATAGAATGTGTTGAATGATCATATGCCAATATTTATGCAGAAATATGGATAGGGATTAAAAACTGAAACATCCAAAACTCAGGAAGTGAATGTAAATGATAATTAAATGAAAATTATTAGTGAAAACTAACAAATATTAATAGTTTATAAAAATAAAGGAATTATTCAAAGGATAAGAATACATGAAGAGAAATCACTAAAAAATATTCCCACTAAGATGTTCTATTTTTATTATCAGCATGGTTATAGAATGACATTATTTTCAATAATTATGAACAAATAATGACCTATTATGACAATGAATAGAACCAGTTTAGTGGATAATCACATGGATTTTACCAACGGATATAGATAAATATCTGAAAACACAACTAATAATTAATTTTCAATGATATTAATTTTATTAAATAGGTTTTTGTAACAAATAAAAGGATTTCAAGAATTAATGGATTCTGAATGATTGGAATTGAAAACAAGAGAATGTATAGAGAAATCCAAATAACATTATTCCTTTTGGAATTTGGTTTTCTTCAATAGAAGAGGACGAATATGGATACCTTATTTTTGGTAAATATTTTTTTCCCTATACATACGACTGGTTCACTAGAATCTGGTGTGAATTTATTGAATAGAATATGTTTTATTAATGTTTATGATTTATTATAGAATCAAACTATATCATATTTTAGAGTGATCAATCACACTGCCCAACGTACTCAAAATGTGGAAAGAAAAACTGGATCACATGAACTATATTGATCTCTTAAAAAAATTGGAAGGATAATCCTTTGTGTAATGTAGAAACAATTGATATCAGAATACCTAATGGAATCCTTTTCATGGATATAATGAGTATGGTATATCCTTGAAATTTAATAAAATGATAATCGTTATTTCTAACACCAAATACATCTCTAAAAATTTTCACCATATTCTTCTATTTTTTAAGGCTGTAATTCTTATTCTCCTCTAATTAATCATCTCTTAACCATGTATAGTTTCTATTTTACATTTTAACTAATATTTTAACATGTCTTATTACTCAATCATTTTTTCACCATGTCTTATGGATCCGATTATCATTGGAAACAACCAATGTCATATTTCTCTTCTTCTTCTTCATCATCATTCGCTTAATACAATTATTGTCTTCCTCTTTCTATTTTTTTCATCTTATTCCCTTTCACAGTGTGATTTTTTTTCATAACATGATATATTAAATTTATTTAAATTTCTAATATATTTTAAAATAAAGTCTACCAAACTTTTTTCTTTTAATATAATAATACTATACAAATTATTCTTCACTTATAGGACTCAATATATCAATTATATGAATGTTATGTAAATACAATCTTCATAAGTTTCATTCATACAAGACAATTTTTAATTTTTATCTCACATGCATTAGTGGTAGTATTTCCCACTTCAATTTTGATTTTTAAATTTAAATTTAAATACACAACTATATGTAGTATTGTTCAACTTCTTATTATTCCTTTTCCTACATATTTTTCTCCTTTATTTTGTTCTTTATCATCACTTCATTGGAACACTAACAAAAACATGAAAAAGTTATAACTTTATAACTGCCCATCTATGATTTTTATGAATATTTTCCTCCTAGTGTAAAACATTTTCCCTGATTAAATGAGAATATCATACCATTTTGATCTTTTTTAATCATGATTAAATATATTTGTTATCATCTAGAAAAAATATTTTCATTTGAACAAATTTACATCAAATTTTATTTATCCATTCTCTGGACATCAAAAAAACTCTCCTTGTCTAATGACATGTATATAAAATAGAAGCTATATGTGGTATCAGAATGTCATAATCTAGAACAAAGTCATACAGACCCATATTATGTAGTATGAAAATATCTTTTTTATGAGAATTAAAGTTATATTCCAACTCAAAAAAACATACCCCCCAAATATATTCATATATGTTTCATGATTATTTTCATTTTCTCAAACATCCTACCTGATCTCAACTCCTTATAAATGCATAAACACATCATACAAGGAATGTATCCTAAAATATCAATGTATCATAAAAAATTGGTATAATATAAAATGTAATCATCATATGTGGACTATCTAGTTTACATGATAAACATATCTTACTCAATGGTCAGGTATCAAATACACAAAACAAATATGGTGACATATTCTAATTTTATGAGATCAGGTTATTTAAGGAAGAATCGTATCATAAATATTCATCTATATCTTCCATGATGCATGTATCATATACAATGTTTTAATATTATATGAAAAAGACATATCATTTTAGATTTTATAAGATATGATAATTTTAAAATTTCCACCCTACCTGAAAAAAAAATTAGACTCTTCATAGTACTACTTTATAATTTCTCTAACTAACTTACAACATAACAATATTTTTCACCTTGTATATTAATATTTATTTTTTGTGACTTTAAACATGATATATTAATTAACAAAAAATACAACACATTAATCATATCCACTTAAAATCCCCTTAAAATCATAACATATTCTTTATAAAACAAAAAATTACCCAATGTATATCCATGGATCAATTTTCCAACACATTTATTTTTTTGGAAACCAATGAATATAATTCATTTTCAAACTCAATTTTTTTTATGTTAACTATATATTCAAAAATTCATATCCTAATTCAGTGGAAATTATGTAAAAAATAATATTATTGAACATTGATATATTTTTTATATACAAAAGGTATTAATAAGAATCTATTCAAATCTTTTGTTCCTCTTGATACCAATTTGAAAAAAATAATCATCTAAATAAATTGATACAACATAAAATGAAAAATAAAAAAGGAATTATTAATAAACACTTATTCTACTTATGGTAATTGTCTAAATAATCTATAAATTATATATTTCTATAACCATACATGAAAAATATTTTAATAGATTATAGGTTACTAAATTTTTTCAAGTATTATAGATTTTACTATTAGATTTCAGATATTTAGTTTTATATGAATATAATCAATATTTTTACGTAACAACACATTACCAATTCATACCTTATTATATTGAATAACTCTTCCTACACAAAAGATCCAAATAAAGATAACATTCCCCCGATATTTTTAAAAACATACTAATGGATTTCTTATCCTATATAATTTTCCACTACCTTTTCACTATTTTTTGGATAGAGTAAGAGGGTAAAAAAATTGTATTTATGATTTATATTTTATCCCTAAGAAAAATTAATTCAAAAAATTTGATGAGATAATGGATAACATTCATCCTTTATCCATTAATGAATTATGAATGATAATTATTATTCAACCTCCATAACATGGTATTTATCTCCACATTATACTTAAAAAGTAGGGTTAGAAAAGTTATTTTTCAACTACAATTTCGTATATGGATAAAAACTCTATTTAACATCAACCATATGACATGGTAAGATTTAATTCACCCCTATCCTATTTAGTTTTTCTAAAAATTGCTAATGGTTTCATAAAATAAACGTTTCTTTATTGTGGAATATTTCTTTTATATATACATCTTATAATAAAATTATCATTATTCATCTAGAGTAGACATGTTTTACCACCTATTAGGGGGAAAACCTGACAAAAAACATTTCCGAATATTTAATTTTATAATTCAACCCTTATTAATCTTCATAGTTTCAAATACATGGTAAAATTTTCATTCACAAATTTTTCCACACTTCACAACAATTTTACCATTTAATGTAAACACTAAAAATCATTACTTATTAATTATGGGTAGATTTGCAACATCAAAAAATTAATATACCCTTTGAAGGTTGTTTTCATTCAATCATCAAGAAATGTGTTTTTGTATTTCATTTAAAATTTCCCAATAAAAAATGATCATTTACCATTGATTTTATATATCTCATCATTCATAATATCTATTGATCCCCCCTCACATATTTCACTATTTTTTAGAGTTTTAAATCCCAATTCATATGAGAGGAACGTCACCTATAATGAATCTAGGGATTATAAGAATTTTATTATTTTATTACCACATCAATAACAATGTATTTCTCTTTACCATTAGTACATAGTCTTTTGAGACTATTGTGCAATATAATTCAAATTTTTCTATGATGGTATAAGGATGAGGACTTCATTTTCATGATGACTAGGTTTGTTACATATTAAAATGATTCCATTAAGAACATCAAACTTATTCACTTATTTTTATATTATATTGTAATTTTTTCTGAAGATTCATCCATTTAAAGATATGTCTACCTCCAAAACCTTTCATTTTAAGCCTCCTTTTTATGTCATGTCATATTTTTAATCATACACATCTATTATTTATTTTAGGAACCCAAAAATTCCCAATATAATCAATATAAATCATACTTTCCATTATAAAAATCGTGTTTCTTTGAATTTGATACCAATATTTATTTTTTAAGATATCAATATTGAAACCTTCATTTAAACCAAAATTATTGTAAAGTAATGGTATGTTTTCCTTTATATTAGTCTTCTTCTAATTTTTTTCAGTCACCATATATATCTTTTTTTACATCATGTTAGTGTTCCCAAAATTTCTAGATTTAATTGAGTAACCGTAGTATTCTTAAGACATATTTTTCTAGATAAGATTCTAATTCATCGATAATACCCATAAATATTTAATCATTTTTTATATATTTAATTATGAATATTGTTAAAATTATCATCACTAACTCCTCTTTTAACTTTCTCAAGCATATTAAATACTATTTTGAATGATGTATGTAGAAAATTTTAGTTATTCTTCTTATTTGAAAAATATATATTAAATATGGTCATGTTATATTCATATATACATAATTCGTACATACATATTGATGCTTATGTTCTTCTTGTAATCAATGAACCTGTTCAGATAATCATGATCATAAAAATTTATTTTTTAATATATAATTATATTTACATCCATTGGATGACTTATTATCCTTAACCAATCATATGTTTTACTTCCAAAATATTGTTATCTTTGAGGGACACATTATTAGTTCTCTATTCAACATGAAATACATCTTACTCTCATACTCATTACTTATAAATTATCTACATTCTTTCTTAGTGAAAATTAAACCATTCAGCTTACCAATTGGTATCATTTCATTATCTTTATTAAAATTAGTTTAAACACCTTCTTCATTTTAACTATCATCACATTTATTACACATGGATATGAAGTTTGCATTTTAAATCTTTTAGAAATTTGTTATAATACCCAGATACGTAGTCATTGAATTCATAGCCTTGATATTCACGGATAATATTTTTCATTCATATTCTTCATCATAATCTTTTTCATCCTTTATATTTTATTGGTTATCTATGATGTTCCATATAGATCTACATCTAAAAAATTTTAGTGGATTCTTTTACCTATGTTTTCCTTTTCCTTTTAGTACCCTTCATGATATAAGGGATATCATTTAATATAACTTGTCATAATTATATCCATTATAATTGTAAAATATTTAATTATATTCAATTACTAATATCTTTAGATTATTTAGTTTTTGGGCATTAATGGAATTCTTATTTTCATAATCTTCAATATTATTTAAAAAAATTAATTTTTATGTTTCTTATGAAATTGAAAATATGTGTAAGTATTCAAGATGATGTGAACCTAGATATTTCTCTTCCAAATCATATAATTTGTATAAAAATATTTATGTAAGATACATTTGTATTTTTCTTTAGAATTGAATATTTTATCATCTCTAAAAATCCTATGATTATTTCCTGACATCATTTACCTTTTTGATAATTTAATCTATAGTGTCAACATAATTTATCCTAAGGATAATATATTTAAATTGACAAAATTTTTATTGCAACCCAGTATTAACATACATTGATATTACATAAATATAGATGAATATTTTGTACAATACACAAAATTCTTGATGACTATAACAGTTTAGTGTATTTGAAAACATGGAAATAAAATATTCTATCCTAGTTAAATATCATCAAAATATCCCTAAAATAACTACACCATTAATAGTTCAACTAAAAACCTTTCTTCAGAACCTGGGGAAATAAAACATAAGAATGGGGTGTGCTCCGATTCTCATTAGGGGTAAAAAAATGAAATTCATAAACATAACATGAACAAAAGGGTATGGAACTTGAGAATAACATTTGAATATCATACAATTCATATAATATGTCATAATAATGATAAGATGTTCATAAGACATAAATCATAAGATAAAAAATATTATAAGTCATGAAATCCTAACAGGGGAATAAGACATGGAATTTGTGGCATGAATATTGTTTTATCACATTGTGAACATGTTTAAGTAGAAAAATGTTCACTCACTAAGTTAAAAATATGAAATCAGGCCCTTGCATCAACATGTGTACATGATACCAGGTCTATGCATAACATTTTTGAATGTCTAATAAAGTTCACACATAAGAATATGGACATGAAACTAGGTCCATCCATAACATTTTGAATGTGTCATCAGGATTACGCATAACCTTATTTACATAAAATCAGGTCCATTCATAAAATTATAATCAAGTAATCGGGTTCATGCATAGAATTATGTACATGAAACCGAGTACATTCCTAAAATTGTGAACATGTACTTAGGCTCACACATGACTTTGTGAACATGTAATCACATTCACGGATAAACTTATCAACTTGAAACCATGTCCATGCATAATATTTTGAACACATAATATAGCTCACTCATAACCTTGTGAACACCTAATCATGTTCATTCATAAAGTTATATAAATGAATCTAGGTCCACGCATAACATTATAAACATGTAATTATGATCATGCCTTATATTTTAAGCATGAAATCAGGTTCATGCATGACATTTATACTCACAAGTCATGTATCTTTACACAATGCATTGGTGGGAAATTATGGTCCCATCCATATCATAATAAAATTATTCATAGATGTGCCACAATATAACAAAACATCATAATATCATGATCCATATAAAGATATGGTTCCTATAAACATAAATTCATAACCCAAGAAATGAAATGGGTTTCATTAAAATTTCATCACAACTTAATTTATATAAAAGACATAGCTTTTAGAATAATTTAATAAAATTATAAAATATTAAAAGAATTAGGTTTCAAAATAATATAACCCATGGAATAGAAATGGGTGTCAAAAGAATCATTCCATCAAAACATAAACCATTCGAGAATGGATATGAATGGAACATTTTGATTATTTCCTAGAAGGGTGTGATTATTATCAAAATAATTCATCTTTGGAGGAAATTAACATGTATGGGTATTTGGGAAACATTTCAATAGTAAAATATCATTTATTCTTTGAAAATTTATCTTTAAAATATAAAAATTATTAAAAACCATTTCCTTTGAAAATAAATTGATAGTATATAAATAATTCTTGCAAATATATTGAAAATAATTTTCTTTGAAAAGTTATAAAATAATCTTCAAACCATTTTTGAAACCATTTTATTTGAATGATCATAAAATAATCATGAAAAAAATTTCAAAACCATTTTACATGAAAACATAAAAGAAGAGCATGAAAAGTATTTGAAATAAATTATCTTTGAAAATGATTAATGTTATCTTGGAAACAATTTGACAACCATTTTCGTTGAAAAAATATAAAATAAATATGAAAACATTTTGAAAACCCTTTTTTTAATATATATTATTAAAAAAAATTCTTAAAAATTATCCATTAATCATGAAAATAAACATTAAAAGTATTGATGAAAAATAAATCTCTACATGTCATACGAGGTAAAAAGAACATTCCTTTTCATGATAAAAAGTTTATAAAAATGCCTCATTCATAACGCGACAAAAATATTCCTTTCAAAAAAATTATTAAAATTACAATGGAAAAAAGTGTATTTTTAAGATTATATTATAATATTTAAATATTCATGGAATCCCTTTTTATAAATTATGATTTTGAAGGAACATATATTTCAGACCCAAGATAAGTTATACTTGTGCTTTCCTAATAGCACTTTCCCAAGTATCTTTTGTACCAAATTGTAGTAAAATGGTACCGGTAAATGCATAAATAATGAATAACAACAAGATAAGAAGATTCAAGAATTTTCACAGATAATGATCATAATTTTTCATCAGAGGGAGTATAAATTTTAAAAATCATCAAAATTTAAGTGATTGTTTCAATAATATATTTCCACTTGATAACTTTGAACCATACTCCCAATGTAAGAAAATGAAATTATATGGATATTAAAATATCATGAAAATAATATGATTCATCTTATAACATTTAGAAATATGTATATACACCTCATTGAAAAATATATTTTCATAACATATAATCTATGTCAAAAGATGAAAATTGAGACAAATCTATCTTAACAATTTGGTATCTTTTGAAACATAAACCACACCAAAGGAAGATGACAAAATGGATATGTAATTACTCATGAATTTAATAATACAAATAATATAATACATTCATGGGAATAATATAACCCATAAAAAAAGAATGATTGATGAACATGGAATGTATCTCATAGATATGTAAATTTGAATGAAATCCCCTTACCTTATGTCTTCACTCTCATCAAACTCCTCCAAACCACCTATTAATTGGGCAAATCCTTTTTGTTTGTGCCAAAATCGTTCCTTGTGTTTCTTTTTATCCAGGTGGAGGAATATATGAGTAATTTAGTATTTTTGGGACATTACATGGGAATATTGTGAATGAGAAAGGTGGCTTTAGAGGTGTGATGAAGTGGGAGGAGAGGGAGACATTTTATAGTTGGGGAGGAGTGGAATTCTTTTAAATATTTGAAGAGAGAAGTCCAACCACATTTTTTATATCGAATGTGGATCCAATAATATACAAAAGCTGATAAAATGGAAGGTATTATAAAAATATGGCCATACAATGGCTCCTATAATAATATATAGGTCATTATCAATGTTAAATTTAATGTTTAGTCCTCAGTTAAGCTTAATTTTACTTTCATCGATGTAATTAATTTTACAGACATTGACCAATTTTTTTGGTAAAAGACTAATATAACCTTATATAACATATAAATTATTATAATTTCAGATATGGAATCCATATTTCAATATTCCTATCACATAAGTGTTAGAAATGAATTGAAAATTAATCTCACTAATGGGATGACAATGTGGGTTTTTAATGTAAAAATGATCAAAAGTAAGCTACATGCTTATATTAAATTTCAATTTGAAATTGGTTAAAATAACCTAAATTATATTAAATTATAAAATTATTATATAATAAAGTATTTATATTAATTTATATTATAATTTAATCTTATTAAAAAATTATTTTAAACTACAGTTTTGAATTAAAACTTAGTATTTTTAACTATTTATTAAAAATAAAATCATAAATAAAAATATTTAAAAAATTACTCAACCCAAATTTTAATATTTATATATCAAATATCATGTTTATTTTTAAATATTTAATTTATAAATGTCCCAAAATTTGGATTTAAAATTTGTACACCAATAAACGGATGTAAAACTGTATTTATTAAAAAAACAGGTTACTATACATAAATTTGAGTTTTCTTTTTTCTTATGTCTATAGAATCTATTAGATGAATATTAAAAATAATTTATTGAATATATAACATATATATTAAATTATCTTTTCTCACTAATGTTAATTAATTATATTTTCTAGGATAAATAGTTTTGTGAAAAAATAATAATATTTTCCATTATATTAAATCAGTTTTCATATTCATATCTAATTAATTGGTAACATATGAATTCATCTTATATTTGTGAAAATAATATATTTTCATAAATTAGTAAAGAATATTCATAATATCTAATTTAATTGTTAGGTTATATTTTATTGTTTTAAATAATAATATTTTAATGATATACTGTGGTGCGGAAAAAATCAGTCATGCATGTTTCACAGGACCTCGAGAAAAGATGTTGTTTCTTATGACACAAGCTATCCTCTTTTTCCCATCTAGATAAAGGAAAAATTAATGTTGTATATAGTTAATGATTAAATTTTTGTTTTATATAATGAAATCTAAACATAGTGTTTTAATATAAAATGAACTATTTTTCGTGTTATGTGAAATAAAAAATATCAAAAAGGTAAAATGAATTCCAGAAATAATAATTCAAAAGATAATAATTAAAAAAATTCAATAAATATCTTGTTTTTATATTTTTATCATTTCTCATATCATTATTTTATTTTCGTGATATATGTTATCAAAATTGTTCCTTCTGGCTCCTTATGTATTCATTCCATATAATTTAAGAAATTAAATAACTTAAATTGAAGATAAAAAAGAATTTTGATCACATCATTCATTATATACAATATAATTATTACTTTCTCTCATTGCATCGCCTTTAAAATGATGGCTGATTCAATATGTTGTGATTCATAGACATCAAAGAAGAATGATAACATGTATAAAAATATTTTATCCTATCTAATCATATATTCCTTCTATCCAACATTGGAGTAATATTGTTGTGAATTTAATTTAGATTATCCATAGAAACTCAACGTATAATAATTATCGAGATAGTGAAATTATATAAATAACTAAAATACCATTTATGTCAACATTCCTTCACCAAAATGAGCATATAATTTTTCACCCATATAAGAGAGCTAAGGGATCAAATACCAATTGATGTACCTTGAAATGTTATAGGTTTGTTGACAGAGGTGGTGAATTAGGTAAAAAATAAATTTTCATTTCTTTAATAATTTCATATTAAAGCAAAATCTATCAATTTTTAGTGGCTAGTCTAACTACAAAAATCAAACACACTATGGGATGCAAAAAAATAGGACACTTTTTATACAAGGTTTAACTGGAAAAATTATATTGTTTATCCTTGGTGTAATTTGGAAACACCTATGATCACATGATCCTCAAAAATAACAATCATTGATAAACATGTATGTAATATCCAAATATCATGATAAAAGATTAATTAATACAGGTGTCTCCTGATAAGTATTCTGACAATGTTCACTAGTGTATCTTACTTTTACATATAGGAAAGATCATTTCCTTATGATTAATTGTCTATAGGATATGTAAATATGATCTTTCACATCTTATTTAATTTTCATACAATTATGAGTAATATATCTTCTTAATCCAAACATATTATCAATTTGATAGTACATTCTAAAAATATAATATTGTCCATCATATTCATATAACTTTAATTTTATATAATTAATCAATTTATCCTCACTCTTTATCTACATTTTATTTTCCATAATTTTCATTACTATTCTTCATGGGACACTATTTCACACTTCATTGTATTCTTTATATCTTATATAGCAACACCCCATAAATTTCACTATCACTATAAAAAAATCTTCATTATTAACCACATATTTTCTATAAAATATCTATTTTAAAAGGAAAATATGAATCCACACTTCACTTGTTTCTTGTATGAATATCCTTGTTATATTTTTATATATTCAATATTAGCATTACCATGTTACTTTTCAAATTTGAATTTTAAATTCATATATAAATAGATAAATATCTCAAAATTTAAAAAACTTATTTTTATTACTTTTCCCTCTTCTTATTACCCATTTTTTATATTCAAGTTACTTCTTGAATAAAAAAACTTGATACATCATTACATTGTATTTACCAGATAAATTATCTTCTTTTCATTACATTACCATTTTCACCATTGTGGAATCCTTCATCACTCATTTCATGGAAAATAAAGACAATTTTATGATACTTAAAAATGAATGAATAACATTGGGTACCTCTTCAATTAATATATTCTACAAAATAAACATTCTTGATATTTTAATATTATTTTTTCATGAGTTTATTCAAATATAACCTAAATAAAAATACATTGTTTCCTATGATTTTTCATTAGGGATGTGCACCGTCTATGGGGACATTCATATATCTTCCATGCATTCCCTCTTTCCAATAGTGGAAGGCATCCCCCACCTTTTTGCAAAATTTTATCCTTGATCGAAATAGGATGATGGGATGTCGGTCTCTCCTTACATATATTTATCCTTATATATTGTAACCTAGTCCATGTTTCCCTTAATGATTAAGATGTTAGTCATGAAACTTTTCTTAGTGCCATGTCTTTGTGGATGCTAGTTAATTACACTACATCTGTCAGGGCATTCCATAAGGCCAATTCATAGAAGTGACCTTCAGTGAGGAGAGTATTCACATTGATCATCAATGGTGTGTCTAGATGTTGAAACACTGGTACACACAGATTTCCCTTTGACAGGGTTTCTCGAGGGCATGGAAACCCAAGTAATGCCACATTGACTGCAAGGTATATTATGCTGCAGGCATCTCTCTAAGTCTTTCATCAGCTTCCCAGGTTCAACATGGGGTATTCCACGAGTCTAACATCTATTAGAGATGGATCGTACATATAAAAACACCAATAATAGTAGATCAGATAGTTTCATCCCTAAGATAGAGCACCCAAATGATTTATCATTTGGTTGGATTAGAACATCAAATAAGGATGGACCTTAGATGGTGTGTCCCTAAAAATGGTGGATTTCACCCTATGAAGGATAATCTGAACACCGCAATGGGGGGATCAATAAATGGGGAAAAATAATGAGGGGGACCCTAATGTTTACCAATGTCAGGGATTAAACTTCGTGGAGGCTTCCTATATACCTTGTATTGAAGACAGGGATCAAAACCCACGTAGTTTGAATGGGTGGTTTGGGGATTAAATAATATAAATCCACAAATGCTACAAAGACTAATGATGGGATGGATAAGGCTTATGTGCTAAGACATCCCATTTGAATGGAAAGATTCCAATAGGATGTGGTGGCCTATGTAAAAACATGAGGGATATCGAACTGACCTGATGATGACGGTATTGTGATTGAACCTCATGGAGGTTTCCTATGTATCCAAGTGTATGGGAATCAAAGTCAAGATAGTACTAGAATGGGGTTATGAGACACGTTAGGATGAGGCTTGTGATAATAGTCTCATGGATGGGACCCGAATGAAGTGGAACCTTGGGATGAGGCATAATATTCCTAAAACACAGGTGCTCGACGGATAGACCAGGATGGGACATTAGTGATGGTCTTTATCTCCAAGAGGCTTCTAACATATCCTTAGGGAAGAGAATAAATGTCCACATAGTTCAGAAAATGATGCATAGAATAAGAATTTTCACAATGGATAGTGTCTCAGAGACATGGGGGGATTATTCATGGTCATCAACCTATCACAATAAGGATACTCTTTGTTGGAGGAGTATGGATTAAATGTGGGACTTTTTCATGGATCGCTGCCCTAGGGGATCAGAGCTACTCAATGAGGAGGACCCTAAAGATGTGTCCCAAAGAGGGATGATGTCACATCAGGGGAGTGAATCGCTAATATGGAGAAATAGAGTTTACCATTGGTTGGGATTGAACCTCAAGGAGGTATCCAATATACCCTATATATAAGAAAATTATTTAAAACCATATAGTTTGAGATATATAGTTTATCATCCAGTTATAAAAAAATGTGAACTGACTTGAAATCGCCGAGACAGATGGGTGATGACCTTGAACATTAGAGAGGCTTCTTACATATCCTTGTGGTAGGTAATCAAAGTCTACATAGTTCGGTGAAGAGGTACATGGGGTTTACATGCTATAGCGGAATAAATAGGATGTCATGTTCAGTTCTAACTCTAATCCCATGTGATTCATTCTCAGTGTTAGAAACAAGCGGTAGTAATCGACCAAATGATCACATCACAAAAGGTGTATCAGTGAGGAGTGGAGTGGTTTTATGAATGATTAGTATCCCAAAGAGGATAAGGGGGCTTCCACTTGGTTGGCGGTACAAGGATAGGAATATTTGGACATACTCCATGAGGGATGTCCAAGGATGTTGTCTAGATATACTAGGATGATATTACCATCGCACAAGGAGAACCATATCAAGGTGGTCTGGGGCTTACATAGAGGCTGCCTGAAGAGTGCACGTCAAAAAGTCTCAAAGGGAAATAGATGGATGATTAAAAATGTGGGAAGTGAAAGGATGTGGGTTACATTTCCTATGTGATCCACTCTTTTATTCCACTCATGAAAAAACACATAGGTGGACCTCATTTGTTGTGGATGTTGTTTTCTTCGATGTTTATTGTCCTGCAACATGGAAAATGACGGATCGCTCCTCACCACTTGGACTTGCATAACATATACAAACCTACACTTGGGTAAGGGAAGGCACGAGAAAATACAAGTATTAACAGGGTGGATGAGTAGTTCCTAAAGATTCTACAATATAGTAGCTATGCGAAAAATTTATATCCTCTAGCATATATATGGGATGAATCATTAGTTAGGGAAACACAACATGAAAAATCACTCAATGGACAATGAAATCACTACATGAAATGTTGGATAGCCTCATGGGGGAGGAACATGGAAGATATAGGTGTTTCATGTAAGGGAGGTCAAGCATGTTTCATTAGGGTAATGACAACGCATAGAGCCTAGTGGGAGGGTTGTTTGTATTATTGAAGGCTATAATTCAAGATTGTGGTATGCATGTATGATTGAGTATTTGTTTTCAAGATTAAAGAGTACACACAAGATGGAATATTTTGAATAATATTGGAATAAAACAAGTGTAATATTTCACTCAAGAAGGATATTTTCAAGGAAAATTCATTAGAGTAAAAAGAAATGTGCGATGGTCTAGCCCTAGTGGGCCCACCTGAAGGGGGACCCATAGGGGGCCTATTGTGAAATATCTAGTACCATGAATCCATTTATTTTGTGTGATAATGGAAGGGGTAATCTTACATGCATGGTAGTAATTGTTCATCTTCTAGAATGGAATCCTAATGTCAGGTGGTAAGCTTCTATTTTAAGGAAAAAACATTGGCAGTTGCGAGCAATGGAGTCTGCACTGAAGATGGGATTTGATATTGCATTATTCATAAGTAATCTTGTATGTGGGTCCATTTCATTTAATGCATTCCAAATTTTACTAGACCACCTAGTTTGAACATTTTTCATGATCATGGTGTGGAATAACCCATTTTACATCGCATTAGGTGTGCTATAATCTTTCTTGTGGAGTTCATTCTTATATGCAGTCATCAAATCATGCATGAAACTCCCTTTTTCTCTTTAGAATCATCTGTGAATTAAAAATATCAAATTAAGTTTCTCAAATATGTCCATTTATAGCCTTAGAATAAATTTGGATAAAAACAATTCCCCCTCCCCCCTCTAAATACGAGTTTAAGGGGAAACTGAAGGTCAAGATCCAAGGGAAATGCTAAAGAAAGAAATACATAAGTGGTGGTGTGTGTAAAAAGGGAGATCTGATGTGAAAGACTCATATGTGTGCATGGAAGGCCTGGTCCATTCCTAGAATTAGGTAGGTACATGATCCATCCCATGGATTTATCATGTGATAGGTTATTTTTCTCTTTTGTGTGAACGATTCTCTATTCTACAGGAAAGACCTTGAAATCAGTTGGTGCCTTACATGAAACCGCTGGTTCTTTAATTCCACTTCCAATTCATACATTCTTTTACCTTTTTCATATTTCTCAATGGATTAATCCCATATTGTGTGAAACCTATTGTCTTTTTCACCAAAACTCCATTATTTCACGCATGCCACTTTGTGAATTTGAGGTCGACCAGAAATGGCCGGTGAACATAATGATGCTAAGAGGGAGGCTACCCATACTGCTCGGAGGGCCGAGATGATCGAAAACCCTAAAATAATTCATGTGTGTAGGGTAGTATTTGATAATTATACGATCCTTGGTTAGTTAATATAGGATCAAAAAGATTATGTTCTGAGCAATATCCTCCTACTATGGAACTTTGACCTTCTAGAATAGGTGTAGATGTCGTGTTCAATAATAATACTCTGTAGTCATGGGTGAGGCCCAAACATAACCTTAAATAGTTCAATATAAAAAAACAATAGTCACCTTACTAGAGAAGTTTGGGACTTATCAATTTACATACCAAATCGGACGACCGAGACTGTCATGGGGTACAAGCCAGTTCCTAAAGAATCACAAGCTCACTATGAGAGCACTTTCCTAAGAAGTATTACCAATGGGACCATGGGATACCAGTAATGGGACTCTAGGACTGAGGGAAAATTTATGAGTGAATTCACATGTTGGTACTAAGTATTCCAAAAATGCTAGGAGTTTGTGGAGAAGCATTGACGCATTAGGTTGTTTGAGGTTGTAAAGACATCACAGTCACATTTCTACCATGAGAAAGACCTGGTGTCTAAGTTGTTCTGCTGGTGGTCCCCTAACACAAATACATTCCACCTCCACCATAGAGAGGTTGGTATCATCCTTTCATACATCCACTATATTGGGGGAATTTCCCAGGTAGGGCATCAGTATGACGAGATTCTTCCAATGGATAACGTGTGGGGATACACGACGCACACCCACATTCTAACATAGCATATGTTGGAGGTTTCTAAAAATACTCTAAAAATCAATTATGTCCTAAATCATATATTCTATATAGGATGGTTCAATCTATTTATGCCATAGGTAAAGGTAGTGATGATTCTAGTCCTAGGGAAGTTGTTCCCAAACACGATTAAAAGGGGTAAGGGTGGATCACACTGGATGCTTCTGGAGGATGATGAGTAACAATTATGGGGATCCAGTGTAAATGAAATATGGTACCCAAATGTATGATATTATGGGTTAATTGCTGCAATCCGGAGTGTGTGGCTACTTCCCATGTGGGACACATGAATAGGGGTCCACACAGGGTCATTGCAACTGGTCGGGGTCATGGTAGCCAACTACAAGGTTAATTTGGGGTGAAAGTGTTGGCCAAAGTTATAAGACATATTGCGACGTGTCTCTAGATGTGATATATATAGGAGAATTTTTGGACAACTTCTGATCCCTCATGGCTGGGATGTAGCTCACTATACCATGTAGGACTTCTCAATCACTATCTTTCCTCCAAGAGATGGCCTGTGACCATATCTGTTGAATATTGTTTGAATTCGTCCATTGACACTTAATGAGGAGGGGATGAAACTCAATATTGGTAATCATAAAAACATTAACATCCCCCCATTCCAAACCATGTCTGGCCAAATGGTGGATGACGGGTGATGAACACTAGAGTAGATGGTTTATTTTTAGTTTATGAGGGATTGTTTTCTAGAATACCACATCGATGGGAAGACCATTTGTGAACCTGATGTGCCATTAATTTTCTCCATGCAGTTTGGGTGCATGCATCAGATTCCAATGAAAGTGTATACAGATTCCAGGGATGAGTTTCATCCCTCCATACATCACTAATTATGGATCATGTTCACAAATTCAAGCTTTTGTGAATTAATTACATTTTCCCCCACTGATGTCGACGCTGGCCTATCAACAGAGTATGCTAACCATTATGTGGAAGCTTATATTGAGGTGATTTTGTGGAAGTTCATTTAGAAAATTAAAGAAGTGAATGTAGAGTGTGGATGACAAGGAAGTAGGTGAGGTGCGGTTGGGGAAGGGATATCGGATGCAAGCTAATCGTCTAGGGTGGCACAAGTGGGAACCTCGGTGGTAGAAGCTTCCCAAGTTGTGGTTTCACCTTCACCATCTGAAGAGATGTTGTCTCCTTGAAAACCTCTTGGGATACTAGTGATCTCCCTAGGAAAGAAATTGTGCAACTTATAATTTTTATCATTGATTCCTTCTTCTCATCCTTATGAGATTCCTGGAGGATGATACACCAATCAATGACAACTGAAGAAATTTGGAATGATGGTCGTGCACTGGGCATGATCTGCCAGATGTGGGGCGTATTCAAGTGGACAAAGGTTCACATTCATCCTCGTTTCATGTACATAAAATCCATGGACATATACACATTGAAATGAGGTTGGTATGAATAATTGTATCTAATAATAAAGGTAATTCTTGGCCAAGAAGATGACACTATGAAAACGCCAATTGAGGATGATGATGATGATGAAGAAGAATAATAGTAGGAGGAAGAAGATGAGAAAGAGGAGTAGAAGGATAGTGATAGGGAACCTTGATGTGAGGGGATTCATGGGACAACATACCATCATAGGAGCCCAGGTGAGAGCAGAATAATTATAGGCTACGATGTGGAACTGGCCAAACAATGCGAGGTAATACTCAACTCTTATCATTCTTAGACCATTCTCTTTTCTTAAATTGGATAAACTAACACAAATATTTATTGTTTTGGATCATAATGGTGCCAGGGATTATGAATTTTCCTCTATTGGGGGTGATAATCAACTGATGGATGTGGAAGGGAATCTCCGAAGGCCTGAAATTACGAATGAGTGAGGTGGAGGACCGACCACAACAAAAGTGACAGGATGGGAAACTACAAATGATGTTTTCATCGAATTTCCAATATGATTGGATGAAGTGGAGACCTCAGAGTCTTGGGGATTTTTTTTCTATTTATAAGGAGTTGGTTCCATTCATTGAGATAACAAGTTCTATGGGATCTCCCATGGTGACAGATCCTATAGTGAATCAGGAACATGATACCACAACTCTTGGATCTTGTAAGTATCTATATTTATAACGCTTCATCTATTATTGGAGAAATTGGCTATCCAAGGTACCAATTCCTCATGTAGTTATCATAATACTTGAGGCAATGAAATCCATCGAGTCTGGGACATCTTCGGGAGATCTACCATTTGTTGTACCAATCAATGCAAAACCACCCATTAAAACTAATCCATCCCTAGAACCTAGCAAGAAAGGAATTGTAGTCACAAGTGATTCCAATTATAGGTTTGATATTAAAACTAGAATATGTGAGGTCTTCAAGTATAAAAGGATTCCAGAGGAGGACCCTTCCACTGAAATCCTAGTTGTTTTTCCTTAAGTAGATACCTATAGATCTAGAGTAGCTGGACGATTTCTGTCCTAATGCTACTGAAGAGATCTACATTACATGATGCAAGTCATGTAAATGTATCAAAGATTTCCTCAAGCAACCAAAGGTATAGTTTGTATGTATGATGGGTTCAATTTTTATATGGATTTTCTTTCTCTATGCTATATGGGTGAATGATCACCATATTCATATAAAGATCTTTGATTTTTTGGATGAGAAGATTTCAGAGAGAATCCAAAATTCTGATATTGTCTGGTGCCAAATCAAATATGTGAATATCCAATATATCTATGAGGCTAAGAAGGAGGTCTAATTCCTTAATGATGAGGTGAATGAACATGCTCCATTCGTTGAAATCCAATATGATCTCATTGAATGATTGAAATCCCAGCTGGAGGAAGCCCAGTATTCATTGTTGTATGGGGGATGTCAAATGGTTGAGATCCAAGATGAGTGGGAATGAATTAAAACTAGGGATAATGAGATTTTCTCCTTGGATGATAATGAATAAATGGAGCTCATGTAGTATGAAACATCTCTCAAGGCTATAATCCATAAGGTGGTGGTATAGAAGCAATCCATTGAAGGGGATGATCCATAGAGGACATGTTTTGGACAAACTCACAAAAGATACATCCCTCTTTGTTTACATATCCCAAGAGGAGTGCATGGATATAATGTTTTATTTCTTGTAATAAGTAGTGAATCTCGATCATAAATATGATGTAATTACAGATCAATTCCTAAGCTCATTTGGGTCATACATTGTGTGAGAAAAAAGGGAATACTGCAGAATCATCCTCTTTGTGTATGAGAGTGACAACTAAACATCAAATAATCACGGAATGCTATTGTTAACTAACCGATCAATGAATTCGAGTAGAGAGTGACTGTGACTAAAGGGTATGGTTCCCAGAGTAGCCAACTGGTCTTTCTCAACATGCTCTAGTGCACATGTAGGGTAACTCAAGTGGTGTTAAAATCCATCCGAACAAAGGGGATGGGGGTGTGATTTAGGATTCCCATAATTCATAAAACATGGATTATGGAGATAAAATATATTATGATTGATAACCTTATTCAAAATGAAGAACATATATCTTATTCTTGAAATGGAAGTAAATAAATAAGGTTATACTACTAAATATATTTGAAAATACATGGACTACCTCAAAATGTCGCCCAATGGCTTACAGAACGTTGTCCTAGGATGGTAGGTGAGAAAAAAATGCCATGGGACCAAACTATTATGGGGTTACCCTAGATCTGAAATAGTGTGGGGATCCATATAAAGGGCAAGAAATTCATGAAGTTTGAGTGATGGTCCAATCAATGGTTTTACAACACTCTTGAAACAATACCACTATGAAAAACATACACTGGATGGGCGTATCGGTATAAATAATGATCAAACCTACTTCCAAAACGAACATCTCTGGTGAGGACCAAGAATGTATTATAGTTTTACATCATTAAAATGAGGATGATAAGAATTTAGTTTAGCATCATACATTGAGGACAATGAATGGAATAGTTTAGCATCATATGACTAGAAAATTGAACATAGTATATGGGGATACTTCTTGGACCATGGATGATAGTTTAATGTCTTATCACACTTACTAGGGACTCCTAGTTTAAGGTCTTAGATTTTGAAACATGATTAAGGGAGAATAGCCAGAACTATTAATGAACCTAGGGTTGGGATCGAAGACAAAATGTGTGGGCATCGCTATATATCCCATAAGGATAGGAACCTATACTTATGTAGATCTTTGAATTAAATGTTATTTAACATCAAACAAGGTGGTAGAAGGTGATTCTAAATGATTAAGGGTTGATAATGTTTCATCTAGACATAGGATTAATGATCTTGGCATCATAACATATCCCATAAGGATGGAAATCAAACCACGCATAGTTCAGGGGTGGTTCCACCGTTTAGGTTCAACTCATCCACAAAGAGGACAAGACATTGGGGTATCATGTTTATTATTTTGTTTTTAGTTTTTTTATGTGACCATCCAGGGGTGAAACGTCTAGGGGCCACTGCAATAATTTCTCCATATGTAGGATTGAAAAGTTTCATGGCTAAAAACTCGTACCAAAATTGATGTTCTGTTAAGTGTGAACACCAATATGAAGTTCCTTTTTTCATTTTGTGGTGAGGATGATGACATTATAGTTTAAGGTCATATGACAGGACCATCCTGGGAACATTAACATCATAAATTATGGACACACTAGTTTAATGTCATGTGGGACATGTAAATGCAGTTTAACATCATATCACATGGATGTAAGAGATCTTAGTTTATGTGCATAGATCTAAGGCTATAAGGTTTCATAATCCAACATGTGGGTATCACCTTACCATTAATATTAGGCCCATGTGACCCATGCTCGGTGATGAAAATAAGGAGTGAGTTTAGGCTTTACCATCACAAGAGAGTGTACAATAGTGAAAAGGGGAATTTCTAGGTGGGAAAATCCCAACCCTGCCAACATTCCTACTAAATGATCAGGGACGCACGGAGAAAAATTTGTGGTGTCGATAATCCAGATGGATTATGTGGGAATAAATTTTAAAACCACAACGTCTGGTATTTGGGATGCAGTAATGGTGGCATGACAATAAGGAATAAATGTTTACTAAATTTGAAACATTTCATCTGTATAGTGTGATATGTGATGCAAACAAACAAATAAAGGTTGGACACCAACCATATTCACAACAAATAACCTATCTCAAAATTTAATTTCATGTCTATCGAGACATTGACCCAAAATAATAAGTGATCTGTAAGGTTGAGAATCCATACCATTAGAGGGGTCCCTTCAAATGTGAAATATGATAGAAACTCAAAATAAAGGGATACATGGGGCATGGACCATCCCATTCCATTTACCATCATATGGAGATGATTATTGTATGAAGTGATACTCTCTAGAGAGGTACATGATGTAGTTGATAATAAACCCAATGTGAATGAGGAAAAAGGAAGTCCACACTATACTATTCACTCTTGGGAGAACCCATTCCAATAGTCCTAAGAGGTGGGGGTGGGTTGTGGCTGGACCACATATATAAAGTCTAGGTGTTTCTACATATCCCATAATATTAAGAACCAATACACATGTAGTTCTTGAAGATGGATTGGAAGATGGAGAATAAAAAACGTTCTATATCCTCTTAGGAAACAAAAATCATAGTTTCTATGCAGTTTAATGTCATGTGAACTAGGAAAATTAAGGTCTTACTTTAAAGGTTATAGATTTAAAACTGTAATGGGTGGTTAGGTGCGATGTATCACCATTGAGGCATACCCAACCTATGTGAGAATAGGAGAATTACATTACAAATTTCACCTTTCTGAGATGAAAAGCCTAAAATTAGAAAGGGGCGGACAAGGTTCAAAATTCTATAGCTATACACAAAAGAAAAGTATCTAGGATTTTGTATGTAAACAATGTGGCTGAGCATCAAGCCACAGGTAGTTATATAACATGTCATGGAAGAGGACAAATTCCAAAGGGGAAACATATTCTCGAATGAAGACACCATATGGATGAGCAGTTATCATCACACATCATAGATGTAAAAGGCATAGTTTAATGTCATATAATAAGGATGTAAGAGATCGTAGTTTATTGTCATAGAGCACAGTACATATGGAGAGATATCCAAGGCAGAAATATGTAATGTGGTTCCATAAAATAATCTAATGTGAATGAAAACCAAGGAGGTATACATTGCATCAAAAATTCCCAGTAGGATACATACACATAGTTTAATGTCCTGATGCTTGAACATGGATGCATAGTATAAATGATCATAGGATTTGGACTAAGGGGAAGTGTTATTCTTCCATGTGGTCACAAAACATATCCATATCCCTAATCCTAATTGAGCTATGTCCAATGGCATAAAAAGGTAGAGAAGATATCTAGAATACATGGAACACACTCTAGGGTAATGGTGGTGCAAATTCAAGGGTGACCCCATGACATCGGTTCTTCCTCTCAATGCGCAAAGGTGTATGGTGGGATAACACTGATGTGTTGAAATTGCAACTAAACACGATGAAGTAGAGTGGGATTCGAATCATGAGACTAATATTCAGGATATAATGGGGTTGAAAAAATGATAAAGGATAAATGTTGTCTGTATTCAAATCACATCATCAATATCGTGTGACCTAAGGTTGTAACAAATACATGAGGGTCAGCCACTGACTATATTAGAAATGTGGGACCTATCAAAAAATTGCATTCAAAATACTCTGGGACATTGGCCTGAAATGGTAGTCATGCCATAAGGTTAGACATTCATATTGTTTATTGGTCCTTTCAGATTTTAAATATGATGGAAACTCAAATAAATAGACACATAAAGTATGAATATGGGATGAATGAATGAACAAGGAGAATCCAACACTCTAAATCCAAAACCAAAGTGAATCTAATCATATTGGTGAGGATAATAGATGTCAACGAGTCCAATTATGAGTGGATGACTAGAAGAGATGAGTTGAGGAAAAGGGAAAAATTGGTCGATGAATATGGGGATGAACCAAAAGAAAAAGGGTTTGGGCATTCTTTTGTATCCCATATTGATGGGAATCAAACCATATGTAGTTTTTATATCACCATACTATTTAGAATCATGCGGTAAGGATGGAAGGGGTATAGGTTTCTCAAGAGATGAATGTGTATGGAATGGAAGAATAACCTAACATGAATTAGCATGAAAGAAGTACACATACCACACCATTCACAGTCCCATGAGAGAACCAAGGCCAAGGGTCCAGAGGAAGGAAAAGAATACCCTAGGGTTGGACATGAGGAAAAAATGTTCAGGTATTCCTATTGCCAAAATAGGATGGGAATCAATATGGATATTGTTTTGGAAATGACGTGCAGTTTAACGTCATGTTTTAAGGATTAAAGGAGTAAATCTCAATTGCGATTTTTAGGGTGTGGTAAAAAAATTAACATGAATGAGGAAAAAGGAATTCTAAACTGTACCACTTACCCCTAAGAGGGGAACTGGGGAAAGAGGTTGTAGGAGATGGAAATTTTCAATGTGTCGTGTGTTTTTAACATTGCATAGTAATATAGAGAACTTTTAATTTAGGTTCATGTAGAAAGGATCATAAATTCCATGTAATTTAATGACTTTTAGGTGGGGTATAAATGTTTAATGTTATGTGGGACTAAAAAGTTCATAGTTTATAGTCATAGAGCTTAGATCCTGAGTTGGGTTGTAAAGGCTGGAAGGGATGAAGAACCTAGGTCCTGACACTAAGGTGAAATGTCTGGGAATGTCTACATATACCATAAGGATGGGAATCAATCCATATATAATTATTAATTATCCATGTAGTTTAATGTTAGGTGTTGATGATGAGGTTTAATGGGAAAATCATTAAGGAGGGGTAAATGGTGCGGATATTGTAAACTCATCGTGAATGAAGACCAACGGGGCCTCATGCCACATCATATAATCCCAAATGAATCTGGGACACGGGGCCAAACGAAATATAATATTTTTTCATCTTGGGGATGGACCTGGGGACAAATTTTCCTGTTGTTCCTAGGTATCCCTTAAGGATGGGAATCAATCTATATGTAGTTCTAGAAATGCCATGTAGTTTAACATCTTATAGTATGTATGTGGATGATGGGAGGCATTCCTAAGGGGGTCACATGGTGTCGTTGTTTCATACACAATGTAAATAAGGAACAAATAAGTCCAATCCACACCACATTCAACTAAAATGAATCTCAGGTCGTAAGACCAAAAATGGGGAACTTTGGGCTAGTCCCGAAGAAATTTTTTTTAAGGGAGTTCCAATGTTTCCTATTTGGGTTGAAATCAAGACTCGTGTAGTTCTAATATTCCACGTAGTTTAACGTAATTTGGTAGGGATGAATTGTAATAAATAATTCTCCGGGGGTAGGGGCACAAGGTGAAACCATTGTAAACTAAAAATCAATTATGACCAAAGACTCCCCACATCTCACCATATGCAATCATTGAAGAGAATTCTACCCAGAGGGGGAACCATGAATATAGAATTATATGACAGGATAAACTGAAATAAGAATCCTCCATGTGATCCTACATAACCTGCGAAGGTAGAAATCAAGCAATACATAGTTCATGAAATTTTGTGTAGTTTATTGTCACATGGTAAGGATTAAGGGAGATCTTATATTAGGTCCATCTAGATCGGACCACAATTCATGTTTTCCAAATATTTTTTACCATCAAGCATTATGAATTTTCACACATGCAATGTAATCATTGATGAGTTTAGCATTGGTGGGAGGATTAATACACTAGCCTTTCATAGTTACTAAGGAGTATACACCATTGGGGTAATAATTGTTAATTATATAAGGTCCCTACCATTTTAACACCATCTTTGGAGGTTTCTTACCATGTATCATAGGTGTTATAAGGGCCATTGTGCTTTCTCTTTGAAGGGTGGAGTGGAGATATAATTTCTTAGTGAATGATCGAGCAATCTTATAATGGTTTCTCTCTAGGTTTTTCAAGGCACTAATCGTGTCCAAATCAAGAGAATCTAGTTCATCCAAACAGGCTTCAAGTACCTTTTTTGACATCTTCTAATCACAAACGATTGATTGAAGTGATGTTAATTGAATATTTATGGGAAATATTGCCTCTATTCTATACACTATGGAATATGGGGTCACTTGGGTGGAATTACAATTCATTTTCCGGTAAACCCAGAGAGCATTGGGGAGCTTTACCATCCACATTTTCTTATTCTAACCAGCCATCTTTTTAATAATGTTAGATATGTTATTATTGAATTCTTCGATCTGATCATTTTCTTGAACATGATAGGGAGAAGTGTGGATAGATCAGATACATCACTTGGTGAAAAATTTCTTCAGCTCATTTGTTTTGATGTTGGGTCTGTTATCACTGAAATATCTGGAGGGAATCTGAAACAGTTGATGATGTTGGAGCTCTCAAAATAAACTATAGGGGATCCCTTGACATCCTTGAAAAGAATTTCATCTGTCCACTTGGAAAATAAATCTATGAAATTATAGATAAACCTACATTAGAAAGATGTTGCTAATGGATATGATCCCACAACATCGAGCCCACATATATAATAGATCTAATAGTATTTTTCAGTATGGAGAGGCTTTAGAGTCTAATGAAAAAATTATCATGGATCTGGAATTAGTGGAAATTCTTAGTGAACTCAATACATTCACGGAATATGGTGGGACAAAAGTATCCCATCCTTTGGATCTATTTAGAGTGTTTTGAACCTGCCTGATGAGCTCCCCAGGAACCATCATGATCTTCTTGAATAACCTGGTGGATATCATCTCCTTTAATGAAATAGATGATAATTCCATCAAACTCAGGCATGTAGAGTATCTTCTCAAGGATCAGACCACTGTGGAGAGTGAACTGTATTGTGTGACAATGGGTTCCCTCAAATTTGGCTCTCTATGTTGGGAGATTCTCGTGTCGGAGGTAATCAACGAAAGGAGTTTTCCGATCAGGGGTCCCTTCTAGTGATGTTGCAGGGGGACCTAGAGGTCCTGATGTGGATGCACCATAGGTAGTATGGATTACCAGATGTCTATTATCATTGTCTGGAGTGACAGGAGTGATGAATCTTTAGTGCACCACATGGATATCTAATTGCCCTAGCTAGGCTCACTGAGAGAAGAGGAAAGGTTGGACAATTCATTGGGTTGACCATTCTAAAACCATGGAACCTGAGTAATCTCTAGTAGAGAATGGAACTAGGATTTCCTCTAGCATGTTCCCTCCAATAGGGGTGTGATATCAGGATTTCAGACATCGTTGTCACTGTTTATTTTCATTATGACTAGCTTGAAGTCCCCATTCACATATAGGTGGAGAAAATCAATATTGAGGACCAGTTCAATACCAGTTATGAGGGCATGATACTCTACCTCATTGCTAGTGGAGCCTTTTGACAATTGGAACGAATTGGGAAGAACAACCTATGCAAGCATAGTGAAGATGAAAACCCAGAAATACCCTGTTGAGTCCAAGATCATTGAGTATAATACCAGTGGGTCTTCAAGAAGTTCCATCAATGCGAATTTTCCCACATGAAACAGATTGATCCACTAAGAGGATGGCATTGTCAGGGAAGTCATGATAGAGGGACTGCTCTATAGGGGCTGGATGGGTGGCAAGAAATTATGTCAACACATGAGCCTTGAAATCTTTCTACGGAATGAAACTAAGGTCGAACTGCTAATAGAACACATTCCACTAAGCTAGACAGCCTATCAACATGGGTTGGTTCAGAATACACATCAGTGGGACTATGACATACACCAGCTGTATCTCATGGTGCTATAAGTAATGTATTAATTTGTGGAAATAGAATTCCAGCGCAAGTAAACTCCTCTATAAAAAATATTATCTGGACTCTAAATAAAAGAGAATGTGACATATATAGTATCAAATATTCTCTATCCGATCACTATTCTTCTGGGTGAGAAGGGAACCGAGGGACCATTCCATGATTTTCAAAATATAGGTCTAGAGGATTTCTGGAGATGGGTGGAATCAAAACCGGAGCCTATAGTAGGTACTTCTTGATCTCCTCAAAAGAGGCATGACACTCTTCGTCACACTAGTAGTTGGGAACCTTATTCAAGAGCCAGGAAAATGGAATACACCATCCATCTAGATTCGAAATGAATCATCATATATAGGCTAATTATCCTTGAAAACCTCAAAGCTCTCAAAAATTTCTTGGATGAGGCATCTAACTGATGTCCCTGATATACTTTGGATCAATATATATTCCTATTTATATGATTATGAAGCTAAACAACATTCCATAGGTAACACTAATGGTAGACTTCAAGGGACTCATCATCAAATTGTGGGAGTGGAGAAATCCGAACAGTTTCTCAAGATCTCTAATATGGTCCTAGTGCTAGAAATTTTTTACAACCAAATAATCCCCATATAAATCCACCAATATACCGAGGTTCAACATGAATATATATTTTATGGAACACTGATTGGTGGAACCTGCATTCTTCAGACTGAAAGGCATTGCATGGTAACCAATGGTACCATATGGTGTGGTCAAGGTGGTATATTATTTATCCTCGGGGGATAGTTTGAATTGATGATATCTATAATAATTTTCCATGAAGGAGAGATCATGGAATCCAAAGGTAACATTGATCAATAAATCTATCATATGAATGGGAAAATCATCCTTTTAATAGTGATGGTTGAGATCATAGAGGTTGATGCAGACTTTGATCTATCTAATATTATATCTGATGAGAATGATGTTGGATAGCCATATTGGGTATTGTACTTCGTTATCAATGTTTTCATTAATTATATTATAAAAATTGGCTTAAAAAATGAAACCATGAGATGGGTGCATCTTTTGGGGAGGTTGTTTGAACCCACGATGGTTTATCTGGAGACCAAGGCAATGAGCGGTGACCTGAGGACCCATTCCAGGAATCTTACCGAGCTCCAGGTGAATACATCTTGATGCTAATTCAAGAAATCCACAGACAATTGTTTCTCTTATGTAGTCATGTCTTAGCAGACAAGTGTTGGTTTCCGATCTTTCTTAGTATTGAGGTTCACATATACCAATTCATCAATGGTGGTGGCGACAATTTCCTCAAATAGGGTAGGATTGTCCTCTTAATCCTCTTCATTTTACATAGTAATAGGATCATTGGTATGTGATATTTATATATGTTGAATAATTCTAATTGAATTCAAGTGCCAACCTAGACAGTAGCATAATCTTTATTAGGGGACTCTTGCATATCAGATACCATGGAGCTGAAAGATGTTGATTTGATTCCATCAAACCTTCATCCCAATGGGCTATTCTTGATAATGTCAATGCAATAGTGGTGTGTCGGCTTGAGTCAGTTCAACCTGGACTATAAAATCAAGCATGTATGTCATATTACAATTTCCCTACAGTGAACATCCTGATACCTTACAAGATTAATGGGTTATGGGATAACTCAAACATGATTCGTGTTGGAGTATGAAGTAATCTTCTTACGTTCCATGCACATAGGAATGCGCCTTCAACTTATCATGGAGATGATGAAGTAGAGTACCATGTCTTGGGATGTGGCCTCTAATTGGAGAATTTATAGACTGTATGAACCATCCAATTCTATCAATGGGTCCTCCACAGTGGTAGTGTGCTCATCCTCATTAGAAAAAACATTATTTTCTTTCCTCTTATAGTTGTCTTTATCCCGGTAGCAGAATTCACATAAAGAAAAGAGAAGAAAATCACCTCGGAGCTTGAACACAAGACTATTAAGTGAGTACTTGTGGAATTGGTGATGTGAGTAGGGGACTACTATGTGCATATGGATCTTGGGTATACCCATCTCTGCAGTGTAATCTATGTCATGTGTGACATATATGATGTTTCTGCTTCCAAATAGGTCACTAAGTTGGATTTATTAGGTGGATATTGTAGGTGGTGTCTTCTATATTCTATGATAACATTTAATCCATACATTATAAGGACCTATATCTATTTTATAATGTCTAAATTTTCGGAATATTCATTTTGGGATGAGATTGAACCCATAACCTGTATCGATGAGACAATGGAGGACTTCCACACCTTTGAACTGACTAGTGATGTACAGTGGGAGGATATTTAACTATATAAGTGAACTTACATTTTCTCCTAAGAATGAGATGATTTCCTTAAATTCTACATGTTTGGTTTCCTCAACATGGACGAATTCCATGGCTGCTACCTTTATTTCAAATTAGAGGGGGTGTCTTATATTTTCTATTAAGACTTCATGCATATCTTCTGACAAAATGAGATCCTAGAGGATCGATAGCATTGATTGATTTTTGGAAAGTTTCATGATCTAATCATGTATCTTTTTCATGTGCACATTTATAAAAACATTAGATTCTATATGGAAATATGTATGACAGACATTATAGGTCGAATAAGAATATTTTGACTGGTGCTGGGGGTATCATGTTGCTCACTAGATGAATCTTATGAGATGACTACTGACTGGTTTTCGGATGACTATGTCATGCCCTCAACCTGATATGGCTGATCACAGCATGGTTTTGGCAGATCTACCTAGTCGAGTAGAACAAACAGTGGGGGAAGTGAATTTGATGAAATATGGTGAGAGGACTGTGCATGATATGCCCTATGTGGATCATATTTCCTAGTCTTAGTGGCATGCAGAGCTTTGTAGGAAATGTTCTCTGACACACTTTGCAGGTTCACATACCCATGGTTTCATCGATGTTATCATCGTCTATGGATATTAAGAGTCTCTTCCTTGCATTCCTCATCATCGGGGACCAATTATGGGTCCACCAACCTGATGATATTAACTGAGTTGTACTCATAATCATAACATTAGGAATACTATATTGATTAAAAGATTACGAGGGAAATCCAAAGATCTTATAGAACTAAATTTCTAAGAGTATAAGATGGATTTGGTACTAGAGGAGGACATTACATCCCCATACGTCATTGATACTTGATCTCTAGAGAGGGAAATGCCTAAGTTGTCAATGCAGAAGTGGTAGATGGGGGTAGCATAATGACATTGGAAGTCTCAGGTTGATTCAAACAAGAAAAAATAATATTATGGGCATGAGCAGCTTCCTTTCGTGTTATCTGGTTGTCATACATATGATACCTGCATCCAGAGACCTACTACCATTCACCCTTGCTACAACTATCAAGCATTGAAAACAGACACGCAACATATACTGGGACCAGAAACAATCATACTATTTTTTATTGACCTTGTCCCAGAGCCATTCTTTAAGCACCTAGAACTTTTTGGGAGTGTGTCAATGGAACCCGACACATTGGTATTAATTGGGGGGATTGGTGAGATCTGCGTCTTTGAGCATCCTATATTTTATAAACCAAAGTATTTCCTTGTCCAAGACACTCTTCAAGTAGTTTGGTCACTATGATTTGTTGATTGAGTAGGTTTGTTTTCTCTGATCTAAGAAAGAAGCCCAGGGATCCTAGCCCGAACAAGGTACTGGAGCTAGTAGCGAAGGTAGAGGCGGGTTGTCTCCCTTAGGCAGAAGTAGTGAGTTACGTGGCGGGGGGGGGGGGGCTACTGATTCTGGGGGTAGGTGATGTGAATCCTAAGGGTGAGCCTAAGGTAGTGTCCCTCGGTGAGGCTATGGATGGGTCTATAATAGTAATAATTATATCTATCTAGGAGCCTATACCAATAAAATATGAATGTTCTTGACCTTGGTGGAACTTATTTATTGAGTTACGGGAGGCAATAGGCATGCTTTCATGGATTGCTAAAAGGCTTATTCTAGGTTTTGATCCTTGTCAATGAAATCCTAGAATCCTCCTTATATGTTTAGAGTGGTAAGATAAGGGGACAATTTAGACTTCTTATTTCCCATGCACATCGTTAGTAGCTTCTCCTGAGTTAGTAGAATATTGAGTGAATATGTGAGGCCCTTACACCTGGAGAAATAGTCTGTGACTTGATCATCTGGAATTTACATTCACTTCCTGAGATATGCAATACTAGTTTTATGGGTGGTGGAACTGAACTGATAAAAATCTACTTGTACGGATCTTCCCAAATAGGTATGGACCTGATGGGTAACTTCATGTACCAAAAAACATAGTCCATTCTAGTGTTTGTGTGAATCACCTGATCTTAACAACCTCCAGATGTATTGGAGTACCCAACATTGTTCAACGCCTTGAAATAAAGTGGTCCAAATGCTACATCAGGTCTTCTGTCCCATTGAAAAGGGATAAGGTAGGATTCAATAATCTCATGGGTTCTTCCATATCATCCACACACAGTAGATATTTCATTTCATTAGGTGAGCTCACAACCTATTAGGTTTCAAGAGACTTGAGCTAGGAAATGAGAGAAGACATTGAATCATCATGACGAGGGTTCCTAACTACCTGTGTGTTGGAAGTTTCTTCAACATGATAACATGGATCAGTAGATCACGGAGCATATGGTGGAATTACAAGAGGGGATACTAGAAAAATGACCTATGGATTAGCTAGAGGAACATGAGCCTGGTCCTTGGGAGGATTCCCACTTTGATTGGGTCGCTTCCAGGATGCATACAATTCTCTATTTCCATAACCTCCATCCTCAAATCTATCTAGATGGGTAGGGTTGTTGAGATCAGTAAGAGACAACTTTCCAGGGGGAGTTGTTCTTGCACCTACATCCCCAGTCGAGGGATACCCTAATATGGTCTTTTTTCTACAATCTATTCGAAAAGGTTCTCATCAACAATACTTTTATGTTCAGTGATCTAAAATTTGGCACACCATTTTTAGTATCATATGATATTTATGACAACCCTGCTTTTATTACAAAATTAAACATGATTTATTACATAAAACATCACTTGATACAAAAAAATATGATCGAGAGGTTTAGTGTATTTGGGGCTTAGGATCATTACATAAAAAATAAAACATGAAATGCAACATCTTTATTGAAATCTTCCTTTACATGACCACTACATTCCCTCGTACTTAGTATTGCATGGGATAACCTGAGGACATGCATAAGAAAAGGGTGATCTATAAAGCCCAGTAAGGGAGTACACATGGAATAACATGAGGAGTACAATACATGTTAGACAATAGTCATATCAATAGATCATAAGAAAAACATGAACATAAAGGCATGATAAAGCATGATAATCGTAACATGGAAATGTGGAAACAACACTTAACATGGAATTAGCATGATCCAAGGCTCATTTCACATGGAGCATGAGTAAATCCTCATTGCACATAAAGAACGAGTAAACCCTAGTTTCACTTGAATTAGCATGAGTCAACACTCATTGCACATGACGTATTATGATACTATACTTTACCCAATGCATTGGATCGCTATAAGGGTGCACCCTTCTTAAACATTTCATTTCATGCATAAGTGTGCCACATGGATCATAAAACATGGATTCATAAAACATAATCATTTATTCCACGATAAAGGCATGTATAATTCATACATTAAACTTTACAATCAATAAGTAAATGTGCATAAAGGTGAATACCATTGATGGATAAATGGGCATGGTATCCACTATACAATGACATTGGCTTAGAAAATCGGTGCGATTTCGGCAGCATAATGACGTGACATATGAATTCATAAAAAATGGTTGATGAGAGAGAAAGTGGTTCATCATCATATATACATGTAATTGACAGTAAGGAGGTCATATATATACCTATCCCAACAATTGAAATGAAATTTAGATTCATGATACAAAATTATTGCTTGAATGTAAAAGAAGAGAGAGAAGTTCCTTCCGGAATTGCGGCATAGTAACGGGTGTACATGGGAGGCATTTAATGAGAGAGAAAGGGGTATCCCATCATTCAAAAAATAAGAGGGAAGTATAGGGGAGGTGAGAAACCATACCCCAACATTCATAATTGAAATTAAAAGGGCAATACAACTTAAAGAAAATTGACAAAAATGAGAAAGGAAGAAAAAACCCTTACTTGGAACTATGCTTCCAAAGGATAGAGAGAGGCTTGTGAAAGGCTTCTTGGAAGATTGGGGAACCTTGGGAGGATTCTAGAGAGAGTAGGGCTGAGGTGGGACGAACTCCAAATGCTTTGAGTGAGGTTGAAGTGGGATCTTGGGTGGGTTTATATAGGAAAGGTGAGTGAATTCTTTATTATTTAGGTTTGGGACCCCTTATATTAAATTAATCCAAACCACAAACCATCCCATGGTTTTTGCCCATGGTTTTTGGAAATGGGAAGAGGAAAAAAATATTTTATAAGGACAAAGTCCGAACTTCTTAAAATATTAGGGTGCTTATGTGGAGGTGAGTCACACTCCCATGGAAATTAATTTAAAAAGGCAAGGTGTTGAATAAGTCTTGAGGGGTCCATTAATGCATTGAAAAGTAAGTTAAACAAACCCAAAATCACATTATTTTAATGTTAAATCATATATTGGTTGAACATAAAGATTATAGTATTTTATTACATAACTATTGGGTCATTATGATGTCATAAAACACATTATATATTTAAACGATATTTAATTTTTACTCAAAAATTTGACTGTCTCAGAAAATTATGAAAAATTAAACGTTGGATAATTTCGATGTCCTGATTCCAAAAATAACATTTATTTTATCTAAATAATTTTCAAAATTTGTTAATTTTCACTCTTAACATAAAAACCGACATTTTTCGAAAATTCACAGGTTTGGACAGAAATGGCTTTCAAACCCTAATAAAAATTATAATTGCATTCATAAAATTATAAGATCATTTATATTTAATAAAAATTAATTTAATAATAATAATAATAATTTATTAAAATATTATTTAATTCAATAATCCCTTAATTTAATAAAATATAATTCTTAGTAAAATAATAACTAAAAACACTATTTGTACTTTAAAAACATTTTACAATTTATAAAAAATGACTAGAAATTATATTCATTATTATATACAAATAAATAATGTACAGGAACATAGTACTACTTATTTTTTACATAAGCCCTTAAACAGCTGCATAAGACCTAAGGGTAAGGTGTACGATGGTGACAGACTCTTGGGGTGGCTCGGATAGCATCGCTCGAGTGGTAATTTTAGTCAACTTCCACTTTTCCTGTAGACTATCACATTCGGGCTTGACAAGATGAAGCTCAGATTGGGCTTGGTCAAGGGCGAAGCCCAAAGACGCCACCTCTATTCTGAGCTCTGAAAAATGGGCTTCGTATGGGGTAATTCTACTAGATGAGGTCATCGCTTCTTTTGTCTGAGTAAATTGGATTTGTTAAAGTCCTATATTTATACTAATCATGTGATCACTGTTCAATGGATATATTAGCACCGATCAAAATTTTTAACATAAAACAAAAAAAGTTGACATTTTATAAAAACATTTTATATAAAGAGACATTTAATAAGATCAAGATGAATTTTCCATTAATGAAACTTTGGGTCATTACAATATTCCCCCTTAATAAATTTCACCCTCGAAATTTTCCTTTTCCCACACTAAAACAAATGTGGGTAACTCAGCTTCATCATATCCTCCGATTCCCAAGTCACTTCTTCAAACTTGTGGTTTCTCCACAACACCTTGATGAGGGGAATTGTCTTATTTCGTAGAACTTTTTCTCTATGATCTAAGATCTTCACTGGTTGCTCCTCATACAAAATCTCATCTTCCAATTGTACCACCTCAGAAGAGAGTACATGTGAAGGGTCCGGTATGTACTTCCTTAAGAGGGATACATGAAAGACATCATGTACTTTGGCCATAGTAGGTGGAAGTGCTAGTTGATAGGACACATCCCCGACACGATCAAAAATCTTGAAGGGGCCGATGTACCTTGGACTTAACTTCTCTTTCTTTCCAAACCTCATGACCTTCTTCCATGGATATATGCGTAGAAAAACTATATATCCATCTTTAAACTCAAGGTCTCGTCGATGGATATCTGCATAACTCTTCTGTCGACTCTTTGGTACCTTGATATGCTGCTGAAAGGTTTTCACCTTCTCCACCATTTCATCGACCATTTCTAGTCCAAGCATCTTATGTTCACTGACCTCATCCCAACATTCCGGTTTTCTACACCTTTTACCATACAGGGCTTCATATGGTGCCATTTGGATGCTCAAGTGGAAATTGTTATTATATGAGAACTCAACAAGAGGAAGATGTTGATCCCATCCTCCTTTAAAGTCCATTGAGCAAGCTCTCAAAATATCCTCAAGTGTTTGGATAGTCTTCTTGGATGGCCCATCAGTTTGAGTATGATAGGCCGTACTGAAGTTCAGTTCAGTATTCAGAGCATGTTGAAGACTCTTCCAAAACATAGAGGTGAATCTTGGATCTCGGTCAGACACAATAGAAAGTGGTACTCCATGCAACCTTACCACTTCCCTTATATATATCTATTCCAGTTGATCCAATGAGAAATCCTCCCAAATAGAAATGAAGTGTGCAGTCTTTGTAAGACGATCCACAACAACCCAGATTGCATTGTTGCCTTTAGATGTCCTTGGATGTTCGGTGACAAAGTCCATGGTGATGTTCTCCCATTTCCATTTTGGTATAGGAAATGGTTGCATCATCCCCTTAGACTTCTGCCTCTCTTCCTTCACTTTCTGACACACCAGGGACTTTGATGTATATTCAGCGAACTCCTTCTTCATATTATCCCACCAAAAGTTTTCTTGGAGATCTCGATACATCTTTGTGCTCCCTGGGTGAATAGAGAAATTTGAACTATGTGAATCATCCAAAAGTTCCTTCTTCAGCTCAGGACTTGATGGAACACATAGTCTTTTCCCAAACCGCACAATTCCTTCTTCATTAACATTAAACTCTAAGGATTCCCCCTTTTTGATAGCTTCCACTTTTTCCTGAATTCCCAGATCATCCTTTTGATCATCCTTTAACCTTTCCAAAAGAGATGGTTGAGCAATCATTTGTGAAAGGATTGATGATGTTCCCTTCTCTATGATTCCCATGTCCATCTTCATCAAGTCTAAGAAGATTGGATCCTTCTCAATTCTCATCATTGATAGAATCGCTGGATCCTTTCTACTTAGGGCATCTGCCACCTTGTTCGCTTTCCCAGGGTGGTAATGAATTGAACAGTCATAATCCTTGATGAGCTATATCCATCTTCTCTGGCGCATATTAAGCTCTTTCTGTGTGAATATATATTTAAGACTCTTGTGGTCAGTATATATCTCACATTTCCCTCCATAGAGATAATGCCGCCAGATTTTCAAGGCAAATATCACAGCCGCTAACTCCAGATCATGTGTTGGATAGTTTCGCTCATGGATTTTCAACTGCCTTGAGGCATAGGATATCACTTTATCATTCTGCATCAGCACACAACCTAAGCCCTTCTTTAAAGCATCACTGAATACCACACAAAGTTCTCCACTTGTGGGTAATGTGAGCATGGGTGCAGTGATAAGCCTCCTTTTCAAATCCTTGAAGATTTCTTCGCATTCATTACTCCAAGAAAACTTTACTCCCTTCCGAGTTAGCTTGGTAAGAGGGTTGGAAAATCGTGAGAAATTTCTCACAAATCGTCGACAATATCTAGCTAACCCCAAGAAGCTACGGATATCCATTACCGATGTTGGCCTTAGCCATCCCTCAATTGCATCTGTTTTGGAGGGATCCACAGATTTCCCATTGATTGTGATGATATGGCCCAAGAATGAGACTTCCTTCAACCGTAACTCACACTTTCAATACTTTTCATAGAGCTTCTCCTTGCGCAAAGTCTCCAGTATAGTTCTTAAATTCTCCTCATGATCCTCCTTAGTTTTGGAGTATATTAGAATATCATCTATAAAGACTACCACAAATTTGTCTAGGTAATCAATAAAGACTCTATTCATTAATTATATGAAGATTTCGGGAGCATTGGTGAGTCCTAAAGGCATTAATATGAATTCATAGTGCCCGTATCTTGTACGAAAAGCAGTCTTGGGGACATCTTCCTTCTTCACCCTTACTTGATAATATTCCGACCACAAGTCCATCTTGGAGAAGTTTTTTACTCCACGCAGCTGATAAAACAAGTCATTGATTCTTGGGATATGATACTTGTTGTTTATAGTTATTTTGTTATGTTCACGATAATCGATGCAGAGCCACATTGACCCATCCTTCTACTTGACGAAGAGGACTGGTGCACCCCATGGTGAAGCACTTGGGCATATAAACCCCTTATCCAGATTCTCATGTAATTGTTTCTTCAGTTCTTCAAGCTCAACAACATCCATTCTATATGGAGTCTTGGATATTGGTAGCGCCCCAGGTATAAGTTCAATTGAGAACTCAACATCTCTTCTAAGAGGAAGACCAGGAAGTTCCTCAGGAAACACTTCAGCAATTTCCCTCACAATAGGCATTTCTACAAGGATGGTTTCTTCCTTGGACTCAATCATCTGAGCCAGATATGTGTGCTCATAAGGAAGTAATATCCATGCTTGAGATGATGGAGCTAAAAGAGATTCATCTTCCTCCTAACACTTGTAAAGAATCGGGAGTCGATTCTCCATATGGAGTGTGATTTCCCTCTCCCGACAATTTATAATGGCACTATATAATGAAAGCCAATCCATGCCAAGAATTTAATCAAATTCCACCAGAGGGAGTATGATGAGGTTCTCCGGGAAATACAATACACAGATTATAATAGGGGAGGACTTATATTCATGGAATGCAATGATTTCCCCATTTTTCGTACTCACCGACATCTTTACTTTCATGATTTGTGGTGGTGCTGGGATTGTTCTACTAAACATTCGAGATATAAAAGAATTCATGGAAGGTAAATCAAAAATTATGTTCTCTATTCTTGAATTAATAACTAGAGTACCTGTCACCACTTCATTGTCAGGGTTCACTTCAGTATAAGTGATGAAAAAATCCCTTCCTTGCTGCCTTGGAGGTTGTTGGTTGCCTCCGATAACCCTTGGATTAGGGCACTGATTTTCAAAATGACCCGGTTCTTTGCACTTGTAGCATTTAACAACGCGTTGAGGTTAGAACGGAGTGTTCCTCTCCTCTATCGCAGCCGCGGGGTCCTTCTTGACGATAAGTAACAGCTAGGTGCCCTTATCTTCCACACCTGAAGCATTTTCTCATCCCCTGAAGGAAATTTCTAGGGTGCTTCTTTCCGTACTTTTGGAAAGTGCGGTGATGGATCTCATTAGCACCATTGGATTTATCAATCGGACCACTAGAATTGAATTCCACCTTATGCTTCTTGTCCCCATCATACCCCTGTGATTCCCCGATCTCAATTTCGACCATGAGGGCACATCGGACAATTTCCTCATAGATATCGAAGTCACGGATCGCTAATGCTTTCTGCAAGCTAGGCTTCAGCCCACCAAAGAAGCGGTCAACCTTGAATTCGGGGGTAACAAACAAGCCGGAAGCATATCGTGCAAGCCTTGTGAAGTTTTCCTCGTACAATCCAACAGACTCTTCATCTTTTTTTTAGGGAAAGGAAGTCCCTTTCCATCTTAATTCGGACGGTGCGCAGAATATATTTATCGAAAAACATCTTCTGAAAATCCTTCCATTCCAACGCCTCGATATCCTCCTCAGGTTTCATATTTTTGATCAATGTCCACCATTGATCAGCTTCACCCTCCATATGATAGAAGCCAGGAGAACCTTCTCTTGTTCAGAACATTGAAGGATGGAGAATATCTTTTCAATGGAGTTGATCCATTGTTCAACGATCATGGGATCAGATGATCCACTAAAAGTTGGAGGCCTTTATCTCATGAAGCTCCCGATAGAGACTTGTTCTTTCTTGGGGGGGGGGGGTTGAACTTTCCTCTTGACCCATGTTTCTATTCAAAATTTGAGTTAACTGGGAGAGAAGCGTGACAAAGTTCGCGATTCCCGCTCCCATTGGATTGGGCATCTCATTAGTACAGTCATCACACTCATCTTCACATCGATTGTTAGCCCGAGTCCTCCTATTATAGGCCATTGGCTAGAATAAAAGGAATTTTAGGGGTAACACATAAAGATTAATCCAAAGACAAAAGTTGATGACTTATAAATAAACTTTCATTTCCTTTACTCATGAGTCTATAGGCTTCAATCATGGATTTTCATGATCTACTTTCTAACATATATTCTTAGGGGAATTTTTTCCCTTAATAAGGGTTTATACTAAGATTGTGAATTTATCAAAACATATCCCCCAGGAGTGTCGTAACCAAGAGTACAGCAAGGCCCGTTGTCGCGCACCAGTTCCCGTTCGAGTCTAGCTCAAAGTGGTGTTTTCGGGTTTTACCCCTAGGATACATCTGTGCCAGAGATCCCACTACGTGCTCATATCTAGACAGGGATGTATTTGTTTGATAAAACACTTACCCAGTACTTACCAAAACATAGGGATTTTTATTATACTTAGTCTTATATCTAAGGCTTTACTAGGGTTTCCAAATCCCAAAAATAACTAAACCTATCCTCTAATACCAACTATGACAACCCTGCTTTTATTACAAACTTAAACAAGATTTATTACATAAAACATCACTTGATAAAATAATAAAGATCAAGAGGTTTAGTGTCTTTGGGGATTAGGATCATTATATAAAAACTTAAAACATGAAATGGAAAATCTTTATTGAAAACATCCTTTACATGACCACTACATTCCCTCATACTTAGCATTGCATGGGATAACCTGAGGACATGCATAAGAAATGGGTGAGTTATAAAGCCCAGTAAGGGAGTAGACATGGAATAACATGAGGTGTAAAATACATGTTAGACAATAGGAATATCAATGGAGCATAAGAAAAACATGAACATAAAGGCATGATAAAGCATGATAATCATAACATGGAAATGTGGCAACAACACTTAACATGGAATTAGCATCAGCCAAGGTTCATTGCACATGGAGAATGGGTAAATCCTCATTTAACATAAAGCACGAGTAAACCCTCGTTGCACTTGAATTAGCATGAGTCAACACTCATTGCACATGACGTATCATGATACTATACTTTACCCAATGCATTGGAGCGCTATAAGGGTGCACCCTTCTTAAACATTTCATTTCATGCATAAGTGTGCCACATGGATCATAAAACACGGATTCATAAAACATAGTCATTTATTCCACGATAAAGGAATGTGTAATTCATACATGAAACTTTACAATAAATAAGTAAATGTGCATTAAGGTGAATACCCTTGATGGAGAAATGGGCATGGTATCCACTACACAATGACATTGGCTTAGAAAATCAGTTCGATTTCGGCAGCGTAACGGCATGACATAAGCATTAATAAAAAATGGTTGATGAGAGAGAAAGGAGTTACTCATCATATTAACATGTAATGGACAGTAAGGAGGTCATATAGATACATTTCCCAAAAATTGAAATGGAATTTAGATTCATGATACAAAAGTATTGCTTGAATGTAAAAGAAGTGAGAGAAGTTCCTTTCGGAATTTCGGCATAGTAACGGGTGTACATGGGAGGCATTTAATGAGAGATAAAGGGGTCTCCCATCATTCAAAAAATAAGAGGTCAGTATGTGGGAGGTGAGAAACCATACCCCAATATTCATAATTGAAATTAAAAGGGCAATAAAACTTAAATAAAATTGACAAAAATGAGAAAGGAAGAAAAAACCCTTACTTGGAAGTGTGCTTCCAAAGGCTAGAGAGATGCTTGTGAGAGGCTTCTTGGGATCTTGGGGCACCTAGGGAGGATTCTAGAGAGAGTAGGGAAGATGTTGGATGAACTAAAAATGCTTTGAGTGAGGAGGAAGTGGGATCTTGGGTGGGTTTATATAGGAAATGTGAGGGAATTATTTATTATTTAGATTTGGGACCGCTTATATTAAATTAATCCAAACCACAAACCATCCCACGGTTTTTGCCCATGGTTTTTAGAAAAGGTAATAGGAAAACAATATTCTATAAGGCCAAAGTCCGAAATTCTTAAAACATTATGGTGCTTATGTGGAAGTGAGTCACACTCCCATGGAAATTAATTTAAAAAGGGAAGGTGTTGAATATGTCTTGAGGGGTCCACTAATGCTTTGAAAAGTAAGTTAAACAAACCCAAAATCACATTATTTTAATGTTAAAACATATATTGTCCGAACATAAATATTATAGTATTTTATTGCATCACTATTGGGTGATTATGATGTCATGAAACACATTATATTTTTAAACGATATTTAATTTTTACTCAAAAATTTGATTGTATCGGAAAATTATGAAAAAATCACCGTTATATAATATCAACGTCATGATTCCAAAAATAACACTTATTTTATCTCAATATTTTTCTAAATATGTTAATTTTCACTTTTAAAATAAAAACTGGCATTTATCGAAAATTCATAGGTTTGGACAGAAATGGCTTTCAAACCATAATAATAATTATAATTGCATTCATAAACTTATAAGATCATTTATATTTAAAAAAAATTAATTTAATAATAATAATAATATTTTATTAAAATATTATTATTTCAAAAATCCCTTAATTTAATAAAATAGAATTCTTAGTTAAATAATAACTAAAAACACTATTTTTACTTTAAAAACTATTTACAATGTATCAAAAATGACTTGAAATTATATTCATTATTATATACAAAATAATAATGTACATGAACATAGTACTACTTATTTGTTACATAACCCCTTAAAACAGCTGCATAAGACCTAAGGGTAAGGTGTGCGATGGTGACAGACTCTTGGGGTGGCTCGGATAGCATAGATCTAGTGGTAATTTCAATCAACATCCACTTTTACCGTAGAAGGTCATGTTCGATCTTGATAAGATGAATCTCAGGTTGGGCTTGGTCAAGAGAGAAGCCCAAATACGCCACCTCTTTTCCGAGCTCCGACAAATGGGCTTTGTATGGGGCAATTCTACTAGATGAGGCCATCACTTCTTTTGTCTGAGTAAATTGGATTTGTTAAAGTCCTATATTTATACTAATCATGTGATCACTGTTCAACAACTATATTAGCAACGGTCAAAATTCTTAACATAAAACCAAATAAGTTTACATTTTATAAAAAAAATTATATAAAGATACATTTAATAATATCAAGAGGGATTTTCCATTAATGAAACTTTGGGTCGTTACAATATCTTTGTCACACATATTGGATGGATTAATAGATCCAGTGTCCTCTAAACCCTTATTGTGGTCTTGACCGATAGGCAATGACTCAAAATGGTCTCCTAGGCCAGGCTTCTGCTTCTACTGACGAGTGTGAATGCCAGTTGAACCTGCTGTATGTTTTTCTGCCCAGGGGGTGGCTTATCTTCTCCAAACCCTATACTGATTCCCCATTATAGGATTATCTCTAGAACAACCATGTTTACTGTGTTGATTCCTATAGACATATCCATGATATCGCTGGCTAAATTTAGTTCACACAAGATAAGACCGAAATGATTTGTAATGTACTACCCATAGCCACATATCTGAACATGTGGGGAAGCCTCATAAATAAATCTATAGAGAAAATCATTTTATACACAGATAGTTGTTGGATGGTCTGATGATAACCTGGTGATGCAGGGTGCTAAGTGAAAGGAAGTGTGGCCAACTGAACAAGGTGAAATTGCTGGCCGATGTCGTCAAAGTGTTCCCATATTTTGGGGTAAACCAACCATCGATGAATGATATGGAATTTCATCTTCTTATGTTTTGGTAGATTCACATGACCTCATATGAGGTGAGGGATTTTGGAATAGTGAAGCCTGAATTTTCAATTTGCCCAAACATCTTAGAAAATGGTCCACTGTGATAATATCCCACAAAATTCTCTACTCATACATTGGATCCAACCCTTGGATTCCCCATTCTTAAACCAGGGGTGGTTTGTGGAAAAGTAATGGCACTTACATTGACTGTTGTTGTAGTGTACTGGTCAGTGGAGAGTACGGTGCGTGAGTTGACAAAGCACTACATATTAGGATGTTTCCCATGGACTGTATGGAATGTAAAACCACAACCCAATAGGAAGAGCTATTGATCACTCCTTTTTTTGAAAAGGTGGAGTGTTTTAGGGGTTTATTAGGTTGGTTCACATCATCTTTCATTCCCCATAGTAACTCTCTATGATCTCTGGTTGAGGTGAAGAATGATCTCGGTGATGATATATTGGATTTCACTACAAGACCTTGGAAAAGTGCCAAATATTCCTACTCTTATATGTACATGTGGAGGGATTTAGTGATCTAGGGCATCTCACTTTCTAGTAGGATTATCCTGATACACTAAGATCCTACTTGATACCCCAACAAAAAGGAACAGACTTGGGGATCCATCATCGAGCTGCACTCGACATTAGCGTGTGAAAAGATGATAGGGTTGACTATGATCTTGAGCTTCTCAAGCTCCTCATTTTCTCGATAATGAGTCACCCTTCTTCCCTGGGGTGGTTCATCAAGGTGGGGTAGGTATTTTATATAGGGTGTTCCTCTGTGTGGATTGGTGCTTGAGTGGGGAGGAACTCTGCCTAAGTTGATTGCGACACTGGGAGGACCTTCACATCTATTGTCATTAGATAGGGTATGACCTATTATTTGGCGGGATGGGGTATAAGGAGCACCTGAGAATATATCAAATGGAACATAGGGATTAACTTCATATCTGTTGTCATTGGAGAAGGTATGAACCCTGCTTTTGTGGGATGGGGTGTGAGGAGCACCTGATCATATGTAAAATGGCATAAAAGGGGGACCTCCATGCTAGAGAATGATGGACTGGGGAGACCTATGATAGATGTGGTGTGAAAAAGTGGAGGAACTACATGCAAGTAGGTGACAGAGTGAAAATAACCTTCTCTAAAATTTGGTTCCATAATGGGGAGGGTGTCTTCTTGAGCTACTGATGATGTGAGGAGGACCCTTGCATTGATGCCCTAAAATATGGGGTTAACATCTAAACCTATAGTCATAGACTTGTAGAGGACCTCCGTGTTGGGTGTAGATTATATATGAGGAACCCACATTTTGACTAATGATTATGGAAAGGGGAGGAACCCCATAATGAATATGAGTGAGGGGAAGACCCCCTCTCTATATGAAATTGGTACGTGGAAGACCTTCTTTCAAAATGTTACCATCGAGCTTCAATCTATGATGAATTATTCATGTGCCATCAACTGGGAGAGTCAACCTAACATTCATGTGGGGTGGATGGGGCCTCAACCTAAGCAGGGTATGGAAGAAACCCTATACTATAATAGGGATGTTCGCATACTCTATAGTAGTAGGGGGATGATAGCTTGCATAGGTGGTGGCTCAGGCCACTGAATTCATGGAAGATGATTCCCCCCTATAGGGCATCCTTTTGAGCTTGAACTCGATATTGGTCTCTGGATAGTTGAACTAGGGTTAAATATGTAGGGGTAGAGCCCACCTTCTCCTCTTCCTATGAGACAGGATAATAGCATTAACATGGCCTTTAGGGAGCCTACATGGTGGTTCCCTAGCTATCTTCGAATCTGGAATGAGTCATTCATCGCTTAACACGTCAGCACAAAGCATTGGGTCATAAGATCATTTCAAGAGAGGTGTCAGATTTTATTGAGGATTAGAGTGAGAAGTAATTACTCTCTATGTATTCCTTGGGGGAGATGGTGACAAGAAGGAATAAAAGCCTCTAGATAATGGTGAGCTATATCCAGTGTCGAGTTGAATACATCTTGTTCGTATCAATGAACAAGATCATATTTCACCCTTCATTGAAAAATTTCAGATGGTGGGATGGGGAATTTTCTCCCGGTAGTTGTTGTATCAGATGATGCCATGGCAGATGTAGAGCCATACGGGATTTCCGCTTTAGCATTTACACTAACCATGTGCCTATGGGGGGGGGAGGTTATTGGTTTCTTGAAATTGTAGCTTTAGTACTACAATGTAGGAAGATTCATACAATTATAATGAAAGTAGTAATAAACTTCCCAGTTCTTCAATGCCATTTAGTCTTCCTTAGTGGGATAGAAAGATCCACAATGACTATGTTCCAGACTTCAAAATGATTAAATTCCCAAAATCCAAGTGATGTTCATGCCAAGCCCACAATTTTCTTCATAGAACATGGTGCCAGATAATAGGATATGGTGACAATATTATCCACTAATGTCTCAAATGATACTAATCCTCATATTGAGGAGAATAATTTCATTCCATGTTCATAATTTCAGTTTCTGACACTTTTCTTCTAGGGCTTCACGCCATCTGTGGGAACGTGCATCTTTCAGCCGCACAATCTTGGTTTCTAATGGTGGGCGGTATCCACAACCATTTAGGGAAATTTTCTAATTAATCTAACTAAGATGATGAGATTTTGTTCTCTTCTTTAGTGTATTTCTCCACAATGTTTGTCTCCAAGTCTGGGTCTCCCTTAATTATTAAGACATTGTTTGTGAAACTCTTCCTAGATCCATATCTTTGTGGATGAAAACTAATTACACTACTGTTTTCAGACATTCAATAGGTTCAAGTCATAGTAATGACCTTCATTCAATATAGTAGTAACATTAGGAATCACTATCTTATGTGGAAGATGAAACAATAGTACATCTAGATTTCTCTTTGATTGGGATTCTCAAGGGTGAATTATCCTGACCCATCCCACATCAACTATAGGGTATCTTATGCCAGAGGCATGTCTCTGAGGTTTTTATTAGCATCCCATGTTTAAAAAGTGGTATGTCATGAGTTTAATGTTTATAGGAGATGGATCAGACTTATTGGAACACTAATAAGAGTAAATAAGATGGGTACTCCCCTAAGAGGGAGGACTGGGAAGGTTTACCAGTAGGATGGATCATAATGCCCAATGAGGATGGAACCAAGATGGTGTGTCCCTAAAATGGGGAGATGTCACACTATAAAGGATGATCTGAAAACCATAAAGGGTGGATCAAACGATGGTGGGCCCCAATAAGGGGGACAACCTGGTTTACCATTGGTATGGATTGAACCTCATGGATGCTTCATATGTACCCTATATAGAAGACATGGATAAAACACCACGTAGTTCGAGAAAGTGGTTTGAGTATTATGTAATAATAAAGTTCATATTCAATGAGGAGCAGTGATGGGATGAATGGGAGTTACGTGCTAAGACAGGCCAGGTAGATGGCTTGATTCCACCAGGATGTGGCGGCCTGGGTAAAATTTGGATGGATATGGAACTGACGTGTAGATTGAGGTGTAGGGATTTAACCTCAGGGGGGTTTCCTACATATACTAGTGTCTAGGAATCAATGTCCATGTATTTCTGGAAGGGGTGATGTGACACATAAGGATGAAGATCATGAGAATGGATGCATGGATGGGACCCAAAGGAAATGGAACCCTGGGGTGATGTATGATCTTCACAAAACATAGGAGCTCAAGGGAGAGACTAGGATGGGACATGAGTGATGGGATTGAACCTCATTGAGGCTTCCTACATATCCCCATGGTAGAAAATTAGTGTCCACATAGTTCAAAAATGAGGCATTTAATAGTGGTGTTGGCGCCAAAAATATGGCCCGAAAGGAAGGAACGAAAAAGACAGCCGGCGCGCTGCACCGCGAAGCACAGCCGCGAAGCCCCTCCGCGAAGCGCCCCAGCCCTGGCGGCGCCGCGAAGCACCAGAGGCGGTGATCCTCCGCGAGCGCGTTTGACGTTCGCGAGCCGCCGCGAAGCACCAGAGGCGGTGATCCTCCGCGAGCGCGTTTGACGTTCGCGAGCGCGCCGCGAAGCTCCAGAGGCGGCGCGCAAGCCCTGCATCGCGGCGCCCCTTCCCTATAAATACTCGACTCCCCCTGAGTCCCCGGGACGGACAATCTGACCTTTCGGCTTCTCCTCTCCCGAATCGCGAAGCAAGCTTTGCCCCGGGAATCATGAGCTCCGCGAGGTATTTCTACTTTGCGAGACGACTCTGGTTTGTTTCGTTCTGAGCCCCTCTTCCGAGAGGGATGCCCTTCGCGAAGCCCAAGGGCGTTCGCCAAGGAAGGGGATTCCCAAGGGAACCCGGGCAGCCGCGGAGCACTCGTGCTTCGCGAAACACCCAACCCATGCTAGTAATCCCTATGCCAAGGCAGGGTAACTACGCATCGCGAAGCACATTGCTTGGCAGGACCCTGCTTAGCGAACCACTCCTTCTTCGCGAGGCAGTGCTCCGCGAACACTGTTCCACTTCGCGAAGCACCTCTCACCCTCACCTCTGCCCCATGCTAAGGCCAAGGCACCCCACTTCGCGAAGCACACTCCTCTGCTTAGCGATTCCTCTTTCCGTGCGACCCTCCAGGTTTGCACGATGTGATTTCAAAGTTCCATGGGCCACACCTCCCGTAGCGTTGCTTCGCCTAATGCTTCTTCGCATAGGCACGCTAACGGCTATTGCTTCTTCGCATAGCCACGCTAACGTGGACCCCTCGATGGTTCCTCCCGCGACCCCCTTTTACCATGGCCTTACCGACACCTTACCTTCCCCAAGGACCAGAGGGTACCGGTTATGTAAGCCCTAGGGGTGTGGAGTGAACCCACTTCGTCCGAGCTGCAGGACGTTAAACTGCCAAGCACTACGTCCTCAACACATGACGTTAAACTGTGACCCAACCTCGTCTCCCTCACGAAGGGTCCCCCCAGCTCGAACATTCATTACACCACTCGTCTCCACGGGAATGGAACTCTTCCGCACATGGAATGAGATCCTCCTTGTCGGAGTGGTGTATGTTCGCAGGGGAAGGGTCGCCTCAGAGCGTAAATCCCTAACCTTTGGTACGGATGATTGCACCCGTGCATCTCGGTACTTCCCCACTACCAAGGTCAGTGGGGGACGTGATAGGGAGCGAGGCACCTCCCACTGTCGGACCAAGGTCCCTCTTTCCCGCGCTTTGTCGCGCCATGGGCCTCCATCCTGGAGTAAGTCCCAACACCATGGGCCGCTCAACGCGTAAGCCCCTCTTCGCTTCTCACGGACGCACCCTTCGCGACGTGATCGTCAGGTCCATGCAACCTCTTGTTTCTCACACCGAGCATGACTCACGTGGGCTTAGAGTGAGCACCGACCCTGACAAAGCACCATCTGAACTACGAGGTCTTTGATCCATGTCAAGGCATGGTACGTAGGAAGCCTCCACGAGGTTCAAGCCCACCATCAGTGGACCAAGGTCTACTCACCATCTGAACTACGAGGTCTTTGATCCATGTCAAGGCATGGTACGTAGGAAGCCTCCACGAGGTTCAAGCCCACCATCAGTGGACCAAGGTCTACTCACCATCTGAACTACGAGGTCTTTGATCCATGTCAAGGCATGGTACGTAGGAAGCCTCCACGAGGTTCAAGCCCACCATCAGTGGACCAAGGTCTACTTTCCCATCTGAACTACGAGGTCTTTGATCCATGTCAAGGCATGGTACGTAGGAAGCCTCCATGAGGTTCAAGCCCACCATCAGTGGACCAAGGTCTACTTTCCTTCTGAACTACGAGGTCTTTGATCCGTGTCAAGGCATGGTACGTAGGAAGCCTCCACGAGGTTCAAGCCCACCATCAGTGGACCAAGGTCTACTTCCCCTTTTTCTGAACTATGAGGTCTTTGATCCGTGTCAAGGCATGGTACATAGGAAGCCTCCACGAGGTTCAAGCCCACTATCAGTGGACCAAGGTCTACTTCCCCTTTTCCTGAACTACGAGGTCTTTGATCCATGTCAAGGCATGGTACGTAGGAAGCCTCCACGAGGTTCAAGCCCACCAATAGTGGACCAAGGTCTACTTTCACGTCGGTTCACCGACACACCCACCCTTCGTTTCACGTCGGGTCCCATTCTGGTCCAGTGGTAAGCCATTGCGATCATCCCTTCCTGAACTACGAGGTCTTTGATCCATGTCAAGGCATGGTACGTAGGAAGCCTCCACGAGGTTCAAGCCCACCAATAGTGGACCAAGGTCTACTTTCACGTCGGTTTACCGACAAAACCCTATCTGAACTACGAGGTCTTTGATCCATGTCAAGGCATGGTACGTAGGAAGCCTCCACGAGGTTCAAGCCCACCATCAGTGGACAAAGGTCTACTTTCCCCTCTGAACTACGAGGTCTTTGATCCATGTCAAGGCATGGTACGTAGGAAGCCTCCACGAGGTTCAAGCCCACCATCAGTGGACCAAGGTCTACTTTCCCATCTGAACTACGAGGTCTTTGATCCATGTCAAGGCATGGTACGTAGGAAGCCTCCACGAGGTTCAAGCCCACCATCAGTGGACCAAGGTCTACTCACCACCTGAACTACGAGGTCTTTGATCCATGTCAAGGCATGGTACATAGGAAGCCTCCACGAGGTTCAAGCCCACCATCAGTGGACCAAGGTCTACTTCCCCTTTTCCTGAACTACGAGGTCTTTGATCCATGTCAAGGCATGGTACGTAGGAAGCCTCCACGAGGTTCAAGCCCACCAATAGTGGACCAAGGTCTACTTTCACGTCGGTTCACCGACACACCCACCCTTCGTTTCACGTCGGGTCCCATTCTGGTCCAGTGGTAAGCCATTGTGATCATCCCCTTTTGAACTACGAGGTCTTTGATCCGTGTCAAGGCATGGTACGTAGGAAGCCTCCACGAGGTTCAAGCCCACCAATAGTGGACCAAGGTCTACTTTCACGTCGGTTCACCGACAAAGCCCCATTTGAACTACGAGGTCTTTGATCCATGTCAAGGCATGGTACGTAGGAAGCCTCTATGAGGTTCAAGCCCACCCGTCTTTCACGTCGGGTTTCACCCCCGTCTAGCATGACGTTAAACTGCAACTCTGGTCCAGTGGTAAGCCATTGCGATCATCCCTTTTTGAACTACGAGGTCTTTGATCCGTGTTAAGGCATGGTACGTAGGAAGCCTCCACGAGGTTCAAGCCCACCAACAGTGGACCAAGGTCCCTCATTTACGTCAGTTCGCCGACACCCATCGCCCGTCGTTCATTCACGTCAGGGTTCACTATCGTCCCGCATGACGTTAAACGGTATTCCCTGAACTACGAGGACTTTGATCCATGTCAAGGCGTGGTACGTAGGAAACCTTCCCAAGGTTCAAGCCCACCATTAGTGGACCCACGGGTCTACTTTCACGTTGGTACGCTGACGATGCCCATCGGACCAAGGTCCACCTTCACGTCGGTTTACCGGCACCATCCCGAACTACGCAGACTTTGATTCCCTACCACGGGGATACGTAGGAAGCCTCTTCAAGGCTCAAGCCCAACTTCACTGTCGCCTCCTGCGATGGTCCCATTTCATTCCCCCTCCACTACATTCATTCATCCACCACCCATCCTGATTCTCACCCGGGCCACCACATCCCGGTGGGATCATGCCATCCACATCCTCGCTGCTCCTAGCAGCGCATGGGCCGCTTTCCACGTGTAAGCCCCATCATAACTCTGGGTCGTTGTCCTCTGTGTACACCCCGACTCATCACCCTTTTCCCCTCTAGGGAGTGCACCACCTCGGATCCGTCCTCATTGGGCGTTCTGATCCATCGCCTTGGTAAACCTTCCAGGTGTTCCCTCCCAGGGATATACCAAATCTGATCCGTCTCTATGGGACGTTCTGATCACCCTCATACCGTCTCCACAAGACGTTAAACTCGCGACCTACCTCGTGATAAGCATGAGATGCCTGAGGAAAACCTCGGATGGAACGCCTTTGGTGTAACCGTCTCCGCAAGACGTTAAACTTGTGACATACCCTGTGTTGAACATGGGAAGCTGAGGAAAACCCCAGACACGTGTCTATGACATGTAATTCCCCGCGCTCGATGTGGGATGCCTCGGGCTTCCACGCCCTTGAGAAGCCTCGTGATCGAGGATAACAGACAGACATGCCAGGTACCCCAGCATCCAGACACGGTACTGATGCCTCAAACGTGATTACTCCCTTGACCGAAGGTTGCTGCCCTGACTGGACCCTTTGGAATGTCCCGACAGAAGCAGTGTAATTAACCGGTGTCCATGACAATATGGCACTGGGAAGAGTTTCACGAACTACGTATTAAATCTATAAGGGAGACCCGGACTAGGTGACGAGTCCTGAGGAGGAATCCACAGGAGGAAGAACCGACATCCCATCATCCCGTTTTGATCAAGGAGCAGACGTCCCTGAATAAGGAGCGAATGACGCCCGCCTTTGGAAAGCGGGAATGCGGGGCAACAAAGCCGCGCGTCCCCACGGACGGATGCGCGCGCCCCGGCGAAAGCGTCGGAAACAGAAATGGTGAACCCGACGTGAAAGTCTTCTCCTCAGCATGGGGATTAGTAGCGTTCGAGACACCAGTAGACTGACGTGTCACCGGATTCAGATATCTGTTTCCTGGTCCCGCCAAGCAAATGGCGGGCCTGTCGTGAAACTCACTGGAGGTCGGGGTAGTAGAACGTGGGGCACCCCGCTCTGCAGCGTGTTGGCGTGGACCCTTCTCACAGACATGGGGGATGGAAGAACGCTGGGGCACCGGCTTTCAATCCTTTTCCTCTCAGTACTGATGAGTTGATCCCTTCGTTTTCCAGGAACTAGGTTGCTATTTCAGAGATGTGGTCACCACCCGCTCCTCGCCCGCGCAGGGGCAGGGGCAATACCGCTGCGGCCACTCCACTTGGCGCCACTACCACCACGACGGCTGCTACGTCACGGGATGCGGGACGTCCACGTCCCCTCTCCCCATCAGAGGTCATCCAACGAAGGGTGATCAACAGCCTCGTGCGCAGGTATGAGGAACAAGGTGTAATCCCTACCAGGGATATGGCCCGTTTGGACCTGGAGGCTTCCAAACCCCGCCGTCAACGCCGCCCTAACAGGCCGCGCAGGGAGCCCCCGCTCCCCACCCAGACATTCAATCGTTTCGGGAGCCTATCCCCAGAACGCCTTGACAACTCTTCGCCTTACGCCGAAGAGGCAGGCGCGGTCCGGCTCAGCCCGCTCAGGGCCCCGACCCAGGAATCCCAGGCGAGAGCTCCCGTCCAGCCACGTCAGCGCCGCCGTCCGGCCCCGCAGGAAGAACAGGCAGACTACGTCCCTGCACCACCTGCACCGGCCCGCCTGACCCGACGTCAGCGCCGGGCCCGGGCTGAGGACTCTCGCCTAGCCGCGTCCACGTCGACAGCTACAGTGGCCCTAGCCACCGCCGATGTACATTACGAGGCCCCCGCCTACATTAAGCAGGGGCACCCCTTCGCCCAACCAGGATTGAGACCCCAACCGCCCTGCGGGCAGGCCGAGTTGACTCTTCGGGTTGCAGGCCCAAGTAGTGATCGCCGCGAGTTAACCCGCGGTGATGCCACCCCGTATGGAGGTCCTCCCCGTACCGCTACTCCACAGAGCGTGGGCCTTCCCCGCTCCGAGGTTCGCCATGGAGGCATGCCTCGTGCTGCCCCCGTCCTACAGGAAGACCTGCCCCGTGGCAGTGATGCCCAACGCGGAAACATTTCCCGCGCCCGCTGTACAGGGTATGAAGTCCATCCTTCTGAAGGCATCGTCCATCCGGTCCTTCGACGTGGGGGCCCCCCCTACGTCCTCTCTGCGACTGGCGAAGGTCCTTCTCGCCTCAGCAATTCAAGGAGTGAAGGTCAGCCTCGCTCCACCCGCATCGACCATGGAGGTCTTCCCCATGCTCCTGCTGGTTCCAACAGAGGCCCCGCCCACGTGGGTACTGTTCATGGAGTTCCTCCCCATGTACCCTTTGATATTTGCCCTGGTGCCCCTCGCACCCCGGCTGTCTCAAGTGGGGGCCCTCTCCGCCACGGCGCTAGCGCCGCCCCAGGGCTGCCTGATAGGGGTCAACCCCGTCCCGAAGAGCCACCCAGGGGCAGAAGAGCGGGTCGTCGCCGCCACGGGAAGAATCTTGGGAAGGCCCAGGGGGAGATCAAACCTGCCCGCTTCTCCGATTCGGAAGAGGAAGGCGATTCAGCGATGGAACCTTCTCCCAGCTCCTCCGTATCAAGGACTGGGGCAGGAACCAGACGCGTCAGCCTCGTTCTCCCGGAATTTGAAGTCCACCGGATTCCCGTCTCTCTCCGCAGGTACATCCAGGAGGAAGAAGTCCTGGGAATTCCGCAGGTTTCGACCACGCAGTCACCGCCACCGTCACCCGAAGCGCCCTCTACCTCTACTCGGGATCACGAGGAGCTGTTTTGGGGGTCAACGGTGGTAGAGCCACGACATGACCGGACACCGGTAACGGCAATCCCCGTACCCGAAGCAGTGGCTGTTAGCCCGTCCTATCGTGACATTGTGGTCAGGTCACCTCGCTCTTCAGAGGAAAGCCCAGAGTACGGTGGCCAGTCTGCTCGCACACCGTATTCTCCGCCGCCGAGTTTGCTATCCCAGAGGTCCGCCTCGGTGCCGCTACCGGTCCCCCAGCCGCCCCCGGTTGATGAGTGGGGAAATGTGGGGCCAAACCCCGAGGATGAACCCAGGAGCTTCTGGAGTATTCTTGCAGCGGACTACTTCCCAGAGAAGTTTTGGCCCGCGGCGGCACTGAATTTCCACATACCCGAGTCGTTTACCCCTGAAGAGGTGGGATGCTTTTGTCGGACCCTGTGGGCGACGCACTTCCGCCTCCGTTGGGAACGGGTAGTGTACCCCAGGAGTCGAGAGCACTTCGAGGAGATTGGCAAACAGTGCCGCCTAATTGATGCAGCGGCGCTCCTTGTGGCCCAGCACCCCGAGTCGCCCGGTCACCAGAGTGCCCTCCAACGAAAATGCGTTCAGAGTTTCAAGGCACTCCGCAAGATCGTCAGGGAAGCCACCCCCCATGTGCAAGTCCGTGGTTGGGGACGCTATGCTGCTCTCCTTTTCGACCCTATCCGACGACAGCCCGATTCGCTATGCGACATTGAGGATATGCCCTCAAGAGGGGTCACAGTCCACATGACCGACGTCGTGGATAAGGAAGATGAGCTTGAGTTCCTTGATGGGGACTTACCATCCGAGGGCGTACCGCCGCTTCTTGACCCGTCGGGGAGAGTTACCCGTCATCAAAGGAACCTGCTAGGCCTCCCTGCACCCACCGAGTCACTGGCACTCGGTCGGAGCACTGGCAAGGGTAAGGAGCACGTCGGAATAGTCAAGCACTCCGACCCGTCCGCCTCTGTGCAGAAAACGGACGAAGACCCTGAGAAGGCCACGTTGCGTCAGCAGCTTGCTGAGCAGAAGAGGCTGGTCGACGAACTCTTGGCTGAACGCGCCGCAGAGCGACGACCCGACTATGGTAATCCCAGGCCGGGGCAGCAGGGGCAGGAACAATTCCCCCCGGGTGAGATACCTCCGGGAAACCCTGATCATGTTGCTGTCGTAGACAGGGCGGAAGCCGGAACACACGGCAAGAGGGCGCGATACGTCTCGCCAAACCCCCCTGAGCGACGGGGCAATCTGAAGAACCCAATCCGGGTTCCCCCAGTCGCCCAACAGGTCACTCAGCCAGTTGACCCGCGGGCAGCCGAAGCCGTCTACCGTGTTGAAGAACCTGGCAATGCACTTGTGGTTAGGGATCCCCGTCAAGACAGGGATCCCCACCCGGAGGACCTTATTGCGGCACTCACAGCCCGCCTCGAGGCGTTGGAGACACGGCAGGTGGCGGTCCCACCGGATGGCAAGCCTTACCCCGCGTGGGTAGATGATATGCCCGCGCCTCCGGGTTTTGGGAACCCCACTTTCTCGCCTTTTAACGGGACAGGGGACCCACCCCAGCACTTGGCCCATTTCTCTTCCAGGTGTGGCCCCATGCTGGGGACCCCGGCGCAGCAAGAAGCCGCTAAGCTCCGATGTTTTGTACAAACGTTGGAAGGTCCGGCATTCGTCTGGTACAGCCAGCTCCCCATCGGATCAGTGACCGGTTGGGAGGATCTTCGCCGGCAGTTCTTGTACCAGTTCAGTTCCACCACGCGGAAGACCAGCATCGCGGACCTCTTTAAGTGCAAACAGAGGCCTGATGAGCGGGTTGCAGACTTCATCACCCGGTGGAAAGGACTTACGTATTCTCTCGATATGCCGCTGACTCAGGAGCAATTACTGATGATGTGTGTGGGGAACGTAAAGACAGAGCTGGTACCCTCCTTGATTACCCAGAACTACCCTGGAGGGTTCAGAGATTTCTCGGATAAGGCCCAGCGCCTCGAAGAGGCCCTGCAACAGGCTAGTCAGGCACGTTTGCTGCCCCCTATGATCCCAGCCAGGAGGGACGCCAGGGCTGAACCCGCCGCGGTGGCTCAAATAGAAGCCCCGAGGCAGTTGGAATTGCTACCGGCGGCACCACCCCCGCAACCTCGCAGAGGTCCTCCACCTCAAGCACAGGCTCCTGCCCAGCAGCGACCACCTCAGAACCGACAGGTTCCCCCGCGCAATGCGCCACCGCCACCTAGGCGAGACAACCAGGCGCCGCCTCCTCGGCAGGCCCCTCCGGTCCCTCGACAGGACCAGGCTCCCAGGGCTCCTTACCCGGAAAGAAAGTACCATACCTATTCGTTTAACGAAAATCAGGTCCCTGGTTACTTCCGAAGCGCCCTAGAGCAAGGGATCGTGCGTCTGCCTGAGTGCAGGAGACCGGCAGAGGCGCATCTCACTGATCACCCCAACTACTGCCCTTATCATCGGATCCTGGGGCACACCCTCAAGCGATGCTATGTGTTTAAAGACTGGCTTCAGGACCAGGTCAACAACAACATAGTCAAGCTGGGCCCAGCGCCAGTGCAGGTGGCAGGCGTCTTTGCGGGATCAGAAATCGGCAGTGACAACGAGGGTGAGTGGCAGCAGGTCCCTAGCCGCGGGTCCCAGAAATACGACAACTGGATGGCTCGAAAAACTGTCGTCCGTGCCCAGGGTATCATCCGGGCACGCCTGAAGCAGCCGGGACCTTCAGAAGAAACAGCCGGTGCCTCAGCATCGTCCTCACAGTCGACCTCTACCCAAAAGGGTAAGCAGCGGCGACGTAAGAAGAAGCAACGTGCACTGCCAGTGCCGTCGTCATCCCGCACTCTTGGCGACTTTATGCCTCCCGAAATGGGCATTCCTCCCAGAATCCGCCCAGCAGTGGATGACTCTTCGAGCGACAGTCAAGGGTACGCTTCGGTTAACACCGTGGAGCTGGTAAAGCCCTATATGACCCCCGATGAGGGGGAACCCCAGGCAGACCGCCCCAATGTTTCCAGCCGACGTCAACGTCGGCGGAATCGCAATCGCGCCGGTCACCGAGGTGTTTCAGCAGGCACTTGTGACCAAGCCGTGCACGCTACCGAGACGAGGCAGCAGGCTCAGCGCAGATCTCAGCACGCGCAGACCCATTCAGCACCCTCGGCTCTACCTCCACCGCCGTTCGTGTTACTGGATTGGGGAGAGCCGCCTCGTTCGTATCACAGTCAGTCTCGCCCGGCGACAGGCCAACCTCCGCTGTCCAATCTTAGCCCGGCAACTACTCTCCAGGCTTCTACCAGTAGGCAGCAGGATGTGCCCAGTGCTAGCCGACTGCCAGTTCAACCGGCAGGACCCGCTATGCCTCCAAATGCCGAAAAACCCCCTGTAAGCAGAGGTTCGCGTTTGGCACGCAAGTATGATGTCCTAAAGCACCTAGCCGGCATTCCGGCAAGGCTTTCCATCCTTGAGGCCCTGCGCTTGTCATCCGAGATGCGCGAGGCACTTGCCGAGGCCCTAAGGAGCCCCCTCCAGTTCGAGACGGAAGTGGCAGCTGCGGAGGCCTTCCATACCGAGACGATTGAAAACGCCGAATGTCAGGCGGTTATCTCGTTCTCTGGTGAAGACGAAGACCCTCCTATACAGGGGCACATTCGCCCACTGTATGTCACTGGCCACTTTAACGGTGTGGAAGTCCGTCGCTGCCTCATTGACACGGGTTCTGGAATCAATCTAATTCCGACCCGGACGTTGCGAAAACTGGGTTTGTCCGAAGGTGATTTGACTCCCTCTGACCTCAGGATTCAGGGGTACGACAGGACAGAGCAAACCCCGGTCGGCAAGATCCGCCTGAAGACCCAGTTCGGTGGCTTAATTGCCAGCACCGAGTTCATGGTTGTTTCTCAGGACACCGCCTACAACGCACTGATGGGTAGGCCATGGCTCCATCTGCATGCTGCGGTCCCCTCATCGTATCACCAGTGCCTTAAGTACTCGCTCAACGGTCGAGTAGGCGTGATCCAAGGAGACGCGTCCCCCTTCGCTTCTTGTGAGGCCCGCTATCTGGATGCGAGTTATTACAAAAGCAAAGACAAGCAGATCCTGGTCAGCGAGGATGAACCCGCTCCAATCACAAGTAATCCCTGGGCGAGCATGGACGACGCCTACATCCTCCCGATCCACCGGTTGGAAGCCACGACCCCCGACATGGGACAATGTTTTGTTGTTTCGGGTACGCAAGGAAGGCATGTTCCCGCGTCCAAGCGACGGCGGAGAATCACCTCGTACTCCTACACCAACCAGGCTCGGGTCATCCCGGAATCTCCTACCCCTGTACGGTACCGGGACGTCAAGCTCATGACAACGGCGGTGCGCCATACGTGTCTATTTCGACGGGATGGAATCAACCGACTCTGGCCGACACGTCACCACTGCTTTGATATTATCAGGCGTGGCCCCTTAGGCCGAAGGCCGGACGGGATAGGGTCGAATGCATTCATTGCTATGGTCTCCACGACGAGTGAGTCTCCTGATGTGATGACCGCTGCTGCCCAAGCCGGCACCAGCTGCCCCTCGGGTGTTGAGAGCCCAGAAGTATCCTCCGTCGCGGGAAATCCCCCCACGGCTGGGGAGGAAGACTTAGAGGATGCTCCCCCAGCCTTTGAAGAAGGCGTCTCTACCACGGTCGATGAGCTGGTACAGGTGAACCTTGGTAGCGAGGCAGATCCAAGACCCACATTGATCAGTGCGGCCATGTCCCTCGAGGAGCGGCGGCAGTATGTGGACTTCCTCAAACAGCACCGCGATGTGTTTGCCTGGAGTTACGATGAGATGCCAGGACTGGATCCCCAAGTGGCCGTCCACCGTCTGGGCCTCCCGGTAAAACATCGTGGGTTTAAGCAGCCTCCCAGGAAAATGCACCCTTCCCATGGCGCTATGGTTGAGGCTGAAGTTGATAAGCTAATCAAGGCCAACTTCGTCAAAGAGGTCCAGTACCCCAAATGGCTCGCCAACATTGTGCCAGTCAGGAAGAAGAATGGGCAGATTAGAGTCTGCATCGACTTCCGCGATCTCAATCGCCACTGCCCAAAGGATGACTTCCCACTTCCAGTGATGGAGCTATTGATTGACGCCACGGCCGGGTTCCAAGCCCTCTCTTTTATGGACGGATATTCCGGGTATAACCAGATCCGGATGGCCCCCGAAGATAAGGAGTCCACTGCCTTCAGGGCTCCCCAGGGTACCTTTTGCTACCAGGTAATGCCATTCGGTTTGAAAAATGCAGGTGCCACTTATCAGAGGGCCATGCATCGCATATTCAAACCGATCCTCGGGACATTGGTGGAGTGCTACATGGATGACCTTGTAGTCAAATCATATCAGCGCCAGGACCATCTCAAGGACCTTGAGAAAGTGTTCGGTTTCCTCCGTTCCCGTCACCTGAAGATGAACCCACTGAAGTGTGCCTTCGGAGTCACCTCCGGGAAGTTTCTGGGTTTTGTTGTCAGATACCGAGGTATCGAGATCGACCCGGAGAAGATCAAGGCCATCAGCCAAATGCCTCCCCCGAGCAACATTCGGGAGCTCCGAGGCCTGCAAGGCCACTTAGCCTATATACGCCGATTCATTGCGAACCTGGCCGGCAAGTGTAAGCCCTTTTCTCGGCTCATGAAGAAAGGCGCTGCCTACGAATGGGATGAGGAGTGTCGGATCGCCTTCGAGGAAATCAAGCAGTATCTGCTCCAACCTCCGGTCTTGATGCCACCCGTCTCTGGAAAGCCGCTGGTCCTCTACGTGACCGCCCTAGAGAGATCCCTCGGCGCGCTGCTCGCCCAGAAGAATAACGAGGGCACTGAGAACAGTCTCTACTATCTCAGTCGCATGCTTCTCGATACAGAGGTCAGATATTCCCTTATCGAAAAGAGCTGCCTTGCGCTCGTCTTCGCCGTGCAGAAGTTGCGACACTACCTGCAGCACCACGAGGTGCAATTGATCTCTCGGGTGGATCCGCTGAAGTACATCCTGAACCGCCCCATGCTGACTGGCCGACTAGCGCGGTGGGCGGTGATTCTCCAGCAGTTTGACATCAGGTTTGTGCCTCAGAAGGCCGTTAAGGGACAGGCGTTGGCAGACTTTTTAGCTGCCCATCCAACCTCCGCGGATCAATCCCTGGACCTGGATTTCCCTGATGAGACGATTCTCTCGGTCGATCACGCTGTCCCGTGTTGGCAAATGCATTTCGACGGCGCCTCCCGGAGCCCCACCGGTAGAAGGCTCAACGACCCCAAGCTCAACAGAGTGGGTCTGGGTATTGTTTTCATTACCCCGGCGCAAGCCGTCCTGCCGTACTCCTTCCTGTTGTCAGAAGGTTGTACGAACAACGAGGCAGAGTACCAAGCTCTCATCACCGGCCTCGAGTTGGCCCTTGAGATCCACGTACCCCATCTACACGTGAAGGGAGATTCTGAGCTGGTAATCAAACAGGTTAACGGCGACTACGTCGTCAGGAAGCCAGAGCTTGCACCGTTGCTGGAGTACACCCTCCTCCTGATGGCCCAGTTCTCTTCTCGGCCAGAGGTTACCCATGTCCCGCGGTCGCAGAACGGCCAAGCGGACGCCCTAGCTGGCTTAGCCGCATCGCTCGCAGAACCCGAGCAAGATGATTTGGTCATACACGTGGCCCACCGGAGAGTCATTGCTCCCGTCACCCAAGAGGACCGTGATAGCCTGCGGGTAAGTCATCTCACCGCCGGACCCTCCGTATCGGAAGTCCCGGGTTCGTCGGATGCAGTGGTTGAAACGACCCCCGATTGGAGAGCACCTTTTGTTGAGTATCTCCAAAATGGTCAGCTCCCGGACAACCGGGCCGAGCGCGAGCGAATCCGACGCCGCGCACTTCAATTTACCCTCCAGAGCGGCCCTAGTCTTGAGCAGACCCTCTATAAACGGAGTTTTGATGGTGTCCTCCTTCGTTGCATCCAAGGAGTAGAGATACCTCAAGTTATGCAAGAGGTTCACGCCGGTTCCTGTGGCGCCCATCAAGCTGGGCCGAAGCTGTCCCATCAAATCCGGAGGCTAGGGTACTTCTGGCCCTCCATGATCCACGATTGTATTGGATACGCCAAGAGATGCCACGCGTGCCAAGTGCACGCCAACTTCTTGCATCGGCCGCCGGAACCCCTTCACCCTACCAAGTACTCTTGGCCATTCGCGGTATGGGGACTCGATGTAGTGGGACCGTATCCGCCGGCAACAGCTCGCCAGTATAGGTTCATCCTGACCGCTACAGATTTCTTCTCCAAGTGGGCAGAAGCAGTTCCGCTCAAAGAGGTCAAGGCCCGTTCCGTCGTTGACTTTGTGAGCTCCAACATCATCCACCGGTTTGGAGTCCCTCACGCCGTCCTCACTGACAACGGTACCAACTTCCGAGCAGCTGAATTGAAGAAATTGTATGCTAAGTACGACATCCGGTCAAACCATACCTCCCGCTACTACGCACAGGCGAATGGACAGATCGAGGCGTTCAACAAGACCCTCTCTAACATTCTGCAGAAGATGGTTGGTCAGAACAAGAAAAGTTGGCCGGACAAGCTCCCCAACGCCCTCTGGGCTTACCGGACGACGACTCGCAACTCTACCCAGGTGACCCCGTATTCCCTGGTGTACGGAGCTGAGGCCATCCTACCCATTGAGATCCAGCTGCCGTCGCTACGCACGGCCGTTTATGATCACCAGACATCAGATGAGGTAGCCGAGATCCGTCTAGCTGAGCTAGAGGCACTGGACGAGAACCGGCTTCGTGCCCTGCACAATCTGGAAAGGCATCAGGACAAGATGACAAGAGCTTTTGACAAGAAGGTTCGTCTCCGCTCTTTTCTACAGGGTGACCTGGTGCTGGCCCTGCGAGCGCCAATGATTCCCGGAAGGAAACCGCCCAAGTTAGAACCCAAATGGGAAGGGCCTTATATCATCCATAAGGTTTACCCCAATGGAGCATACTCCTTGGTGACCACAGATGGAGAGCGTATAACCCCTCCCACCAATGCCAGATTCCTCAAGCGATACTTTGCCTAGGGCAAAAGTGGTCCAGCATTACCCTAAACTGCGAGAGGGTCCTGCACGACATTAAACTGCATTGGTCCAGCATGACCCTAAACTGCGAGAGGGTCCTGCACAACATTAAACTGCATTGGTCCAGCATGACCCTAAACTGCGAGAGGGTCCTGCACGACATTAAACTGCATTGGTCCAGCATGACCCTAAACTGCGAGAGGGTCCTGCACGACATTAAACTGCATTGGTCCTGCACGACCTTAAACCGCGACTTGGTCCTGCACGACCTTAAACTGCGACTTGGTCCAGCATGACCCTAAACTGCGAGAGGGTCCTGCACGACATTAAACTGCATTGGTCCTGCACGACCTTAAACTGCGACTTGGTCCCGCATGACCTTAAACTGCCTCTCCGTCCTCACTGCAAGACGTTAAACTGCAAGCCAGTCAGTTCTGCCTGACCGAGGCTCAGCCTCAGGCCCCTCGGCCTCTTTGGGCCCCTGGCCCCGTCTCCACCAAGGTCTGGCCTCACCCCCTTGGTCTCCCCCCGACTTACACTCTTGCGGGATTGTACGGCATGGTGTAGGACTATGTCCCCATTCATGTCGGATTACTTGTCGTACCGTACATATCCCCAAAGGAGGTGTTTCTCATCGTCCCACATGACGTTAAACTGCATGCCAAGAACTACGTATGGCTTGATTCCCATCTTCATGGGATACGTAGGAACGCTCGGACGCCTCGTCTTGAGCCCAGCCCAAGCTTTTCTCTTCCACTATTCCCCCTGGGGATGGTCTCCTTGGAGGATCTTTGTGTAGCAGGGCGTCGGCTTTCTTGGCCCGGCTCATGCAACCCCACTCACGCAATGATTGTAAAGGTCGCACCATGCGCCCACTCCCGTTCTTCTACTCTCCCACGTCCTCACCGCATGACGCTAAACTGCATGGCCTTCAAGAACTACGTATGGCTTGATTCTCATCCTTATGAGATACGTAGGAACGCCCGGACATTTCGTCCGTTGGCCCAGCCCAAAAGCCAAAACCTTCCCCTCGGGTCAAGACATGGCAGGGTGCACACTTTTGCCCCGACCCACGTCGAGCAAGCCTCGACCCGGCTGCACATTCCCCCCTGGAGGTGTTTGCCCCTTTCGTGGAACGCTGTGTTTCAAATATGGTCAACAGTGATTCATTCTGCCCCATCCTGAGGTGACAAACTTCCCCCAGGTGGTGCTAGTGATTGGGCCCACAGCCCAGGATTCCTCACCCGAAGTGTACGGTGTGGTGTGGGACTACGTCCTCATTCACGTCGGGATCATGTACCATGCCGTGCAACTCCCTTCCGAGGCCCAGCCTCAGGCCCCTTTGGCCTCCTTGGGCCCCTGGCCCTCCGTCCTCATGTAAGACGTTAAACTACAAACCGGTCAGTCCTTTCTGACCGAGGCTCAGCCCCAGGCCCCTCGGCCTTTCCAGGCCGCGGCCCAGGACCTATCTTATAAAACTGTACGGTATGGCGTAAGGCTATGTCCTCATTCACGTCGGTTTTTCGCCATACAGTACACCTTGCTTAGGGGTATGTTATTCCCCTCTTCGTCCGGTATGACGTTAAACTACATTTCAAGAACTACATGCGGCTTGATTCCCATCCTAATGGGATACGTAGGACCACCTGGATGTCCAAGATCCGGGTCCAGCCCCATCTCTCGGGAATCCTCATCCCATCTTGGCCCCTTGGCCTATCCTTCCTCCATGAGGGGATCATATGGTGCGGTATGGGATTATGTCCTCATTCACGACGGTCTCGTGATGACCACGCCATGCTCCCCCCTGCTGAGTTGTTTCGTCAATCCTTCTTTTTCGGCGGTTCTCCAATGTGCTTAAGAGTACTCTGGTTCATTACCTGGAATGTCAAGCTTTACTCGGACACGTCCGCACCCGCTTTCCAGACTTTGCGTATCCCCGCATTAGGGCTTTCACCATCTTTCACACCCGGAGGGACCCCCAAGAACGGCCTGGATACTACGCCCAAGGGCTCTCCTACCGATACGGGCCAACGCCCCCCAGGGTGTCGGACGACAAATCGATAAAATCCCGCGTTGCGAATATGGTCAGCGGTCGATGCTCGTTTGCTGTTCCCACCTCAGGCTAACGCGATACTGACGCTGTATTCCCTTCATGGATAACAGTTTTCCTCTGTCGCCACGCCAACCCGTTAAGCCCAAATGCCGGATAACCAATTCACACCCTTCATCGTTCCATCGTGTCCAAGTAGAGTCTTGGGATTCTTGGTACTTTTCCCCCGTGCACGTCCGCACATTGGGAGAACAAGCTACATCAAAGGTGTCCTTCGAAACTCTCTGCTGACTTCCCTTTAATGGATGCCCCAAGTATTGCAATGAGGATCCCCCCCTTGTTTCCCACACCGAGTTTATCTCACGTGGGCTTAGGGATTGGGTTGACCTCTGTGCTTACTCGGGAGTTGTCACCACCCACGGTCCGAGCTCTAAGACCATAAACTAAGACTCTCATCTGGAACTACGTTCGAGACCCCTTGCCTCCGAGTCCAGCTTGAGTTCAGCGAATTTACCTCTCTAATCCTGCCTTCAGGACCCTGATCACAGGACTACGTGGCGCAGTGTGGGACTACGTCCTCATTCACGTCAGGTACGCAATAGCTGCACCACGCACGCCCCATTCTGAGGTCCAGTCCTTCTATCCCTTGTCCTGCATGACATTAAAAGGCACCTTTCAGAACTACGTGTGGCTTGATTCCCATCTTAATGGGATACGTAGGACCACCTGAATGTCTAAGATTCGGGTCCAGCCCCACCTCTGGGAGATATCCTGATTCCCCATTCACCTAGGCCACTTGGTCCATCCCTCTCCAGCGGGGGGTGTGTAGGTATGATACAAGGTTGTGGGCATCATGCCCCCCTTCCCCTGGGAATCTGCCATCTCTCGATCACCCTCAAGGTTGAGTCCCTTGGCTCCCTGCAGTGGTTCACCCATGTATTAAGAGTACTCTGGTCTAGGACCAAGAGTGTCAGATTCAACTTGGTCAAGTTCCTTCCACTTGTTAAGCTTCGTGTTCCCCTCTATTCGGACTTCCATCATCATTCACACCCGGAGGGACCCCCAAGAACGGCCTGGATACTACGCCCAAGGGCTCTCCTACCGATACGGGCCAACGCCCCCGAGGGTTTCGGACAACAAATCGATAAAATCCCGCGTTGCGAATATGGTCAGCGGTCGATGCTCGTTTGTTAGTCCTCATTTCAGGCTAATGCGACAGGATGCTGTGTTGCGAACATGGTCAGCAGTAGTCCTTTGTCGTCACGCCAGCCCCTTCAGTCCTTGAATGTTGGTTACATGATTCACATCATTTTCCACCCCATCATGTCCAGGTGGAATCTCGACATTTCTTGGCGCTATCCCTCAGTGTACCTTTGCATGCTAGGGGGACAAAGCTGCAATCTGGCGCCCTTTGGGGCTCCCATGGTCCGAGCTCTAAGACCATAAACTAAGATCCATTCGGGACTACGTTTAACTTGATTCCCATCCTCATGGGATACGTAGGACCGCCCAGACGCCCTGTCTCTGGGTACAACCCATTCAGGAAGCATTTGAACCATCTTCTGAAGTGGACGTCCCTCACTGCTTCCTTGTCATCCGCGGGGACAAACGCCATCAGCGCTGACGCCAGTCGCGGCATTTGCTCCGCATCTTCCCACACGCCGACGACGGGGAGGAATTCATCATACATGGCCCCCAAGATCGGGACCCCGGAAATCTGGTGGACATCCCACAGGCTGATGCCCACCTCCCCGTGATGCAGGTGGAAGGTGTTGGTTCGGGACGACCATCTGCTCAACAATTCCGGCATCAGCTGCTTGGGTTGGTAAATGTGGAACTGGGAGGCCCATGCCGCCTCGTACAATCCCACTCTCCTCAGCTCGGCCTCGAACTCCTCGCATGAGGCGCCTACCCAGTAGGCCCAGGCCCAGTCATCGGTAAAGTTGCCGCCCTGGCGCAGGTCCCACTCATCAGACCATCCCTTCGTCGGATCCTGCAGAGCCGCCTTCAGTATAGTGCGGTAGAGAGGAGGGGACGTCTCCGGTTGCAGTGGCCTCCCGTCAATGTCATTTACATGATTGTAGAGGCAATCAGCGGTGACGGGTGTGAAATCCTCCTGTGCATGACCATCGGCCGCCCTGAACCATTGGTGCTGGCATGGTGTGCTCCTGAACCAGCAAGCTGGTTCATCCCTTCTCGCCTCAGGGATGAAGACGTCATCCCTCAGTCCGAAGCTGTACAACGGCAGTTTTTTGCACTGTGGATAATCCCTCTGACCTTCCGACAGCAGGTCTGTCAAGGAAGTGTGGTCCGAGTGGCTCCGGACCATTTCCCCCAAGCCCGGGCGGTTGGCCATCTCATCCCGGCGAGCAGCATCTGCAAGCACTTCCCGCACAGCTTCTTGATGAGCCATGTTAACTCTGGCCCTCGGAAAAGGATTCTTCCGGATGAATCGCGAAGCTCGGTCGCGAAGCTCGGTCGCGAAGATGGATTGCGAAGATCGGTCGCGAGATCAAACCGCGAAGTCCGGCCGAGGCAGGCACGCAAAGGTTCGCTTGGCGCGGACGCAGAGTCAGAGACTCGCGGTTCGCCGCGAAGCTCGATTCGCGGAGAGCTGTCGCGGAGTACGCGGAGCTTCGCGAAACCGAGAGCGCAAGAAGACAAGGAAGGCGCGTAAAGACAAAAGAGGGCGGACCCCCTATTTATAGACGCCGACCCCGGAGCATTGCGGCGCGCCTCACCCGCGCGGAGCATCGCGGCGCGTCCGGATCTGCGGCCCCGACGAGCATCGCGGGCCTCCTTCGCGATGCCGCATCGCGAACCACCGACAGTTTTGGCGATCTTCCCTCAGACTTCGACCCTTCACCCTCCGCGGCTCCAAGTCTGAGGGGGGGCATTTGTTGGCGCCAAAAATATGGCCCGAAAGGAAGGAACGAAAAAGACAGCCGGCGCGCTGCACCGCGAAGCACAGCCGCGAAGCCCCTCCGCGAAGCGCCCCAGCCCTGGCGGCGCCGCGAAGTACCAGAGGCGGTGATCCTCCGCGAGCGCGTTTGACGTTCGCGAGCCGCCGCGAAGCACCAGAGGCGGTGATCCTCCGCGAGCGCGTTTGACGTTCGCGAGCGCGCCGCGAAGCTCCAGAGGCGGCGCGCAAGCCCTGCATCGCGGCGCCCCTTCCCTATAAATACTCGACTCCCCCTGAGTCCCCGGGACGGACAATCCGACCTTTCGGCTTCTCCTCTCCCGAATCGCGAAGCAAGCTTTGCCCTGGGAATCATGAGCTCCGCGAGGTATTTCTACTTCGCGAGACGACTCTGATTTGTTTCGTTCTGAGCTCCTCTTCCGAGAGGGATGCCCTTCGCGAAGCCCAAGGGCGTTCGCAAAGGAAGGGGATTCCCAAGGGAACCCGGGCAGCCGCGGAGCACTCGTGCTTCGCGAAACACCCAACCCATGCTAGTAATCCCTATGCCAAGGCAGGGTAACTACGCATCGCGAAGCACATTGCTTGGCAGGACCCTGCTTAGCGAACCACTCCTTCTTCGCGAGGCAGTGCTCCGCGAACACTGTTCCACTTCGCGAAGCACCTCTCACCCTCACCTCTGCCCCATGCTAAGGCCAAGGCACCCCACTTCGCGAAGCACACTCCTCTTCTTAGCGATTCCTCTTTCCATGCGACCCTCCAGGTTTGCACGATGTGATTTCAAAGTTCCATGGGCCACACCTCCCGTAGCGTTGCTTCGCCTAATGCTTCTTCGCATAGGCACGCTAACGGCTATTGCTTCTTCGCATAGCCACGCTAACGTGGACCCCTCGATGGTTCCTCCCGCGACCCCATTTTACCATGGCCTTACCGACACCTTCCCTTCCCCAAGGACCAGAGGGTACCGGTTATGTAAGCCCTAGGGGTGTGGAGTGAACCCACTTCGTCCGAGCTGCAGGACGTTAAACTGCCAAGCACTACGTCCTCAACACATGACGTTAAACTGTGACCCAACCTCGTCTCCCTCACGAAGGGTCCCCCCAGCTCGAACATTCATTACACCACTCGTCTCCACGGGAATGGAACTCTTCCGCACATGGAATGAGATCCTCCTTGTCGGAGTGGTGTATGTTCGCAGGGGAAGGGTCGCCTCAGAGCGTAAATCCCTAACCTTTGGTACGGATGATTGCACCCGTGCATCTCGGTACTTCCCCACTACCAAGGTCAGTGGAGGACGTGATAGGGAGCGAGGAACCTCCCACTGTCGGACCAAGGTCCCTCTTTCCCGCGCTTTGTCGCGCCATGGGCCTCCATCCTGGAGTAAGTCCCAACACCATGGGCCGCTCAACGCGTAAGCCCCTCTTCGCTTCTCACGGACGCACCCTTCGCGACGTGATCGTCAGGTCCATGCAACCTCTTGTTTCTCACACCGAGCATGACTCACGTGGGCTTAGAGTGAGCACCGACCCTGACAAAGCACCATCTGAACTACGAGGTCTTTGATCCATGTCAAGGCATGGTACGTAGGAAGCCTCCACGAGGTTCAAGCCCACCATCAGTGGACCAAGGTCTACTCACCATCTGAACTACGAGGTCTTTGATCCATGTCAAGGCATGGTACGTAGGAAGCCTCCACGAGGTTCAAGCCCACCATCAGTGGACCAAGGTCTACTCACCATCTGAACTACGAGGTCTTTGATCCATGTCAAGGCATGGTACGTAGGAAGCCTCCACGAGGTTCAAGCCCACCATCAGTGGACCAAGGTCTACTTTCCCATCTGAACTACGAGGTCTTTGATCCATGTCAAGGCATGGTACGTAGGAAGCCTCCACGAGGTTCAAGCCCACCATCAGTGGACCAAGGTCTACTTTCCTTCTGAACTACGAGGTCTTTGATCCGTGTCAAGGCATGGTACGTAGGAAGCCTCCACGAGGTTCAAGCCCACCATCAGTGGACCAAGGTCTACTTCCCCTTTTTCTGAACTACGAGGTCTTTGATCCGTGTCAAGGCATGGTACGTAGGAAGCCTCCACGAGGTTCAAGCCCACCATCAGTGGACCAAGGTCTACTTCCCCTTTTCCTGAACTACGAGGTCTTTGATCCATGTCAAGGCATGGTACGTAGGAAGCCTCCACGAGGTTCAAGCCCACCAATAGTGGACCAAGGTCTACTTTCACGTCGGTTCACCGACACACCCACCCTTCGTTTCACGTCGGGTCCCATTCTGGTCCAGTGGTAAGCCATTGCGATCATCCCTTCCTGAACTACGAGGTCTTTGATCCATGTCAAGGCATGGTACGTAGGAAGCCTCCACGAGGTTCAAGCCCACCAATAGTGGACCAAGGTCTACTTTCACGTCGGTTTACCGACAAAACCCTATCTGAACTACGAGGTCTTTGATCCATGTCAAGGCATGGTACGTAGGAAGCCTCCACGAGGTTCAAGCCCACCATCAGTGGACCAAGGTCTACTTTCCCATCTGAACTACGAGGTCTTTGATCCATGTCAAGGCATGGTACGTAGGAAGCCTCCACGAGGTTCAAGCCCACCATCAGTGGACCAAGGTCTACTTTCCCATCTGAACTATGAGGTCTTTGATCCATGTCAAGGCATGGTACGTAGGAAGCCTCCACGAGGTTCAAGCCCACCATCAGTGGACCAAGGTCTACTCACCACCTGAACTACGAGGTCTTTGATCCATGTCAAGGCATGGTACGTAGGAAGCCTCCACGAGGTTCAAGCCCACCATCAGTGGACCAAGGTCTACTTCCCCTTTTCCTGAACTACGAGGTCTTTGATCCATGTCAAGGCATGGTACGTAGGAAGCCTCCACGAGGTTCAAGCCCACCAATAGTGGACCAAGGTCTACTTTCACGTCGGTTCACCAACACACCCACCCTTCGTTTCACGTCGGGTCCCATTCTGGTCTAGTGGTAAGCCATTGTGATCATCCCCTTTTGAACTACGAGGTCTTTGATCCGTGTCAAGGCATGGTACGTAGGAAGCCTCCACGAGGTTCAAGCCCACCAATAGTGGACCAAGGTCTACTTTCACGTCGGTTCACCGACAAAGCCCCATTTGAACTACGAGGTCTTTGATCCATGTCAAGGCATGGTACGTAGGAAGCCTCTATGAGGTTCAAGCCCACCCGTCTTTCACGTCGGGTTTCACCCCCGTCTAGCATGACGTTAAACTGCAACTCTGGTCCAGTGGTAAGCCATTGCGATCATCCCTTTTTGAACTACGAGGTCTTTGATCCGTGTTAAGGCATGGTACGTAGGAAGCCTCCACGAGGTTCAAGCCCACCAACAGTGGACCAAGGTCCCTCATTTACGTCGGTTCGCCGACACCCATCGCCCGTCGTTCATTCACGTCAGGGTTCACTATCGTCCCGCATGACGTTAAACTGTATTCCCTGAACTACGAGGACTTTGATCCATGTCAAGGCGTGGTACGTAGGAATCCTTCCCAAGGTTCAAGCCCACCATTAGTGGACCCACGGGTCTACTTTCACGTTGGTACGCTGACGATGCCCATCGGACCAAGGTCCACCTTCACGTCGGTTTACCGGCACCATCCCGAACTACGCAGACTTTGATTCCCTGCCACGGGGATACGTAGGAAGCCTCTTCAAGGCTCAAGCCCAACTTCACTGTCGCCTCCTGCGATGGTACCATTTCATTCCCCCTCCACTACATTCATTCATCCACCACCCATCCTGATTCTCACCCGGGCCACCACATCCCGGTGGGATCATGCCATCCACATCCTCGCTGCTCCTAGCAGCGCATGGGCCGCTTTCCACGTGTAATCCCCATCATATCTCTGGGTCGTTGTCCTCTGTGTACACCCCGACTCATCACCCTTTTCCCCTCTAGGGAGTGCACCACCTCGGATCCGTCCTCATTGGGCGTTCTGATCCATCGCCTTGGTAAACCTTCCAGGTGTTCCCTCCCAGGGATATACCAAATCTGATCCGTCTCTATGGGACGTTCTGATCACCCTCATACCGTCTCCGCAAGACGTTAAACTCGCGACCTACCTCGTGATAAACATGAGATGCCTGAGGAAAACCTCGGATGGAACGCCTTTGGTGTAACCGTCTCCGCAAGACGTTAAACTTGTGACATACCCTGTGTTGAACATGGGAAGCTGAGGAAAACCCCAGACACGTGTCTATGACATGTAATTCCCCGCGCTCGATGTGGGATGCCTCGGGCTTCCACGCCCTTGAGAAGCCTCGTGATCGAGGATAACAGACAGACATGCCAGGTACCCCAGCATCCAGACACGCTACTGATGCCTCAAACGTGATTACTCCCCTGACCGAAGGTTGCTGCCCTGACTGGACCCTTTGGAATGTCCCGACAGAAGCAGTGTAATTAACCGGTGTCCATGACAATATGGCACTGGGAAGAGTTTCACGAACTACGTATTAAATCTATAAGGGAGACCCGGACTAGGTGACGAGTCCTGAGGAGGAATCCACAGGAGGAAGAACCGACATCCCATCATCCCGTTTCGATCAAGGAGCAGACATCCCTGAATAAGGAGCGAATGCCGCCCGCCTTTGGAAAGCGGGAATGCGGGGCAACAAAGCCGCGCGTCCCCACGGACGGATGCGCGCGCCCCGGCGAAAGCGTCGGAAACAAGTGGTATGCACAAAATATAGTAACTCGGATACATGATAGGGATTACACATTATTTGCATCCCATCATAAGAGGGATACTCTTGGTTGGAGGAGTTTCTATTGAGTGTGGGGTTTATGCATGGAAAGATTCCTAGGGGGAATAGAACACCTCTAAGGAGCATACTATAGAGTTGTGTCCCTAAGAGTGATGATGTCACATCCAGAGGGTTCATCCCTATGAGGGTGCACCAGAAATTACTATTGGTTGGGATTGAACCACATGGAGGCATCCTACGTACAATGTATAGAACACAGATATCAAAACCTGTATAGCTCGAGAGATGTAGATTAATGTCATGCGGGACGAATAGTAAATCGACATGAAATGGTTGGGACATATGGGTAATGGGATTGAACTTTAGGGAGGATTCCTACGTGTGTTTATGGTTGGGAATCAATGTCCACATAGATCAGTGAAGAGGGGAGTGTGCCTTTCATGCAAAAGTGACACAGTGAGGATTTCACGGTTGATGCTTACTTAGACCATCTGATTCAATCTTGGCAAGAGAAACAATAGGCTGCAATTTAGCTAATGATTGCATCATGAAAGGTTATTCATCAAGAAGTGGAGAGGGGATTACGTGTTGTTAGTGAACCAAATATAAAATAGTGGATTACACATGGTTTGTTTCCTAGGGAGAGGAATATTGGGACTTACACTATGAGGGAATCCTGAGGAGGGTGTATAGATATATTGGATGATATGTCCATCACAAAAGGATCAACCTATTATTGTGGGCCAGTGATTATGTGGATGATTCCCAAAGCATGCACAGTTATAATGTGCAAAGGGATAGAGAAGGAAGACTGAAAAGGTGTGAAGTAAAAGGCTCGTGTTCCCAATCCGCCTTTGGTCCACTCAAGCCCTCCATGGATGAAGAAACTCACACTTTAACATCATGTGTTGATAAAATGTGTTTCTTGTAAATTTAACTTCATGTAGCAGGGACAATGAGGACATTCTCCTCACCCCTATGACATACATAATTTTTCCTAACTCTCAAATAGGGAAGGGAAGGCACAAGCAATGTCGAGTGTTAACACGGTGGACGATTAGTATATAGAAGTGTCCACATTAGCATAGATATGATATTAAGATACATACATTAGCATACCTATTTGAAAAAGTATTATGTAGGAAAAAAGTATATTAAAAACAACTCAAGGGACATTGAAATCACTACGTGCAATCCTAGAGGGCCACATATAGAAGGTACACACAGGTTAGGGGTGTTGTTCACAAGAGGAGGTAAGAAATGGTTCCTTAGGGTAAATTAACACATGGATCCCAAAGAGATGGATGTACACAGGATTTAAGACATGCATAGAAGATAAGGGCCTGTGTGCAAGATATAGGGATTGTGTTCAAGAGGGATCCATGTGCGCAATAGGGATGAATGCATGAATTATTGGAAAGACACAAGGGAAATATTTCACACAAAAATGATCTTTGGCACACAACTTCTATAGAGTAAAATAAAATGGGTTAGGGTCGAGACCTTGTTGTCTAAGCTGAAGTGGGACCTATATGGGACATATGGCACATGATCATGTAACTTAAATCCATTAATTTTGTGTGGACATGGAAGAGGTCATATTACACACACGTGATCAAATGTTCGAATTTAGGAATGGAACCCCGACATGAGGGGGAATGCTTATACTTATAAGAAAAAACATATGCAGTAGCACAAAATGAAGTCTGTGTGGATGATACGATATAACGTCATATTGGGCACGCAATAATATTTCCACTGGTCCATTTCCTTACGTGATGGCATAATTTCTTTTGTGCACCTGACTTGGTCATTTTTTGGGATCATAGTGCAGATGAACCCATTTGAAATCGCAATGGGGGTGAAATAATCTTTCGTGCTTATTACATTCTTGCGCAGAGGCATTAAATATTTTGTGAAACTCCCTTCTTCTCCATGAGATCATCCAATGATTCGAGATATTCCTTTGATTTTCTCAAATATACCCATTTAGGGCCTAAAATGAGATTTGGTGCCAACATATTTATACAAATAATAAATCCTACGTAGTATCTAATTTTTATATTCAAGTGAAAAATAATACACACCCATCTGATTTATTATATAATCACCAAGTCATATATATCTACTAATGTCATATTCTAGCTAACAATGGAATATATTTATTAAAGAATTCATTTTCCCCATGTGTTGCCTCGATACCTTTCATGATATCATATTCTCTCATGGAGAGAGAATTTACAAAGTGAACTATATCTTAAGAGATTATCATGTCAAATTAAGAATCTTCTATTGTACAAAATGGAAACATATTACATGGACCATCTAACTTATGTGAACAAAATATCTTATGTGTTGGACAAGTATCACATATAGACTACCTATAATAATATATCCCATTATCTTTTGATAATGAATTACATTATAGAGTCTTTTATTTTATGAAGTGGGATATATCTTACATGATGCATGCATCTTATGAAATGTCTTACTATCATACAAGAAGCACATATATTATGAGATTACATAAGATATGATAATTTTCAATTTTTTATCTTTAATTACGAGATCTAGAAATAATTAAACTTCTTATAGAATTTAACCATATCAGCTTAATCAATCTTAAAACATCCCAAAAACCATCACCTAAAATATTTTACTAATTTTTATGATATTTGTAACATTATTTATGAATTAAAGACTAAATCCAACACATTAATCATATCCACTTAAACTCTTCTTAAATTTAAAACAACTTCATAGACTCAATAAACTTCTAAAATATCCACTGAACTCAACATTGATATTATGCAGGGACCATCATATTTTTGAAAAAATTATGTATTTAAAAAAAGAAGAATGATAAGGATATTATATCCAAATTCACTCTCAATGATATAAATAAAAGTAGTTCGTGGATCCTCAATATTGGAAGGTATTAATACATAACCAATATGGTAAAACATTTGAATACATTAAAGGGCCATATTGACTGTATAATTTAGTTTGGCAATTATGGAAAATATAAGACAATGGGAATTTTGGAAATGAGACTATTTTGAGATCACAAGATATACAGTTAGATTATTTATAGGGATGGACATCGACACATCCTCTTGAGTGTAATCCAACTATTTCAGAAATTTTTTAAATCCAAATTTAATTACAACAAATTTCCAGTCAATGTAAATACTAAGAATTATTTGTTGAAAAGTTTGATAAAAATTTAAATTTAAATTTAAGTGGAAAAGAAGAAAAACACTTTCCGTTTTTGTTATATGTGGGAAGAAACCTATGATAATAGATTATTAGTCACATCTAACTTCATAATATGGATAATATATAAAGGATAAAGTCTATAATCAATATTACCTGGATTATGTGTAATCAATAATATTCTTATTATTATTTTATAATAGGAAAAATTCTTAGAATTATATATAGGGAGAAGAAAAGGAGGGTATCAGACTAATTTTACATAATTCACAAAAATGTGTATTTCATAATGAAACATCCAAAAATATTTATTGAAATATATTATAGTTATTTTATTGATGACGAAAATAGGATTTAATTCATCATATTTACCCAAAAAAATAAGAGTTAATTTATTGTGTCATATTTTTTTAGTTACCAGATAAAAATGAATCAAAAAAGATCAATTATTGTTATAAAGTACCCTTTTATTTAATTGTAAAATTATTTGTATAATCATGAAATCACAAACAATGTTTCATCATTCATAACACAATAATTATATTGCGTTATGTTAATGTATAATATTATAGTGAATAATGCGGAAATGGAATTACTCATTGATATTGTTATATTGATGTATGTTTGCAAGGAAGAAGTGAATGTGTATTTAGAAACACATAATTTTGTGTTATTTTTTAATATAGAGTTATGTGAACCATATGAAATATGGAATATAACGATTCCAATTTTTTTACACTGCAGTTATTTTCAAATAAATTATTTACTTTATAATTGAGATTGAAATTTATATAAGTATGGAGATATAGATGATGAATGATTTTTTTGAACTCTTATAATAGTAAAGAAAATTAATTCTTTAATAAGATATTGAATATGATATTGGAGTTTAATATTGTAAAGGAAACTGAAGATATATTTTGAGATAATTCTTGAATTTCCTTTAAGGAATAAATTTTTAAGAAGAATATTACATGAAATTAAATTCTATAGGTATTTAAATTCCACAAAAATGTTTGGATTCTGAAGATGATTCTAAAGATGAAACGGTAACTTATGTGCATTGACCAATAATTGAAAGATAAAATAGATGAATTGGGATCATTAAATCAAGCATAAGTGGTGAAACTTTCGTCCAACATAGACTCAAAGGATGATAAATTTAGATCACCCTATCTTTTAATCATTTAGAGTCCCAAAATCATTTTAATAAGTGGAAAATGACGAATCATAGAATATGAACCTGAATGGGGGCTATATCAAATAGGAAATTATCAATCATGTGTTCTTATGAAGATGTTATACAATTATAGTGTAACAAGAACTAAATGCGAGTTTAAGAAAGATTTCAAAGAACCTGGGAAGGTGACAAAATAAGGTGGGGTAAGCATGTAAGGGATATGAAAAATTAATGTGGATAAATGCATGATATAACATTATATAAAGTAGTGATAATTGAATTAATAACACTTTTTATATAGATATAATTTCAAGGATCATTTAAGTAGTATCAAATGAATTTAAATTTATCAATTTCAAATGGAGTGATCAATGTAGAATTATATGTTGGGTATCACATGGGATTATAAATACAAAATTATTAATAGATTGTGTGTATATTAAATATGGTTTTATATAGATTTTAGAAAGAATCGTAAATTTTGTATGATCAGGTAGACACTCAATTGTGGAAGATGGAATTCAGTAGAGAAGATGTTGATCATGAACAATATATGAAATTATCAAAACTAGAACAATTCATGTTACTCATATATATAATTTATTACATATTTAGTGAAAACAAACTAAAAATAATGGATAATTTTGTAATATTTATGAACTCTTAGTTGTAGATATTAATGATAGGTAATGGTACATTTTTTATGGATAAATGTCAATGATAAGGTGACACATAATATTATTCCTCAAGAAAGGTATCAAAGAAAGAAACAAAATATGTTTTACATGTATTATGTAAACCTATTTGAACACCAATAATTGTTTAAAATAAAAATGGGAAACATAAATATGAATAAGTAGTTTATTTTCAAGTATACTATAGTATAAAAAAATGTTTGATATATATGAGAGGAATAATAAGATACACTATTTAATAATATTGTTAGGTAACACATTTATAATATAACCTAGAGTAATAAAATTATACAAAAGATAAATAAACAATGAGATTAATCAAAGGTAACTTTTCTTATGGTATATTGTTCCATGTAAGAAAATATTTACATATATAGGTATATCTAGATGAATATTATGTTCTATATATTGTGGAAAAAACACTATTAGTGTAGGAGTGTGAATTACTATAATTAAATATATATGAAGTATTAACATAATGAAAGAAGGAATATCAATTATATAATGTGAAGAAGTTTATATTTTTGTTATATAGGAATTTACTCATATAATTTTGAGAAAAGAAATTTTGGGGATCTTGCTTAAAATTTGAGAGTTCCTATGGTGACATTGAAGAAAAATTTTTTACTGTTGGTTTTAAAAAAACATGGTATGAATCATGCATATAGAGAAAATAGAAATTCATAACTATTATATTAAGGAAAATGTCGAGAAACTAACTTTCAAGTGGGAAAACATCATGAATAATCATCAACATGAATATATCTTTGCAATATCTTTTCTCAAACTATTTTTTAATGAAATGTGATTTAATATTGACCTTTAACAACCTATTACTAGTTAAAGTGGTTTAATAAATCATCTCTCTTCAAATTATATTTTTTATAAGTTGTATTCCTTTTCTTTTTAGTAAAAACCACTTTGGGTTCATATTTAAATGGGGGAGTTGATAATGTTAGGGAAATTTGGAATTCATGAAATTTAAAAAGAATGACTTTGGAAAACATGGTAAAATTTTGAGAATTGTAAAAAATAACTGTGAAACATTCATAACTCATGGTTGATTTACCATTGAAGATGATTAAATGGTCTAAAAGATAGGAATTTTAAATGGGGATCAATTTAATGATAGAAATATAGATCTCTATTAATTATAATAAAATAAATTAAAGATGTATTAGAGGTAAGATTATAATTTTACTTTTGATCTCATAAAAAATGAACTAGGAATTCATTTTTCAAATGTATACTAAATGTGGTTTTATTCAAATTTATGTTTTTATTTTTGTAGTTTTATGGTATTTAATTTTATATGGACCCCATCAATCATAAAGTGGTATAATACTATAACCAAGGTCATTTTTCGAATATAGATTGGTAAATAAAACTAATTATAGACTGTGGTTGTCTGTTGACTGATATTTCAAAAATGAGATGTGTTTTTCATCAATATGCAGATGGAAATTGAGGATTAATAATGATATATATCTTTTTTATAATCATGATGAAGAGATAAAAATCTTATAAAATTATGGAAAAAATTAATGTTAGCATGGATTTCTCTAAGGAAATGAAGACCTAACCTAAAATGTAAAAAAGATTATAATAAATTAAAATATAAAAGAAGAGTTTTATAAGAATAATTGAAGATTAATCAACTCACATTGGAGTAAAATGGTACCCAATAGAATTTTAAAAAGATGACAAATCCATTATTGTAACCACATAAGAAAAATTTGGATCCATAGCTAGCTATATATGAGTATGGTTGAAGTTTCAATGTCTCATTAATGTTAAATTGGAGGCCATGTAATATTCAATAGGAGTTTCAATAAACTGTATATGAATAATATTATCATTTATATGAATAAAATGAAGAGTTTTATAGGAATCTATGAATAAAGATGATGCAAAATATTATTAAATATGATTGTTTGGGGTTTATATAAGTGTAATATGAATAATGTGCTCAATATATGATATTTAACCCAAAAGAAAACATTGACATAATTTATATATCAAAATTTATTAAATATAATATAATTTGAATAAAATTATCAAAATTGATCATTGATTCCAAAACTTATCCTTTTTGGGAGATATAAAATAGAAAATATTGGATAATTAAAACATCTTGGAATCAATATATTTATTAGGATAAAAAAGATATGTTTTTATTTAGATTATTCAATATGTGAGATTTATTGGATTGATAAATTAGATATGTTTTGACCAAAAAAATATAGTTTTTCCTAGAATAAAAAATGTGCTGATAAAGAAGAAAATTGATAATTTTTATATGGTATTCAAAAGATAGTGGTTCAAAAAGGAATATTATATATTATTAATATTATACGAAAAAATTTAGCATATAAGAATCAATATTATTTATTCCCAAGATATTTCATGATAGAATGATAATTTATAAAGAAAACTGTTATTGATTATATTTTGTTTTTATGTGTCTTGAGTTCAATGGGGAAACAAAATTATTGAAAAATGCTTAAATATTGGTAGGATATTTATTTGTATAGAATTTTTTGTCATCTATTATTTTTTTATCATTTCACAAACAAGGGTGCAGATAAGAAAGATATCTATTTTAAATTGGTTTCATTGTTTACCTTACCATGAAAATGTTTTAACCACATAGTGTGAGTGGTTAATTTTAATAAATTGACAAGTAATTATTTTTAACACCTTTGATTAGTAATTTTGAATTCAACCTGGTAGAAAAATAAAAATATCAGCTCATTTAATTTATCTATTTTTATACTAAGAATGGGTAATTTTTTAGATTGATTAATTTTTTTATTAAAAATAAATAAATGACGCTCTTTTAAGATTAAAATGAATCCATCACCATAATTCACCACTAGATTATGTTCAAATTATGATTCTAAAACATCAAATAATCTTATATGTATTTTCATAATGTTCTAAATTTGGATCCATATCGCTATTTTGATCTCGTACACTACATGACCTCAATAATGTACCCTAGTATTTAGAGGTTGAAAACTAGCAAATGGTAATTTTAATTAATCATCAATGATAACTTTTTCCTTAGATACAATAATGGTAGTAAATAAAATAGTGAAATAAATTACACATGTACTATGTAATTAATTAAATCATACAAAATATGATATATAATTAGAGCCACTGATATGATAGAAAAGTGTACTTTCCTACTAAAATACACATAAAAAGTGGGTCACCAATAGGTTGATCATCTATAATTTAAATAAAATAATAATAAATAGATAATAAATGTATGATCCATTAAATTTATATTTTTTTCTATATCAACTCTTCAGAACCATATTTTTACCATCCTCCCATGGTGATCGTAATTCAACAATGAACCTACACTCAACCTATATCATCAGAAGTAAAATTTTACACATCTTGATAAGGTGAAAATTTAGAGGGTATGCTCAATAAATTTGGAGTATTTCACCACTAAACTTAAATATATCCTTTAAAATTTTGTGATATATATATATATTTATTAGAAAATATAATTAAATTTTATTAAATATAATTCAATTAAATAAATACAATAAAACTATAAGTAAAGTCAATGGGTAGGGAATATACAACCACTGAACATTACCTTACATCCACTGGCTTAGTAAAAATTATCTTTCTATTATATCATTATAAAACCATGTCCAAATTGAATTAAAATAGATGATATAGTTGGGATGGATAATAGAATCAATCCTATATTAAGAAATTCCTAGATTAAATAGGTAATGATGAAATCCTTTTACCACACATGTTATTTTAGAAATTACCCAAGACGAGTACCTTGAAATATACAAATCATCAACCAAATAACCCATTCAAAAAACCCAAATATAAAATCATCCATTAAATTAGGTATAACATCATCATATCAAATAATATATAACATTATTCGATCAATAATAAACTAATATAATAAATTAACAAAAATATTAGATATGGATAACACATCACCTAAATAACAAACACAACCTCAAAATGTCACCCATAATCTATTGTAAAACCATATTTCAACATACTTATTGATTTGTGAACATATTAGACATTGGTATTTCTGTTTATTATTAATTATATTAAAAAATTATTGTCACTACAATATATTATTTAATTTGATTTAATATTACATAAACTATTTAATAATACTAATAGCACTTTTTACAATTGGTGATTATACAACTAATTATTTGAAAAATCATCTTTCATTATACCTAAACTATCTAATTTGATAGAATTTCCCTTATAATCATATATATTCAGAATGAGAGATAAAACCGAAAAACATTTTTTTATTTTATAAAAATCACTTTTAAGTAAAAGAGAGAACCAACAAACACCACACACTAAGAGCCATAAGAGAGTCTACAAAGGAACCCAGTCCACGACCAGACCCACCAAAAAATACACCCAAAATCAAAAACCATTAATGAGCCGGTCAGGGAACCTAGTCCAGGACCAACCCACATAAAACACACCTCACACCCATGCCTTCATGGACAGACCACCGCTAGGGGCCAACACCACCATACCAAAATTCACTGGGAACCACCACATTCACCACTTGTAGAGTCCTGCAAATCTCCTTGATGTTAGATCAAGCGGAAAGCACATAGAACCCCAATCATCATCGTTGGGATCTCTGATGTCCAAAGAAAACCACTGAGACAAAATCTAGGGAACTTGAGCAAGCCACACCAGATCTGTACCGAACGAAAATATAAACCCACACCAGATCTACGATGGGGGATGACTGATGGTGAGATCTTCATATTTAGCTCACCAAAGCTGTCGATCGACCAAGATTACTGGTAAGGTATCTTCACCAACTCAAATCCTTCCTGAGGACACTTCCTACGGTTGCGTATTAACCTGGAAACAGGAAAACGCCCTTCTGAGTGTGACCCTGGAAAATCTGGTTGCACTAAAATAGATCAAGAAATCAAAAAAAAGGAATCTTTGTGTGCCCCAATAATTCCTGAGGTCACCCTATGCGACCTCATACTGACTCGGGAGGAAGACGATGAACACGGGGGCTAGCGCAGAAGAAAGGGAGGTGAATCCATCGCAAGAGCTGTAGTGGAGACCTTCAAACTAGTTCATTGTTGGAGGTTAATGCAGAGCTCTGGATCCGACAAACCATGGGGAGATCTACACCCTCACACCATCACTGCGCAACACAACCCTCGATTGTGTGCTAGTAGAGGAAGTGAAGGGAGTGAAGGGGAAGACTGTGTAGGAAACCCTGATCACATGAGCTCCCAAGGCATCACCCGTTACAATCCCAATATAATGAGAGATAACTATACATAGATATCCTAAAATTTTTCTATCAATGAAAAAATTATAACCTGAATAGTATTAGATAATGGTATTATATTTATATTATTCATGATAGGTAGAGAACACATCTTGTGAAGATTTAGTTATACATACCCTAGAGCCGTTATAGGAATCCTAATCACTAGTTAATCCAAACGTTATTATTCTATTTTAAAAATCAATAATTAGTCCTCAAAAACAATATAAACATTTTCCAAAAAATTAATACATCATAAGCCATCATTAAGTAATTATTTCAGATATTCCATTATTGTCTCCCTATGTAAAAACATAACTAATTCACATTAAAATAATTTTTCATAAAAAAAATTCATCATTACTCATTGAAGATATAAAAATTTAATTATAATGACTAAAAAACCCTAGACACTAATTGGTTTCCAATATATCCATTTCACAACTAATTCATTCACACTCATTCATAATATAATACCCAAAATAAAAGAGTCCATATGGGTAACAATCATGACAAAACTAATGTATTGCTGCATTCATCAAGACTAGTATTTTTAATAAATTTCTACAGGTTTAATGTTAGAAAAAAATATTTACAATAATTAAAACATATTAGTAAATGGATTAAGTTAAATAATATTTATGAACTAATAAATTAATTCAAATGATAAAAAAATTAATTCTTGTTATCCTAAAATAGTCTACTCATTGTAAATGTCCCATGTTTTGAAGTATACAAACAATTATTCCTTTATATCATCTGTACCAACTCAAAAATTGATCATGAATCCTTAATTTACCATTTTTATTTTAAAGAATATAATAATTAAGGTATTTATATTTTACATATGATCTTTATAAGAAAACTTTATCAATCTATAAAGTGAAATAAATTTGATCATGTTCATATTGTTTTCTAACTAACAGAAATTGGAAATATAATTAAGTAGTATAAATTCATGAAATAAAATCATAATAATACACTTGGGTCTAAAATAAGGGTTATACATGGGTATAACTTCCATTAATTACACTTTAGTCTTTATTGATAGATAACCAATAATAAAGACCTATTATTCGATTAATGAATTAATAATATTATCAAAAGAATGAAATATATTTCATCATTCACTTTTAACATGTATACATGTCAAATAATGAAATATGAACCATTTCAATGTCTAATTACTCCCAAATATATTTAAAATCACCCAAATTGTTAATATTCATTTCAAAGTATTTTTTCTCATATTGAATTATGAAATAAAATTTTATCTTATGAATTCCATTCAAACATGATTAAATTATTGTAAATCTCTATATTAATTAAATATAATAGAATTTATTAATTTATTTACATGTCACCATTAACACTCATATGTTTATCAGCCCCTAGACATGAGCTCAAATTATCAAAAAAATTCTTATTTGGTGGACCTTCATTATACTCATTATGGGTGACTTGCTTGACCATTATATTGAAATTAATGTGTCATAGTCGTAGTCTTATATATTATTATATAATTTTAATAGATCCTTGAAAAATATGGATAATTTTTAATTATTACAACCTAATGTGTAAAATTACAATGTATGAGAATATTTTTCCAAAGGGATATATGATAAATTATAATACATACATTATATCAATATCCTTATATTATTTATTTCATTTTGAAGGATAGATATGATTTTTTATACCACTAATATGGATTTAATCAATTCACTAAAATTTTAATATAAGGCCTATATATATATTCTTCCCATTGATAGATTTTGAAAGATATATCTTAATCATTCAATCAATATCACAATCCTAATGAAAAGGTTGTCTCAAGCAACCTTATGAAAAATATAGACTATTATGGTGTTCATAGTGAATTAAAGTATATTAATCTTGTAATTAATTTATAATAATATCAATTAAAGATGAAAAAATAGATTCTAAAAAAATAGAATATCTTATGACCCCAAAACAAATGTTGTTCAAATTAGTGGTTCATTTCTCATGATCTCATACATTTGAGGTAACTATGTATAAACATTCTGACAATATGTATGAGAGTATAATGATACACCATACCCCGAGAGTAATATAAAAGATTTCCATGTCCCATTGATGTATCTAGACTATAGAACATATTATTAAGATTCATATAAAATAAACCATTCATTCTCATTATAGTTGGGAGTTGTTATATAGTTTTGGTATGATAGATAATATATAGAAATTTTTATTTATAGTACGCGAAAAAGTATTTTTATTATCATGATATATAAATCGTGTATATATATATATATATCCTAAAACATGTATAATATGATATCCCAGAATTACTTGACCGCGTTGGGTCAAGTGCAGCCATTCCCACATCAATCCCCTTATGTACTACATCAAAAAGTATATTTTTTTAAAAAAAATATATCATTTGAAAATAAAGGTTCTTCTAGGGTATGGATTTTTTTTCATTGCTTTTGTCTTGTTTTTCACATTAAGTTCTTCTCTGACTACATTTTGAAATCCTTATGTATATTTCATCATTTGATAATAATTTTAATTTATATAACTTCATCCAATATAATAATAGGAAATTCATACCATTACCAATTTGTAATATTTTATTAAAATAATTTATTAAATAATTAACTTTATTTATAAAATTTTGTGATCTTGGATGATGAACCATATTTATATTTTTTATTTGTCTATAACAAAATCAAAAACATTCTAAAATTCTTTGTAATTGGATACCACTAGGTATTATGAGTTTATCAGGTCCATTTTATTAGATTGAAAAAATCTAGATCAACTTATTTATTATATGTATACTATTTATAATCCTTTTTTTGAACTTTAAAGACACCCTTAGATGAGGTAAAATCAAGATGGTTCCCATGTCATGTTTTTTCCTCACTCCATCATCTCTTTATTATAAATAGTTATAATTATTAACTACTAATGTTTACCCAATTGATCAACACACCCACCCTTAAGAATAAATCTTATGAAATAAGTATATAAAATAATGTATGTAGTAGACTACTAACTCATGAACTCATGTGATGTTTTTTCCATTTCCATTTTACATGGATGGTAATAACAATTACATAAATATAAATATATTATATTTGTAACATAATTATACCTATGTATAAATATTTCACATATTCCTTCTCACCCTACATTCCATGGGGGATACGATAACATCATTTGTGGTTATGGCGGACTACCGCCTCGCAAAGAGATGTGATTTACTCTTCATTAATGATTAGCGTACAATGTAATTAGGTTAAATAAAATAAATATTTTTGATATATGTGATATAATAATTAATATATTAAATTTATATATTATTTAACTCTTTTTATTTCAATCCATTATGAAAATGGAACTAGTGTCTGTGTACATGTATGACTCATCATCTCCAATAATGGTGAAACCCATTATCTGTATCAAAAAATAAAGGGTTACACTATATATATATATATAATATGATATTTATATAATAATTATTCTTATAAATATGATGTTAACATGATTAAAAACGGGAACAAAAAAATCTAAAAACACATGGAACATAAATTAGTTATTGCAAGAAACGTGACCATACCATTGAATTTTTAATAAAGGGGTAATAAAATATCATAAGAATATAATATGTGGTATGATTTTTATATATATTTATTATTTTTTAATAATTTTATAAAAATCATTTATTTTTTATTGAGGAGGTTAGAACTTGTACGAATGAAGTAGTGACGTAATGTAAAGGATTTTTGTCTAAAATTTCCTTACATGAGACATATGTTATGTTATGAACCTACAATATTTGATGTGGTGTATATAAATACCCTTTAACATGTAATATAAGGAATTTATATACTCTCATGATATTATTTATTTCATTTAATTTTCTCCTTTCATGGATATTATGATTTTATGTTACCAAATTGGTAAGGGTTTTATGGAACAATCAGGTTTTTTATTAGGATTGTTCATGATTATTCTATCCATAATGAAATTATATGATCTATAACTCATGAGATTAAATTTAGCCTTCTCCTCTTGGGTTTTTCAGGAGAATAATTTTTCCCTGGTATTTTCTTCTCTTTATTTATTTAATATTTCAAACAAATTTTTTTAAGATTAGTAATATTTATTTCCCCATTTAGATGAAAACTTGTTTTCAAACATGTCCATTATTTCTGAAAAAAAAAATTAATAAAAAATATTATTAGGATTGTTTTATGCTATTTTTACACTTTATATCAATTTCCCATAACATTTTATATTGAATCCTAATGTCATTTTATGAACATGGAACCTTTTTAATTTTCATATAAAATTTTAACAAGATTATTTTTTTCCTAAAATATTAAACATGAAAGGAACTCTTCCAATGTCAAGAGTACACAATGTTTGAAAGATTGTTTTTTTTCAATGGTTATTTTCCAAAAAAACACTTCTTTATTTTTTAATAATCCTTTATATTTTAAATAATTGTTTTCTAAATGTAATTGATATTTTCATTAATAAATGTTCTAAATAACATTTCAAAAACATTTTCTATATACGATGATATCCTTTTATGTTACACAATTTGATAATTTATGTTCCTACCTATTGTTTTTAGTCATTCTAAATGTATTTCCATTAACATCAATAACCTTCAATGTTAGGTATTTCTTGTAAATTATTGAATATATATCTTTAAATTAAAATACTAGTTTATTATACCTTGTATTGAGATGGTAATAAATTCCTTATTATCATTTCTATAAAGCCTTAATTATGAAATTTCCATTGAATATGATATGAATCAAGGTGATGAAACATATTTTATTTTCATGGGTAATTCTTTTTTATGACTTATGATTGATTTTTTTATGTGGAACACATTGATAATGAATATATTATGATGGACGTACCCAAATAGTGATCCAATTAACAGGGTAGTGTTATAGTATAATGAGACTTATATTACTAGATTATGTAGTAAACCAAATCCAGTATAAAAATTTATACCCCATATGATATAGTCTAGGAAGAGATCATTAAATCTTGGTTATATCCTGCAATATTTTTTGTCACATTTCCTATGATTGTAGGATTATATTATACCATGTTGTTTATGATATTATTCCATGTAATAACTCATGATTATTCCATTTTATGATATCATGTTATAACTTTGACTATCATGTTACGTTTCCTTATCATGTTTTTTCCCGTATTCTGATTTTTTCTCAAACCATTATTTATGTATTACATAGTTCTACAAAAAATATTTAGAAGGACTGTAATATCTCATAATTCCATGAAAATTTTAAAAAAAAATTAAATGGGATTTTTTTCAAGACTGAAAAATTCTACGGTATGTGATTCCAAGGTCTGGAGATCCTAGAATGGAATTTTGAACTTTTTTAAGGTACGTTTATTAAACGTGCAGGTGTGATTTTATATCTTTTGAACTGGTGCTCATAGTAAAAATTTGAAGTCACTGTAGAATTTTATGTATCAATATTCTCTTAAAGGAAGCCTAAATTTGACTGGCATGGGTCAGACATAAAATTTAATTTTTGGACCTTAGAAAAATAACAATAAAATAACTCCAATGTTATTTTATTATTTCCTTATAACCATTGAGAAGTGGCGGTAGGACTGAAGTGCAACATAATATTTTTAGTGAGAAGCCTTTTAATGTCACAAACCACTCATTTCATTAGTTTTGTAATTACAATTCTTATGGGTTTAATTGACTCATTAATAACGATCAAATAATGAATCATAATGTTAAACACAACATGAGAGATTAATCTCTATTTAAACAAACAATGGGTATTAATTTTGGTGACTCGTGGGTGGAACCTCTATCGAAGTGCAATTGAAGTCTTCCAACAACATTTAATGGGGCATCGACCATCGTTTGATGATTTGAACCGGACAACGTCTAGTGATGACATGCACCTTAGAGCATGGGTTCGTTTCCCTCATTCACAGCATCATCCAATGAGTTCGAGGTTGGAGTTTGTTTGTTAAATATCATCCATGTTCTCTCTTCTTTTTAAAATGGCTGATGCTGATCAACCCACGAACAGTTTGATCTGTATGCTTCTCTTTTATGCAGGAGTGTATTTCTGGGGGTTCAATGTTGGAATTTATTTATTTTTAATTTCACAACACTCCACAAAACTTCTCTTTTTATATCCTCTAACGCAGATGGTGCGCGCAGACATGAAAAAGGCCCGATCCCCTCCGAATATTCGTTCCTTGTGAATGGATCTTTGAAATTTACAGTATGGTAGATTCGGATCCATCACAGTGAAGAGGGAATCATCTGGAGGCTGTAGGTGCAAACAGTGCTGAAAACAGGCCACTAGAGTGCATCCGGAATCCTAGTGAGCCTATGGCTGGTACGCCGGCGCTGGCTGCATCCCCGGTGGAGAAGAGACCGGCCAGTGGCCGGAGGATGAGGCACACCTTATTAGTACCCCTGGGTGGTAGAAGTCGCTGCCATGATGGGGCACTGCCGTGATGGGCTGCAGCGCTGGTGCCTCGTGGCCTAAATGTGGTACCGCGTGGAGAATTCCACCATGCCTTGTGGGTTGATGTGGGGGACACAGTGGGTGGGCCTGGCTAAGTGACCAGTTTTCGGACGCTGTTATGTCGCATCTAGGGAGAAGGGGGCCAACCCAAAACGATGTGTCGGGGTGAACCATGTAGGTCGCGCCGCCAAGAAGGTCGGACCGATCAGGCCGGGCTGAGCCGGGTCGACCTGAGTGCAGTCGGAACTGGGTCAGGTCAGGTCGGGTTGTCCAACCAGGCCAGACCAGACCCCAACCCTTTTCAATCCTGTTTCACTTAAAGGGCCTTATCTCCTAAACGAGACATCTATTTGATGAAATTTCTACGGTCCAAGAATCCTTGTAATGAAGGAGGTTTTTTGAGAAACTCCACTTGATTTTTAGATAATGTAGATGTATGTCCAGGTTGGATCAATCACAAATCTAACCGGCCAATCATTATTAAATTTCCTATAACTTAAAAAACGAGCGATCGATTGATGCACCATCTGTCACATTTGAAATCTTGTGAAATTTCAGTCCTTCGGGTCACTTCCTTGTGAAACTTTTTTGTAGTTATATATGACTGATAGCATTAGGAGCAAGTCCATCGTGTTTTTGGTGGTGAGAGTTAGGATGAATACTCCCTTCATGACTCAAAAAGAGGGTATTCTTTACTCCTATGCTATCGTAGAGATGGGACTCCACACATCATGGGTGTGGGTTCATTTTTCTCTGAGCTGGTTCTTCATTATTTGGAGTCGTATGATCATATTGGACAATGTAATGAGTCCACCATACATTAATCACATAGAGTTAGGTACTCCCCAACCAGGTAGGGTGTGGGTCCTCTATGTTAGGAGTAGTTACTCCCATGTTAACCCAGGGTGTGGTTCCTCCTTACGCAGTGCTATGTTAGAGGCGATACTCCCCTGACATACTAGGGTGTGGGTCCCCAACAGTAGATATTGTGACAGAGTCAGTTACTCCCCTATTTTACCAGGGTGTGGGTCTGATAGTCATCGAGTAGTACTCCCCTGCCGATTCATGGTGTGCGTCCTCCTTACACCTTATTCCAGTAGATTCGGTACTCCCCTATCATGCTAGGGTGTGGGTCCTCTAGCCTGAGGTATGTACTACCTTAACATACTAGGGTGCTTCTCCCCCACAGAGAAAAAACTACCAGAGTGTACACCCCTACGGGGTAGGGTGTAGGTCCTCACTTATGGAGTATTACTCCCCCATATCTGAAGAGCGATAGGGAGCTGGTCCTTCATGGGAGTTGGAGCTCCCTCAACTCTAGGACATAGTTACAAGGAGAGGTCCCCTACAATTGATGTAATCGATACCATGGTATAAGTTATTTCTCCCCCGACGGATTGAGGTGTGGTCCACCTCTTATTAGAGTGACTGAGATATCATGGGTTAGACTAGATCAATGCTCCCCCAAATGAACACAATGTCGTTGAGTGGGACTCTTTCTTTGGATTATTTTGGTCTTGCATCGGATGAAATAATGTTACATTGATACCTCTATTGTCAAGAACTAGAGGTAGTTCTAAGAGAAATTTTCAGATGGAGAACATCCTTTATGAAGTACCATTAAGAATGTTTGAGTTATACTTGACAGAGTAAATCTCTGAGAAGGGTGCCATCATGTATGGCCAGCTCATAGAGAGTGTACTCCTATTCCTTGAGCTATGCTTTGAGCCTTCATTTTCATGTCTAGTTTTGGTTTTTTGGTATACTTTCTTGTTCTGGATTTATATTTTAATTTGTGTTTGTGGGTTTTTGGTTTACATCGTAGTTGTTTTTTGTGTTTTCCTTTGTGGATTTCGGAGAGACCATTGAGGGTCATGGGTTCCCCTACTGAGTACTGAGTTACTCACCCCCGCACAGGCTTCCCCCACACATGTTTTTTCTGGTGAAAATGCTCGATGATTCAATAGATGAAATAATGGAGACGAGGCCAACAGATGTTATGACTGTTGACATGGTGGCGTTAGACTAGGCATGGCCCAATATATCCAAGAGTACATGACATAATACTCTGACTTCTAGTAGCTTTACTACTCTAGAGACCATGAGGGGTTTTTTCGTAGATGGCCATCGATGCTCTCTTTGCACCTTGCTGTTTCTTGTACTTTTTTGGGCTTGTATACTGGCCCGGTTTTACCACTCAGTGCTTTACATGCTGTTTTACTCTGGTTTCCGATTACATAGTGTTCACGATTCAGCTTTTTGTATTAGGTTTGTGAGTGCACATATGTATAGGTATCCAAAAAAATGCCTCCCACTCTTAGGTTGATGCCTTCGGTGAAAGTCTCCAACCCCTAGCTTTCAGGAAGTGGGCTTGGGGTATGTCACAGTACATGCCTCGGGGGATGGGTGGTGATAAAGTCAAATTGATTTTAGGTGCTCACTATGGAAATTTATATATGTATTCAATGGTTCATATATTAATAACAGAGTCTTCCCATTAAAATAGTCTTTTATGATCTTTTGGATGTAATTAGTAGATATTTATTTTGAAAAATCATGTAATATAATGTGTATGTGGCTTGGGACCCCATATGATATTTGATTCTATTTGATAGTTTTTAAAGACATCACAGACATATTTATCCATATTAAATCCTTCTATAATAAATAACTGAGTTTTTTTATTTGAAGAAAAATAATTATTCTACAACATCAAAATATATTTTATTTCACTTCATCATATCTTTTTTTATTGAGGAATCATTGGATCTCGATACATCCTCTATTTTAGTCTATCTTTATTTTCTCAAAATATATTGAATATATTTTTCAATGTAATGGATTTTTATTATTTCTATTACAGACTTCCCATTAACATGACTCTGGGGTTTTTCATTATAAAAACACCATCACTACTCTTGATGAAATGTTTATCCACATGTCTATGGATATAACAATTCAATAATCTTCTAATAAATAATATCTTTGTCTTCATTTCATTAATTGATATGTTTATGTATTATATTTTTATTTCACCATTAATCCAATGAGAATCTTGACACCCTTTTACGGCTTGTAACATGGTACCACTATAGTACAAACATATCCCTTAATTATTTTGAGATACCTCACATACACATTTATCGAATGTTATATTGTCCCAATAATTGATAAATCAATTTACAAACTAAATTTTTTGTCAATCACATGGTTGGAATCCTCGTATTATCATTAATTTTTTTTAAAACACTCTTTAGGTTCCATGATTTTCTCAGCATTATCCCTTAATTGTTCATTTATTTACATACCCATAAAAAAGAATCCATTCAATATTTGTATCCACTATTCAAGCTTTTTTTGAGATGGGGTAATGTAAAATTCTAGATCCTCATATATGGCCATTTTTTCTACCAATTAATGTACATGTTTTCCATATATATCACATTAAGCAATCAAATTTTTACTAATTTAAATAATATCTCCATGAAAGTAAAACTCCAATAAAAGAAATATTTTATTCTCCAAAAAATACTATAATGAAAGAATAATTATCAATTTCCATGAATATTAGTTGACCGGCCATACATTAAAAGGTTGGCACCACTTCTTAATCACTACATGAAATACTTATGCATGGGAAAAAATATGTTGTATTTGTTTCATCACTAAAGGATATAATATTTTCAATATCCCTCAGAGAAGTTATGTCAACTAATATCCCAAAATCATTCAAAATAATTTTTTCTTCATATACAAAAATAAAATTTTGAACAATCACCTTTAGCATTGTGACCACATTTTTAAGTGAATTATATGTATTAATTTTTTATTAATATCATTATTGTAATGTGAATATTCTATAAAATGATTCACATATTTCAGATTTGAATATAACATCATTCCCATCTTATTGTGTAGTTTTTCTTCTACACATATTTTCCAAAATTATCTAAATATTTTTTGGTTTCTAATAGTTATTTGAATCATTAAATATTCCATCTTCCAAATCATCCTTGAATTCATTATTTTCAAAAGAACCAATCTCCAAGTTTAATTTATCATTGTAAAATATAATTTCATGTTAAAATAAAAAATAATAATTATTAATATTTCATGATTGATTCCAAAATATTCCATCAATTATGACATGAACTCCTTCTTCCAACAAGATAAATGTATTCCATAAAAATAGTATCATTCATTGTAGAATACATATATTTCATAATTATAAAACCTTCACTAGTGTAATATTTTACATTAAATACATATCATTAATTATTATCTATAAAAATCTTTTTTTAACCTGAGGGACACCTTGAGATTGGAATGGAGAATCTAGTTATATCCCAAATCATGTTTTTCTATATCTCAATCATCTATTTATTATATCTTTTTTATTATTTGTAGGAACTTATGTTAAACCTATTGATCATCACAACTATTCTAGTGAATAAATTATATAATGAAATAAAATAAATAAATGCATAAAGATGTTTCACTTGGTTCACCCACATTGGGCTACAGCTAAGTAACCTATAGGAGGAATTGAGTTGGTGTACCAAATATCAATTATAAAACAATTATTTGGGTAGATATAATATGTATATGAAGTAAATAATCATTATTTTTTAGTTAATGTACCCAATTTTTAGTTATTAATCACTTCCTTCCAATGGTCACTCCCTAATACTCCTACAGAAATTACACATGATGATTTCATTTTATAGACATTTATTTTACTTCTCAGATTACCATCCTAACAGTATATCAATGATTATTATTTAAAATTGTTATAAACTACATTATATTTCTACATACGATTCTATAATTTTCACCATGGGATTATTCTATACATCAACTACTTATTTAATCTATTCTATATGAGAAGAATTGACGAAATACCTTACAAAAAAATTCACAAAAACACATGGATCTAAATGAAGACAATTCTAGATTAGAAATTCTATTTTTTACTAAAGATTTTTCATCCAAAATATTAGACATAATGAATTGAAAATAAATTATTGTCTTTACATTTTTTTCTAAATTTATAAAAAATGTTTTTAATTCAAAATAAAATATCATGAAAATAAATATATTAAAAACCATATAAACCATACTAATTTTGATATCTAATTATTTATATGTTTCTATACACCTATGTTCTTCTTTAACTAAATTTTATTAGATCTCTTATTGGGCCTCATTATTCTCAATCCTCTATTCTAGGATGAATTTTTAATTTTTATTAATTTATCCTTCTCCCTCAGTATTCATATCATTGTTTTTCTTATTAAAATAAAATTGAATATAATAACAACATTGAAATTATTCTATATCAAATTCATCCATTGTATGTTCATCAACTATATATCCACCATAAAAATCCACATAGGATTATGAGGTTCATGGTGTAACCAAAATATATTTAACAACAGGATAGCCCATATATATGGTCATAACTTCTATTGGTCGAAGTGAGTATCTCAAGAGGGGGTTTCATTGAGAACCAACCAATTAATATATTAATAATGGACTGAAATAAAATCCCCCATCAATTTATATTTGGACTAGTTTTCCTAGATAATAGTTTTATATAAGTTCTAGACATTCAGAAGTTCTCATAATAGATTTATTAGGTCTTAGGTAAAACAAATTACAATATTATGTTATCCATTGAAATTAACATACTTAATAAAAATCATATATGAACATTAATTAAGATTTACTATCAAAGAAAGGGTTTTATCAATATAAAATAGAATTAATTTTAAAGAGATGATATAAATTAATATAAAGAAAACAACTTAGATAGCGGAATTGAATACAAGATGTACTGTAATAATTTGAGACATGGCCCTCTACACCTGGAAATCACCTACTTTCTTGATGTTTATATAAAAATATATTTTTTTCCCAAACCTAGATTGGGATTATCAACAGTATACCGACTATAAATACTACATTGGGCCTCTTCCATAGTTTTCATGGGAGTAAATAATAAAAGAGGTCACACAATTCATCTACCACAGTTATTGTTGGACAAATATATAAAAGAGTGAATGAGAAGATATCATGAATCTTATAGTTTAAATATTTTTTTAGTGTGTATGTTATAAAATAGAGTAACACAAACATCTCATAAAGTAAATGGAAATAAGAAAGAATAGAGAATAAATTGTAGAATAAATGATGTTTCTCTATCTGGTATGAAATACAAGTCATGACATTTTGAAAGTGATTTGAACTATGGGTTGAGTTGTGTTTTGTAAATCTACTATAGAACATAGTGTCATAGAATATTTTCTGTTGACTATATAAATTCACAAGATGAATGATTTTCTTTTTCTTCCACATTTTAATTCTAGTAGGATGTAGCTGGTAATATCTTCTTGTTCTTCCAATATTTTCTATCTCAAATCACATGTGAATCTCCTTATTTTTATTTCCACACTGAAAATTTTATAGGAGGGAGTCTCCATACTATTTTAAAATAAGTATCAAAATAGAGAATCATCTAGTTTTTTTATATCCCCATACTATTAGTAAGACATGATGTTTAATTCATTCTCTAAATCAGTTAACACATAATCATTAAAATATGTATTAGTATTAAATTTGATAAACAAGTTGTTAGAAATATATAATTAAAAATAAATTGAAATAGTAATGGACATTCTATAGTCTCCAGAATTGTGAAACATTTGGAAGTGAGATAATAGTAGTGTGTCAGGCAGGTGGTGTGTCATGTTGGAGGTGTGGCATTCTGGTGGTGTGGCATGTTGGCAGTGTGTCGCAATTGAAGAGTTTCATTCCATAACATTGTAGATTTTTTATCCAATAGTATGAATTCCTTAATGGTGCCTCAAGGAGAGATTGAAACATCTCTTGTAGTGTATTATACTTTGAAAAATTTTCATCTCAATGGTTACTCATTACAGAGGGTGAGATTTCTCTTTACTGGTGTGTCTTTCTAGGGGTGACATAAGGTGGCCATGAGACTAGCATAGCAGAGAGTCATTTTTTAGGGGAGACCCATTTTTTAGAAAATTTCATCAATATGTTGTATAAAATTAAATGACTACATAAAACACAACACTCAATAATTATCATAGTAATCATGATTTAGTGATTATAAAATAAGGAGGTCAACAATTTCCTCATTTTATGATTAGAAATCATAGAATTTTATTATCATGTCATAAAAGGTAAATAAGTATTTTTTAGAAATATGATATCAAAGATCAATAATGGGTAAAATAAAGAAATTCGAACACATATTATAAAAGGGAACACATAGAAGTGTGTTTTCAATGGAAGAGAAGGAGAATATAAACTATAAATTTAAAGGTAAATTCTATATATATTCTCCCCTTTTTGGTTTATCGAATAGATTAAAATAATTTAGTAAAAATCCAAATAATAGAATATAAATAAGAGAAGTTCCAGAATATACTGAATTTAATAATAGTAAAAAATGTGTTCAACAGTAAGATACATAAATAACAATCCCAAAAAATACCCTAAGTCTAATGGTCAATTATGCTCAGGTTTTGTTGAAGTAAAAATGGCAGATTTTCCATTGTCCTTGCTAGAGGCATATGGATTAGCAGCTGATCCAAAATTAACTATAAGAATGGTTGATTGTATTGAAGTAACAGTTCGAGGAACATCATCAATTGCTGAAATAGGCTAGGGCTCATAATTTAGGATCAACCAGAGGTGTTGTACTACCTATATAGGAGTTGGAGAAAATTGCTAAATCATAGTTAGAAAAGGTTCATGAGAATATATGTCCACTATAGACCAAATGTACTCTTGGGTAGTTTTAGGATGTCTTAAGTGGGATGTAACAGGTATGGAGGCATCAACTACAATTGAAATACTATGCACAAGTAAAAATGGTTCCATAAGGTGTTCGAATTCCCTGATAATATTTCCACGCCACTCCATTGCACTAATTTTTTTTTATTTCCTTCCATAAACCTTTTTAGTTCCGAAGTCATACCATTTAACTGGTTAAAATTTTCTAAAATTTATAGGGTATCATGATACATCCTAAAATTCTCATCCAGAAACATCAAATTTGAATCTGCTGAATTATTTGAATATATAATTGATAAGTAATAACTCATGGATTTTTCTAGAGTCCTCTTTTTATACTTCATGTACTTTGAATATTCCGTAATCAACAAGATCACATGATCACTATTATACATTATTATTTTTTAAAGGCCTCTTTAGGATGATATGAAAAAAAACATGAAGAACTAGAGGAAATAACTTTGAGATATTCACTAATCACTAATTAGAGTAACTCATAATAAATTATTGGTGGAGGAGGATGAATTTAATTATATGACATAGAAGAAATATTTTCAACTCTCTCCAACAATGAATACATGCTTGAGAAAAAACAGACTACATTCCTTCCATAAAAGATCTCAAAGACTCCATCTCATTATTAAGTCTTTTATTCTCTATCTATACTTCTTGGATATGGTAAAAAATAATTGTTTTAATGTTTTGAATCACTCACTCAAATATATATATATTTAATATGTATCAATGATTATTGTTAATTTATGAGGTTGATTCTTTAGATTCAAATCAAAATTAGAAAATATCTTTTTACTCTAATATTCTAAATAACCCTTGTTGAATACATCTATTAGAATAAGTGGGAGAAAAGAGTAGGATATCTCATAGAAGAATACTTTTATGAGAAACCAAAAACATGAATTTGATTTACCATTGACCCTTAAGTATCTCTCTCTTATTGAATGGAAGGTTCACCATTCTTTAGTGAACTGAATACCTTTCAAAAAGATTAATCACATTTCAATAACATGCGATCAATCCATATTTCAGAAGTATTTCCAATTATTCCAATCACTAAAAGAGTATAAACTCTTAATACCACTATAGTTGGTACACCAACAACGTTCTCAACTATTCATTGTCCTATATCAAGTGCATCTTCTATATTCTCATCAACTAAAGGCTTATCTGAATGATCTACATCAAACAAATTCTCATCAACAACATTCTCCACTGGCTAAAAATCCATTTTCTCAGCCACTTGCTTCTCAATAGTATATATAATTGGAATTTTCCCAAATGAAATTGAATGAAAAACCATATGATCCCCAGAAAAAGATAAAGTAGGAACTTCATCAACTACATTATTAATTTGGGATTAATCCCACTTAATAAATGGAGAACTTCTTTATCTAATAGGAATGTCCACTTGAGAAACTAATCTATGCCTATCTTATGATCTAGAAACATATAATTTATTATAATTATGATGATCATGCAAGAAATCAACATATTCTCATCAAATTTACCCACAAAAACCATTGGTATCTAAATCATCATCATCAGCATCTCCATTTTCAACACCATATCCCTTTCCAATTGCATCTTCTTATTCTTCATCAATACCATTATCATTCTCATAAAAATATTTGGAAGTACTTTTGAACTAATATTATCAAGATTCATCAGTCAATAACTTATAAATTTTTACTAATTTATATCTTTTAGTGACATTATTAGGCGGGTTAAGATAACCCAAAATGATAGCATGAGAAATATAATATATGTAAGAGTCGATATCCTCATCTATATTCCTATTAGTTTTTTCCAACAACAAGTGATTATTTGTTCTCATTATCTTACTAAACTACATCATCATGTTATTAACCAAGGTCAACAAAATCTATTAGCATTGAATTATGACCCCTATGTTAAGCCGATCACATAACATTTCACATTCTGATACCAACAACTATTTCCAACTATTCCAACTGATCTTAATCCTCATTCAGATTATTCTTGTAATACAAAATCCACAACAATCACCAACTGATTCTTCATTTTCTTTAACTAAAACATTATATTTAAACAAAGTAGAAATCATCGTTGGATAGATCAGTGATATAGACATGGTGGTTGGATTAATAATTTCTAATATATGAAGCATGAGATATGTGCATAGGATTATGTTTTTCCACTTTTCATTAGAAAAATAAAATATACATCTTGAAAATGTATGATAGAAAATAAACCTTTTTTGGGGATTGAATGTGCACGATGAATTTGAAAATAAATATTCGTTATATATCTAAATATAAGGAATATGGCCTTCTAATGGTACCATAACATATCAACTCAACTATGGAATATTCATAAATATATTTACCACTATCATTCATGCTAATTCCTTATTAATCATTAAACAGACCTTCATGTGGGACATTTAGGAATCAATCCCACCGTTATTAATAAAAATCAACTCTTTAACCATAAACTCCCCTTCTTTTCTAGTATTAAGCTTTTTATGAAATACCAAAATTGATATACTGATAGAACTGATAAACCAACATAAGATAAAAATATCTATTATTTAAAGAGAACCAATCTATCCATCCTTGGTTCTGTATATAATTTTGTAATAAATATATTCTAGAATGTATCCATTCCACTTAGACATTCTTTTTGGGTTCTACAATCCATTTTTTTAGATCAGGATTCATTGGATCAATTGGAGGTTGATGAATGGACTCTACATTATAATTCATTGATGGACATGACTTGTCTAGATAAGACATGGAAGATTGATTGACTTTTTCAATGAAGTTCATCTCCACAATATCATCCAAAGGGTAAGGAAAGAAAACGGTTAATTTCTGGGATATAAGGATTACATAGGGATCAAGTGAAAAAAGATGTAAGGAAATAAGTCTATTGAAATAAGATAGTTCATCACATTTATTATCATTTTGGGAGTTTAGGTATTCAGAATACAAAACATATAAAACAAGACTCAAATTATAATCTTATTATGAAATGAACCAAGTAAAACATAATGAAAATAAAAATTGATCTTTTAAAAACATATAATTGAAAATTTCAAAAAGGAATAAGAAAATTTTCAATGGAGAGAAAAATTACAATAGTGAGAAGTTAAATGGTGAGATGTATAACTCTCTGAAGTTAAATGTTGAGAGGTCCAATGGTAAGAAGTCTAATGGTGGTATTTTCAATGGTGATAATTCTAATGGAGAGACATTCAAAATGGTGAGAAATTCATAATCATGATACATTCCCAATGGTGAGACTCTCAAAATGGTGAAACATTCACAACGGTGATACATTCATAATGGTGAGATATTCACAATGGTGAGATAATAAAAATAGTAAGACATTCACAATGGTGAGTCCCGAAAATTAAACATAACAAAAAATTCATAAAAAACCTCATGTTTGATGTAATTAATTCTCTCAAAATTCAAAGTGAGAGTGAGTATATCATCATTTTTATGTTCTATATCAAAGTATTAAATAATTATATAAACCTTTTCAAAATTATCTCTCAAAAAATACGGTCTTAAATAAATATGTTTTTTTTTCTAGAATGTTATATAGTATTATTAGAAATTCTTATAGCACTTTTATTATGACAGTTCATAGGGACATGTCAGAATTGATATCCATAGTCTATTAATGAGTTTTTCATCCAATGTTTTTTACCATAGTAGCTACATAAAAATATGTACTCATCTTTAGTAGTTGGAGTTGAAATAATATTTTAATTCTTATTACACTAATAAACATGATAACTTCATAAAAGTGACATCTTCTAGGAGTGATTTTAATATCTAACATACATCAACCAAAATATACATATGAATAACTCACCAAATAAAATTATTTTCATCTTGGGTAAAAAAATTCTAAATTAGTAATATATTTGTGGTATTTAAAAATTCTTTTTACCGCAATCTAGTGTGACTCTTTTGTATTATCTTTAATCCAAGAATATATACACACACAAAACATAACATCAGGACGACTAAGAGTATGGTAGTGAATAATTCCAATGATATCTCTATAATTAGATTGATATATAAGTTTCTCTTCTTCATTGAGATCCAATTTACAAGTGGTACTCATAGGAGAATCAGTACACTTAGTGATAGATATATTAAAATGATTTTGAAGATCCATTTTATATATACATTGATTTAAAATGATTCCTTAATTATTTAAAAAAAACATAAAACCTGGAAAAATTTTGAGTTCACCGATTAAACTCATTTCAAATTCATTTTTCATCATTCTTAAAAAATTAGTATATAAATATTTTCGGAAGATAATAAAATATTATCATCTATATATAATTGTTAAACTAAAATGTCTTTTGAAATTTATTTTAAAACTAGTATAGGATTAGCTATTCCTTTTGAAAACCATTTTAGAATATGAAAGGTATTGAGCCTATCATAGTAATCCCCACAGGCTTATTGCATACCATATAAAGATTTTCATAATTTGGACCCATTATTTTGAAATTAGGGTATTTTTAAAACTAGGTGGTTATTCTATAAAAACATCCTCAACAATAGAAAAAATCATAAATTCACTCTTGAAATCCATTGGATAAATCTTTCTATTTATAGGATCTACATATGAAAATATGGTTCTTATAGATTAAAGTTTGTCTACTAGTGAAGAGGTCTCTTTATAGTCAAATTAATCTTCCTCACAATAACCTTTTGTAACAAGTTTATACTTGTTGATTACAATTTTGACTAATTCATTTACCCAGCTTCTAAACAATCATTTAGTTATTATAGTCAATGTGTATTTGGGTATATAAAAAATTTCTCATATATGGTTTATTTAAAATAGATTTTATAGTAATTTCATAATTATTATGACCAATTCATCATTAATGGGTTCATTGAGGTTCTCTAGTTCAAGATGGGACATTAAGTTTTAATGTTCATCATGATATCTAAGAGAATATCTAGTTTGGGTACCCCTACTCAGGTCTCCATCTACAACATCTAAAGTATGATACATGATGTTTTAAATAGTTTTATAAAAATAGGGGTTGTTCACTTCATGTTCTCTTATAGGTTTGTGTTATACATGTTTTAAAAATTATTCATAACTTGATCATTATTATTACAATTTTATTGTATAATCAGTAGTATTGGAAGTTAATTTCATATAAGATAAATCATCCTCAATGTTTTCTAAATAAGTCTTATGCTCATGTGGATCTACCTCATAAAACATAATGTAAAAAAACTGTTCCATAGATTTTTTTCATTTTTATTAAAAACTATATGTGATTGAGTAGAAATTGAATGAGCTATGAATATTCCTTCATCACTATTGTAATAATTTTTTTCCCAAATTATCCTTACTATTAAGAATAAATTCCATTCCACGAAAAACTCTAATGTAATTAACCACAGGCTTACTATTATTCCAAAATTTATATGGATTCATATTCAAGACTGGTCTAATGAAAAATCTAATCATTCTATAATAGTTTGTTTTCACATACTCTACCCAAAAATATATTAGTAATTCATATTCATTTAGCATAGTCCGATAGATTTCATGAAGAGTTCTATTCTTTCTTTTAAAAACTCATTTTTGCTTAGGGGTCATAGGAGAAGAGATGTTATGACTGCATCTATTTTTGGAGAAAAAATATTCAATTTATTTAGTTTCAAAAAACATAAATGGTCAATTCATAGGGTCTTAAACATATTTCCACTTATGTATCTACAGATCTAGCATACTTGGTAAAATAATAAAAGTATTCACTTTGGTGAGCAAAAAAGAACACCAAAGAATACAGAGAAATTTAATATACTAATACATAAACATAGTTATTACCATTAAGACATGAAACTCTAGTAGATCCAAATAAATCTATATGATCCAACTGAATATTTTTTTAAGTTGAAACTTCTTTTGATAATTTAAAATCAATCTTGTATTTTTTATCTTTTTTACAGGGGTTTGAAACATTGTAATTTGGGATCATTAATTTTGTTTGGTCATTTTATAACCCTTTTCTAGTAATATTTCAAAGAGATTGAATACTAAAATGGCCTTGTATAATGTGGAAAAGATAATATTATTTATTATAGGCACTCAAGTTGGAAAATTTTTGAGAAATTATAGAATTAATATCTATTACATAAACATTGACATTTCAAAAATTAGTAAAAACTAAAGAATATTTAGAACCAAAAACATTTCATACATTGTTCTCATATTTTACATGAAAATCAACATCACAAAATATTTAGATTTTAATTAGGTTATACTTAATGCCATAAACAAACAATACTCTTTAAATTTTAACAAACTTTTTAGTTTCCAATATAGCCATGTACAATGTTATTCCCATTAACATTATCACCAAAGGTGACATCACCACAATTAACCTTTTTATTTTCATAAATATATAATATTCTATTATAATATGACTTGAATAATCACTATCCATGTACCGTAGACTTTTTTAGGTTCTCTGCAAAATATTTTCTTAAAAAACTGAAATTATGCATGAATTAATTTTGTAACCCATATTTTCATGGGTCCATAAGTATTAGTAATCATATATTTAGGACTCTGTATTGTTTAATATATATCATATAAATAGAATTTAATGTTTTTAAAATAAAAACTTTTTTTACCTTAGAAATATAATTAGTTTTATTTTTTATTATATTTGTACTTTAAAACAAATGTTCTTTTTACTAATATTCTTTTATCATAAACTTGTTTTACTAGATTCTAAATAAGAGTTTATATACCATTGACAAATCATTATAAATCCTTTTTAGTTGTCCATTTTAGTTTTTATGTTTAGTTTTTTCTTTTAATAAATGATCATTTTATATTTCTCAGTTGAAAATTAAGATTTAATATTGACAATTAAAGTGTTTTATCCCTTAAAAATCATTATTTTTTCTTATGTTCCTTAAATATTTCTTCTACCATATTACAATTTTCAATCATTTCATGCTTATTAATATCTTCTTTAGTTTTTTCATTTTCAAAATAGTCAAAAATATGCATAGGTAATTCATTATAAACAACAAGTACCTTAGATAAATTAGCCATGAATCACATGTTGGCTCAAACATATATTTACTCATTTGATGAGAAAGAATCAGGGGAGCTTCTCTCAGAATAACTCCATGTGTATTTCATTTTTTCATATAATTTTCTTAGTTATCAAAGTAATTATTTTTTTATTTTCACTTTGGATAGTCTAATTTGACATGTCCTTTTATTTTTCTTTCAAAGAGGGTAATCTCATTTTGTTACCATCCTTCATCCATTCCCTCTTCCAGTTTCCTTGACCATCATTCTTTCCTTTATAAATATAAATTCTAAAAACTTATTCTTTCTATAAAATATCATGAATCTTTTGTCCAGATGTTCCATCCACTCATCACTATCTAGTGTTCACTCACTATCACACTAGATTTAATTCATTATCTCATATTTTTTAATTTTCTCATTGTTTAGATGAACCAGTCTTGATGGCTACTGACTTTCTTTTTGGATCATCATCTTCCTCTCAGTTAATGGTTAACATTCAGTTATTCTTCATAGAGAATTAACATACCAATCATGTCCTTGACTTGAATATTTGTAATGTCACTTGAACCTCTAATTGAAATATATATTCCTATATATCTTTCTGGAAGGTATATCTCCAATATCATAATTTTTTCATTTCCATAAACTAGATTTACAAGAGATCTCATAGTGTTAAAAATTTCATTAATCCTAAGATACATGTCACCTATTAGTTCATCAGGATTCATTTAAAAATAATCATACCTAATATTGTATATCATTATTCGCATTTCTTTTACATTTTTTGTTCCTTCTTGTAAAAAAAATTATGTATCTCAAATCTCAAAAGATGTTTTACAAGAATAAATTCTATTAAAATTATAATCTCCTAAATAAAAATACAATGCATTCATTTCATTGAAATTATTATTATTGGATATCTTGTTAGTATCACTCTAATCATTTCTAGGAACCATAGGAAACTCATAGATATCCTCAGTAACTGACCAAATCTCAAAACCCTAACTCATAATACCAATTTTCATTTTTATCATCCATTGACCATAATTATTTCCATTAAAAAAGAGTTTTATTAGATGAATAACCTTTTGATCTATTATCAATTTAAATAATTAAATTTAAAATTAATAGAAATTTATGATCGTTAAAGATTAAAAAAATTACATTTAATATGTTTTGAAACCATTGATGCCAAAGATTAACCCTTTGAAACTAAATATTGGTATGAGTGATCATCTTAAGAGGGGGTGAAAGAATTACCCATTAAATATTCTATTAAAAATACATTAAAATAAAACCCACATCAATTTAAAATATTATGATTTAACCAAAATAGATGTTTTTTATAAGTTATAATATTTTATAATATTTCATAAAGAGTTTCATTTGGTCCTAGGTAAATCAATATGGAATATTTTTTATGCATTGAAAGTAACCTACTAAATCAAAATATAATATAGAAACTAGTTAAGATAATCTATAAAAATAGAGATTTGGTTTCCAAATTTAAAATAAAATTACTTTAAAATGATTAAATAAAATAAAACATAAAAAAACTAAACACACTGCATAATTGAATACCTGAGGTTCAGTTTCAGGTTGAGACTTAGTATTCTCTACATGGAAATAAACTCCTTCCAAAAATATTATATAAAATAATATTTTTGATCCAAAAACAACATTGAGTTTAATAATTTCATACCAACTATCCAGACCACACATTGCCTCTTCTATTGTTTTGTGGGAGTAATAAATACAATAGGTCACACAATTCTTATACCACTGTTACTCTCAGACAACAGATAAAAGAGTGAATAAGAATATATCAAGTAACTTCTAGTTTAAATTGGGAGACAGTGTGTGTGAGTGTTATCAAATAGAGTAACACCCACTGCTCATAACATAAATTTAAATAAGAAAACATAGAGAAAAGTCTTTATAATAAATTATGTTGCTCTATATGTTATGAAATATATCATGTGACTCCATGAAATTTATTTGAACTAAGTCATGATTCTTGTTTCAAAAATAATATACACAATGGAGTGTTGTAGACTCTTTTTTCTTAACAATATGATGTCATAATATAAATGATGTTTGTTTCTTACTCAGTAGAGTTAAAGAATGATGTATCATGAAACCTAATTTAGTTTATTAAAAGTTGTCCATATCACTTCACATGTGCATCTCTCTATGTGTTTTCAATGTTGTTTTTCTTTTTTCACAAGGGATTTTTATTCTTATTTTACCATTAGCAATAATAAAAAATATAATTATTCAGTTCCTCAGAATCCTCATACTGCATGTATGACACGATGTTTAATGCATTCTCAACAATAGTTAATACAGAATCATTAATAATTGTTTCAACATTAAATTAAATAAACTAGAAATTGAAAATATTTAATTCCAAATAAATTAAAACATTTTTAGTGAGTCTGTAATCTATAAAATGTGACACTTCTGCTGGTGAGATACTAGAAGGTTTTTAGGCTAGTGGTGAGTCATGTTGGCAGTGTGTCATGTTGGAGGTGTGTCGTGCTAGTGGTGTGTCATGCTAAAGGCATGTCTTTCAAAAAAAATTGAAAATTTTCAATATTTTGGTAAGACATCATTGATAGTGTCTCAAATAAATGGTGAGACTTTGATGATGGTCATACTTCACTGGGGGTTTCTCATACTTTTTAAAATTTCCATCTCTATGCTGACTCATTTCGGATAGTGATACTTCTCCTTGGCGATGATTCTTCTTTGTAGTGAATCTAGGTGATGGTGAGACATGCACACAAGTGAGTGACTGTCTGGTAGTGACTCAAACATAGGAAAATTTCTCCAATATATTAAAAAAATAAAATGATAACAAAAAACATGAAACAAAAAAATTATCATAATAATCATGGTTAGGTGATCCCTAAATCCAGGAGGTCAGTAACTTCTAGTTTTGAACTCAATAGTATAGGTTCCACCCAAAAATTTGTTTTAGGATCTATACATAGCTACTATGTGGTAGTACAGTAATTACTATGGAATATCACTACACCAAGAAAACCCCCCTTTAAAAGGGGATCCCCTATTCTCAATATTCATTTCCTTCATAAATTAAGAAACTCATTACCCAAAATTTCTTACACCACAACATGGTGATCCTCTAGTTTAATTTTTTTCTATGATTAAAAAAGTCTGTCACATTTTTTTATTCATAGGTATATACCATTAAATATCAAAAAAGGTTTCAAACAACATCCATTAAAATTACTCTAGGCCTCATTATTTCTCATTTGTATTATTCAATTAAAACAACATGTTACATAGTATTACATGTATTGGATCCTTGTATACGTTGAAAATACAGTCACCATTACCTCACTAATTATATAAATTTTAGACTTTTTAAAATGCCATCAACCATGACACGTTCAGCCTATCAAATTTCAATAGAAATTCCTCCAAATAAAAATGACCTTCAAATCCACCAAAAAACCTCCATACTAGTCGTATCATAATCCACCATGATATTGTCATTACAAACAAGGTGTTCTCAGTTTTTCATTTACTAAAACAATTCTATTAATCTCCAAATCAAAACATGAAAGCTACAACTCTTTCATAAATCAAAATATGATTGAATTGGAACACTAAAAATTAATATATTTGAATTAATGTAAAATTCAACCTTTCCCCTCAATATTGATCTCATCGATCCATGTATATGATATATGGATATGTAATAAGGTGTCTCTTTGTTTCTATCTAAGTGTTATTCTATCAAAACCTCTTCTATTAAAGTTCAATGGTCATTGTTAAACCTCAATTTCATGTATTTTGGAGTCAATAATTTTCATATCATCTTCACTATATCATCATTGTCTACTCATACTCCATTCATGTATTCAAAGAATCAAAAATTCAGTTATTTTAAAAAACCAAATGCTTTATAAAATAAAAAAAACAATTAAAACATCCATAGAAAACTAGATCTCTTTTTTGACTACGTACTAGGAACCTATCTCTGGTACTTCTCATGCAATTCTAAATTATTATAATGGCTTCCGAACACAATATTCCAATATTTATTTGATATATATCCATTATGATTTATGTATATGTAGTATCAAATTTAGTGTTATCTATGAATATGTGGTAGATCCCACTCATTTAGGTGTATAGAGATATATTATTATTCTTAACCCCCCCTGTATGATAAATAGATAATATTAGATATATATATTCCATCTGAAATAAAGAACAACTCTATATTTAATTAGTATATATATATATATTTTTTGGATTACCATATCAACTATATACTTTAACATTATCCAAGAAAACATGAAGATCGTTATTAAATAGAAAATATTCCTTTAAAATATGTTTCATCTTTAATTCATTAACGGTGGATTATTTTTAAACAATCCTTAAATAATTTCAATCATAACAACTATTTTCTATATACTGTAAATAAAAAATAATTCCCCTCCAACTAAAATAATATATGAAATTCCAATTCATTTCTCCATATAATCATCTCATGATTTAATATATGATTTTAACTATAAAGAGATCCTTAAAACGTGCTCAATATATTAGATATTATTGATTCCCTAAACCTATATTATCGTATTTTATATATATTTCATGATGTTTATAATGAGTTATCATATTTATCACATTCGATCACTAAACATGTCAATCATGGTAGGCTACTATATAGATTAAAAATCAAATATATTTTCTATTCCCAGTAATAATTTGTTTTTCATATTATATGTCTTGATTATTTCTAGAAATAATGTCAACCCAATTTTCAATCATTTCAATATCCCTTTTTATATCTTCTATGAATAAAAATTTAGATATAATTGGTTTTAAATCAGTTGGACTTTTTAGAAATATATAATACTATAAAGTATATGAAAATATTAATTGGTTTATTTAGGATGTAAATCCCTAAAAAATAACCAATTTTAATTTTATTTTTGAAAAGTTAATTATTTATTATGGATATTATTTAATAAGTTGATTTGGGATATATATTTTGATGGAAAAAATACATCACATCTAGTTTTCAATATTTTTATTTCATCCTTCTTAAATAATATACATTTAAATTAATAATGATGGAAATTATTCACCGATAACAAAAAATCGCTATGAAATTTTGGGATGACAAAATCCATCATAAATAAAATTAAAAATTAAAAATAATATAAATTGACAAAATGAATTATAATGAGCTACAAATTAAAAATAACACATGAAACATTCTAATTTTTTTTACAAATAATATATATATATATATATATTAAAATATTAAAATATTAAACATGATTTTATGGGGGAGGAGATAAAATGGAAGAGTGTATTCTTATAGAGGAAACTGAACCCCTAATTCGTGTGCATGTTATCAAGTGTACTTGAGTATTTTCTTATGTTACTACTAGTGGTAACATTACACTCCCTGATCCCTATTAAATCATTATATAGTCTCATCCTAGGATCATATCCTCTACCTAAACCCCAGATAATAAAATTTTGATGATCATGAATAATCTCTATTTTAGATAATTGATGACATCTCTATAGTTTCATAGTATCTAACCAGTGTTGATCGGTAGCTATGATTGATCACTAGACCACTATTAATACAAATTGTAGGTATATATTTCCAAAACAACACTTTAAAATGGATACAATTATGATCCCACATCACCAACCCCCACATTATCATCTTAAATGTCATACAGGTGATAATTTTCTACATCATACATCTCATAAAAATGTAAATTTATAAATTAAAATGGTAAAGAAATTATATTAAGATAACTCAAAAAATGAAAAAAATAAAAAATTACTAGGATCTTTTAATGTATCTCTCTAGTAATATTCCTACTGGTATGATCAATTTAATTTCTAGTATATAAAAAACTTCAAATATTAACAATAAAATATATTTTTCATAAATTTAAATAAAAAATTAGTTTTAAAAGAATAGATAACAATTAATAATAAATGATACATGCCATCTTCAGTTGATAAAAAATAAAATTATGACTCCATGACCTTTTTGTGACATCATGGATCCCATAATTACATTTACTTATATTTAAAAATAATATAAAATATCCCCTCCCTTGTAGGTTAACATTCCTTCTGATCCCTTATTGGAGGTGTAGTTGGGTCGATGAAACAGACAAGAGTTGTTAATGACTATCATAGATTCTATTTTGATTAATCTAATTTAAAGGCTGTATAAAATTAATGAAAATTATCATTCAAAAAATACAAAAATTTCACCTAATAATTTTCACTTGTTATTATCAATATATGTTTTTAAACCCTAATAATATTTCTTATAAAGAAAAATATATATTAAAAATAAAATAAATTATTTATTTACATATCATAGACTTATCTATTGTGATATGATGAAAAATATTGGAACCATAATCTCATGATATCATTTGAGTAGAAAAAAATTCCATAAAATGTAACCTTATTTAGAAACAAGAACATATGAGGAACTATGAAAATAATAAAATTTATAAAATATTAAAAGATGATGTAAATAATAGATAATAAAATTGAAGGTAAATATTAATTTTCTTCCTTATACATGGAATAAAAATAAAAAATTGATGATTCTCAAAAATAAGTCTCAGAATCATTAATATTGAGATGAATTTACCCCTCCAAGTCAATGGTACTATTGTATCATCCCCACAAAATGGCCCAAATGACAAAACATGTAACTCATCACCCTATAACACTTTCCCATTAAATAAATTTATTATCTCTTGAAACACCTCTCGAGGCATTTGATACATATAAATAATTTTAATTACAAAATAAAATTTTAAAACAATGAAATATATTAAAAATATGAAATACATACACATCAAAATTTCAAGAAGAATATAACACTTCATCTATTATCTTTATATTCATATTCATCACCATCACCATTTTCACTTCTTCCTCAGCAACATAAATTTCTATATGATAATTTATTTCATTGTCCATCATTCTATCAAATTGATTGTTAGTGAAATAATCCACAACATCAATATCATCAACCCGTAATTTGAAATTATAATTGTCACTATATGTACCACTTTAGTTAGGAGATATTTTTTGTGATGCCTCAAAAAAATAATTTATATTTTTATTAATGGCATATAACATTTTTAATTCTATTATAAACTTCGGTTAATTTTTATTAATTTATAAAATTAGATATTAAGTATAAATATTCATTTTCTAATTTTAACTAAATATATTAGCAAAATAGAAAATCGATATTAATAAAAAATACATAAGAAAATAAACATTACAAATTTACTAATCAAGTAAAATTTTAATATGAATACAATTAAATACAAACAACTAAAAAATTTTAGAATAAATATATATATATATATATATATATATTATGAAATTGAAATATTGAAAAACTACCACCAAATTGAAAATAATCATCTTAATTTTGATCCCAAATGGTAAATCTGGATCAAAATGTTCTTTTTAATGATAAATGTATAATGAAAACGGAATATATAATGAAGGTGCATAGTAAATGGGTATATCTAGTTTATTTATTTATAATAAATGAAAATGATTGAATGATTTGTTTTCACTACTAGTAAAATATTTATAATCAATTAAATTAATTTTAAGCAACATTTATTGTAGTATTAATTATTTTAAAAAGCTATTTTTATGGATTCCATATCCGTCACCAATATTAACCATCATTTTTCAAATATCCTATTTCTATAAAAACAAATATTATAGAAAGTATTTGTCACAAATTACTCTTTCTCATTTTTTAATGTTTAACAATTCAAGGAGATAGATAATCCCATATATAACAATTAAATACATTTAATGATGGATTTGTACAATTCAGTCAAAAATATGTTTTCTACATCACCATGTGCATAAGTATGCCAACAATTATTTATTAAGTAACTCACGTGTTTCTCAGTAATTCAAGATAATTACAGTTATTATTGAAAAAAACATTATAAAGACCCAGAATCAAAAGTATAATTTTTTATGATTATGTAATGCATAAAAATTACTGATTCGAAAAATTAATACTACATTTTGTACAATCATGATGTTTATATATAAAAACTATATTTTAATTCCCATATACCGTCCATATAGAAGTTTTTTTCCATTTCATTTTTCTATATAGGATAAGGATTTATTATTCACAAGGAATATTATGTCACCAAAAAATTTGATAATAATATAAACTCTCTTCATTTTAGTACATCCAATATACTACATGTGCATCTAGAGCTTTAATTTCCCAGATATCTTATAGATCTGATTTTAAGTCATCTTTTTATGTATATTGATCCTTAATTTTTTCAGCTTCTTTCAATATTCGACTATATTATTTTTTAATTACCAACCTTTTAGAGAAATATTTTCCTTAAATTGAATTTTACTTATCTTTCTTATTGATTTATGTAACATGATGGAAAATATTTATAATAATTTTGGATATAATCTCTTTGATATTCTTGATTTATAAATTGTTTATAAAATAATATTTAAAAACATTCTTCACATCTTAATCTAAAATATTATAGCGTAACATATTTCATTTAAATTATAACTTCATGATAGCCCATTTCTCATTTTAGTGTGCTTATGATTATGATGTTTGTTGCAGAATGGTTGATAGAGATTGTTCTTGATTCCAAAAATGTGTTAGAGGATGATAAGAATGTCATAGATTTTTTTGATGTGTATTTTAGATGATTAGTGGTGTTTGGAGATGTATTGGAATATGTTATTTGAATTTATAAAGGAATATGGTGTTTTTTAAAGGATGTTCATAATGATTAACTATTTTGTGTGCGAGTTATTTTAAAAATAGAATGAAAATTTTTGAACTTCACAAGATGATTGGTGGAGTATATATTGATTTTAGAAGAGTAAATATAGTTTTTTAAAAAATTGGAAGGGTAATAATTCAGAAGACTATGTTTTAAAGAGTACCAACATGTAAAAGTATGTTTTTAAGAGAAAAATTGGATGTGTTACGCAATGGATGATTACTTATAGGAGGGTATAATCATTTAAGGGTATGCTAAGTATTGTAAAATGGATTCATAAGAATAAATATCTAATACTAGAAGATTTGGTGCCTTTGTAATATTTTAGGAGAGTTTCTAAATAGAGTATTCTACACTAATTGAGAATAAATTAAGACAATGTCCAAGTTCCATTAATCAATGAATTAATTGTTACAATGAGATTCTGATTCAATATGGATAATATTGATACATCTGTATCAATCAAATTGTGATAGTACTAAGGAAACCAATGTTAAGTAATAAGATGATGTGTCAAACTGCAATGTTATTTGAATAACATCATAGGTGAATTTTAAATATGATTTATATTTTATATAGTTTTAAAATAAGGTTATATTATTAAAATATGGGGTAAGTTATGGATAATTTGATTCTTCTAGATTAATTAAATAAAAAACCTCACTAGGATTAAAAAAATGGGAATATTAATTCCCTAACTAATGGTCAGTTTCATTTTCCTGTACAAAAATAATACTTGGATGACATTTAGAATACTCTTTGAATAAAAAAATTAGGAAATGTCAAAGAGAATTATGTTTTATATTATAATAAGCTGTTAATATAGATGTGTGTTTAAAACAATATTTATCCATTAGATAGAAACTAAGTGTGATCGACCAATTTCAGGTACATGATTTCTAAAGAGGTCAAATCATGTTTCTTGAATTGTTGTTGTTTGTCCATATTATTTCTCCAGAGAAATAAAGAGGTCATTTTATTCCGACATGATATTTTGTAAGATTTTATCATCCTAGAATGATGGGAGGTGATTCTAATTTTTATGTTATTATATTAATAACATACTAGCAGTTGAATCCATCATAGGTTAAGATCTTATCTTTTATGTATAATCATTAGAAAATCAGTTAATGATATGATTGATTCAAGATAAAAGGTTCAATCTTGATGAACAGGTGGTTCAATTAGAAATAAATATATATTTATTTGGGAAGTGCATGGTACCTTAACTTTTAATAATTTGATAATACATTCTAAAATATTATATTTGAAATATACTTCATTTGCGATAACTAAAAATGTATATTGATAAAAAGTTTTGTGTCTTTAAATATATTAAACAAGGAAAGGAGTAGGCTCTCCCACCAAAGGTGAAACTTGTAAAATAAATTTATGTATTTCTATTATCTATTACTTCTACATAAAATTGATAATGAAGTTAAACATTAGAAATCATGTATTTATATTGTCAAAATATTTTAATTAAAAAAGTGTAATATGTAAAAAATAAATAACCCGCCCCAAATATTCACCCACTCTTTCTGTTATGAAAACTTATATTGGCTCTATAATTTGATTTAGAGAAACTTTTTTTCCTAATAATGTAGAATTTTTTGGATTAAGGTATTATTTAAACTCATTGAACTATAGTGTGTTCTTATCTAATAGGAAGAACATTCATTAATTGTGAAACAACATGTTATTTTATTTTCATTCATGGCGAATGGAGTTTAGTGGTTCTATAATTGTTGTATTTACACCACATACTATAGAAAATACTATAACTATCACCAATATGATAAATCTATAGGATTATGTAAAGACATTGATGTTTATACTATCATATTTCATAGAAAATGTTTACACCAAATATATTGTGCTCATAATAGTAAAAAATATAGGAAATTATAAAAAGGTTATTGGGGAAATTTTAATACCATAGAAAAAAAAGTGAAATCTTGGAGAGATAAATTTTTTTGAAGTCATAATGGATAAATTTGAGACAATAATTTTCTATTTTACTAGGGTGAATGAGATAGTAAGTTATATATGATGTTTGGGGAAATAGTAGAATGACGAAAATATTTTTAATATTTTAATAATAAGATTCACATACATTTTTTACCCAAATATTTTAACTATTCATGTTAAATAAGGCATCATTCTTGGTGAGATAAATAATATAATTGTTAATTATTGAATAGTACAATCTCTATTCATTAAGAAAATAGATAACGATGATATGTAATTTATACCCATGAAGAAATTTATGACAATTTATGAGGAAGATTAATCCTATAGTGATTCCAAAGAGGACAATGAGAGTGAATATAATCACATAGTGGTTATAAATTTCATCTTTAAAACCGATAAAATGGATAAACATTTATAAAAATACTCCCACATAATTACATTAAGAGTTTGGGAACTACACATTATTAAATAGCTTTCATGATAATTAAAATGATTGTGGTGTATGATTAGGATGACGTTAATGAGAACTCTCAATGACAATAAAATGGTAGTTATGGAAATAATATAAGAAATATTTTTAATATGGAAAAAAGTTATGATGAAATAGTAGAAGCCTAGTGAGTAAAGTGGAGGTATTTAGCTCATATTTTTTTGAATGTATATAAATAATTTGATAAAAATTATAAAACCTTCATGAAACATGTAGATAGAAAAGAATATAGATTATGTAGTACAGGTAAATAATATGTGGATAAGATCGATATAGTGATTATGATGAAGATATTACTGAAGTTGTGTCATGTAAATAATACAAATCAAAATAACAAATAAAAATCTATAAAAAAGTATGACAAAAAACATAATAAGTATGCTTATGAGTTTCACAATGTAGAAAATAGTAACATAAAAAACTTAATATCATGAATGTAAAGATGGATGTAGAATGAAAAATAGAGGAGGAACCTGAAAATAAATTTTCTATACAGGTTCAATTGCTTAACATTACGTATTCTAGGGTTCAAAAGGTATATAAATATCACATAATGCTAAATAATGATTACAATAAGTCTAATAGAGCTATAAAGTGAGTTATTAAAAATTATTAAGAGGTCATGTATATCATATTTGGTTAAATACAAACCTATAGTTATTATTTTTAATATGTTTTTGATCATAGTGAATGACTTAAAGATCCAGAAAGACAGTTCTTGGTTGAAAAAAATCCATAGAAGATGATCTCTATTGTTAGGTATGTTTTTAGTAATCTAATGAATTTAGGTATATCAAAACTTAAGAATCTGGGGTTTTAGTTTTTCGAAAATAGGATTTTGTCTTACAGAATAAAACTCAATTGTTTCATGGAGCCATCGATTAAAAGTATATTTTGGGAATATTTGTGTACATATACATTAATCATATTTTTTTGCCATTCATCATATCTATTATGTGGAAGAAAATAAGACCATAATTATGTGGGAGGTATTATAAATTCAAGGTTCAGAAACCTTTGATAAAATTATAAAAAATTGAATATATAAGAAGGATACCTAAATAAATTTTTAAAAAAATATTTATGAGATATATAGAATATTTTAACTAAATTTTCAATGTTGTGAACTTTTTTATGATAATTCCATGTCAATAATAATATATTTTTATATAATAAAATCTATAAAATAGAAACAATAAATGAAAGTAACTTATTATTTAAGTTCTAATTATATCAATCAAGATGACCAAGAAGTGGATACATGATAGTTGGTTCCCAATAAAACATATAGGAGAAACTAGGATTTATAAAAACATTAAATAGAAATATGTTGGTGTTAGGACCCCTAGAAGTAAATCCATGATGACTAAGGTAATTTGGAGAGATAAAATTGAGAAAGTCCAATTAAATTCACATGAGTTTTTATTTATTGACGGATTCATGCATGATTTTTTTAGTTATAGTAAACTATGTGATTGTTTTAATGAGTTAATTTTAAAAAAAACAGTCCTCACTACAATTATTCAATATGTATCAATTAAAAAAAATTAAATTTACTAGAGGGGATATTTTATATATAAATGATCCATGTAATTCCTATTATACTAGTTCAACAAAAGAAATTAATCTATGGAAAATAATAGATTTGTATATTATCAAAAATAATATTAGAAATTTTTTAAGATAAAATTTTGTGAGAGATCCACCATAGCTGAGAAAAAATAAAGATTTTAGTTGAAATGATTTTCATAATGGAATTCTAGTACTAGGGAAGCATAAATGAGTGGATATATAATCAATTAGACCTCATTAGGTTATTTACACATATAAATCTATAAACCTATGATATTTAATTTCAATAAAGTGATCTATACTTTCTCACATTCATTGATGACTATTTAACAATGGAAAGATTAAATTTCATGAAGTTTAAATAACAATCCATCATAGTGAGTGAACTCTTTATAAAAGAGGTTGAAATAAACAAATTATTCACATTAAGAATCTATTGGAATAAAATGATAAGAAATTCACTATATGTTAATTTGAATAATATTATGAAAAATATTTAATAAATTATTATTATCATACCCATTATACACTTGAAAAAATTGGATTCACTGATATAATAAACATATGTATAATTGAAATTGGTAGAACAATTATTGAAATGTATAACAGATATAAAAATTTGTTACAGATTTGTTGTGCATAAATGTAAATATTAAATATAATTTTTTCTTAATATCAAATTTAAATTTAATATCATGAAAATTTTGTTATAAAAATAATCCACTTTTTAGTTGAGTTTTGGTTTCTTGTATGTCCATGCATCATACAGGCCAATTTGTCTAACCTAAAGAGATTTTATAAAAGTGGAAAAGATTGTTTCCATCATGAAAACATATAAAGTATAATGGAATAAATATTTTATAAAAATAAATCAAAAATATGTTTTCTATTCTGATGTTAAATATTTTAAATCCCACTAAATTTGAATCCTCTATATATTGAGGATTTTAAAAAATTTATAGAATATATTAAAAACAATTATAAGAAAATTAAGGATAATAAGGTTAGGGTTAAAGAACATATAGTTGTTATTGATTTAGATCTTTATAATGATAACTAAAATAGGGATGAATATGATAAATAGACTTATCAAATTCTATAGAAATGTAGACACTGATACTATAATTAAAAATTAATGTTCTCCAGTTTAAATAATATGAAAGTTGAGATATGATGACCCTATATCTTAGTCAACTATAAAATATTTGATATTAGATAATAAAATCTCACTAATATTATAGGTTTATCCACATTAATCAGTTAATTTTATTATTAATGAAGAGTGGATCAGAGATATGAATTTTTAATTGAAGTAAACAAAAAAGAAATTCCATGTAGGGTCCTGTCCCTGAACTAGATGAACAAAGTTATATGATCCAATTGAGTGTCCAAAAATAAATTTACTTATGTTGGATATTTGACAAGGTCCACTTCTATAATCATTTCATAGTATAAACTCATGTTAAATTAGGTTATTTTAAAGAAACAATTTCTCCAATTGCATGTGTGAGAGGCTATTCATATATTCATAATAGTTATAGTCTTTAGGTCATGTAAAATATATCTGATGGTTGTCATATCTACCTTTAAAAATGGTATGTGTAAAATTTGGTCAATATTGAGAATCCTATAGTTTTGGGATTTAAAATTATGTCACCAATTTGTCAAAATACAATAAGACCGTATATCTGTTAAAAGTGGCCCACTTATCAATAATGCATAGCTTCATAAATCCAAAAGATTATCAATGTTAGAGTGGTAAATAATATATATATCAATGAAATGAATTATTTTATGCTTTTAGAAATTTTATATTTTGATAATATCATCTTTGTAGGTGACCATTAATGTACCTACAAGAAACTTTCCCTAAAAATTAAGTAATTGTAGGATATTTCCATTGTAGGTAATTTGAGATACATTTTTGATTTACATATTATGTAAAAATTAAATTTAAAAATTCCTATCCAATGATAATTATAAAAAATAATTCATGAGAAATTTTTGCAATGGTGGAAAAAATCAATTTTTATTTCTATTCATGTGATGTTGAAATTTTCCGAAAATAATGTAGGATAAAATTTTGATCAAAGGGAATTTTGAGATCTATATGACATCCCACACTAACTGAATGAATATAGGAATGATATAGTACTTAATTGAAATTTTTACTTAATATAAATGTGATATAAAGAGTCTCATATAAGGTTAGTCAAAATAGTTTAGAAATAAATAAATGAAATATCTAGATATGGTACATTGTAAAAGATAAAAGATATTGTAAATATATCTAGATTTAATAATAAAAACAGGAAAATGATTATGATGATAAAAGGTCAACATCAGGATGAAACATTTTAACAGGAAAGTGTTTCCCTAGTATGCATTGTAAAAAATTAATATCCAGTTACTTTATTCCTTAATGACTCTTAATATATATATATATAATATGTTCCTTTAGTTAGATGATTCTGATAAAATATCAACTTGATGATTTTTGGATAAATGATTAAAAAATCTCAATATTTTTTGATAATAAATATCCATATCACATTATAAATAACTATTGAAATACTCATTGTCCAAAAACATTTATAACATGAATAATTTCATAGAATAATGGGTGGAGATAGAGAAATAAATTTTATATTTATCACTAACCTATACGAGAGTTTCATTATTTTTACTAAGCAAATCACTAACGTTAGATGCAAGACCTGGAGAATAAACAATGGTGTTCATCTCTTATTTCCCTATGATGAATTCTTGGATGCTCTCCTATAGACCCTTGGATTATATTTTCAATGCGGCAGAAATAAGCGCACAACACTTTTTTTAATAAAGTACATAATTCATTTCATAATGGAAGATATGTATATTTTCAAAAGGGTAGAAGTGAATTTATATAATTATAATTTAGTGGGACTGTTAATTTTTAAAAGGGGGAGATTTTCATGGTGATTTGACAGGTTAAGAAGGAGACAAGCTTATATATACCCTAGAACATGTATTTCAGTGAAGGATATAATTATTTAAAAAAAAATATTGTACTCTGATTTACAAAAACAATCATGTCATATTGGATTTGAGTTAATGTTTGTGGAGTAAATTCTATTTTTTATAATAATTTAACTAATTTCAGGAAAATTCAATGTTATATAATGATGTAATAATAAACTACGTGGATGTGTCTGTGGTGTTTTTAAATATATTATAATTAGTGATGATGTGATTCAAACGGTTCTATTATTCTCTAATGGAATATAAAATTTAATTCATGATCAAAAAAATTATTATTTGTTATATATATGATTCCATTATAATATTTCATGAAATTTTGGGGAAGGAATATGATGTTTAGAAGAATCGATATAGGAATTGGAAGTGTAAACATAATTTATAAGAGTAACATTTAAGTGCACTAGTGTGGATGATTAAATTAAAAAGATAATAGATAGGAAGAATAACATTACAAGTGTAAAAAAATATAAGAGTATATTACAAAGGATACTATAATTATGTATTAACTCATAATATTAAAATCTATTTGGTAACAAAAATGTATTGTTTTTAAGAGCCAATGACTGAGTAAAATTGGGGGGGGGGGGTTGGAATAAACTATTCAAAGGATTTTTTTTAAATAAACTGGATAATATTATATTTTAGTTATTTAACAATTTAAAAATTACAATGATATTGTGATTCATTATGATCTATGATGATACATAAACATCAAAATGAAGGTGATTCTATGAATTAAAATGAATTTCATATGTATGTTGATATGTCATGCAACAAATATGTTTACATTCTAATGTCAATGAATTTTTAAATAATCATTTAATTTTTTATAATATAAATTTTTTTGTAATATTCAAATATCACATGGGGAATGAATAATTGGATTATTAGGGATTTATTAAACACAAACATTTCTTGGTTTAAAAGATTTTAGAAATGAGATATACAAAATACCAATTAATGGAATGTTTGCAAGTTTATTATTGAAATAATTCTGATGTTTTATTCAAAGAATTTATGAATATAAAATGTATAAAATTTTTAAGGGATGTATCTTCGATAATTATAGGATTGTGTGTATGCTATGGTGAATTTAATAGTTTCTTTATTTATGAGATAAAAGATCTATGGTTTATCAATATGGAATGGGTTCTTCAATAAAAAAATAGGCCATTGTAAGATACTATTCTAGTAAATATATAAAGATACTTGTGAGATGGAAAAATTTATTTTTATTCATGAAGGCTATAATTAATAAAAATATCACCCTAAAAAGTGTTCAAATAAAGATAATGTGAATGATATTGTATAATTAATAATGTAGTCATTAATGACTTCTTGTGAGCATATCTGATATTTAATTCATTGTTATAAAAAATTCTATTCAATATATAATTCATTCAAGGTGAAAAATATAATCATAAAGGATTGGTGTTTTGGACTAAATGAAAATAAATTTTTTTAATCATCATATACCCCCTTTTAATGGCTGAGTGGGAACCCAACATGGAATCAACGACATACAAAAATATTCCCAAACATAGAAATGATTTATCACTATCATCAATTCTCAACCATGTAAAAACTTTATTTTATTTTTTGGTCATTCATATTTCTCTATGTTCTTCTAGAAGAACTTATTGAGAATGAATCATAATATTAATCAATAACATGGTTTTAATTAATGAAAAAATTGGTAAAACTAAAAACAAGAGCCAATGATTCTCACAAAGCCAATGGAAACCTAGTGGATTTGTGATCCATATTTTATATTCTAATGACACAATTACTTAATCATTTCACAAAAGTATAATGGAACAACTATAATAGTCATAAATGATATCACCATTAAAATAATTCTATAATTAGTTATTTTATATAATCTATTCCACTAATTTTCTTAAGGATGTGTGAGTTAATGAAACATCTACACACAGCATTTGATGACTGATAAATGAATGATTGATATATTCATCATCATTTTATGTCAAATGTATCTACTATCATTATACCAAAAACATCATCTTCCTCACTTTTAAATTTATTTAATCAATTAAAGGATATTAATTTTTGATTCATTATATAAATATTTGTATATCTATTTATGATATTAAAATAATTATGTAAAATAAAATACCACATGTTTTTAACTGAAATTGTTCACATGAATCCTTTTTGTATAACTTTATATTCTTTGAAACTATATAATTTCTATTTATAGAATGGTACTTGGTTATTAAACCTTATAAATTTATATGAAAAATACTTATTATTTTTTAATCAAAATGAACCTAAAAATCATCCAAGGTATACAATTGAAATTTTCATCAGGTTTTATTTTTTCATGTATAATATTATTGAAACTAGGTATAATTTGAGACTATTGTTTTATTATAATAACAAATTTCAATCAATGGATATATAATTAAATAATAATTGAACTACTAATAATTTTATATCATACCAACTTATATTCCCATACATGAAATGGAATCCCTTTTGTAGTAAACTGAGTACTAAGATTACCATTCTCATAACACACAGTACACAATGATTGTTTTCAAATAAATGTACATTTTTATTAGAAAATGTTAGTTTTTTCTTCTCTAGCAGTCATATGAATCATTATCTATCATCAAATTAGTGATACACTTATTCTCATGTAATGGTTCTAATCTTTTTTAGTTTTTATACAAATTTTTGGTCCATAAATTACATCTTATACCAATGATGTGAAAACATAAATATTTTCATTCAATTATGAACATACCTAAAATCTATTTTTCCCTTTAATATTATGAACTCATTAGAAATTTTCATCTAGTGGTTTTTATTTCCTATCAAAAAGAAAATATTCTCATGTTTGATGGTCTCATTCTAAACCACTGGTTTCTTAAAAGTAAATATATATAGTGCCTTAGGATTTATATAATACATAAGACATTTTAAATTAATTTATTTTTATTAACCATAGTGACCATTTATTTATTTATTTTTATATGATTATAAAAATGGGAAACCATGTATAACATATAAAAGTAAGTTTGCCATATTATACATCATATAGATTTAGTTAAAATAAGAAAATCTATGTGATAAAGGTGAATGAATGGAATATATGAATACATCATTACAAAAATTATGTCCAAGCATCTATAATTGATAAATGAAAACTATAATAAAAACTATTAGTGTTCAATTCCAGATTCGACCATGCAATTTACCTGTTTATAATGTATTGATAAAATCATTAATGGTTTTTCCCATATTATCTTTACAAATTTCCTTGTGATGTGAAATAATATGATGCCATGAAAGTATTTTCATCACTATAAAAACTCATTGGTCATTTAAGTTAATTTTATGATATAATAATTCAATTAAATGTTTATTATTCTATTATGGTTATTTTATCACCTGAAAATGATTCCCAAGGTTTCTCTTTTGGTAAAGAGTACCCCAACACAAATAAATTCACATCATAGGAGAGTATTATGAATTAAAATGTATTCCAATCATAGAAACCAAATACTTTGTAGACATGTTCACTTTTAAATATTAATCATTGTGAATATATAATAAATTTTATTATTATTTTATATGAAATTCAATTTCTAGATTACATAATTTTATCAGGATTTTATATATTTTGTCATTATTTATTTAATATATTATAATATATACTTTTTTTCTAAATCCATATATCCATAAAAATGTAAGTATAATGTTTAATTACGTGAATATTCTTATAGGAGGCAGTTAATAATTTCCCCCTAAATGTCTATGACATGACGATAATAGAATGTAAATAAATTTATGGTAGACTTTTTATTCTCTAGTTGCATTAAATTAGAGCTCCTTGATGGATTAAATATATTCCATCCTTCTGAAAATACTAATCTAGTAAACATTAAACAATATCAATTGAAATTACAGAAATATATCCCTGGATAAATCATTGATTCTACTATTAGTTAATTCAAACATCCACCCAAATTATAAATTCATTGTATATTGAAGAATCCTCCACAATGGGTGATGTGATATAATGACTTGTGTCTTTTCTGGTTTTTAAAATAAATTGTAATTTAAAATTTTCATCCATGACTACTTATAATTGGAAAATTAATCATTTTACCCTATCAAATGAACCCTAAATGTTTTCTGAATGATTATTTTGGTCGTGGAATATGGTGTTTACCCTTTGGATGTATTTTTTTTAGATTCTGAGAATGATTAATTTGTTATAATATATTAATATTTTAAAAATATATTTTAATCCATTTACTGTATAAATAAATATCTATTCTAAATGGAGTCTCATATTGAAATTGTGAATTAAATGTTGATAATTGAATTGTCATTTTTACATAGGTTAAGTATAAACTCTTCTCGGGTTGAAGGTCTTAATTAGGCCTAATGTATTTCATAGTTTTCTTGAAAAAAAATCAATTTTTCCCTACAACACATATATCAGCTTTTGTAGGGTAAATTATGAGATAGAAATATATTATATAGTAACATACTATCAGGTTAATTTTTATAGGTTAGTTTACCATATAGTAATTTACTATAAGATATTTTACTATATATAAAGTTATTATATGGTAACATGAAGTTGTCTAGAGTTAATGTAAGGTAACTCGATTTTTCTTCAATATAACATAAGGTAACTAGAAATTCCCTTCACTTAATAAATGGTAACCAGATATATCAAAATGTGGTGATAGGTTAATTGGATATTTCATTACGTTTATATTTGGTTGTGGGAAATATTCATATGTTATTATAGGATAACATATTATAGGGTGACTAACAATAGGGAAACATACAATATGGTGTATTACTATAAGGTATCTTGTTATAGGGTATATTATATTAAGGAAACTTAGTGTAGGGTAAGTTATAATCTGGTAACATAATAGAGTGTATTTTTTGTAAGGTAAATTTCCAAAGGGTATGTTTCTATGTAGTAAAAATATATAGAATACTATATTAGTTATTCTCTATAATTTAATTATAAAATTAATAGTGTAATAATTTGTGAAATTATTTATAAATTAAATTATAATTAATTAAAATGGAAGAATTAATTATAATTGGTTTATAATTAAATAGGGTTATCTTGTGTATAGTAATTTGTTGTATTGTCCAGGACCCTTTTAGGGGGAGGAGAAACATCATAACAGAAATAAATGAAATAAATAGGAATAAAATAAGATGAAATAAAATAATAAATAAAATAAATTAACAGATAATTAAATAAATTTTTTAAAATCATATTTTATGGGTGGGAAAGTCTGTTTTCATTACATGAATATGAAGGAACTTTTGGTTGGTTCTTATCATCTTACATATAGTATTTCCATCAATTATCTATAGTTTCACGTGTTATTATATCCAATGGATATGAGGAATTAATCTTAACACCACACCTTGAATATATCACATTTTCTCCCCGTCTTCATCATTGCTCTTGTATCCTTGAATGGTGAGGGTTTTGGAGGAAATTCCTCCAATGTTAGGTGGAATAATCCTCATAGTAGTGTAATTTTCTTTTATTTTCTAAAGAGTGTTCCAATAGGGTGATCACACATAATTTATTTTGGTGTATGTTGTTGGAGTAATTTAGATATGTTTTTAATTAAATTAAATTAATAGGAATATTTAAGCGGTGTCATATGTTATATACTTATCCTAGGATGGTATCAATATTGCATCTATAACACTCCACATTTTTGTTAATTTTTTGTTGAATACAATAATTTTCTTTTATTTATTTAATTACGTTATCACCAAGTCCACACATGGATTTTGTGTATTACACACAACTCTATGTTTAACCAATCCGCGATATATTATTAATGTAATAATATAAACATGACCATTAAAACCTATCTGTTAAACCAATAAGATTATTATTAATAACTAACTTTTTAATTTTATTTGTAATTATTTTATTTAATGAAAACACATTAATTAAAAAATACATAACAACATCTATATATGTTTTGAAATTATAATTATCTAAAAAACTACTCATTTTATAACATTTGTGAACATTAATAAAATTATTATTTTTTCAAACTTTTAGAACATTAATTTGATAAAATTAAAATTATCATTGAAAATAGTATGCCAATATTAGCTTATGTAAAAATTTTGGGATTTTTTTGAAAAGATTCTTATCTTGATAAATAGTGAAATATATTGAAATTTAATTGAAAACTGCATTTTTGTTTCAACTATTTATAAATGTAAACTATATTTCAATTTTTTTTCAATAAAAATTATTAAAATTATACATTAATTGGTCCAATTAGGTTTATTTTAATAAATTTCAAACTAAAATTTTATATAAAAACGTTGCCCACTTTTGATAATGTTAACATTAAAACCCAACATTCTCATCATAATTGTGGGACAAATTTTATGTTATTTTTTGAAATTTCTTTTTATATAATTTGAAGAAGATTAATAAATATTTTTCTTTACCTTAATATATAGTTTCTAAAAATTTTTATTTAATTTTTAACCAAAATAACTAGTGAATGAAATAAATATTAATTACCATGGTTAAGGTAAAAATTTGTTTATCGGGGGGTCAAACTAAAAAGATAAGGGTTCATGTAACCTAAAAACTTATATAAAAGATATTTTATAGAATTATATTTACCATTCCAAACATTATGTTTGAAAATTGACCATTTTGGAACCTTTTTGATATATGAATAACATTAGATCACTCAATTCCTTTCAAAAATACAATGTATGTCCTCTCCCCCACTTGTAAAAGGACACCCCTATCCTCCCTTTTTCACACAATGAATCCTATTCAGCTTAAAAATACCTATAAAAATAACTTCCCAACATCCATCTCCATATTTTATAATCCTTATCTTGGTATTAAAATTGTTATTGTAAAGATTTTATTACTTACATAAGGAGGATACCCGAACAAAGAGGTATCACTCATCAATGATCACTTTTGTTTTATTTCTTCCTCCACCAAATTAAAATTTCATGTTCTCATTATTATATTATAAACTCAGTATCTCCCATATAATGAGATGATTTTATGTTAATTTAATTACAAAAAACAATCTACACATACATCAAATGGGTTACAAAATAATTTTTCGTGTGTACGGTGGACTACGATCTCATGAACCGATTTCATAATTTTTAAATTACCACCTCCCACAGTTTGTAATAAAATTGTTTTATAGTTTATATATAATATTTATGGTATTTATGATGATATTTCAATTATGGAATTATTATATGATACTTACCATTATACTCTCCATTTTTTGGGAATACGATAACGTTGTTCATGTGTACGATAGACTACACCTCGCGAAGAAATGTTATTCTACCACACATTACATGGACTGAATTAATGATGGTTTTAATTTACATTTTTGATATATATGACTTATCTATGATTTTATAATTATTATATACTGAAATTATTTTCATTAATTCAATTCAATATTAAAATGAAAAATGACGTTCATTTGTACGTTTTCCCAATCATCTCTTTGAAGTGTGTATTTTATATTATATTCATAGATTTTATGGATTAATATAGATAAATATATAATGAATATATATAGTATTTATATCATGGTTATATATATATATATATATTAACCATGATCTATGCAATAGGAACAAAATTAACAAATCAAAACACACATAAAAATAATGAGGTTATTACATGAAACATAACATTAACATGAAATCGTTAATAAACTGGTAGAATATGGTAATATTAAAAACAAATATGGTATTATGTAGATTAATATGTTTATTTAATTTTTTTATAATAAAAATATATTTATTATATAGGATTTTTAAGTAGTATGATGGATGTTAAGACATATGGTTTGGGGATTTCTTGTATCACTTTTATTTCTAAGAGGGTTATACCATATTCAACCCTTGTTTCTTTTTTGTGTTGTATATAATCCATAATGAAAATATTTATAATGTATATTTCTCATTTAATGATAATTAATGTTTACATTTATGTTATTATTTCATTGTAATTGTGATTCATAATTTACCCTCATAGTAACGGGTTTCTGTCTAACTGGTTAACTTAATGAGACACATGCAATTTTCACCAACTATTTATTTTATGCAGTGTATATACTTCCCATGAATATATAAAATATTTATTATAATGATAAATATTTTTATTTAAATATCTATTTTTGGATATATCATTTATTTATTTTATGGCTAAAATGTTACCAAAACTATACAATATTTTTCCCTCAATTTTCCGTCTTCGAGACATACATTATGTTATACGCAACTGTTATTTCATGAGGTGTATATATATACACATTTACATGTAGTATTGTTAAATTATTTTTAATCATTATATTATAAATTCCATTTTATGTAATTCTTTTATGGGTCTTATGATTCAATTTAAACAGAATGTTAATGATTTTATGTTACAATCTCACCATTTATCATGATTTTTTTCATTAAGTATCTAATGATCAAATGTCATTATCTACCTCTAATATATTCTAATGGATTATATTTTCCTATGTTCATTACTGAAATATTCATTTAATGGTATCATTTCTTTGAATTTTCAACTTATATTTATTAATATTTTTTTCATGAAAATCAATATTTTTTCTTTCTTCGGTTGGAAATATTATTTTTTCCAAAACATTGTTGTCTATAAATGTATTGAATTTTTTTATTACTCTATTATGATTTTAAAAAATATATTTTTACCTATGATATTATTTGTTACTAAATTTTATGAATGTAATAGTAAAATAATTTTTTCAAAAAATTATTTTTTTCCTTTTACCAAAAATGTGGAAGGAACATTTGTTTTAATGTGTACGACATGAATGGAATCATCTGAAATCATAACCAATCATTAATTCAAAACATCCTTTTTATTTTTTAATTTTTAATTTTCAATGAAAATGGTTTCCAAAATGTTTTCTCTTCTAATAATCTTATTTCAATTAGAAAATTATATTTTACCCATAAGTTGTTTTAAATTATTTTACAATATTATTTTCTATATAATATGATAAATGTTGACATTAAATTTTTTTAATGTGGATATCATTTAATGATAACATTAATATTATTTCTATAAATTTTTTATGATTTTATGGAATGATGATTGTTAAACCCTTTCCTTTCCCACGATTAATACCATGATATGGTGCATATGAAAGCCATTCCTTTTTATGGGATATGCTATGTTGAAATGATTAAATGATTTTTAAACCTATATCTTTTATAAAGGTTGTGACCTGAGGATTTTTTCTCGAAAACCATTTAATTTTATGGGTTATTATAATATTTATTTTATAAGATCTTCTTGAACACATAATTATGACATAATTTTTTGAATTATGGTACCTGTATCTCCCTTCAATTATTTGGGTAATAATTAATGCTATATAAACTCCAAAGGTTCATGAATGGCCATATCATACCCAAAAGAGGAAAAAATGTAGTTTATCCCATGCCTGAATAAGGTACATGAATTTTTAGAACTAGCATAACCTATTATTAATTTATTTGTGGTTATCTTTGACATTGTATTATCTATGCTTATTTGTATAAAAAAAATTGATGACTTCTTCTAAGGTTATTCAATTATAGATCACATTATTTTAGTTTCTTTTTTATTGATGTATTATGAAATACCATTATTTATTCTTGGAATCAAAATATCTGATCTTTGATATGATTTTTTTGGTTTTCATATGTATTCTCATTTTCCCATTCCCTTATATCGACACTATGTTTTCATATCCCTATGTTATTCAATAATAAGCTTCTTAGATCACCCATTCTTATGTTTTTCCCCAAAATTATGATGATATGTATTAAGTATTATTTTTCTGCGAGGTGTTATAGATTTTAAGAACATATTGACAGATTATGTAGATCACCTATGAACAAGTAATTTATGTTTCCATGTTTCCAAATCTAATTTTCCTAAAATACTCCATCTTAGATCATTATATTGTGTAATGAATATTTTTAAAATAATATATAATATTATTGAATGATGAATTAATTTCTTCCCATTTTTTTTAGATTAGGGTGTAGATAAACTTTTGAATCTTGGATGAGAAAACCTTGGTGAGGTCCCTAAGGGAATGTATAATGATAATTCTAAAGATGATAAAAAATATCAGAAAATTTGATGGAATTTTGGTAAAATATAGAGAAATTGGTTTATTAGAAGTACATACAAATTAGGATACTAAATATGGATGTGGATCTATAATATGTATACCTAGGGGTAAAAACCATGAAATAATTATATTGAGAAAGAGACAATCGAGAAATAGTGAATGAAAATGGGCCTTGTTTCACGTCTGCTTTGACACTCCTATGGGATATGCTTTAGAAATTTCCAAACACTCTATAAACCATAAATATGGATTTAAATAGATGATTATTATGAATATCCTAGGATAAACCAAAGATATCATATATTAAAAATATTGTATGATGAATTAGACATCATAGAGTGGTTTTCATGATTGTGTGGTTCCTAATCATGAGTATTGATACTTACACTATGTTTTCTAGTTTCATCCAATGCTTAGAACCTCGAGGAATAGTTTCAATGCTAAGTAAGAAAGAAAATTCCATGATTTTCCACTTGATCATCCAAATTTTATGGGATATGGAATAAAAAATCCCACTAAAATGATAATTAAACATTATCAATATATGAATCGTACAGGACTCCAAAATGATAAAAGGAGGGAAGGAAATTATATTAAGTCATTCATGAGGTAAATTCCACCTTCCTTTAGTATAATTGTAGATCATCCTATTGTTAAAAAATGGCTCAGTGAAATTTAAAATATATTTTCCATTCTTGAGTGTTCAGAACATGAAAAATTCAATTTATTTTTCTATAATTTGGAATATAAAGTGGATCAATGGTGGTTTATAATTAAGATTATGAGGAAATTTGATGAAATAAATTACATATATTGAGACGGGTTTAATAGATTCTTTTTTCAATATGTGATTTACTTTTCTTTTTTTCACAAATATGGAGATGGAGTTCCTTGAGATAAAAAAATGGATTACAAATATGTGTGCACCTATAAGGATAATTTTAGAATAAATGATAAGTAAAATTCTAGTATAATCATCAAAACTAAAATTTTTGTTGATAAATTCTTTAGTGGCTTAAAACTAACTCTAATAATCGTGTTTGAAATAATGGATTTCAATAGATGAGAAGAGATTGTTTTTTTAATATTAAGGTTTAAATTTATGTTTTAGTTACATATCAATCTCATAGTACAAATATGAAATGGATGATTGTGTTCAGTGGAAATATCCAAAAACTATTGAGAGATGAAAATAAAGATTCCTTTTTTCGAAATGTGTGGGAATAAGCATGTAGGAAATTATAATAAAGGGATACTACATTTTACAATTGTGGAATAGAATTTCATTGAGTGGTTGAATGAGAATTTAATAGTAAGAAGTTATCTTGATGATATGAATAATCAGAATGAACCACAGAATGTTCCACCCACACATTAGTGTATTAAATGAATGAATTTTGGGAATTAGGATAAAATGCTTCCAAATATGATGTTTAAACATCATTAGTGGCGTTCACTTCTAATTATATATATAATTCTTTATGATTAGGGATGCGATAACAATGTTGTGAAATATACACTTTTTATCCACTCTAAAACTAGTAATATCTTACTTGATTATGGATATACCCTTTCTTTCAAAACTGATGAGTTTTATAGGGGTATCATGAGGCCACATAAAGTATTAGATATATAATTAGTAGTGAACTCCACTAATGGTACGATGATCACATTTCCATTATATGATTTCTCTCTAGTTGATGATGATGGGAAAGTATTTCTGATAAATATTTTCATTCATTCTCTTGTTTAATTTAATGTCACACTAGGCATGGATTGGATTTATCTACCTAAATCCTCCATTAATTTTCACGAATGGGAACCCATGTTTGATATTCCAAGAAAACATATTTAAATATATCAATGTAATGCTAAGTTTGAACTATCAATGGAGATCTTATCAATTATGTGGTAAATATTTCCAATTTACAAGGGGTGTTTATCATAAATGGTTTGAGAGAAACTCAAAATTGATGATATTCATATTTTGTGGGAATTTGTTGACTACATTTAGACAGAGTTTCCAAGAAATTTACCAAAACATGAAGTTGTGTTCTCAATAGAAACCTTGTATGGTTCCACAAAAATTTCAGAGACACCATATTGAATGGCCCTTATTGAATTGAAGGAATTAAGGATGAAAATCTAAGAATGACTTGGTAATGGATTCATTTTTCCACATCTGTTTCCTTGGGGTGAGACTAATATCGTTGTTAAAAAAAATTATGTATAAATACAACTTTACATTAATAACCAAAATACAAAAATTATCAAAATTAAGAACACATTTTTTCTTCCCCTTATTGATGACTTGTTTGATCAATTATGTGGAGTAAAATGCATTTCCAAGATTGAAATTTTTTATGGATATAATCAATTGATGGTCGATAAGGTGGATACATATAAGATGAAATTTCATATTGGGTATGGGAACTATGAATATATATTAATTCCATTAGGTCTTACTAATTCCATACCTACCTTTAGGTATTTAATAAATTGTCTTTAGATATTACCTTGATCGGTTTGTGGTAGTCTTTAATGATGATATTATTATCTATTAAAATAACGAGGAAGAGAATTAAGACAACTTTATAATTGTACAAACAAACCTAAGGGATGATGAATAGTATGAAAAATATACAAAGTTTTAATTTAGGTAGTAAGAGGTTTCATTTTGGAGTCATATAAACTCAACAGAGGTATATCAGTGAATCCATCAATGATAGAGGCTATTTAATTTTTTTCCTAGAACAACAATAGTGACTGATATTTATAGTTTCCTTGGTTTAGTAGGATACCATCAAATGTTTAATTGATAATTTATTATGACTATCTATTTATATGAACATTTTAACTCATAAGGGATCCATGTTCCATGGGAAAGATGAATCTGAGGAAAATTTCAATGAACTAAATATAATAATAGTCTGTGAAACTATTCATTCATTTCCATATAGTGGATTAGTGTTTGTAAGACATATTTATTCTTCTATTAAGGTTTTTATATGTGTTCATAAACATAATGACATGGTTATATATTTTTTCCTATGAAAACCGATGATTCATTTGAAAAATTACCCTACTCATGATTCAAAGATAACTGTAGTAATTTTTCCCTTAAAAATATGGAGGAATTATCATTACAAATAAAAGTGTGATATATATAGTGATTAAAAAATTATAACTATTTATTTTCATCAAAGGAGTTGAATATGCACCAAATCAGATTCATATTGATTTTTAATGATCGTGATTTCTCAATACATTACCACCATGGGATTTTGAACAAGGTGGACAATGATTTGAGTCAAAAGGATCATGCTATCTTATCCATGAATATGAAAAAATATATAAAATATTTCTATATTTAAAAGTGATATATCTATAAATCCTGAAAGAAGGGTAACATATTATCCTATACAATTGAATGTCCCACCATCTATTCAAGTAACGATTAGAGGGGTGAATAAGGATAATATAGAGATTCAAAAGAAATATATAAATTTTAATGATATTAATATTTATCATGTTGGATGACTACAGTTTATGAAATGTTTATGTGCTCTATAAAAACTAGAATTTAAGAAGGATTTGTTATTATAATATTATAGTTCTTCATTATCTATTCATCTTGGAAGTAAGAATATCTATAAATATTATAAAGAGTAATTCTGGTTGGATAGAACGAAGAGATTTATTTTCGATTTTTAATCTCGTAGATTTTTATATAAGAAAGATATGGAATATAGACATAAGTATAAGGATAAATTAAATCCAATGCCCAAACTAGAATGGAAAGGTTATAACATCACCATTTATTTTGTTGTTGGACTCACCAAAATGTCTAAAGGGAATTGTAAAATATATATTGTATTCAATCGCCATTCCATTTCATAACACTTCATCACAATTAGAAAATAATTATATCTAGATTAAATTGTAAGGATATACATTAAGTATGTTTTATGCTTGTTTTGAGTACAACATTCTATTGTGTTTAATTAGGATCTGATGTTTACCAAAATGTTCTGGGAAGGTTTTCAACAATCTATTTATATAAAATTGATTTTTACCCCTACATATCACTTCCAAAAAAAATTCCATTATAAAATAATAGTTAAAACCATGTAAGACATTTTGAGATATTTTTCATTCGATTTCAAAGGTGTTTGGGATAAAAACCATCTTCTAGATCAATTTTCTTACAAAAATAGCTTTTACACAAGTATTCAGATGGATCATTGTGAATCCCTATATATATAAAAGGGTAGAGATCTAGTATTCTGGAACGAAGTAGGGGAAATAAATATATTGGGACCTGAGAGAACTAAATAAATGGTAGATATAGTATAATCTATTATGAAACACATAAAATAAGCTCATAGTAAGAAAAATGGTATGCTGAAAATTTCCTTTATGATATTGAATTTGAAATTACTGATATGTTTTTTCTAAAAATTTATTTATGGCTGAAGGTAAGGAGATTTAGTAAGGAATTTAAACAAATCCATAAGAATATTTGTCCCTACAAAATTGTTGATCGTATTGAGATAGTAGCCTATCGGTTCACACAAACACAAAGACTCTCTCTTGTACATGATGTTTTCCATGTATCTCTATTCATGAAGTGCATAAATAACCCTTCAATGGTACTGAAGGTAGAGGTAACACTATTAGAGAAGGATTATTCTTATAATAAGTAACTAGTTTAGATTCTATATCAAACATAAAAAGTTCTATTATATAAGACCACTCATCTTCTCAATGTTTTGTGGAGAAACCACCATATTTAGGAAGCTATATGGGAACATTATGGTATGATACTGCATATGTATATCCAATTTTTATAAAAAAATTGACAAATTTCAAGGGAGAAACTCATATTAAGGGGGTATAATATAACACAAAGAGTTTTTATGATTTTTTTGAGAAATTAATTTTATATGATGACTTGAGTTAAACAATACACAAAGTTTAGAGTTCACTATAGGAAAAAATTGGATATCTTACATTATAAGAAACTTTGAGTTTTAACAAACCATGATATATTACCAATATAATTATATAAAATCAGTAGTTATAACATATATTTTAAATATATAATATGAATACTTATAACTATTTTTTAAATACTATGTATAATTTTTTTATATATATAAAACACAAGGATATAAAAATAATGAATAAAGACTTCATATGTTTTTAATGTAATATTTTCTCGAAAACTATTCCTTTTTAAGAACATTAATAAAATTAAAATTTAAAAAAATTTATAAAATCAAATTTATAAAATAAACTTCATTTTTGAAATAAAAATCTAAAAATTATCTAAAAGTGAATTTTTTGATATTTTGAAAAAAGTTTCATTTCTCAATGAATGGTTAAAAATAAAAAAATTTAATTGAATGAATTATTATAATTTTAAGTATTTTTGAAGATAAATTATATTTTAATTTTTTTTAAGGACACAAAGATCAATAATACAAATATTAATCCAATTTGTGTGATTTATTTCTATTTTATATTGAAATTTAATATAAAACTATGTAAACTTGTGATCATTTTCACTTTATAAACTCACTTTCTCATTATAACTACATGATTGATTTTAAATTAATTTCTCCCCATCTATGAATCAAATTGGTAAAAATAAATTCCATATTTGTATTAAGAATAATTCATAAAGAGTAGTATTTCAAAAATAATTTCTTTTAAAAAATTAATATTGAATCCAATAATAATTAATTATTTCAGGAATGGTAAAATTGGATTATCAGGGGTTAAAATAAAAAGATAATTTCTTTTTATTCCTAACCACATGTATAAAAAGTATTTTATGGAAATATTTCAACAATTAAAAACATTTTTTCTAATTATCCATTTTAGAATGATGTGAGATATGAAAAATGTGGGATCACTTCATTCATTTCAAAAATTCAAAGTGTATCCTCTCTCACACATATAAATGCCACACCCTATTCTCCCTTGTTCACATCATCATAAATATTTTTTTAATCTAGAACCAACCAAAATCAAATTCAAATATCCCTCCATTCATCACAAAAAAAATTATTTTGGGCATAAAGTCAGAAGAAATTTAGTGAAAACTGATGGAGGATAACCAATGAAGAGGTAATGATAATCAAAATTTCTTTAATTTTATCTCCACCCCATTAAGTTATTTTTCTAGAATTATTATATAAAAATTTATATTTAATATGTTGAGATGTTTTAATGTTATGGGAATTACCTACAACTATATCCACCTCTATATAATGGGTTATGAAATCATTGTTCATGTCAACGACAGACTACCGCCTCGAAAACCAGTGTCGTTCATTTTTTGACTACCACCTCCCACGGTTAATGATAATGATGGATTTATAATTTATATATGATATTTAAGGTATTTATGATTTTATTATGATTATTTAATTATTATATCAAACATACCTTCATATTATCTATTTATGGTAATTCGATAATGTAGTTTGTGTGTAGAGACGACTACCACCTCATGAAACGGTGTGATTCATTAACACTTGACATGCATCCTATTAATGATTTTTTTATAACCTTTTTTGATATATATGAAAAAACCATTATTTTATACTTTTAATATATATGATTTATTTTTCAATCTCTCAACCCAAATATAAAATTAAAAACAACATTCATGCATACGTGGAACCTAATGTATCCATGAACAATGTATTTTATTTTCTATCACTACATCATATGGATTACTATAAAAACATAAATACTAGAATATATATGATATTTATCAATTTTTTCTATTTCTAGATATTATTTAACCATGTTATTTTTATGTGTACAAAAATTATCCAATCAAAACAAATAAAATATAGGGGTATTTACCCGACACATAACTTTAACAAGATACCATTAATAAAAGGGAATAAAAGCACATAAGATATATGGTATGAAATATATATATATATATTGATCTATAATAATATTATAATAAAAATATATTTAGAATACTATAATTTCGAAAGAGTACGACAGAATTCAAGACTTAAGGTAATGGGATTTCAAGTATTACTTTTATTTCTAAGAGACTTGGGCCATATTCAACACTAGTTTAATTTTTGTGGTGTATATAATTCCATATGAAATAATATATCATTAATTTACCTCATATAATTGTAATTAATATTTCAATTGATGTTATTATTTCAAGTAGATTCTAATTTAAAAGTTACTAAAGAGGTGTGGGATTTCTATCTCACTCTTTGCATCTGTCAGACAAATGTCATTTTCACCAAATATTTCATTTAATTTGTGTATATAGTTCCCAATTATGTAAATCACTATTCCTAAATTTATAATGATTTTTATTTACATTTCCATGTTAGTACCTCTCTTTAATCTGTTTTAGGGTTAAAACGTAACCAATATAGTAAGTTTTATTTGTAACAATTTTCCTTCTATGAGAGGTATGTTATTTTATAAACATATATTCTTTTAAAATGTTTAAATAAATGAAACTTAAATATTAATATTATGAATTTATTTATCCTCATGAAATATTGAATTCCATTTTATGTTATTCATCCACAGGTCGTATGATTTAACATTACAAAGTGGAAATGAATTTATGTTTCAATATTATCATTTATATGGATTGTTTATGATTAGCTCTCCTAATTTAAACTATAATTATCAACCACTAAATATTAATAAAGTGTTTTATTTTCCTATTGTTATTAATTATATATTCAAGTAATAATACCATTTTTTCACTCTTTGGTACATAAATTTATTATGAAAATGTTTATCCAAAAATCCAACTATATTTATTACTAAGTTAAAAAATATGTTTTCTTACAAAGCCATGTTATCTAAAAATGTACTAAAACTATTTTCTTATTTTCATAATTCATTCAAGAAATATATTTTTTACTATTTTTAATTTTTTTCAAAATAGTTTCATATGAATATTTCGGTAGTTTTAAAAATTATGCACATCTAGATTTTACCTAAAATTTGAAATCAATCTTTATTTTCATGTTTACGACATTAATATAATCAGCTAAAACGATGAACAATAATTACTTCAAATCATCCATTATAATATATCAAGCTTATTTTTCAATGAAAAAAGTTTTAAAATTAATTTTTAATTTTTTTTTCAAATTGAAAATATTATTTTTCTCATGAAATATTTTAAATTATCATTAAATATTATTTTCCATCAACGATTACATCTATCGATGTTAAAATTTCATTACTAAAAGATATGATGCAATGGTACTATTAATATACTTTAAATTAATGGTTTATGTTGTGATGGAATTATTATTATGAAAAAAAAATTATTTTTCAATGGGTTATCCCACGAAAAGATTTTTATGAAACCCATTCATTTTCATAGGTTTTGTAATGATGGAATGATAACACAATTATGAAACCTATCACTTTACCATTGGTTATGACATGATGAAATTTTTATGAAACCTATTTAATTTCATTGTTTACGATATGATCAATGTTTTATGATATTTTGGCATAAATATTTATAGTTTCATTATGTGATTGGTGGGGTCTATATCTCCCTCCAATGCATTAGGTAACGATTACTGTTATATGATATCCACGTTTGAAGGGGAGGTTATCTCATGCTTGAAAGAGGTTTCATGGGATATTATCATATGTAAAAATTATGTACAAATGTGGTTTTCCTAATCCCAACATGATATAAATGTCTTGGGGGGTATCCTTGAATATGATTTTTTATACATATGTATATTCCTCAAATCTAGGTTTTTTACCATTGTTATGATATAATTGATAATTCTCAATGATTTCCTTATGATTCATGTCATATAAATAACACATATTTATTTCTTGACTTAATATTATTATCTTTGATATGAAATTTACGTTTTTCATGTTTATTTTCAGGTTTTCATAAATATATTTTCATACTATACTTAAATATCTAATTTTTTATCCTTAATGTGCATCTAAGATCATCCTTTCCTATGTTTAATTTCCAATGGTTATGATTAAATGTATTATGTATGATTTTTTCTATGAATGGTGTAATATGTGAAGAAATAATTGGGAGATGAGGTATCTCACCTATGAAAAAGTAATTTATGTATACATGTTTCCAAATTCACTAGAAATAAATGATTCCAGAATGGTTCATTGTGTTAGGTAATGAATAATTCTCTAATGATATGTAATATGAATGTATGAGTAATTTGGTCTTCATTGCACCCAATCCCATTCATAAAGGGTTGCACATTTTTTTGGTTTGATGGGATGAATCTATGTGATTTTAGGAATTCGTGACTATTTGTGTTAAAATATAAAATTTACCATAAATAGTTTAATCAATTTAAAATTTTAATTTTTAGTTAATTTGGGGCCTTTCTCTCTCATTCATTTAAGTTTTTAGGATTATTACACACATTTTCTTTTTGTTTGAGTTAGTGGGTGGTGTCTGTTGATTTATTAGGTAGTATACCTAATTGAATTAGATTTTAACTTAATTGTTTGGTTTTATAAATGAATATTATAATTTATTTTAATTTTTCTTATAAATAATTATTAGATTTCATGAATTGAGATAAGTGTTTGAGAGTTGAGATAATACTTTGATGAACAAGGACATTTATAGTTGGGCAATTAAATAAAGAAAAATGGAATCGATTGAGGTGGGTTCCCTTGACGTAGTTTATTATTTTGTTACATCATGGTTATACATGTATGAATGTTTCATGAGTTTTGTGATTTCTCTATAATACTTGTTTGGGCATACACTGTCCTAATAAATAATATGGAATTCAGTGATTGAAAAATGGTTTGATGAGGGGTTCCTAGTTTTAACTAGTCGTAGTCACACCCTTTATATATTTTATAGTAGAATAAGGTATATTTAGAAGGTCAATATGGTTTAATTTTTTAAAAGTTATATTAAATATAAATATTTATTCCAATGGAATTATAAGAAAAATTATGGGATTCATTAAATGGAATTTGGAATGATATTTCAGTAGTAAAATGTGGTTTTCTAAATAATTTTTTGATGGCGCTTTACTAAGGGCCATGCAATATTTAATCAATATATGATGCCATTTTTTAATTATTTTAAAATTTAATTTTTACATTATTTATAAAGGGAATAGAAAATGGATTAGCTAACTTGTTTTTTTTATCTGGCCCTGTGAATGAAATTCTGGGTTTTTTAATGCATGGGTGATTTTGTATGTTCCTACTATTTGGAATGTATTATGTGATGCTTGTTGAATGATGATTCATGTCTTGTATGTTTACAAATTATGGTTATTTCTTTTATCAGCATTCTAGTTTGATCCATATGGATTTTCTTGACTACATAATCGGTATAGATGGGTAAAAATGACCCCTAACTGATCATGAATGATTAAATGAGTGCAATGATAGGATAAGGCTATTTGGTGACATTTTTATTAATGAACTCAGGTCCTGTTTCTATGAAAATATGTTCCCTAGGGGACTTTATAGGGATCCCAGTGATATATTTTCCATTTTGTGGGTGTATAAAAGCATTAGATAGTGATTATAATGGGTTTCACCATGGAATTTGAATCGATTATATATTCATGAAATAGTTATGATATGTTTTTTAATCAATCACCTGAGAGGATGTAAATTATTATAAAAATTGGATTCAAGATCTTTTCCAACACACATTAGTATTATTATTATTGTGACAGCTTCTTCGCTTTAGTGTATAACTTCCCACCCCTCCTCTTTGACTTGAGAAGGTGGAATGAAATTATGTGACATTAATAGACATACCCAAAATGCCAAATGCTAGTAAAAAATGTCAATGGATTCTTTAGGAGTTGGGGGACGATTTTCCATTTGAATATAAAACATCCAAACATAACATTTCATAAAAAATATCAGCTACCTGATTAAGGATAATAATGAAAAACAACTCAATGCATTACAATTGATATCAATACCAATTTACAAAAATTTAACACAACTGAAGACTACAAATATCAAATTATAAAATGGAAGAAAAAACTAAAAAAGACTAAAGAATCCAAACATAAATCCAAATATCCCATCAAACTCCATGATAAAACTCCAAAATACATCCCAAATATCATGAAGCACCACTAAAGAATTGTGAGGTTTTTTCAACACCAATGTCTCTATAAAGAGCATCTAAAAAATTCATAATGTGCCAATGTAGGGGGTGAGTAATCAAACTCAGTAGATCTTCCCCAAATGAATTCCCTACTCACTTCACTAGGATAGAAGAAGTTATCACATTTATATATAAAAAATTTTATAAAACCATTTTAAACTATTAAACAACGTATAACAAATCCAAGAAATACCAAGACAAAAAAATTATAACTAAATTTATTTTTCAAGGTAATCACACAAAAATTAATTAAACCATTTCACATTCATTTTTGGCATCCCCATTCCATGATTCACCAACACACACACACGCACACACACATGCTTCACTAAAAAATCCACACTCTGGAATGCTCTATCATCCAACCACAAATTCGTCACTAAGTTTCCAATCTCTTGGGGACCCAATGACACACTCCCTTTATAAAGGGTCATGTACCTTTGTAATCCAATGGAACATGCCCCATTTTTAGTGTCACATTGAATGCATGAACTCACACCAACCATGTTTTCCAAAACAATTATAAACCTACCATTTCAAACCATTTGAATTAAAATTTTCTTTTAATGAAAACCATTCTAGAAAATTATTTTCATAGATTTAAACAACCATATTTTAAATATAGACATTTTAAAATCAATAGAATAAATTCATTTTTGGAAAATAAATTCCAAAAAATACTCAAAATCCTCAAACTATCACTAATGAAAGATTGTACCAATCCTTGAACACAAATTTCAAAATAAAAATCATGTAATTAAAATAAATTAAACTAATTATTCCCATTCTATTATGATAATTTGAGTGTGAGGCCACCCACCTCTACAATTATGATGAAAATGAAGAACTGAATGAAATCACCCACAAAACAGGGATGAATCTCCATCAACCCACCTTTGATATCTTCCCATATCCTTAAAAGTTCAAAAAATAACCATGATTAGCATTGAGATCATTATATCTATCCACTCCATACTAGATCTAAAAAACCAAGAGATATAAGAATTTATATCTAAGAAAGACCCCCAAAAACATCCAAAAACAAGAATATACTAAGGTAATTAGGCTTTAACTCACCCAGAAATGATATCTAATTGCCTCTGGATCAATGAGGAATGCTTATAAAGCCTTTGGGAGGGTGAAATTCTGAGTTAGGGTCGACTGAGAGTAAAAAGGAGCAGATTATATGATAAATCATGTTAGGTCAAGTTTTTAAGGATCTATCCATTAAACCATAAATGTTCTATCACACGGTGAGAAAAGACATTCACTAATTGTGTGATCATCTCTAGATCTAGGATTACCCCACACGGTTTTCCTATATTGTAAGACAAAGTGTGCACTAACTGTGTAAAATATCTCTATCTCACTTTACACAATTATATTTTTTGGCTGCACGGTTTGGTCATACCATGCGATATCCTATATGCTATTACTTTATCCCATGTCCCACTATGCATGATTTCTTTATAGAGATTCACTATTTTAAAAACCATTCTCTAACCGTTCACCATTATAAATGCACATAAAACCAACAAAAAATCTTATAAACCCTCCCAAGATTCTCCCAAAAACATAACATACATAAAAAATAACAATGAATTGGTTACTTATCTAAAACTATAGCTGATACATCCTTGATTCCATTTTCCTTTTTTTTCCTTAGATAATAGAAAAATACCATTTTCCCAAAAGAGTTCAGGCCATTAGATGATTATCTCCTTCTCTCATTCCTAATCCTCTTTCATAATTTTACCATGTTTCCAGAAAACCCGCACTATACCAATTATTTTTCCATGCAATAATTTATCTTGCATATCCAAAATTGGTATCATCACATGTACCAATAAAGAATCTGGGTCTAGGTCAATGTTACCCCCATCAAATTATATGGTCAGTATCAGGATGTTACTTTTTCAAGTGAGATTCATGAATCGCATTTTGCACAACCCTGAACCATGCAATAAATTTTAATGTATATGGAACCTCTCAAAATTTTTCTAGAGTATCAAAAGGAGCTTTGTATATAAGAGGTAGATGACCGGTCTCCCAAAACAATTATTCCCAAGAATTGTAGTGATTACCAAGAACTTGTGATCACACACATTGAATTAAAACGACCATTGTTTATGATCCTCATTTAATTTCTGATGACTATGAGCTGTCTATATCCACTTTGTGATCAACTGAATATTCTTTGATATTTCTTAGACAATGCTTGATCCATGTAGTGAAGTTTATCCTTTTCCACCAAACAATGTGGATAATGGAAATGATTCATATTAAATGATTCAAAATGATTTGTATGTATAGATTCTTGATAATTGTTATTCTATGAAAACACCACTATCATCATGTTCTCTTCTCGTGAGCCACCAAAATTCATTACACAGGCCTAAAACAAATCTTCCATTATTTTTATCAATATTTCTAATTACCTATCCATCAAAGGATGACATGTGGTACTCATTGTCTGTGTTCCATGTACTTTCTATAAGGATTTCCAAAAGCAAGACATAATTCTCATATCAATGCCGAACACTATTTAAAAAAGCACTTCACGCCTCATTACCAATTCTTGGATATTAATTTTTTACAATACATACACCATATGATATTTTCAACTAGGGATTAGACAGGACATCTTTGTTATCTGATCCACTATCACCCATATATCATGGTGTTTTAGATCCATTTTTTGGGACATGTCAAAAAATACTTTGCAAATTGTCCCCATTTCCAAATAGGAATTGGTAATCACTAAAACATACCTCTTGGTCTATGATGATCTTCTTTAACTTTCATACATGTTAAGAATCTCACAACAAACTCAGCCACTTTAAATTTCATGATAAGCCACCAAAAAATACTTTCATCATCGTATATATCTTATGTATTCCATGATGAATAGACCATCTGGAATGTTGGTATGAATGAAGAATTTGTTCTTGAAAAGCCATAGTTATGACCATATAATCTTAAGAACAAAATAATAAACTCCCTTCAAATTTATATCCCTTAATGGTCTCCCCACAATTGTGTTTTGACTTAATTGTAACAAATTTTGAATCATATTTCCTTTCCAATTAAGATATTTCAACCAAATTAGGATACAATGAAACTGGAATGTAAATTGAAACCTTAGTATTGTCTTTATATTTCATGTTCTCTTCTTCTCTCACTGAGATTAACTGTCACAGATCTGAAGCCTCTTTTTATAACATAGCATATGAATTTCTAGTTAGTGCGTCTGCCACTATATTTCATTTTCCTAGTGTATACATCATGTCATTTTCAAAAATTTGGATATACTCCAAAAAGTTTATTTTTCATAGGTTAAAGTCCATTTTTTATAAAATATGTCTTTGGATCTTGTGATCTGTAAACACTATGAACTTGTAATGTCTCAGATTTTTCTATGTGTTATTTTAATATTATGTGGGAATTCTTTTGAGACCAGGCTTTGTGCCGGCATGCAGTTTCGAGGCCTGGTGATCCCGAAACAAAGGATTGAATTTAATTAAATAATTAAATTATGTGCGCATGTGGTTTTCCTGAAAAAGTGGAATAACACCTGAACGGGTGCTCAGATTAGAAATCTGAGGGTACTGTTGCATTCAGAACAACGATTTTACCTTAGGTGAGGCCTAACATCAGCCGGCACAGGTCGGTGGTGATATCTAGTTTTTGGACGTAACAGTAATAATATATTTAATAAAAATATTTTATTAAAATTTTCTGCAGGGAATTGTTTTAACTTTTTAAATAGAGATTTCATAGAGGATCAGGGTTACAAATCTCATAACCCAGAATTTCCACTGGAGGCTCTGGAAAAGCTCTGGGGAGAACCACCCTATGCAGCGATGACGTTCTTGATGGGTTTCGCCGGTTACAATGACGCAGCGACCGAATATTCTCCAACGAACGCCGTGGATCCAGGTAGGACATTTGATTTTGGTTTCTATTTCCTGGTTCTTGATTCCTACGATGAACGCGGACTAATCCACGAATAGATTATCCTTCAGATCAATCATATTTTCGGGATGTGATTTTGTGGGGATTTGGGGGATTTGATACTTGAAGTTAGTTTTGTTTTGTTCAACCTTCTAACAGTGATGAACCAGGATCGACACGAACATTGATTGAGGTTCATCCCTCCCGATTTATTGTGCCTTTCTTCCCCGATTTCTCAGATTATTCATGTGCATTCTACGCATTCTTTGCATAGGTATGAATTCTGGATCATTGCAAATCTGTTACATGACGCAATGATCCCAAAATGAAGATCTAGCATCGTAAAAACCCCATGGAGGTGTGACGGCTGTGGCGATGGACGGATCGAAGCGGATCAGAAGATATCGTTCTTTGAAATATTTCCACATGGATGACCATAATTGGATTTTGGATCTGATCAAAGGTCCAAACCCCACATATTCGGAATCACGATGATGGGTTGACCCATAATGTTGAGTTTCGCAGCAAACAAACAAGAGAAACATGATCTGGAGATCTGGCCGGGGCGCGAGGAGGAAGATGACGCTTCGGGAATTTCGTGACTACACAGTGTGTAGTATGGCTACACAACGTGTGTCTGTCAGTGGGCCACCTGGTGTGTACTCTAAAATTACACGGACATAAGTTGGGTAAACAGCCAAGGAAAAATCATGTATACCCTTCCCTAGACAGACCTGGCCAAATACGCAGGATACCCCTGTGTACTGGTACACTGGTAGGCGACAAAGACAGACATCGTGTACGGGCATACGACCAGGGTACACGGGTGTTTCCCAGTTGACAAGACCTGGACTGTGCATACACTTGTACGCCGTGTATATGATTTCCTGAAAGACTTCGATTCTAGACACATTCTATTTACACGGGCAGTACCCGGAGTCAGGGAACACGACGTGTGATCCTTCTACATGTCGTGTAGTTGAGTTTAACATAGCTTGGACGGGTGGCACAGGCCATTTAAATGGGCAATACCCAGAGTCAAGGAAAATAGTTTGTAACCATACTACATTCCCTGTAACCTATTATACTTGGCTTGAGCCAGTTGCCTTTTGTGACTTAAACTAGTTTCCTTAAGGTTTGTCCCCTTGGTCTTTCTCCTGAAGGTTTCTGGTATCATTTCCTACGTACAGGAGTATGATCCCTTCAGCATGACTTCCTGAATAGAATTTTTGGAATCACCTCTGTGAGACTTAGATACGGATCCTCTATTAATTCCTGGAACCCTAGGAAGAGATCATGGTATCGACGTGACCATATTTACCCGGACACTGATCCTCTGCTTTGAAGACTAGTTTAGACTGAGTTATTGGAATCACCCCATAGCTATTAGATGTGATCCTCATCTGAACATCATTTTCCCAAGTACTTGTGTAGTGTTTTCTCCTAGAACGAGTACATCATATCTCTCTCTTCAGACATAGGAGTGTGTTCTCCTTGTTACGTGCTTAGTGGAATCTTCGAGCAGGACCTTAGTGGTGGTTTCGCGATGGTCGAACATGCATGAGTATATATGGATATTCTTGTTATATGTTCTGTAAACATATACTATGTAGAGATGACCATATCTTTCTTTTTTGGTATTTCCATTTTTGTATTCCTTTGTGGTTTCGAGGTTTCCTATTGGGTATTGTTATACTCACCCCTGCACGGGTTTGCCCGCACTTGTCGTGTCTTGTGCAGTTGAGCGAGACTTTGATAGGATTCTAGGCAGACCAGGACCGGACGGTGCTCAGTGATATCATACAGGCCTAGGTGTGTTCCTACGGCTACAGATTGCAGTCCGAGTACCTTTCTTTATAGGTTGGACATTGTTACAGACTCTCTTTTGGTGGGCTTGTACTTATGGCCTAGGGTTTTACATTACTGTACATTACTTTCCTATTGTACTCTGTTGGTTGGGATTTTAGTGCATGCATGCATTTCCATTTTAGTAGTTTTTACTTTTCAGCTTTGTTGGCTTGAAGATGTGTGTGTGTGTACAGGTTTATAGGAAATGCCTCCCATGTTAGTGACATGCCTACTTGATGCTAATCACCAGCCCCTGGCCTATTGGAGGCAGGCTTGGGGAGTTGTGGCATGGGACCCACTAGGATGGGTTGTGACAAAGTGGTATCAGAGGTGGTCGGTTCTACCTTAGGACCGAGAGTCTGTGAGTTGGTTTGGGACAATAGTGTTAAGTGTTTTGAGTTTGGATTTCCTTCCAGTGACCCCAGTGTTGGTGCGGGTGGCCGACGTATCCATACACCAAGTCTCTGATAACTTTCATTTCAACTCAGAACACGAGGACACTGGTTACAGGTGAAAGTAACGGTACATGCATCATATAGTAATGGGTTGTTGTTTCCATGTCCTTCATGTGTTAGATCTCCAGATACACTCACTGACAGAGATACATATTGTTTCTTTACTGGATGACTCTGCGACGTGCACCCGCTAGGCTCCAACATCTCGATCGTGAGGATGACCCCCTCTGTGATGAAGCTTCAATACATGGACCAGATCCCCCAGTTTTACCTTCGGGTGGTGTGCTAGCTATTCCACTACCTGTAGAGAAGTGTTTAGTGCTTGTTCTACCAGTAGAGGAGGAGCGCAGGTTGAGTGCACTCCACGAGTTTCAGAGACAGAGACCGCTCATGTTTCGAGGCGAGCCTGGCTCTCAGGCAGCAGAGGACTATATTTAGGTAGTTACCAGAGTCTTCCGTTTGGTCAGGACACTAGTAGACCAGATGGTGATCCTGCCAGCAAGCCTTCTGCAGGGCTCGATAGGATGATGGTGGAGTTTTGTTATCCAGACCCACGATGAGGCAACTCTTGAATGGTCAAAGTTTGAGCATCTCTTCAGATAGGATTTTTCACCGATTACCCTGAGAGAAATATATATACAAGAGCTTCATCATCCCCAACATGGAACCATGATGGTGGATGACTATTCATCAAGGTTTACCGACCTCTCATGATACTCGATGGATATGGTCATGGATCAGTACTTCAAATCTCATAATTTTGAGCGGGGATTGTGTAGAGACATCCGATCTAGAATCATCCCTATTAGCATTCCTACTTATGTCGGTGTTCTCAAGTGGGCTTTAGTGGTTGAGAGATTCATGGCAGAGTAGAGACAGCCAGTAGTTTTCAGTAGTGAGTGATCTGGAGCAGAGACCTTAGTAGTAGGGAGCCGACGTCAGTGACCCTATAATGGGATATGTTTTCAGAGGAGATCCCAGGACAGAGGATCTACCATACAGTGTAAGCAGGGGGCATCCATCTAGCCTCAAGAGAAGCGATGATACTCTTGTGATGGCAGGGGACATCTCACTCAATATTGTCCGACCCACCGTACTACTGACATGGGATCAGTGGATGGACCACTGAGGCAGAGGAAATATGTGGGGAAGAAAGATCCGTGGGGCGGCTGACGTGGTAGAAGAGCTTGGAGAGTAGCTGTAGGTGGTCGGCGGTTTGACCTTTTACCACCACCACCCCCGGAAGGTCCACCCCAGGCTCAAGGAGCTGGTTGAAAGAGGCAGGGACAACTACAGGGAGTGGAGGATTATGACCTAGGTACTCCCGAAATGATTAGAGATACAATCTGTGTCTTTTCTACTTTTGCTATTTTACTGATAGACATAGGTTCTAGTCATTCATTTCTAGCTGCTTATCTTGTTCGAGACCTTGAGATTCCAGTTGAGTTGTTGACTCGACCCTTACGCTTAGAAACACCGACTGGAAAAGATTCAGAGATCACACACCTTTGTAGACAGTGTGACCTGACCCTTGAGGGTGAGAGTTTTGTTTGGAACCTCTTGGTGGTAGCATCGAGGCCTTACGATGTCATTCTTGGTATGGATCGGATATCCAAAGTTCATGCCCAGATTGATTGTTTTAGGTGAATGGTGCGGTGTGTCTGCAGTGATGGAACGATGTTCTCCTTCGTCGGTGAAAAAGAGACCCAAGCAGCAGAGGATAGACTCGTGCGTAGTAAGGCACAACCAATTTCACATCGGTTGGCTATCCAATCCCTTGGCACAGCAGATGTTACGAGCTTCCAGTTTCCAGTAGTAGTGGCTGAGTATGAGGACGTCTTTCCAGAGGATTTCCCTGGACTACCTCCCCATCAAGAGATAGATTTCTGCATTGAGTTGCAACCCAGGACAACACCAATATCTGCATCAGCATATAGGATGGCTTCAGCAGAGCTTCATGAGCTAAGAGTGTAGCTGGAAGACTTGCAGAGGAAGGGATTAGTGATACCCGGTGTTTCACCCTGGGCGGCCCTAGTTTTGTTTGCCAAGAAGGCAGACGAGAGCTTGGGGCTATGTGTGGATTACCGGCGCTTGAATCAGGTGACCGTGAAGAACCGGTATCCAATACCGTGGATCAATGACCACTTCGACCAGTTAAGAGGGGCACGATGGTTCTCGAAGGTTGATCTACGATCAGGCTATCACCAGTTGCGATTACGAGATGAGGATATACCGAAGACGTCTTTCAGATGTCGCTACGGTCACTATGAGTACTTGGTGATGCCCTTCGGCATGAAGAACTCCCCGACAGTGTTTATGGGACTCATGAACTGGATGTTTTAGCCCTATCTAGATCGGTTCGTATTGGCCTTCATAGATGATATCCTTGTGTACACTGTGTCCGAGGTGGAGCACGCGAGGAAACTAAAGATGGTTTTCGACACACTCCGAGAGCACCAGTTGTACGGGAAACTCTCAAAGTATCAATTCTGGATACAGGAGGTCCACTTTCTGGGACATGTTATCTCAGCAGATGGTGTAGTAGTGGACCCAACCAAGGTAGATTCAGTGTTAGCATTGAGACACCCCGGAGCGTGATGGAGGTGCGGAGTTTCCTTGGGTTGGTAGGCTACTATCGGAGATTCATTCTTGATTTTTCTAAAATTTTGGCACCCAGGATAGCTTTGACTCGAAAGGGGCTACCTTTCGTGTGGACCGAGAGATGCCAGCAGGATTTTCACCAGTTGAGACAGCGTTTGACGAGCTCCCCGATCTTGAGATTACTGAAGGAGGGTGTTGAGTACGTAGTGTTCTTCGACACATCGGGAACTAGGTTTGGTTGTGTCCGGATGTAGAGGAGAGTGGTGATTGCCGGTGGCTCAGGTTAGTTGAGGCCGCATGAGCAGAACTATGTGACCCATGATCTTGAGTTGGTAGCAGCAGTCTTCATGTTGAAGATGTGGCGACACTACTTGATGGGAGACCAGTTTATCGTCTACTCTGGTCACAAGAGTCTCAGATATATCTTTTATAAGAAGGATATGAATTTGAGATAGAGATGATGAGTTGAGTTCCACCAGGATTATGACTTTGAGATCGTTTATACTCTTGGGAAGGGGAACATTATGGTAGATGCTCTTAGCATGAGATCGAGTTCGCAGTTGCGGGATGAGGCGATGAGGCAGTTGGCCTCTTTACAGTTATCCTTCATGGATACAGATTAGGGATCTTACCTTCAACCGAGGGTTGTTACCCCTCCACTCTTACAACGAGTCAGGGAAGCGCAGCTCGAGGATGCTAGCTGCAAGACTTTATGTGCCCAGATATCCACAGGCAGTTCTGTTGATGGATATTCAAAAAGTGGGAAGCACGTTGTTCATTTTAGAGGGCGCACTGTAGTAATAGTGATGTTGCGGGGTGAGGTTCTGAGGGAGTTCCATACATCTCCTTTGTCGGTGCATCCAAGCATGGAAAAGATGTACCAGGACCTCCGACGTCAGTTCTGGTGGCTAGGAATGAAGAAGAGTGTGGTCGAGTTTGTTTCTCGTTGCCTTACTTTTCAGCAAGTAAAGGATGTGCACCAGGTTCTAGAAGGTTTGACTCATCCCCTTGAGGTTCTAGAGTGGAAGTGGGATGGGATATCCATGGACTTCGTGACAGGTTTACCACGTACGTCCAGGGAACACGATGCCATCTCTGTGATCGTTGACTGATTCACCAAGTTGGCCCACTTCCTAGCCATACGGGAGCAGAGTTTAGTAGAGAGGTTGGGACGCCTCTACATGCAAGAGATAGTTCGACTTCATGGTGTTCCATCCACGATCATCTCAGATCATGATGCTCGTTTCACATCCCAGTTGTGGAAGGGATTCTAAGAAGCTTTTGGGACTCAGGTATGCTTGAGCACAGTGTTCCATCCTCAGACTGATGGTTAGACGGAGCGGACCATCCAGGTTATGGAGGATATGCTACGAGCTTGCATAGTTGACTTCGGTCGTAGCTGGGAGGATCACCTACCACTGGTGTAATTTTCTTATAACAACAGTTATCATTCCCCTATTGGTATGGCACCATTCGAGGCTTTATACAGACGACCTTGTAGGTCTCCACTTTGCTGGACTGACCCAGTAGAGTCAGCACTCATGGGCCCAGAGATGGTGCGAGCAACTATAGATAAGGTGCAGGTCATCCAAGAGAGGATGAAGGCTACACAGAGTTGGCATAAGTCTTATGCCGACTAGAGATGGAGTCCCTTGTAGTTCAAGGTGTGAGACCATGTGTTCCTTCAGTCTTATCTCAAAGGGGATTGTGGAGATTTGGAATAGGTGGAAAGCTATCTCCGAGGATCATCTGCCCTTTTCAGATTCTGAGTAGACTTAGCGAGGTGGCTTACCGCTTGTCTCTACCTCCTCAGATGGAATGGGTACACAATGTCTTCCATGTGTCTGAGCTGCGGAGGTACGTGTATGATCCATCACATGTTATCGACTGGGGCGATCTACACATCGATGATGGAGAGACCTTTGTTGAGTACCTATTGGAGATTGAGGATCAGTAGGATAAGATCCTTCATGGGTGAGCTATTCTCTTGGTGCGTGTCTGGTGGAAGCACGTGAATCACCAGGAGAGCACGTGGGAGCAGGAGGCTCAGATTCGTGTGTAGTACCCACATCTTTTTTAGTAGCCCTTGATTTGGCTTTTCAGGGAGGTAAAAGCCCTAAGGTGGGTGTGATATAATCTCTCATATTTTTCCATGTGTTATTTTAATATTATGTGGGAATTCTATCGAGATCAGGCTTTGAGACGGCGTGCAGTTTCGAGGCCCGGTGAGCCCAGAACAAAGGTTTGAATTTAATTAAATAATTAAATTACCCGAGCGTATGGTTTTCCTGAAAAAGTGGAATAACTCCTGCACGGGTGCTCAGATTATAAATCTAAGGGAACCGTTGCATTCAGAACAACGATTTTACCTTAGTTGAGGCCTAAAATCGGACGACGCAGGTCAGTGGTGAAATCTAGTTTTTGGATGTAATTGTAATAAAATATTTAATAAAAATATTTTATTAAATTTTTGCTGTAGTGAAACCTTTTAACTTTTTAAATAGAGATTTCATAGGGAATCAGGGTTACAAATCTCATAACCCTATATTTCCCCAGGAGGCTCTTGAAAAGCTCTATAGAGAACCTCCCAACGCGGAGATGATGTTTTTGAAGCGTTTCACCGGTGATGAAAACACGGAGACCGAATCTTCACCAACAAACATCGAAGATCCAGGTAGGACATTTGATTTTGGTTTCTTTTCCCCATTCTTGATTCCTACAACGAACGCGGACTAATCCACGAACAGATTAGCCTGGGGATCAATCATATTTGTGGGATGGGATTTTGTGGAGATTTTGGGGATTTGATTCTTGAAGTTATTTTGGTTTCATTCGACCTTATAATGGTGACGAACCAAGATCGACACGAACATTGATCGAGGTTCGTCCCTCTCGATTTGTTGTTCCATTATTCCCCAATTTCTCCTGTTCTTTGTGTGCGTTCTACGCGTTTTTCACTGAGGTATGAACGGCGGATCATTGAGCATCCGTTGCACGATGCAAAGATCCCAAAATGAAGATCTAGCATCGGAACAACCCCATGGAGGTGCGACGGTGGTGGTGATGGATGTATCGAAGCATATCGTAAGATATCGTTCTTCGAACAATTTCTGCACGGATGACTGGAATCGGATTTTGGAGCCGATCAAAGTTCCAAAACCCATAGATTTGGCATCACAATGAAGGGGCGACCCATAATCTTGAGTTTTGCAGAAAATGGAAAAGAGAAGCATGATTTGGAGATCCGGCCAAGGCGCGAGGAGGAAGATGGCGCTTCTTGAAATTTACCGACTACAAGGCGTGTATTATGGCTACACGGTGTGTGCTCTTCAGTGGGCCACTTGGTGTGTACTCCATAAGTACATGGACACGGGTTGGGTACACAGCCAAGGACAGGTTGTGTATACCTTTCCTGGGCTAGACCTAGCTAGATACAAAGGATACCCCCGTGTACTGGTACACAGGTAGGTGACACAGAAGGACACCATGGATAGGCATACGGTCAGGGTACACGGGTGTTTCCCAGTTGATAGGACACGGCATGTGCTTCGACTTACATGTCGTGTATATTCTTTCCTACTTGACTTCGATTCCAAACATGGGATGTTTACAAGGGCAATACACAGAGTCAGGCAACACGACGTGTGATCCTTCTTCATGTCGTGTAGTTGAGATTTACACAGCTTGGACGGGTGACATAGGTCGTTTACACGGATAGTACCCGGAGTCAAGGAACACGGCGTGTAACTATACTACACGCCATATAACCTGTTTTACATGGATTGATCCAGTTGCCTTCTGTGACTTGGACTAGTTTTCTTAGGGTTCGTCCCCTTGGTATTTCTCCTGAAGGTTTCCGGTATCATTTTCTATGTACATTAGTATGATCCCTTCAGCAGGACATCCTGAATAGAGTTATTGGAATCCCCTCTGTGAGACTTAGAGATGGATCCTCTATTCAATCCTGGAAGCCTAGGTAGTGTTCTTGGTATCGACGTGACCAAATTTACCTGGGTTCCGATCCTCTTCTTAGCGGATTAGTTCAGACTGAGTTGTTGGAATCACCCCACAGCTATTGGTTGTGATCCTCATCTGAACATCATTTTATTAAGTACTTGTGGAGTGTGTTCTCCCAGAATGAGTACTTCGTATCTCTCTCTTCAGACATGGGAGTGTGTTCTCCTTGTTACGTGGTTAGTGGAATCTTCGAGCTGCACCTTAGTGGTGGTTTCGCGATGGTCGAACGTGTGTGAGTATATCTGGATGTTCTTGTTATATGTTCTATAAAAATATATTGTGTAGAGCTAACTGTATGTTTCCTTTATGGTATTTCCCTAGTTGTATTACTTTGTGGTTTCGGGGTGTCCTACTGAGTAATGTTATAATCACCCCTGCACAGGCTTTGCCCACACGTTTCAAGTCTTGTGTAGACGAGTGGGCCATTGACATGATCTAGGTGGACCAGGACCGGACGATGCTCAGTGAGATCAGACAGTCCGAGGTGTGTTCCTACAGCTATGAATTATAGTTCCAGTACCATTCATTATAGGTTGGAATTTGTTACAGACTCTCTTTGGTGGGCTTGTACTTTTGGACTAGGGTTTTATATTACTGTACATTATTTTCCTGTCGTACTCTGTTGGATAGGATTTTAGTGTATGCATGCATTTCCATTTTAGTAGTTTTTTCTTTTCAGATTTATGGGCTTGGAGATGTGTGTGTGTGTGTATAGGTTTATAGGCAATTCCCCCCATGTTAGTGACATTCCTACTTGGTTCTAGTCACCAGCCCCTGGCCTATTAGAGGCAGGCTTGGGGAGTTGTGACACGGGCCCCATTGGGACGGGTCGTGATAGAACTTCTCACCAAAGAGGTAATGAAATAAATTCTTTAAAGAATGGATTATAGAAACTAAATCTAAATCATGAGTTTAGTAGTTTTTCCCACACAACCGTAATTTTCTTCAGCCATAAGAAACAACATGATCTCCCTGCATGAGAACAAATTACATCCCAGATCCCGAATCATCTCAATACACCATGTACCATTTTCATGGTCCCAACAATATCAAGATATGTGATGATGTATGATGAAAATTGAACTCTTTAGAAGATATCTGACTATCCTTGATCCATTAAATAGAACTCATTTCCTTTTGAATTTGTCATTGGTAATGCTAGTAATGAAAAATCATGAAAAAAACATCAACAATAACGAGATAGAAAAGAAAATTTTGTATCTAAAATAAATTAATTAGAGTTTTCCAAGAGATAATAGTCGATATCTTTTCTATAACCATATAAAAAACAATTTCATAGAATAATTGTACAAGGAAAAATATCTATTTTATCCAAAAATAACAATTTTATAATTTTAATACACCTGATTAACCTTCATGATTCATAACACATTCTAAAAGTATTGCTCATGTTGATCCATTTTCCTTGAATACAACAAAATTTAATACACAAATAAAACTAAAAAAAGAATCTATATTGCTTTAAAATATACGATTCATCAATTCTATAAACACATCTATTGTATTTTTATGATCAAAGATAATATCTATGTACTCATAATAGATATAGCTACTTGTAAAATAATTTTTTTGTAATGTCCTCCTTCCAAATTCACGATTGGTGTTATCCAGATCACAATTCAATTTTAGAGCACCACTATGCTTCCATAAATGATCGAAATGATCAGAAATGCATGGAAATGGATACCAATACATTATTATAAATTTATTAATCATACAATAATCAACCCAAAGCCAAAAAGTTTCCATTTAACCTTTTTAAAAACAAGACCAGTGCTGCCCATGGGTATGTTCTAGGCATAATGATCCCATTTTTCCAACTCTTCTAACTACACATTCAATTTACTTAATTATTTTGGTTTAATCTGATAAGATGAAAGGAAGATATGACTGATCCTCATCAGGAGATCTATCCTAAACTCTACTTGTCTAATGGAAGGAAACCATGATAAATTTTTTAGAAGAAGATTAAAAAACTGAACCATAAATTCTTGAAAACTTATGTCCCAATATCGTACATCGATTGCAATTTCAGTGATTCCAACATGTATGATATCGCTCCAATGGATTTTTCCCACAAGCTTGTTCCACCCGCCTTAACATTTTGGTATCCTAAATATAGATGCTAGTTGTCATCATCATTCATAAAACTAACCCATCTAGTACAAAAACCAATGTGAGCCTCAAAAATTTTAAACCAATCTATACCAAGGATTATATCATAGACATCCATATAATTCATGGATAAATCCCATATCATCATGGCTCTGTGGAAAGCTATTGAAAAGTCTTTACACATAATGTCTTGACATTCTATTTTACAAAGAGGTGTTATGAATTTTCAAAATAAAAGACATCATCTCAACATTTAAACCATGTTATTTAATAGTAAGAGAGGACATAAATGAATGGTATGAAACTCTATTAAACATATCTTTCATAAAGGTATAATTATAAATAATTTTAACTCACACCTTTAATGAATTAGATAAATCATCTGTAAAAAATTGATCAGCTCTATGTAAAGTTTTAATCACTTTAATTTTTTCCATATTTCCTTATTGACATTTCCATTTCTGAGAAGTCATCATATTCCTAGAATCTCCATGTATATATCATCCCCACTAATAATATTTCTCTCGATGTCCTTGTATTATAGAAGAATACAATGTCTGCAACTCATGAGATGTGTCCGGAACGCCCGACATTGCAGTACTATGGCAATAGCACTGATGATTCCCCATCAGGTTACTGTTGTGACATGCACTAGGTCGTGTTTTACACTCATTCTTTATCTGGTTTATCAACTCACATTGGAAACATCCATCTTTGATCTCTGGTCATGGGGGGAGATTCAGTGATCGAGTCTTCTAATTCGAAGTCATCCTCCCGCCTTGGAAATATGTGTCCCTCGTTTTCTTATTACCAAAATTAAAGTTCCCACCATTTCCTATACATATCAATATAATCCCACCACCCATAGCCCCTAATATTTCTATGTCTAGCATAATCTCTCTATTGACCATATCTGTATAATCAATTATACAGATCTTGAATATCTTTGAGTGAATAGCCCGCCTCTACCCTGGTTCAAATATATGTTCATTCAAGGATTCACATGTAGAAAATTCAGGTGAAAAGAAAAATAATTCATTAACTTATCCACAAAATCTACCATTGGAGGGCTCTCATAAATCTAGATGAAAAATCTCATTGTTCTTGAGATTATAAAAGTTTGAGGATAGAATTGTTGGTTTTGAAATTCATCAAAATCCTCTCATGAAGGGACTTGCTGTAATTTAGCCTAAACATATAAATCACACCAATGGTATTCAAGATCTTACTTCATATACATCACCAACTTCAATTTTATATTTTTTCTTGTTCTTAGGATATTGATGATTCAATTCATCCTATTCAACCACACCTTTGATTTTTATGGTTCTGAATTACTACGAAAGATGGTTCAATTTTTTTGGAAGTGGAAAGATTGATCAACTTCACTTGGTTCATCTCTTTTTTTCCCTCTATCCACAGTCTGAAAGGCTTGTAATATACTCATTACTAGCTATTGGTTAACCTGTGGCTCAGGTGAAACCAACTTTTTAATATATTCTTCCAATTAGTTTGAGCGACGGTGACCAGGTTCCATTATATAAATACAAAAATGTCACAAGTCTCACACTCTATAAACTCAAGGATTAACAATATGAAATTATTCCACATCATAATATCACAACATTGCATTCCAAAATTCAATATGTTCCATGTTCACCCATTTTTCAAAATTTCACCATGATTTTGTAAAACAAAACATTTTCAAAATATCTATATCATATCTTTTTCAAAATCCATCATTTCAAAACATTTTTAACAACATTCAAAAATAAAAAATTTTGAACCAAATAAAATTTCATTTCTAAAAATTAAATATGAACATAAAGTGGAATTTAATTTCTAAAAATCAGGACATACTTGTATCGTTGTATAACCCATAGCATTGGGATTTGATACAAACCATTTTTCCATCTTCGGAAATGCCGGTTTATGGGTATATGGTACCCAAAGCTTACAAACACCAAAGCAAAGTGTAACACTGGGATTTAAATTCCTATAAGTGTATCCAAATCACATCTGTACCCAAGTCCCCAGTTACTTGAAGTTCATCACAGAATGGTTGTCTAAATTTTTTTATGATATATATTTCAATTATAGATAATTATAATCCATTCTACCATACCAAATCTAGAAATTGACTAGAATAAATATCAACTCCAAGACTTCCATAATTGATAAGAGAGGATCAATCATCTCATACTACTTGTATGGAAAAGAACAAATAAGTTGATGCATCTGGTAACATCCAGGACCTCCTCATTGGATTGAGAAGGAAGAAGGACATTATAGGGCCTTAAGATACATCATCAAGATTCCAAAGGCAAGCAATAAATGCTAAGTATTCACTAATGGATGCGGGATTATTTCCCATTTAAAATAAAACTGCCCGACCAAACATGTCGTATCAAATAACCACTACATGATTCATGATAACAATGTAAAATGACTCAATGTATTACCATTAATATCAAAACCAAACTACAATAAGGTAACGAAGTGGAAGAATACAAATATCAATGTATATAGTGAAACAAAAAACCAACACAAACCCAAAGACTCCAAAAATCAGTCCAAATTTCGAAACATGTACCATTCTCCGACACCCCAAATACAGAACAAAAATCATAGTGAACAAATGAATAATTATAATGATTTACCATTAGCTATGTCTCAATTAAAAATATATTCAAAAGAACCAAACTGGGAAAGCAGGGGTGAGTAAGGAAACTGAATATATTTTCCCCAAATATCTTCCCCAATCCCATCATTTTTATAGAACAAGTTATCACATTTATATTAATAAATTATATATAGCCATTTGAAATAGATTAAAATTTTATAAAAAATCTTTGAAATACCAAGCCAAAATAGTTTTTAACAAAAAAAAATTTTAAGAAAGGAACACAAAAATTCATTAAACCATTTCACATTTATGTTTGGCATAGACATTCCATGAATCACCCACACACACCCACACATGCTTGATTTCCAAATTGTTACATACTGATGAACAGTTCCTCATCGATCCAATAAGTAATCTATAGGGGTCCAATATCATTGGGTCCCAATGACACACACCCCTCATCAAGGTTCATATACCTCAATACCACTATGGTACACTCCCCTTATCCAGGATTACGACAAAAGGATGAACTCACACCAACCATTTGTACCAAAACTATTTCAAATTGGGTATTTTAAATCATTTTAATAAAACCATTCTTTTGTGGAAAATTTTTCCAACAACCAATTTCCAAAATGTCACAAAGGAAAATTCTAAAAATCTTAATTTTAAAATCAATTGAATAAATTTACCTTGCAAACCCATGTTCCCCAAAATCCCAAATATCAACAAAATCCTCAAAATACTCAAACCATCGCTAAAAAATATTTCCATCATGATTTTCACACATATTTCAATATAAAATTCAATAAATTTACCCAATTTAAAACCATGAATTCACTTTATAATAATAGTAGTTGATAATGAAGCCACCTAACTGGAGAATTACGATGAAAAAAATAAGAGCAATAAAAAACCCAAAAAACTAGGTTACTCCACCAAAAAAACTTTAGATCTCTCCCTCAGGTTTCGACAATGAGAAAATTAACCATGACTCGCTTCAATAAAATTATATAGGTACACAATATACTATATCTAAGAAAATGATAGAGGGAAGAATGTATATCCAAGAAAAACAACTAAAAATTACAATAAATGCAGACATACTAAGGTAATATACATTTAATGCACCATCAATAGCCTTCAAATATTCTTTTGATCAGTGGGGAATTAATCCATGGCCTTTGAGAGGAATAAATATGAATTTAGTGTTGATTAGGTGAAAAACTAGCAGATTATAGGTGAAAACAATCTAGATACACTTTTTGAGGATTTAACTTATAAAGTGTGCATGATTAGTCACATGGTTAGGAAAACCATGTTCTCACCATGCACCAACCTCTTCTTCAAGGAGCACCTCACCTGGTTGGCCCACACGGTTAGACAAACCATGTTCCTACAATGAAAAATCCCACTTTCCCATTTTCCATGGTTTCTCCGTTTTTCCTACATGGTTTGGAAAAACCATACACCGACCCATGTTCCATCCTTCTATCCCCAATCTCACTATGCAAATTTTTGTATTGGAGTTTAATAGTTTACATGAACCATGCTCCAACTTTAAACCTATTAAAATTTCCTAAAAACATTCTAAAACTCTTCCTAACCCTCCCAATATTCTTCCAAACACATTATATACCTCAATTTCATTAATAAATGGTTACATATATGAAACTCATGGTGATACAAGGTCCTTATAAATCAATTCCCTTGAGATCACATAGATTGTGCAGGATGGGTTGGGTAGAGTTAAAAAAAATATTATTACAACTAAAAGAATTTCATGATGATGATGGGCATCAAGAATAATTTATGATATTTATTGGATAACATAATAGGATATTGGTATTCTTGATGATGATATATGATATATCTAATGATTACTAGGATTTGGAAGGATGAATATTATTATTTATTCATTTTTATAATGATTTCCACAGTTAAGGTATATTTTTTATGATCTTTATTTAGATTCTTATTGATGGTTTTGATATATAAGGATGATTGGATATGTTTATTAAGAGCTCTAGTGAATATTGGGATCTGATAGGATTCATGAGAATATTTATTAACAAGATTAGCTATTACTAAAATCTTATCATTATACCTAATGAGATGTGAGGCACGTATAAATGCTCGGGTCTTGATAGATGCCAAGAGATATTTTAGGGATATTATTTTTGTATATTGGGACAATTAATTAGTTATGATGATATACGAGTTCCAAATTATGTGTAGGATCTAGAATTGTATATATTACTATATGGGACTCATTAGGATATCCTAGGATATAGTATTTGAACTAGAAACATTTTGAATGTACTATGAAATGATTTGTGTTAATTGATATTACTTACATGTAATGAATTTATTTTCATGATGGTGTTAGGGAGGGAGTATACATGACCCTTTCCCAGTGTTATGTTATTAATTTAGAGGAACATCTTCATTGGATGAAGAATGTATAGATGAGGTCCAAGGTGGTATGATTGACACCTAATAACCTTCCATGTATGTTTTATGTGAATTATCATTTATACTACTTGGTGAGTCTGTTTCAAATTCACAAATACAGTAATAATATAGTTATTTCATGAACATCTTCCTAATCATAATAACAGATTGTAATGTTGGGGCATTGAGGATTTAAATCTAGGTTTTTAGACACCACTACCCATGTAAATGGCATGGTTTTAGATTTACATGGATTGAACATCATATATAATCTTGTGGAATATGTTTTTCTTAGTTATTGGATAATTGTTTCAATTTAGAATTTATGGTTGTTAAGGATTCTATTGGATGGTTATTTACAATCGGGCAATAAGACCATTTAATTTTCTATTTTATTTTGCATGTGTTCTATCCAATTTTCCATTTACTGTATATGATTCATTTTATTCCATGTGTGTATTATTTATTCAACTATGTTCTACTTCATCATAATGATTTATTTACTACATTCTATTACGGGTAACGGAGGAATGTGGGGATCCACATTTTATTGCTATTGGATTTTTGGATGTTTATTATATTAACAGGTTATGTTGAATGTTAAGTACATTTGATCATGATAATTTGGTATTTTTTAAAGGTAATGGTCTCCCATTGGTTATTTTAGGCCATCACTACTAGTAAAAAGACTCATCATAGGGGGAATCGGGCCTATGATAAGGTAACATCCCCTACACTGGTGTTGTTTGGGTGGTCTAGGATGAGATATTAAATGAGAACTGAATACTATAGTGTTATAAAAAATTTAGTGATTGAAGGAACATTCCACATTTTATTACATTAAATGTTTATAACATATTTTATTAACTCATTTAATGAAATCCGTTTATAATTAAATATATTTTAATTTAAAATATCTGATCACATTGACAAAAATTATCATTCTTTATATAATACACATTCATCACAAATTTATTTATTTTTAAAATTTCATGATCATTAACTATAATATCGATTTCCATTTTATCTTTGGACTAAAAATAATAATTAACCACTATTGACAAATAATAACAATGGAATAATCATTAGTCTTATTCAAATATTTATTCCATGAAGTAGATGATGGACTAATTGATTCCCTTTGGAAACTGATTAAACTATAGGGATATCATTAGTTATACCATCCTCATTATATAATGTATCTAATAATTTTTTTAATAAATGATGACTCTCACCTCAAAATTCCTTATAAAAAGTTCTGTAATATTAAAAATATATAGTCACACATAATTTTGCGGAACTGAAGATATGTGATTTTTTATTCAATAATAGTATGTTGATATTAATTTATTTATATGTTATAAATATATATAGATAATGAACTGATTGAAAAAACTAATATTTAATAATTCTTTTCAAAACTAATATAAAATATTTTAATAATTAAAATTAAATAAATAAAAATCCAATAATACATGGGTTGTTCACAAATATTGATCAATCACCATGAACTATCAATTCCTAATAAATATAAAATATGAAAAAAATACATGAGGAAATTGTTCTTGAAGTAATTATGCAATAATAAAACCTTTATTTGTTAATGATAAATCACATGTTAAATAGATTTTTTATAAAATGAAAATCAATTTAATTTTTTCAATATTATACAACTATTTAGACCTAATAAGAACATGTAGGGTCAATAAAGGGTTGGTCCAGGCCTAGTGGGATGAGCAAGATCAAATATGCCTCACCTCTGTCTGGAAACCAAGATTTGATGGGTAGGACAATTCATATGACAACCAAATTAAAAAAATAACCACTTGTGTGTGCATATATGTGTGTTCATCAATAAAATTAAATTATAATTCACGACTTCAATTTATTATGGACACTCTGATTCTAGATGATGTCACTAAAGAATAGGGAAAAAGTACAAGATTGATATTTCTAAAAAAAATCTCTTTGATTTTTATCATAAAATAAGAACCGATATTCAAAGTATTATATTCCAAGTCTATAAAAATATTATAGTCGATTAATATTACTAGAAATAATAACCCATTCCTTAAAATAATCCTAATATTGTCTGATATTATTCAATTCTTCATTTCTTAATGAATCTAAGTGAAAATTATTATTGATCTAATATAAGTACTATATTATTATTTGGTTTATCAATAATTGGTTTCTAAGTTCTAGAATAAATTATTTTTTGGGTTTCTTAAACATCTATGATCTCCAAAAAAAATATAGAAGTATTAATGAATAAGAATTGATATACTTATTTATTTGTTTTTATTTCTTACTCTAATGCTTGATATTGAAAATTAGAGTGGCATAGATTCTGGAAATAGTAATACACTTTTATTATTGGGACTAAAATGTGATTTTTAACCTATTTTAATTATTCTATACATTCACATTTTTCACTGAAAATTTTCAATCAATAAAACTAGAATGTATTTTGTGGATGACTTCATTAACTATACATTAGATTAAAAAATATATATATATTTTTCACATCTGACACTCATACATTTCACATGATGAAGTATTTAAAATTAATTTAACTTATTTCACCCAAATATGTCGAGTAAATCCTGAATAACTAATATCCATTCAAGAAATTTTTTTCATATACTCATGGAATTATATATACATAATATTTTGAATATATTATGATATAAATTCAATTATTCTTATAATAAAGAATAGTAACATATAATATAACTTAATTGGTAATTTACATATGACCATTCACACAAAAACATAATTTAACTAACCCATATAATTTAGGTCAACTTATACCGAAACTCCAACTCATATAAATTAGTGGATTCTATATATATAATCTGTTTCTATGTATGAACTCTATGACTCATATTTTTCTAGATATTTATTATATATTTGTATTCATAATTTTTGTAACTATCCGTTATTGTATTGCTTATTTTTCTATAATATTAGACATAAATTCCTTCACCTAACATTCCCATGGTTTTAATGATGTCACTAACATATGAGTCAAATGTCCATAAAGATCATCTTCTTATACTCAGATGTGAAAAATAATGTCTTAATAATTAGATCAATGAATTACCATTAATGATATACCCATAATACGATGCCTTATATCAAATATAATATGTTATAGTTTTTATCATGGATCAATGTTTGTAATAGATAACATACATTGATAATGATATCAAGTAAAGTGACCCATGAACATTTTCAAAAATAGGATCATTTATAACATATAAAATATTTTTCCTTCCTATTAACTGCTCTTGATATCTAACATTTCTCATATTATCTAGTAATTATTATAAAATTTTGATATAATAAATAATATTAAGAAATTATCATTTATAGTATATATAGAAGTATAGTCAATATGAATATATCATACATTATTCATGTTTTATTTAGTGAAACTTACATGGTAAAATTTCGGTCTTGGGAAACCACTCATAAAATGCTAGCTTTATCTAATATATAACGTTCTATAGAAAACAGCCTATTGAAACACTCTAATTAATGATATCTTGATAAACATACACAAAATCTCTGAAAACATGGTTTTTTCAAACATACATTAAATTTTCAAGAAGGTAAATGAAACAAAAAAATATATTTTTTCTAGGATTCATATACATTAAATAGTTCTTGATTATATCGTCGTATGTGAAATTGAGAGGATGGGGTACAATTAAGTATAACTGTAAAAACCTCCCTTTCTCGCCAAAATTTCCCATATCCTGTGAAAATGACCCTATTAATAACAAAAAACTATTCCATTTGAATAATCCTTAATAAGTAAAATATAATAATAATCAAAATAAAAATAAAATTATTATGTTTGTGTATTGTTAAATATGAAAAATGTGAAATTAATATGTTATAATGATGTTGATCATGATGATGATAATGATTATTTTATTATTTTTATTATTATTATTTTATTATGATAAACAATATATTAAAACCCTAAAACACTAACTATAAATATATATATATTAAATTAATCCATATTAATCCTCAATAAAACAAAATAGTTGATTATAATTAAACACATAGAGTTTAGAGTAAAATAATATCATTTTCGGTAGACTTTTAAGAATGAATAGTAATGTGGTATGTTTATTTAACCAGGGATATAACTATATACTCTTCACATCCATAGTAAACATAAAATTAATGGTTAAATAACCATAATCCAATCATGAATTCTAATAAGTAAAATAAATATTTTACAAATTACTTACATTCACTCTTCATATTCAAAATTAACCTCTAAATCCATTGTTTAATAGTCCAATACATATGTAAAACTATAATACACATGAAATAAACCTTAGTATAATGAATTCTAAATTGAACATGATATTTATCATTGTTATATCATTTAATTGTGTTATAACCGAAAATTTATCTAATTATGACTAATATGTCCAAGTAACAATGTTAAAAATTAAAAAAAATCCTTCATATTTCCACATGCCAATTTATAATGTTTTATATGAACTCATGCAATTCTAACTACTCAACCCTTATCATAGAAACTCCCCCTATATGGAGGGAAACCAAATATTAGAACTACTCAATAACCAAAGAATGAAGAGATTAACTCATTTTTAATAAATATATTGAAATTTCAACAAATTGATTTAAAATTCCCTTTAAAATATCACAATGATTGAGTATTTAATTTCTAAGAATCATTATAATGCATTAGAAATGATACACATGTCTTTTAAAATTTATTCTTACTTATTTAACAAAATTATCATAAACATTACACTAATTATAGATTATCCCTTAACTACTAATCACCTAAAATAATCAATATATTGGTGTAATCTATCCACTATCCTACTAAACATAAACAACATATACAATCCCAAAAATATCCCATGACTATTTCATTTCTCATTAAACCTCCCTCTTTTTTATGAATCATTATTATTTTAAAATATTCAATTATCCCTTAAATAAATATTATGTCACCATTTACATGACTATTAGTGAATCATTCCTTTATTATTTTATAGTTATACGTAAAATATATAATTTTCCTATGAGAAATATCAAATAATAACTACACCCCACATACAATCTATTACTAGAAACATATCTCGCCTAATCATCCTAGATTGTGAAATTACCTAAACGACATTGATAGTGATCCTAACCATCATCAATTTTCACCTCTATAAAATGATATAATTGTAAGATAAAAAATAAAATAATATCCCAATCATCTATTGGAACATAACCTAGTACTCAGTTATTCTTGGCCATCTAACACTAGCATCATTCATTATAGAATTCCTTATTCTCTCTATACTGAAGTATAAAATACATGGTGATTTCTTTCTTTTTTATGTTACATTTTTATAAATCTTTAATGTACAACTGATAATATATTATAGTTGTTTATATACTTCATTTTTATAGATGTATCATTGACTATACCAATATTACAATTTTCATGTACCAATCCCCTTGAAACATATATAGAAAATATCCACATTTTTATGTGAAATTCGTATTGAGTCACTTCATTTCCTATCTCATGTAAAATGGTATTGAAGTTTGAATACTCAATACAATGATGATAGATTTTTTTCCATCATACAACAAATTTCACAAAAATGATTCTCTGAAAAATCTCTAAACTATTCATCATTATTATAAATATATGCAATACCGGAACCCTTACATTATATAAATTAAGAAAATAAATCATTTCAAATATAAAAGGACCAACATACATATACTTTTAGAAAATCGTATGTTCCTATTAATTATTTTATATCTCTTAAGGGTCTTGATTTTTTATAAATCTACTATGTATAGATTTTTGAAAATTTCATTCCAATAGAGTAAAGATATGTATACAAAAGAATTCATTACAGTAGAATCGACACATTATTTGGGATACCCAATATTTATCAATTAATTAATGTAACATATATAAATAAAACCATGTGTCATATCAACTACATTATACCAACATAATGTTTACGATAACAGTGTCTTTTTTAATCCCTTGGATAAAACTATTTTCCAATAGAATAAGATGTATTTCAACACTTTAAATAACTAATTATCGATTTATCTAATTAGTGGAAAATCAAAAAAAATACATAAAAATAGTAGGGATATATCACAAAACAATATCATTCCCATATAACTAACATCTATTTATAACAACACATACAAAAAATGCCACATTAAAAGATTCATCCATTTGATCTAACCGACAGCTTATCAACTGAATCTTCATTTATGTAAAATGGAATCCACACAAACATTAAATACTAAATGATATAAAACAATGGTATTCATAATTGAAATATTATTTATTTCTCATCATTTATAATAAATATATCCATAACACAATATTTTCATTCTAGTGTTGTCCACTTAGGTCCTCACAAACTGACTTGTAATAGAACACCCAATTAACATATCATATAGTATCATAAGTGGTGTTCAACTATATTAACACCTTATCATTTTATTGTTTTCTTAATTTAAATTATAAATCTCATTAAAAATTAATCCTTTATTTTTTAATTAAAAATAAATTATTTACCTTTATTTAACTATATTGAACAATTAGTTTCATATATAAAGGAAGACAAGGACACGTCATATCAGGACAACATCATGTATTAACATATAATATAGCCATATTGTATCATAAGTTTTGCACACTATACAAATATTACATCATTTAACAATAGTTTAACTTAACAATTGTGATCTAATTCATTTTGAATTTTTTTAAATTCGATAACACGACATCGAATATTCATTTCTTCTCTTGAAAAATATACTTTCCAAATGAAATTGTTACATGGTGTTTTTGACAATGATTTCTGAGAAATATACCAATTTTTGGAAAACCATATTACATTTCGTTAAATATTTTGTTTTTATTTTGAAATATAATTTAAAATAACTAATATAATATTCTTTCAATTGAAAAAGAACCTAAAAATTTGGAATCATATTAATAGGAATTGAAGTCTACGCATAATGTGAAAAGTTTTTATTTAACATCTAAATAGTCAATTATGATGAAATATAATGTCAAACATCATTGAATTATACATCATAAAATCCATTTAGTCATAACATCAATACTAAATCATATAATTTGTGATCAAAATGTATGATTTTATTTTTGGTGACTTGAATCCGTATATAGGTAAGCCCACCTTTCTTCGAATTCAAAAAATCGATATGATTTTTAAATTAGTGATATAAAATTAATATAGATCCATTTTCAGCATTATTCTAATTTAAAAATAATTCTATTTTTATTACTAATAAAATGAACACATAAATATTGTAACGTCCTGACCAGAATCACCTCTAAGATGGTGGTCGGACTAGTGGGTTACATGACCTCAAGTGCATCGCCCCGAACGCCAGAGGCTGCCGACTAGGACCGAGGGCCTTTTTAAGTCTGAGGGGGAGACTATGCCCTCATAGGTAATTGGTACGATCTCAACGTAAGTAAACAACAATTAATAATAAATAGTAGAATCATATAAATAAATAAACTGCAGTAGAAGAAATATAAATAATCCAACTGAATAATACACAAGTGCGGAATCTCACAAAATGATGTCATGCAAGGATGTATGTCTAAACTGAAGGTACAGAAAACAAAACCCAAGCACGCTATCAACTAAAACAAAAAAACAATGCGTGAAAACTTCATCACGAGTAAGGCTTATTCTTATACCCCATTCTCCATCCTATGCAGCACAAATCAATCCAGAATCGGAAGCAACATGCTTCCCTTTTTCAATACCTACAATAATATAATCTACTCGGGTGTCAATAATTCCCGAGCAGGGTGTGAGATAAAATCCCAGTAGGAAAACACCCGTAGTGTCTAATGAATTCAATTTTGTGTAATAATAATATTCAGTGTGGCATTATATAGAAATTGTAGATAATTTACAAAGTATAATGAAATAAATAACTCAGCCTGGGTTTCAAGTGGCACCCATGCCTAATCACCTGCTTCGGCCTAATCCAGAAGTCTAAAAGGAGTAACTGTAAGTATAATACACATATGCATATATATGAATCCTAGAAGAGTAAGGTAAAATAAGAAAGAGGCATACACCCAAGATTTTCCTTTAACTTGGGTTGTAAGTCATGTGTCAACCAGGTGTGCTTCAACATGCAAGAAAATATCTCAAATCTCAAGAGACTAACAGTGACATTAATATAATCTTTTAGTGTGTCTTTTTTAAGGTTCATATTGAGAGAAGGAGTCTGAGCCCATCCTGAAGGTATCGCTATCGAACATCCTTCAATTATCCAATACCACCGAGCCCTTCCAAAGCAAACTTTCTAATGACCATGTATCACTTGTGGCATGGATTTACCCTGAGTTCGTCCTAATCTCGCAAAAAGGGGTCGAGTGTCATCTGAGGATAGCATTTCCACATTTCCAATGGATTCATCCCGATGGGCCCTTTTGGAACCGATATCACTCATAAGTATTAAAATGCCTGTGGAATTATCTGTCCGACAAATCTTATAACACCACCCCCGACATATAGAGGTAACCGTCTGGAACGAAGGGTCAAAACATGGACCAGAATACATGACCCACCTCCTTTCCCGGCTCTGAATTTAATTAATGTTTTCCCAGAAGCAGACATGATGTAAACATATGTAATTGCATCTTGAAACCAAATAGGTACATCCATGCACCACACAGTGCAAATTAAATATTTCATCATCGAAATATTAACAAGGAAAAGTTCCAAATCAACATAAGAAGATAAATTCACTTCTAAATAAATAAATAAATTAGACCAACCAACTACCAAGATCCAACAATTTTCGAAGTTCATAATTAATCTAAATTAATTATTTATATTAAACACAACAAAATAGGTTGTGCAAAACATTTAGATAAAGACACTTTTTAATAATAAATAAACCATCACAGCCAACTACCAATGATTCAACAATTCAAGATTCATAATTAATCTAAATTAATTATTTAAATTGAACACAAAAAATAGGTTGTGCAACACATGAAATTGAATAAATTAAAATTTTGGGCTAACAGGAATTATACTGACCACATCGGCATTCCCTAGGTGGTGTCTGACCATTTTGAAAAAGAATCAAAAATATTAATTCATGATCAATATGGCTGCAACAACTAGGTGAAACAAATTAATTAATGAATTTGGGTGAATTTTTACAAAGCCAGTAGGCACCGACTAACATCACAACGATGCATTTTTATAAATTGCAACAAAATGGAGGGAAAGAGAGTAGACGCCCATCCTTATGGTAGTAGATGATCCTATGATCCGCAGTAGACTTTCATTTGACCTAAAATTGAATAAAACTTATCATTTTATAAAAACCACAAAATAGGGTAAAATCCTTCCACAGAAAACTGTGCAAAAGATTTGGAATGTGATCACAAGATTCTTGGCACATCTGATAAGCCTTACCAAGAGGTTTAAAACTCACCTAATGGCGAAGAAAACAGATGACGAACGAAGGCACGACGATCTTCCAAAGGTTGGATACGGTGGTGCACACCACATAAGGAAGAGAGGTGTGCCACACATAGGAGAGGAGGAGGAGAGGAGGAGAGGAAAGAAAATAAATAAGAAGGAATGGAAAGGAAAGAAAAAGGAAAAAACAAAAAGGAGATAAATAAAAAATAAAATGGTGGAAGAAATGAAATAAATAATTAAAATAGGTTTACATCATTTTAATTATTTTTTATTTCTCTCTAACAGTATCTATTTTATAATTTATTTTTATCCCTCTTTAAATTCCATTAAATTACATTAATCCTTTTTTATTATTTTTTAACCAGAACGTTGTGCTATGGTGCAGCGTAATATTTTATTTAAATTCCAAGCAATCATTTAATTAATTTTAATAGACGTCTAGGACCTGCAACAGGGGGCATAGGCGTGAAACCTAGGTCATTTAGAGATTTGGACTTGAAACTTAACGGTCCTCACTTTGATTTAAGTTGAAACGTTACATGCATTTTTGTGGGTAATTAATAATATTTTTTCTAACCCAATAATAAATATCCACCCATGTATATACGTGTTATATATATACATATATTCTTATTCATATATATACGCCCACACATGTATATATAACTATATATATATATTTAATCCCTTATATATATACATCAATGTTTTTGTTAGAATATAATAATAATTAAAATAATTAAAATAATAATTATTATATAATTAAACCTATAAATTACACCCTTAATAACTTAAAAACAATATCCATAAAAAAGATAAGGGTTATTAAATAAATATTGATTGTTCATTTGTATTTTATCAAAATAATTAATAATATCACATTTATTACATTGCACAGTTATTATTAACATCGTAACATGATTTATTAATTGTGGATGTGAATTTTCATTTATTGTTTCCAAACAAAATAATGATATTAATAATAAAATTATTAATATATCTAATTTACAATAAAATATTTAAAACCGAAATAAATTATCTTCGGATGCGATATGACCAAACATCCATTGCTCGTAAAGGCTATACACTGCCTAGGGTAAAACCCACATCCCAGAACTATTGGTTATGTCAGATTTCTCATTCAACGAACCATTTGAGAGAAAATAATTATTTATTAATTTAAAATCAGAATAATTACTTAATTAAAAATAAATACAGTATTATCAAATGAGAGGGTTCCAAACACCCGATGTTTATCAATGTTATAGCCTACCTTGGGTAAACCCGACGTTCCAGATCAAAGAAAGGTCTCAGATTACTTGTACGACCCACCGTTTGAAAGTTATTTCATTTTTTGAAAAGAAACAAATAGACGTATCAATAAAATAAACTTAATATTTTTATCTTATCAACACCATAGTGTCGACTATTGGAAACACAAAGTTTTGACGCTTGGTTTTAAACCCGACCTGCCTAGTTAAAGGAAATTTTTTATTTCCAATGTTTTTTTCTTTGGTTCAAAACACGGAACATTACAACATTTCCACCATAGAACCTCTCGTCTGCAAAAAGCCTTCGGGAACCACATAACTCTCACACTATCTACAGGGTCATGAAGTCTCATACAAAAGATCTTCAAAGGCTCAATGCATGTTCAAAATTTTGTTAGGAAAGAGGCACATAATCCGTTTAGATCTGAGCCAATGCTCATTTACCAACTGATACACCGAGACGATACTTATTCAAACTCATTTAGCTGGAGACACGAACATGTCATTGTCTCCATAAATGTTTAGTCCAAGTTACTTCCCACCTTAGGTTTGAATGTAAGAAGATAGAAAAATCTGGGTCCCGGCACCTTCCTCTATTAAAATTTTGTAAAAAACATGACCTTTAGATTTTTAGTGACACTTCTCGCTTTATTTATGAAATGGATAAAATGGTTGATTTCCCATCACCCCTAAATCCCATGTCAAGCTATATTTTTCTTTTTTTTTAATGAAATCTCTGGTCGACCCAAACCGCACTTGTCTCACCTGACAATGAGTCAAAAACATTTCATTCACTGGATGCTTCATTGGGTAAGAGAGAAAACTAGTCAATCCAGTCAGACCGACCATTTAAAAAGGTTCTTGTCTTAGATGGTAGGTTTTCATAGACTAAAATGTGATGTCTTCTTCCTTGGTATCTCGCATTTACCGCGAACACGTCCACCAAAGTTTATACCTAACCTCTAGTGACTTTATTTGATTTAGGTATCACCGAGCCCAACAATAATTCTAGCGTAACCTTGGATTGGCACAACAGGAGTGAAAGGAACTGACACAGGGTAGTTTGTACTCCATGTTTACGAGTGAGGCATTGGTACAAGGGATAGATGCCCATATCAAAACATTGAACGAAGCCAGAGTGACATCAGCCTGGAAGTCAAGTTATATGAAACAGTTGGTGTAGAAGTGTTTGTAAAGAATTCCCACACAGAAATCCAAAGGCCACTCATGACTAAACAAGCCTTGATTATAATGACGCATCAACATGAAATAGTTAGAAAAACCACCCTAACAAAGCCCAACAACTTTTAAGGCTTTAGCATGGCGTAAGACCAATCCACTCTTAGTGTATCAAGGATGAAGGCAAGATAGGGGACATGTTCATCACTTAAGGAAGTGTACACAAAGTGGATTATAAGATTACCAGAAGGGAAATATTTAAACAACTGGCCTAAAATCCCAACCAAACTGACTGGTGTGTCAAAACACCTGAGTCTCTAGAAGTCATCCCGAGCACTAGGACAAACTTGATTCTTTCAACAGAGAAGTCACTGTACTACGTAGATGACCCAAAACGTATTTAACAGAGCAAGACATGATGATTACACTGAACTCAACTGGTTCGTCACAAAATTAAGTACATGACGTCGCCATGTACGTGAACGCATACTACCCCAAGGAGATATAGAATCAAGATAACTTTTAACATTAATGACAATTTTCAGAGTCATCCATCACTGTGGAGAATAAAGGTTAGAATGGCCTATGAAGTAACCGAACATTCTTAAGGAATGCCTAAAGTGATGGAAAAATTATTACCCGATGATCAAACCCAAAATAAAGTCAAGGAAAACATGTCTGCCCAACCGAACAATGGTGTCATTTTTTAAGCAAGGGGGTCCGACTAGGGACAATGACATGTGAAAGGTTCTATTCCAAAGCAACTCAATGAGAAACCCAAACTACCCTTATTCCAAGGTCTTAAACAGAGTACGTCGCTACATGTTTCATATCCAAGCCCTTCATATTTAATGACATTTAATCTTTAAACATCAAAAGATTTAATCAAAACATTATGTACTATTATTCAAAACAAAACACAAGGTACTGGAACTTAACCAATAACTCAAGGGGAAAACAATAAATCTTTATAAAACTCCATTTTAAAACATTTTACAATAATTGACATCATGTCCTTAATTAGAAATTCTATCACATGAATTCCTTTTAGGTAGATAAGGTGACCTATAGAGGTACAAATATGCCGACTTGGGTTCATTATAATGCAACCCAAAAACAGTTGTTTAATTATTATGAGTCACAACACCCATACCTGGTTTTCTCATATGGAACATACACCAACTAGCCTACTTGGTCCTAGTTATGCCTTCAGGTAATTAACCAATTAATTTGAAATTATAACATTCTCAAACGCATATAATCCTAGATATGTGTGTGGTTATCAACCTAATAAGTGACTATACAAATTATAGTTTTTGGAATTTGGCGCCCATTCATAGGCAACTAATAAATTTTAACAAAGAAACCAATTACATAACAAACAAGCTAGCATGTCACCACAAGAACATAATAGAGAGAGAAATTTTTTAATCACAGAAGCATAACATTTTAATCATAGAGACATGCTATTCGGCAAAGAAGCATGATACAAGGAAAACATGGTGTTAAACAGGTAGCATGGAAATAGGATAACATGCTAAATATATCATTGAAACATGGTATCTAGAAAGGCATGGAAAATAATTACAAGACATGTAATACATTCAAGGCACAGAATTCGAATCATCATGCAGCCTAAAATACAAATACATGGCATGGTAATATGAATGACATGTGAATTTCTATGTGCCTATTATGATGAATGAAATGCTTTATCTTTACCTTAACAGGCCAAGGGAAAAATATCATTAATACAATAAATTCATAAGCAACATAAATTACACCAAATAACTTGAGGTGAAATCATATCAATTATTACATCAAAAAGCATGAACAACAATCCCACCCTGGACACTTGGTCGTCTCCCATATGTGGGGTGATCAGTCCCAAACACGGCTATTAACCTAATGCCAACACATTCCTATTCACCTGTCTACCAACCCAAAATAGTAAGACAAAAGAAAATACCACCTCTGATACCAATTTGTAACATCCCGACCTGGCTAACCTCTAAGACAATGGCCGGACAGGTTGGTTACATGGACTCAAGCCCATGTCCCTGAATTCCAGAGGCTGCCGACTAGCAGCGAGAACCTTTTTGAGTCTGAGGGGGAGCCTATTCCCTCATTGGTCATATGTATTATCAAAGTGGATGTAAAAACAATTAATAATAAATAGAAAAGGCATATAAATGAATAAACTATAGCAGAAGCAATATAAATAATACAAATAAATAATACCCAAGTGCAGAAGCTCACAAAACTATGTCATGCCACGATGTATGTCAAAACTGAAAGTATAGAAAACAAGACCCAAGAATGCTATCAACTAAAAAGAAAATAAAAAACAATGACAATTACATCACGAGCTAGGGTTGGACCTCTACCCCATTCTCCATCAAAAGCATCAAAAATCAATCAAGAATCTAAAGCAGCACGCTTTCCTTTGTCAATACCTGTAATCATATAATCTACTTGGGGGTCAACATTTCCCGAGCAGGGTGTGAGATAAAATCCCAGTAGGCTAGCACCTGCGGTGTCTAAACCATTCCATTTCATGAAATAATAAAATGTAGTGTGCCATTATATAACGATTGTATATAATTTATTGAGTTCAATGAAATAATGAACTCAGCACGGGTTCCAAGCGGCACCCGTGCCTAATCACCTGCTTCGGCCTAAACCAGAAGTTTGAAAGGAGTACCTGTAATTAGAATACACATATGAATATATATGAACCCTATAAGAGTAAGGTAAAACAATTAAGATTCATACCCCCAAGATTGTGCTTTAACTTGGGTTCTAAGTCATGTGTCAACCAGGTGTGCTTCAACATACTAGAAAATATCTCAAATCTCAAGAGACTAACATCGACATTAATATAATCCTTCAGTGCATCATTATTAAGGTTCATGTTGATAGTTAGAGTCCAAGCCTGTCTCGAAGGTATCACTATGGAACATCCATAAATTATCCAATACCACTGAGCCTGTCCAAGGAAATCTTTTGAGAGGCCAAGTATCACTTGTGGCATCGATTTACCCTAAATCTGTCCCGATCATGCCAAAAGGGTTCGAGTGTCATCTGAGGCTGGATTAGCCACATTTCCAATGGATTCATCCCGATGGGACCATTTGGAACCAGTATCACTCATAAGTATTAGAGATCCTAGAGAAGTATCGGTCTGCTAAATCCAAGAACACTGCCCCCAGCACGTAGTGGTAACCATTAGGAACAAAGGGTCTAATAGTGGCCCTTAATACAGGACCCACCTCCTTTCCTAGACCTGAATTTAATTATTGTTTTCACAACAACAGGGATGATATCAACATATGTAATTGTAGCTTGAAACCAAATAGGTTCACCCAAGCACCACAGAGTGAAAATTAAATATTTCAGCATTGAAATCTTAACAAGGGAAATTACCGCATCAACATAACCAGATAAATGCACTTTAAAATAGATAAATAAATTATTCCTACCAAATACCATGATCTAAAAATTCTGAAGTTCATAATTTATCTAAATTATTAATTTAAATTAAACACAAAAAAATTGGTTGTGAAAAACATGCAGATAATGAAACTTTTTAATAATAAATAAACTAGAACAACCAACTACCAAAGATTAAACAATTCATGATTCAGAATTAATCTAAATTAATTATTTAAATTGAATACAACAAAAAATAGTTTGTTCAACAAATGAAATTAAATAAATTAAAAGTTTAGGCTAACAGAAATTATATTTACCGCGTCGGCACGCCCTAAGGGGTGTACGACCTTGTTGCGACAAATTAAAAAAATTAACTCATGATCAATATGGCTGTAACAACTAGGAAAAACAAATTAATTAATAAATATGGGTGAATTTGCACAAAGATGGTAGGCACCGACTAACGACAAAATGGTGCGTTTTTATAAATTGCAATGAAATAGATGGAAAGAGAGTATACACCCTACATTATGGTCATAGATGATCCTATGATCTGCAATACACTTAGATTTGAACAAAAATGAATTAAAACAGATTATTATAGAAAACCCCCAAAATAGGGTAAAATCCTTTCGCAACGAACTGCGCAGAGGATTTGGAATAAGATCGCACGATTCTTGGTGTGTGGAATAAGCCTTACCGAGGTTCACAGCACAACTAAAATTAATGAAAACGGATGATGAATTGAACCGCGGTGATATTTCGAAGGGAGGAGAAGGTGGTGCACACCACCTAGGGAGGAGAGGTGCGCTACACATAGGAGAGGAGGAGGAGAGTAGGAGAGAAAAAAATAAATAAAAAGGAAAGTAAAGAAAAGAAAAAGGAAAAAATAAAATGGAGATAAAGAAATGGCGGAAGAAATGAAATAAATAATTAAAATAGGTTTACCTCATTTTAATTATTTTTAATTTTTCTCCAACTGAATCTATTTTATTATTTATTTTTATTCCTCTTTAAATTCCATTAATTTGATTTAATCCTTTTTAATTATTTTTTTAACCCGAACACTCCACTATGGAACGACATAATATTTTATTTAAATTCCGAGAAGTCATTTAATTAATTTTAATAGTCATCCAGGACCCGCAACAGGGTGTGTAGGCGCGTGCCCTGGGTCATTTAGAGATTTGGATTTGAAACTTAACAATCCACAGTTTGATTTATGTTGAAACATTACATGAATTTATGTGGGTAATTAATAATATTTTATCTAACCCAACAATAGATATCCACCCATGTATATACATGTTGTATATAAATATACATATCTGCATATTCATTTATATACACCCACACATGTATATATAAATATATATATATATATATTTAATCCCATATATATATACATCAATGTTTTTGGCCAAATATAATAATAATAACAATAATTAAAATAATAATAATTATTTAATTCAACCCATCAATTACACCATTAATAACTTAAAATCAATAACCATAATAAAGATAATGGTTGTTAAATAAATATTGATTGCACATATGTATTTAATTCAAATAATTAATAATATCACATTTATTACATTATGGAGGTAGTATTCACACCGCAACATGATTTATTAATTGTGGATGTGTATTTTCATATATTGTTGTCAAAATAAATATTAATATTAATAATAGAATTATTAATATATCTAATTTCCAATAAAATATTTAAAACACAAATAGATTATTTTCAGGTGCGATATAACCAAACGTCCAACGCTTGTAAATGTCATACCCTGCCTAGGTTACACCCCACGTCCAAAAACAATTCGTGGTGTCAAATTTCTCATTCGACGCACAGTTTGAGAGAAAATAATTATTTATTATTTAAAAATCGATATATTAATTTAATTAAAAATAAAGACGGTATTATCAATTGCGAGGGTTCCAAACACCCGATGCGAATCAAAGTTATACCCAACCTAGGGTAAACCCGACGTTCCAGATCTAACGATGGTCTCAGATTTCTCATACGATGCACCATTTTAGAGTTATTTAATTTTTTTGAAAATAAATAAATACACGTATCAATAAATTAAACTTAATATTTTTATCTGATCAATGTCGTAGTGTTGACTATAAGGAAAAAAAGTTCAGACGCTCGGTTTTAAAACCTACCTGCTTAAGTTAACAGATAAATTTCGTTTCCTACATTTTTTTCATCAGGTTCAAAACACTAAACGTTACAAACATATTCCATGAAAAATTTTATTCCTATACATATGCATTGGATGTAACAAAACTCTCATAATCAACAATCATATGTTAAATCAAATCCAATATAGATCGAAGGAGGGATACTCTAGGCCATCTCACATTCTCCACATTCAAATATAGATTTTTATATTTTCTATAAAGTTGTTTTTAACTTGTTTATAGGTAATATAGATCTTGATAATATCATATTGGTTTATTATACTAAGAGGGGTTGAATAATTTTAATTTACATTTCCCTAATTGAATCATTTTCTCCACTATAAACACAAAAACTATTAAATTAATGGGTATCACTCTCTATTTCTCTACACACCTCTAGGATACATGCCTGAAGACATGCATGAAAATAAATAAATAAATATGGCACACAAAATATATAATATTGTGGTGTTACACCAATATGGAGTATAGAATCCCTATTATATGATAGTTTTTGTCCCTCTCACACACGTCTCTAATTTTTTTTTATGAATATAAATATCAAAAAAGGGTATATCATGGAACCTATTATCCGAAAATCAAATAGGTAACATTAATGTGAAAGCTAGATATTTATTTAACACAAGAACTGTCTAGGTATTAAAATAAATATAATAGATTCATTTGGGACCCATTAAAAGGTATGCAAGTTGTTTGTTATAGGGATTGTCATGAAAATAATCATATGACACCTTTTTTAGTATATAGTTACAAAAAAGTGTCTTTCAGATCCAAAAATACTAATTTTCATTACAATTATTAGGTCTTTATGTGTTAGATAATGTATATAACTAAACGATAAGTTTTCTTAGATGATTATGAAGTTCAATAGAATAAAATTCATCATATCATTATTCTAATCTACTTACTTTCTAAAACATTTTTTATTCTCCCATGCAATCATTAGATCTCACTTTTCTCAAAAATAAAGGATCTATTTAATAATAGTAGTGTGTTACATATCACTATCAACAATATATTCTTTTTCATCATATTTTTTATATATAATTAACATATATCATATATTATTTTCCTACAATAATCGTAAAAAAATTAAAATCATAGCACTTTATTTGTCCATCAGTCATAGTTATTTAAAAAATTAATTGATAACATTTAATGTATCCAAAATGCTTCATTTTTAATCTCCAACTAATACCTAAAATTCTCACATAAGTTCCCCTTCCACAATACCCTCATTATTTATCAAACATGTTCATAAACATATGAGGCCACATATTTGTGGAATTAAGGTTATTCATACAATGTAGGATAATATATATTAATAAATATTTATTATAGGAAATATAGATTTCTAACCATAAATTTAATAATTATTTTTAAATAACTAATTTATAAAGAAATCATCATAAGGATAAATTTCCACTTAAGAACAATTATTTTTAAAAATCATATATTTTGAATAAATACAAGAACCATTATATATATTTTTGAATCTAAAATATAACTGATAATATCCATGTATCGTTATAACGACTAATACATTACATACATTGTTAATACATCAAAATTGAAGTACACTTATTACAACATATAACAAAACCATGAAAGTACAGTATATGTATAGTTTCTTTATAAACTGGGAAACATAAACAACTGGTTCATAAAGCATCTACATTGTCTCCCATTTATTTCATCATATCGAAAGTCCCTTATTGGAATAACTTACATAATAACCTTCTTCTTTACCTAGGGAAAGAAAACATACAAAAGGGTGAGCTAAAATTCTCAATAAGGGTAAACAAAAGAAATATCAATAATATCATATTCATAAGAACATAACATTTTGGAAATCTTAACATGCAAAAGATATCATAATTTCATAAAATGGGATAAATCATAGTAGTGAAATGTAATCCCAATAATCATAACTTAAAACATGATGCTTTGTGGAATACACACATAATCATAGAAAATCATTTCTTAGTAGTCAAGACTCATTTCCAAGACTATCTTAGTGGACAATGTCCATTTCTGAACAGAGTTCACTCCTCATTTCAGTCCTGTTTCATTGAACCGGTTTAACCTGCCATTCCAGCAATGTCTATCTCATTAAATATAAAACTTTACCCAATGAATTAGAGGGAGATATAGGTCCCACCCATCTCATAATTATACCATTCTTATGTGTTCCACAAAATCATAAATCATACATCATTGCATAACCCACGTAATAAAAATGGGATTCTTAAATATCGTGACATCATAAAACAATTCATATAAGACAAAGGAATCCATAAAAATAATTCCATATCAACATAATCAAATCAATGTAATAATAGGGATATAAACATAACCCTATATTATCTTAGATGGAAAATAATTTTGATAGAACACATGAACTCCATTCTTGAGGAAAATATCCTTTCTACTTCAAAAACATTTTTCCTTTCTTAACATGTCATACAATTTTAAACTAAAAAAAGTTGATTAAAGATAAACTTGAAAACTTTTAAAGAAATATTCTTGGAAATAATGTTTTAAAAATCCAATCATGCCGTATTAGTTAAAAAACATTCTTCTCATACTTATGTCGGAAAAGTCAAAAAGTACCTCGTACGAAAAACGACAAAAGATTCCTTTCATATATTTTACTAAAAAATCACCGAAGGGTAAAATTGGATTTAAAAAATTGTATAAGGATATAAATATTACATATTGAGGAAACATGGATGTGGATGATAAATATTCCCCAGTAAATTCTGAAGTATAAAAAATCTCGGATAAAAAATGAGATTTGTGAGATTTTCTCTTACATTTGGTCTGATTTTCTTCGTAAGTGTCTGAACCTCCTGTATAATTATTTAAATAATTTCATTAACTTATTCTAGAATCATAATTATTTTTATGATATCATATATGGTCATATTCTTAGCTTCTTATTAGTAATATTTCATTGTTACTTGTTATTCGGGTGTTTATTGCTTTTTTTTTCTTATGCGTGTTTTATCGAATAAATTCTTATTCTTCTTTTTAGGTTATAGATACCTCATTTACAGAATTTTATTAGTGTAATATATATCATATTCATTCATTCAATTCATTTATATAATTATTATGCAATGAAGATCATGTAGAATGAGTCGCATCACATCATGGAGACGGTATTCCGTACGTACGCATGAGCGATGATATCATTCCCATGATCATGGAAATGTATTGGAGTGTATGTATACTATTTCAGAAACAATATCACTTTACAATAATAATATATAGTTATTCTTTACACCATTATACCCATACAAGTAAGGTGGTGGTGGAAAATAGATTACACCACGGCGTGGAGACGGTATTCCGTACGTACACACGCACGGTGATTTCGTTTTCCGTAGGATGGATAGATGGTGAAATAGGGTTGTTTCATACTTATAATAATATAACAGTATATGAGTGATACTGATGTTATTACTTAATAATAAAACAACTAAATAAGAATAAGTGGAAGAAGAAATAAAGTAGAAAGAATCGGTAACGGACATTACCTTTTCTTTGAAGTGCCTCTTTGAGACCTCCTCTTAGGGCACTAAAATTGGTCTTTGATGAGGTCCAGGACCACTAAAATGTTTCTAGGGTAGTGTAGAAGATCATTTTTCAGGGTTTGGCCGATATTGAAGGCTCAAAGTTGTGTGATGAAGAGAGGGGGGAGGTGCCCTTTTATAAGGGAGGAGAGGGGCACCTTTGGAAAAACTAAACATATTATTTTATTATAAAGTCATATTTGGTTTTTAATAGCTCCAAATTGATTTATTTCGAAGCTAAGGTGGGTATGGGTCTAAATTCTCTCATCAAATAAAAATTAGATAATTTTAGGTCATTATATTAACCTTATCTTTTAGTTTTAACTCTTAGTTAATTAGATTGACATTTACCATGTCACTTTATATTTTTATATTATATAGTTAATAAACGTACCATATACATCCAAGACACCCCCAAGTGGTCCATTAATGATAAAATATCATGATATAAGTATCTTTTCCTAGCCTTAGATTTTTAGGAACATAATAACAATTAATAATATAATATTTGTTTTAAAAACAATTTTATGTCAATTTTGACACTATTTGGAAATTGATTTTTGTGAAAATCATAAAAGAATGATTAGTTATAAAAACGTTAATTAAATAAATACTAACATGTCATATTAACATATAAAATTATTTTAATTCATAAAAAATCTCAAATTACATTTATTTGGGTATTTATAACATCAATTATGTCAGTATTTCATTAATAAGATAATTACTGCATTATCATTGTGTCATAAAACATTAACTTATTTTAAGTCTAAAAATTACAAATAAAATACCATTATCTAGGAAATCTTTTTGGCTTTCTAATGAATATTTATAGTCTAATTTATCTTATGTATATCCCTATATTAAAAATCATTTAGTTATTAAACTTTGATTTTAACTATTTTAACCCTTCTTTAAATAAATTAATAATAAATGTCCTAATCTAATCCAAGTGGGCCTAAATGGTCATATGTTATTATAAGGTTGTTTTTGGTAGAATTAAACTTATCAAATAGAATTAGGACATGTTTTAGGGTAATAATAATAAAACTTTTACCCTTAATTACCATATTTACTTTTAGTCGTGGTAAAAAAAGTAAAAAGTTACTATTCACAAAAAAATTATTTGCATCTCATTAAACCAAATTTTAGTCCTTGATATTAACCATGTCTCTTGTATTTTAGAAATTCCACTCACAGAAGCGGTAAAATTACGTTTTATGTGAATTTGAAAATTCTCCTAGGAGGTGGGTAAAAGACGTTGAAAAGTTCAATAAAATTTTTATATATCTAAAATTATTATAAAATGACCCTAATGAATTGAATTAAACTTATATAGGTATTATGTATCAATTTTGACATAAAATAAATTTAAATAGAATATATAATTATTTAAATAAAAAGTCGGTCTTTAAATAGTAACCAGGTGTTTTCACTATTCATCAAAAATTGAAAGTTTTCAAAAAAATACCAAAATTTAACCCTAGGCTAATTTCAATATTCTGAATCCAAAAATGAAGTCCATTTTGAAAAATAAAATTTACAAAATTTCAAAAAGTGGGTATTACTATTCACAACTTCTAGTTTTAATAATATTTTAATAGCATATCATTGTTTAGTGAAACTCGATATTGCGTACGACGCAAGCTATCGAGGAAGGTCGCAATTGCATTTAAATCTAGGCAAGCTAGTGTTGTTTGTAGTGAAATATTCCTTTGATGATTTATATAACATAAAAACAAAATATTTCTCATAAAAGTCTTGGGTGTTACATTCTACCCCCTTTAAAACGAATTTCTCCCTCGAAATTCGTCACTTTGTAACAAACAGATGAGGATACCTCTCCCTCATCATATCCTAAAGCTCCCATGTAGCTTCTTCTAATTGGTGGTTCCTCCATAAAACTTTCACCAAGCGAGTGGTCTTGTTCCATAGGACTTTTTCACTATGATCGAGAATCTCCATTGGCTGTTCTTCATAAGAAAGATCTTGTTCCAGCGGTACAACTTCTGAGCTGAGTACATGTTAAGGATCAGGTATGTACATTTTCAAGAGAGATACATGGAACACATCGTTAACTTGAGAGAGATTCAGTGGAAGTGCCAATCGATAAGCAACCTTCCCAATACGATCCAGTATTTCGAAAGGACCGATATACCTAGGTCTCAGCTTTCCCTTCTTTCCAAATCTCATTACTCTCTTCCAAGGAGATATTCGTAAGAACACTTTATCACCGACTTCAAACTCTAGGTCTTTTCTTCGGTTATCTGCAGAACATTTTTGTCGACTCTAAGCTGCTCTTATGTGTTGTGGAATAGATCTGACGTTTTCTACCATCTCATCAACAAGATCAGGTCCTAATAGCTTTCTTTCCCCAACTTCATCCCAGCAAGTTGGAGTCCTGCATTTCATTCCATAGAGAGCTTCATAAAAAGCCATATGAATACTGGAGTGAAAGGTATTATTATAAGAAAATTCCACCAAATGTAGGTGTTGATCCCAACCACATTTGAAATCCATAGAGCAAGCTCTCAACATATCTTCTAGAGTTTGAATTGTCCTCTCAGACTGACCATCTATCTGAGGATGATAAGCAGTGCTGAAACTCAACTCTGTATCTAGAGTATGCTGAAGACTTCGCCAGAACTTTGAGGTAAGCCTTGGATCCCGATCACATATAATATAAAGTGGTACTCCATGCAATCTTACCACTTCCTTCACATATATCCTGGCAAGCTGATTCAGAGATAAATCCTCTCTAATAGCAATGAAGTCTGCCGACTTTGTAAGACGATCAACTATGTCCCAGATAGAATTATTGCCTTTGGTTGTTTTAGGAAGTGCGGTGACAAAGTACATAGTGATGTTTTACCATATCCATTCGGGTATGGGTAGTGGTTGTAACATCCCTTTAGACATCTGTCTCTCAGCTTTAACTTGCTGACAAACCAAGCATCGAGAGACATATTTAGAAACATCTCTTTTCATGACATCCCACCATAAATACTCTTTCAGGTCCCTATACATCTTCGTGCATCCAGGATGAATAGAGAATGAAGAACTATGAGCCTCATCCAGCAGCTCCTTCTTTAATTCTGGGATGGGAGGAACACAAATCTGATTCCTGACCTTTATTATCCCAACACAATCAAGGTTGAATTCAGGAACATTTCTCACCTTCTTTTGTAACTCTACATCTTCTTTCTGTGCCTCTTTAATCTTCACATGTATAGATGGTTGAACATTCATTTGAGAAAGATATGATTTTCCCCTTCCATTATAATTCCAAGATCCATCCTTTGTAAATCCATAAATATTGGATCATTTGTGATCCTCATCATGGATAAACTGGCATGGTCTTGTCAACTTAATGCATCTGCCACCTTGTTTTCTTTCCCATGGTGGTAATTAATTGAGTAGTCGTAATACTTAATCTGCTCCAACCATCTTCTTTGGTGCATATTATTCTCCTTTTGTTTGAAAATATACTTTAAACATTTATGATCAGTATAAATATCACACATTTCTAAATAAAGATAATGCCTCCAAATCTTTAATGCAAATATTACCACAGCTAACTCCAAATCATGTGTTGGGTAATTTTGCACATGGATTTTCAACTGTCGTGAGGCATAAGCTATCACAATATCGTTTTTCATGAGAACACACCCCAATCCCTTCTTGGATGCATCAGTGTAGATCACAAACCTTTCTCCACTACAAGGCAGTGTGAGCACAGGTGCACTAGATAACCTTCTTTTCAACTCCTTGAAATTCTCTTCACATTCCTCCGTCCAAACAAACTTAACTCCTTTCCGAGTCAACTTGGTGATTGGATTAGATAATCATGAAAAATATTTCACAAAACATCGATAATATCCAGCCAAACCAAGAAAACTTCGGATCTCCGTTACTGTTGTTGGTCTCGACCATCTTTCGATATCCTTTGTTTTTGCTGGATCCACAGATATCCCCTATTTTGAGATTATGTGACACAAAAATGAAACTTTTTTAATCCAAAACTCACACTTGGTAAATTTGGCATAGAGCTTCTCCTTTCCCAGGGTCTTCAATAAAATTCTCAAGTGATCCTCATGTTCTTCCTTGCTCTTTGAATAGACAAGAATATCATCTATAAAGACTACCACAAATGGATCAAGGTAGTCTTTAAAGACTCTATTCATTAGATCCATGAAGATAGCAGGGGAATTAGTAAGACCAAATGGCATCACTCTAAATTCATAGAGTCCATACCTTATACGAAAATCCGTCTTTGGTATATCCTCCCTTTTGACCCTTTATTGATGATACCCTAAACGAAGATTAATCTTGGAAAAGTATTGAGCTCCGCGTAGTTGGTCAAATAAGTCATCAATGCATGGGAGAGGATATTTGTTCTTGATAGTGATCTTGTTAAGTTCTCGATAATCAATGCAGATTCTCATTGATCCATCTTTCTTCTTAACAAACAGAAAAGGTGCTCCCCAAGGTGACGCACTAGGGCATATGAATCCCTTATCAAGATTCTCTTGGAGTTGGTTCTTCAATTCCTGCAACTCAATTGGGGTCATTCTATAATGTGTCTTTGAAATAGGGAAAGCACCTGGTACGAGTTCTATTGAAAACTCAACTTCACGATTTTGTGGAAGACCTGACAATTCCTCTGGAAAGACATCATCAAACACCCGTACAATGGGAATTTTTTTAATCGTGAGTTTCTTACCAACCATTTGAGATAAATAACCTTCATTTAGTGGAATCAAGACCCATAAGATGGAAGAAATTTCCACTGGAAGGTTATGTTCATCCTTTCATCGATAGGCGATCATAGATTGATCTGGAATATGAAATGTGACTTCCCTTATTTGGCAATTGATATGAGCTCTATATAAAGAAAGCCAATCCATGCCAAGAATCACATCAAATTTCACTATAGGAAGGACCACAAGATTTTCAGGAAGCACTTTCCCACAAACTTCAATCGGAGAAGAATTATAAACTTTTGATGTGACTCTTGTGCCATTAGGGGTTGTCACCGCTAACTCAACATCTAATTTTTGAGGTAATACGGTGATACCCTTTGAAAATTCTTCAGAAATAAAGTAGTTGGTGGATCTAGAATCAAATAAAACATTTGCTACTTTATAGTGGATGGTAAGTGTACCTTTCACCACTTTGTTATCGTACTCCACATCACAGATAGAAATTGCATGTGAATTTCCTTTGTCTTTAGCCTTAAGAGTTTGTTGACATCAATAATCATCAATAACCCTTGGATTAGGGCATTGATTGACATAATTCCCCATTTCCTTGCACTTGTAACATTGAAGTGTAGCAGGTGCACTCTGTGTATCTTTTTCTTTGTTCGCATCTCTAGACATATTCCTCCCATCATTGCGGCATTCAAATGCCTGATGACCTTCCTTTACACATTTGAAACATTTACTCATCCCTTTAAGACAACTCCCTCCATGTTTCTTTCCACACATTGAGCATAAGGGAAAACTCATCTTCTTTACAGTGTGCTCTTTATATTTTCCTTTGAATTCCATTTTCCTCTTCTTATCAAGCCCATATGACTGATGGGTTACTCAAATCTCCATCTCAACTTTGAGATTACATCGAACGATTTCCTCATAGCTATTGAAGTACCTTATGGATAACGCCCTTCGAAGACTTGGTTTTAAGCCACTAAAGAATCGATCGATCTTACTCTCAGGTTGGATAATATTACCAGAAGCATACCTTGCAAGTCTTGTAAAATTTTCTTTGTAGGTACCAACAGATTGATCATCCTTTTGCTTTAGTTCAAGAAAATCCTTCTCCATCTTTGTTCAGAGAATACGAGAGAATTACTTATTGAAAAATAAGTTCTTGAACTCATCCCATTCCATGGATTCAATTTCATCCCTTTTCCTCGTATTTTTTGATAAGATTCCACCATTGATCAACTTCACCTTCGAAGCGATAAACTGCTATGAGGACTTTATCATGTTCAGAACACTGAAGAACTGAAAATATCTTTTCAGTGGTACTCATCTATTGTTCATCCACTAATGGATCAGAAGACCCACTGAATGAAGGTGGACGCTGCCTCATGAAGGATTAAACATAATGTTGCTCCTTCCATTGCTCATTTGGAAGTCCTGCATGATTCATAGCTTGAGAAAGTTGTGTGAGCATGGCTATAAGATTTTTCATTCAAGATCCCATAACGTTTGGTTGCTTAGGGGGACAATCATTGCATTGCCCGTCGCATTCCGCATTAACACGGTTCCTTCGGGTTCCAGCCATTGACTAAAACCAAGAAGAATTGTGTGAGAAACACTAATTATAATAGGAAAAACACATAATCAAGAATACAATTTCACACATAAGGTTTTATAATAGGTTTCCATGGACATTTTTAAAACACTATGATTGTGTTCTATTCTTAGACTTATCCTTAGGGTACTTACTATGGCTTTCACATCCTAGTTTCCAAAGGTTGACTATAACCTTCCTCTGATACCAACTTTAACGACCCATACATTACATACATTTTTAATACTTCAATATTGAAGTACACTTATTACAACATATAACAAAACCATGGAAGGATCGTATAGGTATAGTGTCTTTAGAAACAGGGAAACATAAACAATTGGTTCATAAAGCATCCACATTGTCTCCCATTTATTTCATCATATATAAAGTCCCTTTTTGGCATATTTTACATAATAACCTTCTTCCTAACCTGGGGAAAGAAAACATACAAAAGGGTGAGCTAAAATTCTCAGTAAAGGTAAACAAAAGAAATATCAATCACATCATATTCATAAGAACATAACATTTTGGAAATCGTAACCTGCAAAAGAGATCATAATTTCATAACATGGGATAAATCATAGTAGTGAAATGTAATCCCAATAATCATAACGTAAAACATGATGCTTTGTGGAATACAAACATAATCATAGAAAATCATTTCTTAGTAGTCAAGACTCATTTCCAAGACTATCTTAGTGTACAATGTCCATTTCTGAACCGAGTTCACTCCTCGTTTCAGTCCCGTTCCCTGAACCGTTTTAACCTGCCGTTCCAGCCATGTCTATCTCATGAGATATAAATCTTTACCCAATTCATTGGAGGGACATATAGGTCCCACACATCTCATAATGATATCATTCTTATGTGTTCCACAAAATCATAAATCATACATCATTGCATAACCCATGTAATAAAAATGGGATTCTTAAACATCGTGAAAGCATAAAACAATTCATATAAGACAAAGGAATTCATAAAAATAATTACATCACAACATAATAAAATAAATGTAATAATAGGGATAGAAAAATAACCCTATATTATCTTATATGGAAAATAATTTTGATAAAACACTTGAACTCCATTCTTGAGGAAAATATCCTTTCTACTTCAAAAACATTTTTCATTTCTTAACATGTCATACAATTTTAAAATAAAATAAGTTGATTAAAGATAAACATGAAAACTTGTAAAGAAAGATTCTTGGATATAATTTTTTAAAAATCCATTCATGCTCTATAAGTTAAAAAAACATTCTTCTCGTACTTATGTCGGAAAAGTCAAAAAGTACCTCGTACGAAAAATGACAAAAGATTCCTTTCATATATTTTACTAAAAACTCACCAAAGGGTAAAATTGGATTTAAAAAATTATAGAAGGATATAAATATTACATATTGAGGAAACATGGATGTGGATTATAAATATTCCCCAGTAAATTCTGAAGTATAAACAATCTCGGATAAAAAATGAGATTTGCGAGATTTTCCCTTACCTTAGGTCCGATTTCCTTCGTAAGTGCCCGAACCTCCTGTATAATGATTTAAATAATTTCATTGACTTATTACAGAATCATACTTATTTTTATGATATCATATATGGTCATATTCTTAGCTTCTTATTAGTAATATTTCATTGTTACTTGTTATTCGGGTGTTTATTACTTTTTGTTGTTATGCGTGTTTTGTCGAATAAATTATTATTATTATTTTTAGGTTATAGATAACTAATTTCCAGAATGGTATTAGTGTAATATATATCATATTTATTCATTCAATTCATTTATATAATTATTATGAAATGAATATCATGTAGAATGAGTCACATCACATAATGGAGACGGTATTCTGTACGTACGCACAAGCGATGATATCGTTCCAATGATCGTGGAATTTTATTGGAGTGTATGTATAATATTTTAGAAAAAATATCATTTTAAAATAATCATATATAGTTATTCTTTACACCATTATACCCATCCAAGTAAGGTGGTGGTGGAAAATAGATTACACCACGGCGTGGAGGCGGTATTCCGTACGTACGCACGTGCGGTGATTTCTTTTTCCGTAGGATGGATTGATGGTGAAATATGGTTGTTTCATACATATAATAACATATAAGTATATGAGTGATACTGATGTTATTACTTAATAATGAAACAACTAAATAAGAAGAAGTGGAAGAAGAAATAAAGTTGAAAGAATTGATAACGGACATTACCTCTTCTTTGAAGTGCCTCTTTGAGACCTCCTCTTAGGGCACTAAAATTGGTCTTTGAAGAAGACCAGGACCTCTAAAATGTTTCTAGGGGAGTGGAGAATATAATTTTTCAGGGTTTGGCTAAGCTGTAAGGCTAAAAGTGGTGTGAGGAAGAGAGTGAGTAGGTTCCCTTTTATAAGGGAGGAGAGGGGCACCTTCGGAGAAACTAAACATATTATTTTATTATAAAGTCATATTCAGTTTTTAATAGCTCCAAATTGATTTATTTCGAAGTTAAGGTGGGGATGGCTCGAAATTATCTCAACCAAAAGAATTTAGACAAGTTTAGGTCCTTATATTAACCTTATCTTTTAGTTTTAACTCTTAGTTAATTAGATTGACATTTACCATGTAACTTTGTATTTTTATATTATATAGTCAATAAACGTACCATATACAACCAAGAGACCCCCAAGTGGTCCATTAATGATACACCTATCATGATATAAGTATCTTGGCTGAACCTTATATTTTTTAGAATATAATAACAATTAATAATATAATATTTTTTTTAAAAACTATTTTATGTCAATTTTGATACTATTTGGTAATTGATTTTTGTGAAAATCATAACAGAATGATTAGTTAGAAAACAGTTAAATAAATCAATACTAACATGTCATATGAACATATAAAATTATTGGAATTAATAAAAATTCTAAAATTACATTTATTTGGTTATTTATAACATCAATTATGTCAATATATTATTAATAAGATAATTACTGCATTATCATTGTGTAATAAATAAATTAAATTATTTTAAGTCTAAAAATTACAAATAAAATACCATTATGTAGGAAATCGTTTTATCTTTCTAATTAATATTTATAGTCGAATTTATCATATGTATAACCCTATATTAAAAATGATTTAGTTATTATACATTGATATTAACTATTTTAACCCTTCTTTAAATAAATTAATAATAAATGTCCTAATCTAATCCAAATGGGCCTAAATGGTCATATGTTATTCCTAAGGTTGTTTTTGGTCGAATTAAACTTATCAAATAGAATTAGGACATGTGTTAGGGTAATAATAATAAAACTTTTACCCTTAATTACCCTATTTACTTTTAACCGTGGTAAAAAAAAGTAAAAAGTTACTATTCACCAAAAATTATTTTCATCGCATTGAACCACATTTTAGACCTTGATATTAACCGTGTCTCTTGGATTTTCGAAATTCCACTCACAGAAGTGGTGAAATTAAGTTTTATGTGAATTTGGAAATTCTCCTAGGAGGTGGGTAAAAGACGGTGAAAAGTTCAATAAAATTTTTATATATCAAAAATTATTATAAAATGACTCTAATGAATTGAATTGAACTTATATAGGTATTATGTATCAATTTTTACCTAAAATAAATTTAAATAAAATATATAATTATCTAAATAAAAAGTCGGTTTTTAAATAGTAACCCTGTGTTTTCACTATTCATCAAAAATTGAATGTTTTCAGAAAAATACCAAAATTTCACCGTAGGATAATTTCGATATTCTGAATCCAAAAATGAAGTCCATTTTGAAAAATAAAATTTACAAAATTTCAAAAAGTGGGTATTACTATTCATAACGGCTAGTTTTAATAATATTTTAATAGCATATCGTTGTTTAGTGAAACTCGGTATTGCGTATGACGCTAGCTATCGAGGAAGGTCACAATTGCATGTAAATCAAGCCTAGCTAGTGTTGTGTGTAGTGAAATATTACTTTGATGATTTATGTAACATAAAAACAAAATATTTCTCATAAAAGTCTCGGGTGTTAAATTCTACCCCCCTTAAAATGAATTTCGCCCTCGAAATTCGTCACTTTGTAACAAACAGATGAGGATACCTCTCCTTAATCATATCCTCAAGCTCCCATGTAGCTTCTTCTAATTTGTGGTTCCTCCATAAAACTTTCACCAAGCGAGTGGTCTTGTTCGGTAGGACTTTTTCACTACGATCGAGAATCTCTATCGGCTGTTCTTCATAGGAAAGATCTTGTTCCAGGGGTACAACTTCTGAGCTGAGTACATGTGAAGGATCAGGTATGTACTTTTTCAGGAGAGATACATGGAACACATCGTGAACTTGAGAGAGATTCGGTGGAAGCGCCAATCGGTAAGCAACCTTCCCAAGACGATCTAGTATTTCGAAAGGAACGATATACCTAGGTCTCAGCTTTCCCTTCTTTCCAAATCTCATTACTCTCTTCCAAGGAGATATTCATAAGAACACTTTATCACCCACTTCAAACTCTATGTCTTTTCTTCAATTATCGGAATAACTTTTTTGCCGACTCTGAGCTGCTCTTATGTGTTGTGGAATTGATCTAACCTTTTCTGCCATCTCATCAACAAAATCAGGTCCTAATAGCTTTCTTTCCCCAACTTCATCCCAGCAAGTTGGAGTCCTGCATTTCATTCCATAGAGAGCTTCATAAGGAGCCATATTAATACAGGAGTGAAATCTATTATTAAAAGAAAATTCCACCAAAGGTAGGTGTTAATCCCAACCACCTTTTAAATCCATAGAGCAAGCTCTCAACATATCTTCTAGAGTTTTAATTTTCCTCTCAGACTGACCATCTATCTGAGGATGATAAGCAGTGCTGAAACTCAACTCTGTATCTAGAGTATGCTGAAGACTTCTCCAGAACATTGAGGTAAACCTTGGATCCCGATGACATATAATATAAATTGGTACTCTATGAAATATTACCACTTCCTTCACATATATCATGGCAAGCTGATCCAGAGAGAAATCCTCTCTAATAGAAATGAAGTGTGTCGACTTTGTAAGACGATCAACTATGACCCAGATAGCATTATTGACTTTGGATGTTTTAGGAAGTCCAGTGAAAAAGAACATAGTGATGTTTTCCCATTTCCATTCAGGTATGGGTAATGGTTGTAACATCCCCTTAGACTTCTGTCTCTCATCTTTAACTTGCTGACAAACCAAGCATCGAGAGACATATTCAGCAACATCGCTTTTAATGCCATCCCACCAGAAGTACTCTTTCAGGTCCCTATACATCTTCGTGCTTCCAGGATGAATAGATAATGAATAACTATGAGCCTCATCCAGCAGATCCTTCTTTAATTCTGGGATGGGAGGAACACAAACCCGATTCCTGAACTTTATTATCCCATCACAATCAAGGTTGAATTCAGGAACATTTCTCACCTTCTTTTGTAACTCTACATCTTCTTTCTTTGTCTCTTTAATCTTCACATGTATAGATGGTTGAACATTCATTTGAGAAAGATAAATTTTTCCCCTTCCATTATAATTCCAAGATCCATATTTTGTAAATCCATAAATATTGGATCATTTGTGATCCTCATCATGGATAAATTGGCATGGTCTTGTCGACTAAATGTATCTGCCACCTTGTTTTCTTTCCCATGGTGGTAATGAATTGAGCAATCGTAATCCTTAATCACCTCCAACCATCTTCTTTGGGGCATATTCAGCTCCTTTTGTGCGAAAATATACTTTAAACTTTTATTATTAGTATAAATATCACACCTTTATCCATAAAGATAATTCCTCCAAATCATTAATGCAAAGATTACCGCAGCTAACTCCAAATCATGTGTTGGGTAATTTTGCTCATGGATTTTCAACTGTTATGAGGCATAAGCTATCACGATATCGTTTTGCATGAGAACACACCCCAATCCCTTCTTGGATGAATCACTATAGATCACAAACCATTCTCCACTACAAGTTAATGTGAGAACAGGTGCACTGGATAACCTTCTTTTCAACTCCTTGAAATTCTCTTCACATTCCTCCATCCAAACAAACTTAACTCCTTTCCAAGTCAACTTGGTGAGTGGATTATATAATCATGAAAAATCTTTCACAAAACCTCGATAATATCCATCCAAACCAAGAAAACTTCGGATCTCAGTTACTTTTGTTGGTCTCGACCATATTTTGATAACCTTTGTTTTTGTTGGATCCACAGATATCCCCTATTTTGAGATTATGTGACCCCAAAATGCAACTTTTTGATACCAAAATTCACACTTGGTAAATTTGGCATAAAGCTTATCCTTTCTCAGGGTCTTCAATATAATTCTCAAGTGATCTTCATGTTCTTCCTTGCTCTTTGAATAGACAAGAATATCATCTATAAAGACTACCACAAACGGATCAAGGTAGTCTCTAAAGACTCTATTCATCTGATCCATGAATATATCAGGGGAATTAGTATGACCAAATGGCATCACTATAAGTTCATAGAGTCCATACATTGTTCGGAAATCCGTCTTTGGTATATCCTCCCTTTTGACCTTTAGTTGATGATACCCTAAACTAAGATCAATCTTGGAAAAGTATTGAGCTCTGTGTAGTTGGTGAAATAAGTCATCAATCCACGGGAGAGGATATTTGTTCTTGATAGTGATCTTGTTAAGTTCTCGATAATCAATTTAGAGTCTCATTGATCCATCTTTCTTCTTAACAAACAGAACAGTTGCTCCCCAAGGTGACGCACTGGGAATATGAATCCCTTATCAAGATTCTCTTGGAGTTGCTTCTTCAATTCCTGCATCTCAATAGGGGCCATTCTATAAGGTGTCTTTGAAAAAGACAAAGCACCTGGTATGAGTTCTATTGAAAACTCGACTTCACGATTTGGTGGAAGACACAACAATTCCTCTGGAAAGACATCATCAAACAACCGTACAATGGGAATATTCTTAATCATGAGTTTCTCACCAACCATTTGGGATAAATAACCTTCATTTAGTGGAATCAAGACCCATAAGATGGAAGAAATTTCCACTGGAAGGTTATGTTCATCCTTACATCGATAAACAACCATAGATTGATCTAGAATATGAAATGTGACTTCCCTTATTTGGCAATTGATATGAGCTCCATATAAAGAAAGCCAATCAATTCCAAGAATCACATCAAATTCCACTATAGGAAGGACCACAAGATTTTCAGGAAGTACTTTCCCACAAACTTCAATCGGAGAAGAATTATAAACTTTTGATGCGGCTGTTGTGCCATTAGGGGTTGTCACGGCTAACTCAACATCTAATTTTTGAGGTAATACAGTGATACCCTTATAAAATTATTCAGAAATAAAAGAGTGGGTGGATCCAGAATCAAATAAAACATTTTCTACTTTAGATTGGATGGTTATTGTACCTTTCACCACTTCTTTATCGTACTCCACATCACAGATAGAAATTGCATGTGACTTTCCTTTGTCTTTAGCCTTATGAGTTTGTTGGCGTCGATCATCATCAACAACCCTTGGATTAGGGCATTGATTGACATAATGCCCCATTTCCTTGCACTTGTAACATTGAAGTGTAGGAGGTTCAATCTTTGTAGACTTTTCTTTGTTCACATCACTAGACATCTTCCTCCCATCATTGCACCATTCAAATGCCTGATGACCTTCCTTTCCACGTTTGAAACATTTACTCATCCTTTTAAGACAACTCCCTCTATGTTTCTTTCCACACATTGAGAATAAGGGAAAACTCATCTTCTTTTCAGTGTGGTCTTTAGAGTTTCCTTTGAATTCCATTTTCCTCTTCTTATCAAACCCATATGACTAATGGGTTACTCAAATATCCATCTCAACTTTGAGAGCACATCGAACGATTTCCTCGTAGCTATTGAAGTCCCTTATAGCTAATTCCCTTAGAAGAATTGGTTTTAATCCACTAAAGAATTGATCTATCTTACCCTCAGGTTGGATAATAATACCATAAGTATACCTTGCAAGTCTTGTAAAATTTTCTTCGTAGATACCAACAAATTAATCATCCTTTTGCTTTAGTTTAAGAAACTCCTTCTCCATATTTGTTCGGAGAATATGAGGGAAGTAATTATTGAAATATAAGTTCTTGAACTCATCCCATTCCATGGATTCAATTTCATCCCTTTGCCTCGTATTTTTTGATAAGATTCCACCATTGATCAGCTTCACCTTCCAAGCGATAAACTGCTATGAGGACTTTATCATGTTCAGAACATTAAAGAACTGAAAATATCTTTTCAGTGGTACTGATCCATTGTTCATCCACTAATGGATTAGAAGACCCGCTGAATGAAGGTGGACGCTGCCTCATGAAGGATTAAACAGAATGTTGCTCCTTCCTTTGCTCATTTGGAAGTCCTGCATGATTCATTGCTTGAGAAAGTTGTGTGATCATGGATACAAGATTTTTCATTCCATCTCCCATAACGTTTGGTTGCTCAGGGGGACAATCATTGCATTTCCCGTCGCATTCCGCATTAACATGGTTCCTTCGGGTTCCAGCCATTGACTAAAACCAAGAACAATTGTGTGAGAAACACTAATTATAATAGGAAAACCAAAAAATCAAGAATACAATTTCACACATAAGGTCTTATCATAGGTTTTTCATGGCCATTTCTAAAACACTAAGATTGGGTTCTATGCTTAGACTTATCCTTAGGGTTCTTACTAAGACTTTCACATCCTAGTTTCCAAAGGTTGACTATAACCTTCCTCTGATACCAACTATAACGACCCATACATTACATACATTGTTAATACTTCAAAATTGAAGTACACTTATTACAACATATAACAAAACCATCAAAGGACCATATAGGTATAGTGTCTTTAGAAACTGGGAAACATAAACAACTCATTCATAAAGAATCTACATTGTCTCCCATTTATTTCATCATATATAGAGTCCATTTTTGGCATATCTAACTTAATAACCTTCTTCCTGACCTAGGGAAAGAAAACATACAAAAGGGTGAGCTCAAATGCTCTGTAAGGGTAAAAAAAAGAAATATCAGTCACATCATATTCATAAGAACATAACATTTTGGAAATCTTAACATGCAAAAGAGATAATAATTTCATAACATGGGATAAATCATAGTAGTGAAATATAATCCCAATAATCATAACTTAAAACATGATGCTTTGTGTCATACACACATAATCATAGAAAATAATTTCTTATTATTCAAGACTCATTGCCAAGACTATCTTAGTGGACAATGTCCGTTTCTGAACTGAGTTCACTCCTCGTTTCAGTCTTGTTTCACTAAACTGGTTTAACCTGCCATTCCAGCCATGTCTATCTCATGAGATATAAATCTTTTCCCAATTCATTAGAGGGAGATATAAGTCCCACCTATCTCATAATTATACCATTCTTATGTGTGCCACAAAATCATAAATCATACATCATTCCATAACCCATGTAATAAAAATGGGATTCTTAAACATCGTGACATCATAAAACAATTCATATAAGACAAAGGAATTCATAAAAATAATTCCATAAAAACATAATCAAATCAATGTAATAATAAGGATATAAAAAGAACCCTATATTATCTTAGATGGAATTTTTTTTTTGACAAAACACTTGAACTCCATTCTTGAGGAAAATATCCTTTCTACTTCAAAAACATTTTTCCTTTCTTAACATGTAATACAATTTTAAACTAAATGAAGTTGATTAAAGATAAACATGAAAACTTGTAAAGAAAGATTCTTGAAAATAATGTTTTAAAAATCCATTCATGCCGTATAAGTTAAAAAAACATTATTCTCGTACTTATGTCGGAAAAGTCAAAAAGTACCTCGTACGAAAAACGTCAAAAGATTCCTTTCATATCTTTTACTAAAAACTCACCGAAGAGTAAAATTGGATTTAAAAAATTGTATAAGGATATAAATATTACATATTGAGGAAACATGGATGTGGATGATAAATATTACCCAGTAAATTCTGAAGTATAAACAATCTCGGATAAAAAATGAGATTTGTGAGATTTTCTCTTACCTTTGGTCCGATTTGCTTCGTAAGTGTCTGAACCACCTGTATAATGATTTAATTAATTTCATTGACTTATTCCAGAATCATAGTTATTTTTATGATATCATATATGGTCATATTCTTCACTTCTTATTAGTAATATTTCATTGTTACTTGTTATTCGGGTGTTTATTGCTTTTTGTTCTTATGCGTGTTTTGTCGAATAAATTCTTATTCTTCTTTTTAGGTTATAGATACCTCATTTACAGAATTTTATTAGTGTAATATATATCATATTCATTCATTCAATTCATTTATATAATTATTATGCAATGAATATTATGTAGAATAAGTCGCATCACATCATGGAGACGGTATTCCGTACGTACGCACGACCGATGATATCGTTCCCATGATCATGGAATTGTATTGGAGTGTATGTATACTATTTCAGAAACAATATCAATTTAAAATAATAATATATAGTTATTCTTTACACCATTATACCCATCCAAGTAAGGTGGTGGTGGAAAATAGATTACCCCACGGCGTGGAGACGGTATTCCGTACGTACGCACGCACGGTGATTTCATTTTCCGTAGGATGGATAGATGGTGAAATAGGGTTGTTTCATACTTATAATAACATATCAATATATGAGTGATACTGATGTTATTACTTCATAATGAAACAACTAAATAAGAAGAAGTGGAAGAAGAAATAAAGTTGAAAGAATCGGTAACAGACATTACCTTTTCTTTGAAGTGCCTCTTTGAGACCTCCTCTTAGGGCACTAAAATTCGTCTTTGAAGAGGTCCAGGACCACTAAAATGTTTCTAGGGGAGTGGAGAAGAAACTTTTTCAGGTTTCGGCCGATCTTGAAGGCTCAAAGTGGTGTGAGGAAGAGAGGGAGGAGGTTCCCTTTTATAAGGGAGGAGAGGGGCACCTTTGGAAAAACTAAACATATTATTTTATTATAAAGTCATATTTGGTTTTTAATAGCTCAAAATTGATTTATTTAGAATCTAAGGTGGGGATGGGTCGAAATTATCTCATCCAATAAAAATTAGCTAAGGTTAGGTCATTATATTAACCTTATCTTTTAGTTTTAACTCTTAGTTAATTAGATTGACATTTACCATGTCACTTTGTATTTTTATATTATATAGTTAATAAACGTACCATATACATCCAAGACACCCCCAAGTGGTCTATTAATGATACAAATATCATGTTATAAGTATATTTTCCGAGCCTTAGATTTTTAGGAATATAATAACAATTAATAATATAATATTTGTTTTAAAAACTATTTTATGTCAATTTTGACACTATTTGGTAAATGATTTTTTTGAAGATCGTAACAGAATGATTAGTTAGAAAAAAGTTAATTAAATAAATACTAACATGTCATATTAACATATAAAATTATTGGAATTCATAAAAAGTCTCAAATTACATTTATTTGGGTATTTATAACATCAATTATGTCAATATTTCATTAATAAGATAATTACTGCATTATAATTGTGTCATTAAAAATTTAACTATTTTAAGTCTAAAAATTAAAAATAAAATACCATTATATAGGAAATCGTTTTAGATTTATAATGAATATTTATAGTCTAATTTATCTTATGTATAACCCTATATTAAAAATTATTTAGTTATTAAACTTTGATTTTAACTATTTTAACCCTTCTTTAAATAAATTAATAATAAATGTCCTAATCTAATCCAAGTGGGCCTAAATGGTCATATGTTATTCTAAGGTTGTTTTTGGTCGAATTAAACTTATCAAATAGAATTAGGACATGTTTTAGGGTAATAACAATAAAACTTTTACCCTTAATTACCCTATTTACTTTTAGTTGTGGTAAAAAAAAGTAAAAAGTTACTATTCACCAAAATCTATTTTCATCTCATTGAACCACATTTTAGTCCTTCATATTAACCGTGTCTCTTGGATTTTATAAATTCCACAAATAGAAGTGGTAAAATTAAGTTTTATGTGAATCGAAAATTCTCCTAGGAGGTGGGTAAAAGACGATGAAAAGTTCAATAAAATTTTTAAATATATAAAATTATTATAAAATGAATCAAATGAATTGAATTGAACTTATATAGGTATTATGTATCAATTTTGACCTAAAATAAATTTAAATAAAATATATAATTATTTAAATAAAAAGTCGGTCTTTAAATAGTAACCCGGTGTTTTCACTATTCATCAAAAATTGAAAGTTTTCAGAAAAATACCAAAATTTCACCCTAGGCTAATTTCAATATTCAGAATCCAAAATTGAAGTCCATTTTGAAAAATAAAATTTACAAAATTTTAAAAAGTGTGTATTACTATTCACAACTGCTAGTTTTAATAATATTTAAATAGCATATCGTTGTTTAGTGAAACTCGGTATTGCGTACGACACAAGCTATCAAGGAAGGTCGCAATTGCATTTAAATCAAGGCAAGCTAGTGTTGTTTGTAGTGAAAGATTCCTTTGATGATTTCTATAACATAAAAAGAAAATTTTTCTCATAAAAGTCTTGGGTGTTACATTCTACCCCCCTTAAAACGAATTTCGCCCTTGAAATTCGTCACTTTGTAACAAACAGATGAGGATACCTCTCCCTCATCATATCCTCAAGCTCCCATGTAGCTTCTTCTAATTGGTGGTTCCTCCATAAAACTTTCACCAAGCGAGTGGTCTTGTTCCGTAGGACTTTTTCACTACGATCGAGAATCTCTATTGGTTGTTCTTCATAAGAAAGATCTTGTTCCAGCGGTACAACTTCTAAGCTGAGTACATGTTAAGGATCAGGTATGTACATTTTCAGGATAGATACATGGAACACATCGTGAACTTGAGAGAGATTCAGTGGAAGTGCCAATCGGTAAGCAACCTTCCCAATACGATCCAGTATTTCGAAAGGACTGATATACCTAGGTCTCAGCTTTCCCTTCTTTCCAAATCTCATTACTCTCTTCCAAGGAGATATTCGTAAGAACACTTTATCACCCACTTCAAACTCTAGGACTTTTCTTCGGTTATCGGCATAACATTTTTGTCGACTCTGAGCTGCTCTTATGTGTTGTGGAATAGATCTGACCTTTTCTGCCATCTCATCAACAAGATCAGGTCCTAATAGCTTTCTTTCCCGAACTTCATCCCAGCAAGTTGGTGTCCTGCATTTAATTCCATAGATAGCTTCATAAGGAGCCATATGAATACTGGAGTGAAAGGTATTATTATAAGAAAATTCCACCAAATGTAGGTGTTGATCCCAACCACCATTGAAATCCATATAGCAAGCTATCAACATATCTTCTAGAGTTTGAATTTTCCTCTCAGACTGACCATCTATCTGAGGATGATAAGCAGTGCTGAAACTCAACTCTGTATCTAGAGTATGCTGAAGACTTCGCTAGAACATTGAGGTAAACCTTGGATCCCGATCACATATAATATAAAGTGGTACTCCATGCAATCTTACCACTTCCTTCACATATATCCTGGCAAGCTGATCCAGAGAGAAATCATCTCTAATAGCAATGAAGTGTGTCGACTTTGTAATACGATCAACTATGACCCAGATAGCATTATTGCCTTTGGTTGTTTTAGGAAGTCCTGTGACAAAGTCCATAGTGATGTTTTACCATATCCATTCGGGTATGGGTAGTGGTTGTAACATCCCCTTAGACATCTGTCTCTCAACTTTAACTTGCTGACAAACCAAGCATCGAGAGACATATTTAGCAACATCTCTTTTCATGACATCCCACCAGAAGTACTCTTTCAGGTCCCTATACATCTTCGTGCATCCAGGATGAATAGATAATGAGGAACTATGAGCCTCATCCAGCAGCTCCTTTAATTCTGGGATGGGAGTAACAAAAACCTGATTCCTGAACTTTATTATCCTATCACAATCAAGGTTGAATTCAGGATCATTTCTCACCTTCTTTTGTAACTCTACATCTTCTTTATGTGCCTCTTTAATCTTCACATGTATAGATGGTTGAACATTCATTTGAGAAAGATATGATTTTCCCCTTCCATTATAATTCCAAGATCCATACTTTGTAAATCCATAAATATTGGATCATTTGTGATCCTCATCATGGATAAACTGGCATGGTCTTGTCTACTTAATTCATTTGCCACCTTTTTTTCATTCCCATGGTGGTAATTAATTGAGCAGTCGTAATCCTTAATCAGTTCCAACCATCTTCTTTGGCGCATATTCTGCTCCTTTTGTGTGGAAATATTCTTTAAACTTTTATGATCAGTATAAATATCACACCTTTCTCCATAAAGATAATGCCTCCAAATCTTTAATTCAATGATTACCGCTGCTAACTCCAAATCATGTGTTGGGTAATTTTGCACATGGATTTTCAACTGTCGTGAGGCATAAGCTATCACAATATCATTTTGCATGAGAACACACCCCAATCCCTTCTTGGATGCATCACTGTAGATCACAAACCTTTCTCCTCTACAAGGCAGTGTGAGAACAGGTCCACTAGATAACCTTCTTTTCAACTCCTTGAAATTCTCTTCGCATTCCTCCGTCCAAAAAAACATAACTCCTTTCCGAGTCAACTTGGTTATTGGATCAGATAATCATGAAAAATATTTCACAAAACATCGATAATATCCATCCAAACCAAGAAAACTTTGGATCTCAGTTACTATTGTTGGTCTCGACCATCTTTCGATATCCTCTGTTTTTGCTGGATCCACAGATATCCCCTATTTTGAGATTATGTGACCCAAAAATGAAACTTTTTGAAGCCAAAATTCACACTTGGTAAATTTGGCATAGAGCTTCTCCTTTCCCAGGGTCTTCAATAAAATTCTCAAGTGATCTTCATGTTCTTCCTTGCTCTTTGAATAGACAAGAATATCATATATAAAGACTACCACAAACGGATCAAGGTAGTCTCTAAAGACTCTATTCATCATATCCATGAAGATAGTAGGGGAATTAGTAAGACCAAATGGCATCACTCTAAATTCATAGAGTCCATACCTTGTACGGAAAGCCGTCTTTAGTATATCCTCCCTTTTGACCCTTTATTGATGATACCCTAAATGAATATCAATCTTGGAAAAGTATTGAGCTCCGTGTAGTTGGTCAAATAAGTCATCAATGCGTGGGAGAGGATATTTTTTCTTGATAGTGATCTTGTTAAGTTCTCGATAATCAATGCAGAGTCTCATTGATCCATCTTTCTTCTTAACAAACAGAACAGGTGCTCCCCAAGGTGACGCACTAGGGAATATGAATCCCTTATCAAGATTCTCTTGGAGTTGCTTCTTCAATTCCTGCAACTCAATTGGGGCCATTCTATAAGGTGTCTTTGAAATAGGCAAAGCACCCAGTATGAGTTCTATTGAAAACTCGACTTCATGATTTGGTGGAAGACCCAAAAATTCCTCTGGAAAGACATCATCAAACACTCGTACAATGGGAGTTTTTTTAATTGTGAGTTTCTCACCTACCATTTGGGATAAATAACCTTAATTTAGTGGAATCAAGACCCATAAGATGGAAGAAATTTCCACTGGAAGGTTATGTTCATCCTTTCATCGATAGACGATCATAGATTGATCTGGAATATGAAATGTGACTTCCCTTATTTGGAAATTGATATGAGATTTATATAAAGAAAGACAATCCATGCCAAGAATCACATCAAATTCCACTATAAGAAGGACCACAAGATTTTCAGGAAGCACTTTCCCACAAACTTCAATCGGAGAAGAATTATAAACTTTTGATGTGACTGTTGTTCCATTAGGGGTTGTCACAGCTAACTCAACATCTACTTTTTAAGGTAATATGGTGATACCCTTAGAAAATTCTTCAGAAATAATGGAGTGGGTGGATCCAGAATCAAATAAAACATTTTCTACTTTAGAGTAGATGGTAAGTGTACCTTTCACCACTTCATTATCGTACTCCATATCGCAGATAGAAATTGCATGTGACTTTCCTTTGTCTTTAGCCTTAAGAGTTTGTTGACGTCAATAATCATCAACAACCCTTGAATTAGGGCATTGATTGACATAATTCCCCATTTCCTTGCACTTGTAACATTGAAGTGTAGGAGGTGCACTCGGTGTAGCCTTTTCTTTGTTCACATATCTAGACATCTTCCTCCCATCATTGTGGCATTCAAATGCCCGATGACCTTCCTTTCCACATTTGAAACATTTACTCGTCCCTTTAAGACAACTCCCTCCATGTTTCTTTCCACACATTGAGCATAAGGGAAAACTCATCTTCTTTACAGTGTGCTCTTTATATTTTCCTTTGAATTCCATTTTCCTCTTCTTATCAAGCCCATATGACAGATGGGTTATTCAAATCTCCATCTCAACTTTGAGATCACATCGAACGATTTCCTCATAGCTATTGAAGTCCCTTATGGCTAACGCCCTTCGAAGACTTGGTTTTAAGCCACTAAAGAATCGATCGATCTTACTCTCAGGTTGGATAATAAAACTAGAAGCATACCTAGTATGTCTTGTAAAATTTTCTTCGTAGGTACCAACAGATTCATCATCCTTTTTCTTTAGTTCAAGAAAATCCTTCTACATATTTGTTTAGAGAATACGATAGAAGTACTTATTGAAAAATAAGTTCTTGAACTCGTCCCATTCCATGGATTCAATTTCATCCCTTTTCCTCATATTTTTTGATAAGATTCCACCATTGATCAACTTCAACTTCCAAGCGGTAAACTGCTATGAGGACTTTATCATGTTCAGAACATTGAAGAACTGAAAATATCTTTTCATTGGTACTCATCCATTGTTCATCCACTAATGGATCAGAAGACCCACTGAATGAAGGTGGACGCTGCCTCATGAAGGATTCAACATAAAGTTGATCCTTCCATTGCTCATTTGGAAGTCCTGCATGATTCATAGCTTGAGAAAGTTGTGTGAGCATGGCTATAAGATTTTTCATTCAAGCTCCCATAATGTTTGGTTACTTAGGGGGACAATCATTGCATTGCCCGTCGCATTCCACATTAACACGGTTCCTTCGGGTTCCAGCCACTGACTAAAACCAAGAAGAATAGTGTGAGAAACACTAATTATAATAGGAAAACCACATAATCAAGAATACAATTTCACACATAAGGTTTTATAATAGGTTGTCCATGGCCATTTATAAAACACTAAGATTGTGTTCTATGCTTAGACTTATCCTTAGGGCTCTTACTATGGCTTTCACATCCTAGTTTCCAAAGGTTGACTATAACCTTCCTCTGATACCGACTTTAATGACCCATACATTACATACATTGTTAATACTTCAAAATTGAAGTACACTTATTACAACATATAACAAAACCATGGAAGGACCGTATAGGTATAGTGTCTTTAGAAACTGGGAAACATAAACAATTGTTTCATAAAACATCTACATTGTCTCCCATTTATTTCTTCATATCTAAAGTCCCTTTTTGGCATATCTTACATAATAACCTTCTTCCTAACCTGGGGAAAGAAAACATACAAAAGGGTGAGATAAAATTCTCAGTAAAGGTAAACAAAAGAAATAACAATCACATCATATTCATAAGAACATAACATTTTGGAAATCATAACCTGCAAAAGAGATCATAATTTCATAACATGGGATAAATCATAGTAGTGAAATGTAATCCCAATTATCATAACTTAAAACATGATGCTTTGTGGCATACACACATAATCATAGAAAATCATTTCTTAGTAGTCAAGACTGATTGCCAAGACTATCTTAGTGGACAATGTCCATTTCTGAACCGAGTTCACTCCTCATTTCAGTCCCGTTTCACTGAACCGGTTTAACCTGCCGTTCCAGCCATGTCTATCTCATGAGATATAAATATTTATCCAATTCATTAGAGGGGCATATAGGTCCCACACATCTCATAATGATACCATTCTTATGTGTTCCACAAAATCATAAATCATACATCATTGCATAACCCATGTAATAAAAATGGGATTCTTAAACATTATGAAATCATAAAACAATTCATATAAGACAAAGAAATTCATAAAAATAATTCCATCACAACATAATAAAATAAATGTAATAATAGGGATAGAAACATAACACTATATTCTCTTAGATGGAAAATAATTTTGATAAAACACTTGAACTCCATTCTTGAGGAAAATATCCTTTCTACTTCAAAATTTTTTTTCCTTTCTTAACATGTCATACAATTTTAAAATAAAATAAGTTGATTAAAGATAAAAATGTTAACTTGTAAAGAAATCTTCTTGGATATAATGTTTTAAAAATCCATTCATGCTCTATAAGTTAAAAAAACATTCTTCTCGTACTTATGTCAGAAAAGTCAAAAAGTACCTCGTACGAAAAATAACAAAAGATTACTTTCATATCTTTTACTAAAAACTCACCGAAGGGTAAAATTGGTTTTAAACAATTTTAGAAGGATATAAATATTAAATATTGAGGAAACTTGGATGTGGATGATAAATATTCCCCAGTAAATTCTGAAGTATAAACAATCTCAGATAAAAAATGAGATTTGTGAGATTTTCCCTTACCTTAGGTACGATTTGCTTCGTAAGTGCCCGAACCTCCTGTATAATGATTTAAATAATGTCATTGACTTATTCCAGAATAATAATTATTTTTACGATATCATATATGGTCATATTCATAGCTTCTTATTAGTAATATTTCATTGTTACTTGGTATTCGGGTGTTTATTACTTTTTGTTCTTATGCGTGTTTTGTCGAATAAATTCTTATACTTCTTTTTAGGTTATAGATACCTCATTTCCAGAATGGTATTAGTCTAATATATATCATATTTTTTCATTCAATTCATTTATATAATTATTATGAAATGAAGATCATGTAGAATGATTCACATCACATAATAGAGACGGTATTCCGTACATACGCACGAGCGATGATATCGTTCCCATGATCGTGGAATTGTATTGGAGTGTATGTATACTATTTCAGATAAAATATCACTTTAAAATAATCATATATAGTTATTATTTACACCATTATATCCATCCAAGTAAGGTGTTGGTGGAAAATAGATTACACCACGGCGTGGAGACGGTATTCCGTACGTACGCACGCGCGGTGATTTCTTTTTCGGTAGGATGGATAGATGGTGAAATAGGTTTGTTTCATACATATAATAACATATCAGTATATGAGTGATACTTATGTTATTACTTCATAATGAAACAACTAAATAAGAAGAAGTGGAAGAAGAAATAAAGTTGAAAGAATCGGTAATGGACATTACCTCTTCTTTGAAGTGCCTCCTTGAGACCTCCTCTTAGGGCACTAAAATTGGTCTTTGAAGAAGACCAAGACCTCTAAAATGTTTCTAGGGGAGTGGAGAATAGAATTGTTCAGGGTTTGGATGAGCTTTAAGGCTCAAAGTGGTGTGAGGAGGAGAGGGGTTATAAGGGAGGAGAGGGGGACCTTTGGAAAAACTAAATATATTATTTCATTATAAAGTCATATTCAGTTTTTAATAGCTAAAAATTGATTTATTTCGAAGCTAAGGTGGGTAGGGGTCGAAATTATCTCAACCAAAAGAATTTAGACAAGTTTAGGTCATTATATTAAACTTATCTTTTAGTTTGAACTCTTAGTTAATTAGATTGGCATTTACCATGTCACTTTGTATTTTAATATTATATAGTCAATAAACGTACCATATAGATCCAAGAGACCCCCAAGTGGTCCATTAATGATACACCTATCATGGTATAAGTATCTTTCCCAAACCCTATATTTTTAATAATATAATAAAAATTAATAATATAATATTTGTTTTAAAAACTATTTTATGTCAATTTTGATACTATTTGGTAATTGATTTTTGTGAAAATCATAACAGAATGATTACTTAGAAAACAGTCAATTAAATCAATACTAACATGTCATATTAACATATAAAATTATTGGAATTCATAAAGCGTCTCAAATTACATTTATTTGGGTATTTATAACATCAATTATGTCAATATATTATTAATAAGATAATTACTTCGTTATCATTGTGTCATTAATAAATTAAATTATTTTAAGTCTAAAAATTACAAATAAAATACCATTATGTAGTAAATCGTTTTAGATTTCTAATGAATATTTATTGTCGAATTTATCTTATGTATAACCCTATATTAAAAATGATTTAGTTATTATACATTGATTTTAACTATTTTAACCCTTCTTTAAATAAATTAATAATAAATTTCCTAATCTAATCCAAGTGGGCCTAAATGGTCATATGTTATTCCTAAGGTTATTTTTGGTCGAATTAAACTTATCAAATAGAATTAGGACATGTGTTAGGGTAATAATAATAAAACTTTTACCCTTAATTACCCTATTTACTTTTAACCGTGGTAAAAAAAAGTAAAAAGTTACTATTCACCAAAAATTATTTTCATCGCATTAAACCACATTTTAGTCCTTGATATTAACCGTGTCTCTCGGATTTTCGAAATTCCACTCTCAGAAGCGGTAAAATTAAGTTTTATGTGAATTTGAAAATTCTCCTAGGAGGTGAGTAAAAGACGGTGAAAAGTTCAATAAAATTTTTATAAATCAAAAATTATTATAAAATGACTCCAATGAATTAAATTGAACTTATATAGGAATTATGTATCAATTTTGACCTAAAATAAATTTAAATAAAATATATAATTATTTAAATAAAAAGTCAGTTTTTAAATAGTAACCCTGTGTTTTCACTATTCATCAAAAATTGAATGTTTTCAGAAAAATATCAAAATTTCACCCTAGGATAATTTCGATATTCTGAATCCAAAAATGAAGTCCATTTTTAAAAATAAAATTTACAAAATTTCAAAAAGTGGGTATTACTATTCATAACGGCTAGTTTTAATAATATTTTAATAGCATATCGTTGTTTAGTGAAAATCGGCATTGCGTACGACGCAAGCTATCGAGGAAGGTCACAATTGCATGTAAATCAAGCCTAGCTAGTTTTGTGTGTAGTGAAAGATTCCTTTGATGATTTATATAACATAAAAACAAAATATTTCTCATAAAAGTCTCGGGTGTTACATTCTACCCCCCTTAAAATGAATTTTGCCCTCGAAATTCGTCACTTTGTAACAAACAGATGAGGATACCTCTCCCTCATCATATCCTCAAGCTCCCATGTAGCTTCTTCTAATTTTTGGTTCCTCCATAAAACATTCACCAAGCGAGTGGTATTTTTCGGTAGGACTTTTTCACTACGATCGAGAATCTCTATCCGTTGTTCTTCATAAGAAAGATCTTGTTCCAGCGGTAGAACTTCTGAGCTAAGTACATGTGAAGGATCAAGTATGTACTTTTTCATGAGAGATACATGGAACACATCGTGAACTTGAGAGAGATTCGGTGGAAGCGACAATCGGTAAGCAACCTTCCCAAGACGATCCATTATTTCGAAAGGACCGATATACCTAGGTCTCAGTTTTCCCTTCTTTCCAAATCTCATTACTCTCTTCCAAGGAGATATTCGTAAGAACACTTTATCACCCACTTCAAACTCTAGGTCTTTTCTTCAGTTATCGGAATAACTTTTTTGCCAACTCTGAGCTGCTCTTATGTGTTGTGGAATAGATCTAACCTTTTCTTCCATCTCATCAACAAAATCAGGTCCTAATAGCTTTCTTTCCCCAACTTCATCCCAGCAAGTTGGAGTCCTGCATTTCTTTCCATAGAGAGCTTCATAAAGAGCCATATGAATACTAGAGTGAAAGCTATTATTAAAAGAAAATTCCACCAAAGGTAGGTGTTGATCCCAACCACCTTTTAAATCCATAGAGCAAGCTCTCAACATATCTTCTAGAGTTTGAATTTTCCTCTCAGACTGACTATCTATCTGAGGATGATAAGCAGTGCTGAAACTCAACTCTATATCTAGAGTATGATGAAGACTTCTCCAGAACATTGAGGTAAACCTTGGATCCCGATGACATATAATATAAAGTGGTACTCCATGAAATATTACCACTTCCTTCACATATATCATGGAAAGCTGATCCAGATAGAAATCCTCTCTAATAGCAATGAAGTGTGTCGACTTTGTAAGATGATAAACTATGACCCAGATAGCATTATTGCCTTTGGATGTTTTAGGAAGTCCATTGAAAAAATCCATAGTGATGTTTTCCCATTTCCATTCGGGTATGGGTAATGGTTGTAACATCCCCTTAGACTTCTGTCTCTCATCTTTAACTTGCTGACAAACCAAGCATCGAGAGACATATTCAGAAACATCTCTTTTCATTCCATCCCACCAGAAGTACTCTTTCAGGTCCATATACATCTTCGTGCTTCCAGGATGAATAGAAAATGAAGAACTATGAGCCTCATCCAGCAGATCCTTCTTTAATTCTGGGATGGGAGGAACACAAACCCGATTCCTGAACTTTATTATCCCATCACAATCAAGGTTGAATTCAGGAACATTTCTCACCTTCTTTTGTAACTCTACATCTTCTTTCTGTGTCTCTTTAATCTTCACATGTATAGATGGTTGAACATTCATTTGAGAAAGATAAATTTTTCCCCTTCCATTATAATTCCAAGATCCATCTTTTGTAAATCCATAAATATTGGATCATTTGTGATCCTCATCATTGATAAATTGTCATGGTCGTGTCGACTTAATGCATCTTCCACCTTGTTTGATTTCCCATGGTGGTAATGAATTGAGCAGTCGTAATCCTTAATCACCTCCAACCATCTTCTTTGATGCATATTATGCTCCTTTTGTGCGAAAATATACTTTAAACTTTTATGATTAGTATAAATATCACACATTTCTCCATAAATATAATGCCTCCAAATCTTTCATGAAAATATTACCACATCTAACTCCAAATCATGTGTTGGGTAATTTTGCTCATGGATTTTCAACTGTCATGAGGCATAAGCTATCACCATATCGTTTTGCTTGAGAACACACCCCAATAACTTCTTGGATGTGTCACTGTAGATCACAAACCATTATCCACTACAAGTTAGTGTGAGCACAGGTGCACTGGATAACCTTCTTTTCAACTCCTTGAAATTCTCTTCACATTCCTTCGTCCAAACAAACTTTACTCCTTTACAAGTCAACTTGGTGAGTAGACTAGATAATCATGAAAAATATTTCACAAAACGTCGATAATATCCAGCCAAACCAAGAAAACTTCGGATCTCAATTACTGTTGTTGGTCTCGACCATCTTTCGATAACCTTTTTTTTTGCTGGATCCACAGATATTCCCTATTTTGAGATTATGTGACCCAAAAATTCAACTTTTTAAAGCCAAAATTCACACTTGGTAAATTTGGCATAAAGCTTCTCCTTTCTCAGGGTCTTCAATATAATTCTCAAGTGATCTTCATGTTCTTCTTTTCTCTTTGAATAGACAAGAATATCATCTATAAAGACTACCACAAATGGATCAAGGTAGTCTCTAAAGACTCTATTCATCAGATCCATGATGATTGCAGGGGAATTAGTATGACCAAATGGCATCACTATAAATTCATAGAGTCCATACCTTGTTCGGAAATTCGTCTTTGGTATATCCTCCCTTTTGACCTTTAATTGATGATACCCTAAAATAAGATCAATCTTGGAAAAGTATTGAGCTCTGTGTAGTTGGTGAAATAAGTCATCAATGCGCGGGAGAGGATATTTGTTCTTGATAGTGATCTTGTTAAGTTCTCGATAATCCATGCAGGGTCTCATTGATCCATCTTTCTTCTTAACAAACAAAACAGTTGCTCCCCAAGGTAACGCACTAGGGAATATGAATCCCTTATCAAGATTCTCTTGGAGTTGCTTCTTCAATTCCTGCATCTCAATTGGGGCCATTCTATAAGGTTTCTCTGAAATAGACAAAGCACCTGGTACGAGTTCTATTGAAAACTCGACTTCACGATTTGGTGGAAGATCCAATAATTCCTCTGGAAAGACATCATCAAACACCCGAACAATGAGAATATTTTTAATCGTGATTTTCTCACCAACCATTTGAGATAAATAACCTTCATTTAGTGGAATCAGTACCCTTAAGAGGGAAGAAATTTCCACTGGAAGGTTATGTTCATCCTTGCATCGATAGACAACCATAGATTGATCTGGAATATGAAATGTGACTTCCCTTATTTGGAAATTGATATGAGCTCCATATAAAGAATGTCAATCCATGCCAAGAATCACATCAAATTCCACTATAGGAAGGACCATAAGATTTTCAGGAAGTACTTTCCCACAACCATCAATCGGAGAAGAATTATAAACTTTTGATGCGACTGTTGTGCCATTAGGGGTTGTCACAACTAACTCAACATCTAATTTTTGAGGTAATACAGTGATACCCTTAGAAACTTATTCAGAAATAAAAGAGTGGGTGGATCCAAAATCAAATAAAACATTTCTACTTTAGATTGGATGGTTATTGTACCTTTCACCACTTCGTTATCGTACTCCACATCACAGATAGAAATTGCATGTGACTTTCCTTTAACTTTATCCTTAAGAGTTTGTTGATGTCGATCATCATCAACAACCCTTGGATTAGGGAATTGATTGACATAATTCCACATTTCCTTGCACTTGTAACATTGAAGTGTAGGAGGTGCACTCTTTGTAGACTTTTCTTTTTTCACATCACTAGACATCTTCCTCCCATCATTGCAGCATTCAAATGCCCGATGACCTTCCTTTCCACATTTGAAACATTTACTCATCCTTTTAAGACAACTCCCTCTATGTTTCTTTCCACACATTGAGAATAAGGGAAAACTCATCTTCTTTTCAGTGTGCTCTTTATAGTTTCCTTTGAATTCCATTTTCCTCTTCTTATCAAACCCATACGACTGATGGGTTACTCAAATCTCCATCTCAACTTTGAGAGCACATCGAATGATTTCCTCGTAGATATTGAAGTCCCTTATAGATAACGCCCTTCGAAGAATTGGTTTTAAGCCACTAAAGAATCGATTGACCTTACTCTCAGGTTGGATAATAATACCATAAGTATACCTTGCAAGTCTTGTAAAATTTTCTTTGTAGGTACCAACAGATTAATCATCCTTTTGCTTTAGTTAAAGAAACTCCTTCTCCAACTTTTTTCGGAGAATATGAGGGAAGTACATATTGAAAAATAAGTTCTTTAACTCATCACATTCCATGGATTCAATTTCATCCCTTTGCCTCGTATTTTTTGATAAGATTCCACCATTGATCAGATTCACCTTCCAAGTGATAAATTGGTATGAGGACTTTATCATGTTCAGAACATTAAAGAACTGAAAATATCTTTTCAGTGGTGCTGATCCATTGTTCAGCCACTAATGGATCAGAAGACCCACTGAATGAAGGTAGACGCTGCCTCATGAAGGATTAAACATAATGTTTCTCCTTCCTTTGATCATTTGGAAGTCTTGCACGATTCATAGCTTGAGAAAGTTGTGTGAGCATGGCTACAAGATTTTTCATTCCAGCTCCCATAACGTTTGGTTTCTTAGGGGGACAATCATTGCATTGCCCGTCACATTCCACATTAACATGGTTCCTTCGGGTTCCAGCAATTGACTAAAACCAAGAAGAATAGTGTGAGAAACACTAATTATAATAGGAAAACCACATAATCAAGAATACAATTTCACACTTAAGGTCTTATCATAGGTTTTCCATGTCCATTTCTAAAACACTAAGATTGTGTTCTATTCTTAGACTTATCCTTAGGGTTCTTACTAAGACTTTCACATTCTAGTTTCCAAAGTTTGACTATAACCTTCCTCTGATACCAACTATAACGACCCATACATTACATACATTGTTAATACTTCAAAATTGAAGTAAACTTATTACAACATATAACAAAACCATGAAAGGACCATATAGGTATAGTGTCTTTAGAAACTGGGAAACATAAACAACTGGTTCATAAAGAATCTACATTGTCTCCCATTTATTTCATTATATATAGAGTCCATTTTTGGCATATCTTACTTAATAACCTTCTTCCTGACCTGGGGAAAGAAAACATACAAAAGGGTGAGCTCAAATGCTCTGTAAGGGTAAAAAAAAGAAATATCAGTCACATCATATTCATAAGAACATAACATTTTGGAAATCATAACATGCAAAAGAGATAATAATTTCATAACATGGGATAAATCATAGTAGTGAAATGTAATCCCAATAATCATAACTTAAAACATGAATCTTTGTTTCATACACACATAATCATAGAAAATCATTTCTTTTTATTCAAGACTCATTGCCAAGACTATCTTAGTGGACAATGTCCATTTCTGAACTGAGTTCACTCCTCGTTTCAGTCATGTTTCACTGAACCGGTTTAACCTGCCATTCCAGCAATGTCTATCTCATGAGATATAAATCTTTACCCAATTCATTAGATGGAGATATATGTCCCACCTATCTCATAATTATACCATTCTTATGTGTGCCACAAAATCATAAATCATACATCATTGCATAACCCATGTAATAAAAATGGGATTCTTAAACATCGTGACATCATAAAACAATTCATATAAGACAAAGGAATTCATAAAAACAATTCCATCAAAACATAATAAAATCAATGTAATAATAAGGATATAAACAGAACCATATATTATCTTAGATTGAATTTTTTTGATAGAACACTTGAACTCCATTCTTGAGGAAAATATCCTTTCTACTTCAAAAACATTTTTCCTTTCTTAACATGTCATACAATTTTAAAATAAAAGAAGTTGATTAAAGATAAACATGAAAACTTGTAAATAAAGCTTCTTGGAAATAATGTTTTATAAATCCATTCATTCTGTATAAGTTAAAAAACATTCTTCTCATACTTATGTCGGAAAAGTCAAAAAGTACCTTGTACGAAAAACGACAAAAGATTCCTTTTATATCATTTACTAAAAACTTACCTAAGGGTAAAATTGGATTTAAAAAATTGTAGAAGGATATAAATATTACATATTGAGGAAACATGGATGTGGATGATAAATATTACCCAGTAAATTCTGAAGTATAAACAATCTCGGATAAAAAAATGAGATTTGCGAGATTTTCCCTTACCTTAGGTCTGATTTGCTTCATAAGTGTCCAAACATCCTGTATAATGATTTAAATAATGTCATTGACTTATTCCAGAATCATACTTATTTTTATGATGTCATATATGGTCATATTCTTATCTTCTTATTAGTAATATTTCATTATTACTTGTTATTCGGGTGTTTATTTCTTTTTGTTCTTATGTGTGTTTTGTCGAATAAATTCTTATTCTTATTTTTAGGTTATAGATACCTAATTTACAGAATGGTATTAGTTTAATATATATCTTATTAATTTATTCAATTCATTTATATAATTATTATGCAATGAAGATCATGTAGAACGAGTCACATCACATCGTGGAGACGGTGTTCCGTACGTACGCACGAGCAATGATATCATTCCCATGATCGTGGAATTGTATTGGAGTGTATGTATACTATTTCATAAACAATATCACTTTACAATAATCATATATAGTTATTCTTTACACCATTATACCCATCCAAGTAAGGTGGTGGTGGAAAATAGATTACACCACGGCGTGGAGATGGTATTCCATACGTATGCACGCGTGGTGATTTCATTTTCTGTATGATGGATAGATGGTGAAATAGGGTTGTTTCATACTTATAATAACATATCAGTATATTATTGATACTGATGTTATTACTTCATAATGAAACAACTAAATAATAATAAGTGGAAGAAGAAATAAAGTTGAATGAATCGGTAATAGACATTACCTGTTCTTTGAAGTTCCTCTTTGAGACCTCCTCTTAGGGCACTAAAATTGGTCTTTGAAGAAGACCACGACCTCTAGAATATTTATAGGGTAGTGGAGAAGCTAATTTTTCAGGTTTTTTCCGAGCATGAAGGCTCAAAGTGGTGTGAGGAATAGAAGGAGGAGGTGCCCTTTTATAAGGGAGGAGAGGGGCACCTTTGGAAAAACTAAAAATATTATTTTATTATAAATGACATATTCGGTTTTTAATGGCTCCAAATTAATTTATTTCGAAGCTAAGGGGGGTATGGGTCGAAATAATATAATACAATAGAATTTAGACATGTTTAGGTCATTATATTAACCTTATCCTTTAGTTTTAACTCTTAGTTAATTAGATTGACATTTACCATGTCACTTTGTATTTTTATATTATATAGTTAATAAACATACCATATACATCCAAGAGACCCCAAAGTGGTTAATTAATGATACACCTATCATGATATAAGTATCTTGGCCAAACCGTAGATTTTTAGTAATATAATAACAATTAATAATATAATATTTGTTTTAAAAACTATTTTATTTCAATTTTGACACTATTTGGTAATTGATTTTTGTGAAAATCATAACAGAATGATTAGTTCGAAAAAAGTTTATTAAATAAATACTAACATGCCATATTAACATAAGAAAATTATTGTAATTCATAATAAGTCTCATATTACATTAATTTGGGTATTTATAACATCAATTATGTCAATATTTTATTAATAAGATAATTATTGCATCATCATTTTGTCATAAATAAATTAAATTATTTTAAGTCTAAAAATTACAAATAAACTAGAATTATGTAGGAAATATTTTTATCTTTCTAATTAATATTTATAGTCGAATTTATCTTATGTATAACCCTATATTAAAATTTATTTAGTTATTAAACTTTGATTTTGACTATTTTAACCCTTCTTTAAATAAATTAATAATAAATGTCCTAATCTAATCTAAGTGGGAATAAATGGTCATATTTTATTCCTAAGGTCGTTTTAGGTCGAATTACACTTATCCAATAGAATTAGGACATGTTTTAGGGTAATAATAATAACAGTTTTACCCTTTATTACCCTATTTACATTTAACCGTGGTAAAAAATGTAAAAAGTTATTATTCACCAAAAATTATTTTCATATCATTGAACCACATTTTAGCCTTTGATATTAACCATTTTTCTTGTATTTTCTAAATTCCACTCACAAAAGCGGTAAAATTATGTTTTATGTGAATTTGAAAATTCTCCTAGGAGGTGGGTAAAAGAATGTGAAAAGTTTCATAAACATTTTATATATCTAAAATTATTATATAATGACTCCAATGAATTGCATTGAACTTATATAGGTATTATGTATCAATTTTGACCTAAAATAAATTTAAATAAAATATATAATTATTTAAATAAAAAGTCGGTCTTTAAATAGTAACATGGTGTTTTCACTATTCATCAAAAATTGAAAGTTTTCAGAAAAATATCAAAATTTCACCCTAGGCTAATTTCGATATTCTAAATCCAAAAATGAAGTCCATTTTGAAAAATAACATTTACAATATTTCAAAAAGTGGGTATTACTATTCATAACGGATAGTTTTAATAATATTTTAATAGCATATCGTTGTTTAGTGAAACTCGGTATTGCGTACGACGCAAGCTATCGAGGAAGGTCGCGATTGCGTGTAAAGTAAGACAAGATAGTGTTTTTTGTAGTGAAATATTCCTTTGATGATTTATATAACATAAAAACAAAATATTTCTCATAAAAGTCTCGGGTGTTACAATCGTTATATAATTACCTTTCAAAGTAACCTTATTTATTTTTTTGTAAAACAATGATAACAATGGTTTATTAAAAAAAATTAAGCTTAGGTATCACAGTGTGTCTCAATAAATTTCCAATTTCTTTATTTTAAATGTTTCTAAAAACCTTATCAATTTAATTTTATATAGATAAAACATAATATACCATGAATATCATCACTCATGTATGAGGTAGTTTATCATATTCTGATAATAATTTAGTTATGACGTATATCATCATCATAATATGATATAAACCATGTAGTTTAACATCATTCTAAAGATATTTCTATGTCATTAAAGATATAGAAATTGATATTTTAGTTTTAATAACACATATGGGACTATATTGGAAAATTATATCAGGAATATATCACTCCAGTGGAATGTATCATGATATTAGTGGGTTGTTCTGATAGAGAATACAATTATTTGGTCATACACAGATGAAGGAGGCACATGAGGATAGATTTTTTGGGGGGCTTACACCTAGTTGAAATATGAATGATTGATTGATTCTAATGAGTTCATAAAATTTGATCTCTTTACACATTCTAGTCAAAAATAGTGAGAAAAATATATTATAAGGGACGATCATGTGCAGTACATGGGAGCTTGACATCATGTTTGAATAGTGTTTACACACTATTGTTATAAAAGGATATTTGTCTCTCTTTATATAGTTAATGATTCATGTTCGATGAAATAATCAATGGGAACCACTTAGATCACTTATCCAAAGTGAAACTCCCTCAATAAATCTTCCTAACTATTTATAATCTAGGAAATGGAATGAAATATTTATGTATATCAACTTTAAATTATAGGAAAAATACCAAGGGATTTCTCTATTAAGGAAAAAAGTTCTGGACAAAATCATGGGATGGAGAAGAAATCAGTTGTTATGTTGTATGAAACCACATTGGTCTCTTCCTAATAATTTACCATATTAATTGGGGATTCCATGAAGATGGATTTATATGTGGTTTTCATGGGTTTTTTGAAACAATTAATTACATTGTTAGAATGTAGTATTGTTGTAACCCTGTCTTACCTCTATAGAGGGGTGTGTCATATATACTATTAAATTTACCTCTTGTTTGATAAGGGTTTTAATTAAATTGTTTTATATTATATATAGAATAATGAAATAATGAAAAATATAAAAAACGATGATTTAATAAGGTTGACTAGCTCATGTTTTTTTAAATTATAATGTTATCCTAGTTTCCATGTTAGCTAATGTTAATCTTCTAATATGATGAAAGTGAGATTCCAAAGTATCTTTATATTACTCTCCTGTTCAAATGGGGATAGTTAGAATAACCATTATTAACATCCTAGATAGGTCTACCTGACTTCCAATGAGTTAGACTGTTGTAGAGGAAACCCTCTGTTGATCATGGAAATACCCTATCATGTCTTATTTTTCATGAAAATCAATAGTGTCCACTACCCCTCCTTATTGTACTAACGCTTTCCAAGTACAATACCACAAATCTATAGTGTATTAAAAATAATATAAGCTTAAAGCTAGGGGTTTGAAATAATGATCATCAAACAATACAATAAAAGTAAAAAAATTAACCCAAATATTTTCAAAAATGTAATAGAAAAATTATTTGAATATTAAAACTAATTTTTCAAAATAACGAAACATATTCATACGATTAAATTAAGAAACCCAAGTAAAATATAATACAAAACTCCCCCTTCCAAATTCACTCAACAACTATCTCTCCAATCCTGAAAACACTACATTAATGAATGAATTTATCCCTGATATTTATGAAAAATGTATGATGATGAGTACTCTTTGAAAGGAAAAATTAATTTACTCATTTTAATATTATTATCCTGATATATTCCCCATTTATTTTTGTGTAGTAATAAAATAGGTTCTAAATGTTACTCACATTTAATTATTTATTTGGCCCCCTTAATTTTTGAATTCTCACTTGGTCTATTTGAATGAAATGACGCCCATAAATAATGTAAGAATAGAATAAATTAAATAATAAATATTAATTAATATTAAAAAAGGCATGAATGAAATACCTAAGTGATAAAAATGATGAAATTTGAAAAGAAATTATATTTCTTAATTTACCAATAAATTTACCGAAAACAAAAATTAATCTAATTCATCTCAAATTGATATATTTTTGGGAAATAAATCACTGAAATATATTTAAAAAATAACATATATATAATCTTTATTAATTCCCCCAAACTTATCAGATGGAATCCTTTCTTGTATGAATCAATATCAAATCAAAGAAAATTATAAGATCAAACCCATAAGATCTTAAAATGTAACACCATAACATTAATTTATCATGTATCCTAAAAAAATATTATTTTATTTTAAATGTACATTTCATTCAATCCATTTCCATATAAATTAATATCCCATGAACATAAAACACTTATAGCACTTGAATTTCCCCTCAACCCACAATTTTATATATATTAAATAAAACCCTTATCCTCCAAATTTTTTCAAGAGCCGCCATAGGGTTTATAAATTACTACATACCCCCCCAAATATAAGTCAAGGGAATGTATTATTCATGAGATATTTCCATGTTTTCCTGTATATTTTAGTATGAAATTTTTATATTTTCAAATTTCAGAGGCCGAATATTGAGGTATTAAATATTTTCAAGATAAATTAATTGATTATAATATTTACTCAATGATATTATCTTGATCAATCTCATAAAAAATAACCATCAAGAATCAATTAATATTTAGCATGCATCTAACATCATCAATATTTTTCCAAAAAATTATACCCACTCAAAATAATATTAAATTATAGATTATTTTATAAATTACATTCAAATTATTCACAATAATTTTTTATGTATGTGAGGGTTCATTAAATTTCATTATGCTTGTGTTACTCCCCATTCCTTAAATTAAATGAAAATACGCATTTTAATATATATATATATATATAATGATTTTTAGTGTATTTGTATGTAGTTATTGACTAAAATTTCTTAAAATTATTTTCAATAAGATAATGTAAGGCACATATTTTAGGAGTAAAACTAACTTAATAGTTATCTGTTTTCCTCCCAATTATTCCAAAAAATAATATATAGCACACCACAAGTCAACTCACCCCACACATATGTTCAATAAGATCATGAAATTTTTACTACTAATGAGTTTGATATATAATTTTTTTTGTAATGTGGTTAACAAAAATTAAATTCATTGATACTGAGGGATAATATAATAAAATTTAAAGGTATTAATACATAAAATGGGATGTCTAAAAAATATGTATTTTTTCATATAATAAATCTATCATTCATTAAAAAAATACTAACCTCATGCACTCATATTTTCATAGAAAAACGACAAATTATGGTTAATACCAACATGGATGGGATCTCTCATGAAATGATATTAATGTAAAAAATATAATAAAAATATTAATTAGAATAACATTAATGTCATTTTATGTATAAAGACACTAATACGTCGCATATAATAAAAAAATGATATTTTCCTAAAATTATCAATATTATAAATTCTTGAAATCCATTTTAAAGCATAATTATTGCTCAGTTTCTTTACATAAATTGGTTTCGACATGTAATTGGGGTTCCAAAATGATAAATATAATTAATTATGATCACCAGTTTCCCAAAACACTATAATTGAAAAAGAATCATGCCAAAATTTGGAACACTACAAAAATTTAAAAAATAGAAATTTGAAAATCATAAACTAAAATTTATCCATACCCCACATTTAGTTTCCATAATGTCCTATTTTAAATATTTTGTATTATATGTGAAAAATAAGAGGTTATTTCTTGTAAAAAAATGGTACGGAAGGAGACAACCAGGTTTTTTTATATAGTGGGAGTTGTGACTTAATCTCTTAGCACCTGCAACAATGGAAATTACTAGAGAATGAGAAAAAATAATATCATTTTATTTAAATAAGTGAATTAAAAATTTTAAAAAGAAATATGAATTATAATTCATGGTTTGAACCAAAAGTGTGCCCTAGGTTTTAACTAACCCCAGATTCGAAGAATCGATTATTATACATAATTAGACTATGGGTGGGGTTTGGATGATAAACTCCACTACATATATTTCATTATTTCATGTATCATATTTCTTATTTCATTGGCCTCCATTGATATTATGTATCAAAACCATACTTATGATAATAAGATATAGCCTGAAATTTTGGAAATACAATAAAACATGGTTCCATATCCTTTAATTTGACTGTTTCCTGTAAAGATTCATTTTCATCATGATTGAAAATATTTTATAAAATTTAAGACTCTATATACCATTTAATGTTGGTTTCTTGAGGTCCCCATTCAATTTCCTCGGTCATGTAATGCTAGAATGGTCTTAAATATTTTATATAAAACCATTTATTTTTTATTTCAATGAGTGAAAAGAAAGATTAATAAAATCATGGGAGAGGAATATGACTATAATTCACTCAGCCATGGGATCTAGTTATTTATGGAATGTCCCTTGTCTTTTTTCTTTAGGATTAGTCCATGGATACATCAAGATTTCTTAAAATCCCCAAAATACACTATTATTTATTTTTTGAAATAACATGATAAATATTAAAACCAATTTAACACATTTTTTGATCTCCCCCCTTGTGTGGTTTAAGTGGTATTATGTGTTTCTTCAAAAGTGCTTTTGGTTTAATGTCAAAAATTAAAGGGAAGGATATTCATGATGTATTTCTTACACCACTCATATGTATTATTCATATTTTGGTGGTGTGTTCTCTTTTTCTTCCCTGGAAAAATTCTTGCTGAACATTTAAAAGTATTCAAATATATCAATGATCTTATTGGCCAATGATTATCGCATTGATAGCTAAAGTTCCCCTATGGATCCTTGATGAGATACTTAAATATATATCTACCTATTTCAATCATTTTTGCATGTGTATGGTCAAAACATGAAGAAATACACTCTTAGATAAGTGGGTGTGAATAAAAATTTGAATATTGTTTCATATTTTAATAAAAATAAAAAATTATATTCCCAGCACTGCCTCCTAAAAATCAAAACAATGTATAGAAACATTCCTTCCATGGGGTTGGGAAAAAATAATTTCATAATTTATAATCAATTATTTTGGATAACTAAGTCTTCCTCTATATAGGAGTGATGAAAACAAGTTTTCATGTTTCCCTCAATTGAGGTAAAGGTTTTTTTCAATGAGTCCTTATTTATTTTTTAAACAAGCTAAAAAATTAAATAAGAGCTTTAAATTTATTATATATGGAGGGTGATCATTCCAAGTTTGGTCTTCTAATTCAAATAATGTCTTAATTTCATTATCATACAATTATCTTCATATAATAAATTGAAATTGTGATTCCCAGATCACTTATTCTCACTTAGTTAGTCACATAGTGATGGAAGGAATAACCCTTATTAAAATATCATCTTTTTTACCCTCCATCAAATTAGTGAGAGAATTGAAGGTAATAACCCTAATTGTATTAGGTAATACCTAATCAGCTCAATTTTTTCATAAACAATAAATATTATTCAGTACCCCTCCTACACATTTTCTAAATCACATGTACTTTACTACAAATCCCTGGTAAATTCTATCATATATAAACTATAAAATAGTGAAGGGAAATAATTTTCACCGATCAAGGGTATAAAAATAACATACATTAAAACCAAGTACAACCAAACATGGAAATAAAAAAAATTTATATTAATACTAATTAATTATAATAAATATTTGGTTTTACACAGTGATGTGAAAGAACTATGGAATAAAAAAATTAATACCACCCCTTCGAATAATTAATAAAAATTAACCTCTATTATAGGAGTCACAATTAAGAAAGGTGAAGTTATGGATGTTTAAAAAAGTGATAAAAAATAAACCTACTGTCCATAATTTTAATCATCCAATATCACCCCCTATGACCTCTATAGAAATTGAAGTGAAGATCCATATTTATCAGGAAATGGTGAGGCATAGTTCCCTCTAGTTTCTGTCTTATGAGAACATGATTGTATTTATCTAACTATAGTACCAATTAAAGATAGTTTATCTTCTATAAAATGTTCTAAATTGAGTATGATTTTCTCTCCCAATATTTCCAATTTAAATTACACATATAGAAAATTTTATGTGTGAACTACTATGAGAATTTGTTCTTGATGAACAATGTATTCATATTCCCCTGCTATAACATGTGAATACACCTAATTAATGAAAAATTGTGTCCATGAAATTTAATCTAAATGTTCTTCTGTGTGATTCTTACAACGAAAATTCGAACCCCACATTGGAATTCATGTATCCTAATGTATTTTTCATTAATTTATTTGTTTTTAAATCTATCGATTCAAATGTTTTTTCACATTTCATGAATTATTTGGGATTTATAGTGTTTGAATCTATACTAAGAGCATTTGAAATAAAATTATCACATGTATAATCAAAACATTTAAAAACTCAAAATTTGTATCTGTAGAAAAAAAATTCAACATTATCAAATTGATATATTAATTATGAAAATTCTTGAATTTTAGAACATTCAAAATTTTGCTGGATATTTACCAAAGAAACCACAGATGATGAAATTAGGATAAAATTGATTACAATGTGGGGGAATAAATAATTGAAATACACATGAAAAATAATTTAAATATTATAATTATCATTATTTATCTAAGGCTAAAACCTATATATGATGATAACTAAGATAATGATTTTATCAATGGAATTCATGATAAATGTAGAGAATGTTAGTGTTCAATCCTTGATTGTCCGGATCTGGTGGTTTATGGATAGGCATCAAGTCTGTGATTTTTAGGGTTTCAACTTTGACGAAAGGGGGTTTTGAAATCAACTTCAGATTTTGTTGTCTATATACATTGATGGGAAAATGGCGTTGACACGAGAGGAGTATACATCCAATTTTGAAGGTAAGTGGTAGAACCATTGTGCACAACTTTATTTTAATTTTTTTTAGGTTTCTGCATAATATTACATACATAGCTAATATTGAAATTATCCTCATATTCATGATTCACCTATTACAATCATAAACTAGTGATTATATAGGTACTTGGTTAGTGTGAACATAAATGGGGGGGGGGGTTCTTGAACCCTTTACCAATTTATGTTCTCCTACATTAGTTTTCCTACCTTAGTTCTCTAAATTGAAAATTACCTTCAAATATATCAACAATTATTTGTCTCTCGGTTCTCTTTGTTGTTTCTATCCAAATCCATTGTTCATATTGACAATTTTTTGAAGATGTTCATGGGTTTTTATAAGAAATGTTTTCTGTATTAGAACCCCATGATATGAATCTGTGCATAGAGATTGTACATTAAGATAGAATAAAAAGGTTATACTTGGGGAGAATGAGAGTTTCCATAGTGAATGGTCCTATAAATAAAAATATCACACAACATGGATTTGATGTCTCTAAATTATATTTTTTTTTTGAAAATCTGAGGAAATTTATTCTTCTCTCCTCAGGTTATATTAGATACTTCATTTTTTATGTCTCAAATTTAGGATAAATATGATTTTTAGAATTAGTGGACAGGCTGAATTTGGAGCAAGGGATAAAAATCATATTTCTCATATTTTGAATACATAAAATACTGATTTAGGATTTTAAATGAAGTATATTAGTGTTGGAAAGGATTAAGAGAGTGATTTATCTGGCTCTGGGTGGTTAGGATACCGGTATCCAATAACTACATTGTTTAGCATATCGGTTGTCTCTATAAGTGGTTGGATCCACTGCCAAAGGGAACCATACAACTAATAGACTAACAACGACTAGACTATTTTATTTTTTAGGGGTAGAATTAAAAATATTTACCCCCTTTAGTTTATAGTAAATTTAACCCTCCTCTCTTGTTAGTTTTTACAGGTAGGAAGTTATCCCTATCTCGTTCTCCGTGTTCCCCCATTATTTTTTTGTAGATTTCACATCATTATTCATTTATTTAAGGTACATCTGAACAACAATTTTTCTCCATTTATCCCATAATCCTTTATCCTCTAATATTATACTTCTACATCTATGGATTTCATTTTGATTTCATTCTTCCCATTAAGAAGACATCCCAAGATGACATTTGCATGCCATTTTATGATGATTTAATGAAGGCTTGTCACACTAGTAATTTATTTTTCGGGATTATATAAAAATTATCAGATCATTTTATGGAAATGGTTATGACGCAGAGTTATTCGGCCGATGTAGGATTCATAAATCCACATTAGACCTCATGTGGGTTGTTGGTTGAGGATCTGGTGACACTATTATTATCGGTGACTGGTTCAGAAATTACTCCACATTAATTTAAATTAAACTATTTATTATTATTTTTATAATTAATTATTTATAGTATTTTATATTATTAAAGAACTTTTTTGGAAGATAAATCTGGGTTAAATCATGGGCGGACCTTGTAAGGCCAATGTAGTGCATTCTAAGTGCGAGCATTTTGATGCATTAACTTTTTGAAGAGGTGTGTGGTCATTGTACTGCCCCTATGGATTTATTCATGGTGTTATATGAATGTGTATACAAATTCCTCCAAAAAATGAAAAAAACATTATTTAGTTTAATTTTAATTTTAATTTAATATTTTAATTTAAATAATATTTTTTACCTCAAATGATTACCTACGATTAAAGGGGTGAGAAGTTCCGGATCCACCATTATCCTAGTTCATTAGTTTGACACTATGACCAGAGATGGATGGGGGATGGACTTGTTATTTTGCAAGAAAAATGATCCCATTAAGAGGTATTATTCATTTTCATTGGATTGAATCATACATTTTTTCCTTGAATCATCTCCCTTCAGATTTGAGGGCCTAGTTATGCTATATCTTGACCCACATGATACTATGGAGCTATTATGATTGATGAAATTTATTTGGGATGATAGATCCTTCCCCAGAAAATATGTTTCTTTGGGTGGATAGTCATCATGTATCATGGACTTGGGATAGGTGAGTGCACCAATCTAGCTTGATCCAATACTTGAGATGCGATATAAGCTATCTTTATATGTGTTTTCTTAGATGTCTTGACCAAAATTTTTATATGTTTATTTCATGTATAGAACAACTATGGGATGTGATTCCCTCTTATGACATATGATGACCTAGGACATGATTGATCTCATGTTCCCCAGTTATTTCCCATGGGATATACTAAACATGTATAGGTGAGATAGATTGTGGAATATGAAAATTGATATGGAATCCAACCATCCATTTTTCTAGTATTGATATATAATGATATATGACATGCACCCACGTGCTGGTTGTGGAGGGTATAGAAAAATATATTGCAGGGTTATCCTTTATTATACATGGATATCACTATTTAATATGGTGATTATATTAAATATAATATAAAATATCCTTATAGTTGGATGAAATACTCTGTATGGGGAGGCCATGAATACACCCAATGGACAGGTCATGAAAACGCCATATAAGGATGTATTTAATACTACAATTGGGGATGAAATAGATTTCAAGACCGAATTTTTATATTCGATGATATGATTTAATTATTTCCACAAAGATAAATACAAAGAACTTATGGTCAATTAAGTGGGCCTATTCAAGCCTTTGAAACTGTATGTGATTAGCTTCCTAGAACCATCGTATACTAGGATGGATCCTTACTTAAATTGGGATACTGATATGGATTAATCTTCAAGTCATTAAACTATATTACATTTTTGATGAATCACCCTAGTTATTATCACTATATAATTTGGAAAATGAAATTTATTTCTTTGTATGGATAAAAGGGTCGTCATGACTTCATCAGAGACACTCTAACACTAGCCAATGTAAATATAGTCAAATGGGGTTTTCGTCCAGATGAACAGTGGTGGGATGAGTATTTTTTGTCTTCAATAGTTATTTATTACTCATATATATCCATGTATATATGACTCCATTTTTTGTCACTTATTATACTTCATTATTTGTACAATAATGAGTCATTTTCTCACACCCTTCTTAGGATTCCATTTTAATCGGGTACTCTAAGAGACTATCACCAGGTTTTATGGATAGGATGTTTTGTGGTCTATGAATGATCTAATGGGATAGATATTTTGTCTTCATATATCATGGTATGTGTAATTTATTTCAGTATAGTGTGAGCCTTTTATTTTGTTTATTTTTTCTATTCTATATATGTGATCACACTAGTTGGATATAGAGTTTGTATGACTACTATATCCACTATATTCCATTTTATTATTGCAAATATGTTTAATTTATCTACATAAAATGAAAATTTTTGATAATTTATGATAAATATTTATTATAATATGATTTTATACTCTGATATAGGATGTATAGTCTCATTATAGTACTACAACAGACCCATTATACATGTTGGTATCCTTTGGAATTGGAGGATAAATTCTTAAGGGCACATGATAACTAGTCTAGTTAATGTTTAGAGTGTGATATCATGGGACATTAAATTGTGTATGAAATCTCTATATTTATTTGATATACTAATTATTTTATAATTTTTTGAGGATATAGGAATCTGTTTGGGCTTGTGATGTACCTTGGACTAGTGTATCAAGAACACCTTTTCTAAAGGTAAATCCAAGTTACCATGTGTGGGAATGATGTTATTTTAATGTTATGTTATGATTGATATAATTATCATCTCATGTGATGCACATTGTGTTTTAGATTATAGATTTATGATTTATTATGGATTTATATATGGCCTTATAGATTTAAAAGGCCTATCGTGCATCATGAATAGGCATGCAGGGTTCACATGACATTTATAATCTTGATAGTGTGATTTTTATCACTGACGTAAAGTATAGTATATTAATGTTTCCTAATTATTTCATACTAAGAATTCATGTATATTTTCCCATTTCCGTTTTACTATTCCAGACTATCTTATATATTTATTTTCATACAAGGGGAATTTATGTTGATCAATGGTAGGGTGTATGTTGATATGGATGAGGATGAGGATTCGGTTCCTTATGCATGGATCTATGGTGACCTATTGGGTTCAAATAGACACATGATACATTAACACTAAACCACATGTGAATTTTTTATATGGGCTCTGAAATTATGATTTCACGTATGAACCTAAATAATGTATTTCATTATATGTTGGAATAGAATTCCTCTTAAATAAATATGGTGATTTAGATTTTCTGAATATGGATGGTCTTTGGGAGATATCGGTTATATGAATGCCTAAGGATGGGGCCCGATCCTCTATGGAGTAACTAGATGTAATGATTCTCATAGAGGGTGGGATCAATTATTTTGGAAAATACGTTGGGATTTTAATTCCTAATATGTGTATATGAGAAACAATAATTGGTGTTCGGAATGTGGGTTCTATTGGAATGACCCTATTGATTTTTAGTTTATAGATTATGAGGGAGTCATAGTAATCCTTAAGGAATGACATGATATATTTAGATAGTTAGTTATTCATTTTTTACAATGGTAACACATGATAGGGGATACCCTAAAAATGTGAACACCCTTTGAGGTTGTTTTATAGAAAGGCATGCTGGATGATTTTGAATTCTTTTGAGGAATGGACCTTGAGTGAAGGTCATTTTGGTAAAAAGATATTTTTTTACATGATGTAAAATTTTGTTGTTAGACCGAATTATTTATTAATATGAGTGTATACTTGATGAGATCATAGGTAGATTCTGGCGATTTATTTTGGAACTGAATGGTGGGAATGATTTTTTTACTAGAATAACAACCAAACACTTTATTAAACACTTAAACTACATTTATTTCTCAAAACGTAACTTAATAGAACCCAGAAGATCGAGGGTTCTAGTTTTTTTTCTGTTAGGAACATTACATGACAACAAAAGACATAAAATACAACATTCTTATTGAACTCTTCTTTTAAATGACCACAACATTCCTTCATAATTTGCATTTCATGGGATGACCTGAAGACATACATAAGAAAAGGGTCAGATACAAATCCCATTAAGGGTCTAAAAAATGCATAACATGAAGAATAAAATTTATTTTAGGCAATAGTCAAATCAATGGTGCATAAGAGAAACATGATTATAAAGGCACAATATGACATGATCATGTTAACATGGAAATATGGAAACAACATAAAACATTGTTTCATTAACCTAATGGAATAAAAAAGACCCATATCCCAACATGGTGGAACATTTTACTAAAAGGGATTATATAAACCAATATCCCATTAGGTTGTATCATGATACTGAATATTACCCAATTCATTGGGTCCCTATCAGGGATCACCCTTCATAACCATTTCAATATCATGATTAAGTGTTCCATGTAGATCATAAAACATGGATTCATTCAACATCATCATTTATTCCATGAAAATGGAATGTGGAATAAATTAAATTAAATTAAATAATAAATAAGTACATTTGTATAAAGGTTGATACCCATAAGAGATAAATGTACATGGTATTCACGACACTGTGATTTTGGCATGGAAAATCGCGGTGCAATTTCAGTAGCCTAACGACATGATATAAAAATTCATAAAAATGGATTATGAGAGTGAAATGGGTCTCTCATCATATATACATGAACAATAATGTATGGGGTCCATATATATAAATGCCCAACCCACGTAATTTTTAAATAGAATGTGTAACATAATAACAAAACTTGAAGAAAGAAATGAGAAATGGAATAACTTTTACAAAATTTCAGCAAGGTAACTGGTGTACATGGGGGGGGGGGGTTTATGAGAGAGAAAGGGGTCTCCCATCGTATAAATATAATAAGATAAGTATTGGGGGGTGATATAACAAATACCATCATTTATACTTGAAAATAAATGGGTGTAACAATATAGTGAAACATGGATAAAAATTATAAAGGAATGAATGTGAGGACCCATAACTTGAGTGTGTGACATGAAAAGATTGAAGAGGGGATCTGTGAGAGCTAGGGCTGCTTGGTGAGGATTATAAAGAGGATAGGATATAGTAGGGACGTTCTCCAATGATTTTTAGTGAATTTTAGTGGGATATTGAGTGGGTATATATAGGAAATGAGGGGGAATTCTTTAATATTTGACAAACTTTGGTTTCAGAATCTATATAATTATACCATCAATCCCACAAAACGTCCCATGGTTTTCCAATGGTTTTTGCCTAAATGTAGTGGAAAAAAATTATTTTATGAGGATAATGGATGAGCATATTTAATATTATCTTGACTTATGTGGAGGAGAGTGACAATATTACATAATTTTGGGGTCATTATTATGTCCTAAAACACATATTTTATTTATATGGAATTTAATTTTTAAACAAAAATTTATCTCTCTCAGAAAACTATGAAAAATCACTATTGGATAATTTTAAAGTATTAACTACAAAAAATATTCATTTTAACTCAATAAATTATTAAATATAAGAATTTTAACCTTTTAAAATGAAAAAAAACATTTATTGGAAACTCACCGGTTCAAAAAAATGTTTTCAAATTTTAATAAAAATTAAATTCTCCTTCATCAAAATTATATACACATTTATTATTCATAAAATTAATTTGTTGAGAATATTTTATTTTAATATTAATTGTTTTAATTTTTCATCAATTCATTAAACTAGATTCTTCAAAACTAGACTTTCAGTTTTATCTTATAAATAATAAAACTCTTATCAAAATGATTACCTTATCATATAGGGATAAGAAACTGATATAAAAATATTTTATAAGAATTTTTTTTATAATATTAATAATAAAAAAATATTTTAATATAATGATGTATATATTTCTCAAAGGTACTATTTTTACATGAATATTGATTATTTTAGATTAATATTTTTATGAAAGACTATTCTCACAAAGGAACTGAGGGAATAAGACATTTATTTATAAAAATGGATTACACAATATGTAACTAATACCTTATTAAATATTCCATTATAACACCTGATTAATACCTAAGGGGAAGGTGTGCGAAAGTGAAAGACTCTCGGGGCAGCTTAGATGACCTTACCTAGGTGGTAGTCTATATTAACTTGATCTTCTCCTATATGAGATTCTGTTCAAGATTAATTTATTGAATCATAGCCTAGGATTGTTCAAGAGAGAAGCCAAATGATGCTACCTCCTTATTGAGCTCTAAAAATGTGATTCTTAAGGATTGAGTCTACTGGATGAGTCCATCCCCTTCTGTGTATGTATTGAAAAGATTTTTTTTAAACTGTATATTTTTATCAATCATGTGATCACTGTTCAATGGAAATACTATAAATGGTTATGATACTTAATGATTATTTAAACCCAATAATAAAACAACAGTGAATATGTTTTCTATATCCTTAAGACAATAAAATAATTTTAATTTTATTCATAAATGATTGGTTCATTACAAAATTCCCCCCTTAAGAAATTCCACCCTAAAAATTTCATTTTCCCAAACTAAAATAGATGAGGGGTAACTATTCCCCATTACATCATCTAGTTCCCATGTTTCTTCTTCAAACATGAGGTTATCAACAACACCATGATGTGGGGAACCATCTTATTTCATAGAATGTTTTCTCTACTATCTAAGATCTTTACCAGCTTCTATTCATTAGAGAGGTCATTCTCCAATGATAACACAATTGTATTGAGTACATGTGATGGGTTGGGTATGTAGTTCCTCAAGAGTGATACAAGGAATACATCTTGTACTTTAGAATGGTTTTTTCGGAGTTCTAGTTGATTGGACACTACTCCAATGTGATCAAGGATCACAAATGTGCCTATGTACCTTGGACTAATCTTTCCATTCTTACAAAACATTATAAATCTCTTTCGTGGTGATATGAAGAGGAATAACATGTCTCGAACTTCAAACCCTAGGTCTTGTCGACGATTGTCAGCATAGCACTTTTGTCAACTCTAAGCATTTTTAATGAATTTCTTGATGGTCTAAACATTCTCCAATATTTCTTCAACCATATATAGTCTTAGATGTTTTCACTCCCCATCTTTATCCTAACCTGTCAATGTTCTACAACTCTTCCAATAAAGTGTTTCATAAGAATCCATTTTGATGCTTGATGGAAATGATTGTTTTAAGAGAACTCAACCAGAGGAATATTTTGATCCAATCCTCCATTGAAGTCCATTGTTCATGATCTCAATATGTCCTCAGGTGTCTGGATATTCTTCTTAGATTGGCCACTTGTTTAAGGATCATAAATTGTACTGATGTTCAACTCAGTTTTCATAGAATGTTGGAGACTCTTCCAGAACATAGTGGTGAATCATGGATCATGATTCGATACAATCGATTGTGGTGAATTTTGAAACCTTACAAGTTCTCTAATGTATATTAATGCTAGTTGATCCAATTATAAATCCTCCTTAATTGCAATGTAGTGTGCAGTATTTGTATAAAGATCCACAAAAATACAAATTTCATTGTTTCCCTTGGATGTCTTTGAATGCCTGGTGACAAAGTTCATGGTGAAGTTTTCCCATTTCTATGTTGTTATGGGTAATCGTTGCATCATCCCCTTAGACTTCTTCCTCTCATCCATTACTTGATGATATTGCAAGAACATTTATGTATACTCAATGATCATCTTCTTCATGTTATCCTACCTATAAATTTCTCATAGATCTCGATACATCATTTTGTTTCTTGGCCAAATGAATAAATTCAAACTATCTACCTCATGTAAAAGTTCTTTCATTAACATTTGATTTGAAGGAAGACATAGTATTGACCCAAATCTCACAATTCCATTTTCATTAACATTGAACTCCGAGTATTATCTTTTTTCGTAGTTTCCACTTTCTTCAGAATTCCCACATCATTATTTTGTGCACCCTTCATCATTTCCAAATGATATGGTTAAGAAATAATTTATGAAAGAACTGATGAAGTTCCCTTCCTTATGATTCCCAGGTCCATTTTCATAAAATCTAATAAGATTGGAACCTTTTCAATTCTCATCAATGAAAGAGTTTTCAGATCCTTTCAACTTACAATATATTAATCTTTATTCACATTCCACGGATGGTAGTGAATTGAGCAGTCATAGTATTTGATCATATCTAAAAATATTCATTTCTCCATATTCAACTCTTTTTTAAGTGAATATATACTTGATGCTTTTGGGATCCATATATATTTCACACTTTTCCAAAAAGAGGTAATGTCACCAAATTTTTTTATGTGAATATCACTACAGCCAACTCCAGATCATGTCTTGGAAGTTTTTCTCGTTAAATTTGATTTTCCTGGAAGCACAGGCTATGACTTTGTCATTTTTCATCGACACACTACCTAGGACCTTCTTTCAATCATCACTAAAAACCATGAAAATGTCTCCACTTATTTTTAGTGTGAGAACGGGTGCAGTGATAACCCTCATTGCAACTCCTTGAAGATCCCTTCACATTCATCATTCCAAGAAAACATCACTCCCTTCTAAGTTAGTTTTTAAGATGGTTTGTCAATCCTGAGAAATGTCTCACAAATCGGTGATAGTATCCATCTGACCCAAGTAATATATAGATATCTATCACGTATTTTGGCCTTGGACATCCCTCAATTGAGTTTTCCTTGTAGGGATCCAAAGATATCCCATTTCTTGTGATGATATGCCCCAAGAATGATACTAACTTCAACAAGAACTCACACTTACAATTCTTTTCATAGATATTCTTCTTCAGCATGGTCTCTAGTATATTTCTCAGATGCTCCTCATACTCCTACTTGGTTTTTGAGTATATAAGAATAGCATCAATAAAGACTACAAATTTTTCTTGAGGAAATCTCTAAAGACAGTATTCATCAAGTCCATGAATATTTTTGTAGAATTAGTGTGTTAGAAAGGCATTACAATGAATTCATAGTGCATATACCTTGTAAGAAAAGTAGTCTTGGGGATATCCTCTTTCTTCACCCTTGGTAATTTCTCGACTGCATATCCACCTTGGAAAAATAGTTTTCTTCATATAGCTAATCGAACTAGTCATCAATTCATGGAAAAGGATACTTATTCTTTATCATGATTTTGTTTGGCTCATGATAATCAATAAAAAGGTGCATTAACCCATAATTATTCTAGGATAAGAAGACGGGTATACCCCATAGAGAATAACTTGGGTGTATAAACCCTTTATCCAGAATCTCATGGAGTTGTTTCTTTATCTCCTCATGATCCAAAAGATTCAATCTTTACAAAGACTTGTATTTTGGCAATTCCCAAGTATAATATCAATCAATAATTTAGCATCTCTTCTAGTAGGAGGGCCAAAAACATCCCTGGGAAATAGATCATTGAATTCCCTCATAATATGCATGTCATTGAGGGTGGTTCCTTATTCAGAGTCAATCATATAAGCATGATACTTTTGCTTATAGGGCAGTAAAATCCATCCTTGGGATGATGGTGCTAAAGAATATTCATTCTCCTCATTGCACTTGTATATAATTGAGGGTCGATTCACTCTTTGGAGAGTTATTAACATCTCATGAATATTTATGTTGGCTCTATATAGGTAAAGAAAATCCATGCCATGAATGGCTTAAAATTCCACCATAGAGGGGTATCACAAGGTTTTTCAGGAAGTTCAATCCACAAATTGTGAATATGGAGGATTTATATTCATGGGATGCAATAATTTCCACATTTTCCATTCTCACTAACATATCTACTACTATGGTTTGTGGTGGTGTTTGGATTCCGCTACTAAAAATTAGAGATATAAAAGAATGTGTAGAACCATAATCAAAAAGTATGTTCACTATTCTTGAATGAATAACTATAATACATGTCACCGCTTCATTTTCAGGAATCTCTTCTGCGATAGAGATAGAAAAATCTCACACTTTCTACCTTGGTAGAAGTTGGTTGCCTCTGAAAACCCTTGGCTTATAGAATTAGGTTACAATTTACCTTAGTTTTTTGTTGTTATAGTGATAAAAAATGCATTGAGTGTTAAACGAAGTGTTTCTCTCCTCTATATTAACAACATGTTTTTTTAGTGTAAATCATTTTCCAAGTGCCCTTCTCTTCCACACCTAATGAATTTCCTCATCCCTTGAAGGAAATTTAGGGGGTCCTTATTTCCGCACATTTGGTAACTGGGGTGCTAGAATTTACTATCACAGCTGTATTAATCCATTGGACTACCAGAATTAAAGTCCACTTTCCTCACCTTACCCCCATGATACCCCATAGATTCTCCGATCTCAATTTTGGCATTGAGGGCACATTATAAAATTTACACATTGCTGTCGAATTAATGTATAGATAGGGATTTATGTTGGATATGTTTTAGCCAACCAATGATGTAGTACGCCTTGCATTTAGGGGTAACGAAAAAGAATAAAGAGTATCGTGCAAGACTTGTGAAGTTTTCCTATTATGATCTGATGAATTTATCTTATTTTTTAGGGCATGGAAGTCCATTTCCATCTTATATCAGAGGGTGTAAGTAAAATATTTATCAAAAAACATATTCCGAAAATCCTTCCATTCCAACACCTCAATATCTTCCTCAAGATTCATATTTTCGATCAATGTCCACCATTGATCATCTTCTCCCAACATATAATAGCAGTTAGAAAAACCTTCTCTTGTTTAGAACATTGAATGATGGAGAAGATCTTTCCATTGGAGTTGATCCATTGTTCGGTGATTATGGGATCTGATGATCCATTTACTGTAGGAGTCCATTATCTCATGAAGCTCTCAATTTCGACTTGTTCATTCTTTGGGTGGGTTGGACATTTGTCTTGACCCATGTTTCTATTCAAAACATGAGTTTACTAAGAGAGTATCGTGACTAATTTTATGATTCTATCTCCCATCTGATTGGGCATATCATCAACATAGCTGTCATATTGATCTTCACATTGGTTGTCATCCCGAGTCCTCCGATTACTAGACATTGGCTAGAATATAAAGAAAATAATGGGTAAGTATTTTAAACTATTAAACACATATAGGGGAATCCAATGAAAAAAAGAGATAAAATATAAATTAAATTTATTCCTTAACTTATGAATTTATATGTTTTAAAATAAGTTATCTATAATATTCTTCCTACAATGTATTCTTATGGTAATTTTATTGTCCCCTTAAAAATGGTTCATACTAAGCTTATTATTTTACTGAATAATATCCATCGGGAGTGTCGAACCAAAAGTGCATCCCGACCTTCTTTCATGCACCAGTTCTCATTTGAGTCTAGATTAATGTGGTGTTTTAGATTTTCACCCATAGATACATTTGTTCTAGAGCTACCTCTACTTTTTGGTATCTAAAAAAGAATTTCATTTCTTGATAAACCACTTACATTATACTCACCAAAATTTAGGGACGTTTTTCATATAATTTGTCTTATCCTTATGGATTTCACAAGGGTTTTATAATACTAATCCCATAAATAACTAAACATATCCCTTGTTACAAACTAATAAAACTTTTCCCTTTATTACACTCATAAACTTGATTTATTAAAAAACAAATGAAATTAATAAAACCCAGAAGATTGAGAGGTCTAGTGTCTTTGTGGATTCAGAAAATTACATGAAAACTTGATACATAAAATACCACATCTTTGTGGAAAACATCTTTTACATGACCACATCATTCCTTTGAACTTAGAATTTCATGAAATAACATGGGGACATACATAAGAAAAGGGTGATCTATAAAGCCTAGTATTGGATTAAACAATGAATAAAATGAATAATAAAATACATGTTAGTAAATAGACATATCAATGGATTATAATAGAAATATGAACATAATGGAATGATATAACATGATCATCATAACATGAAAATGTGGAAACAACTTAAAACATTGCATCATTAACATAAAGGAATTAGGTAAACACCTATCATTACATTGTTGAAAAAATTCCTAAAAGGAATCAGGTAAAACACTTTCAAAACATGACATATCATGATATAAAAAAATTCCCATTTCATTGGAGTGTTATAAGGGCACACTCTTCATAATCATTTCAATATCATGCTAAAGTGTGGCACATAGATTATATAACATTGATTCATTAAAAATCATCATTTGATACATGATAAAGGAATTTGGAATACATACATGAATATATATAATAAATAAGTATATTTTCAAAAAGGTCAATACCCTTGATAGAGAAATGGGCATAGTGCTCACTATTTGATGATTTTGGCATGGAGAATTGAGGTGCAATTTTGACAGCATAACGGCGTGACATCAAAATTCATAAAAATGGTTGATGAGAGATTAAGAGGACTATCATTATATATACATAAAATTTTAAGTAATGGGGTCAAATATATACATGTACCAAAATAAATAATTTTGAAATATAAGGCATAACTTAATAAAGAAACATGAAGAAATAGGAGAAATGGAATGAATCTTATGAAATTTTAGCATTTTATTAGGTGTACATGGGATGGGTCAATTATAGATAAAGAGGTCTCCCATAATAAAAACATAATAAGGGATGTATTTGGGAGGTTTAAAATCATACCCCATCTTCATTGAAAATAAAAGGGTGTAAATATATAAAGAAACATGGATAAAAATGAGAAAGAAATCAAAGTGAGGATACCTTACATGAGTGTGTGACTTCAAATGCTTGAAGAGGGGATTATTAAGAGCGTGGGGAACCTTTTCAGGGTTTTACAGAGGGGAGGAAAGAATAGTGACGTGCTCCATGGATATTTAGTTAAGAGAAGTGGGGGAATGAGTTGGTTTATATAGGAAATGAGAGGGTAATTCTTTAATATTTCGCAAACATAGGTTTTGGAATATATAAAATTATATATTCAAAACCATGAACCTTCCAATGGTTTTTCCCCCTATTTTTTCCAAAGAGGCATAAAAAATATTATTTTATATTTCCAATGTTCGAACATATTAAAATATTATCCTTTCTAATCTGTAGGTGAGTCACATTATTAAAGAAATGAATTTGAAATCAATATATTATACATTTTGGAAGAATAACTAAGGCATTATAAAATAATTAAAACAAATCTAATATCACATTTTTTAAGGGTAATTCATATACATGGACTATAATACCCATTATAGTATTTATTACATCATTTTTGGTCATTATGATGTCATAAAACATGTATTTAATTTATACAGTATTTACTTTTAAACCAAAAATTCAACTGTCACCGAAAATTATGAACAAAATAACCATTGGATAATTTCAACATACTGATTCAAAAAATAATATTCTTTTTATCAAAATAATTTTCTAAATATGTGAAAATTCAGTTTTAAAATTATAATCAAAATTTATTTAAAAATCATTGGTTTTGATAGAAATAGTTTTCAAACCTTAATAAAAATTAAATTTTACTTAATAAATATTATACACTCATTTATTATTAATAAATTTAATTTTATAACAATATTTAATTAAAATATTAATTATTTCGAAAATTCATTAATTCCTTAAAATAAAGTTTTAAAAATACACTGTCTATTTTATAGTTAAAGATATATAACTCCTATCAAATTGATTACCTAGTAATTTATAGATTAGGAAATGATATAATCATTATTTATAAGATTGATTTTCATAATATTATTAATAAAACACTTAGTTAAATTTAATAATTTATCTATTTCTAAAAACTACCATTTTTACTCGAAGAGTTAATTTATCAAATTCTTCATTTTATTTAAGAAAGACTACTATAATTAAAGAATTGATAGAATAAATATGTTATTTATAAAAATGGATTACATGTTAAATAACTAAAACCTTATTACATAACCGCTTATAACACTCTTATAAGACCTAAATGTAAGGTGTATGATGGTGACATATTCTTAAGGTTCCTGGGATAACATCACCTGAGTGGTAATATCTATTAACATTAACTTCTACCCTAAGTGATTCTATTCAAGATTAACATGTTGAATATTTTCTTGGTCCAAGTCAAGAGTGAAGCATAGTGATGTTACCTCCGTTGAAAGCTCTGAAAAATGGGATTTGTATCTCCCAAGTCTACCAGATGAGGTCGTCCTCTCCTCTGACTTTCTCGAATTTGTTTTTAAAAACCCATATATTTATATCATTCGTGTGATCACTTTTCAATATATATATTAACAATGTTAATGATACATAATGGTAATTTAAACCCAATAATATAAAAAAGAGTTCATTTGTTTTCTATATGCATAAGACATTAAATTAATGGAAATTCTATTCATAAATGATCGGGTCTTTACAATTAGTGTAGGTGACAAGCCTGATATTGATGCTAAGATCCAAGTGTGGTCATTTCATGATTGTACCTGCATACTTTATGATAAAGGATAGTTTATAGGTTATTTATCCATGTTCTAATGATATATGAGTCATGGATATCTAATTTCAGTTGAGAGATTAGTTATTGTTGGAGCGTATACCCATTATCATTAAAAGTAATCGATATAACACATGTTGGAAAAAAGTGATCCTGTTTAATTTGAAATATTAAATGGCCATGTGAGTGATCATAACTGATTACCTAATAGAAGGATTATGATATTAATTTCTAAAGGGGTTGTATGAATAAGAAGTTACCTATGTGAGGGATGTTTGGAAAATGGATCTGGTGCTGTGGAGTCATAGGTCCGGGGGTACTTAAAAAAAATATTCCCCACGAAGATTTGAACATGGCATAGGATGAGTGACAGACATCTAAATATGATTATTCCTAGAGAGGAATAGTTATAGAGTAGTAAGAGGGTTTTACCCTCATTATTTATTGGTTTCTGGAAAATGTTTAAAGAAAATTTTTACATGAGTTGAGAGTGGGTAGTGTTTTAATGTCTCTTGATAATTCTTAGCTATGAGTGGGTATCCCCTGCTAGGACACTGTACATGGTAGAGGATGACAAATGGACTTTGATGATCAAGAATTTAACATAATTAAGTGGTGATTAAGGAACTCCTATAGTGGTGAGTGTGTGTTTGTTTTGGTTATCCGACCATTTCATGAGACATATTTTGAATTCATGAATCATAATTTTAGTTAGTCAGATGGAATGTTGATGATATTGAGAAAATTTATCTGAATTTATATGGAATTATTAGTGAGCTCAATATGATAATTTGTGAGAAATTATGGATCAAGGGAACTCTTTTCACTCATAATTGGTATAATGTTGTAGTTGATTGAGTTTCATATGTAAAGTGATGCATTGAGACTCGGGTTTGCGTGATGAAATTGTTTTGGTTGGTTTACAGTCTAATTATCGGACTTCAATGAGAATAAGTCATCAAATTTAGTGAGAATGATTTGATGGTCATGGTATGACTTCATTAGTGAAGGCATTGTTAAGGGTTAACACAAGTAACATGTCAATGGGGTAAGCTAATAATTTTAAATGAAAGAATGATAGATTGGGTTAGAATATCATTCTTTTATATAATTAAGAGTGGTGTTCTATTAACCACATAATTCCTGTCATTTGGATTCAAATAGTGTGATTTTATGATTGGGAAATACCATTATAGAGAAATGCATCGTGTATTGGTTAATTTCATTAACGACAAAGATTGGTAAATTCAGTTGGAAAACAAGAATGCTGATTACTATTCATATTAGATTTGTGATTTGACTTTTTTAGGTATAGGTACTAGAAAATTTATCATATTAATCATTAGAAATTTTATTATAATTTTTTGATATGTAATGTCAATAATAGAGGGAATTGTAGATCAAATTTGTATGTTGTAATCTATCTATTAGGACAAAAAGAACCATATACTATGTGATTGATTAGACAATGAAAAATACTTAACATTGTGTTTAATGTCCTAGTGATGATTTATTTCTATGTTTAAGTGGTGAATTATAATCATTTTCTAGGTTTAGGGGGCTTAGGGTATGTGATTTTAAAATGGAATTAGATAAATCTGTAGAATATTCAAAGACGAAACATTATCTTTTAGTTTCAAGTTGATGGATGATATTGGTCCTCTGATTCATTTAATTTAACTATGAGGAATCTCATAGATGATAATGATCAGAGTGGGGATGTTTTAAGACCCCATGTCTGTATAGGTGTTTGGAATTCGAGAGGAATTCTGATTTTTGAATTAGTCGGTGGGAGATAAATTAAATGAGGGTTTAAAATGGATTTCTATGTGTTTTAGAAACTCAAAACACTATTTTGGGAGTTTAAATAAATTAATTTGGGTTTCAAAAATATGGTGACCCAATCCTTAATCACATATTATTTCATAACATGTAAAATAGTATACAAAAAAAGAAATGAGGATATAGGGTCCAATGTCATTATTTAACTAGATGCATAAACATATAATTATAAAACATGGGATAGTTTTATTTGTTTAATATTCGTATAATTATCCTAACTCCAATATTTCCACTTAAATATATATAGAATAACTTCATAGAATATCTAAGTAAAAATATAATCATGAAATCGTTGTGTGGGAATATTCATTATAAAGGAGAATAACATTAGAGGAATAACATGACATGATAAAAACAATGATCTTAAGAATGGAATCATGGAATAATTAAATCATAACATAATGGAGGGATATATAATTCTATTCCCACCTATCACATACATATGATTATACATATGTTTTTCACATGTTAAAAAATAAACCATACATAATTCTTAAACATTGTAAAAACAAATGTGAAGGAACTAGGTTTCATGATTCTATCTAAAAGAATATTTGAATTCTATCTCATAAGGATCAACATGATAATGAGGAAATTAATTTCATTGGATATTCTTCTTTTATGGGAATATATTTAATCATAACGGAGTACCATTGTATAAAAAATCCTCAGAATCACTAGGTAAGTAAGCATAAAAACAAATCATTATGGCGACGTTTTTGAAAATTAGGAATGGGTATTATATAGAAAATAGATCATAATTTTTTGACAACATAATAAATTATCCAATATAGTTCTATTTAAAAATATTATGAACATTAAATTATATATAGGATTTCAAAATAATTTTACATAGTGATGGTTTACATGAAATTATAATGAGAAAATCTCCTACAAAAAAGATTCCTTAAAAGTGAGTATTTCCAAGGATCATAGATCTTTTATAAAACTACATTTGGTAATTATATTATATTATTTTTATATTTTAGATATATATTTAAACAAAAAAATAGTTTTTCTATGATAATAAGTTCAAAATAAAGTATTAAAGGAAAGAAATTGTGTAATCAGTAATTTATGAGGGGAGTACATAATATCCCTTACCATTATGTACAAAATAAGTCTAAAATTATACTAAAAAATCATATATAATTAAAAAATATAAATTAATAATCTTAATAAAAACCATATTATTCTATTATTTCTTTTCATGGGTCTATTAAATACAATATTTTGTCCCATTATTAAATAATTTTTACTTATGTTTATTGCTCGCGGTGGTTTGGTCGGTTTTTACGTGAATCAATTTACTAGTTTACCATGGTTAATTTTTTCATAAAATTAAAATCCAAACTTACATAATTTATATAGATTTATAAATATCATTTATATACATCATTAAATTCATTAAATTCTTCCATTATTATATTTTATGAAAAACATATTATGTTTCTACATGGAGGTGGTATTCTGCACGTACACATGGGTTACACTTTTACTTCTCATAATATGGAAGGGAGATAGAAAATAAATGTGATATAATTTCATAAAAATTATAATTTCATAAATAAAATATTTATTCATTAAAACCCCATTATGAAACATCTAGGAAATTCGATGATGAACAACTGGACAGGTCTTGCATTTAGGCGGTAGTCTTCACATATGCATGATGGTGTTTTTATTTTTTAAATAGTTTTGAAGGAAGAAATAAAATGGATATATCATTAGAATAATAAAATAAAATAATATAGTTAATATTTATTTTATCCAATTAACATGGATATAATATATTAAATTTTTTATAAGAAATAACAATTAAGAATGAAACTTTATGGAAGATGTGAAATATTCATTGAGAAATTGAACAATATCTTATAAGTTTTGTTCAAAATGGAGGTATTAGGGTATCTTATCTGGACTAGGTTCTTTTAATTGTGTAATTAATTCTATTATAGTTTACGATATAATAGTTTCCTTTAGAATTATAATGGTAGGTCAAGCATGGATATGGGGAGTGTCCTCCTTTTATAATTGAAGAAAATTGCACCTCTAATCGAAATGAATGTTAAATAAGGGGTGAGAAATAAAATGAATGAAATTATAGTGTGGTATTGATGGTGAGTCATGTGGTTAAAAATACCTACATAAAAATGGTTTTCTTGAATTTCTATATTTTATGAAAACTTATGAAAATTTGAGCCAATTTATATTAGTCGTTCAAACACTAATTTGTCTTAATTAAATATTAATAATGGTAATTAAATTGTTACTAAAAATATAAGTGGACTATTCTTACCAAATCTCAACATGATGAATCTATATTTTTCATCAAATTAGTCTAATTAAATTTCAAATTATGTGAAAGCTTTATTTTAAATAAAAAACATATTCTATTAACAAAATACCTTTTATTAATTAATACTTCTTATGTCAAAAAATGATAATCATGATTTTGTGAACCTGATATATAAAATATATATTTAATTTTAGAGGAAAATTTTGTTACTAATATTTATATTGAAAATCTAATGTTTATATATCTAATTAGGAAAGACCATTATTATTTCCCATTCATCTAAGAAGTAAAAAAAATTATAAAAATACAAAAATTATAATAATATTATATTTTTATTCTAATTTAAAAAAATAATATAATTTTAACTATTTATATTTCTAAAAAAATTAATTTTACCTTTATGTGAAAATACACAATCTCTAGATAAAACAATTTTATTAACCAAAATAGTTATTTATAATTATTTTTTGAATAATAGTTTATAAAACCATAAAATATTATTGGATTTCAATATATTAGATCATATATGGATTCCTAATTGTATTTTAATGGTTATAAACTTAATTTATTAATGAATCAATATTTTTATTCTAATGTGTGTGAAAAATATTATAAAAAATATTGGGAATATATATATTGAAATCCATAGATTTAACATTATCTACATTTAAAAATTTAACCATCAAAATACCATATAAATACTAAGGTGAAAATTTATTTTTCCACTTCTATTTCAAGGTCTTTTCATGTTCCCATGTGTCCTCTTAAAACATATGATTTCATTGATGTACTCTAAGAAGGTGAGTTGTCTTGTTATGTAGAACATTGTCTCTAGGGTCAAATATCTCCATTAGTTACACCTCAAAAAATAGATTATCATCTATTTTCACTAACTCTAGATTCATTACATGTTAGGGATTCGTTGTATTATTTTTAAATATTGATTCATAGAACTCCTTAGGTACATCGTTCATGTTTCTAGAGAGTTCTGGTTGATAAGGCCAGATATCTAATGGGATCAAGGATCTCATATAGACAATTTATCGTAGAGTTATATTCCCATTATTCCTTAAAATCATGTCTCTCTTCAATATAGATATTCATAGAAACACATTATAACTAACCTTCTACTCCATGTCTCGTCGATGGTTATCAACATAACTCTTCCATAGAAATTATCCTGATTTGATGGGATGCTGAATATTATTGAAGTTTTATACTCTTAATTAAACCATATTATATCTTATAATAATTATATCGCCTAGTCCATATCAACACATTGGTTATCTACATCTCTTCCCATAAATTTCTTTGTTTGGTTCCATTTGGATGCTCTAGTGAAAACCATTGTTGTCAGTAGACTTAACCAGAGGTTGATGTTGTTTTTAGAATGAATTGAAATCTCTAGATAAAACTCACAATATATACGTAATTTTATATATAGTTCCTTCATATTTTCCTTCAGTTTTGGTATGATAGGTTTTAATAATGATCATCTCTATGTACAGAGCATGATGAAGACTGTACCAAAACATTTAATTAAACCTCATGACTTGATCAGATATAATAGACGGTGTTGTCTCATGATGCATTAACACTTATCGTCTATATATCATTACAAAGGGGCCAAATGATAAGTAAACTAGTATGGAAATTAATTATATAGTCTTTGTATGTCATTCCGTCACAACCCATATAGCAATGTCCGATATTTATGTCTTTAGAAGACCTGTGAAAAATGCATTGTGATTTCCTCACATTTACATATAGGCATAGGAAATGGTTTCATTATAACCTTTTGCTTTTTTCCCTTAATAATTCACTTTATTACACACCATAAATAATATTCGTAAATCTCTATCTTCATATTGTTATAGAAATAGTTTTCTCATATAACTCTATAAATTTACATGTTTCTTAGGTTGATGGAGAATGAAAAGCTATTATCATAATTAAATACCTCATACTTAGAATATGGTTTAGAGGGAAGAGAAATTTTTTTCCCAAATATTACAAAATCCTTAATTATTAACCTTTAACTAATTTATTGTTCTATTCCTCATAACATCAACCTTTCATTGTATCTCAACAACTTCCTTCGATGATTTCTTAATATTATCATGTAGCGATGGATGAGAAATCCTTTTATAAAACAATTATAATGTTAATTTCTTAATTTATCCCATATCGATAATTTTCCTATACAATAATATAATTTCCATTTTAATAATTACCATTGTTAAAGTTTTTGGATACTTTCTAATAAGATAATTGAACACTTTTTCCCCATGATGGTAGTGGATTGAAAAATATGAATATTTGAACATCTTTAACCACAATTGTTTGTAAATTTTGATCCTCTACAGTGTCAAAATATATTTTAGTATCTTTTTAGATATATTTATATATATATATATATATATCACACTTATCTCTATATAGATAAATTTCCCAAAACATCAATGTGAATGTTTCTTTATCTAACTTCAAGTCATGTGGTTGATACTACTTCTCATAAACCTAAAATTATTTTCAGGCATATGCTAACACCCCTTTATTATGATTCATTACATAACCCACTCCTATTTTTCTTCCACCATTAATGATCAAAAATCCTTACTCATACATCAGTATTTTGATTACAGGTATGGTGGATAACATATTATTCAACTCCTTAAAGCTATCTTCATATTCATCTAATCATACCACTTCACTCAATTTTAGGAAAACTTTTTCTGTGTTTAAAAATTATAATTAGATTTAAATAAAATAATCAATAATACCTATCCAATATAAGGATACTACATATCAATATTACATATGATTCTCTAGAAAAATTCTATCACATATTATTCTTCAAGTGATCTACAAATATCCTCTTTTTGTGATAATATGAACTAATAATTCCACTTACCCCATCCAAACAAGAAAATATTTATACCTTTATGTTACATTTCCTTCCTAATATCTCAATCGTACTAGTCATATTATCCTTATGTTTATTCATTATTATAGGGTATAAATGAATATCATCTGAAAAGACTATAAAATCTTTTTTAGGTAATCATAAAAGACCTAATTCAATAATTCTATTAATATTGATAGAAAATTCATGAGTTTGAATAGAAGAACTATGAACTCATTGTACATGTACCTTGCTGGAAATTTAGTCTTAGTAATATCTTATTTCTTCACATTTAACTAATGTTATCTTGAATAAAGTCCCTATTTATTGAAGTAATGTAATCTATGAAAATGATCAAATAATTAATAAATCAATGGAAATGGATTATTATTATTTATTAAGAGTTTTTTAGTTATTGATAATAAATACCAAGACGAATTGACCAATATATATCATTGAAAAGGCTAATTGGTTCACACTATAGTGAATTTATATGAGATAATGAAACCCATGTCCAGTTGCTATTGTAATTGGTTACATAATTTTATTAGTTTAATGGGTTACATTCTATATATTGTTTTTGATATCATCATATATCCATGTATAAGGTCATTTGAGAACTCAGACACTTGATTAATAGGAAGATAAGGTTACTCATTATGAAATACATCAACATACCCCTTTATAATGGTCATATATTCAAGACCATTCTTATAATTTGATTAAATCATTATGGAAAGATATTATTTCTCATATAATAATAATATCCCTTCCATCGGATAAGGATTTGAAGAATATTCATCCTAAGTCTTGAAAATTTATAAAACCAAAGGGTATTTTTAGATATTGAATGTAATTTGATTTTCCTAATAGATGATGTTAGATATATAAAATGACATCTACTACATTCCCATTATAACATCAAATTCAACTAAGTAATATTGAAAGATTCAATTGGGAGATTCATTCCAAAAATAAAAATTGGGGAATCATTATTTTCTTGAGATGTAATAGTCACCCCATTATCAGTTTTCACATATAATTTAACCTCAATATTTTGAGGTGATTTTTTAAATGTTATAATAAACATTCATGATTTAAAATATTGTGTAGAAATAAATAAAATTCAATATCCGCTATTAAATAATGATTATTAATAATACCTATCACCACATCATTTTTTGGAACAGCATCCACTATTGTGGTAGTATAATCCCACCTTTACTATATGGTCCTCCTTGTTTATCTTTGTTGCTAATATTTTACAACTCTTGTCTTTGTTCATGAATTTTTATAATGCATGTGTGCATTGATGTTACAACACTAGATGACGAGGATTAATCTGGAAATTCCATTCTTCAATCGCATTACTGTGGTTTTTTCACTTACTTTTACTTGTGTTAACTACATGACCATTCTTTCTCCACAAAAGCACTTCTTTTACCCCTTGGAATTATTTCTATAATTATTCTTCCCACAAAATTAGGATTTTGATCCTTTTTTCCATTCTTACTTTTATTTTATGTGCCTATTTTAAATATTTATTTTTCTTATTTATTTTTAGTCCCCTAGGAATAACACATTTACATCTCCACTTTGGGGGAAAATTAGATAATTTATTCATAATTTTCAAAGCCAAAAAAAAAACAAATTCTTCTCAAAGACTCATTAAGTTCACCTCATTGTACATAAAAAATTCATCTTCATTTTTTTTTAATTTAAGAAACTTTCTATCCGTTTCAAACTTCTTAAAACATGAGATCATTTTCATTAATTAATATCTTTAGAGTGATCATAACTCCCAAATTTCCCGTTATTTTTAAGTACAATATCCTTGTGGAAAAAAGGAAAATAATGAGCTAGAAATCATTGTATTGGAATAAATATGATAAAGATGTATAACATGGGAGGCATAAAATGATATCATAAAGAGAATGATCAATATCATGAAATCATGGAATAAATAAATGATAACATAAAAAAAGGAGTAAATAAGATCATTTCATAATAACATGGAATAATATAAATGTGGAAAGGACATATACATGACATCATAATTATAAGTTATATATCTTTTTCTTTTTTGGCATTAGAACGATGGCTAGGATTACTACCCACACACCATAATTTTCTATGATCACTTACCACACTCCATAATATCCATGGAGATATAAATATTACCCAATCCATTGAAACGATATATATATAAATTTCCACCAATAAAATAACTATTATTTTATATACGTGTTCTAAAGGGGGAAAAAGAAACCATATATAAGTTATAAAAATGGTAAAAATAAACTAGGATTCATGATCTTGTCTCAATGTATATATAAATACAATGTAATATGGATTCCAATTAGAAGAAGGAAATAAATTTCATGGAACAATTATATCTAAATGGAATAAAAACCTTGATGATGGATTCCAATGTTATAAAAATTCATGTGAAACTTTAGATAAGTAATAATAAAAATGAAAAACTTTATTTATTATATTTAAAATATGAAATGGAATCATTTAGAGAAATTGGATCATAATATTCATTTAAAATAATAATTGAAATATGATATTTCTACGGAAAATAAATATGTATTTTTACCACTATTTATGGTTCAATAACATTTTAATAGGGTGATGGTTGATGTGAAATAAGATTTTCCAAATCCACTTAAATTTGGTTTCTTTAAAAGCATCTACATTTATGGAAGCTAAGATGTGCATAACATAAATATTTTAAGTTATAATATACTAGGAATATATTTATAATTCATATTTAAAAAATATATAAAGTATATGATAATAATATATTATTTATGTGAGAAAAGAAGGAGAAAGCATAATTTCTATGTTATCAACTGACTGTGGAAGATGCCATACATATATCTCTGAAATAATTTTTCACTTGTTTATAAATTAAACTATCATAAAATTAATGTAATTAAAAACCATAATAACAACCTTATAATATATAATTATTTTCATATGGTTTATTAGTTGTTATAATTCTATTCGTTATTTAAACTTTTCCACTTATGTTTTTTCTTATTGTGGATTGGTTGTTTTTTAGTTTATTATATTGACATATGGATCATGGTTATTTTCATCATAGAGATGAATTTAAAAGATCCTGAATAAATATTGTGTTATAAATAATATTATTTTCTAGAAAAACAAAATTCCTTCTTTGGTTGGAAGTAATTGTAAAAATAATTATGTCACTATGTGGAAGCGATAACTTGCACATACACACGGTTGCCAATTTTATTTTCAATAAAATGGTAGATAAGTAGAAAATATATTAATTTACCATTTATTAACAATAATAATGTAATTAATATAACATTTATTCATTAAAAACTAATATTTAACCATCCATGCAATACAATGATGAAATATTGGACATTTCATACATTGAGGCAGTAGTATATACACATGCATGATGAATTATTTATTTTTTGAATATTTATATATTAAGGAGAAAATATATATTACATTATTATAACATTACACGAGTAAAAAATTAGTTCTGTGGATATAATGTTGTAGTGGATATGATACATTAGAGGTGGAAAAAAATATTGAATAAGAAATATATGTTAAGAAAGATGTGATACCTTCTCAGGGACATTGAAAATTATCTTAGAAGTTATGTTGGAAATGGATAAGTTCTTCTACATTATGATGAATAGGGTATTTAGGTAGTGTAATAGATTTTAGGAGAGGTAATTAGCCTATATATACAAAAGGAATTAGACTGGTAGGAAATGTATTAAAACTTTTTATGTGCCCTTATTTTATAAGTTAATAAAAGGGATCATTAAATTGAAATGGAATTTAAGTAATTGGTAATACTAAAAGTGTTAAAAGTTATAATATTTAGGTGTTCTATGGTTGGTTATATTTGTAGATAAAATTTTAGAACCTAAATTTTTTTCTTTAGATTTCAAAAGGACAATTAAATTTATTAAATTTCGAGTAAAATTAGATGGGTAATTTAAAAACATATTTGTCATAAATAAATATAAATCATAATAATTTATTTAGTACTATAAATATAAGAGTAACCAACTAGAAAAAATTACTATTTTGAATCCAAATTTATCCTCTATTTAATCTAAATCAATTTCTTAATATGTAAAAAATGTGTTTTAAATTAAAAGGTATACTATTTCACTAAACATATTTTATAATAAAATAATACTTCTAATAAAAAAAGATTAATCATCTTATTTTAAATATTATATATTTGAAATATTAAATATATATATATAATTCTTGGTTAAAGGTATTTATAAATATTAATTTCAAGAATATATCAACAAGACATAAATTGGCCAATAATTATTTTTTAATATAAATTAATAAATATAGTAAATTATATCTAAAAATATTTATAAAAATGTATATATTTTTGTTTTCATTGAAAATAAATAAAATAAAAACAAAAAACTTCTAACAACCAATGGTGTTCTTATTTTTTTATGTTTTTTTAATAGAATTTTTTATAAAATTTCAAATTGAATGAATTTCAATATATTAGATTATATTTTGATATATACCACTATTTTATTGGAAACCAAAATAATTAATTAATGTATCAAAATTTCCATTTTTCTGTGTTTGAATAAATATATTGAATTTAAAAGTAATATATGTACTGAATTCTTTGGTTGCTACATAGAAGGCTCTGGAGGACACTGAACCTAGTTTGATCTGATTAGGATATTGTTAGCTCGTACTCTAAATCAACTAGTGAATGTTTGGAAAACCATGAGTTACATATTTGATTTCAATATCAAATACATGCTATAAGATTCCATTCACTAGTCATTGTTGAACTACAAGTTTCCTAGTTGTGTCTCTTAGAGGAAAGAGCCACTCTAATAGGGAATTGGGCAGCTGGTGGCCTTTTATCGAAAACCTATTTATCCTTTTGGGTGGAATAATTTTAAACCTCCCCCCTTCTTATTGGAATTCAATGGGATGACATCATACCACCCACTTTAAATTTTTATGGACATTGATTTGGCATGGCTTCCACACTATTATTCAAGTATTTTAGGTAAATTGCAATCTCTCTTTTAACCCATTGAACATTTCTTACATTATCCTATAAATTTATTCTTGTTCAACTATAGAGTTGTAGTTGATTCCATTAAAGGATTATGGAATCTGTCGAGTATGATGGGGCTTCTAATTTTTATATAAAGAGAAAAAGAAAATATTATTTCTTCAAATCATTTCATTGATATTTTATATATTTATTGAACTGATAATTTATTTTATTTCTTCCATATAATTTAAAATAAAATTTTATGCAATCTATTTAAATGATGTTGAATTTATCACATGTTTGTGTCTAGCGTCCATTCTTAAACTCTTATGGGTTGAAGTCCAAGGATCTAATGACAGGGAGGTATTTAGTAATTTGTTTAGAGATTTATATATGTGGGATTAAATTGGATAATATTTTATAATTTTTATAATTAATTACATAATTTATTTTTTATGAGAATAACACATGTTATAGTTTTAGCGCAGAAGAGAATTTATCCATTATTCCCTTCATATAGGGATTGAGAGGTGAAAATATTTTCTTGTTAATAGATTATTATCTATTTATCCACCTACTCACTAGTTTTGAATCAAACATAACATTCAAATGCGATATCTATATATATAAACCTAGTGTTCATCCCCATTATAAGATCTTGGTAATCATATTCATTGTTTTTGTAGCCTTCATTTAGAGGGAAAACATATAATAGAGTATCCTTTGTTGGTAGACAAGGATATTCCATATTAAAACTCGATTGAGCTTCATAATTCCATGTTTTTTTACCGATGTGACTTCTATAGGCTCTATAAAAATATAGTTCAAATTATTGGGATGCTTTAATGGTATATAAAACCTATTTGTTAGATTACATTGTATTTAATATTGTTCTCTCTCGGGAAGGATTTGAAGTGTGGAAATTAGCTATAACCTACCAATTGATTTCATTATATGATATAATTAGATTTCATATAGTTATAGGATAATAAACGACCAATAATTTAATCATAGTCGTAATTTAGTGAATGATGATATACATAATTAGGTTAATGTGGGAGACTTAGTGGACCTTGTGGTACTCCAAGTAGTTCAACATATTTTTTACCTCCAAAATTGGTGCATGGAAGTTCAGATTGATATTGAAATAGCATCTCTCAGTATCTACTAATTATATTTCAAGATAGGAGAAAAAATATTATTTTCCAATATAATTTTTATATGCAATAATCGTTTCTGATGGTTTCACTACAGTGGCCACATACAGGATGAGTAGTTTCACATATACTAGTGAAATTAGGATAGTTTGATGTAGAAAAAATCAGGTTGATCTCTTTGAAGTCTTCATTTAAATCATTGTATCATCAATAAAAAACTCCATTGCATCTCAAATTTGTGAAATGGTATCACTATAATGCTAGAGTAGATATTAAACAGATTATATAGGCAATGTATCCTTGAATCCATCTCACATATTTATGTTTTTGAGAATATTTCATTGTGATGACTTTTCACTTATTTTTTGGATTGACATCGAGGTTAAAGTATCAAAACAAATAACATAGAAATTTCATTGATTTTGACATGAAGTCACACATTAGAGGGTGCCTCTTTAATAAATAATATAGTGATTTCATAAAAGACATCCATGATTTTTGAAATACGATTACAATGATTCTAAGATTTAACTATAAATTAATCAACATAAAATTACATGATGCTTCCACTAAAGGTATTTATTATGTGATTCACGTAACATTACAATGTAGAGTAATCATTTATCAAATTAAAGGGAATTACTGAATATAGTCATACATCCTGGTGTTATTTGAATGTGTTGGATTACTCGTCATCTAGGTCCATCTTTTTTTGATTATACACTGAGTACCCATATATAATGGGGTGGTCTTGGAATCGTTCACTTAAATAAATCAGGATTTACATTACCGGAACATAGATATACTACTTAAGGTATTATTAGATGATATCTATAAAATAGATTCACACCAAGATATAACCATTATTTATGGTAACACTAATGAAATTAGTGACTCATTTTGGGTATTTTACCACTAGAATGAAGTCATATTTCAAAATAATATCAAATTTAACGAAAAAATGGCAGAATGTGTAGTATGTACGCTCATGGTTTCCTACATAAAACCTAGATGATAATTTTGATGACCTAAATGATGGTTCAAAACATCATGTTTTAGTCTAATAATCTCTATATAATAACACGTGAACTTATAATTATGTGGTTTAAATACTATGTGCATCACCTACTCTTATAACGGAATAGATACACTAATAAATATGATTCACATATCTTATTTTATATCTATACAAAATTCATAGAGATCGAAAAACAGTTCTAGGAACTCCTTCCCCATATGTTGTGCGAGAATCTCCAAGGTCATCATCTAATTATTCTAACTCATTTTCAACTAAGATCTTCATACAATACATAAATAGTATAAGGTAAAAAATTTATTTTTTTAAGGAATAGTTGTCATTTCTAAGACATAATAATGATAATTCCTTGGCATTATTATTAGGTGAACTCAAAAGATGGTTATTTTCTTCTTTGGTATCTTTGGGTGTAGAAGAGGCATTGACATCCAATGATTTAAGAGAAATAACAAGTGAATTTTAAATTTCATATAATGGCGTTGGGGACATATCTGATCCAAATGGTGGACCAAGGGTCTCATGAGGTTTCATTGATTAAAAAGAAGAACCCTTTTTTGAGTAACTACCACAAGTGCTGTTAGTTTCCCTAGATATGACCTGAATACCTATTGATATTCCTACCATAGTTAGGATAGTGTTACTCTATTAAATAGGGAATGTAAATCTTGCAAATATAAATGCTCTTAGGGATGGGATCTATTGCCTATTTATGGTTGATAGATAATATATAATCCTTCATAATCAATATCCTTGTAATTTTACATGTGTTTCTAAAACTGTTTGGAGTTGAACGATGACTATCACCCTTCACTTGTAGTTTTTTCCTTTCACTATTGTAGAAACATTCCTTCATGTAATTGGATTCACCTGATTCAATGGGGTGGGGGGTTGACATTACATAACACTCATAACATTGTTTTTATAGAGTAAAATAAGCATTTATGTTATAAAAATGGTACTTCTTCATGGCTATAAATCCAGGGTCTTCTGAGTAGAAAATTATATATTATTTCCTACTAGATAACTAGGACCTCGAATAAAGATATTAGGTCTCCAAAAATGGATTTCAGATTGATAATTAAATGGGGATTTTTATCGCACTTTTGTACCATAAAATGGACTACTTTTGGTCAAAAATAATCCCCACTATAGTAAAATAATTTGATAGTTATAAAGAATATAATGTCAATCCAGAATCCAAATTGAATTAGAGCCTATCAAATGACAACATTGTAAAGTTTTCTTGAAATGTGCAAGGGTCTGAAATGAACTTGAACAGAATTATATTGAACATTCTCCATGAATGAGATGGTTTAATTATAAAAAACATCATACATAAATATTTTGTCATAATAAATCAATATTCAAAACTTTTTATAAGAATAAATTCAGAAGGACCAAAATAGGTTTAGCGTCATTCGAAACATAAAATGTAAAAAACAGTTAATTCATTTATATGCATCATTTCAATTTTATTTATTCATAACAATAACCATTATTACATATAAAATTCTTAAAACATTTATTCATAACCTAGGGAAGGGAGTATAAGGTAATGTGAGCATTGATTCTTAGTAAGGGTAATGGTAAGAGATATTAATAAATGATAATAAGTGAGATTAATTTAACTACATGATAATATAAAACAAGAGAAATGGGTTCAATAGAATATATCACATGAAACAACCTGATTAAACTAAATTTAAAACAATGGGATTTCAACATAAGAAAATTTTATTCAAAAAAATATGTCATATGCAACACTGAGATCAAATAACCAACCTGATATATTTCATTATATTTATTGTTTTTAATAACATGTAGAAAATGCAACCCCAATCCAAACTGAAAATAAAATCATATATTGTCACATACATGAAATATTTTAAAGGTATTTTTCATTAATTTCCCATTAAAGCTTTGTTTTCGGTGTTTTCGAAGCTTTTATGGAGGAATGGGTGAGTTTTCATGGATTGTGCCAAACCGTGAACCCAATTCTAGATTTAAAAATAAATTTTGTTTCTTTTATAACTTTTTCATTTCTTTATATCTTTCACCCATTACAATTCCTAAATGGACTTCCATGACCTATTAACACTTCCATTGTAATTTGGAACATTTAGTGATCCATAATAATGGTGTATTTGGTGTTTTTATTTAAGGAATTGGGCCAACCCAAAGGGCCATTTCGAGTTTTAAAAACAAAATTTTTTAACTAATTAGTTATTCAATATTAATGATTTTTAGTGATTCTAAGTCCCACCAAAGCCCATTGAACCCAGACATGCTTCCAGCCTCTTTCCCCCCTCTTTGGAGAAATTTTTCATTGCAAATGTGTGAAAAACATTATAGGGTTTCTCAAATCGTCCAAAATTGAAGAGGTAAATTAATTCCTTCTTAACTCTCTCAATTATTGCAGTTTTTAATCCATTATAGTTTCTATATAACCACATCATCCTTCTTTTAACCTCCTCTAATGTTTTACCGTTTTAAAATTCATCTACTGGTTTATTTGGGGTGAATCATCAAGATTGCTAAAGAAAGTTAACCTATTTCACTCTTCTTTTAATTTTCTTAGAGTCTCATTCGTTGTTCTTAGGGTTTCATCACATATCCTTGAGGTTACTACTGTCCACATACTAGGTTTTTGAATCTAGGGTTTAAAATTTTGTTTTCTTGGCCAATTATTGTTGTTTTAGGTTTGATCTAGGTCTCTCTTGGTGCGACAGTGGTGCGATTTGATTTTCACACGGAGATTCAAGGGTTTTTGTTAATTGGTAGGTGATTATTTTTGGCATTCAGTCTTTGTCAACAATATTCTATGTTTAGGGTATTTTCATGTCTATTTAATTTAAATGTATCTACAAAAATTGGTTTTAGTGGAAATTATAAAGAAAATGGATTTTAAGTGCCAATTATTTGTGAAATTAGGGGGTTTTGATATAAATATATTATTGGTTCATCAAGGTCTTCCAAATAAATACTCAGTAGTTTTTAATGAACTATAATATGACTGAAAAAACTATTTATAAAGTTTATCCCCTTTGGTTTTTGCTGCAAAAATGGGTTTTAATGGTGTTTGTAAAGAAAGTTTAGTTTTGGTCCCACCTTTTTGTGAAAATAGAGGTTTTAAAACATTATCACTTTTTTTAACAAGGGGATACACTAAAATTTATTTGATGTTTTTATTGAAATTTATTTGGATTTATTTACTATATTGGAAGCTTACAAGTGTGCACATAGTGTACAAATTGGGTTCTTAAGGGGTTTTTCTGTGCAAAACAATACATGATTTTGAGAAATTGATTCATTAAAAATAAAAGTTTTTGTTGTGTGTTTTAAGTGTTATAAAATGTGATTGATACTGTACTGGGTTTATGTGACCATTAGTGGTGTTTTACATAAAAATGTATATCTGTTGAATGCTGAAATTTTTTTAGCACAAAGGGGAAAATCTAGGTACCTATGTGGGTCGGATGTGTACTACTACAGTTAGTGGACCGGATGGGTTTTGTCCCTATTCCACATAGAATTTGGATAATGATAACTCTAACTAAAATATATGGAAGATTATTGGGGACAACTAGGTTATAGGTATGTCTCATACTAGTGGCTCGTGCGTGAGAATAAATTTTACTATGGTTACTTTACACAGAGGTATGACGTACATGGGGCCCGAGACTATCTAGTGCCTAGAGGTGTTCCTGATTTTGTTTCTCATTGTATTCATGGTATTTTCAATTTTATTGGGTTTTTTTTAGAAAATTATAGTATCTAACATGTCTATTTAAATGTGTGAGCATTCTGAAAATTTTATCTTGAAAACGTTTTTTAATTGAATGTTTCATTTCATGGAATTTATCACTGGTTTTCTTTCATTATTAAAACTGATTTATTTTTCACATTGTATTTAATTATATTTAGAATCATTGGGTGGTATCCTATTGGGATTAGGCTCACACCCTACATACTCCCTTTGGGTGTAAGTAGACTTTATTATGCATGACTCAGGTAAAGGGAAGGCTTTGGTGATGGTGGTTCAGGGTGTTAGTTCCCATCTTTGGTGCAGAGTTGTGGAGACGGCTTGTGGGTGATGACCCCTTGTCATGTGGATTCCTTGGGGATGTCCTTCTATTGTATTTATTTGTATTTGGACCACTTGTACTTTCTTTAATATAATTTATTCAGTTCTGGTTTTTTCTTAAGACTTGTTTGGCTCGACAATTTAAGATTTATATTCATGATTGTTTTCAATGTTTTATACTTTCATACTTGGGTAAATTGTTAAAAAACCTAAATTAACCTTACCTGGGCACTTTTACCTGCCCATGGGGATAAGGAATGCCTTTTGGGCCCTTCCATGGGCCAGGATTGGTGCTGGTAATAGTGGCAACCAGATTCGGTTCGTGACAAAATGGTATCAGAGGGAGGATAATGTTTTTGGATTATGTTACTATTTTGCGATGGGTTGGGATTGAAAGAAGCTGGGAATGTCAGGGATCAGGGTTTTGGTCAAGTGTTGGGTGCTTGTCCTGCACCTCTCATGGAATAACATGAGCCACCATGGGACGTTGGAATTTTCGGATTAACTTCACTTCATGGTGATACGAGTGGGCTGCATACCACATGTGGACATCAGGTGGAGGTGGAGTAGTTGTTTATTTTAATATTGAAATGTGTTTTGATTATTTATATTTGATGTATTTGATTAAAATTTTCAAAATTTTGGTATTGACTATTGCTTTGTGACTGTTGCATTTTTGTTGCAACATTCATCCCTAGAATTCTCTCACGCACCCACGTGACAAAGCCATAGAGAATTCTCCCACACTGATCGATCAGAGGCTAGTTGCGGCTATCGTTCAGGCAGTCCAATCTCTAGGTCAGGGACCAACTCAAGATTTTATTCCTTATAGGGAAGAAGACACAGGTCCTAGAAAAGATAATGCATACGATTTTCTAAAAAACAATCCTCCTAAATTCTGAGACAACTCAGAGCCCTAAGAAGCGGAGGAATGGCTCGAGAAGATTGAGCATATGTTTGAGTTCCTAAAAATACCCGAGGATCTCAGGGTGAAGTATGCCTCCTTTATATTGGAGGGTCCTAGCTGTAAGAGGTGGGAGTCAGTGCATCAAAATGGGAAGAATGAGCATATGCACTGGGTATATTTCAAGGTTGTCTTCAATGAGAAGTATTTCCCTGACGTGTTGGCTTATGCTAGGTATAGAGAGTTCATGGACCTTGTTCAGGTGAATATATATATGATGGAGTACACCAACCTTTTTTTAGTTGGTTCAGTATGCTCCCAAAATCATCTCCAATGATCAAGCAAAGGCCCAGATATTTGAAAAACAATTACGACCAGAGATATACTCCTAGGTGTTCTTGTTTAATATAAGAACCTATGATGAGGTCGTCGATCGAGAATGTATGGTAGAGATTTATTGGAAATGTAGGGACGATTACTCTGGTTCAGTATCAGTAATTGGTGGTGGAAGCACCTTAGAAAAGAAACAGAAGCGGGAGGCACATGTGAAGAAAGGACGTGGCAGTTCAGGCCACTCTTCTAGGATGTTTTCGTCTGCGGCTTCTGATTCAAGATTGGTCGTGTACCACCAATGTGTGAAGACAGGGAACATCTAACCAGCATGACCACTTCCTTTGAATCCTTTTAACTAGTGTGGAGTCATGGGTCATTTACATTGCTTCTACGGTGTGGCGCATCCACATCCGAGTGGGGCAGGGTCAGTGGCTTTAAGAGGAGTGCCAACACAGTCTGAGCCATCCAAGACTATGGGGATCTCGATTTGGCAGCCATGGTGGTAGGGATGGTTCATCTTCTAATCAGAGCCAGCTTAGGGTAGAACCACCGACTAGCATCTACCCTCAGGCTGGGACTGGACATCTCCATGCGGTGGATCAGGCACCAGCAGGATCAGAGGCGGGACCATCGATAGTTAAGGGTACAAATTTGATCTCATCTTCTATAGCTACTCCTATTTTTGATACCATTGCATCTGTTTCATTTATTTCTACCCATTTTCTGGACATTATGAAACTTCAAACTGAGTTTATGTCTTTCGTGATGGAGTTGGTTACGCCATTAGGAATGAAGAAAGAGTAGGGTCTAAGGTGCCTGTCATGTGTGCTTTCCATGTTAGGGGTCAATATGGAGTCGTACCTCTTTGTCATAGACATGGATATTTTTTATTTCATACTCGGCATGGATTTAATTGTACACTTCTAGGCACACATTAATTTCTACAGGTGGCATGTGAGTTTCATGGAACCTGATGGGAGTATTCAGGTTTTTTGTGGAGAATGGGATCCTCGGTCGGGTCGTGCATGACCTCCACTCCCAGAGTTGGGATACCTTATCTTCACCAATGGTATTTATGTTATAAAAGTCATGAAACATCTAATGATTCTATTAAAATTTTGAACCATATGTGTCTTCATTAACTAAATTATTATGGATACCATCTTGGGCATACGAGATTAAGGATTAACATATGTTCAAGGTCATAAACACACATTTTGAATATTTTTATTTTATGTATATAACATTATTAAGGATATTTTGGAAAATATTTATGGAAATAAAACCCATTTGTTTAGTATATGTTTTAGTGATAATTTTATTTAAGTAATATTTCGATTAAATTTTTTGTGAATATATTTGAAGTTATTGGTGACCTTTAAGGTTTAACTTCTCTTATATTTTGATGTAATGATGGGATATTAATCTTTTGGGTTGTTATTTAATTATATTAATATAGTTTTGTGAATAGTACAATCTATTACATCCAAGAATGCAACGGGGCATCAACCCATAACCAAATGGTGATAAGTGCTTAACGCGTACCACAAGAATATGTGATGTTTTGGTTAATAATTCAATCTTTTAAACTTAAATGATTCAAAAAATAAATATTAGTGGTTAACTAGTGTTGTTAAATTTGATTTTTAAAGATTTTTTGGTTTTATTGGATAACTATTTCTAACAATACTAGTTTGGGAAATTAGTTAGAGATATAAAGAAATAAATTTTACACAATTATTGATTTTAAGATCATTTAAAAGGGAATTATAGTTCTTCTGTAATAAAAAATACATTTTTACATATTCATTTCATGGAGTAACAATTGATGTTGAAATTAGTTGAAACACAACAAACTAATGATATTGTTCATATGAAATTAAAATATATCAATTAATTTTATTCACATACATTATTAGATAATGAAATAATTCCTTAACATTTAAAAGAAGATATTTAAACAAATATGTAATCTACTAACATCATATTAGATGAATCAAATGTTTTTTTAAATCAACATAGATTTATGTTTTTGAGGTCCCCAAATTTCAATCGATTCTTCAATTGATTATTATCAATGAAATCAATGAATATCAAAAGTATTTATACTTTCCTTCATTCTCAATGATTTCATTTGCCAGAAATTGTATCCTATTAGAAATTCTAGTTATGTGTTATTATGGATGAATTTTGTATTTACCTTTATATTTTATCAATAGAATGTTTTATTAATCCTTTTAAGAAGTGATGTTTTCAATAATGGAATTTCTAAAAGTAAATCCCTTGATTACTAAGATCAGGATTAAATTGTAATAATGTAATTTATTATTGGAGGGAAGAATTCAACACTATGCTATTTTAAAAGAATGAAAATTTGTTTGATATCATATATGACATGAAACCAAGGGCATATAAATTAATGTTACACCATATTATTTTAATATAAAAACAATTTATTGGATTGTGTATGTGAAAAGTAACATCGATCTAAAACAATCCATGAAACATATTTATATAAATTCAATATATTTGATACCTTATGGAGAACACTTCCCTAAGAGAAAATTAATACTTATAAAGTACACCATTAGATCATACATAATATAATTTTGGTTATTAACAGTACCAACTAAATTTTGTAAATTGTATCTGTTTTTTTGGAAATAAAATATTAATAATTTTAAAAAATAATTTTTTTATGAAAAAATGTATTTCTTCCTCAAAAAATTGTTTAACCGAGATTTTCTCACATAATTTAAAATTAATTTTTAAAAATTTTAGAAAATTTATTTTAAAAAATAATTTACTATTTTAAATCATTGTATCAAAATTATCATAGAGTGTTTTTTTTTATTTTTCTAAAAAGATTCATTTTTTGACGAATACTAAAAAATACAGTTGTTTATCGAAAACCACATTTTTATTTAAAAAATTTAAAATTAAAAAATTATATATTACAATTTTTTAAATTAAAATTATTTGGAATGTTTTTAAATTAAACTAATATGAATAATTAGAATCCACATAATATTTAATTTTGTAATTAAAACTTTCTATGCTTATGGGAATTTTCACTTTGAAACCCCCCTTTTTTGTCACCTTTTTGGGTAGCATTTTAAATTAGAATCTACCACATATTCAAATTGAATTTGTGAATAATTATTATTATTTGTAATAAGAATAATTTTTATTATAAATAAATTTCAATTAGAAACTTTTCTATAATGAATAGTTAAAATAGAAAAAATTAATTATAGTTGTTGAGGTAAAAACTAATTCACTATAGGTTAGAATGACCTAATAAATTATATAAAACAAATTTTATGGATATATTTAGACCATATCACTTTTGAGGCTCTATAATTTACCTATTTTTATTTCTAATTCATGAAAAAACATGGGTGTAATAGAATCTTTTCCAAAATATTTCATTGTGTCATATCCCACACTTATAAAAAGCCACCCACCCTCCACACCACTCTACACTAAAAAATCCATTTTGTTCAACAATAATCTTTAAAATAACTTGTTAATTGCATCCTGAAATCATATATCCCTTGGGATTTATAATAAATACAACCTAGGATAATTTTATGCAAACAAAAATAAGTTATATAAATAAGAGGTGACATTCTTAAATAGTGGGGGTGTTATTACACTTACATGAAATATTGTTAAAACATGACCATAAAATATCCTAGATATATAACATATTATTATATTTTAATATTTTAAGATAATATCCTATATCCATATCCTCTTCTATCAAATGGGAAGTGAAACAATCGATCGTGTTTATGGAGAACTACTACCTCACGAACTGATATAAATTGTTTTATATGACCACCTTTCACAGCAAGATATAATGATGTATTTACCACATTTATGTTATATTTTTGATATTATTATATTTATATAATTATAATATCTGATATACCTTCTCAAATAATTTCTAATAAGACAATTTCACTCTTGTGTACGAAGGACTACCGCCTCGCAAAGTGATGTGAATCATTATTTACATATGCTTTACATGGAAAGTAATAAGGATAAATTTATTTAGTATATGTGATATAATGAAATTATATTTATTATCTAAAATTAGTATATCATCTAATTATTTTTTCTTACACTCGTTAATGGAATGGTAACATCCCTTAGGAATATGTATGACATACCATCTACATGATGATATGTGATTCATTTTCCATATCCAACATTCAAGAATGATTCTAAAAATGTATATTATGTGTCAATAATATATTTTTAAAATTAATATAATTATGTATATTATATATCTATATCCTGTAAAAAATTATTAAAACATTCCTGACAAAACATGCATGAGAAAACAAAGTAATTAACACCCGAAATAATGAAAACCACAAACATTTATTAACAAATAGGTTCTAAAATGATATTAGAAAACACTAAATAAAATTATAAATACACATACGGGTTTTATATAAATCAATAACATTATTAAAATAATTTAAAATGATTTTAAATTTTCATCAAACAATAATAAGTGTGAGGTAAGGGATGTCTTTTCAATTTCCTTTCATTAAAAAATATTGACATGTTAAGCACAGAATTTTATTTATATGTTGTATATATTACCCCTTTTGGTTTTAATATCCTTATTATTTATTAATAAAATTTATTTTATGTCTTAATTTGAACTATTTCAATTAATAGTATATGAATTGAACATTTCCATGTGGTAACCAAATTCAACACCCAATTTCTTTTCATTAGGTTATATTACTTGTTTGTTTTATATAATACTATATGATTATGTGTCTAATGAATTTCGACTATATTATGTTTTATTTACCATCATTTTATATGTATTCCCATTTTATACCAGAAATGAATTCATTTTTTAATTATAACATCAATAATATGATAATTTAAGTGTTTGATTTCACAATATTATTATAACCAAGATTTTTATGCATGAATTTCAATTGAATGAAATTATTTGATCATTGGATAATAGAAAAATTCAATTTTCATCTCCTATATGTATCCATTATTTTATCATGTAAAAATTATATTTTCCACTCTTTTTAACATAATTTTTTTATGAATCTATTTTTAGTAATATCTAACTTTATTCTTATCATTGGTAAAAAATCTCTCATCTTCCAAAACAATGTCTTCTAAAAATGTCCTGAAAAATTTTTTAAACATTATATAAATTATTTTTGAAATAAATTTATACCAATTAATTAATTTTTTCAGAATTTATTAAAGTTAATGTTAATGTTCTTTTGTAAATAATTTTTATTTGGATTTTACAAAAACTGTGAATAGAATAATTGTTATAATTTGTACAGTATGTAAAGAATTTACATAAATGATGGAAATTAGTTATTTTAAATATAACATTATAGTTTTGAAATTTTACAGTCAAATAATATGATTTTTCAAATATTTTTTGAAAAATGAGTTTTTAAAAATATATTTTTAATTTGAAAATTATATTTTCCTCAAGAAATATTCTAATGTTCTTTTTATGGTATTTCTATTCATAAACAACCAAAACCCTTTATTTTACTTATACTTCAATGAAGAAATGCTATATTTGAACTATGAATAAACTTTATATATGTGGTTTATGATCATTATGAATAAGGAATGTATTGAAATTCACTTTCATGATTCATTTTTATTATAAATAACTTTCCCTTGAAATATTAACATTCATTTGATCATTAGACATTAAATTTCACCCAAATTTCCATATTATTTATCATGGATATGTTTTTTATTAAAATATATATTATATATGAATAATATTTTTTTTATTTATTGTTATATATCTATTTGGGGAAAAATTAATAAATATATATTCTTTACTCAGTTAATATATTTAATAATAAGGTACATTGTTTATGAATTAAATTGATTATTTGATATAAGAGGATGCCTAGAACATGAAGTGATGGGTGGGGACCTAAATTATATATCCTCCATATTAATCAGTTGTCTCGTGATATAAATCATTAAGAAATAATTCAATGGATTTAAACTATTTTTTAACTATCATGTTAAAGGTCTTGATAGTAGAGGATTCATGACTCCTGAAATCTGGACATCTAATAATTAGGTAATTTCATAATTATGAATTTGTAAATTATTATCATTGATATGTTTCAATTATAGTATCTTTTAATGCCTTTAAGTTTCATTTATTGATTTAATGTAATTATTTTTATGTTATTTATATTTCCATATTGATTATTCCATATTTATTTATGATAGTCATATATAAATATCTTGTGTTTTTAGTTACTTAGCTTTTCATATTGATTATTCCTTATCTACTCATGAGAGTCCTATTATTTAATTGAAATGTGTTTTTAGTTATATAACATCCCATATTTATTATTAATTACCAAATAATTATAGTCATGTTTTTTATTTGATGAATTGTGTGTTTAGATATTAATATTGCATATTTATTATGTCATATTTATTTTTCTTCATTTTCACATGATATTTTTCACTTTATGTGACACTAACTGAGTATCTAAGTTGAACTATATTTTGTTTCATTTTAAATGAATATAATAAGTGTACTATGAATGATATGAAAATATATAATAGATAGAATAATTATATTATAGAATAAAATTATGTTATACTTTTTATATTCAAAAGTAATATTGGAATCATTTATGTATCTATTTATCCAATACTACCAAACTCTTTTTTCCATCAAATGTGATTAATTGTATCATATGATAATGAAAAAAAGTATATATAATATTTAGGCTAATAGGGTTTGGATCATTACTTATAAGATGATCATAATGGTATCATAACATGAACACAATTTACTATAATCATTCCCGATCATTCAAAGATCAGAAATAATGAAACAAAGAGTAATATTTTACAATCAAATGGAATAAAACATAATTTTGTATAATAATCATTAATCAATCTTGATCCATGAAAATATATCATAAGAAATATAAATATTCTTTTGGAATGCATAGTAATATATGATATCATGTCCTTATTCAAGACTTTCTTTTGATTCAAACATTTTGGATTGGGTTCACACCCCATTTCATCATTTACATATCCAAGGTTCACTCTTATTACTATCTTATTGGAAAATTTACTATATTAAACATGGTTCACTCGCCATTATAGTCTTTATTTTTTTCTAATATATCCTTCTTTAACAAGTTCAATGGAGGGGTATCTAATTTCGGGCTCATCCGTCACATTATGTGTGTGTGTTCCAGTGGAACATTAGACATCCATCATATAATAGTCTAATAACTTGTGAATAAGATATAATTTTAACACAAATTTCATTATAATAACCATAAATCATAAAAATAATGAATATAGATCATAATATTGGATCATATAGAGAAAAACATCATTAAAAGACCACTAGAACACTTCTTTACATAGATAAAATTTTGGAAATCTAAAATTTAAAATCTAAAAATTTCTAAAATATTAAAGAATACATTTTCTTATTAAATTAAAATGGAATATTATAATTTAATTATTAAATAAAGAGTATTCATGATGAAAATGGGAGTAATTCAAGTGATATTTGTTAAAAGAAAATTTTCTTTTACATTTTAACAAATAGAAAAAATATCGATTTTGGAAATGATAAGAGGGTTCATTTTATGGATTTGAAATGAATATATAATATATTAAAAAAATAATTTAAATAATCATTGGTTTATACAAAAAACTTTCTTGATAATTTTTTAATTAAAATATTGTTATGGATGAAAATATTCACGACTGAAGAGAAAAATAGTCCGTTTTTCTTTAAAATCATTATTTTGGGAACATGAGTAATTTGAGAGAGTAAAATGAAAATAATACAAGATGTTTCTATAATTAAATATATAATAATAAAATAAATATGATTTTTTATAAATATATATTATAATTTCATCATTAGAAAATGTAAAATTGGAAAATCCCATTAAAATGAGATTGTAATGTAAATCCCTTACCATTGTGGTAACATTTAAATCAAAACCCCCATGAAATATATAAAATTAAATTAAATTTTAAATAAAATAAAAATAAATATACTCATGATAAATTATATCATTATTTTAATATATACACTTCATAAACGAATATTGGTGTATAACACCAATCATGACTCAATGAAAAAAATTAATTGAAACATCCTTATAACATATGAATCATTTAAATTGAAGGCCATTTAAGGAGGTAACATGTTATTGTTATTTAATACCTTTTAATTTCTTGATTATGTAAAAATGAATTTAATAGTTAATAATCATACAAAATTATTGAAATGATAGTGTGTAATATCAAACATGTCTTGTTAATTTCAAAACGAGATAAAGTATACCTTACCTTAAGTCTATCTTGATTAGTAAGAACTCTAACCACTTGTATAATATATTTAAATTCACTATAATTTCATACAATAATATTAATCATGTTTATAATAACATACATGGTTTACTTAAAAATAAATTAACTATTTTATTAACAATCACACATTGGCATCACCATTTCCTAAGTTAATTTCTTCACTTTCATGTATGTTTTTGTTTGGATGTTATGGTTCATGAACTCTAATCATGGTTCCATAATCTGAAAAGTCCTATCATGATATAAATATCATATATATTCATAATATATGTATTTATAAACCATAATATAATGTAGTGTTGAAAATTAATTACATTTTTACTTGGAGAGGGTAGTCTCTATATATGCATGAGTGGCATTAGCATTTCTTAATGGATTCATTGAAATAAAGGTATATATTAAGTCATATTAAATTAATAAATATTATAACATATATATCATATATATACAATAATATTATCATAATAAAAAACCATGAATGAAGTTGAAGTAAAATGATTTATATCATTGCATAGAGGTTGTAGCCACATGTACACACACACACATGATACTCCTATCTCCCATTAGATTGAGATGATGTGGTAAATGGTTTTACCTTAATCATAATCACAAATTTGTATATTAATGAAACAAGATTAATAATTTTTTATGAATATAACAGTTCTTTAGTTTGGGTAATATTATATAAAATTGAAAGTGAATTATTAATCTCTTTACTTCTTTACTAAGATTCCTCGTTTGAAATACTCTTTAAGCGATAAGGGATTTTTATTAAGAGATGACCATAAGCTAAAATAGAACTATTAATTTATGGTTATTGACTAAGGATTTTTCATATAAATTCACCAATGGTTTGAATAAGGGAGGAGAAGAGGTTCTTTTTTGTGAGGGCAGATTCACATGGAATTCTTTATCAGATTTAAATTATTTGAGGTTAATTTAACAGGAATATTGCACCAAATATAAATTTATTTGAAGTCAAGATAAAACATGTATAAAATTTATTCATCACATAATAATTTTGAAGGTATGATTGGAAATCCTACAAATTTTTTAGGGTTTACCCCCATGCTAAGCCTGTTTTAAGCTTAATTGTAGAACCAAATTTTTGATGTTTTTTACTTTTCACTATTTCTTCAAATTAAGTTGACCATATTTAATTATATTAATTATAGTTATTCAAAATATGGAATATATTTTACTAAATTAAATTTCTATAGTTTTTGAATTTAATTTTAATTAATCGTTTACTTGAAAACCAAAACATATATTTAAAAAAAATTAAGCAAAAAACATAATATACTTATATTACATGCCTTTTAAAAATGGTTAAATAAATGATAAAATATATAATGAATATATAAAAAATAAATTTAATTTTAATCACTAATAATATATATAGAATAAAAATTTAAATATAAAATCACATAGTGCACATAAAAATTATTTTCTTGAAAATGTTTTTTAAACACAAATATTTACTTATTAAAAAATGATGTATTATGACATGAATGTGTAATTAATTATATTATTTATAATGAAATAATGATTTGGTTATTTTAATATCAATAGAAAAAACACAATGCGACGCTTACTTGAAAATAATTAACATTTTTTACAGAAAATCGTGCCTTTAACAATTCAATAAAAATAATTATTTTTAGAAAAATCATAAAACTATTACCCTAATAAAATACTGAAATTTTTATTTAAAAATTTTTATCCATTTCAAGATATAGTATTATATAAATATGGAATAAATTAATTATAATTATATCATGAATCAATATGATAAATATTTTTTGAAGAAAAAATTTTTTTGATGGAAAAAATAAATTACTAAAAATTGAGAAAATATTTATTTTGTATTAATTAATAAAAATTTTATTAATAATATAATTTATGAATATATTCTGTAACGTTGTTATTAAAAATATAACCATAAATTTTAATTAGAATGTTATAGTGGATTAGTATTTCATGATTCATATAGAATTGATGTTATGTGTGTGGAATGATATTGAATACTTCATGATTTATTTCAATGAAAATACATATTAAATTGTATGGAGTTATAGGAATGGAATATTTTTGAACTAATCTTCAATTAAAACACCTCAGTTGTATTGAGTTCTATCTAAAAATCTTGTAGAATTTCTTGGGCCTCGAAACACATATCTTTGAATTCCTATGGATGGTAAAGATCATCATGTATTATGAAATGTACTGAGACATAGAAAAATTGTATCAAGATTTCATTCTTAGGTACATTATTACTATACTTACCAATATTATTTTACTCTACGGAATGTTTATTAGAGTTTGGAGTTCCTGAATCTGATGGATCACATGCTTGGATATAAGTTAAAAGCATACATTTCATCAATAGTTTTAGTTGTGTTAGTCAACCAACTAATATAGGATAATCATATAGTTTCACACTCACCAAATGGTCTTCCTTAAAAATTGTGTTTTGATGACTCTTAATGGATATAAAGGTGTCTCTAATATTCTGTTAATCTTGCTGATGAACTTTCCAATGGGTCAAGACAATGTATATGGCATCGGTAGTGATATAGATAGAATACTAAATTGGGGAAAGATTATGTCTTCTCATGTTCTGTCATATTCTATAGCCTCTACCAATGGATCCCTAGTTATGTATAGGAAATTAGATTTCATTTTCATATTCTTAATTGGAAATGGTTATATTAAAAATACATCATTAAGAGAACCAAAAATTGGTTCTTTTTCTGATTTGGATTCAATTTGGTGTGGTAGGTTCCCGCGCTATGAATAAGTGGGGGAATACAAGAGATTGGGTCAGTTTGGGGGTCAAATAAGACTCTTCATTCGATTCCATATTCTACATTCCTAGGTTTTATATGCCTCTAGAGCATGTAATCATGGACAACTGATTGAATAATGTATTACGAGTGGGGACCATAATTGGATGACAGATTTGTGCCTTGAGAATGACATTATACTAATCAATCATCATTTGAGTATTCCTTTTATTGAAATTTTACTCACAACAAGACTTAACATCATATTAATAACCATCATCCTTAAACTAAATGGTAGGTACATGGTCCACCTGATTTTGGGATTTACCCAACACTAAATATCTTTAAATGAATTTTTTTAGATGATGCATTTAATGAAGAAGTATTCTTTGATAGTGTGGTAAATCCTTTGATGAAAAGGTAAATAGTCTGGGTGATGAATGAATCCCAATACATCAGGCCTAATTTACTCAAGCATTTAGAAAGATATTATTTTCCATGTAATTATGGACTTTAATAGAAAACTGTACTTTTTAGAAGGAAACGGTTTTTTGTTTTTTCATCCCATATCATGGGAGTTCATGATGTTTTTTTCTTAAGGATTTATTTTATTTTATTATTTTTATCACTCAGTGGATTGAACTACAAATTATGTAGATTTAATGGATTCTTTAGTAGTCACTCATGATATATCGGTATTATATTAAATTTTTTTCCATAATAAAACTTTTACCACTGGGATATGAATGTTGTTCTATTTTTTCTATTATATTAAGGGAGTCCAATAGATTTTATGACTTATCTATAAACTTCTAGAACCCACCTATATATTTAAATGGGATTATCAGTGTCTATAGTTCATTGTAGTGTTTTTATATATGTAGTTCTAATAACAACTCTTTTGAGAGATTAGTTCTGAGAGATTAATTTATACCATTCTATCATCAGATAAATTAAAGACCCTCTAATATCCCCATTTTTTTAATGTTAATGATTTCATCAACTATAGTTTTTTTATTTTGTATATATATTTGTAATGTAATTTATGGAAAGGTTCTTCCTAGCTATTGATGGAATTTTTTGGTTATCTACTTCAATAAAACAATTCTCTCCCCAATTTGTAATTCACAAACCATGTCCATTTTTTGAACTCTTACTAGACTCATGATCCCAGCATGGGTCCACATTCAGACATAAAAATGTGACATTTTCTACTATGGATCTCCCATACCCTCAATTTTTGGGGAAAATGATTACTGAAATTTGGTAATAGAGAAGTAGATTCTAACCATGCTAGAAGTTTTTTAGGTTTCATGGGGGCATTATACCCATATTTATCTTCTATTAGAGCGGAATGAGCCTCAATGGTGCTAAGAAGTTTAGGGTAAACATTTTATATTTTCCACTATATTGAGAGAAATATATAAATAATTTTAGGGTAATTAAACTTCAAATGGATGTGGACTGTTTTTTCTTGTTGGGACTCATTGTTTCTCTTGATATGAGGTTAGTGGATTACATAATATTCTTAATTATTAGTTGTCATCAATTTAAAATAATCTGCCTCATTTGATATAGATCCCACCTGATGCCTAAATTCGATTCTAATTGGTGAGTTAACCACCTCCTAATAAGTGGTAGGAGGATTTTTTACATCTTCTTGAAGGTTATGCCTGATGGGAAATTCACCCCTTATTAAATCTTCCTTAATTCATATGATATAGAATATCACGACCTAGCATTATTCCACCTTCACTTCCATGGAGATTAATTTAGTATCTTTTAATATTGAGGGACATTTATCCACGTATTTCCCATTATCTTTGGTAGAATGGTGTCGAGGAGCTGGAAAATCCTTGTTTAGAGGTTTTAGGTCCTGGGTTATCTTCTGATTTTGGGTAAATGTAGCATACCTGAACCCATATTCCTAGAGATTTTGTATCTTCATTATATTAGAATAAGATACATAGAATCTCATTCTAAAAGAACAAATATTATATTATTCTTGGTAATCTGTATACCTTCTTGAATTACATTTACAATTTTAAACAGAGAATACAATGATATTATTTCTTGATAACACCATTATTCACCATGTAATTTTCTTTCATATCAATCATAAAATAATTACTTGTATACTTGGGAAAATAAAACATAAGAAATGGGTGATCAAAATTGTTATGAAATGGTATTTATATAGTGAAATATATGAATAAATAAATCATAATCAATATGGAAAGGTAAATAACTAAAAAATTTCATTTAATCAATAACATTATAATAATGTGGAATTAATAGATGATTATTAAATAATTCTATAAAAATATTCACATAATCATAAAATATAACAATAAATTTATTAACTAATCAAATAATCACATATAACATCAATAACCTAATTCATAATGATGGAATTAATAATTATGGAAAAATAAAAAATAAAATTGAGGCCTTATACCAAGATATCTATTACCAATGATTTTTTATCCAAGGAATCTAATACCATCCAGGATTTTTTCCAAGTAATATAATATCGTCAATACCTTATTCCATGACATCAATATAAATGGGTTAGTCTTTAGAGAAACCCATGTCAATTTTTTCTCATGAGACCCACCAATGCATCATGAAGGCTAACTATAGTGGGCCTCACCCATGTATTTTAGGTACAAAAAATTCTTCATATATCTAATAATTGACTTAATTCAAAAACAATGTTTCTCACCATCATAAATCCTTATTGATTAAAGAACATGTATTTATCAATATTTCCCCAGATAAACATAAGATTTTCATTATATAACACTATTGGTAGAAATGATATACAGTTTAATAAAAAACGTCATAATGATAAATAATATATGTATTGGTGGGAAAATTTAATAATCAATTACCACAGTAAAGGGAAAATTTCATGAGAATGTTATATAATACACTAATGAATCAAAAAATGAATTTAAAAACATTCCACTGTGAAAATGAACATATTCCATCCGTGTATTGAATAATGATTGTGTCAATACAATATATACCCATTGGAGTAATAATGAATGGTTGTCATCATTGATGAATATAAATACCATTAAATATTATTAGAAACATTTTTCCATAAAATATCCATTTCATATTGAAAATCATTTTTGAAAATATAAAACATTTATATTATCCTTTTATTTAAAAATACATTCTAAATTAAAAGACTTTTTATAATATTAGGAAATAATTGTCAATAAAATGATCCTTATAAAAATGAAATTATGGCTTAAAAGAACAGGAATTCATGATGGTGGGTAATTTTTTACATTCCATACCATTTAAAAATATCAATCCTTTTTCACTATAAAAGGGTTATAAATTATCCTTTTTTTGAAATTGACAAAATAATATATTCACATTATCAGTAAAATCCAAACATGCATTGCTTAGAAAATGGACTAAAAATTGAATTCAAAAAAATTTTTAAAAAGTATAAATGGATAAAAAAACTTAATTAATATATCATTCTTAAAAGATAAAAAAAAATTCTGAAAACGTTTTAATGATACAGTATTTCAGATGGGAACAAATTTGATATCTAAGAGAGAAATGAAGTCAATGATTCTTAAAAACATTTTCCGTATTTTTTTAATAAACAAATAGTGTAAATATTATATTATTTCATGAAAATATTTTGAATAAGCAAATTCATGAAAAATGTAATGCTTTTGTTATAAAATTATCATATAATTTCCTTTAACTAAAATTTACAAATAATTAGTCTTGGTGAGAATGAGATTATGAAATAAACCCTAACAATGATCATAACATTGAAGTGAGAATTAATAAATGAATAAATTATGTGCATAAATAATAAATATTCATAAAATGTTTAAATAAAACATATGATAAGAAAGATTCATTATTCATATAGTCTTATAATTCCACAACAAAAAAATATAGATGTTTAACCCAATGAATCGAAATCGAGTTAAGAAATCCCTTACCTGATGCACCCCTTTGATTGAAAATTATTTAACCTCTTGTATAGTGGTATAATAATTTTTATTCACTTACCCCTAAACCAAATTATTATTTATAATATCATATGTGTTCTTTTTATAACATCTTATCACACGTTCATTGATAAACAGTCATTATTTTCATTGTCTTTATGTGTTAACATCCATGCATTATACTATACTTTTTTTAGTAAAGATACAATTATATCACATATTACAAAGTTAATTCTTCTAATGAGTAATAAACATGATATAATTATCATTATTATACATGAATTATACTTTTAAATCCAATCCTAAATGTTTGTTAAGAAAGATGAATTACATTATGACCATGGAGATGGTATGTCGTACATACACATGAGTAACATTTCCATATTCACTGATAATTATGGGAATTATGTAAGTGATATTTTAGCATTCCAAAATTTTCATAACATCATATATACCATATTTTTTATTTAAATATAATTATATACATCTTCCGTGTGGTGTGGTGATGAAAATAGAGTCACATCACTTCATGAAGGCTGTCATCCACATGTACAAAAACAATGTTATCATAATTAAGTGAATGAAAACGTAAGAAAGAAAAATATCATTGAAGAATTATTAATAACTAATTAATATAATAATTATATCAACAATATCACATATTTTTATTGAATACAACCTTATTGCATTGCATTTAATGCTTTAGTGAAAGATGAATTATAACGCTTTGTGAGGAGGTAGTCTATCGTACACATGAACTTCATTATCATATAACCCGTGGGATGGAATAAAAAAACTTTTATTTTATATAATGGATAAATATGTATAATTTTGTCATAAATATCATATATATGTATATACTTTAGATCCATCATCTCACCAAACAGTGAGTGGTGGTTATTGAATAATTAATGAAATTGGTTCGTGAGGAGGTAGTCCTCTGTATACATGAATGGTGATTTCATAAAACAATTTATGGAAGGTGAGATGGTTGAAGATAATAAGATTTAAAAAAACAACCTTGTATCTAGATGGTACAATATTTATTATATCATTTTGGTTTAATAACAATAGTAGGAGGTGGAAAATAAAATAAAATTAAAATACATTTGGAAAAAAGTTACCTCTTATTCAGGTATCCTCCATATTATTGTACCAAATTCCTTGTTAGTAAATGTAGGATACTCAAGAGGGGTGTGAATTGAGTTCCTAGACAAATTTTTGTCATAAATACAATTATTTTAGAATCCCCCATTTAAAATCCAATCTGCATAATTAATGAAAGTAAAAGATTTATAAAATATTCAATTGTATAACAGATTTCTCAAAGAATGAATAATTCCTAGTTTACAAAATTTGAATAATTATTATAACCATTAAAATAAATTTACTAAATAAAATTCTCATACAAAAACGATCTATGATTATATATCAATGTTGTGTAATGTTTTATAATTTGAATAAGAAAAAAAAAATAGAAAAACTATACTTGAAATAACACGGTGGATTAAAAACAAGATGTTCAGTCCCAAGAAGAGACCCAATCCTCTCCAATTTCAGATAACCTACCACCAATCAGTTATATAAAAAATGTTGATCCACACCCTGTATTTCGTTTTATACTAGCACACAAGTTGTCTGAGTCAATCGGACATCTTTCACAGTTATTTGTGGGAATAAAAAAAACCATCCCACAAAGGGACGTCTTCCACAGTTATACATGGGAGTAAAATGTTGTATAAATATGAATGATTGAGGATATATTATATTCACCTGATTATCTCTGGAGACAGTGTTTGTTTGTGATACAGATACACACAATGCTTGAAAACTAATAAAAATAAACAACAAATCAGAAATGATAACATATGATTTAAAATGCTATGAGTGTTGTGATATGTAGTTATAGACTCTATTGAATTAGTATAAGTGAAGCTTGAGTCCACAAATGGAAAAAGACAAAAACAGATTGTTGTGGATTCTTTTAGATCTAGTTTCTAGTAATGTGAGATATACCTCGTTGATCATCTTTATAAGGGTTTATCTGTTCAAGGATGTTGGCACATTGATTCTTAGAAAAATATTCCTTGTTTCATTTTTGTGTATCTTTTCTTCTTGGTATTGTATATCATTCAATCTTCCCACATTTTCCTCTTCTTGGGTATTTTCTATTTTATTTTGTAGGTGCTAACTAGGAGCATGACCTCTATCAGATGCAGTTACCACATATGTCATACTATCTAATGAAAAGGTAATTAATGTTTTGTACAAAATATCATTAATAAAATCAGTTTCATTAAATAATTCCAAGATGAATATTAGTAATAAATTTTAATTTAAATGATAAATGAAGAAATGACTATTTCTGGAATGGTGTCGCATGAATGGTGGCACAGAAGCGATGACTTGTTCTTTGTCTATGAACATTTTCTTAGGAACAAAGTCATTGACATTGCAAAAAAAATTCTAGACTAGTAGGCCAATCCAATGATGTTTGGTCCATATCAATTGTGTTTGGTCCATAGTGAGAATTATGAACTGGTAGGTCAATACAACTGTGTCTGGTCCTTTGTGAAAACTCTAAACTTGTTGGTCACTACAACGGTGTTTGTGAGTTCTCTGAGAGGTGACTATGATTTCTCAACAATGGTTAATCGTACATAGTCAAATATTTGCAACATGTCTTCTAAATTATTACTTAATATAATATATTAAGACTATTAATTAATATAATGAAACATATTGAAACAATATTAAACGTGATTTTTGAGAAATATAACTAGAGGAGTCCAACAATATCTCCTTTTTTATGAAACACAAATCATTAAATTTACAAGCCAAAAATAATTATCATAGTAAAGGATAACTATTTTGCATAACAGATTAGACAGATTATATGAAATTAAAACATAAATAGAGATCAATTAAATTCAGCATTGAAAGAAAAATATCATATAAATCCATTCTAGTATTAGATCATATATGTAAAGTATCATAGTTCATACTCATATGTTAGTATTAGATTGAAGATATTAGGTTCAAATCTATATATAGTGTTGCATCTAAATAACCATAATGATTTTTAAATTCCATATATGAGTTATCCCCCTCTTAGAATTATCATAAAGAAAAAAATAAAGAAAAAATTAAATAGAACTAAATATTAAAGAAGAGAGATATTGGATTAATTTTCAAATGGAAAGTATATGAGATAGAAAAGACAATAAAATACATCAATATCAATAAGAAATAGAACTATTTCATGAATTCATCTACGTTCATCAGTTTCATTCCCTTAGTAGAAGAAATAGAAGGAGTATCAGGAGGTGTAGAAGTGATTGTGGTTGAAGGGATGAAGACAGTAGTGAGTAAAGGTAGAAGTACCCCTTCAATAATAGAGAGATAAAGGCTTGGTCTATAGGAGGAAGGAGGTAGTTTATGCTCACATATGACTACTTTGATGTGTCTCAGAGCCTATGAAGGGGTCATGGTTACATGTATAAAAAGGTTAAAAGAAAAGATAGAAAGAGTTAGGCTAGGAGTAAGAGGAGAAGATATTTGAGAAATAATGGCTATCATATGATGATGCAAGTAAGGCTTTAGCATATTGATGAAGTCTTTGATGACCTCCCCACCATACTCCACATATTTTTTAAAATTATCATTATATTCTATGAACTTATCATGTGTGGTGGTAAATATCTTCAACTTCGTGACTTTCCCCTTGAATTCATGAGCCACTAGTGGTAGCCTGAAATTCTCCATGAATTATCTGAAATGATTGGTCAGTTAGTGTTTGGTATATATCCTCTTAAAATAGTTTTAAAATCTTTTTGAAATTTATGCTTGAGAATTAGTATATTCTTTTGACTAAAATCTTACAATGTCATGAACATGATCATTTTTATTTTAAATCTTACCAAGTAATTCATCATCAGGACCAAAAATCAAATCTTGAAACTCTTCTCTGATCCTAAATCTATTCATTTCTCTATCTTTAGGTTGAGAGGTATGGGTAGAAGCATATTGGGATAGAGTAACTAAGGTGAAGGAATTATTATTTTTAGAACCATCTCTAAGGAACTTTTATATTCATCATTCAATCGATTGATAAAAGAAACAATTCCTCATATTTCATTGGATAATTTTTTGTTTTTCATGACCAGTTCTTCAACCACTAATATAGAATTACGTTGAATCTGAGATAAAACCTTGCCCGAGTGCATGATATCATCAGCCTCACTTATTATAGAGACCAGATATAGAGTAAGAGCATCTTGAAAGTCCCTATTTATTTTCTCAAACAATTATTTTAAGGATTTCATGTCATCACATAGATATATATTTTCAATCTATTCATTGGGTATTCCATGACAAATTTTGGGTTGAGATTGAGATATTAAATTCCCTTGAAGAATTCCATCATCCCATTCACTAAGGATGGTAATAGGAGAAGGATGTGACTTCATAATATTTCCAACATTAAATAACATATTTTCACCAAGAGCCTTTAAATCATAATGACTCACATACTTTAGGGTTTCTTGAGCAGGTGTAGGGATAGGTACAGAGTCATGTGATGGATTTTAAACAAATACAACTTATTTAGTTAATATGGGTTTAAGTTGAAATAGTATTAAAAGGTCTATTTTTGGAAATCAGGAGCTCTGAGAGTGATCACCATCAAAATAACATGGAATCTTGTACCAAGTATCTACTAAACATGGATCAAGAAGATTTGGTACTTCAATCCTCTCTAGACTACGGTTTTTCTCCCCCTCAACTAATGTTTCCCATTCAGAAATAAATGACTCTATTACATGATCTCTTTCCATAGCGTCGACCATCTCTTGATGATATTTAGTCCTAGATACATTTTATTGTAATTTCTATGTTTGTTCAATACTCATTGCATCAAGTAAAGTGACTTCTACTTCTACATTTTCTCTCCATTTTCATGTTTCTCATTAATAACATTTAATTCCAACACAACTTAGTTGTAATACACCAATGTTTTAAAAATAAATATAAATTCATGTAACATTGTTTTGGGTAGATATTTATAACTAGACTTTAGACAAAAAATTTTCTCATCTATGTTTATAATTTCTAAAAAATGTTATCTAAAGTTATGATCATTATGTTATTTGGAGTCTAATGGAATCAACTTGTTTTTTAGTGAATAGTAACAGATCTTTATGAATAGTAATATGACCCTAATGAATAAAAAATTGTATTATTATTTTATTTTATTAATGATTTAAAATAATTACTACTTGATTAATATTTTTATGTTGTTAAAAATGAGTTATTGATTTAAAATAGTAATGTTTTAATAAATTGTGATTTTATTTCAAAGTTAAATTAATAATATTTAGAAAATTATTTTCAAAAAAATGGAGTTCATTTTTGAATTCTATACATCAAAAAATGGTTACGGTGATTTTTTGATATTTTTCTGAAATTTCGTGAATTTTTTTATGAATTGTAAGATATGATAAATTTCGATAAATGCTAAAATAATTATTTTACTGTAATATAGGGTATTCAAGGCTGATGTAAGCCCATTTGTTTCAAACTCACTTGAAATATTTACTATTTTGGGTCCCATTAATCACAACTATTCCTATTATTGAGAAAAAAATATTAAAATAATGATTAAAATTATGTAAAATCCCTCTTCTCCTCCACTATAAATAACACCCTCATTTCTCTCTTCCTATCACAACTCTGAAGCCTTGATCATTTCTTATGTTATACTTTATCACCTCCCCAAGGCTCTTCCCCACGTCCTAGAGATTTTGGTCTTCCCAAGAGGCCAAAACCAAAGGCCTTAAGGAGGATATCAAGGGGAAGAGTTCAAGAGGTAAGAATCCTCTTCTTTTTATGTATTTTCTTTCCAATTCCTTTATTATATTATAACCTCTTTTACTCCACTTTTCCAAGAGGTATGAAATCTCTAGAATCATATATTTTCTATATTTATCCATTTTTCACACAAAATATTCATCATCTTCTTTCCTCTCCTCTCCATCCTATTCAAAAAATAAAAACATCGTTTATGATGTGCTGATTTACCAAAATCGTGGACGATGCATTTCCAATTTCTAATAATTCTTTCAAATATTATCATAAACCACATTTAATGGTTGAATCATATTTTTAAGTGTACTTTTAACCTATTTTATGTTCTTTAAATGATATTATATGCATGACATTAAATTATATAATGAAATAATTTCATGACTGTCGAGGAACCACCAAATTGATCTAAACATATATCATTATTATTTTATCTAATGATCCATCAACATATATGATAAAAAATGATTTGAAATATCATTATATATTATGAAAAAATATTAATACCCTTTAATTCCACTTTTGGAATTTATTTTCCATATGACAAGAAAATCATATACAAACTGACAATGAAAATCATGTAAAGAACACACCCAAAACAATGAAAGGAACAAAATACTAATAATTAATGGTTGAAATGATGTGATGAAATGATCATATAAGGTATTATAAACATGAATATTTTTCTTTAAGATATTAATAACACTATTTTAACCATTATACATTATATTTAAACTATTTTGAAGTTAGATAAACCCGTTGTAAGGAAATTCATATCCCAACATTTATTCATTTGGTTAACCTTCTACTTCATAATTTACGTGCTATTTAAAATTGTTTTTCAGATGAATTTGGATTATATAATGTTTAATTATGTGTATTTTCATTTAATATACATATTACAACCACTCTATTAAGTGTCAGTTCAATTATATGATATTTATAAAGGACTATTATTTTAAAGTCATGTTTTAAAATCTTATCTTACGAAATTAAAAAGAAATGTTTTTATGAAATTATTCATGTTTTATGATTTTTTTCTAGTTATTTGTAATTTTTTAAGATAAATGGTGGGACCTATATCTTCTTCCAACTCATTGATTATGTGTATGTTTAAGGTTGGGAGAATGGTTACACCAAGTGTAACTGTGATGGTTACACAAATTATAATGTAGTTGTGAGGGTTAAAAATTATAAGGTAGACTTGAGGGTTAAAATATTATGTAACTAATGAACCAAGATACATTTATGGTTCTATTTATATTAATTATGTGTTTTTGGGAATATTTTGTTTCTCAATGTAAATATATATTGGTGGTAGGTATGTTTTTTTTAAATGATTTCCTTCATTTACAAGTATTCATGGACTAATGTTTTCTTTTCTTCTTTTTATATCCCTTATTGAGACATTTTTTATCATCCCATGTTTCTAAATGATTTTCATAGTTTATAAGGTTGTGTAAATAAAATAAGGAAGCCTGGTTAAATTTTATTAATATTTTTCAATGAAATCATGTTTTACTTGAAAAGTATTATATTTTGGAAGAACATGATATTGTTTATGAGTTATCATCTCTATATGAATATGGAATGTTATGGATGTATTATATAGAAATTATATGAAAATATAATCTTGAAAATATCCTCAATATGATGTAAAGTTATTTCTTGACTAAAATTCAAGATCATGTAATGTAATAATTCCAGGTACTTATAGTTTGTATCGGAGGACTGTTTATACAATTTTTGTGGTTAGGATGCTCTTAATAGAATAACATAAATGATTTTTTTCTTTATGATAAATGTTCAATGATGTAGAATTTATAGATTAACATTTTTTTTACTATGATATGTTGTTTCAGAATGGTTTTCTGCAAAAGAAACATTGAAGTTGAAGAGGAGAGGCACCGACAGAATGATATCATTATGAATCTGCAGCCCAGAATGGTAGGTATTGGAACTAATCAGTTTTTGTTGTAATGGATCTAAGACGGAAGGAAATAAATGGCGATGGAATCCATACAAAATAATAACCAGAGGCACCACAACAGATCACGATGATAGTGGAACATTTTATGGGACACCAACCCCTACTTTCAATGAATCTTCAGACCTAGTAGTGGCTGAAGGAAGGATTATGGTCACATGAAATTATATTTGATGTTATAATATATTCATATAATCTATAGGAATGTCTTACCATTTATCATTATGATGTTTATGATGACTAGTGCTGGTCAACGACCACAAATAATTGTGATAGAGAGGAGGTTGATTCCTTAGAGTGGAATGAATTTAAAAGTATTTTCATTGAATAATATTTTCCGACGGTAGAAATATATAATATAGAGAATAAATTCATTGAATTGAAAAAAAATTAGGATGATTCAGTGGTTGTTTATGAAGGAAACATCACCCAACTGGGGAAGTATTCTATAAATCTTATTCTGGATCTTGAAAGCAAAATCAACTACTTTTAATCGGGATTAAAGACAAGGTGTCGAAGGGCATTGGCCTCCTGTGATTTCAAAAGTTATGATAATGTTGTCCATATGATGAGTGGGTAGATATGTATTTTTCTTATGATCATGTGCAATTTTATGATAAAGAGATTTATATTCCCATTTTGAAAGTGATGGGTAAGAACTAATAAAAGAAATCTGATCATAAGAAATTCTAGTTTCCAGTTTTTGAAAATTGAGGAAAAAAAGAAATATTGGGAATACTTTACCAAAATTGGGAAGTGTTTTCAATGTGATAATTTTGGGCATATAGAATGTTATTTTAATGAAAATTATCCTAAGGCGAATCCTGATAAGAATATTGTAATGTGTTTTAAATGTGGAGAGATGGTTCATTATACAAATGCTTACCCAAAGAGAGATCTGAATAATGTAAAGAAGTAATACAATAAGAAAAAATGTTTAGTGAGATACTTTGTGACTACATCAGTAGAAATTGTGCCATTCAACGAAGGTCTATCAGGCACCTTTCCTCTTTACTCAGGGTTTTCTAATGTTTTTTTGACATAGGGTCTACACATTGCATTATTTTTGAGTAACATTATTTTAAATTCCAAATATCCCTTCAAAAAATAAAACTACAACTTATTGTTAAAACACCAGGGGGAAATATTACAACAAAAAGGAATAATAAGAGTATTTCTATTATGGTATGTGGAAAAACATTACATACAAGCCTTTTTGTTTTCCCCTTTTTATATTTTTATGTCGTTCTGGGAATGGATTAGCATTCTGTTTATCATGCTAAGATTGATTTTAGAGATAAAGAAGCTCTTTTTCAAAAAAAAAATATTTAGTTTTTATACAGTAACAAACCCACACAATTAATAAAATATCAAAAAGATGATAAACTTTTGAGTGATGGAAATGAAATTTATCCTGCATATATTTCTGAAAAAAATGGAAATTTTTATATTAATGATGTTCCCGTAGTAATTGAATACCATGATGTTTTTTCTGAGGAGTTACATGGTGTCATACCTAATATGAAATTCAAATTCACAATTGAATTTGTTCTTGATGCTAATACAATTTCAAAAAACACATATTTAATGGATCAAATGGAACTTCTTAAATTGAAAAATCAGTTACAGGATTTTCTTGATGACGGCTTCATTCATTCTAGCACATTACCATGTGGTTATCCTATTTTGTTCATTAAAAATAAAGATGGATCCGTGATACTTTTTCATTGATTATATATATTTGAATAACATCACTTTTAAAAACTACTATCCTTGTCTCGTATCAATGAATTATTTGATCATCTCTAGAGAGATTTTTATTTTTGCAAGATTTACTTGAGACTCTGATACAATCAACTGAAGGTGAAGTAGGATGAAATCCCAAAAATAGATTTTCATTCTCGATATGTGTATTAGGATATGGTTGTTATGTTTTTTGGTTGAACTAATGAACCTATTGTATTTATGGATCTTATGAAAAAAATATTTGAAGAGTTATTGGATAAATTTATAGTTGTGTTTATTGATGACATTTCGGCATTTTCTAAGAGTAAATAGAAGCATGAAAAACATCTAGATGTTGTTTTTGAACCCATAAAGGAAAATAAACTAAATGGGAAATTGAGAAGGAGTTATTTTTTATTACAAAAGATTTCTTTTCAGGGGACCATTGTATATTATTATGGAATAATAGTTGATCATCCAAAAACAAACGTAGTTGATGAATGGAAAAGTCCAATGAATGTTACAAATATTCCCAGTTTTATTATATTACCAGGTTTTTACGGATAGTTTGTTAAAAATGTTTCACGGTTATCTAGCTCGGTAACTAGGTTAATTTGAAAAGGGGTTAAATTTTTTTTGATAAAATAATTTTATGTTTCTTTTCAGGAACTGAAGAAGATATTGGTGAATGCTCTAGTTTTGGTCATGCCTTCATGAAATGGTTAGTTCTTCATCTACAGTGACTCTTCATTGAAGGGACTTGGTTTTTTTCAGATACAGATTATTTAGGTAATTATTTTTGCTTCAAGAAAACTAAATCTTCATGAGTTAAATTATCCCCCACATTTTTTGGAATCGGCGGTTGTTGATTTTGCATTGAAAATTTGGAGGCATCATTTATACAAAGCCAAATGACAAATAAAATATTACTATAAAAGTTCAAAGTATATATTCACTCATAAAGAATTAAATATGAGGCAGATAAAATGGATTGGACTGATAAACGATTATTATTGCATGAATAATTACCATCCGAGAAAAGAAAAGTGGTGGATACCATGACTTGAAAACATAATGCATCATTAACCATGTTACAGTTGGATCATGACCCCTTGATTATAGACATGATGAATTTTTTCATAGATGTTATTGGTGCAGAAAATACCTCTATTTTGATTCAAGACTCAATGTAGTCATCATTATTAGATATAATTAATCAAGCGCATAAGGAAGACCTTGAGCTACATAAAAAGTTAGAATTGATTAAAATGGGTATTTTTTAGAATTTAACCATGATAAAGATTGTGTTTTATGATTTTGTAAAATGTTGCGTGTTTCTTTTTATTCCCAGTTAAAGAATTACATGTTGTCTGGAAATCATAATTATCCATTTTCTATTAATCTTGGAAGTACTAAGATGTACAGATACCTATGTTAGTATTATAGTTGTGATGGAATAATAATAGATATTACGTATTTTACCATGAAATTTTTGACATGTCGACAGGTTACTAGAAATTTTTTGTTACCCAAGGGGATGCTTCACCCTTTTCTAGTGCTAGAGTAGAAATGGGAGAAAATATAAAATGAATTTTTGGTGGGACTACATGAGACTTATAAAGGTAACAATGCACTCTGGTTTGTGGCTGATCGGCTACCAAAATCAACAGATTTTCTTTATATTTGAGATATAATGCCTTTAGATCATCTTTCTCGATTGTACCTTGAAGAGACTATCATGTTACATTGAGTTCCTTTTTCCATTGTATCTTTCTGGGATCCCAGTTTTACTTCAAACTTTTGGAAAGGGCTTCAGATGTCTCTGGGCATTGAATTAAATTCTATTACACCTTTTCATCCTCAATCATTTGGGAAATCAGAATGAATAATTCATACTTTGGAAGATATTATTCAATCATGTTCAATGGTCTACCAAGGAAGATGGAATCATCATATTTCTTTAGTTGAGATTTCTTATAATAACTGTTTTAATTCATGTATACAGATGGAACCTTTTGAGGCATTGTATGGGAAGATCAATATAACTCTAGTTTTTGGGATTAATTAGGGGAAAGGAAGTTGATGGGACCAAAATTTGTAGAGGAAGTGTCTGAGAAAGTTAATATGATCCAGTAACACGTGAGGACAACTCAGAGTAGACCTAAATCTTATCGAGACAACAGGAAGAAATACATTTGTTTCGAGCTAGCTGGTCATTTTTTTCTTAGAATCTCCCCATGAAAGAGTGTTACGCTTTTTGATAAGAAATGAAAGCTATGTCCATTGTATGTTGGACATTATAAAATCTTAAAGATGTTTTGACCAGTCTCCTACTGAGTAGCTTTTCCTCCAAGTTTATATAAGGTACATAATGTTTTTAATTTTGGATGTCGAGAAAGTATACCCCATATTAATCTCATGTTCAGATCCTAGAAGCGGTTCAGCTAGAAAAGAACCTTTCTTATGAAGATAAACCAGTTCTGATTCTTGAATCAAGATAATAATTATTGTGGAATAAGTTAATCCACTAGGTAAATGTTTTTTTGTGAAACCACATGGTTGAAGAAGCAACATTGGAATATGAAAATGCTATGAGAAAAGGAACCCTCACATGTTTAATATGTAAATAAAATTGTAAGGGAACAATTTATAAAAGGTGGGGATAATGTAACACCAAAATTTTTTAAAAATAAATTGATATGAACAAAACTTTGTTTTAAATAAATATCTATACCTTACCTTTAAAAATAATTTGGACACTTTTTTGTTTTGAATTTCAAAAAGTGGTCATATAAAATTGTGATCAATAAGTTATTCATAGTCTAATGGAACAAATATGGTTTTCGGGGAATAGTAACATACCCTTATAAGTAGTAATATGAAACTAAGGACCAGTAAATTTTATTATTATTTTATTTTCATAAGGTTTTAGTATAGTGACTACTTGATTAATTTCCCAAGGTGTTAAAAATGATTTGTATATTTAGAATTGTTATTTTTGAATAAATTAAGATTCTATTATAAAATTAAATTATTAATATTTAGAAATTTATTTTCAAAAAATAAAGTTAGTTTTTGAATTCTACACATTAAGAAATGGTAGGTTTATTTTTTTGGATTGTTCTGAAATTCTTGAATTTTATTATGAATCATAAAATATGATAAATTTTGATAAATCATAAAATACATGTTTTATTTCATCATAGGTGATGCAAGGAAAATGTAAGCCCCCTTGTTTTTAACTGACATGAATTTTTTACTATTTGGGATCACATGAATCAATACTGTTCATATTTTTCATCAAAAATATTAAAATAATTATTAAAATATTGTAAAATCCCTCCTCTCCTCCACTATAAATGCCACCCTCATACCCCTCTTCCTCACACACCTCTCAAGCCTTGAGCATTGTTTATGTTCTACCAAATCCCCCCACCCCCTCCTCAATGATCTTCCCCATTTCCTTGAGCTTCTGGACTCACAAAAAATCGAAAACCAAATCCCTTAAGGATGATATCAAGGAGAAGAGATCAAGAGGTATGAATCCTCTTCCGTTTTCCTCTATTTTCTTTCCTATTTTTTCTTTTCTTATCATCTATTTCACTACACTAATATTTGATGTAGGAAATATATATAATATTATATATTATTTATGTTACCATTTTTATGTAAATGATTAATCAATATTCCTTCCACTCCCCCCTCATATTCTAAAAAAAAACACTGTTCGCGGTGGGCTGATTAACCAAAATCATGGACGATGTGTTTCTAATTTCCATTAATTCCTTCAAAGAAGATCATAACACCCTTTTAATTGATGAATCATAATTTTGAAGTTTAATTTTTAATCTTTTTCATATTATGTAAATAAACATCTATTCCTGAAATTAAATTATGTAATGAAATAAGTTCATGATTATCAAGGAACTGCCCAAAATGATCTAAAAAATATCATTAATGATTTATCTAATGATATAGCCACATATATGATAAAAAAATGTTTTATGGAATCATTATATATTCTGGAAATAATTTAATACCATTTCATTTCAATTCTGGAGTTTTTTTTCATACGACAAGAAAATAAAATTCAAAAAATCCATGGAAATCATGTAAAGAACGCACAAAAAACAATGGAGGGATAAAAAAATAACAATTAAAAGATGAAATGATATAATGAAATGATCATATGAAGAATTATAAATATTTTTATTTTTTTATATGTTATTTATAACACAATTTTTACCATTATATAGTATATTTAAACATGTTTTAAGTAGGAAAAAATCAAGGTAAGGGAATTATTAACCCAATTTCTATTCATTGGTTTAACCTACTAATTTATTATTTACATAGTATTAAAAAAATTAGATTAATTTTTCTTATTATGTTTAATATTGTGTATTTTAAGTGTATATACATATTCAATCCACTCTATTTGGCCTCTCTTAAATTATATGGTATTTATAAGGACTTTTCTTTTAAAACCCTCTTTTAAAATTCTATTTTACAAAATTCAAAAGAAGTGTTTTTATGAAATTATTTATGTTGTATAATTATGTTATAGTTTTTGGGAATTTTTTATAATGATGTATGGGACCTATATATACCTCCAATACATTGGGTATGTTATTTTTTCAGGTCATCTATATGGTTACTCCAAGTGTAATTGAGACGATTACCCAAATATAAGGTAGCCGTGAGGGTTACAAATTTTATAGTTTTAGAGAGGGTTACAAGATTAGGTAAGTAATTTCATAAGATACCATTTTAGTTATATTTATGTTAATTATGTTATTTAGGATTCTTATGTTTCACAAATTATGTATATATGGGGGAGAAGTATTCTTTTTTAAATAAATTTATGCATTTACATATATTCTTGGAGTAATGTTTTCTTTTCGACTTTTTGTATCCCTTACTGAGACTTTTGTGCTCTTGCCATGTTTTTAAATTATTTTACCAAGTTATATGGTTGTTTAAGAGAACAAAGGCATCCAAGTTAAATGTTATGAATATTTTTTAAGGAAATCATGTTATATTTGAAAAGTATTATGTTTTGAAAAAAATGGATACTATTTATGTTTTATCGTCTCTTTCAAAATGTGGAATGTTATGAATCTATTATATACCAATTCTATAATGCTATATACTTTAAAAGATCCTCGATATGAAGGGAAGATAGTTCTTAACTAAAATTTATGATTATGTAATCTAATAAAGCCAGGTCCTTATATTATTCCTCATCAGTAACATCACCCATGGTTGAAAATTCATCATTTGAATCTACATAATCCTCTTTATTGTCTTATCTATAGGGAAGAGTTTGAGAGGGTTAATAATATTCCTGGAGAGTTTCTTTATTTCTTTAAGAAATATCAGTATCATTTCATTATCCATCACAAACAGTCTCTACATCAACTATAGATACGTCAACTTCCATTTCATCATCTGTATATTCTACTATCTTATCTGGTTCCAAACCAAGGTCAATGATATTATTAGGTCAAAAGGGGTGATAAAAAAAGATGAAAATCCCCATAAATATTTTCATTATCTTCAACCAACATCTTCTTCTAGGTATTTAAACTTTTCTTCAGTTGTTTTCATATATCCATAGACAAAAAAATATAATAATCCATAGTAGCATCGTCATTCTCCCTTACCAATCCATTGGGTTTCCGCATTGCATATATGAACCTTGAATAAAACATGGAAGTAGATTTTGATGTGGTTTTATCATCCCACAGATATGAAGGACAAGATATTTTCACAAATGTATATTATAATTTTTTTTCAAAATATATACCAAAAACATATCTTGACACATCAAGGTACAAATATCACCTTTCATTAGACAGATAAGGTGTCGAATGATCATAGATATAAATTTGGTTTCTCTAGAAAACTCATCAACAATTGGAATTCTCCTCATTCCATTTTGTATTAACTCACCCAAAACCTCTTCTACGAAGAATATATCACTTGGAGGAGGAGGAATTTAATGATGATCCTTGAAGAGTCATTCATGAGGTACATTTAAAGAAGAATCCCATAATTTTAGTGAAACTTAATAACATTGTCCATTTAAAGTACTTCTGACCATGCGATCATCATTGGCATTAAATGAAAACTCAAAAACTGATAAAACCCAATAACCAGTTTCTGGTTTAGGTTTATATAATAATTGGTAAAAAAATCTCATGAAACCTATTCATTTAATACCCTATGAAAAAAAACTTACTCCAATGAATCCACATTGCAGAAACATATTTTTCTGGAATTATTACTCGACCTAAAAGACCAGGGTTCAAAGGTTTCTCAGGCATATTTATCGGAGAAATTTTCACCTCTTCATCAATCGTTGTTTATCTGGGGTTGAAGGAGATGGATGCATCATTATTTCCATTATGAAAATGTAGAGCATTTTAAAATGAGAAAGGGGTTCGAGAGAGAAAAATTTTCTTTCAGGAGTCGAGAGAAATACTGAAGTGGGAAGTGATTTGGATCCACTGGTTTTTATCATTTAACGATTTCAAAGTCATAAATCGAAAATATACTATAAAATAAAACGAAATAATTAAAAAAATGATGCATAAAACTTTACTAAGTATATAACAGTGGGTCACAATGGTGTCTCATAATAGTGAGACATCTAATGGCGAGACAACAAACAGTATGACATCAAATTGTGAGACATCAAATGGGAAGAGATCAAATGGTCAAAAATAAAATACTCAGACATCAAACTAGTTAATCAAAATTTATCATTCCCAATTCATGTATGATGTAACTCATTCTTTTTGAATTTAATGTCTTCATAAAAATTTCATCAAGATGATGTTCGGTGACAATTAATTCTAAAGTAATATCTCATTTTTGATAATGATATCTCAAAATGTGATGTATTACATAAATATGTTTTGTTCTTTAGTGAGAAACTAGATTCTGATATATGTAAATAGCACTTCTGTTATCATAGTTTATAGGGACATGTCTAAATTGATATTCATAATATAATAAAGTGTGTTTCGTCCACAAAATTTGAGAACAACAACTAGCTGTGGATTTTTATTCCGCTTCAACAATATATATTGGAAGAAATTTTTTTTCTAAACCATGGTACGAGTGACTTTCCCAAAGTAATATATGATTTAGAGGTTCTTTTTCTATACAACTTGCAGCCACTAAAATTAGTATCAAAATAGATTTATAAGTCAAATGACTATCCTATGGGGTAGAATAGTCTTAATTTGATAGTATTCTTGAGGTATTTGAAAATTCATTTAACAGTAAGAAGGCATTCCTCTTTAGGAGTTTCGTGACAATTATCACACATACAAACACTAATCATAATATCAGGCCAGCTAGCGGTCAAGTTAGGAAGACTTCTATTCATACCTCTATAACTAGTTTCATCAACAGATTTTCCATCTTCATCAAGATCCAATTTATAGGTGGTACTCATAAGAGTTTCACTACCTTTAGTGAAACCCATATTAAAAAAATTTATATGATATTTAATATATTTACTTTGATTTATAATAATACATTCAATAATTTGAAAATTTTGTAATCCAAGAAAGAATTTGATTCCACCCATTAAACTCATTTCATACATATTTTACATAACTTTTTAAAAATCAACACATAAAAAAATTTGATGATCCAAAAAAATATCATCAACACAAATTTCATCAACTAAAACATTATTAAAAAATATTCTTATTAAAATGGTAGGATTAGGTATACTTTTTGTAAAAAAATTCGAAATAGGAAATTTGATGAGCCTATCCTACCAGGATTTTGGAAAACTGTTTTAAATCATACAAATATTTTACTAATTTTTAAACATGTATCAGAAAATGTGGGTTTTTAAATCCAGGATTTTGTTCCACAAAAACATCCTCTGCTATGTGCCCATTTAGTAATTCCCTCTTGACATCAATTTGATATAGCTTGAAATTAAAATTTGTTGCATAGGTTAGCATCATTCAAATGGATTCAAGTATGGGTACATGTGAAAAGGCTTATTTATATTCAATTCCATCTTCATGATTATATCTTTGTGCAACTAGTCATCGATTATTTCTTACTATCATGATAGCTTCATCCACATTATTTTTAAACAGCCATTCAGTTTCTATGGTCAATATATCTTTGGGTATATCCACTATTTTCCAAACGTTATTTGTCTCAAACTAATTTAATTATTATTTCATAGGCATTACCCAGAATTTGTCTTTTATTGCATCATTGATGTTCTTAGGGTTATGTTGTGACAAGAAGGCTTGATGTTTGTAGGGTCCTGAAAATTCCGCAAAAGGGGAAATCCAATTACCCCAAAATATGGAAAAGGACCGAATCCGTCTGCGTACTGGCTCCCAACAATAGTATGCGGCTGGTTCAGAAAAGTGCCCCTCCACGGACTGTTGTCGCTTGCGTAATAGAGGCGGAGCACCCACGCGGGTGCGAACTAAGAAGACCGTCGGACGTCAGGCCGGTCCACCGCCTCGAGCCAGCTCCTCCATGGACTGCTGTCTTTCGTGGAATGGAGGCGGAGTGGTGCCTAGTCATAGAACAATTCCGATGATATCAGTTCCTAAAATACCCAGTTGACCGAGTCATCCGCGGATGTGTATTCCTTCATGGGATTCCCCAAAGGCTGTGTGCCCATCCTATCCGTGGCTCTATAAATTGTCACAGAGAGGAACCAAAAAGTAAGAGGAGGGAGGATGGGTGAAAACCCATGGGGAGATGCTGGATAATTTTCTCCCAGCAGTAAAGTCCCGCGACCATCTGCGGACCCCATATCGTCCGCGGATGAACTCTTCCGCGTAGAGGAAAAACTAGTCCGCAGCCAGCCTATAACAACCATTTCCTCCATGGATAGTTCCTCTGTGGCCACCCCCTCCACGGACCGGTGTCTTTCGCAAAATGGAGGTGGAACCCCTCCGCGGGCACGATGTAAGACGGGCACCATCCCCTTTGCAGACACCCTTCGCGGACGGCCATCTCCACCGCGGACAACACCCTTCGCGGACAACCTCTTTCGCAGAGAGCCTCCTTCACGGCCTGCTCCTCCACGGACACCCTTCGTGGACAACCAAACCGCGAACCACAAGAGGCTAGTCCCTCACAGCCAGTCCTTCGCGGACATCTCCTCAACAGATAGTCCCTCACGGAGAGCTCCTACGCAGCCCGTCCCATGCAGAAAACACCATGCACTTGTTGGTCTATAACGTGGGGGCTATGCACCCGCATCCCCCACTCAGGGTCAATGTCGGGCTGTAGTCACGGCCCTTCGGGCCGGTCCCTTCACTACCGTCATTGACACCCATGAAAAATGGAGAGTCGCACCGCGAACTTTTCGGTCCGGGTCAACAATATTTTACATTTCACCCTTGCACCGCCCCAATATCTATCCTATACATTCCATGAGTCAAGCTATTCCTCATGACTCTCCTATAACCCCATTTCCTTGCTCCTTTCGCTAGGTTTATCCAGAAAGGGCCGTTGTTGCGTAAGTCCCACACCAACCATTCCTAGGTATCTCTTACCTAGTCGTCCTGACCACATGATGTTAAACTGTATGGCCATCATCCTGACCACATGACGTTAAACTGTATGGCCTTCGTCCTATCCATATGGAATTAAAATATATGGAAATATTCCTCTTTATATGACTATAAACTATAGAATTCACTATCATTCAATAATTGGATGCCTCTTGCTCCATGCAAGAGATGCCTTACGCTATGTTTACAGTGGCATAACTTCAAGAGCTCTGGAATCTATTCAAACATTCCATCACTCCACCACATTCTTTTCACGTCTTTCATTCGGATCATCATTCCATTTCATGTCTGAAGGGACCCCCTAATGGCCTGGCCTCATGCCGCATCGGCTCACCTACCATCCTGGGCCAACACCCCTGATGACTTTTGACAACACTTTGAGATAGGTCCTATGTTTTGAACACGGTCAGCAGTCGACCCTCATTTGTTCATCCCCATTTCAGTCTAACGTGATATGGATGTTGTGTTTTGAATATGGTCAATAGTTATCCTCCATCACCATGCCACCCTCATTGTGTTCCGAATGTTGGTAATGCAATTCACACTTTTCATCTCCCTTTGTTTGGACTGATTCCAACGCCCTTGGTGTTATCTCGTTTGTGCACTTGCGCATAGGCATTGGCCCCCATTATATTCCTTAACCCCCCAATGGGTTGGGATTCCCTCTTGGCCAGACATGAGGAAGACACCATGGGCCTCCTCAGAGTATAAACCACAATCCACACTACGGGCATCCACCTAGGAGTAAGCCTCGACCTTATAGGCCGCTCCATGCATAATCCCCACTCCACTTTTCACAGACGCTCCTTTCGCAATGTGATCGTCTTGTCCATGATGCCTCTTGTTTCTCACCCCGAGAATGACTCACGTGGGCTTAGAGTAAGCATCGACCAAGACATCCTCTTATGGGCCTCCTCAGAGTGTAATTCCCAATCCACATCATGGGCCGCCTTAGAGAGTAAGCCCCATTCCCATCCGAACTACGTGGACTTTGATCCCTGTCTCCTAGGCGGGGTATGTATGAAGCCTCCCCGAGGTTCAAGCCCAACAACGGGTCATTCCGACTCCCTTTTACGTCAGTTTTCCAACATCATGGGCCTCCTCAGAGTGTAATCCCAAATCCACACTATGGGCTGCCTCAGAGCGTAAGCCCCATGCCCATCCGAACTACGTGGAATTTGAATCTTGTCTCCTAGGCAGGGTAAGTAGGAAGCCTCCCCAAGGTTCAAGCCCAACAACCGGTCGATCCGACTATCCTCAGATCAATTCACCGTGCCACTCCTAGTGCCGCCTCAATGAGTTCCGACTCCTCGGGGTCCTTAATCCAACGTGGGATGGTAAAACTTGGGCATAAATTATTTTGAACCTCTGCGTCCAGTTGACCATTTCCCACCAAGGTTAAATCCGTGGATACTATGTTTTGGTATAAACCAATGATTCGTGAACATATGAATACGTCTTAAATATATAAGAGAGTCTAGAAACAGGCAATAATTCCCCCCAAAAAGGGTGCGATCAGCCCGACTTCCCATCCTCTTCACCAATATGAGTTCTTAAGTGTCACTGGTCAGACCATCCGACGACTGCCTACCTTTAGAATGTAGGTCCATAAATCATTGGATACGGAGCCGTTGGGTGTTTCGTGGTCACAAACTAGAATGAAACAAAAAATGGTGAACCTGACATTAATTTTTAACCAAATATGACAGATTCAACTTAATCCCACCCTGTGCCCTCTTTTACTCACAAGGAGGGACATGAAAGATCATTAAATACGCTTGGGATCATGAGATGCTGCTTTGATGGGTTTTCTGCTTGTACTTGACAAAATATTTTGCAGGTACTACCTTCAGAACTCCCTTCGATCCAATGGCATCGCAGAGGAACTCACAAGTGTGCACTTCCAACAATGCATGGACCGAACACCCTCACCTACAGAGGACCCTATCACCCACCCAGCGTCTTCAGCGCTGGGTATCAGACGCGCTGATTTGAGAGTACCACGTGAACGGTACTCTCCCAACGGTGGAGGAAGCCATGCACGCCCTCCGATCCTCCAGAAATCACCAGTTGCCTACCCAGTAGCGGCCACAAAGGCAGATCCAGACAGCCCATGTCGCTGTCTCCAACCCTTTCAGAAGTCTGTCCCCGGAACGGGACAATACCTACCTCCCTTATCATAGGGAGGCGGATGAGGTCGACATTGAGGACTTCATCCCCACCGAACGGGGGTTCTGCTCCACGGCCCCCACCAGCAAACATCATCGCGGTCACGCCGCAACCCAACATCCTCACGCTGAGGAGGATGTCTCCTCGAGGATTCAGGCCCACGCTCCCTGAGCTCCGGCCCCTCGGACCGTCCAATGAGGGCGGCAGATGTATAATCAGGGACCAATCATAACCCTGGTCCCTAAGGAGGAGCTCCACTGCCCATCCACAGAGACATACCATGAACAGGCACCTACACCTGTTCCGTCCTCCCAAGCCAGCTATCCAGACATGGCGGTATCACATGAGCTGGCACATATCCCCACTAATCTCTTTCAATCCCGTCAGTCACGAAGGATGACATCAACTCGGCAGACACCTCTCCCTGCCCAAGGTCGTGAATCCCACTAGCTTGACATGGTGGCGACGTGGTGCCTACAGGACTAGCTCCTAGCAGTTGCTTTTGACGCCCGCCATCCTGATATGGTGGCGATCAACAAATCCCGACACCCAAATGTGGTGGTGAATCATAGGCGGGCACGTCTCCCCACCATAAAAGGCCACTGACTAGATACGGTGGGAAACCAATATATGTAGGGACAACTCCTTGCATATGCAAGTAAAGTCCGCCACCCCTGATGTGGAAGCAAAGGTAGAGATAAACCGGCGTATCCCAGTATAGGGGCAGATTTGTTCACCTGCCTCGACACAAGAGAATTGTTGGTACCCACTGACCACTGGAGGACCGAAGCAGGATATTCCTACTTTGATACAGGAATGGGCCTTCATATCCGTTCCAGCCAAAGATGTCTCTCTACATATCCTGGCAATGATGGAGGAGCAGGTATCGATCCCAGATCATATCTTGCAGACTTTCTAGAATGAAATTGCATCAGCGGAAACAGGAAGGACTCGGGCCTGTGAGCCCATCTCCCCAATTGAGGAGACTCGTCCTATAGATGAGATAGCTGCCTTGGAGTAGATCTGCATCCCTGCTTCTGCCCAGGAGGGTCATCAGCCATATTCTGTGACGCAAGGGCAACTGGATCGAGCAGCTTCACTCGTTACAACTGGGGGGCACCCGACCATCATGGTGGATTCTCCAGAGCAGGCATATATCCCTTCTAAAAGTAAAGATGTTCATCGGCGTATCCCGAAAGCATCACGGGGCCCAATTAGACAGGGACCCAAAGGAGGTGAAGGTCGTTGTCAACAGAAGATGGTCACCGCTGCCCGCAAAAGAGCGCCCCAAACATGCCAAAGGAAGTCGAAAAATAAAGAGGGAGTTCATGACTTCGCTCTACTGGAAGCTGGGGTTCCCAACGCTGCTAAGCATACATCAAAGGCTCAGAACCCTGCCCCTCCAATACAATATTATGGGAGTGGCAGTAGCAGTTGTAAAGGACTTCCCCACAATGTCGCTACCAGCTTCTCTGAAGGTCCTCCCCAGAGCACCCATGGGGGCTTCCCCCACGGGCATATAAAGATCGATCATGAGAGCTCCTCTTTTGATGCGAGTCACGGAAACCCTCCACGTGACCAGAAGATCTAGCAGAAAGAAGGTCCTCCACTTTCTGTAGTCCACCCTAAAGGTCCTCCCCACGGTATACACTGCAATCACTCTCCATGTAGTTGGACCACAGATTGTGATAGTAGTCCTCGCTATCATAGTCGCAACTACAGAGGCCCTCCCCGAATCGATGTCTCTTCATGACAAGAAGGCCCTCCCCTTGTCCGGGCCTGCCCTGGAGGTCCTCCCCAGGGGTTACGATGCAACGGAACTCCACGCAGCTAGGCGTCATATCACGGTGGTAGTCCTCGCCACCCTGATAAAGGATTTCATCCCCATAGAGACGTCAGGCAATGAGAAGGACATCCCCTCATTGCGGTACATTCTGGAGGCCCTACCCAGGATGTATCCCATAGACATTCTCCATGTGGCAGCAGTAATGGTAGTCCTCGCCATTGCTACAGCAGTAATGGTATTCCTCTCCATTACAGTCACAATTGCGAAGGTCCTCCCCACATTGGCCCCAAGCAACAAGAAGGTCCTCCCCTTGTCGCGGTGTGTCCTGAAGGTCCTCCCCAGGATGCGTGTCGAACGTCAAGCCTTGATGGTCATCCTCACCATGATGGAAGTTGTTGAGAAGGCCCTCTCTGTAATGACGCTACGCAGCGAGGAGGTCCTCCCCTTGCGGCGACATGCCTTGGAGGTCATCCCCAGGGTGTGCACTGCAAAAGTCCTCTATGCAGTGAAGCAACAAGAAGTAATGGTAGTCCTCTCCATTACAGCCGCCATTGCGAAGGTCCTCCCCGCGATGACATATCATATCGACAGGAAGGCCCTCCCCCTACCGAATCAATCACTGAAAACCCCTCGTATGCCGAGGCACTTAGAAGAATGGGATCAACCATGTCAAAATTCCCATTTAGTTTTCACTGACAACCTTATTTGATCAAGAGAGGGTCTAGGGCCGCGTTTATCCTCTGAACCACCTCGGAATCGCCCACATAATGACTCAGCACCTACCGGTCCCACTGCCTCTAACCACATTGGCAGCGAGCATCTCAGTTGGGACGACCAGGTAGAGGATTCACTAGCAGAGGAGTATGCCGATAAGCTGTACCTGAGGAAACGACTGGCTAGGGATGATATAACCATTATTTTTTGGCCTACAGCCACCTCTCAGTTCGACATACCCAGAGAATTGTCGGGAGAATGTGTGCACGGCATCCGCCATAATATATGTACAACCCTCCGCTGACTAAAATCAAGCTTCCTACCCTACGACGGGTATGTAGACCACGTCAAGACGATGGGAGACCTCTTGTGTCACATAGACCTGGAGGCTCTTCTGATGGTGTAGCAAAAGCAACCCGAGATGCGCAAAGGAAACATGGAGATAGCCTGCCTCCGTGCGCTGCACCAACTGCGCCCCCTCATCGGTGACCCTCCAACGGAAGTCCATATCAGGGGATGGGGGGAACACGGAGCTCTTCATTTCACTCAGCTCCCCGCCCAGAAAAACCAGTTTGGTATGTTGGCTTGCAACGTCATCACATCAAGACGACAATCGAGTGGTCTCCCTGTTCAGGAAAGGCAACACACCCAGCAGAGTCAGACCTTCAGCAAGTCCTAGAAGCGCCAGGACCGACGGGAACAAGCTATTCAAGAACTCCTGAATCAGGCCACCAAGAGCATACAACATGCCTCTCACCTAAGAGAGGCCAATCAGAGATCTTTCTCTGCCTCCCCAGAAGGGATTGATTCATAGAAGAACTCTGCTCCAAACCCAGTTCACCCCTGAGTTGGGGCACGCAAGATCAGGCAGGTAGCGATAGCCGCAGTGACTGCCGCAATCCAAGTTCAACCCCAGCCTATAAGGCTGGGGGAATTTTTAACAAAAAATTCCCTCGTAAGACCAATAAAACCGAGAAATGACTCAATGTACAAGGAACGGAGCCATTCCCATCCCTCAGGGATGGGGCATTATTACCCCCTCAACAACAACCTCCCCCATGAGAATCAGTATTCTCTCATCTAGGGAGGACAGTCAGAAGAGGAGGTTCGCGTCCTATCCTGTCATTTGAATCATAATCCCCTCCAAGAGGAAAGCGCACCATAAAGCCGCATCAAAGAACTCTCTGCGTCACCCTTCACCAAGAAGTTTGAAGGTAATCCCAGGTCACGAAAGGAAAGGCCAGCAGAAGACGCAAGAGATCCTCTTCCCATTTGGATGATGACATCTCCTCTACCCTACGATATGCATCTATCAACTTCATAGAGGTTAACCCCATAGGTGACACCAGAGATGCTGCAAATTAGGAGGGATCGAGAGATGATAGTTCTGGCCAGGCTGTGACTCACAAAGAACCACCAGGTGTGCACACCCGGAACCATAGGGCCACCCTAAATATGGACGTCCTTCCAGCCAACCCTCCTATACCTACCTAGCGAGCTTATAATAAGGATAATAATAAAGGACTGGTTACCCTTAACCTGCCTCCTTCTCTCGACAAAAAACGTGCTACTCATGCTCGAAGAGAGATTCGCTCGACAGGAAGAGGAGATGAAAGAATTGAGGTGGCTTAACGCCGAGCTACTCTAGAGGAACCGCCTTATTGAAAGTGCGTCCCCGGATGAGCCACCTCATGCACTCCCAGCAAGTGCACCTCAAAGGCTAAGGCTTGCCCCGGCAAACGACGCACGATCAGGGCTCCTGCCCAATGAGGCTCCTGGTCCGTCCAACTACCTAAATGTGGATGATGAATACCAAGACTTCCCTCCACTCAGGAAGAAACCAGAGCAAGTATGCCCGAACCCTCCGAGGGTGCCCCGAACGGAATACACACCTCTGGTGGCGGCCAATCCGTATCCTCAGGAAATGCCTCGGGCTACGGCTGTCGAGGACCGGGCCCAGTAGGATGTAAACTGTGGTCTCACCAACACCATCGAGGTACTAACAGCTCTATTGGAAGCGATGGAAGGCAGACGCGCTCTGATACAGCCAGAGCGGAAACCCTACCTAGATTGGGTAACCAACACACCACCTCCACCCAATTTTGGGAGCCCAGTATTCCCCATATTCAATGGATCGGGCGATCCAGAGCAGCATTTGATGCACTACACATCCTATTGCGACCCTATGATGAGAACTCCAGAACAACAGGAAGCAGTGAAACTCAGATGCTTCGTACGGACCATGCAAGGAATCGCCTTTGTCTTGTACACAAGTCTTCCAGACCAGTTGATAAAGAGCTGGGAAGACCTTCAGCAGCAGTTCCTATTCCACTTCAGCTCAACGTTACCTAAAACAACGGTCAGTGACCTCATGAACTACAGGCAGAGGGAGAATTAGAGGGTCTCATATTTCATCGCCAGATGGAAAGGTCTTACCTATTTTCTGAACAGGAAAATGCCTTAGGATGAGATGATAGCCATATGGATCGATAATCTTAGAGATGAGCTGCAAAAACTTCTCATACCAGTAGAGTGCACCACTGGCTTCCGCCATCTCTCGGCCATTTTCCATAGAATTGAGGACTCCCTGTAGCAGACTAATTCGAAGTCCCGAATAGCCCCATAGGCTCCTGTGAAAAGAGCCCCTAGAGATGAAGTGTTCCCTGTCACACTCAAGCCGGCCCATGTGCCCTCTCCATCGCTCAGGCCTCTGCCAAATCGTCAAGGGCCTCCTGCATATCAGCGGTCGCCTCCACCTAAATGGGACGATCAGCTAGAACCTAAGTGGAACCAGTTTGGGGAACAGAGACAAAAATTATACTCGTTCTGGGACGATCAAGTCCATAGCTACTTCATTGCCGCCATGAACTGCAACTTGCTCCACCTCCCGGAGCCGAGGAAACCTGAAGAAGACGGCCGCAATGACAGGCCAGATTACTACCCCTACCATAGGATGTTCTGAAATAGTATCTGAGAATGCTTCGCCTTCAAGGACCTCCTACATAGGATGGTAGACTCTGGATAGGTTGATCTGGGACCACCCCCAGCACATGTGGCATGCATCTCTATCACCAGATTTGATAAAGAGGAGGGGTGGAAGAAAGTCACTAGCAAGAAGGGTCAGAAATTTGACAACTGAATGACTCAGAAGACTATCAACCGAGCACAGGGCATACTCCGAGCTCAACTACAGGAGCCGGTGTTGCCACAAACAGCCCCTGACACCGCACAACTGACGACATCGGCCTCACAACCCTCCACGAACCGGTCATTCGGGCGTAATAAAAGGAGGAAACAATCGCTAGGGGAGAAGTCCGTGACATGGCCAAAGTTAGTCCAGACCCTGGTAGATTTCATGGCCTCGAATTTGGAACCACAGGCACCGACCCACCAAACGGCACCATCAGAGACAACCGGCCAGGTTGACCTGTTAGAGGATGAAGAGCCAATCTTTGGTTCTATCAACATCATCCATCTTATGGAATCATTCCCTGACGAAGGGTATGGTTATGAAACTGAGTTCCCTGCATGAGGAGCCGGGAGGAGGAATCATAGAGGTATGGGATACCAAGGGAGGCGCAACTGCTGCCGAAACCAGCCCTACGGTTGGACCCCGGCCCAAATCGTTAATATCATGGAAACCTATGGGGGAGCCCTTTAATAGACTCAGCAGGAGAAAGAATGCCCTTCCACTTCCACAAGCAGCCCCTCTGGCCCTGTTGTTCTGCGATACCCACCAGAGGAGGAGCAAGTGTCTGGCTACCTAGTGCGCACAAACAGAACGGTCGGGCCAAGTCCCCGGAACGTAGGAATACCTTCGACATCCGTCCCAACGGCCGGTCCCTCTTCGTCAAAAGCTCCAGCTCCCAAAGCACCAGCTAAGACTCTCCCGCCAATGGAGAAGCGTCGGCTGCTGAAGCAGAAATATGACATCCTTAAGAAAGTGGTGTCAGTACCAGCCAAGATTTCAATCCTCGATGCCCTAAGTCTGTCATCAGACATTAGGGAGGTGCTTATCGAAGCATTGATTAGCCCCAAAGAGTTTCTAGCCGAGGTAGCAGCCGCCAAAATTTACCGGACAGAGACTGACCTAGCTGAATGCAATGCGGTGATTTCCTTCATCGATCAGGATGAAGATGACATCATGCAAGGACACATCAGACCACTATATGTGTCTGGCACATTGAATGGTACTGAGATCTGAAAAGTCTTTATAGGCAATGGCTCTGGAGTTAACCTCTTTCCCCAATGGACACTCCGTAAGTTGGGTTATAGTGAGGAAGATCTAATTCCCTCAGCCACAACTCTGTTGGGCTATGACAGGAACGAGCAGAAATCAATGGGACAAATTAAGCTAAAGACCCATTTTGGTGACCCGGTAGCCTACATTGAATTCCCGGTGGTCCGGCAGAGCACAACTTTCAATGCCTTACTGGGAAGGCCGTGGCTCCATAAGTACATGGTCATTCCTTCATCATATCACCAGTGTATCAAGTATTGTGTCAACGGAAAAAGTGTAACATTGCACACCGACAAGGCCCCTTTCGAGCTCTTTGAGTCACATTACATTGACGCCGGATTTTATGAGAAAAATAAAAACAAACCTTTGGTCAATGGTATCAACTAGATCCCCGCTCTAAATGGCCTGGAAATGGCTCCTAATGACCCCCTCAGGCAGCCTTGGCAGAGATTATGTCCTTCCCATCAACCATGTTGAGAGTAGGAATTAAAGTACTGACACACACTCATCTGTCCTCATGACTTTATCCATGATGGCACAACACGACGATGAGAGAATGTCCACCGACCCTCAATCTGTGGACGAAAACTCAAGTAAGGACGCATGTGACACCTCGCCTCCAGACTCCCATGAACCTGTGTCAGGAGCTCTATCCCCGTAAGATCCAAAAGACGAGGAGTTGGGACATGAAGAGGAGGACGATCTCAGGGATGCACCTCCCGCATTTGAGGAGGGTAACTCCACCATGGTGGATGAGCTCAGGGAAACAAACCTGGGTACCGAGGAAGATCCAAGACCTACTCTCATTAGTGCGGCCATGTCTTCTGAAGAGCACGAGGTATATACCTCCTTCCTGAAGCAAAATTGGGATTTTTTCCCTAGAATTATACAAAAATGCTTGGACTCGATCTTGATGTGGCGATGCATCACCTAGGTCTTCTTGAAGACCACCGAGGCTATAAACAGGCCACCAGAAGGACACATCCCTCACATGCCACCAAAATAAAGGCCGAAGTCGATAAGCTCATTAAAGAAGGCTTCATTCGAGAGGTCCACTACCCCATTTGGTTGGCCAACATCGTCCCAGTTATGAAAAAGAACAGGTAAATCCGTGTTTGCACCGATTTCAGAAATCTCAATCGGCATTTCCCGAAAGATGACTTCCCGATTCCAATCACTGAGTTGTTAATTGATGCAACAGCCATATATGAGGCTCTATCCTTCATGGACGGCTCTTCTAGATATAATCAAATTAGGATGGCCTGAGAAGACGAAGAAGCCACTACCTTTAGGGCCCCTCAAGGGTTATTCTATTATAGGGTCATGCCCTTTGGTCTCAAGAATGCGGGTGCCACATATCAACGTGCCATGCATCGGAACTTTAAACTGTTCCTGGGAAAATTCATTGAGTGTTATGTGGATGACCTGGTGGTCAAATATAGACAGCGCTCGGATCACCTGTTAGACCTTGATACCGTCTTCAACAAGCTCTGACAGCATAACTTGAAGATGAACCCCTTGAAATTCACATTCGGGGTTACCTCAGGGAAATTCCTTGGATTCGTCATACGCCATCGTGTCATCGAAGTCGACCCTAAGAAGACAAAGGCTATCCTTGTCCTGCCACCTCCCTGCAACCTCACTGAGTTGAGGGGATTCCAAGGACATTTAGCCTATATCAGGCGATTCATAGCCAACCTGGAAGGAAAATGTTTGCCTTTCACTAGGTTAAAGAAGAAGGGGGTCATGTATCAATGGACGGATGACTGGCGAGAGGCATTCGAAAACTTGAAGAAGTACCTCTTAAACCCACAGGTGCTCATGCCCCTAGTTGAAGGAAGACCTCTCATTCTATATGTGACGGCCTTAGAGTGATCACTGGGAGACTTCCTCGCACAAAATAATGACACCTGCAGCGAAAACAGTTTCTACTACCTCAGCCGAACAATGATTGATGCTGAGACTCGATACTCAAATATCGAGAAGAACTATTTGGCCTCAGTCTTCATAGTTCAAAAGTTGTGACATTATCTACAGCATCACGAATTCCATTTGATCTCGCAGAGTAACCTGGTCATGTATATCCTCATCCGCCTGATGCTAACCGGATGCGTATCCCGATGGGCAGTCATCCTGCAACAGTTTGACATATGGTTCGTGCCTCAGAAATCCATCAAGGGCCAGACATTAGCAAACTTTCTGGCAGAGAACCCTTTGACAGGGACCACTGCACCAGACTTCGATCTACCTAATGAAGACATCTTCTCGGTTCAATAGGAGCTCCCAGCAGGGGAAATGTACTTCGACGGCGCATCTTGAAGCCCCACTGGGAAGAGGATGGAGGATCCCAGATTCAAAAAAGTGGGTCAGGGGATAATACTCATGTCACAAGAGAAGGAAGTCTTGCTATATTATTTCCTCCTGTCAGAGGGATGTACAAACAATGAAGCGGAATATCAATCCCTCATTACAGGCATGGAACTCGCACTCCAAGCACAAGTACAACACCTTAAGGTAAAAAGCGACTCGGAACTGGTCATCAAGCAAGTCAATGGTGACTATGCTATTAAAAAAGAGGATTTGATTCCCCTTTTTGACCATGTCCGAGGGTTAATGGATGAGTTCTCCATAGAACCAACATTGACCTATATTCCCCGGTTTCAGAACACCCAGGCTGATTGATTAGCTAACGCGGACACGGCCCTAGCTAACCCAGACCGGGATGAAACAATCATCAATATTGATCACTATCGAATGGTATTGCCATTTGTACAAGCTAAGATAGAAGAAATCCATGAAATCAGTTCTTTCCCCGAGACATATGCTCCTACCACCAGCTGGATGACCCCCATTTCCAACTACCTTCAACCGGGAGAACTTCTATCAGACATGGATGAACGAGAGAAAATACGAAGAAGGGATATCAAATTTGTCCTATATGATGGCATGGGTCAGCAAGAGTTCCTCTATAAATGAGGCCTCGACAGAGTGCTCCTCAGATGCATTGATGTAGAAGAAAATGCCACCATAATGAATGATGTACATGCCGGAGCATGTGGAGCACATCAACCGGGGACCAGGATTTCCCCGCAAGATCGAAGGCTTGGGTACTATTGGCCTACAGTGGAACGAGACAGCGATCGTTTTACCGCGAAATGACACTCATGCCAGATTCACGCCAACTTTATACACCACCCCCCCCCCCCCCCGAAGTTACTTCATGAAGCCAAGTACTCCTGGAGATTTTCTATCTAGGGAACGGACATCGTGGGACCATATCCTCCTACCACAGCCAAACAGCTAAAGTATATCCTCACGGCAACTGACTTCTTTTCCAACTGGGCCGAAGCCATAACCCTCAAGGAAGTCGGGTCAAGAAATATTTCCAGCTTTTTGAAGTCCAATATCATTACATGATTTGGTGTCCCTCATACCATACTGATGGACAACGACACCAACTTTTGCTCTGCTGAATTGGAAAAACTATACCATAAGTATGGTATTAAGGCTAACCCCTCATCCATCTACCATGCAGCAGCCAATGGACATATAGAGGCTTTCAACAAGACCATGTATAATATTCTCCAGAAAATGGTGGACAAAGACAAGAGATCATGGCCGGATAAACTCCACCATGCATTGTGGGCCTATCGAACCACAATCCGCACCACTACTCGGGCCACCCCGTACTCATTGGTATACGACACAGAGGTCGTCCTGCCCATTGAACTCCAACTTCCCTCACTCTGTGTTGCCATCTGCGATCAATTATCCGATGATGAGCAGTCAGAAAAGTGGCTAGGTGAATTGGAACAGCTGGACGAGAAGCGGATGCACACTTTTCACCATCTGTAAGTCTACCAGAACCGGATCGCATGAGCCTTCAACAAAAAGGTTCATCTTTGGTCTTTCTCGGAAGGAGAATTAGTGTTGGTCCTCCGGACCCCAATGATACCCGATAAGAATCCTACAAAGATGGAGCCCAAATGGGAGGGACCATATGTTGTACACAAGGCCTACTCCAACGAAGCATCCACCCTGATCTGCATGGACAGACAATTTACAATCGCTCCTACAAATGCGAGATTCCTGAAGAATTATTTTCCATAGAAACCGAAAGTGGAGAATGTCCTTACCGCATGACGTTAAACTGCACGGACGTCGTCCTCACCGAATGACGTTAAACTACATAGACCCTCTTTTTCTTTTCACGATGGGTCACCTACGTCCTCACCACATGACGTTAAACTGCATGGAGTACGTCCTTACCACATGACGCTAAACTACATGGATAATAAGATTCAAGAACTCTCCCTTCCCCCCGTGTACGGGCCAGACTTGCACGACGTGTATTCATCGTCCGAGCTGCATGACGTTAAACTGCCAAGCACCCAATGGTACAAACTCTATGACCTTAAACTAAGAGATCTACTTCCTCACCGCATGACGTTAAACTGCACGGAATCTAATAATTCCCTTCATCCTAACCGCATGACGTTAAACTACACAGATTTCGAAAGAACTACGTATGGCTTGATTCCTGCCCGCGCAGGATACGTAGTGAAGCCAGGGCTCTACATCCTGGCCCAGCCACCCCCAGATAAGAAAATGATAAAAATGACCTTCCCCCTAGTACGGACCAGCCCTGCACGGGGTGTACTACTTGTCCTTACCGCACGACGTTAAACTGCACGGATAAGGAAATTTAAAAATACCCTCTTCCCTTGTGCATGGACCATCCCTGCACGGGGTGTATCATCATTCAGAGAACTACTTGTGGCTTGATTCCTGCCCTTTCAGGATACGTAGTGACATCGTGATCTTCTGTCCCGGCCCAACCACTCCCAAATTAAAATAATGTTGAAAATTCCTTCTACCCTTGTGTACGGACCAGACCTACACGGGGTATACTCCTCATCCTCACTGCATGACGTTAAACTGCACGGATAAGGAAGAAATACATGAGGATTGATTCCGGCCCTTGAAAGATACATAGTGACGCCGTGATCTTCTATCCTGGCCCACCCACTCCCCAAATAGATGTTTTAACAATACCCTCTCCCCCTGTGTACGGACCAGCCCTGCATGGGGTGCGCTTCTTTCAGAGAACTACGTACAGTTTGATTTTTGCCCTTACAGGATACGTAGTGATGCTAGGGTTCCCTGTCCTGGCCCAGCCCCTGAATAAAAGATAAAAATTCCCTTTCCCCCCGTTTATGAATCAGACCAGCACCGGGTGTACTTCTCTTCCTTACCGCACGACGTAAAACTACACAGATAGAAAGATTTAAAAATACTCCCTTTTCTTCTTGTATGGGATAGACCTGGACGAGGTTTATTTTTGCGTCCTTTCCGCACGACGTTAAACCGTACAAACAATAATGTTAAAAAAAGCCCCCCTTCCCCCATGTACGGACCATACCTACATGGGGTGTATATCTCATCCTTACCACATGACGTTAAACTACACAGACATCGTCCTTACTGCATGATGTTAAACTGCACGGACTTCTTCCTTACCGCATGATGTTTTACTGCATGGACTACATCCTCACCGCATGATGTTAAAATTCTTGGACTTCTCCACAACCCACCTGAGACACATGGCGATACGGGATGGAGATATTCCTTGCACATTTGGACAAATCCTCTCCATATATCAGACTCCACGACCTGGATAATTATGGATATTCATAACCACTCATGGCCATCGTAAGTGGAAAGTTATGGACCCGTGGACACCTTTGCATGACTATGCATACCATGCCCTCAGCAGCTCTGCATAATTATATCCCCTAGCACATCTACCAAAGGCAATATTTCCATAGGCGACACTCTTCCAAGATCCGTACGCTTACCGACCATAGTGCCCCCATACCATACCTCATGATCCAGATGTTTATTGAGAAGTGGTTTACAAGTTCGTCCCCTCTTCACATCCAAGTGTTGCGAGGGTATTCCTACCCGGCTAGCATATGTTTCTGACAATGGTTCACATAGCGACTTGCATCAACAATCATCAAGCCATGACTAGGCTACTTTGACCCAATGGACAATTATGGTAAAGATGTTTCTCATATACCCGGACACCATTATCCCCACGTGCCGAACTTTGCACTGTGAGAAATCGCGGATTCTCATAACCATTCATGGCCATCGAAAGTGGAATGTCATCGACCCGGTGACACCTTTGTACAACTATTCATACCATCCCCTCAGCGGATCTTCATAATGATAGCCCCTGGCTCGTCCATCAAAGGCAGGATTTCCTCGGGTGGTACTCTTCCTAGCTCCGTATGCTTACCGGCCTCGGATCCCCCACACCACACCTCCTTATCCAGGAATACTCAATGATGCAGTTTACAACCATCATCCCCCACCTTGTTCCGAGTATATCAGAACATGTTGATTCAGTTATCCTTCAAGTGAATGCAGCAATAGTCACCCAATGGTCCGAGCTCTATGACCAATAAACAAGGAGTACTTCGTCCTTACCACATGATGTTAAACTGCATGGAGTGAAGGCACGCCCCTGTGATCAAGATAAATCAGCGCAGGGAGCTCTCTATGCTTTAACAGCAACCAGGGCTGAGTATGCCCGACATGCTCAGACATTTACTTCCCCGATGACAGAATTCATGGCCCGGATAATTGTGGATCTTCATAACCATTCATGGCTATCGGAAGTGGAAAGGCATCGACCTGGGGACACCTTTGTACGACTATGCATACCATGCCCTCAACGGGTCTATATAATGATATCCCATGGCCTATCCATCAAAGGCAAGATTTCCTCAGGTGACACTCTTCCTAGCTCCGTACGCTTTCCGGCCTCAGAGCCGCCGTGACATCCCTCCTGATCCAAGAAGCCCAGGAACCATGATTTACACCATCAACCCCCTCCATGTCTTGGACATTCCAGGATACTCGGGCCCCGTTACATTCTAATCAAGAGCAGCCTTTGTAACCATGTCCTCACCGCACGACGTTAAACTACACGGTCAGTCGTCCTTGCTACACGACATTAAACTATACAACATCCTTTAATAATGCCCCTCATCCTTACTGCATGATGCTAAACTGCACAGGATATGTCCTAACCACATGACGATCAACTACACAGTCAAAATCACCATGGGTTCAGTATGGAATAAAGGCTTTTATCCATCCTTCAGTGCACGGGTCAGACCGACACAAGCCACAGTCTCACACCTGCGTGAGAAGGGATTACTTCACCCATTCTCGGGAAGCTCAATCTAGATGTTTCCCCCTTATCTAGGCACCCTCTCATCATAAACCATACCATGTACTCAGAAAAAGCCGAACTCTCATAATCCACCCCTGGTGGTCCCAAATCTCAACTTCCTTGAATATTTTTTTGGCTATCGGGGGAATACACTCATTGACCTGAGGACACCTTTGTACGACTATGCATACCATGCCCTCAGCGGCACTACATATTGATCGCCCCTGGCCCATCTACCAAAGGCAATATTTCCTTAGGCAATGCTTCTCTCCATACGCCTCATGGCCCCTGAGCCTCTATATCTATCCTATGATTTGGAAACCCTATGAGTTACAGTATACCAACCTCTTTTACAACCCAGAATGAATATAGTAGAACGTCTCGGACAAGATTGTCGAGGACCAGGAGAAGTCGTTCCATTCTAGATGATGTCCCAGCTGCATGACATTAAACTGTTCCAAACCCCAACCATCCTTTATGCTAGGACAAGAACCTTGCTTCTACACTCTTGATTGATACAGATGTTCTCAAAAACCTTCAGACATCACACACCCTTTCCAATCCACCCCCGGTGATTTTCATAATTCTCCAAGACACCCATGGTGGTTTCCATGATCCGGACATCCATAAAGTCCCCAAGCCATTAGAGATGGATAATCATTTACTTAAGGACACCTTTGTACGAATATTCATACCATGCCATCAGCGGCTCTGCATATTGATCACCCATGGCCCGTCTACCAAAGGCAAGATTTCATTCAGCGATGCTCCTCCTACCTCTGTATGCTGAAGCAACTCCCATGCCTTGAGACATGCCCTGCATGTCGTTAAAATTTAAACATGTTACCCCCACATGTATCTGAAGAGTATTGATACATCTTTTAATCAGTTGAACCCCATTGGGGCCCTTGCCCCACCATGTTTGTTCAAAGTTGTTCAACCTAAAACATCAGTAATGATAGTCTTGTCGGCGGGACTTTAAACCCCTCACAAAAGAGCCACAAAGCTTGTTAGGCCGAAAACATGAAAGGGTGACCTTAGTAAAACCCGGGTTATACCCACTAGGTCCACACCAAATAGGCCCAGGAAAAATCAGGGCATTAAAAGAAAAGACAAAATGTTTGTGGGGTTTTCCTATAAAACCCTAGAAAAAGTCAAACTGTGCTCACTGAGTCCCTTGACTCAGGCAAAATTTAGAGCATTTTTCAATCACTCAATGATTTTTAGGACCACTCTACATCGGAATAGGCTCCTCTTTTTTCCAATCAGACCCTATTCCGATAGGGGGAATTTGTAGGGTCCTAAAAATTCCGCAAAAGGGGAAATTCAATTACCCCAAAACATGGAAAAGGACCGAACCGGTCCGCGCACCGGCTCCCAGCAATAGTACGTGGACGGTTCAGCGAAGTGACCCTCCGCGGACCGTTGTCGCTCACGGAATAGAGGCGTATCCCCCAAACAGGTGAAAACTAAGAAGACCTCCAGACGTCAGGCCGGTCCACTGCCATGAGCCAGCTCCTCCGTGGACTGCTGTCTTTCGCGGAATAGAGGCGGGGTGGTGCCCAACCGCGGAGCAATTCTGAGGATCTGAGTTCCTAAAATCCCCAGTTGACCGAGTCATCCACGGATGGGGATTCCTTCATGGGCTTCCACAAAGGCTGTGTTCCCATCCTATCCACGACTCTATAAATTGTCACAGAGAGGTACCAAAAAGGAGGAGGAGGGAGGACGGGTGAAAAATTGTGGGGAGATGCTAGAGAATTTTCTCCCAACGGTAAAGTACCATGACCATCGATGGACCCCATATCATCCGTGGACGAACTGTTCCGTGAAGAGGAGAAACCAGTCCGCGGCCAGCCCATAGTGACCATTTCCTTTGCGGATAGATCCTCTACGGCCACCCCCTCTATGGACCAGTGTCGTTCTCGAAATGGAGGCGGAACCACTCCGCGGGCGCAAAGTAAGAAGGGAACCATTCCCTTTGCAGACACCCTTCGCAGACGTCCATCTCCACTGTGGACATGACCCTTCGCGAATAGCCTCTTTCGCGGAGAGCCTCCATCACGGCCAGATCCTCCACAGACACCCTTGGCGGACAACCAAACCACGAACCACATGCGGCCAGTCCCTCGTGGCCAGTCCTTCGCAAACAACTCCTCCGCGGCCAGTCCCTCGTGGTTGGCACCTCGCATCCAGCTCCTACGCGGCCCGCCCCATGCGGAAAACACTATGCACTCATTGGTCTATACCGCGGGGGCGTAGCCCCCGCACCGCCACTCAGGTTCATTGTCGGGCTGCGGTCCTGGCCCTCCGGGCCCGTCCCTTCGCTACCGTCACTTACCCCCATGAAAAATGGAGAGTCGCACCATGAACTTTTCGGGCCTGGTGAACAGTATTTTACATTGCACCCTTGCACCGCACCAATATCCGTCCTATGCATTCAATTAGTCGAGCTATTGCTAATGACTCTCCTATAACCCAATTTCCTAGCTCCTTTCACTAGGTTCATCCAGAAAGGTCCATCATTGCATAAGTCCCACACCAACCATTTCTAGGTATATCCTACCTAGTCGTCCTGACCACATGACGTTAAACTATATGTCCATCATCCTGACCACATGACGTTAAAATTTATGGCCTTCGTCCTATCCATATGATGTTAAACTACATGGAACCAGTACTCTCTACACGACTATAAACTTTAGAATTCCCTATCATTCAATAATTGGATGCCTCTTGCTCCATGCAAGAGATGCCTTACGCTATGTTTACAGTGGCATAACTTCAAGAGCACTGGATTCTATTCAAACATTCCATCACTCCACCTCATGTTCTACACGTCCTTCATTCGGATCATCATTCCCTTGCATGTCTGAAGGGACCCCCTAACGGCCTGGCCTCATGCCGCATCGGCTCACCTACCGTCATGGGCCAACGCCCCTGATGACTTTTCACAACACTTAGAGATAGGTCCTATGTTTTAAACACGGTCAGCAGTCGACCCTCATTTGGTCATCCCCATTTCAGACTAACATGATATGGATACTGTGTTTCAAACATGGTCAACAGTTATCCTCCATCACCATTTTACCTTCATTGTATTCCGAATGTTGGGCATGTAATTCACACTTTTCATCTCCCTTTGTTCGGACTGATTCCAATGCCCTTGGCGTTATCCCGCTTGTGCACTTGCGCATAGGCGTTGGCCCCTATTATATTCCTTAACCCCCAAATGGGTTGGGATGCCCTCATGGCCAGACATGAGGAAGACAGCATGGGCCTCCTCGGAGTATAATCCCCAATCCACACTATGGGCATCCACCTAGGAGTAAGCCCCAACCTTATGGGCCGCTCCATGCATAAGCCCCACTCCACTTCTCACGGACACACCTTTCGTGACATGATCATCTGGTCCATGTTGCCTCTTGTTTCTCACAACGATCATGACTCACGTGGGATTAGAGTAAGCATCAACCATGACATCCTCTTATGGGCCTCCTCAGAGTGTATGTTCCTATCCACATCATGGGCTGCCTCATAGCATAAGCCCCATGCCCATCCGAACTACATGGAATCTGATCCCTATCTCCTAGGCGGGGTACGTAGGAAGCCTCCCCGAGGTTTAAGACCAACAACGGGTCATTCTGACTACCTTTTACATTAGTTTACCAACATCATGGGCCTCCTTAGAGTGTAAGCCCCAATCCACACTATGGGCTGCCTCAGAGCGTAATCCCCATTCCCATCCGAACTACGCGGACTTTGATCCCTGTCTCCTTAGTAGGGTACGCAGGAAGCCTCCCCGAGGTTCAAGCCCAACAACTGGTCGATCTGACTATCCTCACATCGGTTCACCGCACCACTCCTAGTGCCGCCTTAATGTTTTCTGACTCCTCGAGGTCATTAATCCAATGAGGGATGGTAAACCTTGGGCATAAAAGATTTTGAACCCCTGCGTCCAGTTGACCATTGCCCATTAAGGTTAAATCCTTGGATACTATGTTTGGGTATAAACCAAAGATTCGCGAACATATGAATACGTCTTAAATCCATAAGAGAGTCCCGGAACGGGCAATAATTCCCCCAAAAAAAGGTGTGATGAGCCCGACTTTCCATCCTCTCGACCAATGTGAGTTCTTAAGTGTCGCTGGTTAGACCATCCGATGAATTTCTGCATTTAGAAACTATGTACATCAATCATTGGACACGGAGCTGTTTGGTGTTTCGAGGTCGAAAACTAGACCGAAACAATGTTCTACAATATTTCTTCGAGAAGATATCATCTGAGTCTATTTAACTATGTCTTTAATTACATCATCTATATTATGGTTCATAAGAGTTCAAATATGCTGAGAAAAAGAAGGCTTAATCAATTCAGGTTATTCTATAACTTATTGTTCTCTATGATCTGGATATGGAGATCTTTCAGAACTGTCTGATTATTTTATTATAGAATTAGATGATTTAGTATTTAGGTTTAAACTAGACATATTGTCCATGATATTTTCTGAGTAAGTTTTGTTATCATGTGGATCTATTTCATCAAATGTGATATGTATAGATTCATCTGCACATTTGGTTATTTTATTAGAAAATCTATAGGATATGATAAAAACTAAATATCCTAGGAAAATTCCTTTATCGCTTTTGGAGGAGAATTTATCAATATTATTTTTTGTATTTAGGATAGAGACTTTCCAACCAAAGACTTTTAAATAATTAACCTTGGAATTCTTATTGACCCACAACTCAAAGTGACTTTTCTTAAGGACAAGTCTAATTAAGAATCTATTAATAATATAACATGTTCAATTCAGATATTGTACCAAAAAAAGGTAAATAATATTCATTGAGAATAGTTCTAGATATTTCTTATAGGTTTGTATTTCTCCTTTCTACAACTTCATTATGTTGGGGTATCCTAAGAGTTGGTTATTTATGACTATAGACATTTGGAGAGTAAAAATATTATTACTCTTGATTCCCAAACTCACGGTCATAGTCACTTCTTGAGGATTTAATGGCAAGACCACATAAATTTTCTACTCTTCTAAATTACTTGATAAAGTGATAAAAAGGCCTCAGTTTTGTTGGTGAATAAAATGGTCAAATTGTACCTTGAAAATTCATAAACTAGAACATATACATTGTGATTCCCAAATAAACATGAAACTCTGGAAGGTCTAAAAAAGTCCATGTGAACCAACTCAAGAGATTGAAAAATTGAAACTTCTTTCTTTGGTTTAAAATATATTTTGTGTTATTTTCATTTTTGACTAGGATTGCAGAATTTATCATTTCAAAACTCTAATATATGTAGATCATTGACTAAACCTTTTCTAATAATAATTCTAAAGGATTGAATGTCATAATGGCCTTGTCTCTTATGCTAGATTCAAGACTCTTTGTGAATGGATCTTAACAAAGAATCATTTTGATAAACTAAGGAATCTAAATTAATAGAATAAAAATTTTCCTTTCTAAAATATTTAAAAACTAAATAACATTTAGAATTGAATAAAATTAAAGATTCATATTCAAATTTTACATGAAATCCAACGCCACATAACTAAAATATGAAAATAAAATTATATTTAAAAAAACAAATATTCTAAATTGAAACAAAATTATAGATACCAATTGTCCAAGGCCAATTATTTTCCCTTTTTTTCTATCACCCAAGGTGACATACCCACCATCATATTTTAAATGATATTTGAATATTGAATAGTTCTTATCATATTTTTTGAACATACAATATCTAAGTACCACAATCTCTTATACTAGATCTTCAGGAAGCTTACCAATACAAATTATTTAACCAAAAAATGACTATGGTACCCAGATTTTCTTATGTAGAGAAAAATTAGTGAAAAATGATTATTTAACCCAAATTTGTTTCATTGGTTTCTAATAAATAGTTTTTATGGAATTGGAAAAATAAATTTAATTTGGTCTAGAAATACTACAAGTAGTGAAAAAATTTCCATTACAGGAACAAGTAGAAATTTTTTCTATTTTATATATAAAAACTGCTTATTTGGATGTTGTGGAAAATCTCACTATCCAGATTGGTATAAAATAATTGTAGTATAATTTTGTGCGACATGGTTACACAAATTTTTTTTGAGAGTATTATTTCTATTAGTAAATTTTTCTATGTCCTTTTTGAATTCCTCATTTTACAGTTTCAGTTGATTGTTTTCTTTATTCAATCGAGATTTCTTTTCTTTCTCCACATTAAGCTAAAATTTAGTAGTTGACATAAGAGAATTTTGTTTATTTAAATAATTATATTTATGTTCTAAGACATTACATGTATCCTTAGGCATTCAACAATATTCAAAAATTTATTCATTATTCATATTATCTTAATCAGATTCATCACCAGAATAGAAATAATTATCTATTGGTGGTTCTATTGTTACCTCAGATGTGTTTTTCATAAAACACATATTTTCTCTATCAGCCTTTTCATCATATGAAGATTCTGACCCACTAGATCTATCTTTATAAGAACTCCATTTTTCCATCATTTTCATTTTTTATCTTTTATCCTTATCCTAATATTTAGTTTTCTAATTGAAATTTGGGCAATCATCGTTTAAATTTCCTTTCCTCTTTCCCTCATAAAAAAAATTTCATTATTATTTTCACTTATTTTAGAGTCCTTTTTCCAATTTTTCTTTTTGTCATATTTTACTTTATAGATGTGCTTTCTAGAAAAATACTTCTTTCTATAGATTTTTTTTTAATATTCCAGATATATTTTACATCTCATTGTTACTATTAGATGGTCATTCTATATTTCTTGAACTGTAGTAATGATTATGTACCTTCTTCTTTTCTTTGAGTTTCGAAGTAGTGGTATTGAAAGAGACCAACTATCTCTTTAGTTCATCATCTTCTTCTTTTTGGAAGTTAAATTATTCATCATACTTAATTATATTACCTATAAGTTCCATCACTGGTAAATTGTTGATGTCATAGGATTCTGTTATGGACAATAAAGACCATCTCCATATTTTTGGTAAATATTTGAGGATTCATGTGATATGTTCCTCAGATGTAAAATCATTTCCTAGAGGGAAATGGTGTTTACAATCTCATTCATCATGAGATAAATTTCATATATATGTTTATCATGCTTAATTTTGAAGTAATATTATTTAATAATCTATGTATTAAGTATCATTTCCATAGCATTAGTGGTTCCTTCATGTGAAACAGCTAATGTATTTTTAATTTCCTATGTTTCTTCACATAAAGAAATCCTATTTAATTCTTCATCAACTAAAGAACAATATAAGGAATTCATTGATTTGAAATTAATTTTATAGTCTTCCTTGGATGGTTTATCCCAGGTATTCTGGTCAATAGAAAGAATCTTATATTCATATACAATTGAACACCAAATCTCAGAAACCATACTTTTTAAATTCATCTTCATCTTAATTTTCCACTGGCCATACATAGTTCGATTTATGTAGGGAGGTTTGTTTGTATCATAACCTTCTTTTATGTTATCCATAATAAATAATGAACAAGATTTTTTAATAAACTACAAATTCATAACTAACGTAAATTTAGAGATTATTAAAAGTACATGAAAAATCACAGTTGAAAAAGTTTTTTAAAAAATATTTTACAACTACCTCTGATATCAAATGTATGAGATAGTAGGACACTCAAGAGGGGTGAATTGAATTCCTATACAAATTTCTATATTAGAAACGTTTTTTACGAAAATCCACAAATTTAAAATCCAATCATGTATGTTAAGAAAAGTAGAAGTTTTATAAAATATTTCTCTAATATTGACATGTTATTAGTTAAAAAAAATTGAATAATCATTCTATCATTTGAATTAAATATATTTAAACAAATTCTAATGCAGACACTTTATAATATTGACTATTAGAGTAAAGTGATTTTTTCTAATTTGAATAAGGAAAAATGGGTAAGAAAACTAAACATGAAATAACATAGGAGATTAAAAATTATATTATCAGTCTCAAGAAGAGACATAATCCTCTCTACATGGGGATCCCCTTCCACCAGGAAGTTATATAAAAAATGTTGATCAAAATCATGGATCAGGTTTTACACTAGAACACAAGCATTCTAGGTTAAATAGACCTCTTCCATAGTTATTCATGTGAAAAAAAACAACCAGGACACCCAGGTACTTTTTCCACAATTATATATTAGAGTAAAATGATGTATAAAGATGAATGAGTAATGATCTCATTTATCTTTCAGGTTATCTTAGGAGACAGTGTGGGTTTTCGATACAGATATAGGCAATGCTCAAAAAGTGATAAAAATACACAATAAAGAAGAAATGATAAGATAAGGTTTATAATTCTCTATGTGTTATGATATGTTGGTTAGACTCCTTAAATATATTAAAAGTGAAACTCGTGTCCACTTCTAAAAACAAACACAAAAACAGAGTTTCATGAATGCCTTCCTCCCAAGGGTTTGTTGGTAAAAGGATTTTGGCACATAGATTCTCATAACATTCTTATTTGTTTCATTTTTTTGTATATTTTCATTCTTGGTATTGTATATATTTCAATATGCTCACATTTTCTTCTTATCTGGTGTTTTTCATTTTTATGTTTTAGGGGCCGAAAAAGAGCATTCTATATATCAAGTGAAGTTACTTTTCACCCCATACTGTCTACAGAAAATTTCTATAATATTTTCTACAAAATATCATTAATAAAACTAGACTAATTAATTAATTAAAATATAACCATTAGTACTGATTCTAAATTTAATTGGTAAAGGATGAAATGACTATGTTTGGAATGGCGCCACATGAACGGTGCCATAGGAATGGTGACACAGAAGTAGTGACATGTCCTTTTTATTTTAATGATGTCTTAAGAATGGTGACTTAGACTTTTTTAAAATTTATAGATTTCCCAGTCACTATAATTGTTTCTGTTTCACTACAATGGTGTCTGGTCTTTTGTGAAAATTATGATCCAATAGGTCACTACAATGGTGTATGTGAGTTCCCTGACTGGTGACTGTGAGTTCCCCTCAACAGTGACTCATACTCTGTTCAATATTTTCAACCTTCTTTATGGATTAATACCTAACATAATAGATTAATAATATACATATACATTATGAAACCAGATTAATCATTATTTGTGAGCATTAAAACTAGAGGAGTCTAAAAATCCTTACTCAGTTGTTTTCATTACCAAAATTAGGATACTAATATAATATTATTTATTTTTTTATGTTATTTTGGTATGTCATGTTAGAACCAAATATGTTTTAATATGTTTATAAGAGATTAAAGGGTGGTGATATTACTGATACGCTTATAATTTTTTAAAATGATTTAATCATACAAAAGTTTTTACCATTTATAAAACATAAATAAACTTAAATTATTGACACTATAAAAGATAATGCCGAATTATGGCTAGATAATTTGTTATTTAAAAGTTTTTATGTCATTATTAACCCTTATACTCTTAGATTAACACCCAATAAATCCATTTTTACCTTTACTATGGTAATTATTTCTACTATTTTTACTATTCATGTTGTTAAAAATTAATTTAAACGTATTATAATTTATAATTTATTCTTATTTTAAAAAATAGAATCCATTTTTTCAAATTCAATACATTTTTTTAGAAAATTTTAATTTAGAATTTATCTCACAAACGTGTCGATAAAGCAGGTTTTAAAATGAAACTTTCCAGAATATTATAATGTGTTTATTTCCAAAATCAGTGTAAAACTTGTCTTGATTACCTATATAGGATTACATAATATATAATGGATATAATTTTAAATTGAAACAAATTCAAAATATAATTTAAATTAAGATTCAGTATTTATTATTATTAATAAAAAATGATACTTCTCAAATTCATCCCAAAAATTAACCCTAAGATATTTTAGGAATTATTATTTCCAAAATTAATTTATTTTTCCAAATAATTTATCTAAAAGTGGTAAAAATTAATTTTAAATAATTTTCACATATTGTAACTAACCCATCTTTTGGAAGAAATACTATTTTTCAGAAAGTTTTTATTATCCATTAAAATGATTCTAATTTTGCTTATAATGAATAAAAAACAATATTTTTAATATTTTTTTTAAACTATTCATATCCTTAATTACAATGTCAAGGTTATGACTGTTAAAAATAAATAATAATATTTTAGTGATATTTCATATTTAATTTCAACTTGATGTTTCATGTAACGCAAGCTAAACTCAATGTTGTGTGTAACACAAGACAAATCATGTGTTGTTTTTAGTGAAATAAATTGGTTTTATTTATAAATATTTATATCATAATGTCTCAAGGTGATACATTTTATTATAACAATTTTGTTTCATGTCACATATGTTATTGAATACAACGTTCCTGCTTTGAAATTTTGGGGTGTTACAATACAAGCACCCTCGGCCTTTGTTTTCATACAAATCTCATATTTGGAATATATTTCCACATTATGATCATTGGTTCATGTTTATTGATCTATCTCATATACTAGGATGAAAATTATGATGATCCCAAATGAATAGTTGGTAGAAAAAATGAATTTGTCATCATCCATCTAATTTTCTATCTATATATTACATGCATCACTTCAAAGAATTTATAGTTGTCTTCTCTAGATACCCATTCTCAATGTGCCAATATTACTTATTAATCCCATGGAGATTCTTTATTTGAAGTCCACAAAAAATGATCTATAGATAATTATTATAAGGGTTTTATGATTGTAAGAACCTTAGAATTTAATATATATTTTTCTCTTTTTAAGTCAAATTTGTTAGATATATTCATCAAATTGAAAAACCATTGTTAAATGAAACATTAATATTTTATGATTTTTAAATCCTGATCATTAAATTATTATTTTTGAATAGGAGAAACTTAATTACAAAGTATATTGATTTATGTATTTATATAATATGTTTATTTTATAAAAACTTAACTTTCATTAAATTGATTTTTAATCGATCTATTTTATTTCATGTAAATATTATTAATAAAAAACTAGGTATGTAGTATTGAAATCGTTATTTTAATAAAAAATATTATTATTGATTAATGATAACATTATTAGGTTTTATAGAAAGTAATAAAAATAAAAACTTATTTTAAAAAAGTATTTTCCTATAAAACTATTTCTCATTGTATTTTATAATATTTTTAAAAATGTAAAATAATAATTTAAAGAATATAATTGGTACAAAAAACATTTTTGGATGAGTAGTTTCAATATTATTTAAAGATGATTTCTTTGGTACTTTGTAGAATGAATGATTATTTGGTGAATATTAAAAAAACAATTTTTATAAATTACATGAATTTAAGGATGTTATAACTATATAGTAATAAATATAAATTCATGAATCCTTTTTGTAAGACAAAATATGTTTTTATATAAGTTAATTTTTAATTTAAAAAATATATAATTTTATGACCCATATTTGACTTTTAAGAAATTAAGTAACATTTTTTTAAAATTATATCAATAAATTATACATTTAATATTTTAAAATAAAATTTATTTATCACTTATATATGTTAAATGAAATAAAATTATATTTTTTATTGGATTCATCGGGTTAAAATGATCTTATTATTAATTTTTGTGATTTTTCTATTAAAATTGTGTTTAGATGAATAGTGGAAAATCTAGTTGTTTCTGAAACATTTACTTTTATTAGCTTATCCTTATATAAGAGACACATAGAATTTAATTTAGCATATTAAATTTTCAAATATTAATTTAATTATTATTTTTATTTATTTTAAATACATTATTTGAACCTTACAAAACCTATGATATGAAATTATGATTTTGATTCTAACAAAAACTATTTCAGAGTTTTCTTTAAATTAAAGATTATTATTATAAATTTTTTTATTAAGATGAAATTAGTATAATGTTTTTTTAAATAGTAAAACAATTTAAATATTGAAAATAAAATATCATTTTCATTCTTGATAATAATATAAATTATATATTTGAAATGATCATTTTCTATAAAACAGTTTTTACATTTGGTGTTCAATAATACTAAAATTAATTTCTATAACCCATAAAAATAGGATTTTATACATTTATCTCCATATTAAATATAAAATTATTTAAATTATCATCAAATTTTAATTTTAATTTTCTTAATTAAATATAGTTTCCAATGGTTAAAGTCGAATTACCATAGTGATAGTAAATTAGCGAATAACCGGATTAACATTGTGAAAATAATTTAAAAAATTGGAAAAACAATTTAATATTGGTTGTTGGAGGGTAGGTCGTACTTCTCTATTTACCAACACAATTATTTTCTATTTTAGGATCTTTTTTCCTTCAATAATGATGTGATATTATTAAGAAATAATTTGTTTTTACAAGATTCCCCTTTTCTTCACTTATAAATGGAGACAACCTCCACTATATTAATATGAAAATTCTAAAGAATAGACTCCACAAAAAAATTAGTCTATTTTCTTTTAAAACCCCTCTGTATTCCTCATATACCTTGGTCACAAAACAGTACATATTGATGAGTCTTAAGGAGTTTCTAATTTCAAATCATCCATAGGAAATCCAATTCTCAAATCCCAATATTTCAATGATATTTCTTCTTATACTCCCCCCATGAACTCTATATCTAGGAAATTATGATTCGAAAATAATTATTAAAATTATAAATATAATTTCTCTAATTTAATATCAATTTTACAATTTCCTCTTAAATTATTGACAAAAAATGTTTTTATCCAAGTGTAAAAACTAGCACCATCAGGAATGACATGTTTTTTACCACCAAACATGGATAACATTAAGAATATATTTATAAAGAAAATATGATATTTTAGTAAATATCTATAATTTTTACTAAAAATATTGGAAAACATATTTTTAGAAAATAATAATAATAATTCATAGTTTATTTAACCTTATTAAAATAACATATATAGAAACTTTATTAATCTGGATCTTTTTTAGACCATATTCGAAGTAATATAAGTATTGTTCTGATAAAATAATAAAGTACATAAAATTCTAAAATTATTAAGACCAAGATATAATTTTCATCACCTTCATCCACATTCAACAAATAGAAATTTTTTTAAGTAATTAACCAAACAACCCCAACTAATTGAAATAAATGAGATCTATATTAAACTAAATTTCCAAAAGAGAATATATGGAAAATAAAAAAATAATTATAAATCAATATTAATTATGGGAATATATATTATTAAAATTATTCAATTATTATGGATTCTTATTGTTGGTGAGGAGCACTTTTAGGCATGAGGTAAGGGTCTTGTGTCAACATTTCCTTCTATGGGACACATGTTATTTTATACTTATAATATATTTTAAATAGATTGTATACTTCCAATTAAATATTTAATGTCCTGTATTAACATTATTAATTGATTTCTATATTAAAATTATTGACCTCTCTATATCAAGTTGTTATTATTGTTATGTTTCTTCCGTCATAATAGTTCTATCTCAATCGTTATTCACAAACACATGCTTTATTATTTTTCCCAGTGTTAATTTATATGTTGTAACTACAACAAACATGACTAAAAATATAATAAATAATTAATAAACATAGAAAATTCACTTTCTTTCATGATCTATCAATTCAATAATAGACAGGGTAATTTTATTATGAAATTTTATTTATTGAGATATACTTTTTCTATATGAGTATCCAGCTTCATTTCATTTGGTATACCATATTTTTAATCAAGTGAGATAAATTCTAATTAAATTATTATTATCTAGTTTTTTCCAATCTCTTTTGAAAATAAAAATATGTAAAGAATAATTACCATATTAATGATAGTTTCCTTCCTTTTCCATAATTTCCTTTATCATTAATGTTATCTTTTCTAATTAGAAACCTCATTAAGTATTATATAACGTGAACATAATATATAACACCTCTTATTACCAAAATAAATTTTTCTTATCTTATTTGGCATCGCCAAAATCAAATGTTTTTAAATAAAAATATATTTTAATTTAAATTGTTATTTTTTTGGAACACTCTATGTTAAATTATAATTTTATAAAAAATAATAATATATTTCTCTTATCAAAATGTTCCTTTAAAAAATTCATAGACCAATTCCCAAGTGGCTAGTTATTATTCATTCCTCTCCTCAATCAGTCTCTTAAATATTATATCTTAGAACTCTATGTTCAAGACTTGTGTTTCTTTTTATATTGTTAAAATTAAAAATTACATGATACCTTATACTCTTGGTAATAATTATGATTTGGTGATCAATAATTACTTAAATCAGATTTATTAAACCCACTTCCTTATCATGGATTTGATCATGCATATAACTTATGTATGGGTTATTTTCTCTTATGGAACAAATATGCATGTACATGTTATAATGTGATGTGTAGATATATTATAACCCTCTAATGCTTGGGTTTATGATTTATATCTCATGAGATATTATGTATGGTATTTTTTTCTAACAATATTCTATTATGGGACATTTTCTATTACAATTGGTGCATGAGAAGTTAGTCTAAAGACACAATATTGTAAAGGTGGTTAGGAAGATCTCACACTTATAATTATGGTGTTTAGCCTATTTTATACTATATTATTGGTTATCTTTGACATACTCAATTTATCAAGCTTTATAATGTTCCCAAATGTTTATAATCTAGTAAAATTTTGATTTCTTTCCCTTATTCCATGTTTATATTTAAATTATAATTCTATTTATGAAATCATTTCATGCCTCTTGACTATCATGATATACTTTACTTCCATTATTATTCCATGACTATGCTTTTTAGCTTACATTTTATCTTATGTAGTTCACCCAGAACATCTTAGGATGTTTTTGAAGATATCATGAAGTTAAGGTAAATTTGTAGAGTTTTAAAATAAAATTTTTTCAGTTTACATTTATAATTATGTATTTATATATCTAATCATCCAAATAAAAAACTAATATATCATTGTGTTGTATTGTTCTGAAATAATTTTATTAGTAATTAATTAAAGGTAGTTTAAGAATTTTGTCACTGTAGTATGAATTTGGAAATGGTCCTATTACATATAGAAATTAGGATGATAAAACAATAGTGAAAACCCTACGGATAACCCTAAATAGAGTAAAATTCTATAATGTTTTAATAAAATAGATGATGTGTTATTTTCCAAGAATATACATCCCATTATGGATACTAGAATTTGGATGGAGGATATGGAATTATTTCTCCTAGTATAAATAACCCTAAAGAGAATTTGTTTGATATTAAATCATCTATGACTTGGTGAATGATAAATATTAGGATTTTACACCTAAATTGTCACAGAAAATGAATATTATCTTGTTAATAATATGCTTTTATGAATATGTATAAATGATTGCTTTCCTAGAAATATTGATGTAATGCAATATGATTTATAATAGAACTGAGATTAAGGTAGACTAGGATGAATCAAAAAAATATATCAGTTGAACCAATGATTATATAAGATTATCTAATAGTGATATAGATTAAAAAATAGTTATATACCTTAGCCTAAAATTATTACAATATAAAATGATATTATTATAATGTGATGAATCTTTTGGTTAAATTTATATTTGATAATATAGGATTATTCTCATATAATTACATTTTGTTACAACACATGTTAACCCCTTTTGGTTTTAGGTATGGATTGAACCGGATAAAACCATTTTAACCAAAGGTGTGATAGATAATGTGATAAATTCGTCTATTACCAACCCATTAGAATGAGAGATGGACTGAGAAATATTCTGATTATTCCAAACCACCAATACAAAATATTATTAATGGTGTATCCCTTGATGAAATATAGAGTACAAAAAATATGTGAGTGATGGTATCTCATGAATGTTTTGATGAATAGGATGAAAAATGACTAAATTTGAAATTTTTTATATGTTAAAATCATGTGAGGAAGTACCAAGGGAATTTCCTCAAGGGGGGGGGTTAAAAAATTCTTAACTTATGGTAAAGGATGGTATCGAGAAATAAGATACCATGAGAAAATAAAGGATAAAAAGGTGGAATATAATGTTCTTCCTAATGATCCAATCATGATTATATGTATTATATTAGAGTAATTTTGGAATGTTTCAACCTGATGCTCAAATCTATGGTACAAATTGGACAACTAACAACAACAACCTTCTATATAATAGGAAAATGTAAAAAATCTATACAAGGACTATTGTTAAGGTAAATCATTTTTTCAATATTTTTCGATGTATTATGTCATGTTTAATTTCACCAATTTTTTATTTATATATAAATAAAAAAAATTAATTATTATATTCATTGTATAAGAATCTTAATAAATGTTTGATATAAGTGACACCAAATAAATTTATCTCTACAATGATTATTAGGATTTAATTATGAATACACTATATCTTTTTATAAATGGATCATCTAACATTCATTATAGGAAAATATAACTTCATATCCTAAATAAACCCATGATCAACTACCAGTGTATGGCGAATTAGGATCTCCCTTTAAAAATTAATCCCATTAAATAATTATATAAATTCCATGAGTGTAATTGGTTTAAAATGGGATAGTGTAATGACCTGAGGTTTTATTATATGTTTTTTTCTAACTAATTAAAATATATTAAATAGATTTATATTCATGAAAATGAAATCAATAATGATATAGTGGTAGTTTTAGTCCCATAAAACATAGTCATTTAATTAGTATTCATAAATAAGATTATGTAAATTTTGGAATATATAAATTAATTTATATATATTATTGTTAATTTATAATAAGTTAATAAATTCGTTATTTTGTTTAAGAGTATATTTTTTAATTATTTGTACTTTATACTAAATAAATTTAAGTATATTATCATTAAATTATTATTTTAATAAAAACATTACATTTACGGGTTTGTACTAGCTTTATTATTATTTTTTAAAATTAAGAATATTAAAAAATATTATTAAAAATTTCATTTTCTATTAAAAACATATTACCATTTTATTGTTAAATTTTTATTTAAATTTTAAATATAAAACTATGGGAATTAAATTTGGAAAAAATGACATTTTTTATTTAGTTTTTTCATTTAATTAAATAATATTTTGATAAAAAATTGTCTTTTTTGGAAATAGACCCTCTAAAATGTTATATGTTTTTATAATAAACATATCAATATCTTAAAAACCAAAAAAAATGAAAATATTATCCCACGATGAAATTTTTTTATAATCTTTTTCTTATAAACCATTTTTTGTTATATTCACTAATACTAATATTAATTTCCCAAAAACATAGAATTATTATATCATAAAATGATATACGTATTTAAAATTTGATATTAGAATTAGAAAAAAATCAATATTATTTTTTGGCTATTAATTTAATTTTTATGGGTGAATGTCGAATTACCATGGTAAAGATATGTTATGGTAAAAATAGTTTAAAATGGTGCATATAGTTAAAACACGTGGGAATTTTTTTATATTCAATATAGAGGGACTATAACCCTTATATATTCCCCCATATAATTATTATAAATTTTGTATTCCCTTTTCCTTGAATAATGGAGTGAAATTATTTATAAATAATATGTTTTTACAAGTGTTCCCTTTTCATAGCATATAAATGAAGACCACCTCCTCTCTATTTTTCATCCCATTCAAAATACTTGGACTGAGGAAAACTCTACCATTGTATCTCTTCTACAGGGTCCTTATCCATTTGATTCCATGGTCTCACAAAAAAACCAAGGTAAAGAGTCTTTTGTAGGTACCCAATGGGGAACTATCAAGTGAATCGTAATATTATCAACCAACATTTTATATGATATTTTATTATTTTAGACCCATAAAGTACCCTCTATACATGAATTTATGGATAAAACACTAGAGTTATTATTCATAAAAATTATTTTACTAATGAAATTTTCATTTTATATTATACTTAAAAATCATTCATAAAACTGAAAATTTCATCATGCGTCTGTACGGAATCTCTTCTCTATGAATGATATGATTTTTATTCCTTGAACACTTGAAATAGATGTTATTAAAATTTTAATTTTATGTAAAAAGGATATATATTACAATATAAATGTTTTGGAAAGACAATATAGGAAAATATATTAGTAATATAAATAATTAAAGGCTTAAAATAACTTCATCACTCTTAAATGGACATATCATAGAACATTTCTTAATATGGAAATTTTTGGGATAACCATTGAAAATGTAAAAAGTGTTGTTGAAATGGAATTATAATAGAAATAATACATTGAGATTATAGATATCATGGATTTATTTTACAAAAACATTGACCATGGTCAACAAACCTATAGTGTGACAAAATAATTAATCAAACATCCATTACTAACTAATTTAAGTGAAAACTATAATAAATATATGCCCCAAAAGATAATATATAGACCATATAAAATTATATATAGATGAATAATGTTCGTGGGTATATATATAAAGACCATTATTTACCAATTAGGGAACTTTTGTGCAAGTTTACAGTGATTAAAAACACAAGGAAAGGGTTTCATCTTAAAATATACCCCTTCTATATGTAGTTTATTTTATGAATGTAATTTCATTCAAATGTGTTTTAAAAATATATATATAGTTACATGTATTAACTTTATTCATGTTATTCTAATGTCAAATTTAATATCCTCCTGTTTTAAGTAGTTTTTATTAGATCATTTCTTATGTTATATGGGTTCCATCTCAACCACACTTAATTAATATATTCTATTATATTATACATTAATCGTTATTTGTATAGTATAACTATTATCCCCATTTACTATAATATAATAAATTAATTTTTAAGTTATAAAATATACTTTAATTTATTCTCTTCCATTTCATGGGCTATGATTGATGTCTTATATAATGTATTAGGGTTATTCATAACTCAATCTGATTTCTTGAGTTATAATTTTTTTCATTGAGTTTCATTATGCATTTCATAATTCGTACCCTCTTTCTATAATGGGGTATCAATTTTTATCCAAATAATATTTACTGGTTTTTTCTATTCAACTTTTTAATTAGACTATATTGAGAATAAGTTGCATCAATTTTAATGATGGTTTCTGCGCTATGTCTAAAATTTCAATTCCCACTTTGGTTCTCCTATTTAATGGGAAACCTCATTAAGTGTTATCTCTTGGGAACATCATATATACCTTAATTTTTTTAATTATCAATGTTTTATTGTCTTATTTTTTTTATTTTTTTGATAAAGGCGTTTTTGAAAATATTAAGTGATCTTATGTACCTCCATCTTGACATTACACATTCTCATTATTATTCTCCAATTTATGGTAAATTATTCCCTTATAAATTTTCTATTTTTGGTATATATTTTACTTATTTATATATTGACAGTTAAATATAATTTTCATTTATTTGGTTATATATGTTTTTAATTTCCTTATGTATTCCAACTTTTATGTATAGATTGTATAAGGTGACTATTATATATCCTGACTCACATTGGGTATCAACCCATTATTGTTTTTTAAACCATACATAAATTTTTAAATCCTTCATAATTTTATGGGGAACCCAATTTGTTATGGTATGGTTTTATAGGAAAAAATATGTTTCCTTCTTTAAATGGATGGTTTACTTATTTCTCAAAATCATCAACGATGTGAAACATTTTTATTCATTCTTCTCCTAGATCCTTCTCCTAAATTTTATAAATTGGAACCCCATGTTCCAAAACTATGTTCCTTTTGAAATTATGTAAGTTTAAAATAATTTAAATCATTATTCTCATTTAAATCCTTATGATTTGGGAATATTTCATTCTATAAATATGAATTATAAATCAAAATTTCCATCTCATGGTTTTGATCATACATATATTTTTTTCATGGTTTATTTTCACCAGTGGGACACATATAAATATACATATTATCCTGTGAAGGATTATTCCATTATACCTGAACAATGAAATTTTTTAAGATTTATATATCACGAGATGTTATTTATTGGATTATAGAAGTAATTTAATACCCTATGGGATGTTTTCAACTATGTATGTTTAACATATGATAAGTCTATATCGACTATATTAGGATAGAAGTTAACCAAAGCATGCGATAAATATGATGGAGGTTAGCCTACGTTAGGTTGTTTTTTAGTTATCCTAGAAATTTTCATTTCATGTCAAACATTACGATGTTACCACATGTTTATAATACAAAGATCTTAGCATTTCATTTATCTTTTCCATTATTACATGCTTATTATTGTTCTCTTTATAATATAATTTTTCTTCTTAGGACTCATCATATGACTTATAATAGTAATTTTATTATTGGGATTTCTAATTCACCCTTTTTTATCTATTTTCACAAGAGTATCTTATCCTATGGTAATTTTCAAAACAATGATGAGTTTTTTAAAATGTTTTTAGGATTTAAATGATCAATTTATTTATATGATGTTCCAAAAACACAGTACCTACTGATCTATGGCTTGTGTCGATGGGATATAGTTTTATGAATCATTGAGTAAATTTTTCTTAAGGATGGGGATGTTAAATCAACCATACACAATGTATTTTCCCCCAAATGATTGGGGCTTATCTCATAGTGGTTTATAGGCCTGGATAAACGACTACTAGAAAAATATGCCCTGGTGAGTGAAGATTGATTATCTAGGTTGAGATGATAATGATTCCCATATCCTATAGTATTGGGATTAATGTGGATCTGAAACTAAAATATTTTAAACAAAATAAATAATTCATAATTCTTGTGGTTGTTATGGGGATAAAAATTCTTTTATCCCTATGGGAGGGTATTTCTTAGAGTCATCGGTGATATCTTCCGTACTCACGGAGGATTTAATAGCCCTATGGTTGGAGGTGGTGGTTAAAATTCTACCTTTCCTAAAAGATGGTATGGCTCCTTTTAGAGTCAATAGTGATTTCAAATAATATCTTCCTAATTTTTCACATTTTAATTCAAGTATGGGCCAAGTGTAGCTTCTTCCCATAGTGTGAGATAATTTTTATATGTATATTCTCATTAGATAACGTTTTGGATGTTATCATCATATATGTGTTCTAAACCATTCAAGAAGATTTTTTTATGACCATAATAATTCCTCTCTTTCTCTAGTTAAATATATTTTGTGCCTTAAATGTAGGGTTTTTGTGTTGGATTGACCAACTAGCATGTGAGTTGTTTGAAAATATTTCATATCATATGGTAATTACATTGCAGGATTCCCTATTCAGGGGTCTCAACTGACCTAGGTATGAAGTGAAGTCAAATCCTCTGTACTCTACCCATCAGTAAATTTTTACATCAAACAAGGTATCAGTGATTATTTTTAATATTTCCACTAGAATTTAATTTTTATCTCGTTAGAGGATCTCAAAATGATCTTCTAAAAAACAGTTCCAATATAAAAATAATGTATATAGAGCTATCTACTAACAAATGTTTCTCACCACCTATATATCTTGATCATAATTTTGATAAGATATGATCATAGACATTATATGGTAAATAGTTAACCACATTTTCATGCATAATTAATTCATTTATAACTCCTTTATAATATCTAGATGAGATAATAAGGTTTGATAATGATTCATAACCAAGTTAAGAGGCCGTAATTGTATAATTATTTCCATATAACCATAAACCATTCATCATCTCTTTGAGAATCATATTCCAAAAATTATGATCATTATTGTTATATTCTACATGCATTATCAGATAGGGGAGGTTTCCCTGATAATAATGGATTGATGTACCATGAAAGGTCATGGAGGTAATGGGATTGATCAACCTAATTTATTTAATATATCCCTATAATAAGGATGGAAATAGTATAGATTTCTGAGAGTTATACCATCTCATTTTTATGGACTATTATTGAACGGTGGTCATACAAATTAATGTACTAATGTTCTATAAAGGGGGTGGAACTTCATGAAATTTGATATTCTAATTTAGTAGAAAACATTCATAACCTGAATCATGGGGAGATCCCATATAAACAATTTTAATGTGGTTACTAGGAAGACCTTTGTAGTACTTGTTTTAGGGAGGTCCCCCAAAAATACTAGTCACGGTATCTTGTAGAGGACCTCGATAAATGAGGCTTCTAGAACATTATGATGAGAAGTGGGTAGTCTCGAGATACTATAGATTTTAATTGGAAAACCTCCAGTGTATAATTACTGATCAGTGTAGTTATATGGGGTAGAATTTTTGGTGATTTCTTTCCTTGTTTATATATCCTTTTGGATGTTCTCCATGGGGTAGAATAATGACCTTTGAATATATCATTCATATCATATGAATCATATGACATGGACGGAGCCAGTTGATATAACCCTTAAATTTGGGTATGAATATAAAAATTTCTCTTATTTTACCATGGAATATGTCAATGGGTTTCTTTAAAAGGGGAATTAATTTATTCTCACTATTATGTAATCATTAGGATGTGTCATCAATATTTTGTAGAAATATTATCCTTTACTAAGTTTGTTACTGGACTATATCAATGAACCCAATTAATATCAGGAGTATGATATCGACTCCTTCCCCCACCCTTTATCATAATATTATGATAACCCTCTTGAGTATGAAAAATAATATGTATTTTTTCAAATAAGTTTATTTTTTATTTTCAATATGGTCACACACAACTCTAGTTATAAGAATAAGTATATGTTATCATTCATTACATTCCTTCAAAATATTCCACTGTATCTCTTCTTCCACTACCTAATGTGTTGGCACTTCAGAGTGTTTTTAGTAGGGATATAATTGATATTGTTTACTATTTTCAATATATATTGGAAGACATCCTAAATTAAATTATGGATTTGAATGGTTTTTGTCATATGTTTTTCATTAGGATACACTGATGGGATTCATGTTTGGTGGAAAGATTATGGGACTTACCCCAACTTGGTACAATAATATTCTAGAGGATATATTCCATACAAGATGTGATATGATTCTACAAACTAATATCATTCATAGTATGTTGAATGACTTCTTAAACAAGAATAGGAATGTAAATGTGCTCCAATTTTTTTTCATTCCATCTCACCTGGTGAAATCACTTTGATATATTGGTATAAGTGGTTGAGGGAATGATATCTTAGGTCACACCCTTAACCATCAGTTAGGGGTAGTTGTTTCATGATTCATGTGGAAATAAATACTAGAGTCTCTCTCAAGTGGCCCTAGATCCAAAAATAGGTCCAAGATGATTTAATGATCAACCATCCCTATATAATGATTTTATTAGTTATCCCACATTTTGAATAATGCTCTCAAAGTTGTTGATGGCTGTGATAAGTTCCACTGGATAAGTTGTGCCTTTCCAAGAATGGGATGGATCTTTGGCTTTATGTCTCGATGACACTTTAGTTTTTCCACTTGAGTTATGATCATACAATTTTGATGGTGTTAATTTAATATTTAATTTTCCACTGGACACTATAATGGTTGGGAAGGTGATATTTTCTACATTTTTTGGGTGTTATGGCTATTGTGGTAGTTGAGGTACCAAAATTCATACATGATAATGATTATATAAAATTCTATTGATGTTATAATTTGAAAGTAAAAACGTAATGATAAAATTACAACACGAATAATAATCAATCAATCATTTAATGCAGTTGTATATACAACCAATAATTTTTCTTTGTGAAAGATTCATATCAGGTCACCATTTTTTTATGGACATGAGGTGAGGTGGATTGGTGAATATTTGATAAGGGAAACTAGTTGCTTTAGAATAATTTTATAGATTCACTATTATTATTTTAAATAGTTTTTGAATTGCTTTATTCTAGGAGATAGAACACTCAAATGCTCCCACATTAATCATTAAAGATACTAAAATGGACATGATTTCTAAAGGTAGGTGGTCATTTGGGTTTCTTAACAATGACTCTTTAGAGAACATATTGGTTGAGATGATGGCAGTTCAGGATCATATCACCCTATTAAAGAAGATATTTCATAGTCCAAGATTATACTATAGATTTATTTCATTTTTAAGAATCATTCTAAAATTCTAATATGAGACTACATACCCAGACACTGAAAATATATTTTTAGAAAATACAAATGTAAAATTTTGACATATCATTAGTATCCCTTAATTATTATTTTATTTATTAGTGATTTTGGTCAATAAGTCTCTATAAATAGTATAAATAGTGCCTTAACATAGAAGGTATGGCATTAGTTTACAGTAAACTGATGAAAAAGGCAGTCCTGGGAATTTTTTGGTATTAGTTTTAACATAAACCGATGATAAAGTACATTTTTTTTGTTTTTAAGTTAGTTATTTTAAAAAATGATGCAAAAACCATTACCATGTTTTATTTATGTTTAGTTACTATAAAAACTATTACCATATATGAAAAACATATCAGTGCCAATTTTATGTGAAACAAAAGTTGTTGTTAAAAAAGTATCATTGTTTTTTAGTAAAACTAATGTGGAATCAAAAAAACAATACTTCAACATTAGTTTTCATAATAACTGATTCCAAAATGTTTTAAAAAATTATATGGGATCATGAAAACCTAATATTTTAGAAATATAAAAACCCTCTCTCCCCTTCATGAGGAACCTGACAGTATCATCCTAGGATCTCAATGGATTTTATTGATTATTTTCTTCGATGTTTATAATTTTTCTCGATTTGTGGTTTGAGTCATCATTCTCTATCATTATTTCATAATCTAAAGACATATTTCTCTTCCAAAACCCTTTTCTTGGGTCACATTCAACCATGGTTTTATATTCATTATTTTTTCTTATTTATTGTTCATTTTTACAAAAACTTTTTTTGTTGTTGTAATGATTATTCTTCTAAAACATTTGAGGGAGAAAGTTCAAATTAGGTCTCCATTTTCTTTCGTGATATCTGAATATTGTATGTTTTTTATGAAGTAAAATTAATTATCATATACAGTTATTATTTACCTATGGATTCAATTATTTTTATGTTGTAGATTATTATTTATAAATGATATTCTTAAATCTTGTTTATTTTGATAAATTTTTTTATTGTTGAAATCTTCAACTGGTCATTATAATATATATTGATTAATTTATTTGTGAAGAAATGAAATGTAAAATATATTTTGTTCGTATTTTTTTCACAATGTGAAGTCTGTTAAATAATTAATATGTTTTCATGAAACTTTAAGGATAAAGTGGTAAAAGTTGATATATTATGATGAGATGCTAGAAAATATTCTATAAATATTTGATGTCATTATAATAGATAATTGAGGATAATTTGTTATTAGTTGGCTGATGATGACAATTAATGTAGATTAATTTATTATAGGAAAAGGAGAAAAATAATTGTAGTCGAATAAGTTCACCTAAATCACGTGATTTACAGTAGAATTTTTGTCTTGGGATTTCTTCTTAATAATGATGAAATGAATAGTTTGAATTGAATGTTGAAATGATAATGTGGCTTGATAAAAAAATATTTTGATAATTTTTTATGGGTGTTCAATGTGATTTTATATAATTATATCGTAAATTATTTTTTAACAAGGTTATTCAATCATTGGTATGATATTGTGATTTGGATATAATTTGATAATGTGATCTGAAAAGTTCACTAAATTTTATATTATTTATGTAATTTTTATTTCTATTACATTGATGTTATATTTTGATATTTATAGGGTATGAAGTCATGTCGTATTCTTTGAGATATGTTTTATTACCTATTTATGATGTTACGAGAACCAATACTTTTTAATTTTTGTTACTAATCATATTTATTGAATTTTTATTTTTTAAAATTTATATGTTTATATATATATATTTAAATTTTTATGTGTTTTAATATATTGACTCATCATATTATGATATCAGATATCGAATGGATCATAACTAGATATGTTTACGAAAAACCACTAGTGAATATGAAAATGGATTTGATGAATTCTTGGAATTTTCTAAACAAAATCTTCCAGACATTAATTTGATTTTTTTGTCCATGTGCGAATTGTTTGAATATGAGAAATCAAAACTCTAGAGAAATCAATGATCATCTCATTTTATATGGTTTTAGCCTTAATTATACACATTATATCTGGCATGGTGAGAAAACTAAATATTCAACATAAAATTTTGATAAAAATTTTCATAATGAGGCATATGATCGTATTAGAGAATTAATTCATGATTTAGATGTTGAAACCATCAAAAAATAGAAACTATTGAACGATTTTATGAATATTATGAGAAACCATTATTCCCATGATACAAAAATATATAATGTTATCAAATTTTTTTCGATTGGAAAACTTGAAAGTAATAAATCAGAGGAGTGATAAAATATTTTCCACCATACTTCAACTTTTAAAAGAGTTACTTCCAAATGGAAATGGGCTTCTAAATTCCAATTATGTTGCCATGAAAATATTATACCCAGTGGGATTGGGGTGTAAAATGATACATGATTTCCCCACTGATTATGTTTTGTATAAGAAAAAATATTAATATTTATCATGTTTTCATACATATAGTACATCACGATATAAGACAAATGAAAAATTATACTGAGATTCACTGTCTTGTACAGTCATCTGACCTCATGAAAAATCATTTTTTTTACTTTCTAATGATATCATCCAATAATGTTTTCATATTATTCTGATAAATCAACTTTATTTCATTCTTAGGTACTAAAATCATGTCTCTTGCTAAATAAATTTTGTACCATCCATTAATTACTCATTTGATGTTTATTTTTTGAAATTCAGTTGACCGAAAAATGATAATATATAATTTAGATGTGTACATCTATGATGGTAACTTCCATTACCCTATTGGTTCACAATAGTGCTGGAGTTTTGATAAAGAATTTTGTGACTTTTTAAGTGATGTTAGATATCATATAATGGGAATATGTACTGATGTAATGAATCTATATTAAAACCTTTGTATCCAACATTGTTCATGGAATGTTTTTCTAGGGGTTTAAAATGTGTCCCAACATCTATATATGAAAAAAATATGTTATGATGAGCTTGATTATTTCTAGAAAAAAAAATTTGGGAAATGATATTTATGTCTATCATTCACCATTAATTCAAGATTTGAAATTTCTATTTGATATAGGTGTTAATTTTTTTGATGCATATAGGAAAGATTATTTTCTTTTGTGTGGTACGATAATGTTCACTATAAATTACTTCCATGCATATGTTATCTTGACTAGATATAATGTTAAGGGACATGAATCATGTCCAATTTTTGAAGAAGAGACATAATATTATCATTTATAGAATGAAAGAAACACAGGGTGCATATTACATCTAATATTTTTGAAAATTGACCTTCCTTAACATAGATTAAAAAAGGCATTTAACTATTTACCAGAATACAACCTTCTCCCTAGACCATTGTCCATTAAATTATATTATGATAGGGTGAAAAATAGTGATTCCACAATTGGAAAGAAAACAAGTTTGGGTCTTCAAATAAATATCTGGAAGAAATAGTTTATCTTTTTTGAACAACCATATAGGAGTTTTTTAGCGATAAAACCTTACATCATTGTTATGCATGTCAAAAAAAGCATATGTGGTAGTTTTATTGCAAAATTTTTAAGAATAAAAGGAATGAAAAAAAAGATAGATTGCATGCCAAATTAGATATGATATTAATTGGAATAAATTTGTAGTCAGATACAATTATGAAAGGAAATATACATATTTAACAATAACTTGTCACAAATTAAGAAATATTTAAAAATTATTTTTTGTCAATGTATTAATGGAATTGAAGTTTCCTGGTTTTATTCTTAAAATATGATTAATTTTGTGTTATTGAAGGATCGAAAATTAATAGGTATGAAATATCATGATTATCATGCATTGATGCAACAACTTCAACTATTCGCATTGTGTTTAATTTTTCCAACAGATGTCATAAATACAATCATCAGGTTATGAAAATTTTCCAAATCTATTTGTTGAAAATTCATTGTTTTAAATTTGTAATAAGTGTTGGAGAATAAAGTATCTATTATTCATTGTCAACATGAAATATATTTCCCACCAACATCTTCTTAAAATGGTTAAACTTCTAATTCATTTGGTTTCAAGACAAGAATAAATGGTCCCATTTATTTAAGATTAATTTATACTTTGAATGATATATGAAAACTTTGAAGGGATATGTTAGAAATACTTACCAACCCGAGGCCTATATTTTTCAAACATATTTATCAGAATAGGTGATTGAGTTCTGTACTGATTACATGTATGAATTGGAGCATATTGGTCTCCCTATATCTCGATATATGATATTTGATAGTGAAGGTAGATGGATTTAAGGCATGAATTTAATGTTCATTCCAAATGATGAAGTGATATAAGAATTTGTATACATTTTGAACAACATAGGCGAGGTTAAATTATATATATCATCACATATTGCTAATTTAATGTTACGATATCAGAAAACAAATGATATGTGGTTTATGATTGAGCATAAAAAGATATTTGTTTTATGGTTTAAAGAGAAATTCACCACAGATATATCTACTTCAGAAACATTGAATAGGTTGGAAGGGGGTACATCATATAATTTGATCATATGGTTTAGTTTTTATATTCATGGTAACACATTTTACATACAAATTTTGGATGATAAGAGTACCATTTAGAATAGTGTTATAATGGTCTTCACTATGGCACTGCTCTTTTTTGAGTACCAAATATAAAATCCCATTTTCTGCATTAATGCCATATCTTGGAGTTCTTGAGGACATATGGAAAATATATTATATTAAATTTTGAGACACCATGTATATGTGTAGTTGCGTTTTAAGTAATAGTGGTGTGAAACACAATGAATATGGGTTTAAACTGGTTGATTTTAAAAAAACATTAGTCATAATGTGGAATAATCTATCATTTACACACATGAATAACTAATATTTTATTTTAGTGTTCCATTAAATGATCAATGTTCCATCATTTTACAAGTGAATAGAATCCATTTGTATGATTAGGATGATTATGGTGATGATTTTATTGATTTATACAATGTTTCTTCATCTCTTACACTATTTTCCGATAACAATGATTATAACGCAGACATAGTGCATGCAGTACAAAATTATCATGCTGAAGGGATATGAGAAAATAGTAAATTACTCTTTGAATAAATCTAGTAATTATTTAAATTATTTTTCTTTTTTTAAATTTACATGTGTAAAAAAAATATTATTTAATAAATATTAAATATCATATTTATAAATGTTTTTGTAATTTTATAATTATTGTATATATTTAATAGTTTATCTTCTCTAGTCATTTGCGTTAATAATCATAACATTGTTATTTTTTCTTCAAATGAAACATGTGTGTCATTTTATTATCGACATATTTCTATTTTCCTATTTTCAAATATTCAATTGGTTAATAAAATTCAGGTCCATAAAAATTTCATTACAGTTGTTTGGTTCAATGACCCATACTAATAGAAAGAAAGATAGGCATGTAACAAGGTATTTTTCCTTTTTCATATTATTAAATTTCCATTAATATAATTATATAATGAAGAGAAACTTTTAATTTACAAAAATTAATTGTTATAATACTGATGATACCTCATTGGTGGACTCCTCGACTATTAGTTTTATAAAATTGAGTTCTAGTGTTGGTAAAGGTGGAATTACAAGTTTACCAAGACATTCACTTTCTCGTCGAGATGAGATATTTTATATTACTTTTGATGATAATAATAATGAAACTTGACCAAATGAAACACAATTTATTAGTTATATATCCACTCAGCGTCATTACAGGATTTACATATTATATCAAGATTGTATGATCGTTGAGAAGATGGTAAAAGATCAATTTTGGGAAGCTGTAAAGGTATAATATATCAATTCATCTATTTTTTCATAGTTTTCAAATATGATATATTTTAAATAAAAATTATTAATTTTTTCAATTATTGATATCATTTTTTAGTAGAAACAAAATCAATTAAGATAACATTTCTTACTTTGGTGGTGGTTAGATAGAGAGATTTCAAAAAGAAGTGGGCAAAAAAATTTGTTTTTTGAAAAACAACAAATGAAAACCCATTCGTCAAGTATCAATTTATTGATGCAGATATGTGGAATAAATTTGTCTCCTACCATCATGAAGAAGCCTTTCTGGTATGATAATTTTTTTAAAATTTATAATTTCATATATATGTGTGTGTGTGTGTGTGCCTATTAACATATTTGTTTACTTTTTGTATAACATCCTTCCCAGAAATCCCATCAAGACATAGAGTTGAAAAATGTATACCCTCATACATTATCAAGTGGATGGTGTAATTTTTCGGAGAATAAATGATTGAGTAAAAGTTTGAAACACTAAGATCTCCCTCCACTAGTGGTTCTGATGAGGCCTAGTTTGGTTCTCCATCTTCACCCACTAACCATGAAAAATAGAAAAAATTGAGAAGAAGAAAAAATTAAATATATCAAACAGAAAAATATATCAAAGTAACTGATGAAATTATAGGTAAATATAATTTATTTCTCATGAATTTTTCAATTTTATAAATTCTAATCAGTAATATGAAATTTCTATTTTTCATTTCTAGATGAATATCAGGATAAAGGGTCACATTTTCCTTTTATCCTTAAGGGTAGGATGAAAATACTTGCCACTACTCTAGGAAAGGTATAACACCCCTACAATGTTAGTGGATGTCAAGTGGGTGTTTGTATTCGTAATTTTTTTGGTCATCAGAGTATAAAGTCAAGAGACTGATAACTATAATTCTTAAATGTTGAACTGTATTCTTTGAAATATTTTATGGGTGATCAAATTCAAACAGTCATACAATAGGATTTTTTAGAATAGTTGACATGATAATAACATTCGGCAGAACCTTCCCATCCTAATCAACCGGTTGTGAAGCCTTCCTAGCCTTCCAAGCCTTCTCATTTGATTTTTCAGCCTCTATATACATCCCAATCATACTACCATTCTAGAACATCCTACTTTGATCATCCACCTCCTCACTCGGACCAAACCATATATTCTAAGTCGTTTACTGGAGATCCTCTTATACATATAGTTTTTTTAGGACTCATGCATTTTTATTTGGTATTTTGTACATAAAAAGCCTATGTATATGGGTCATTTTATAGTATCCTTACGTTGTATTATTTATCCTAATACTCTACTACCATTTCCTACTGACGAGATTACCATTGTTGGGGAATGTCAGAGTCATTTTTTACTTTTTCCAACTACTCTTTTATGTTATATTTCATATAAGGTATTATTTTTTAATATTAATTAAATATGACTGAAAATTATGTATAAAAAATTCTTAAATTTAACTTATATTGGATTATCTAAATGTAAATGAATTTTCACAAATGAAAAAATGTTTGTGAATAATTTACTGTAGATACTTTTGATATTTTTAATGGGATATGAAGATTATCTCAGGATTGTTCTTCCTTGAATAATTTATATGAGTTTTATAAGATGTATGGTATCTAAATAATATATTATCCATTGAGAATACTCAATGTAGATATCATTCATCTCGTAGATTTTTAAGATCTCAGCATGAATGTATTGCAGTTGTTTTCAATTTAAGTAAATTAGAATTTGAATTTGAATTTGTTTAATTAAAGATGGATTAAATTGACAAACTATATTTCCTTTTTAAATTAGTTATCTACCCATGCTTCTTATGAAAAATTAAATCACATCCATTTATGATTTTATAGATCTATAATACATTTCCATGGATGTGAAACAAGAGACTAATTATCATAGTGGTACATATATTTGTGAGAGATTATCACAAACGGTGATTGGTTGTTGGGTGTTTATAAGTAAGAATATAAACATAATTATTAACTTATGGTCATTATAATATCCTTAATTATTAACTTTTCATATTTTATGGGGAATTGGATGTTTTGAATATTGTGCCCAAGTAAATGCACCTTAGATTGGTTTTTCTCTTTACTAGGTAGTGTGTGTAAAAAAAATCCACATTATTATATTGGTAAGTTTTTTTTGTTTTTTATAATCTTATTATGACTAATTATAATTATATATACATGTATTATTATTTCATATATATATATATATGAAAATTTAGTTCTTGAAAAAAGCTTAACAAAGAACACATATTGATAAAGAAACCAAATGCAATCCAATATGTGGAGGTAAAGATAATTATTTTTTATATTAGATATTATTTTGATATGTATATATACATATATATTTATATATTTTTTATAATCAAGTTATTTTTTTATAACTACATTTATATCATTAATAAGGACATGAAAAATGTGGTAATTATATTTTCCGATTCATGTACGAGACAATCACAATTATGGTAACTACAAGATTTGATAAGGTTAGTTATATTAATTAATTTATATTTTCTATCATAGTAGTCCATTATTAATCTCATATCATTAAATTTTATAGTATATATTCAATGATGACCGGTCTTATACCAAACCAAAATCTACCCATCACAAAGATTTTTTTTGAAAACTATTTGTTAAGTATGATTATGATTTAAGATTTCTATATTCTAATTTCTATGAATAATATCACATTTTAAAAATATATTTTGTTTGAAAAACATATTCATTTATTATAATTGTTTTTTTAACATAATGTATCAAATGAAAGATTCAACTATAACCAATAATAATCATGTTTTAAATTTTAGGTATGTGTTTTATAATTCTACTTTATATTAAAAATGTGTAAATAATTTTATGATTAACTAGATAAAAGAATATAAGTTTTTATAGTTTTCTAGTCAATGATAAATGATTTATGATAGTTTTATATTGTTATTTTATTATATGTATTTTTATTATTATGGAAGTGTAATATTCTCAGTTTTGTAAAAAAAATTAACTATCGACGTCTGTTTTTAAAAAAACTGATGAAAAATCATATTAAAAATATACCTGGTTTTCAGAATTAGATTCATTATTAAACCGATATCAAAAATGAAAATCCAAAAAATGTTAAATCCAGTTTTTAGAAAAGAGTATGTTTTAAATACACATTGCTTTGTGTTCTTTAGTTATCAATAACTTGGAAGGTGGTAGGTACTTTCTTGGTATTGAGATCAATCCCAATAGTAGGGTCTCATATGTGTCCTTATAAAATCCATTAGATCCCACATAGTTCGATGCCACATAATGAGATATGTCATAACATTTATGATTATATCACATAAATAGACCCTTGTAGTTTAACATTATATAATAAGAATAAATAGGTTAAATATTCTAATAAATTATTGTTTTGAAATATAATTTAGTGAATCTTTTTATTGACCCCACATAGAATATGGTCTGACCAGATTGGGTTGTTCTCAAAAAGAAAAATGGAACTATGAAAATATGTTTCATTGGGAATATTATTTGACGATACCAATGTGATGAGACTAAATGAGAATACGATTTCACTAAAAATGTGTCCTAATGGATGGATGACCAATATATAATATGTCCATAGTAGATGTGGGGATATAATTGTTGATGTTGGTTTTTAACCTCAAATAGGTGACTTATATATATGATACAAACATGAATTAATTCTTTCATTATTTGAATTTCATAGTATACAATCATAGAAAAAGACCATAATGAATAGTTTTATATCATGTTGAATGACAATTGTTATTTAGTATAACATCCTGAAACTATGATGTAGATATCCCAAATAATGATGTTTTGTGGGAACATATGTGTCATGAATTATATGGAGGTATATAATTGTGATGATATTACACAAATGGGGTTAACCTAAAAATTATCATCTAGAATACAACCCTTTGAAGAAATGTATCATGGTGAATATGGCTTGTTGAGAAGGAAGAATTTGGGTTTTTTGGTCTTTCACCTATGAATATGGCCCAATACTATATATGTGGTGGGGATTACTCTTATGGATGAGTCCCATGATTAAATATTATATTGTGTTAATAGAGTAATCAATTCATATCTATAATAAAATTTGAGTTGTGATAATTATGAGAAACATGATATAAAGTAGGATTGGGCACATTTATGGGAGTGTGAACCTATTTTTTTAGGGATTTTACATCATTGATTCCAAGGATCATTCTCACACTTCAACTTTTTCTAGATTATTGATTGATAAAATCAATAATAGAAACCTAGTAGGTATTATGATATATAAAAAATAGAATTCTTATATCATATTTCTTATTTTTACGCACAAAAAAGGTATAAAATATGGATTCATAAGGACTAAAAATTATTAAATTAATTTTCAGTCTTACTCTTCAAGGGGTTCCAAATATGAAATAACTCGTGGGATGGAGTAAAAATCCAATATCAATCTTGATGAAACCACATTATTGTATCCCTAATAAAAATCACCATTATCAATGTAATCTATGATTTTGGTTCCCCCTAGGATTCCTCCTATCAACCATGATGATCTAATGCCTCTAATTAAATAATTCTATGATTGAAGGGGTTCAGAAATATGTATAATACTTGATTTTTCATGTCAAGTGTTTTTAACGATTCATTAAAACTAGACATATAGGGTTCTAATATTGATGAAATGGGATCATGATGGTCTTTCATGTTTCATTGTCTTGATACATAGATGTGATTTAGACAGTGACACTTGAGGATTATTCATCCCATCGTAATGTTATGGGGTTTAACTAACTCATACCACTCATTTTTTTAATTTCATCATGTATCATGGTAATATAACATGTATAGGTATTATTTATTTTATCACCATTCATGTTATTCACATATATGATTGTGATTTTGTTAACAAAGACTAAATCACCTCTGAGGGTGGAGGTACATGTTTATTGTAAAAACACATGGGGGAGGTGGTTGATCCCTTCTGTAACACCCTAAAATTTTATTTTATAATTCACATTAAATAAATATTTTTTCATTGATTTCTTTCATTAAATGCAACATGGATTTTAAACTAACTATGGTATAAATTTAGAATCTTATTATTTAATGATAAATGTACAACATAACCATTGGATTTTTATGTATGAATATGATTTACTAAATTTTGAAAAACTATTGTTTAAACTGGTATAAATTAATTCATTTTTTATCAACAACATATAAATTAGAATAAAAAAATTGAATGTAAATTGAATTTTTTATAGAAAGTGTTTTAAATTATGTAATGTGTCCATATCATTATAAATTAAATTAATATCTACTGATAAATGAATTTAATTAAATGTAATGTTTATTTATAAAATTAAATTTTATTTGATATTCATCAAATGGTGTAAACTGGTCATACAATAATCATAAATTAAGTCTTTTGATGAAAATTAATTTTTTCTAGAAACAGTTTTCCTTTTGTTTTTATGTCCCATATTAAAATAAATTTTAGATACTTATAAAAATAGAATCATGTAATATGGATTCAAAATTTTGAATGATTTTAATTAATTCAATTTAAATAGTTCAATGTAATTTTTTGACATAATGAATAGTAATCTTGTTAAAAATATTCACCTCCGTAAGGGTAAAACAAGTAAAAGTGGGTTAAAACTATGGGTTTGATTTAAAATATACTACAAAAATTCATTTACACAATTTAATGAAATTATTTTAACAAATATATTTTTATGGCTATAAATACATTATTTGGAGACTTTATTGTTCAATTGAGAACACAATCATGATATCTATGAGGATAGGTTATATTGTATTCAAATGAAAAACTATTATGGGTCAATGGATTTAATTAATTTTTTTATATTTTTTTTGAATTTCATAAAATGTATAAATCCTTCCATATATTATTATTTAGTTAAAAATATAACCAAATTTTTTACTTGATTTTAGTGTCAAAATATTTTTACTCTTAAATCACGTATTTTCCTAAAATGTATTTTATTCTTTTTAAGGTTATAATTTTAAATTTAATTTCTCCAACTTATTTAATTATATTTGATAAAATGGTATAAATGTTTTTTAATCTACATTTCAATTTTTTTGGAATCCACCCTTTTATTTTTTTCATCTAATTAATTTATCATAGTAAAAAAGTTAAGTTATCATGGTTAATGTTAAAATTGGTTTTAAGTGTTTTTACAATGGTATAGGGTATAAAATGAATCCAAATAATTCCCAAATGGTATTGAAGGATTTTGTGTATACATAATAATATATTACCACACAATTTGGGTACGTGACTTCCACTTGAAAATTTTATGATAAAAATATTATTTAACCATTCATGTAATTCCAATTATGTACATTCCCTCACTTATAATTTTTCACCACCTATTATACATTATTCACCATTTTATATATATATATAACATCTAATAATATCCATTATATATTCCTATTTCCCTTTCCCAAACTTATATCTCATGTTCTGGCCCCAATACAATCCTTTCAAGGATTAAGGTGTACGCAAAAGGAGGTTTCTCAATGAAGTGTTATAACTCTTAAATGAGTACATCCAATTTTATTTCTTCATAAAAAACCAATAAATATAGTACTTTAGTTGTAAATATACAACATTATTTTATTCAATATACTTTATTGTTATTATGATTATCGACCAAAAATTATCTACCTTCTTTCAATCCTATGTAAAGTGAAAACATCACTCATGAAAATGTATGACTTGTGGTCACCACAATATTGATGTAATTCATTTTTCATCACTAATTTAAATTTATAGTAACAAAGAAGGATCTAATGAATATATATTATATATATGACATAATTTTTTTCATGTAAATAAAATAAATTATTTACCACCAAAACCTTTCACTCATATAAAATTGATATTGTTTCTCCTGTGCATGTGGGGACTACCACCTCTATAAGGTGATGTGATTCATCATTCATGACCACCATTCAATGATGATTATAAATATATATATTAAAAAAAATTGGGGGATGACTTCTGGAAAAATGCCCAGAACCCTAATATTTATTCAAACAAAAGGAGCATACAAGATGCATGATTCTAAATGAGGGAAATTTTCTAGAATCTCTAATAAAAAAGAAATCAAATCCAATGGGAGATCATTCCCCCAAGTTATCTCATGAGTGACTACCATGTTTGTGAGACTGTCAGCGATCGTGTTTGCTTCACGGAATGTTTGTGTAGCGATGAAGTTGAAATTGTTGAGCGAGTTGAGGCAGTTAATCCATCAGGGGGTGAGATTCCATGCAAGGTGATTCACACACTTCCAGATGGCTTTCACAATGGTAGAAGAGCCGCTCTCTATCTAGATGTTGTTCCAGTTGAAAAGTTTTCAAAAATTGATGGCATGAATGATACCAAACATTTCGGAATCCAGAGCAGAATCAATGTCATAGATTCCATAGAAACAACCGAGAATCTAATCAAGATGGTCTCTGAAAACACCTCTGCATCCCTAATGTACTGGGTTTCCTTTCGAGGCTCCATCCATATTGACTTTAATCCAACCAGGAGGAGGAGCCTGCCAAAAGACTTCAATAGTGTATTTCAGTTTTGGATATATTCCAGTTACTCCAATCCGACGGAGGGTTTCAAGATCAATGACAGAATGGTCACAATGGTCTTTTTGGATCATGGAAGCCTCTTTGATGGCAAGAAGTATCCACATTTTACCAGCATTTAGTTTAAAAGAGATATTGTTGAAAATGAAATCATTTCTAGAATTCCAAAGGATATGGAGAAGCTCTACAATGACTGTGAGAAAAAGGTTTCTGATTTTTGGTGACCTCGGATGCTCAATCATCCTTTTCAACTGTGAGAAAATAATGTTGCCCAAAATCCATTTGCACTCAAAGTGGTCAAAAATGTAATGCTAAAGAGCAGTAGCAGTATCACAAGATAAAAAGATACTGATTATGTCCTCTCGATGTTAGTTTCACAATCTACATTTAGAGCAAAGATTAAAACCATAAGACTGAAGAAAACCATCGGTAGGAACTTTTTGGTGAGCAGTTAGCCAAATGAGGGTAAGACGATAAGGTTTTCTCCAAGCCTTATTGAAATTGGAGATTCAGTAGAGATTATAATCAATGTTAGAGAGATGGTGGTTATAATATTTTTTGGAGTCCAACAAGACATTCATAGATGGTTCCCAAACCAGGAAGTCATTATTGGAAGTGAAGTAATAATTCTCGACAATTACCTTAATAGAATCCGAATGATGAGAACCAGAAGAATTGATCCCGTCCCTGATGGAGCAGGTAGTGGGATCAGGAAAAAAAGAATTAGGAATCTCTGATATAAGTGGGAAACCAGTCCAGTTATCAAATAAAAAAATTAAAGTGGATTCTTTACTAACAATCCATTTAGAATTTTCCAAGATAGAAGAATAAGAAGATTTAATCGAGGTCCAGATAGAGGAAGACATGTAGTGAAAATTACCAGATTTAAGCTTATCAAGAAAACGAGTTCTGACAAAATTCAAGGAATGAGAGTAATTATTAACGAGGTACCAAGTAAATTTAGCCTGTAGAGCCTCATTAAAGGTTTTAATATTTTTAATTCCTATACCACCTTCTTCAATAGGATTACAACAATTGGTCCAAGAAAACGTGACCAATTTTCTCCCCAGAGTGCTTCTGCTCTAGATAAAGTTCCATATAACAGTATTTAAGCATTTAATATGACCAGCTGGCCACTTGTAGACCATAATGGAGTAAACCCATTTTGAAACAACAATGGATTTCACAAGGCAAACCCTTCCTTCCATTAAAATGGATTTTCCTTTCAAGGATGAAAGTTTTTTAGGAATTTGATCCACTAAGTGCTGGAAATAAGAGGAATTGGGTTAGCCCCAGAAGATGGGGACACCAAGGTAAGTGAAATGGAAGTGAACCCTCCTTAACCCCTAAAACATTAGTGAAATGAGTTTTCCTGTTGAGGGGGAAATTTTTACCAAAATAGATAAAGGATTTATTCCAGTTAACACGCTGACCAGACACCTCTTAATAGTGATAGATGATGGATTTAAGGTTATTAATATTTGTTTTGACCCCTTGGAATAATAAAATAATATCATCAATATAAAGAACATGGGAAGGGGAATATAAATTCCTAGAGGCAAGAATCAGTTTGATTTTTCCTTGATCAATATTTAAGGTGATAAATCTTCTAAGATAGTCTTCTGCAATAGAAAACAAGATTACAGAGAGAGGGTGTCCTTGTCTGATTCCCTTGGTGCATTTATAGTATCCTCTAGGAGAGCCATTGATCAGAATGGAAATATGAGCTAAATTGAAAATGGTTTTTATTCTATTTACAAAAGTGTCATTGAAATTGAAACTATAAATCACATTAAAAATAAAGTCGGAGTCAATCGTGTCAAAAGCTTTTGTAATATCTATTTTAAGAGAAACATTTCCACCTCTAGTGTTTCTATTCAATAAATGAGTTGATTGAGAGGCAAGGAAAATGATATCTTGTATAGACCTACCCTTAATGAAGCCGAACTGGTTCCAAGAAACAATTATGTTGCTAATACCAGAGAGTCAATTGGAAAAGATCTTAGTAATAATTTTAAAAATGGAGTTTAAGAAGACGATTGGTCGGAAAAGGTGAATTTCATTGGAATTTTCAATTTTGGGAATAAGAGTGAGAAATTGAGGATTTAGACCATGGGGAATAACCCCTTTTTCAAAGAGGGTTATGAATAAGTTACAAAAATCATTTTAAATGACACCCCAGTATTTTTGATAAAATCTGTTATTAAATCCATTAGGTCCAGGGGAAATGTCTGGATTAAGGACAAAAAATAGTTTCTTTAATTTCAAAATCAAGAGGGATGTCATTAAGTAAACAATTATCTTCAAAAGTAACCATGTTCGGAATAATATTAGGTAAGATTTCATTGTTGGTATTGGGGACATTGAAAATGTCAGTGAAATAAGAGACACCATGGTTGGAAATCCCTTATTCCATATTAATGAGGTTACCCTCAACCCTTAAACATGAGAAAGGCCTACTAGATTTCCTACCTCTTTGAAGGGAGTTATAAAATTTGGTGTTCCTGTCATTGTCATTGAGCCATTTAGCTTTGAAAATTTGCTTCTTTAAGTTATCTTTAAAGTTGAGCAAAGATAATAATTTAGCAGAAATATTGAATTCATTTTAGAGGTTAGCTAGAAATCTTGATATGTTGTTATTATTTTGAATAGTAAAAAAATCCTTCTCCAAACACTGAATGTCTTTATCTATTATGTCATATTTGGTTTTGCAACACTTTTTAAGAATAAGTTTGAGATTTTTCAGCTTAGTGGTGCAAGCAAAGGAGTCATTGGAGTTACCCATTTTATCCCAAGAAGAATTGATTAAAGTGAAAAATTATGGTTCCAAGGACCAGACCAAATTAAATCTGAAAGGGAAAGAGGGTTTCTGAAGATTTTGAGGAATGTTGACTAAAATCAGGTGATGATAAGAGGAAAGTTTTTTTAGAGTAACACTGTAGATCTGGTTCCATTTATCATGGGCTAACTCATTAATGAAAGCTTTGTTGACCTTACTCGCCACTACTCGATTATAATGATGTCTATACCAAGTAAATTGGAAACCCACTAGGTTAACCTCAATAAGATTATTTTCCCCTATTGACTCTTTGAATTATATAGAAGAAATAGAAGGGAAAGATTGTCCAAGATTTTCAGTGGGTGAGAGAATAGAATTGAATTACCCAACTAAGACCCAGGGGTCTTGAATTTTGGAATTGAGAGTGGAAATATCATCTCAAAGAGGTCTTCTATCCTAGTAATTATTTTTGGCATAATAAAAGTATTGTAAAGATGTGTGCTACCCTAAAGAATTCAAAACTCAAAGCTTGCTCGGAATGATTGAAAATATGAACATTCTGGAGAGATGAGTGATAATATATCCAAATAGAGTTTTCAAAATTACCATTGTTACATGCACCTAAGAAGGAGAAACCATAATTGCAATGATGCATGAATTTAGGGTAAAAATCACCTTAGCTTAAGAAATAGCAAGAAACATTGGGTGATGAATAATAATAAATATTTTAAGAAGATTAAGGGTGTCTGGGTTAGCAATACCCTGACAGTTCCAATAGAGAATATGCATTAATGCTTGATCCTGGGGTTTGACCCCCCTTTCTTTTTCATTCCTGCATTTTGTCCTCTAGTTTTCCTAGGGGATATGTTCTTACTAGGAGTGCATGTTTTGTCAATTTTTCCTGTGGGAGAATCAGATTTTTGAACTTCTACCTTTTTATTAACAGTCAAATTGCATGAAGAAATCAGTTCAGGGCAAAAGAGTGCCCCTGAAACTGTAACAGTTTCAGAGGGACCCGAGAAAAGGGGCTCCTGAGGGTTGGTGTCTTCCTTAACCAGGTTGGGAGGTGCCTCTGTGATAGTGTCAGTTTCAGAGGGTCCTGAGGCTGAGACATCTTGGGAGATGTCTCCAACCATAGCTGAGGTGAGAACCTACAGGATTTCAGTGTCCAGACGACCAGTAAAGACCGAACCCTTCACTTTAGTTGAGGAAAGACAGTTGAGAAAAGAAGATATATTGTCAGTGACCACCAGAACAGTGGGTACAACACTGAGATTAAGACCAATATTTTTCTGATTAAAATCCACATTATCAGAAATGGGAACCTCTTGTAATTGAGTAGTGGAGTAGGTTGGCACAAGACTAGGGTTGAGGTTGAGGGCTGGTTCCCAGAAGAATACCTGGACTCACTTAATTTCAAAGGGGTCTCTCCCTTGATTATATTTGGTTATGAAGATGAAACGAGAGGTGATGATTCCAGTATATTACGATGACCCAACGTTAGAGAAGACTCAATATAAGTTTTTAAGGGAGACTGTATTTCATAAAGAGGATTCTGAAGAATCTGAATGACCTCATTTTCTACATTTTGTTTAATGGTTTGTTCCTCCAGTTCTTTGTCATGTTCTTCCACTAAGTCAGCCCAAGATACCCAAGAATTATCCTTAGGTTTAACAATCCATTTTTCAGTGATATTTTTGGGAGGACATGTTTTATCAGGGTAGGGGGCCTTCTCTTTTCTATTTTTTCTAACTTCAGTCTTGTCAGAGGAATTATATATATTGGAGACTCAATGAACCATTCTCAAATTAAGGATGGAGTGTCCAAAAAGCTTACAATAATCACAGAAGGAAGTCAGGTTTTCATATTCATGATTGATAATAGTCTTATAATCCCAAGCATTGAAAGAAATGGTTCTAGGTGGTGTATTTTCAAGGTTGACTTCAATTAAGATCCGAGAAAAAATTCCAATATCAGCATTAATGGTCCTTTGATCAATTTTTTGAGGAGTTCCAATGTAGGAAGATAGATCATTATGTATCCCAGGGTGCTAAAAACCAATTAAGGTTATAGAATCTGACCCAAACTAGGGAATTTTTGCCTCTCTGTGTATTTGGATTAAAGGATATGTCCCATTCAGATATTTTGAGCAACCTGTGTTTTAGGTTAAGATTTCATATTCTCCATACTCTATCTAAATCCTCATGTGAATTGAGGAGGAATTGAAAAAACCCTCTTCCTAAAGGGATCGAATTCTAGTTTGTAATACTCCAGCAAATAGAAATTTTGTGCTTCAATTCAGTGTAAGACCAGGGTTTGTCCCCTTTAACATAAGAAATATGACCCATAAAAGAGAACATATAGAGGGTTTTTCACTGTGCAATCACCTCTGGGTCAGCTTCGATGGAGAAACCTCCATCATCCAGACGTTTCACCGTCGAGTGGGATTTCACACCTGCAGAAGAAGAATAATGGGAACCTTTAAGGGCTTCAAGAAATAAAATACCTCCTGGGGACTCATTCGAATAATGTGAAAGAGAATGAGCTTCAAGAGATTTCACCAGTTCAGATATTCAAAAATTTGATATATCCTTTTCATGATGACTCTATTGAACCGTGGAGAGCTCCCAACTAAGGTCGAAACCAGCCATTTCGAGCAAAGATTAAGAAGGAGGCAAAGAGCTATAGGAATTTTGTAGTGTATTAGGGTTTTTCGAGCTCTTCAGAACATGATACATCCACATTATAAATATTTATTATATTTATATCACTAATAAATTACTCGAGATAATGGAACCACGAGAAAGTTTCAAGGATCAAAACTTCTCAATAGAAACATGCATAAAAAATGAAGTTGTTATCACATAGAGCCCTGGTTTTAATATATAATTGGTAATAAACAAGTGATTATATTCCACAATTAAAAAATATATAAAATTATACATATATTTTTCATATGTAACACATGTAAAATAAATCCATATTAATTATATAAGAGGTTCGAACATATACAAAGAATGATTAGGGCTAAGGTAAGGGACCTTGGTGTCAATATTATTTTAATCTTGAAATTTTATGCTTGAATTACAATTGAGTAAATTATATGATACTTTATTATAAATATAAAACATTTTTTATTACACTATATCCATTTCTAAAATTTTAATTTTTAGTACAAATTTCTTTTGTTCGGTATTATAAAAGATCCATAAAATATTTTTATTGAATGTACTCCTTTTTTATCTAACATATGTAATAAAATTCCATACATATACATGTTTTCTATAATGGTTTTAATAATATATTTGATAATTCATAAATGTTTTTTAACATCAATTTTACCAATGTTTTAATTTATATATAATGTTTTCAAAATAATCCTCTTATCATTTTTCATACACGGTACTTTTTAATGGAGTTGTAAATAGAATAATTTTTTAACGAATATTGATTAAATGAGATTTCTCACCATGATGAATGGTCAATTAATTGACACGTTATATAAACTTTTACATGTTTTATTTAAATTAAAAAAACTTCCTCAGTATTTTAGAAATATTTTTCTTATAAATAATTCATTTATAAATGAAAATATTTTTTCTCTACATAAATTTTCCAATGAAATTTTTATTAACAAATTTCATCTATAATAAAATTCATTGATGTTAATTATGATTTTATAGTGATATGATCTAGTGATTCCATAATTATTCATTCTATTGATGGTTTATTGTTATAATAATGATATTTTTTAAAAATTAATTTATTTTCAATGTGATATTCTATGTTTAAATCATGAAACAGTTATGAAATATATTTCCTTTTCATAAGTCTTGATATGATGAATGTTTTATGTTCTTATGAAACACATATGAAAATAATTAATAAATTTATGGGGGTACAAACTTATATAACCATTTAATTTATGGTTTAAATCCTTATATCTCAATTGATATTTATGTTAAATGTGTTTATGTACTTGACATAGTATGGGTAACTAGTAAGGATACCTAATAAATTATAATGTGGGAAACAAGTGGTGATATCTGATCCATTATGATATGTGAAATAGATGGGGATTCCATATCCACTATGATATGATGGAATCAGCAGTTAACTTTGACGTTTGATATGGTTTTTATTCCTATGATGGTTCCACACTCTTATCACATGTTTTTTTATTTTAATTAAAACTTATTATTCATCACTTTTTTATGATTATTTCTCACTCTTATGATTTAGAAATTTATATTTACTATTTTTTATTCCATGAATCATGATTATGATCTATGATAGATTGGTTAAGAGCATTGTATATTATGATCCTGATCTCATGAACTTATTCTTGTTATATTTTTTCATATGATCATCGAATGATATCCCCCATGCTTACCCTTAATATGTATCTATTCTCACCCATGATTATATTTTCTTTCGAAATGTTATGAATAAATGATTTAACATTGGTATTCTGAAAAATGTATAATTTGAGAGTAAAATTGATGGACATTTTTATGATCTTTCATGGAATAATAGGATTATGAATTCAATTTCTAAATAATCTAAACATTTGAATTTATTCATGGAATATAATCGAATATAATGGAAATTAATATAAAAATATGTAATATTTATTTATGAAATTTATGGGTTTCTATACCTGTTATCATATATATTTTTAGTTATTTTTGATATTTGGATTATATATCTTTAGTGAAATACCTGGGAAAATTCCAATGTATCAGATAATATCCTAATGTTTCATTAAGTTATAGATTATTTGGTTTCTCTAGATATAAATTCCTACCTGGATAATACAAGAGTATATGTTTTTTCCTAGATTCATCTAGGAGTAATAATCACAAAAAATATTTAGTTGAGAATATCTCAGTTGTTATTCTTTTTCATAGTGAATGGTCCATTATAACACACTTAGTTTGAGACTTACGAGGATTTTGCATTAGCTAATTCAAATTTTTGTTATGACCCATTAAGAATTATTTGAATAGATAATGACCATGGTGGATAGAGTTTAAATCTATTGTGTCAAAGATTGAAAAAATGATTCCACTATTTAGACATCCTATATATCGTTTTTCATGATTAAATTATTTTTCACTCTAATCATTGAATATTGATTCTTATACTATGATTTTTTTAGTTAATGGTTGTAACCATAAGTAAATATTCTATAAATGAATATAATGGACACTAAAATTATTTACCTCCTATATAAAAAAATATTATAGGATATGTAATGAAATATATTATTTTTATGCTCACAAATATTTCTTACTCCCTGAATCATTCTTCTTATTCATTTTGATCAAAGTAGGGAAAAGCATACTATTGATATTTTCATGAGGCACCATCCACCAATTTTTAGAGGGTATTGGAGTACCCTCAGTTTCTGGTATGTAAACCATTCTTGATTCTTTTAATGGATATAAAGTTAAGGGTGACAAATGGGAGATTTGGGAGAACTTGAATGATGTTTTGAGGAAAGGGGGAAGTCACACGGACGGTGAATGGTTTTTCTAAACCGTGCGGTAAAATAGAGCATAGTAGGTCTTGGAGGCAGTAGCTTCTGCACGGGTGGCACACAGTTTGTCTAACTGTGCATCAAAACTGTGAGTGGACTGTCTGTTGAGGCTATGGCTAACACATGATTAACGCACCATTTTTCTAACCGTGCAACCACTTAAATGAGATCCTAAAAAGGTAGATCTCACGCATTTTGGCCTCTAAGTGGCTCTTTTTTCCCCTAAGTGGCCCTAACTTGGGATTTTTCTTCTCTTAAGTCGGATAAGGTTCTCTCATCGTTCCGGAGCGGATCTGAAGGATTCTCTTGGCGAATCGAAGCTGGATTCTTGAGGTATGTGATCGTTCTTCATCGTTCTAGATCGGGTTCTTAGATCAACTTAGATCTACTTCTCTGTTTCTCTAGGTTTCTTATATATATGCCCGTTATTGGTAGATCTAAGTGTTTGGATACCAAATATGATGATAGTTTGTCTTGATATTGCTAGGGGAAGAGATCTAAGGTGGGTTTTTTGAGAATCGACCCAGGTTTCTTGAGCTTTCTTCGACCGTTGTGGTTTTCATCAAAACCTTTGAGGTAGGAGTCTTCACTCTTGAGTCCTCTTGATAGAATTGATTGGGTTAGATTCAAATTGGTTTATTTGAATGGATTTTATTGTGAAAATCATTAAATAAATCATTTTTAGTGATTAATTATGGTTTTGATGAGATTGTGAAATCTTGGTGAATTATTGTGAAAAGTTATTTGGCTTGTTGAATTTAAAATGTTGATTTTAAATTATGGATTTTCTGAAATTGTAGATGGTTTGATGAAAAGTGTGTTTTCAATAAAAAGGGTTTTTTTTGGAATGGTTTGAGATTGAAATGACTTTGATGGAATTGGTTTTCAAAAAAAATGGAGTTTTATTGAAATGGTTTGGAATTGAAATGGTTTGGCATTGAAATGGTTTTAATGGAAATGGTATTCAATAAAATAGTGTTTTTATTGACAGGGTGTTTTTGCATGATTGATGGGAATATGTGGTGTGTATTAATATTGCATGTATGGGGATTTTTTTAAATAGGACCTTGTGCTATGTGCCAAACTTTTAATGGAACATGGTAACTATATGTACGAGGCTTGGTTGAAATATGACCTTGTGCTCGGGGCCAAAGGTGTTAGGGCACATGGGAAACATTTACTTTGTGACGATATTGTAGATCGATAAGAAACCGCTCATGAGTATTGAAATTTCATAACATAGTATGCATGGTTGGTTTCATGGGTTGTGGAATGGTTGGGTATTCCAAAAAGGGAAGGTTTGTGAAATGGTTCTTAAGCTTGTTTGGTTATTTTTCAGGAAACATAACTTGTTGGAAATTTGGTCTCAACTACTCTTGGAATGCCTTTGGTTATGAATGGTTTTGGAAACTTATTTATATTTAGTTATAAACTACTTTTGAGAAAATGTTTCATATAAACTGTTTTTATATAAATGTTGCTAACTCTTATATCCTTGTGGAGTGAGTAGGAAAATCTTTGGGGGAAAACCTACTAAGTTATATACTCACCCCTGCGTTGGAACTTTGGAGCTTTTTCATATGTCGTGTTCCGGGATACAGGTAAAGGTAAAGCATATTATTGATAGTGGCACGTGGTGATGCTTGGGATATGTTGTGGATCTTGGAGCTAGTGGAGCATGGATTTGTAGTGTATTTTGAGAGTCTTGAGCTATTCATACGTTGTGTACTTTGATTCTTAGTTTGGTCTTCTGATTTTTTGTACTTTTATGTAGTTTTATATAAATGAAGTGTTTATTGGTCTTTCATTTGTTCATGCATCATATAATGAATGTTTGGTTATGCTTGGATGGTTTTTGGGTTATTCTTAAAGGTTAAATCATCCCCCCAACTTGTATTTGAAACCATTTGACATTTATTGCCAGCCTTTGGTGTCTTGGGGATGTCTCTTAAGGCCTAGTGATGACTCGTTGTTCTCTCAAGACAATGATAATTGGTGGGACATTAAAAATGGTATCAGCTTGTTCGGTCCCTGCCTAACAAGTAGTCATCGAAGTTCCTAGTCTTGGAGTTTATATTCCTTCTTGTCTATTCCTTTTGTCAAAATCTTAGATAGGAGTCAGATTGTCGGAACATGAAATGTATAGCATAAAAGGATGCCGCTAACCTGTTTATACTGAAGTTCAAGTTACCAGGGTGTTGGGTACATAAGTGTTTTGGATACACTTATAGAATATTGGGAAATCTCATTGTCATAGGTTTATCCAATGAGATGAGAATGACATGCATTGTAGGGGAATAACTTCCCATGAGGATTTCATATCTCATTTTGAGAAATGAGTAAGGATTTTGGCAAGGTGCGAATTTTCGAAAAAAAAATGCAGAGATTGTTTTCAACTAAAAGATTTTGAAAATAGGATATTTGGTGTATTTTGAAAATGGGATGATTTTCAAAAAGCATGTTTCGTGTTTCTAAAAATAATTGAACATGGAAAAATGGATGTTTTGGAAAAAAATGTTTTGATAGTTGATGTGATAGAATTTGAAATTCTAAGCCATCAGTTTCTAGAGAGTGAGATTGACGTGGTTTGTTGTTGGATTAGAAAATGGCATAGGGTAGGCGTCGTAGAGACCAACCAGAGGTGGCCGATGAGAATGTTGTTGTACCTGAGCCTCAGGAGAACAAAAAGTTAGTCCGGAACTTTGTGAAGGTATTCCAAGCTATGGGAAGTGGGAATAGAGCGTAAGATCCAAAACATGTTGCTTATGCGGCTCAGTTTTAAAAGCAGGATCCACCCATCTTTAGGGGTGATTCGGACCCAGAAAGGGTAGAGGCATGACTGTCCAGAACGAACAAAATTTATGAATTATTGTGGATGCAGGTAGAGATGAAAGTAAATCTAGCAATGTAAAAGCTATAGGATCTTTCACTTCAGTGGTGGGAGTTGGTAGTCCAAGTGGGAATGGACTAGGGTATGACATGGGAAGGCTTTGAGTAATTGTTTAATAAACAATTATACGTAGTTACATTTAGAATTCCGCACATAACTAATTTCTCCAGTCTAAATCAAGAGCATATTTCTTGTGATGGAGTATGCATCTATGTTTATGAGCTTAGTGAGGTTTGCACCTGAGGTGGTGGGTAGCACGTCGTTGAAGGAAAGGATCATTGAAGTGGGGTTAAGGTAAGAGATCTTCTCCAAAATAGTAGTGATGTGTATCAGTGATCAGACAGAGATGGTGAATCGAGCATCGGTGTGTTAGCAGGATCTGTTGGGAGCTTCAGGTAGAGGAAACATGGTGGTACCCATGTGGAATAGAGGGAGCTTCAGTTTTTGAAATTGAAAACTACTCGTGGTGAAAGAGAATGTCAAACCGTTATATGTAGAGAAGGTGCTATAACTTTTGATGGAGCTGAGTTAAAATGGGACTTCTCGATGTTGGACATGGATGTCTACGATGTAATCATGGGTATGGATTGGTTGAAAATGATTATGTCTCATATTGACTGTTATAGGAGAATGGTTAGTTTCACGACTGAGGACGGAATCAACCATCTATTCAGAGGAGAGAGGATGGTAAAGAAAGGTTAAAATAGCATGTTGGTACCAATGGTGGGAATGACCTCTTACCAACTGGCAGCGTTGACTTTGGAATCAATGGAAGAGACTGATGAAAATAGTTTTCCAGCTATTGTGGATCAATTTCCAGATGTCTTTCATAAAAACATCTCATGGTTACCACCTCAAAGGGAAGTGGATTTTATGATTGATCTCCTTCTGGGGACCAGTCCTATTTCCCTTCCATCTTATAGGATGGCACCAACAAAGTTACAGGAATTGAATGTACAGTTAGAAGAGCTGGAAAAAAAGGGTTTCATTCAACCAAATACTTCTCCATGGGCAGCAATGGTATTGTTTGTGAAGAAGGCAGATGGAACTCTTCGGTTGTGTGTTGATTATCATAAGCTTAACCAAGTTATGATAAAGTATAAATAAAAACATCCACACATTGATGATCTATTCGATCAATTAAGGGGAGCTCAGTGGTTCTCCATTATTGACTTGTGATCAAGATATCACCAATTACGAGTTTGGGAGGAGGATATTCCAAAGACAACATTCAAAAGAAGATATGGCCACTATGAATATGTAGTCATGCCTTTGGGTCTATCTAATGCACCATCGGTCTTCATTGATTTGATTAATCAGATATTTCAGCGATATTTAGATTCTTTAGTTGTGGTGATTGTGGACGATATTTTGGTTTATTAAAAAACAAGGTCTAATCATGAGGTGCACCTAGAAACATTATTAAAAATCTTGAGAGATCATCATTTTTATGAAAAATTATCAAAGTGTGATTTTTGGATATGTGAATTATGTTTCCTTGGCCATGTCATTTTTGAGAAAGGCATTTCTATTGATCCTGAAAATATAGAATCCATTATCTCGTGGAAACCATCGAAGAATGTGTTCGAGATACAAAGTATCCTTTGTCTAGCTGGTTACTACCGACGCTTTGTACATGATTTCTCATGACTAGATTCACCAATTAAAGCTCTCAATAAATAAAATTCTCTCTTCCAATAGATGTAAGAATGTCAGAAATCCTTTCAGGAACTGAATGTACGGCTTACTTCAGCACCTATCTTGATCTTTCCAGAATCAGGACAGGGGTATGTGGTGTTTTGTGATGCTTCAGGGTCAAGGTTAGCTTGTGTTCTCCTGTAAAGAGATCATGTGATTGCTTATGGTTCAAGGCAGTTGAGGGTGCATGAGAATTATTACCCAATACATGATTTGGGGTTTGCTCCAGTCGTCCATGCTTTGAAAACATGGATACATTTTCTCTTTGGTGAGAAATTTACTGTGTTTATGGATCACAAAAGTTTGAAACACATTTTCTCACAGTGATATTTGAATCTGAGGCAAAGGGGAAGGATGGACTATCTCCATATGTTTGACTTTGACTTGATGTACACATCATGAAAAGGGAATTCAGTGGTTTATGCATTAAGTAGAAATTTGTATGCTCTGTTGGTTAAAGAAGATTAAAATGAATGGTATTTGATGTCAGTATTCCCCAACATGCATGTGGAATGTGAAGACCGAGGTATTGTTGTTGTTTTAATTTTAGCTACACTTGTTCCTAATTTAGTAAAGAAGATAAAAGAAGCACAAACATCTGATGCAGAATGTCTGGTATTAAGTTCAAAACTCAATGATGGGGAGACCATTGATGGCTAAGAACGTGATGGGGGTTTAGTTTTTGGTTTCAAAGATCACATGATTGTACCCATGTTTTGTTAGTAACAACTCGTTCATGCTTACCACAATCAGAGATGGGTTGTACATCCAGATCCACAGAAGATGTATAAGGTGTTGAAGGCGTAGTTTTGGTGGAGCAGCATGAAAAGTAAGGTGGCTGAGTTCGTCTCGCGGTGCTTAACTTATCAGTAGGTTAAGGCAGAGCATGAAGGACCAGCTAGTATGTTATAATATTTACCTATCCCTGTGTGGAAATGGGATTAAATAGCAATGTATTTTGTTACAGGTCTTCCAAGAATGATCTGGAAACATGATTCCATTTGGGTGATAGTGGATCGTCTAACCAAGCCGGCCCATTTCATCCCAATTTGTGAAACTCATACGGTGTAAGATCATTCCAAAATCTATATTCGAGAAGTGGTAACGAGGCATGGTGTACCAGTTTCTATAGTCTCAGATAGATATCTAAGTTTTACATATCGTTTCTGGAAATCATTATCACAAGCCCTCGAAACACAATTGACAATGAGCATGGCCTATCATCCTCAGACTGATGGGAAATCTGAGCTAATGAGAAAAAATTTGAAAGATATGTTGTGTTCTTGTGTAATGGATTTTGGTGGCTCATGAGAGGAGCATATACCCTTATTGGAGTTCTCATACAATAATATCAATCAAGCCTCGATACGCATGGATCCGTTTGAAGCATTGTATGGGTGTCCCAGTCTTTGTCCACTATGCTGGGTGGAAACTGGTGAAACATCACTTGTTGGGACGAGCCTTGTCTAAGAAACAATAGAGAAGATTCAGTTGATTAGAAAGAGGATGGAGATGTCTTAGAGTCGTCATAAATCTTATGTAGATCACTGTCGAAGACCATTGTCGTTTGTTGTGGGTGATCATGTCTTCTTATGGATCTCTCCAAGGTTTGGACATCATCGTTTCGCGAAGCAGGGAATCTAATCTCCTAGATTCATTGGCACTTTTGAGATACTGGAATGGGTTGGAGAGGAGGAATATCAGTTGTCATTACCACCATGGTTTAGTTCAGTGCATAATGTGTTCCATGTATCTCAGTTGAAAATGTATCAGCCTAATCCTTACCATGTGATCAAATGGGATCACGTTGACCTAGAGCCGGATTCTTCGTTGATACATATCCCGGTACGGATTGTCTATAGGAAAGAGAAAGTCTTGCATGGAAAAATCATCAGTCTTGTGCGAGCTTTATGGCAGCATGGGCAGATTCAGGAAGAGACTTTGGAATGTGAAAAGGAAATCAAAGAGCAGTGGCCGGAACTCTTTCAGTTAGGTGAAGGTTTTCTACCTTTTTAGGACGGAAAGGCCAATGGTGGGGAGAATTTAGTACCCTCGATTTCTGGTATGTAACCCTTTCTTGATTCTTTTAATGGTTATTATGTTAAGGGTGATGAATGGGAGAGTCAGGAGAACATGAATGAAGTTTTGAGGTAAAGGGGAAGTTGCACGGACGGCGCACGGTTTGTCTAAACATTATAGTAAAACCGTGTGTAGATGGTTTTGGAGGTAGTAGCTTCCCTATGGGTGGCACACGGTTTGTCTAACCATGCGGCCAAACCATGCGTGGAGTGATTGTCGAGCCAGTTTCTAATGCATGGTTAACGTACGGTTTGTCTAACCGTGCGGCCACTAAAATAAGATCCTATAAAGGTGGATCTCACGCATTTTTTCCTCTAAGTGGCATGTTTTTCCCCATAAGCGTCCCCAAATCATGATTTTGCTTCTCCAAAGGTCATAGAAGGTTCTCCCATTGTTCTAGAGGCGATCTGAAGGCTTATCTTGGTAAATCAAAGACATATTCTTGAGGTATGTGATCGTTCTTCATCGTTCTTGATCGGTTTCTTAGATCTACTTAGATCATCTTCTCCTCTTCTATCAGTTTCTTAGATCTATGCCCGTTATGGGTAGATCTAAGTGTGTGGATGCCAAATATGATGAGATATGGTATTGATCTTTCTAGGAGAAGATATCTAAGGTGGGGTTTGGGGGAATCGACCTGGGTTTCGTGAGCTTTCTTCGATCATTGGGGTTTTCGTCAAAACCTTTGAGGTAGGAGGCATCACTCTCGACTCCTCTAACTATAATTGATTGTATTAGATTCAAATTGGTTTATTTGAATATATTTTATTGTGAAAATCATATAATAAATCTTCTTTAGTGATGATTTATGGTTTTGATGAGATTGTGAAATCTTGGTGAATTGTTGTGCAAAGTGATTTGGATTGTGGAATTTAAAATGTTGATTTTAAATTATGGATTTACTGAAATTGTAGATGGTTTGATGAAAAGTGGGATTTCAATAAAAAGGGTGTTTTATTGAAATGGTTTGATATTTAAATGACTTAGATGGAATTTGTTTTCAATAAAAAAAAGTGTTTTATTGAAATGGTTTGGAATTGAAATGGTTTTAATGGAAATTGTTTTCAATAAAAAGGTGTTTTTATTGAAAGGGTGTTTTGGCATGATTGATGGGAATATGTGGTGTGTGTTAATATTTCATGTACAGGTATTGGTTGAAATAGGACCTTGTTCTTGGTGCCAAACATTTAATGGCACATGGTAACAATATATACGAGGCATGGTTTAAATATGACCTTCTGCTCGGTGCCAAATGTGTAATGACACATGGGAAACAATTACATTGTGATGACATGATATATCGACATGAAACTGCTCATGAGTATGGAACTGTCATAACATAGCATGCATGGTTGGTTGCATGGGTTGTGTAATGGTTGGGTATGCCAAAAAAGGAATGTTTTTGAAATGGTTCTTAAGCTTGTTTGGTTATTTTTCTAGAAAAATAACTTGCTGGAAAATGGGTTTCAATTGATCTTGGAATGAATTTGGTTATGAATGGTTTTGGAAACTTTTTTATATTTAGTTATAAATTTTTTTTGAGAAAATGTTTTATATAAACTATTTTTATATAAATGTTTCTAACTCTTCAATCCTAGTGGCGTGAGTAGGGAATTCATTGGGGGAAAACCTACTGAGTTATATACTCACCCCTAAATTGGCACTTCGGTGCTTTTGCAGATGTCGTGTCCCGGGATACAGGTAAAGGTAAATCATCTTATTTCTAGTGGCTTGTGGTGATTCTGGGAAGATGTTGTGGAATTGGAGCTTGTGGAGCATAGAGTTGTAGTGTCTTTTGAGAGACTCAAGCGGTTCATCTCCTGTGTACTTTGATGTTTAGTTTGGTCTTACGCTGTTGTGTACTTTGATCTAGTTTGATATAAATGAAGTCTTTATTGGTCTTTCATTTTTTTCATGCATCATATAGTGAATGTGTTGTTATGCTTGGTTGGTTAATGGGTTATTGTTAAAGGGTAAATCATCCCCCCAACTTTTATTTGTAACCCTTCACCATTTATTTCTAGCCATTAACGTCTTGGGGATCTAACTTATGGCCTAGTAATGACTCGTTGTACTCTCAAGCCAATGAGAATTGGCGGGTCATTACAGGTATTCTGATTCATTAGAGAATGTGTGATGTATCACTACTATTGACAAAATATGTTACGTTCTCTAGTGGTCATAACATGAATAAATTTTCTTATACATTTATTATTTTTGATGGTGAAGTGAATCAAATGTGTAATATTATTTATAATATTATAATATTGATAATGAAATTTACTATATTTAATTCATTGAGTTTAAAAGGATTTTTTTCAATAAGTACATGCCTCATATTCTATGTACAGAAATGGACATGAGATTCCTTGAAGATAAGTATATGGAGGGTGAATCTATTTGTACCTATGAGATAAATTGAACAATATTTTATAGGTATACTTTGATTTAATCATCACCCAAAAAATAAAAATTTATCAATTCATTAGTGGATCAAAACTAAGTCTCTATAAGATGTAAAATATAAAATAATTTATTATATATGTATAAATTATTTAATGTGATATCGATGTATAAATAGGAATAGTATATTCCCACCATTCCCATTCTTTTGATAAGAAAAGTAAGATTGACTCCAACAAAAACATGAATAAATCTAATGTTGGATGAAATTATAGTCACATAAATTCTAAAAAATTAAGAAAAAACTTCAAAGGAATTTCTTGATTGGAACTAATAGTTTACTTAATTATTAAATTGATGGTTATAAATCTCATGAATGTGGATAGGTGATGAAAATTACAGTTTATGAAATGGAAGAAAGTAAGATGACAACTAATTAACCACCCTCACTCTAATTATTTAAATGGAATGATTATTTGAATTACCCAAATTAGTGAATGAATCTAAATTTTTACGATGATGATTGACATGAAATAACTACTAATACCAAATAAATTGGAAAATCAAATTTGATCACAACTGCTAAAGTGGATTATTTGAATGATGTGATAAAAATTACATTTATATTCCAATAAAGAAAATTTAATTTCTAATTTGATGTAATATCATCACACTCTTTTATATCTATGGATTTTCTAGTTTATCATATTAACAACCATATCATTTGATATTGAGTTTATGTTAAAAACATATAAGGGTTTGATGATCCAATATCAAGTCTATTATTTTTCTAAAATTCATTTTTATGGGAATGTGCTTCTTTATAATCCTATGATTCTCTTTATTGTTCAATTTTATGTGATTCTTCGAATGGGTTGAATTTCATTATATAGTTCCCATAGCAATTTCCAAGGAAGTGAAGTCACATTTCATATTCTAAATGAACATATGACTATTTATCTTTGTGTGGATGAAATTTTACTTTCAATGGAAACTAAATTTATCTTATGGGTATTAATTATAATAAAATAAGGGTATTTATCATTTATTGTTGGGTAGAAACTCAATATTGGAGAAATAAATATTTTATGAGATTTTATTTATTATCGTATAGAATAGTTTCCTACTCCATTTATAGTTTTATCTTGATCATGAATTATAACCCATACATAGTTCTTCAAATATTTCATAGACTCTATATAGAATGACACCTGTTGAGTTTTTTTGAATCAAAGTATAAAATATAGAATAATATTAATAAGGGGTTCATACACGTCAGTGCATCATTTTTTAGTTCAACCTATTCTCTTTTATATGATGAATGATGAAAAAATATTCCTTTGTATTGTTAATAAAAAATATAGCTAGATCACTATCCGGAAAAATTATCATCTACACTATATGAATGATTTTTTTGATCAATTGTGTGGAGTAATACATTTTTATTATTTCCATTCATTCTTGTTAACATCAACTAAAGGTTTATAGGGGTGATATACCTAACTCATCATTCCATATTAATTATGGGAATTTCGAATTTGTTTTGATTCTATTTTGAAATAATAATTCCATTTCATGATTATTGGATTTAATGAAATGAATCTTTTGATATTACCTTGATCAAATTATGGTAGTATTTAAAGATTTTATTATTATATATTAAAAGTGGAGGTAAGGGTGTGAACGTCGTTTTCTGATTTTGTTGATGACATAGAATATGGATAAGTTATATAGTAAATTTACATAGTGTGGGAGTTGGATTCATAATGATTCATTCTTGGGTAATATATTCTCATATGAGGGTATATAAATTGACATTACAAATATATATATATATTATTAATTAATATCCTAGAAAAATAATGTAAATTGAAATCCATAGTTTTCATGTGTTGGATAGATATAAATGATGCATTATGGGATATTTTTCATGCATATCTAATCGAATCATCAAATTGATACAGATGGGGGGTTATGCTCTGGTGAAAGGATTAATGTTAAGAAAATTTCAGGTATCAAAATATAATGATAGCTGGTGAACCTGCGATCAAACTACCCTATAGTGAAAAATGTATTGTAGTCTATTGAGATGCATAAAATAATGGACTGCGCTTTAACCTCAAGAAAAAAATATATTTGTATGGCTTATTACTCATGGAAACTTAAGGTCCTTAAAAAATATTACATGGCTCTTGATTTGGAGTAAACTATAGTAAAAGTATCAATAAAAATATGGACATAATATATTTATGGTAGTAGTTCTTCCATATATATGGATCATAAAATCATGAGGTATATATTTACAAAAAATTAGTTTCATATGCTATAAAAAATATTTTTTGAGTTGATTAAATATTATGATAGATCAATAAATTAAAATAATTGGAAGTGAAACATTGTTGAATATGGTATATGTCAGATAGAAAATGATATGGTATCCATGATGAGGATTAAAATATGTTGTATATTTATGGAACTTATAAAAATATAAATTCAAATATTGCGAAAAGGGGACATATATTATCTTTCTCAGATGAAAGATCAATTATATCATAAACTAGATTAGTAATGTGTTGTAGAATGAGGAAATGGATGTACATGAGTTCTTGAAAAATGTTTTAGAATTTAACCAAAATTTTGTTGGAATCATATGGTTCAACAATAGAGAATATGTCCACTCAATATCAATCATGTATACAGATTTACGGGATGACTCTCGTTGTTCATCATTTTATATTCATCCTTGATGTATAACCATGTCCAAATATCTAAAATATTTTTTTATATGGGGTATCATGAAGAGAGATATTGTAGTGTATACATATCAATACATAATTTAGTACCATTTAAAGGATACGATACTGAATTCTATGGTTATGTTATAACCATTACCCATACTAGAATTGAAATGGGAATGCAACACCATGGATTTCACTATCAGACTCACAAAAACATCTAAATTGTGCAAAGTTATTTGAGTTCTAGTTGATCTTCATTTGAAGTGAAAAAAATTCCTTTATATTTGAAAGTATATATATATTAATCATATTTATAGTATATACAATGAATAATTGATTTGTTTGTATAGATTACCACAATCTATTATATCTGATCGAGATCCTTGGTTTACCTTGATGTTCTATTAAATCCCTTAGTAGGATCTAGATAAATAATTACGTTTCAATACATCTTATCATCCTTAGTTAAATACTCCATATAATAGAACATAAAAACTATTGAACATGTGTTTATTTATTTCTATATTTATTTCAATAGTGGTTGGGATAAACTCCTTCCTTGGTCAGAATTTTATAATAAATATAAATTTTATTCGACCATTTAGATAACTCCTTTCAGATACCACTATAAAAGAAATGGAGAAATACCAAATTGATTTCAGGAAATTTTAAAAAATATATATTAATAAATATTATAGATTATGAATTATAAGATAATATTAGATACATTAAGCATTATATAAGGGCATGTCATAGTTGATATAAATGTTATACAAACAGTAGTTGCCATCATCTAGACTTTGATGCTCATGAAAATGTATTTCTATCAATATCTGCATGGAAGAATATTATGAGATTTATAAATTAGGTAAATCTTATATATATATATAGGTCCCTTTGAAATTATTAATCATTTCATGATAGTTTATTATATCTTTATTATTTGACCAAATTCTACTCAAGTAAATAATGTGTTCAATATATCTCTTTGGTCGAAGTACATAATAAACCATTCACCTATACTAAAATCATAGGTCATACAATGAGAGAAATATCTCTCTTATGAGGAATAACAAGTATAGATTCTAAAGATTAAGGATAAAATTTGATATGAATTAAGGCTACTTTCCTAATCAATGTTTTTGTTGTGAAACTAAAAGATAGAGGAACCTATGTGAGAACGTGAGGATATTATGAAGAAAAAGTAACCTCAGTTTTTTATATATATGTGATATAATTTTGATCATGAAACTATTGTAGTCAGTTTATAATGTAACACCCCGATATTTTATAATATAATTCCCTTAAAATATGTTTTCTTTGATATCTTTCATTAAATACAACATCGAGTTTAAAAGAAAAGTATTATACTATTCAAATTCTATTTTATAATATAATTTTTATTACCCTTCAATTGTATTTAAGTGTATTAATATAAGTAAATAAATTGTGAAAAATTAAATTTCACAATTGTAAAACATGAATCCACTTGTAACCAGTCAGGTTTTAATTAAAATAAAAACATTTGAACGCAAAGAGAATATTTTTTCGAAAAAATTATTTTTATTCATGCAATGTGTTTTTTTCATACTAAATTATTTGTAATATAAATTAATGAATAAATTTAATTATATTTTAAAACTAAATAACTAATTACATTTTTTATCCCTTATATAATTGTTTTTACATGGAATGGAATAAATAAATATATACTTTTATGCTAAAAAGAATTTTGGTAAAAAATGTTTTTATTACATTTTACATATTTATTTTAAAATTAATAGAATTACATTATTGAAATTTTATATTTTAAAATGGATTATATACTTGAAATCATTATAATTAATATAATTTAATAGCTTAAATGTAGGATTTATCAGCTTGGAAATGGTTAAACTGGTAAAAATTTGTTAAAATTATCAGTTAAGGATTTCAAATAAATTTATCCCTTTCCATTATCCTATTTTATGATTGTTTATTGAAAAAAAATATGATTAAATAGTAAAATAATATACTTTTAAAATGTTACTTTAATATTTGGGATCCCAGATTGGCTTTTGTGAAGAGAAGTTTTATTTTTTTCGAATTAAAAACTATTTTAGGGTCTTTTAATTTAGTAGAATTTATTAAAGATGAAATTATATATTCTCTAGCTAAAATTCTCTAAAACCCAACTATTGTTTTATTACCAAAAAAAATTATAACCATCAAATTACTTTATTTCAAGGTAAAAAAATTTTGGTTCTTAAATTGGGAATATTTCAAAAAATTAATTTTTCATTAATTTTGGGATATTATATTAAAATTTATTTCAATCACCTATTAAAATTAAATATTATAAAATGGATTATAAATTTTGAATCCTTATTTCCCGATTTTAATATAATCCCCATTTTATTTTTGTTCATATAATTAATTTATCATGGTAAAAAATTGTGTTCTCACGGTTAAGGTTAAAATAGAGATAAAGTTGATTACTTATGAGATAAGACATAAAATGTATCCTAAATATTACCATATTTGATAATATCTATTTATTTAAACAATATATTGTATTATGTTATAATTTCAGGTTTTGTAAAGAAACATGGAGTTATTATGATATATATATATATATATCTGTGTGTGTGTGTGTGTTTGTTTGTGTGTGTATGTGGTGCCGGTCTATGTGTGTGTGTTTATTTTATCATTTATTTAATTCCATGTGTGTAATTCCCCTCACTTATAAAAACACTTCATATTTTTCATTATTCACAAATTATAAGACTTCTATATCAGAAAATGTCTTCCAAAATGTCTTCTAAAATTATACCCCCAAATCATAAATGTCCTTACCTTTCCACGATACCATCCTTTCAAGTATTAAGTGATAATATGAATTAGGTTTCTCAATGATGTGATATAACTCCAAATCGATTTCATTTGATATTATTTCTTCTTCCACCTCCCTTAAATTTATGTTTTCAAATATAAAATAATGAATTCATTATATTCAATATAATAAATTATTATTATCATTATGTAAAAACTATTATGAACCTTTTTTCCATTGTACAGAAAGTGAAAATATTTCTTCTTGGTATGTATGGTTTACGATCTCTGCATAGTTGTGTAATTTATTTGTCATCAACATTTTACACTGTTTGTTATAATAAAAACTGATAAATATATATGATATTTATAATATAATTATGCTAATATTATTATAATAATAATTTACCTTGAAACCCCTCTATATTTTTAGAAATATATATCTTTAACTAATTTGATTTTTTTAATAGATTACATTACACACAAAACCAAGTTTAAATGAATCGTGACATAATATTTATATGTGATTGTTGTCTCCAATAAATTGGATTGAATGATATGAATATAACTAAATACATTATTGGAAACATGTGGTTAAATATTCATAAAATCAATTCATTATACATCGATTATTATAAATAAAAATAAAAATCCATCAAAAATATCAATGTTTTTTTGGAAAATCCATTCTTATAGACAGAGAGTAAATTTATCATTGAAAATAAAATTGATCACTATTGGGAAATTTGTTTAATTAAATTTATATTTAATATATTTCATAAAATATTTTATCATTCATGTAAAAAAATTATCCATAAGATACGAATAAACCAAGTTTTTGGCTTCAAATATATTTTTCTAAAAATCGGGTTTTGTCACATTTTGATAGTGTAATTTAAATATTAATTGTTATAAATATATAAATTTAATATTAAAAATCTATTTAAATATTTGAATCAAGTGGTCCTTGTTTGGTAATTATACCACTTTTTTTAGGTATTATGAATTATAACCATAGAAAAAATTATCACCTTATTAAATGAAAAATCGGGTTAAAGTATGGTAAAAATAAGTGTTAAGGTTTCTTTTTTCCATCATAAATATTAGTTGATGAATTTAATTTTTCCCTTATCTCCTAAATCTTGAAATTTAATTTTATTATAGAAACAAGACCATGAAATTAGCCTTTACAATATTTAATGAAAATAATGTTCAAAATTACAACTCTCTTACATTTAAATACCTATTATGTTTCCACATAAGTAAAAATAATGTGATAAATGAATATAAAAAAATTATTCATAAAAAATTATATTCATGTTCATAATGTATTTATAATTTTGAGTTATTAAATAATAATCTTAAATTCATGCGTAATGCTAATACAATATTTATTCAATTAATTAGAAAACAAAAATAATGATTTTTATAACATTAATATTAATATAATATGTGAAATTAATAGTGTTTCATAAATTTTATAATAAATTGGTGTTAGTAATGATTTTAGAAAAGAATATGTTAAAATTATAGTACTGTATTCTAGTGTTTTAAGTCAAACTAAATTAATAGTGTCAAAATTGATGTTAATAAAATTTTATCAAAATAATATTTCATTAAATTTTTTAAAAATAATAATAAATTTGAAAGAGTATAAGTGGGATACGATATATATGAAAATATTATCAGTTTTACATTAATGAATAATATTTTTATAGTAATTGAAAAATTAATACCATCTAATTGTGAAAAAAGGTAAGTACTATTGAGGATAAAAATGGTTAACCAATTCGTTAATAAATAAGATAAGTAATTGAATGACATAAAAACCTATCCATGTTTTATTGTTTTATGTTATTTCAACCCCATCCATACCCAAATTTCAATACCTATCCTTTTGGAAGAATTCTTTTTTTCAATTCATTTATTATATTTCAATCATTCATGAAATCACAAGAATGCACCTCCCCTCAATTTCAAAATAGAACCCCTTATTTGTCTTCTTAACACAAAATTGAGCCTTTTTCATTAATAATACCATAAAAATTTCATATAAACATAATTATACAAATCATAAAGGTTATTTTCTTCCCAAAAGACTAGCTCTGGGATTCTTAAGGAGAGATATAAAGGAGTTCTAACTAAGAAGTGGTAATTACATTAACTGATCACTTTCTTTTGATTTATTCTTTTCCACATCTAATGAAATTTTATTTATAATAAAATATCAAATTAATAATGATCAATATAATAAAATTTTATTATTATTATCTCTATTATCTATCCTATTTTCCATAAAATGGGATGTGAATGTATCAGTTGTGTTTATATACAGCTTACCGTCTTCACAAAGAAAAACAATTCATTTTACTACACTATATTTCATGGGTGGTAATTGTTATGGGTATCATATTTATATATTATAATTTTTGAAATAATTATTCTTATATAATTATAACATATCACCTAACTTCATACCTACCAATCAGTTAGAAAAGAATAATGTTTATTTTGCGTACGTGGGGACTACCTCCCAAACGATTTGAGGTGACTGGTTTTTTATTTTTTTTTTTACATGGATACAAATAACGACATATTTAATTTATTGAAATTATTTATAAGATATAATAATTATTTTTAAAGGTTAATTTTATTTACCTTTCTTTCATTACATTTATAGAAATGAGAATATAATATTCATGTGTACGTATTGCCTACAATTTCCAAGAAAGGAGTCATTCCTTTTTTATATCTCTATATTTTATGAATGATTATAAATATTTATATAATGGATATTTATTATTATTAAAATTATATGTAATATGAACCATGTTTAAATTAAAAAATAAAAGAAATATGAAACCAAAATTCTCATGATAAACAAAATAGTGAACACCAAAAATGACGATTCCAAAAAGGAATTAGTTTTAATTGAAAGTGAGATCATTCCAAAATGGAAAACTCACATTTATTATAAAAAAATTATAAAGGTTATATTATATTAATTTAAAATAATCTCTTTAAAAAATGTACATAATATAATCCGGTAAGTGATTAACAAAAACTCAGTTGAAACTATTTAAACTTTTTTTATATCCATCAACAAGGTGATTGGCTTCATTGAATGTTTGTTTCATGAAGTAAAAAAATTAAATAAGATCCAAACGACTAATACATTGGGAATTTAGTTTCCATGACAGGTTAAATAGACCATTTCTTACTTCTTGTATGATAACTTTAGAGTTACACACAAACCATATATTGTTTTATTATCTATATTATGACAAATTTAGTAAATTTTTCAGCCCAATAATATCATCCTTTATATATGATGAAAACCCATAAGGACTACATGTAACATTCTAGGTAAATAAATATTACGAAATTTTCATATTTATTTATATTTTTGAATTAAATATTATTTTTACTGTAAAGAATATTATATGTTCGACGGAGTACCTGATACACAACAATGAGTTTATTTGAAATCTTACATTGCACACAATGTTGGGTTATACTGAAAAATAATAATATATTATTATTATTATAAATTGTAGTTAATGCATATCTGTTTTGTTGGATGTAATGAATAGAACTAACTAAAATATGATTACATATGTTTATTAAATGTTTTTTCATTTATCCATTAAATTTTATAGGATTAAAATGTGAATGAATCGAATTTTAAACATAAATACTCTAATATTCTTTAAAAGGTCAATTTACCACCTTTTGATGGAGACCCCTTTTTAAATATTCTTATTTTCACTTTTACATGTTTTATTTCAGAAAATAAACTTCTTCTTTTGAAGTAGTAAATCAAAATTTAGTTTGGATGAAATTTTGTATTTTTCTGACAATGTTCATTTTTAAATGAATTGTGAAAAATATTGTATTTTAATTCAATAATGCCTTTTAATATAATTTATTTATATAGTTAGATTATGTTTTTAATTGGTTTTAAATTATATTTATATTATAATTTTACCATTTAATCTAATTGTGGTCATTGAAAGTAATTTCACTTTGAAATTAGACACAACCAAGTGTCAATCTTTTTATTGTAATTATTTCATAGAAACAGAGTTTATGTTTTGATAATAAGAATTAATTATAAATTAATTTATGAAACTTATTGGTTTTGAATTTCAAAAATTGGATTCCATATTTAGAATCAAAAGGTTCAATTTTTTAAATATTTAGCTTTTATATTTAGACATTACGAATATTTACTACAATAAATATTTTATTTAACTTGGTTAAAGGGTATATTTGGTAAATAAGGGTAAAAAAATATTTTTATAGTATTATTAAACTTCCCTAACATGTATCATATTCCTATTGGTTGATCCATGTCCAACCATAGGAATCCATGGGTCAATTTTGGGACCCCATGGAGCCACATGCTATGTATAAAGACACTTTATAATATTTAATTTAAAGTAAGGACAAAAAATACCATAAACATATATCTTTTTGTAAAACAATTTTATATGGTGTTATATAAGTGATATCTTAGACTATAAATATTCATTTAAAATATAAAAATATTTACCACATCATGGTATTTTATTTATAATTATAACACATCAAATAAATATATTTAATTTTTCGATGAAATGATGATGTAATGATTACCTCATTAACAAAATGTTTTAAATAAGTGAGATTATAAAATTTAAAAAATTATCTAAAACATAACCAATTATTATTGGATGATTTTATTTATAACAAGAGTCTTCTTATATTGTAATTTAATGAGTTATTTACCTTTTGAAATTGAAAATCAATTTATAATAAAATAATATCTTCAAACTTTCCTAAAGAGCCCATCCTTTATCTTATAAAAGGACACCACCTCTAACCCATTACACACACATCTAAAACACCATTTTTCATCCAAACTCTTCTCCATGAATTCCTAATAATCCCTTTATTCCTCCTATATGCCTTACCTTAGGCAGAAATCACTTCAAGGTAGCCTTTTGGTTCAAACCAACAGGAGTTACCAGATTTAAAGGTAACGTCTTCCCTCAAGTTCTCTTCTTTTATTTTACTTCTTCACTCCCTATGATCTTTTTATTCTTTGTTTAAATAATAACACCAATATAAAGAATATAATAGGTTTTTATTAAGATATTTATTTGAACTAAACTTACCCACACCTCCATCTAATGTGTATAGAACTTAATGTTTCTGTGGACGGTGAACTTCTGCCTCTTGAAATGTTGATTGTTCAAATATCTCCAACCGCCTATTATGGTGTATATTATAATAGAATTGTAATTATATATTATATTTATGATATTTATGTTTTCACTATGCTTCTATATTTTTCATTTATATCATACCTTTGTGGTTTTCGTAATTAGAAAATGCCATAATTTCATTTGAGGAAGTGTGGACTACTGACCATTGAAAGTGATATGACTCATTCATAATATACAAAGAAAATATATAATATGGTGTTAATGAACATACTTAATTTACATAAAATATTATATTATACTTTTGTAATAATATACATATGTGTAATTTGGTTTTTATTCCTTTTAAAATGACAAAAATTGAAATAGAAGTATTGTTTATGCGTACGTATGGCTTATCGTCTCCATGAACTGTGCATTTCATTTTAATATATCCAAATGATATGGACCATTATAAATACATATTTATGGGATATATATGATATATACTTTATATAAATCATGGATGATGTTCTTGAGATAATGTAATTTTTACCACATGGACAATTTATAATTATAACATGTTTATTTTTTAACTCAAGCTCCGAACATATACAAAATATATGATATGAACTCAAATAATTAAATAATTGGATTAGAATGGTAATAAGTGATATAAAAGGAACTATAAAATTGAAAAAGTTTCTTAAGAAAGTATAAATGAACTTATGTTTATTATTCAGGAAATTAAAGAATGAATGGTTCAAGTCGGACATGAGGTAATGGACTTCGTCTCAATCTCCGTTCGTTGAGGCATGTTTTCATAATATAAACCTCCTTATTTTATATGGTATATAATAAACCCCTTTTACTTTTAATTTCATTAAAAAGGAAAATATTTTTTTATAAGAAGCAATTTACTAAATGACAAAAGGAATATTTTTAACGTTTTTAGTGACAATGACATATATGTCACCATAATCGTTAGTTGGGTTCTTATATAAGCCTTAATGTTTTAAAAAGGAAAAGAAATCCCCTATTCTATTTTTTGGTGTTTGGGTATTGAAAATTGTTTATGAAATGAATTTATTATTTCAATATATTGAAATGATTTCTTGTGATTGAAAATAAAATGTTATTAATGAAATGTTTATATTTTCAATATTTTATGATTTAGGATTTTATAATGGTACATTGACATTTGAAAGGTGGTTACGTGACAAAAAAAATAACGGGTGGTGTCATGATAAACCATGATGGGTGGTAATGTTATAACCTCTAATGATTTGGGTATGGATGTCGGCTGTATGGTTATTCCATTTAGTGATATGTGTGGAATTCGACCGTGTGGTTATTCCATTTAAGTATGGGTTTTTCCCAATTTACCTTTATATGTTATGTATGGTTTATATGGGTTTATGGTAACCATTTGGTTACAAAAGGGTATGAAATGATCATTTATTTAGTGAAGAGTATTTACTAATTTATAAAGGTGTAAAGTATTAATTATGATAAATTATTCATGGTTTACTTGTTGTTTTAAAAAACTAACAGTTTTATTTCTTTTTATATCCCTTACTGGTCTTTTTATGCTCATCCCATGTTTTTTTGAAATGTTTTTCATAGGACTTAAAGATGAATAGGGCCAAGTATCGGATCAATGAAAATCCATGATGTCTAAAATATGGAACTAGACATGACTCCTTTTTTCAATAGTTTTTATTTTAGGAAAAAATCGATACTGAGTATATGTGTCTACATGTAATATTCAAATTGTTATGTATATGTTATAACATAATTCTCTAAATTTTTAAACATGAAAATATCCTCAATGTTAATTATTAAGTTAATTCATGATTATGTAATGTTTATAGTCGGGTCCTTATACTAAAAATAAATACCATTATGTCAGTATTATGGTCACTAAAATCTTCCTAACTGTTATAGGTCCTATATTGAATTTGGAGGATCCATATGAGTTACATTTCAACCATCCCATGAATGTCTATTCCAAAAAATTATAAGGGTGAAATTAATTAGGGAAAAAATGTAGGTATGTATAAACTTATAAGCACCACAAAAAAATGAAAAACATTAGGACATCAAATTTCCTATAAGGAGTTATCATGCTTTACTGCCACTAGGTTTTTAAATATAGCTAAATTCAAATTGAATGTGTCTTTATTAAGTATATAAGTATTTCAATTTTTCTAGATGATGTGTTGGAGTTCAGCGCAAGAAACTTTATAGGTTGAATATAATATTTGAATGATATATATAAGTGTAGTTAAATATATTCACTAGTATATAATCATAATAAGTACGCTACACATTAAAAATGTTGAGGTTAAAATTCTAGAGTAAAGATGAAGTAACACATCGCAAAAAGAGATAGTTAATGTCATTCCCGTGAAGATGGAATTAAACACATATTTAATATAATTTAGGAACAAAATTCTACAAGTATATAAAAAACAAGGATCTTGTATTGTGAAATTATTTATAGTAGTAAGAACAAAGATAGAGAGATCAAATTCTTGGGAATTTTACCAATGCAGATATGATTTCACCCTTCAAATGATATTTGATAAAATAATTTGAGGTAAGGATATAATTAAATTTTATTTCCCAAATCAAGGGGTAAAATGTTTTTATGGTGGATTAATTACTAACAACATCATTGAGAGCATCTAGTAGTTCATATGAATTTACAATTTCCTATTTTATAATGACATTGAGGTTCATGATAGGGTCACTAGATCTAATAAAATCTAGTAAGGGTGTGTTAGTCCACTTATCAAACCATAATTTAATTGAATGTTTTTTTCTAACTAAATCTCTTTTGAGATGATGCTATTGAAAGTTACCTATAGTGATTTCCAAAATGAAGAATCCATATAGTGGTATTTATATGTATTATATTCTTTGAATTTACATTTCTAATAAATATTAGGGACTTTGATTTATCATTAATGAGCCTCTACATGAAATGTTTTTGTAGATCTTGATAAAAGTAACAAAAATTATTTATTCTATGTCCACCATGATCAATAGGTTTGTAACATTTATTTCATGGAAAAGAAATTATACTTCATTAATTATATTCCAACACCAACCAATATTCTTAAAATATGTGTTTATATAATTTTATATAAAAGATACACATTTATAAACCTTTAAAGAGTTAATAAAATTTGAGAAAATAAATTTTTTACAAGATATACCATTTCATCTATTAAAAGTGAATTATTATTCCATGAGTCCAATTTCCTTCTAATTGTTTCAATAATAAGATAAAAATGTGAATCTTGAGGTCAACCCAAAAACATGTGGACACCAATGTTTGTGAATGGAAGCCCACCTTGTTTGATACCATGCTCATGAATGATTTCAGACATTATTATAGTATATATATTCCTTCCAAAAATAAACAAATGATTTTTACAAGTAATTTCAATCCCTGAATAAATTTAATAGTGAAAAAATGTTTCATTAATTTTCCTACAATTTTTTATCTAATTTTTGAAATAGATAATATCATCAGTATACAAAAATGAGTGGAAAGGATTCCACTAGTATGGGTTTCTATTTCTCATTTCAATCAAACTCAACGAAGCCTTCCCATGTAATATTCCACAATTGGAAAAATAATAGATGAGAGGGTATCACCTAGCCTAACCCCTCTTTAACAGGTGAAATAACACTTAGGGTGGAATTAATAAAAATTGAAATGGGATATCAGGATATTATATTCCAAATCCAATAAATAAATTCAAAGTCAAATACAAAATTGGAAATAACTTTTCAAATGCAACCCCAATAAATTATATCAAATGCATTTTTAATGTCAATATTTATCTTAATATTTCCACCTCTAGTGTATTTCCTCAAAATATTAACACATACATCAGATATTATCAGACAATATTTTATATTCCTTACATTTATGAAACAAAATTAATTTATAGATATCACTTTTATAATATTTCATTTCTATTGGAATTTATTTTTGGAATAAATTTTTAGACAGTGTGGGCAAATTAAACAAGCCTCAATTTATGTATTTCACTAGCATTATCAGTTTTTTAAAATAGGGTTATAAATTAGTCATTAATACCCTATGAGTGAGAGACTACTTTAATGAAGTTCCAAACCAATCTACGAATATCATTCTCAATGATATCCCAAAAATCCTAGAAAAAATGACCATTAAAACCAAATAGGCCAAGGGATCTTCCAATGTTAAGATTTAAAACTACATCTATTGTTTCAAAATCCATATGATAAGATGTAAGAATCTAATTATCAACATTTCAAACAAGATTTGGAATTATCCCATTAGTTAATAATGAATTAGTTTTAGGTACCATTGAAGAGATTCATGTAATAATAATAAACATGATTAGAAATATCAAGTTAGTTATCAAAGAAGTGATCACCATCCCTGAGCAGAGATAAACAGTTACAGAGATTTCTAAATTTTTAATAAAAATTAAAGAGTCTAGAATATCATTCACCATATTTAAGATACTTGGCCTTTAATAATTATATTTTTACATTATATTAAAATTCTAATATTTTATAAAGTTCAATAGACACCTCCAATTCATTTTTAAAGTCATCGAAGGTGTCAATATTTGAGTTTCCTTTTTATATAGAATAGTGGGAGGGGTTAAGTGAAGAAATTATTTCACCAATAGAAAAAAAAATCAATTTTAAAATCCATTAAGTTCATCTGATGCATTGTTATCATGATAATACATGCTAATGAATCAACACTAATGCTCATATAATTCCAATTTTCTAATTTTTTTGACATAATAAAGATCTTCATCCTAGAAATTACAGAATCTGAAGGGGAAATGATGTTTCATGACTATATAATTAAATCTCATAAAAATATTATGAATATAATAATTTAGTTTATCTAAAGTGGATAAGGAGCTATCAGACCAAGGATTCAAATATTCATCAATAAATTACGCTCCATCAAATTTGTTGGTATCCACATCATAAAATAATTTTATATAGCAAGTAAATTTATATCCAACCTTAAGAACATCAAATAAATTAAATTCATAAACACAAGTAATATATTCTCTATAATTAATATATTTATTGATATTTTCATTAGAATTTAGAATAGTAGTGATGTCCCCAAGAAGCATCCATGGTCCACTTAGAGTTCATTTTACGGAGAAAATATCATTCAATTGAGAAATAAAACATTAATATGCATTAAATTCATATATAAAAGAATTTGAATATTATTACCATAAAAATTTAAATTTTCATGAAAAAATCATATCATTTTCAATAAATAAGTAAACAACCATATACTCAAAAGAAATAGAACCCAAAATATTTTAATATATAAAGATGATTCGTTTGTTCTAATAATATGGTATCTCATTAAAGAGAATAAAACAAGTATAGAAACCATTTTTAGGTTCAGATTTTACTACAATATATTTATTGTGATTTTTCATAAAAATCATATGTGTATGGAATATTTTTATGTTGGTGAGACCTAGGTAGTTCTGTAACTTGATCTTAATAGTCCTTTTCAATTTGAGGATATTTCCCTATCACCTATATATGATGTTTTTTTAAAATCTAAGAGATCCTATGAGAATTGGATTCTCATTAACATTTTATTTGGAGAGTCAAAGGTCTTATCATATTTACTCTTTCATTTGGATTATGATTCAAATGTAACCAAAATTGTAAGGGTTTTATGTTACATTCTAATTTTTTATTAATATTGTTTATGATTATGTTTTTTATTATCAAATACTATTATCTACCTCTAAAGACACTCATGAATTTTTTAATACATTATTATTTTCTGAAATAATCATCTATTGCTTTGTTTACACTCCATTTAATTACTCAAAATATGTAAATAATAAATTTAATAAAAAGTATCACTATTTATCTCTTGGGTCCAAAATAAATTCCCTTCCATGTACATGTTTTTTTAAATGTTTTGAAGAATGATTTTAAAATTATAAAGTGGTGGTTTAAATTCATTTTTCAAATTTTTATATTTTTTACAAATTGTTTTGAATGAATTATTATTGTAATTTTTTAAATGAGGTCCTTTGGGACATTACAAATATATGAAAGTAATGTCTTATTTTAATTTGTATGGCATGAACAACATTTATTTCTATAATGGAAACTAGACAATTTGAATCTTACATAATATTTTTTAAATTTAATTTTCAATAAAAAAAATTATTTAATATTTGGGATATTTTTTGATTTTTTATAATTTCTTTCAAAATAAAAACTAAATTTTATCTAATAAATATTCTAGTAATTATTAAAATTGAATATTTAACTATGATAACATCCTATAATATTATTTACTTATTTTGGGGATATGATACAATGAAAAAATACTTTTTCATTCACTACAAGTTTCATGATTATGATGAAAATAGTTTTGATAAACCACTTCCATTTCCATGGGTTATTCTATAGTGAATTACTAAAATTATTATGAAACTAATTTCTCTTCCAATAGTTATCCGTTAAAAAAATTCTTCTGAAAACCATTTTGTTTTCATGGGTTATGATATTGTGAATATATTATTATATTTTGGAACACATATGAATTATTTTCATTATGTGAAGACTGTGATCAAAATTATATACTCATCCAATGCACTGGGTAATGATGGATATCTCATGAGATATCCATCACTTGGATGGTAAGTGATCTCAATTCTGTAGGTGAATTGTTCAACATTGATATTCAGCTGAATGAATCATGAATACTATGCCAATTTTGGAAGTGAACCCAACCCAATATTATAGTATTAGTAGTGAGCCTTGGATACTAAGTAAATTATTTTCATTGATTTTGTGTATTCCATAATTTCATGACTTATTCCAATATTATTCCCTCATACCTCATCTCCTTTGATTCACTTTTTATTTATGCCTTATAAACTACCATGATTTATAACACGAATCAAGATTGTTATATCAGATCTGTATGGTATTTTTATCAAATTATAAACTCATTTCATATACTTTTATTGTCATGTTATTCATATATGATCATTACTATGCGTATTGGTTTTATTTTATGACTATAACATAAAGAAATCATATTAATGCTGAATGGGAAATACAATAAAATAAGTTACCTCCCTAAAGACCAATTATATGCAAGATATAATGAAAAATATCTTTATTATACTCATATGAGATTAAGAAGATATTATTCATGTTGAATATCCAAACACACAAAGAAAATAACAACATTTTTTTATTCCATCCTGAGGAAACAACCACCTTCTATTAGTGGAACCACTGATCCACTAGTTTCTAATCAAAGGACCATTACTATTTAATATTTATTTTCAATCATCAAATGTTTAGAGCATGTAAAAGTTATTTTTTCTATCATTATGAAGAATTAGATTATCAATGGTGGAAAGTTATCAAAAATATGAGGTAATATGATGAAATTGAATCCATGGAGTGCGATGAGTTTATGATCATATTTTTCAATATGTAAATTCCTCATATTATCCATATAATAATGGATATGAAATCCTTGAGCTACATAAGAAATATGATGAATCTAGTGTTTCATTCCTTGGGAATTTTGATAGAATTGTTATTTATACTTCTAGAATTAGCATCCAACATAGGTAAGGTTAAAAAATTATTCAGTTGTCTAAAACTATGTCTCTAAAGGAAATTACCCATATGAAACATATGTATCTATGAGGAAATAATTTTATGTTCTACCTAGGTGGAAATATAGATTGTAATTTCCTATCTATAAAATATTTTTTATAAGAAATGTATGATTAAATTAAAATGTTTTCTAAAAAACATGGAGAAAGGAATATGGTCTTTCTATTATGATCAAAGTGTTGATCAAATCATGTAATAAAATTCTTATATTGTCTATAAATTTATTTATGCACTGAATAGATGTTCATTAGTAAACATAATTACAATGTGCTTGGAAGAAAATAAATAATAATGAGAATATATAGAAAGAACCATCTAATTAACCACCCACACTTCAGTGTTTTAATTGAAAGGAGTAAGAGAAATATGTTTACTGATGATCAAATATGAAGGTTAATGGCATTGATCAAAATTAGAAGCACTTTATACTGATAAATGATGGAAACTATCATGAAATCACTATTTATAATGAGGTTATGATAGCAATTTGGTTAATGGAATTATTTACATCAACTCTATAACCTCAAATTTCTTATTTCATAGTAGTGATATACACTCTTTTATATTTGAATAAATTTTTCTAGGTAGAAAAATGTCACCCCAATGATTTGATGACCAAATAGAAGTGAAAACACAAAAATGGTATGATGGCCGCATCTCAAGTCTATGATTATTATCCCAATTATGTTTTTGGAATATATTTCCTAAAAATATTATTATTCATCTTAATTTCAATTCAATGTTATTTGCGGCATATATTACCTTTCTTTACATAAAGACCACATCGATTTCTTAGGAATATAATTCAAGTTAGATATTCCAAACCAACATGCCATTATCTATTATAGGAATGAAAAATATTAGATTCTAATGAAAATCAGATCCACTATATGGGTCTTGCTTCCTATTCAATTGGAGTTTTTATCCTATATGGTTGGGAGAAACATAATTAAAAATATATTCCAATTTAATAAGAATTATTGATCTATTTATGAATTAATTTTTCATTATTACATTGGATATTGATATTGAGTTATCAATATAACTCATACACGATTCTATATATATTTTTAATACTCTATAGATAATGATCATAATTATTCTATGGGGATTGTATAATTAACTCCATGAGAGTGGTGATAAGGTATTTTTTTCATCCAAGTGCATCACCCAAGGGTGAATCCTTTATTTTTTCTTAAAAATTAAAATGGATCAATTATAAACTATAATTATCATCATGAACTTAACAAGATCATATTTAATTACAAGTATCCTTTATCCCATATTGATTAAATGTTTTACCAACTTTGTCGAGATTAATATTTTTCCATGATTGACCTTTATTCTGGATATAATCAATCTGAGGACAATATAGAGGATATACACAAGAAAACATTAAATAAAATATATAAAAAATATGAGTGTATAGTGATGCACTATTTTTTACAAATCCCTACTTTATTCAAGGTTTTAATGAATATAATATTTATATTTTATAATGATCAGATTATGGGAGAAGTTATGATGATATTCTTAGATATTCCATGTGAAATGAGGAGCATGATATCACTTGAGGATTGTGTTGATGACCTGAATGAAAGAGAATATTTATGAAAAAAACTGACTTATGTGGATTTTGGATTTTTAAGGATTTGTTACTAGGTCATATAAATTATTTTCGGTGTAAATTATTAGAACATTAAATGAAAAACATATGACAAACATTGTCACATACAAGCCAATGTGACTCAGATATGAATTTTTCATTGTTTATATGGATTATCATTACATTGTTGAAAAAATTTCATGATTATCCAATCCATCGACTATGATTATTCATAAGGGATATGAGTTCCTTTATAATGATGAATGTGAATAAACATTCAAGGAATTTAATATAAGTGCATTAATTTCACATGTGCTTACATTTACCTATGATGGGGAATGGTTTTTCAACTATAGTTTTCCATAAAAAAGATAACTAAGATGAGTTCTCATGAACCAAAATATAGTAATATTTTTTTCCTCCAAACAATTAATGATTCATGATAAAAATTACCCAACTCCTGATTTAGAGTAAGCTATATTAATTTTTTCATTAATTATATTGGGTCTTTTAATTTATAGATAAAGGTGTTTTTTATATATTAATCATAAAAGATGAAAGTAAGTTTTCAAATAGAAATATTAGAATATGGTGTTGTGAAGTCGTTTGGAGCTAAATAATGATAATGACATCTCAATACATTACCACCCTATGAAAGTGAATAAGGTGAAATATCCTTTAAACTGAATGGATTATTATAGCATGTCTATAGTGAGGACAAAAAAGTTCACATATTTATGTTTATTCAAAGTATGGATCTTGAAATCTTTGAAAAATGGGATAAATATTATCTTTATCAAATGAGTGTTAATCCTTCTATCCAAATAGAAATTAAAGAGGCCTTAAAAGAACTTGTAGAGCTATAGAATAAGGTGAGAACTCTTCCAAACTTTAACCATGCTTATTATAAAATCAAAAGGTTCATGAACCATGTATGGGTTTCTTCTATATCACATTTGAATAAGGAGAAATTCGATGAGGCATAAATTTCATCATTCTATATTTATCCTGAGATTAAAATGATATATAGAGATCGAAAAGAGTGTATATGATTGTAAAACATGAAGGGAGATATTTTTTAGTATGTTTCCTAGTTCTTGGTATGTCAATAAGTTGTGATTATTATGAAAAATTCTAAGGGGTTGATAAAACAATTACATAGAGTATAATTGAATTGAGAAAAAATCACCATTAAATTATTAACGGACACCCCACAACTTCTATAGAAGAAAAAATTATTTGGGTTGAAGTTGATCACCTTAAGTGTAATCACATTTAATTTTTCTCAAATAAGGATTCTATCTTGACCAACATGAATTTTTTTTATTATGGAAGTTTTAAGGTTTCCTATAGTACCATGTTCTATTGTATATCATCGGGGTCTGATGTTTACCTCAATGTTCTACCAAACCCTTCAGAATTCACTAGATGTAGAGTTATACTTTAGTAAATTATATCATCCTAATAGATATGGTTCCTATGATAAACCATTCATACCATATAAGATATTTTAAGAACAATTGATATGGATTTTAATTGTTTTTGTGATCATCAACATCATCTTCTCCTGTTTTCATACAAAAATATCATTTATTTGAATAGTTATATGGGTCGTTATGAATCCTTGTATGAAAACATGTATATAACTCTAACCTACTAGTTATAATTTCATAAAATAAATCTATTGGGGCCATTGAATATGAGGAAATGATATAGAAATGTTATATATTCTACAACACATTAATTAATCTTACTGTCAAAACAAATTCATGCTGAAAATCATCAGCATGATCTAGATTTTGAATTTGGTAAGATCATTTTTCTTTAAAGATATCCATGGAATAATTTAATGAGAATTAAAAATTAAATGTTGTGTCATAGTTATACTTACCCTTTCATGATTCTTGATCAAGTAGGGTTAATATCTTACTGCTCGACACTTCTAATAATCATCTCTCAAGTTCATGTATGTTATATGTATCTTTCCTAAAATAGTAAATACTCAATCCATTAAATGTATTACCCTAGTGTTTATTGTATTAGAGTATGATATTTTCAATAAATAATAACTAGATAAAATCATGGATCATAGAGATAAAGTTATATAGTATAATATTACTACTCCAATTAATGTTCTTCAGAGAAATCATAATTTTAAAGAAGCAAAAAAATAATGTGAGGATGTCATAAAAACTGATATCCTCATTTATTTGTATTTTGAGTAGGAAATTTTGTTTTTGGAATTCATACTTCTGGTTGTATAGTTTAACATGATGGGATTTTATAAAATATTTCTCTCTAAAAAATTCAATTATTTGATAGTTTGTGTTACACGAAACATCGTGATTAAATGAACCATGATATACAATTTTAATGATCAATTTTCACATGTACAATGGATTTAAATGCATGAATTAGACTTTTTTAAAAAAAATTGTAGTGGTAAATTTTTTATAAAATAATTTCATTACTTATCAATTAATTATAAAAAAATAAAAAACATTTGAATATAAAAATGATTTTTTTTTTGAAAATTTATTTATGTGGGAATATAGTATTATTTTTTTAATAAATTTAATTAATCAGTATTGCTTAATTATTTTAATTAAATATATATATTTTATAATTAATAATATGATTCAACAATAATTTAATATTTTTTCATCATATGATAATAATGAATAATATTTTATTCTTAAATCTATTTTTATAGAAATAGATTTTCATTAATTTTGGGTGCTTGTTGTTTAATTAATTCCACCACCTTTAAAAACTGATTCATGAATAATTGAATCCATTTTATTAATTATTTTATCCAAATTTTTTCAAAAGGTACCTTTTATTTTGGGGCATTATAAATAGTAACAACTGAAAAATTTATCACTATGGCTTAGGGTAAATCGGGTTATGCTAGTTTAATAATAAGTGTTAAGATCACATTTTTCATCTTGAATCATATTGGAATAAGTTAATTAGAACCAAAGAACATTATGATATAAATATAATTGTTTAAGAGCAACATATATATGTAAATTACCTATATAATATTTCATGCAAAGAAAGTCAAAAATTGACAGCATCTTACATTTGAATAACATTTATATCTCCACATAAGGAAAAATCATTTATGAATTAATATAAAGGTATAGTTTGAGAAAAAGGAAATTTAATTCATGATTTTAATTTATTTATAATTTCTTGTTATTAGAAAATTACTATAATTTTTTTTTTCACCACTAATACAATATTGATTCATTTAAAAAAAATAAAGAATTATAAAAATCATAAAAGAAATATAATTTTAGAGTGTTGGAGCGTTCCATGAAATTGTAGAACAATGTAATATTATAATCATTTTTAAAGGTATCATATTAAAATTTATTTTTTTCCTTTAGTTCATTTAAGTCAAACTAAATGAATATTTTCAAAATTAACATTAATGATATTTTTTTAACATAGTAATTTATTTTATTATTTAAATATCATAAAAAACTTGAAACAGGGTAATGTGGATAATATATCTTCAAATATTTGATACATTGTATATTATGAAACCAATTATTACTTAATATATAAAATAATAACCTTATAATTTTTAGAAATACATTATTTTGGTTACGGTTTAAATTAGATAGCTAAGAATTCTATCAAACATATAATGATTAAAAAGAAACTAGAACATTTCAATATTGTATTAATTTATGGGATATCCACACCACCCTACCATATATTTTAATACATATAAATTCTGAAGAGTTTTTCAATGGAATAACTTTTCTAAATTTTATTATTTTACGAAATTCCAAGAGTTCACCTCCCCTAATTATAAAAAGGGGCCCTTTCATTCACTAGTTTACACCAGATTGAGCCTCCTTACATGACCATACAAAAAAAATTCCCTTGTAAGTATCCTAATTCACGTCATATCGGTTATAATATTCCATAAAATACAACCCTAGGATCCTTCATTATAGATCTAAAGTATTTCATTCAATGAAGTGGTAATCACTTTAATCGATAACATTTTTCCTTATTCCTTACCTCTTATAAATGTACAGTATTTGTCATAAAATAATAAATTAATTATCAAAAATATGTTTAAATTTTATTATTATTATTAAACAACCATTATCCACCCAATCTCTAATTAAATGATAAATTAATGTATCATTTGTTCTTACATGCAGCTTACAATCTCCACATAGTGATACAAATTATTTCCGACCACAATATTTCTTGGATGGTTATTATGATGTGTTTAATATTTATATATTATAGAATTGACATAATTATAATGATTTAATTATAATTTTATATCTACCTCTTTACCTTATAATAAATTGGAAAATAATTACATTTCTCGTGCATATGTGTGGATTACCACCTCCACAAAGCGATGTGATTATTTTTATAATTTTACATGGATAATAATAAAAATAAATTTAATTCCTATAAATAATTTATATTATATAATAATTAATCAATAAACATAAATTGTAATTTAACTTTCTTGTTCTATCTAATGAAATGTGAAAACATTGTTCAAATGTATGTATGAGGAACTGTCTCAGTGAATGGTGAAATTCATTGTTTACCACTATCATTAATGAATGTCTATAAGTAAGTAGTTAATTTATATATTTAATGATTAAAATTATTTATATGATTTAACTATGATAAATTTACACAGATCAAAATGGCAGAATAGAAATTATCATGATAAACAAAACAGTTCACACTCAAAAATCATGATTTTAATAATGTATTACAAATAAAAGTTGTGTGTAAATGATATAAGGGGATCATATATGTTTTTATAGGTATTTGAATCAATTTTTTTATAGAATTTTAATAAATTTATTTTTATTATAAAAGATTAAAGTCTCTTTTAAAGTAATTTATTATCGAGGGAAGGGATTATCATCTCATATAATCTTCTCCAGGGAATTTGTTATGTCATGAACCTATATTATTTTATGAGGTGTATATTCTAACCTGTGACATGTTATATCATGATTATCCTTAATTTCATGATATTTAAAAAACATTTTGTAATTATTTCATGGGGATTATGATTCAAATATTAAAAAAGTTATTAGGGTTTTATGATTCAATTTCTTTATTTATTATGATTGTATATGATTATGTTTCTATTGATGTGATCGTATAATATATATTTAAAGAAACACATGATCTTTCTTATCCTCTTTTCATTTATTTAATTCAAATGTAATCCTTTAATATTCCTCTCTCTATGTAAATAATAGAATCAATACTTTTTTAAGGAAAATCATATTAATATCTCTCTGGTTGAAAATCATTTCTATTTTATGTCTATGTTTACTAAAAATGGGTTCAATGTTTTTTTTAAAATTCACTAAATATATAAGGAATTTTTACCCATAGTTTAATTTTTTACAAAAAAAAATTAAAATGAATCATATTTTTATTTTCTAAACAAAATAATTTTAAAATTTTTATGACTGTAAGAAAGGAATGTTTTATTTATCTTGTATAACATAATGGTAATTTAATTCCCTCATAACATCTTGATTATTTGAAGACTACATTGATTGTTTTTATGTTTTTCTCTATGAAATTTTTTTCTTAATATATATGAATCATCTAGAATTTTAATAAGTGATTTTAATTATGAAAGGGTATTTACCTCGAGATATGTTTCAATAATCCTTTTAATATAATATTATATTATAATAATATCCATTTATGTTGTTTATGTTTTAATAGGTATATTACCCACTGATACTATCCTTATTCTTTCAATTTATGCATTATTATTATAAAAGCAGGTTTGTATAGAAAAAATTCATTTTATATGATTTATGCTATGATTAATTGATGAAGTGATTTTAAAAACATTTTTCTCTTTCACATGTTATAACATGATTATATTATTTTGTAACCCATTTCTTATTCATTTGAATAGTTATAATGAATGTTTTGTGATATTGTTGCACACATATAGATGATTTTAATGTTTTTAGGGGCGGTTTGATAATTACATATTCCTCCAATACATTATGAAAAGACAGATTTCTCATGATTTAAAAAGGACTACAACGGGGAGTGAAATGAGCTTAGTAAGGGAATCTACCCCTTATGACATCCATGGGAGTAAATCTTGAATACTATAATGGATTGGGGAGTGATTTGAATCATTTATAATAGTCTTGGTGGAGATCCTTGTCTACTATGGAAATAATTATGTATTCTAATGTATATTCTAAACATTAATGTCTCATTCTATGTTTATTTTCACATAGTTCAAGCTCTTTGACTCCACTATGATTCACATCTTATGAAGTACAATTATTTATGGATTGAATTAGTATAATAATCTTTGATATGTAGGGTATGGTTTTCAAAAGTGAAGATATTGTTATTATATAATTATGATCATATAATGTTTATATGATCATTGATATCTCCCTTGTTTTCCCATAATGAGCATCTGAGCTCACCCATTCATTCATCAACATTTCTACAGGTTATAAAGAAAGTTACTAAGTCTTATATGTCTAAGAAGGATTCTTTTAATGAAAATTTTAATGTAATATGTTGTAGTACACTTATGAACCAGTTTTTTATGTATACAAGTATCCATAGATACCAGAACTATATTATTACGTAATGGTTTATTATCTAAAAATATTTAATATATATGTACAAGAAGTACTGATCTCTATATATATTCATAAAATTGCACTTGTTAAAAAAATAATTTCATCTATGTGTGTATAGACTACTACCTCCAAAAAGAGATAAGATTAGTTTTTCAAGTATATCATTAAATTATGACTATAAATATGAATATAATAAATATATTTAATATTTATACCATTATTTACATCATGGAAAATACTGAAGGAATGAAACTATCGAACCAAATAATTCATGGAAATTAATTATTTTGTCATCTCGAATGATTATTTTAAAAATGATTTGTTTGTAAGGGGGTAATAAGATATTATATGTAAATCCTACAAAATATAATACATATAATTATGGTTATATAACCCATATATGTAAAATATATATTTATTATATGGGTGGTTAGAATGTATATGAATAAAGAAAAAATTTGAGGTAAGGGATTAATGCCCCAATCCCATTTTAATCTTGATTTTTCATGCTTGAATTTTAATTGTGTATATTATATAAACAACATATAATAAACCCCTTTGACTTATACTTATAATATGTTTTTCTATATAATTTCACAATTTAAATTCTATTTTTTACTATTTTGTTTTCAAAATAATTCTCAAAATAATTTTTTGAAACGATGACATTATTTCTACTCTTTTAGAACAAAAACCATTTTCATCCATATCTATTTTTCCAATTTGTTTTCATAATTATTTTATAATATACATGAATATTTATTTAAATACAATTTGATCTTTTTTAAATATTTATAAAAAAAATTCAGATAATAATCATACCATTTTATGAATAACTTCCTTTTTACCAAATGTGTGAAAAATAATTGTTTAAATGATTATGGTATGAAAAAAAATTCCTTTCTTCCTCACCACTCAATAATTTGGATATTTATATACATTTTTTCAATGTTAGTTTCAAATAATTTTTCATCCATGTTTTTTTAATATATTTGGTTTTTAAATAATTGATATCAAAATTAAATTATTATTTTCCTCATGAAATATTCCAATGATATTTTAATGATGTTTCTCATCTATGATAACATCATTTGTTGTAAATTGTGATTTACAGGGGATATGATACAATTGTGCCATATTTATTAATTCTATGTATGATATTTGATTTTTATAATGATGGGTTTTTGTATCACATTTACTTTCCATGGGTTAAGCTATGAAAAAATGATGATTTGTTTTGGAACATTTTTATTTTCTATTGTTTATGGTATGAGGAAGCATTCATGATATTTTGGAATAAATTCATATAGTACTTGGTTTTTTATAAATGGCCTCTAAATTATATATCCCTCTATTGAATTGGTTAAAGCCTTACTTACCCTTATATAATTGTGAGAAATGAGTTGATATTATCCATTCACTATATAAAACCTACAGGGAATCATTTTCTACTATGATATGGGAAACAGTAGGTGATTCCTGAATTATTATGATATATGAAATAGGTGGTGATAGCTAATCCAAAATTATATAATGGTATTGGTACTTAATATTGAAATATGATATGGTTTCTAGGATTATGGTGGTGCCACACTCTTATAAAATGTTTTATGATCATGATTTCAGTATATGGTTCATGTCTTATTTATGATGATTTCTCACTCTTATGTTTCATATAATTAAGAATGTTAATGTTTTATTCCATGAATTAATTTTAGGTTCTATGATACATTGGGTATGATCATTTTATGTTATAGTCATGACATCATACCATTATTCTTATCTTGTTCATACATATGATCTCTGACTGATATCCTCCATTTTAACCCTTACCGAGAGTCTAATCTTGACCTTTCTAATGTATCTTTTAAATAGGTTTTGAAGAAAGGTTTTATGTATGGTAAGTTTAATATGGGTGAAATGTGAGAATAATATTATTGGATATTTTGAATATATGTAATGAAATTCTTGGATTATGTATCTCATACACAATAACATTAAACCTTCACCAATAATAGTTTTTTTAACCTAGTTTTCCTACAATGGATTTCATAAAAAAAATATATATTTGAATCTCTCATAGAACCTTTGAAACATATTTTCCTCGGTCTTTTTATCCATCTATCTTATTCTTGTTTTCTTTTCTATATTGTGATGGATTTATATAGGAAAATTTTTTTATCATTGGACCCTATGGTCGGTGGTCATTCATAGGTATGGTAAATGAAGTGACTATCAACCGCTTATCCAATGTGATCATGTTAGTTGAACCTTGATGCATAGTTAAATATTTAAACATATCATAGTATAATTATCTGAGGTAAATTAATTTTTTTCACTACGAATGATAACCAAGTCTAGTATTATTGCTTAAGTATTCTAATCCCCATTCGATGTACCCCATTCCTGATCAAATGTATAATTAAAAGGGCACACCTAGTATTTAAGTGAAGACTCCATGGATGGTTGACAAAAGATAGACAATAATCTATTCAGGTATCTCCTAGGACCCTCTGTAAGTGGAACATGAAATCGTCTGGATCTCCAAATTGGTTACATTGGATCATGTTGGATTTAAGGTAAAAAAATCATGATTTATATTGTAGGATGCTTTCATGATTAACATAGTAGAACATAAGTGCTTCCATAAATGGATCATGGATCAAATAATTCTATAATTCTTTGGACATATGTAGATGAATAAGTATTCATATGGTAGGATAACCTTTGATCTAGTCCTGATTAAGAGTATTAGATCATGAAACATATCAAGAACATTCATAAAATTATGTGGTGGTAATTCAAAATGTAATTTTTCTTTTCTTGATTTTTTGTTATTGTATGATTCGAATTCATACTAATGTTAACATCAAGTAAACAACCCTAATCATGATATATATTGCAATAAAAATAATGTTAATAATGCGGGTGTCGAAGATGTTAATATTATAAATATATTTATATAGTTAATTATGTTTATCACAAATAAATATTCCCATATTTAGAAACAAATTTCACCTCATCATATTGTAATAATAATGGATCATGTCATGTGGGGAAAACCACTAACATTTTATGAAACCCATAATCCATCAGATGAAACTAAAGGACATAATGATATACATTTATGAGGATATGTTATATATTTTTTAATTATAAATAATTGGCCTTAAAAATTATAGAATATTAAATTTTATATGACGAATTATTTCTCTTACAATTAAGGATAGTTTAGTACTATGGATTTAGAGAATTAGGTCCTAACACATATATTAAAAACCATATATATAAAAATTCGGTACTTCTAATCAATATCCCCTTTTCCCACAATAAACATTTTTTAAAATAAAATACGATTTCTTTTCAGGATAGATCATCATGAATTTCACCATTACTTAACCCATTATATTACCCATCATCAAACGTTGTGAAACACATTTTAAAATGTGGGGTGACAAAAAAATCATAGTACGGTGCATAAAAATAATAAATTTTATAATATTGTGAAGAAACAAAATTCTTCAAATGTTTAACATTATATAAATGTACTTGGAGAGAAATGAAATAAATCATTTTTTTATGAAATCACACACACTTTTTTCTCATTAAAATAATTTAAAATCTACAGCTATAACATAAATAGAATATAGGAAACATTGTACATCATCTTAAATATCAATCATATAAATGGAATAACAAATATGGTCAAATTTCATCACCATATTACCCAATTCATTATAGGGATATCATAGACCCACCAGTATTTGGTTTTTCATCAAACCTCCCATCCATGTTTACTTTCCCTTTGATAATAATTTAAAAACTCTTTCATGGTTAAAAAATAATCAAATATTCATTATAAAAAATGAACAAGAATCATAAAAATAATAAATTATAAAATCTATCATTTTAATCATAAAACCCTTTAAAAATATTAACCCCATATCAAAAACTTTTTTGGATATTAAAACAAATCATTTTTATAAAAAATACATTTTCAATACGAAAATAAAATTTTTATTTAAAAATCAACCAAAAAATTTCAAAAAAGGGGAAATAGGGATTTTATTTGAAGTAAACATGAAATATAGTAAATTCATCCAAACATAAAATAATGGTTACTATAGTAGTAAAGTGTATGTAATAGTACACATTAAAATAGAACATTCTTTATGTCATTTGTACCGAAGTTCAAAATTTCCATTAAAAATTACTTTTTAAAAAAATAGAAAATTATAGAACAATTTTTTTTATAAAACCATTATTCCCATAAAATTACAATAATTACAACTTTTTGAAAACATGTAAATATAATTGAAATATATTTTAAATAAATACTTAATGAGATGATTTTATTAACAAAATGTTCTTTTCCATTTTGGAAACATTTGAATCATAATTCCCATGAAATAATAGCATTAAGAAAATTAAATATAATTATTATATTTAATTTCCTGATTTAACATGTCAAAGGGTTGGTATATTCCCCTAATAATTTACTTTGGTTCATAACATCCAAATATCACTCAACAAATAGAAATTGACATGTGGTCCCTTTCATCGAGTTTGATTAGTCATATATGTTCTTAATCTTCCTAAATCATAACCCTATGAAAAATATTTAATTTATTAAGAGCCTATTTTATGATTTTTTTTATATTTAAATTATCATTGTGTCCTATAATTTTACTTAATTACTTATTTTTACATTATATGTTTTGATGATATTTGGCTTCTGTATCAAAAATGGATTTTGTATGTGGAATATGGTTTAAAAGGTTGTTATTTAAATAAATCCAGAATAATAATCCTAAAAAAATTATAATTTTTCTAAATAAATTAAAATTTTTTATACAATTCATGAATAATGATTTTGAAAAATGAACTATTGTATGATCATGTAGATGGTAGGTCATATGTATGCATTAGTGATATTTCCATTTTTAATTGATCTATTTTTTTAAGTATGTATGTATTATTTTATCATTAAATAATGATAATTATTCTCTAAATATGATATTTTCCCTTTAAATATAATTATATTTTACAATCATATATTTCACTGATGAAAAAAGAGTGATATAGATTCGTCGAGGTAGTATTTGAAGCATACAAACAAATGACATTATCATTTTTTAGTGTCAAAATAAAAATGATATATAATAATTTTATAATGATAAATATTTCAAAAATATAATAATTATGTTCTTTATATCACATATATTTTTTAAATTTATCCTTATTAACATCAATTTATATCTCTATAGAAAAATAAATCACATCACTTGGCGAAGTAGAATTCCACTGAACACAAGAACGATATTGCCGTATCCCTAATGGAATGGGATGTAAGATCTTATATGTTATTTCAGTACTCAATAAGTATTAATATGTTAAAAATATCATATATATACACAAATTAATTTCATCATTGTAATAGGATGTTGGTGGTGATTATGAAAAAATGATATCTGTTCGCGAGGCTGTAGTCTATCGTGCACACGAATAAAGATTTTTTAGGCCATTTGATGGAATATGAGATAGATTTATTTAATTCTATTATTATAATAACATATATTTATATGGAAGATGATTTTTTAATTTTACAAAAATAGTTGATTAAAATTTAAAGGAGTTTGGTGAAGAAATAAAACAAAACACGCACGGTTAATCGTGATCGGACTTCATCAAACATACTTCCTATTTAAGCACCTAAATCTATCATAGAATGTCATTATAATAAAAATATTTGATCTAGGTAGAGTGTTGGAAAGTTAATAATATATTTCTGTACGATTTTTACCAATAAAATAGATTTTATGGTCTGAATTGGATTTTATTTTAGGTGGCCTTTTATAAGTGATATGACTGGAAGACTTATCATTTTTTTTAAAAAGATGTAAACACAATTTTCAGATGCCAGAAAAGAACCAAAAAGGACAATTATAGAGAAATAAAATTTATATGGTTGATATATATCTATATAATAGTTTTTTATATTTTTTATGTCATTTTATACTTTATCATCTTAATTTAACTCTTGGTAAACCCATTTTCAACTAAACCACGGTAATCATTTTTTATTAATTTTAATATTACTAATTCTAAAAAATTATTTTAGCCATATATATAATATAAATTATTTTGATTCTAAATATTTAATCCATTTTACAAAATTAAATTAATAAAATTATAAAAATATAATGTAAATTTAAACCTGCAGACGCGATGAAAAAATTGTTTTTAATGAAGTGTATTTTTCAAGAAAATGATGATTTCATATTAACTCTATGGGTAATAGTAATAATAGTATGAGTACTAGTAAATATTTATTGTTATATAATATATAAATTTTATTCAAAAGAAAATTATTTTGGGTTATTTAATTTTTTATAATTGATAAAAAAACGTTCAGTTTAAAAAAAATTCATAAAAAACCCGTTTTATAACAACAAAATTAACATATTATAAAATCAAAGATAAATATGATTCAAAATTAATATTTTAGATTAAATATAAAGAAAAAAAGTTATTTTAATTTAAATTTTATTGAAAATATATTGATACTTTTAATTTTCTTAATTTATTACAATGATATGTATTTTTTACAGAAATCGTGATCTTTCACTATTCATCCAAATGTCAATATTTTCTGAAAATTACCAAAATTCCACCCAAATTTATTTTTAATTTTCTAATTTAAAATATTAATTTTATTTTTTCAAAATAAAATTATAATAAATACAAATTATGATTTTAAATAAAATCTGATAACAAATGAGATTAGTTAGAACATTATACTTTTTTATATAAAAATTACATACTATTTTACTAATGAATAAAACAATGTAATTAAAAAAAGTTATTTATTCTATCATTACATGGGTTTTATTATTCTTCCATATTTTATAAATTAAATCATCCCAATTTTATTAACTTATTAAACAAGTGGGTTAATTATTCCTACATAGCAATTTAAAATTTACATGTTGCATCTTCATCAATATTGTTTTTCCAAAAAAAACATAACTTTGTGAATAACCTTATTCTAAAAAACATGCTCTCTATTATCAATAATTTTTATTGGTTTTTTCTCAAAATAAATATTCTCTTCAACTTGATCTAGTTCATTTCACAAAATATTATATGAATCTGGAATATCTTTTCTTATCAATGAGACATAAAAAACATTGCTTACCATGGATAAACAGGAGGGAAAATCCACTAGGTTGGAAAATGATCCAACATTTTCCCAGATTTCATATCATCCAATGAATGATTTATGTAGAGATATATTTTTACCAAAACTCATAAAACATTTCCATTAAGATATATTAAGAAAAACATAATCACCTACCACAATGTAAATATCATTCCTTCATCTATAAGTAAATACTTTCAAAATACTAAAATCCATCCTCATATTTTATTGATTCAATTTCACATTATCAACTATTTCCTATAACAACTCTAGTCCTTTCAACACTGACTATCCTAATTCATCCAAAATTCTAGGATTTGGGAATTCTTTCAATATAATTTCTCTAAATTTTTCATTTGTATACTTGAATGAAAAATATTATTATAATAATAATAAATTAAAGAAATATATTTTTTTCACATTCCCTAGTAATCCATTAAATAATTATCAATAATATATTCCATGGTATGAATCCTTTCTATTGTCTGAACATCATTTTGAGGGTGTAAAGTTTTAATAAAATTTAATTAATTACCCAAATACTTGTAAGGTCATTTCAAAATTTTAGATCTGAATATGGGATCATGGACTGATACTATTGAGAGAGTAATTACATATAACATAACTATCTCCTTTAGATATATTCGTGAAATTTGATCAAAATAAATTTTATCCTTAATAAGAAGTAAATGTCCATATATTTTTCAAATTTATCAACTACAACACAAATCACATTGTTACCTCATAGGAGTATTAGGATATCTCATAATTATATCCGTAGATATATTCTACCACTTCCATACTATCACTATAAAAGGATGGGGAATTCACATCATTAGTTTACATTCTTCTTTAACCCATTGACAAGTAAAATGCTTCCTAGAAAATTCAACAATATCTCTTTTCATTCTAACCCACTAGTACTACTCTTGATGATATTTATGTGTCCTAGTGTTGCTTATATGAAATAGAAATTGAGAACAATAAGCTTTACTAAACAATCTCATTCTATAACTATGAATCATAAGCCACATTTAATATATTTAAAAATTATACAACACTTTATTCACCAATATTAATATTTTGAGTCTTAATAATCTCAATATATTATACCTTTTCTTATAAAGCATGTTCCTCCTTCTAAGAATTCTTAATTATTTTTAAAATACTCATGTAACATCCCTCCCCATCCCATGGGATTGAGAGGGCGGGGGAATGTTACATGGTCTTAAGCGATGTTCCCAAGGCACCAAATGCTGGCAATAAATTCTGAGGTATTCGAGAAATAGTTGGGGAACAATTTTCTCATGAGACAAAACCAACCAACCAAATGATCCACTGTCAAAAAACTATATGATGCATGTCAAAAAATTAACATAATCATACATTACCAAAAAAGAACCACATTATTTCACAAGAAAACCCACAAACCAATACAACCAACATAATATCACAGTACAATGTGGATTACTAAATAAGATACCCAAACTAATCCAAGACACACTCTACAACTCCACACCAAAATCCATGCTCCACGCACCACCACATCTTCCCAGCATCACCACGAACCACTAGAAATGAGATTCCTTACCTTTACCTATGTCTTACAATACGACATCTGTAAAATATCTAAAGTGCTAAAGCAGGGGGTGAGTACTAATACTCATTAGGTTTTCCCCAAATGACTTCCCTACAAAAGACACTATGATAAAACCATTAGTGAATTAATATAAAGAAGTTTATATAAAATATTCACAAGTGAAACCAATACCATAAGCCAAACACACCATTACAAATGAAACTCACACAGACCAAAATACCAAGGGAAAACCAATCAACTAGCCACAATCCAATTCATCATTTACACATTATGAAAACAATTTCCATCTTGCAAAGCAATGCACAACATGGCAACCAATACGGTGGAACTTTCATCCAACCCATTCACTCATTCATAGTAGTGGTAATTACCTCCTACATATACTTTGACGGTGGTCCTTCCATCCACTCTCCATCCCCTTTTATAGTGGTACATACCTCCCACTTACACAAAACATTCCAACAATCCATAACCAAGCATATAACCCATCTAGGCCACACAACTTAAAAATAATCACTTCTATCATATGTCAATTCACTTCAATAAATCACTCATTTATCGAAATCACCATTTACATCATTTTTCATGCCAAACAATATTTTAATAAAACAAAATATTTACTGAAATCCAATTTTATCAACAATTTCCACAAATCAATCCCCGAAACCCATTTTAAAATCTTTAAATAAAGCATTTCACCACAACACCCCTTTTCCCCCAAAAATCTCCAAAAAATTACCAATGAATTTCAAACCAATTTTTCATATCAAAACACATGTTATTATAAAAAAAATTAATTGTGACAAAAACCCACCAGTTCAAACTAAGTGGAGTCGAGAGAGAATCCACCTACCTTTATGGTTCTGGCGAATTTGACCTAAAAGAAACAACACCTCAAAACCAACTAACACACCAATGAAACCTCTCTAGATCCCCTTCTCTAACATACACAATCCTTAAAATCAACACCCAAAGAAGACACAACAATAGATCTACATGAAAATAATGTAGATCTAAAAAACCAAGAAAGAGGAAAGAGTAGATCTAGAGAGAAACCAAAAGAAGTCAAGAGGAGAGACTTACCCATAAAAAACAACCTTAAATTCACCAAGAAACTCTTCAAATCACTTCCCAAACAAATGGGAGAGAACATCCAGTCACTGATAACCCAAAATCCTGAGTGAGGCTTAGGTGGGAGAAGAATTGGAGTGAAAATAGGAACCTCTGAGGGAGCTCAGATTTAAAATTACTATTTTTTAGTGGCTGAATAGTTAGACCAAATGGTATGGAAAGACGTGCGCTAACTGTGTGAAATCCACTACCTCGAGAGAGGGGGTCTACATGGTTGCCTTTCATAGTTTGTAAAACCATGCATAGGCCATGTGAAGGCTACTAAATCCCCCTTCGCGGTTTCCTAGAGAATCCGTATGGTTTCCCCTAACCGTGCTCAAACCGTGAACCCTTGTAAAATCCTCCAAACTTATTAAAACTCATTCTAAACTATCCCAACCTCTTCAAAACTCATTCGATGCACTTTAAACACATAAAAATCCATAAATATAGACTAAATACCCCAAACATGGGGTTCTACATTCTCCCCACCATTGGAATTTCCATCCCCAGAACGTAGGGAACCATTGCTTTGTCGAAAGAGCTCTGACCATTGCATGACCATCTCTTTCTCCCACTCCCATGTCTCTTCTTGAGTCAGACCATGCTACTAACAAACACCAACTAAGCTGACACTTTTACCATGAAAGACTTTCTCTTGCCTATCCACAATCCTCACTGGCACATAAACCAAGGAATCATATGGTTCTAGTTCCACATGATCCTAAAAAATCATATGGTAATGATCCGATTGATACTTTTTCAAATACGACACATGAAACACATTGTGAACCGCACTAAACCATAGTGTAAAATCCAAACAATAATGCCACTCTCCAATCTTCTCAAGTATCAAAAAAGTCCCAATACACCTCAGAGATAACATACCATGCTTCCCAAACTGATGATGTCCCAACCTATGAGATATTTTAAAAAACACATGATCTCCCACCTTGAACGACAATGGTCATCGATGATGGTCCGAATATAGCTTATAATGAATTTGATCCATCTATATCCTCTTCCTAATCAACTTGATCTTTTATATAGTTTCTTGGACAAGTCTTGGTCCGATCATCAAAGTCTCACCCATTTCCACCCAACATAGTCGGGAACGACAAGGACACCTGTTGAAAGTCTCAAATGGATCTATATGTATTGAATCATGAAAGCTATTATTATAGGGTAACTCCACCAATGGTACGTGATCCTCCCATGAACCAACAAAATCCATCACACAATCTCTTAACATATCGTACAAGGTTTCTATCGTCCTCTCGAATTGGCCATCCTTTTTAGGATCATACACAGAGCTCATAGTCAATTGTGTCCCAAGGGATTGTTGCAAGCATTTCCAAAAATGAGATGTGAACATCGGATCTCTATCTGATACAATCCAAACTAGAACACCATGCCTCTTTACCACCTACTGGATAATGATTTTTGACAGATCCTCCACTGTATGAGATTCACGAATTGGGATGAAATATTCCAACTTTGTGAACCAATCCACAATCACCCATATGAAATCATGCTTCCTGATCATTCTTGGGAGTCCTATCAAAAACACCTTTTCTATCTGCACTCATTTTCACCCTGGGATAGGTAAAGACTACAACATGCCTACTGGCCTCAAATGCTCTGCCTTGACTTGATGGAAAGTCAAGAATCCCGAGAAAAACCCGACCACATATCTTTTCATACCTGCCCACCAAAACTGTGCCTTCAATGCCTTATACATATTCTAAATTCCTGGATGGAAAGCCCATCTGGATTTATGATATTTCCTAATATGTTCCACCCAACAAGCCACATGTTCTACTATCTGATTTCAAAAAAACAACACTCAATTCCCATTCAGTTCCTAGTTCTCAATGGTCTTCCCCCATTGAGTTTCCGCCTCATTTCCACACATTCAAAATCAGATTCATATGCCTCTCTAACCAAACCAACAATGTCTGGGACCAAAGAAACTAGAAATAAGATCACTTTGTCTCCTCGATCTTGACATTCCAACCGCATGTCAGCTATGACCGACAACAACTGACACTGATCAGATACCTTCTTTACCAATTGAGCATATTATTTCTTACATAATTCATCTGCCACCAAATTTTCCTTACCATGTGTGTACATTAGGTCGAAATCAAACATCTAGAGATATTCCATCCATCTCCTTTTGATCATGTTCAACTCTCTTTGTGAGAAGATATTCTTTAAGCTCTTGTGATCAGTAATGACAATAAATTTCTTACCGAAGAGATAATGACACCACATTTTTAAAACATGAGCCACTACTACCAACTCAAAATCTTATGTTGGGTAGTTATTTTGATGAAACCTCAACAAGAGTGAGACATATTCAACCAAATGATCCCCTTGCATGAGAACACACCCCAACCCTGATCTCAATGATTCACAATACACAACGTTCCATTTCCCTGGTTCTGGAAAAACCAAGATTGGTGTTGATGTAAGGAAACCCTTTAGCTCTTCAAAACATTTCTAACACTGTCCATCCAATTGAAATGGAACATTCTTCCTTATCAATGTTTTAATCGGTGAAGCCAATCATGATAAATCATGAAAATGTTGATAATACTTAGCTAGAATAAGGTGCATTGTATCTGGAAAACCTTCTTTGGTGGTTGTCAAGAGATAACTTCCTCTATCTTTTCGGAATCAATAAAAACACCCCTATTAGAAATGACATGGACAAGGTTCCAAACCTCTTGTATCCAATAGTCATGCATTGTCAATTTGGTATAAAACTGATGATCCCTCAAGACCCCAATACAATCACCTGGTGCTGCTCATGCACTACCCTTGTCCTCAAATACACCAGTATATCATCAATAGAAACCACCACAAAAGCATCCAGATATCTATGAAATATTTGATTCATCAATGCTATGAACACCTCTTGTTCATTCGTTAGACCAAAGATCATAACTGCATACTTGTAATGGAAATATCTACTTTGGAAAGCTATTTATGGAATATCCACCTTCCGCACCCACAACTGATGATACCCTGATCATACGTCATACATGGAGATCCACTGAGCTCCCCTAAACTGGTCAAACAAATAATCAATGGGTGGAAGTGGATATTGGTTCTTTATCATAACATGATTAAGCATATGATAATAAACACATAGCCACAAGTATTAATCCCCCTTTTAACAACAAAAAACTGTTGCTACCCACAGAGATGTGCTAGGCCGGATGAACCCTTTATTTTCTTACTCTTCCAATTGCACCTTTAATTATAGAAATTCCCCTAGTTCTATTCAATAATATAAAAGTGATATTGGACTAGTCCTCTGAAGTAGATCAACAGTAAACCCCACTTCCCTCACGGGTGGAAACCTAGAGAAATCATCAGGAAATACATTGATAAATTGATCCATGACTACTAGAAGAAAACTTTTCTCAATACCTTCCCCTAATTTGAATGAAAAATCCACTAACCGGTATGAAATCATTCCAACCACTGGAGCCAACATTCATGTTGTACCCTACGCCTCATTATTCTCCATTATAAATAGATTTCTCATGCCATCCTCCATCACAAAACTAACAATTCATTCATAACACTCAATGTGGGACTTTAACATTGTAAACCAACCCAATTCTAGGATTATATATTACACATCAATCTACAGCACTAAGAAGTCCCACATCAATTCAATGTCTTCCAGAACTAAGCCGCATTCTCTATAGAGGAAATATCGACACTCTCTTTGACCCAGAAGAGTCTGTATTTTCAAAACATCATGAATCATTTCCACCGTTAATCCCAAGAAATCAGTGATGTTTGATGAAATAAAAGAATGGGAAGCACCTGTATCAAACAACACTTGCATCATTGTGGAATTTAAAGGAACTGTACCTCGCACTGTGGATGGTCTCGACTGATCATACACCACAACCTTCTCAACTCCAAACAACAATTTTCTTTCCACACTCTTCTCTTTATTTCCCTACTGAGGTGTCATTGTATTTTGAGAATCACCATGATCCAATTTACTCTGATGCCAAAGGGTATGATGTTTCTCTGGTCACGTCGAGGTATAAGACCCTTAGGACCCCTGATGAGTGTCACGGACACATGACCTTAGAGCATTCCGACAATACTGATGAAGGATCCCCATATTCTCAAAATTGTGACATGCTCGAGGCTGTGTCGTATAATCCCACTTGTTGTGGTTCAAGGAACCACGCTGAAAACATCCTGGCTCACTTTAAGGCTTCAGAGGAAGATTCATGGATCCAGTAGTTAGATTCTGAGTCATACTCTCACCTTGGAAGTAAGTGTCCCTCTTCCCCAAGAACCTAGCATTCGAGTTCCCACTATTCCCCTTGGGTACTAATACACTTCCTCCTCTCACAGCCGAAAATAGATCCCTTTCACCCACTGGGTCTCTATTCACCATCTCCTTATAATCATCTATACACTGCACTGCTATCTTGGCCCGAATATCCTGCCTCAAACCATCTTCGATGAAACAAGGTTTCAGTGATGTACAACCCTCCACCTCAGGTAAAAACCACCCTAAGTTCATAAAAATAGCTTCATACTCCGTTACCGAAAGGTTCTCTTATTTCAAACGGAATAAATCCGTTTTTCACTGTATTATGAATGTATGAGGGTATAATTATTTGTTAAAAAATCCTCAAATTCATCCCATGTCATACCTTGGTTTGTTCCAGCTTGGACCGCCAACTCCCACCACTGATGGAAAAGATCTTCCAACATATACGTTACCACCTTCACTTTGAACTCTATCGGTGTTCCCAAGAATTCGAATATCTTGTTCGTTATATTCAACCATGCTTATGCCCTCTATGGCTTTGAATCACCACTAAAGATGGGGTGGATTCTGCCTTTGAAACTAAACTGAATGAGCCACATGCCTTGGTTCATCTACTTTATTCACACATCCTATAGCTTCGAAGGCTTGAACTATACTCTGCACTAACTACTGGTTCACCTAGGGTTCAGGTGCAACCACATTTTCAGTAGCCTCTTCTGATTGGTCTCTACGACTCCTACCCACTTCCATTTCAATCAATACAAAAACAACCATAAATCCTTCTATTTTAGAAACACCTAATTCAAAAATTATCAATATATTAAACTATAACTATCATAACTAGGCTTTCTACAAGTTCACCTTTCCCATACTGCACTATTTTGAAAAATACACCATGTTTTGAAAATCAACCCATTTTCAAAATATAACCAGTTTCCATGTTTCAAATCCTTCCGTTTTGAAACCCAATACATATTTTCAACCTCAACACCTTTATTTCAAACAATAATTCATTATACCCCCAATAAAATATGCAACCTAATGAGAAGCCATTTCTACCATGCATGCCAGGCTCATCTCATTGGCTACACCAATGACAATCAGATATCCAATTCCTATAACTATCTCCAACCACTTATGTACCCAACTCCCTAGTAACATGATGTTCAACATAAAAGGGTTAGATACACTCTTTTATGGTATACATTCCTTGTTCTAAATATCCAATGCCTTGCTAGCATCCTGACTCAAGGAATAGACGATGAAAGAATGTCAACACTAAGACCAATGATCAATACCAAGGATCAAACAACTACTCTCACTTGAAATCTATGTACCGAAAAAAATAATGCCACTTGTAACATATCGTCCCATCCCATTGTCTTAAGAGGGTGTAGGAATGTTAATTGGCCTTAAGTGATGTTCTCAAGGCGCCAAAGGCTGGAAATAAATGATGAGGGATCCGAGAAACTATTGGGGAATGATTTTACCTTGAGACCAAACCGACCAACCAAATGATCCACTATCAACAAACTGCATAATTCATGTCAAAAAAAACATCTAAATCATACATTATAAAAAAGGGACTACACTATTCCACAATACAACCCACAAAACAATACAACCAACACAATATCAAAGTACAATGCAGAAGACTAAACAAGAGACCCAAAAAACCAACACACACTCCACGACTCCACACCAAGATCTATGTTCCAAGCACCACAACCTCTCCCAAGAATCACCACAAACTAGTAGCAATGAGATGCCTTACCTTTACCTGTATCCCAGAATACAAAATTTAAAAATGCAACAAAGTTCCAATACAGGGGGTGAGTAATAATACTCAATAAGTTTTCCCCAAATGACATCCCTATACATGCTACTAGGATAAAACCATTAGCACATTTATATAAAGTTGTTTATATAAAATAATCACAAATGAAACCATTACCATAAGACAAAAATACCCTTACCAAGCCACCTCACCCAAAACAAGCAACCAAGGGAAAACAAAAAAAAACATGCCACAAGCCATTTAATCATTTACACAATAGCACAACAATTTTCATCTTGAAAAATAAATTCACAACAAGGAAACTAAAAGTTTGTAATTTCTCTCTAACCTGTTCACCCATTACTACTAGTGGTAATTCTAACCCACTTATCCTTTGATGGTGGTCCTTCCATCCACTATCCATCTCCTTTTTATAGTGTTACTTCATGCCCACATCCACAGGACATTCCTATAATGCATAACCTAGAATATAACCCACCAAGGCGACAAAAAATAAAAATAATCACTTCCATCACATGACAATTCAATTCAATAAATCACTCATTTATTGGAATCACCATTTACATTGTTTTTCATGCCAAATTTTTTTTCAATAAAACAAAAAAATTATTGAAAAACATTTTCATCAACCATTTCCACAAACCAATCCCAACAACCCATTTTAAAATCTCCATTTTAAAATCTACAGCACGAGCATTTCACCACAACACCCCATTTTCCAAAAAATCCAGAAAACATTACCAAAGAATTTCCAACCAATTTCGCACTTCAAAACACAATTAATTTTCAGCAAAAAAATAATTGTTACCAAAAAACACTAGTTCTAACTATGTGGAGTCGAGAGCGAAGCCCCTTACCTTTAGGGATCCGGAAAATTCAACCCACAAGCAATCACACCTCAAATCCAGCAAACGCACCACCGAAACTGCTCTAGATTCCCTTCCCTAACAACCACAATCCTTAAAATCAGCACCCAAGACAACCACAACCCTAGATTTACATGAAACATATTTTGATCTAGAAAACCATGATATATTTAAGATTATATCTAGAGATAAACCAAAAGAAGCCCAGATGAGAGACCTACCTAATAAAACCACCTTCAATTCACTAAGAAACCCCTTCAAATCGCTTCCAAATTATATGGGAGACAACCTCCAGGAACTAAGAAACCAAAATACATAGTGAGGCATGAGTGGGAGAATAATTTGAGTGAAAATAGGTTCCCTAGAGGGTGTCCATATTTAAACACACATGTTTTTAAGTGGCCGCATGGTTAACCTACACGGTTTGGAAAACTGTGCACAAGCCACTGCCTTGAGAGAGGGGGGTATGCATGGTTGCCTCGCACGGTTTGGAAACTGTGCACAAGACTTGCAAAGGCTAATGTCTCTCCTATATAGTTTCTTTGAAAATCCGCATGGTTTCGCCTTGTTGTGCTTAACTAGTGTTCCCTTAGAAATGCCTCCAGACTTATTTAAAACCATTCAAAACTCTCCCAACCTCTTCCCAACTCATTCCATGCACTTTAAACACATAAAAAGGCATAAATACAGGCTACATACCTCAAACCAGGGGTGCTACATTTATCTGCATTTAGACATGAAACAAAATATAGGACTTCCCTACATCTACAACTTCTAGGTTAAAATTCATCAAATCATTAACCAATGGGTCATGTTCTAAGTAAATCACGATTGATGTAGAATAATTTTTTTGACTCAGAGTATAAACCACTTTGTTTTCTTTTACATGTTGCTAATTAATCCTACAATCATAATCCTTGGTCGGTACACACCATCTTCTATATCTCATGTTATATTCTTTCTAAGAAAAATTATATATCATACATTAATGTTATTATATATTTTAGACATCAATCCATAAAAATAATTCTTCCACATTTTTAAAAAAAATCCCATAGCATCTAATTCATGATCATTTGTAGGATAAATTAACTTGTGAGGTTTCAAGTGATGTGAAATATAAGCAATTAATTTTTCATTCTTCATTTGGACACAACTATGTCACATAAATGAAGCATCATTATAGATGCCAAATACACCATTTCTGTATAGTAGCACCAATATTATAGAATTCACCAATATAATTTTAGGTATCAACAATAAATAATTGAATTTTTTCTATATAAATTTACCTCATTTTTGTGTAATCATATTCAATTGGCTAGAGAACCGAGTAATGTTTTCATCAAACTATCTATAGTAATCTACTAATCTAACAAAACAATGAATCTATATGATATATTTTTTGGTTTTTTTCATTATTGAAAAAAAAATTAACATGGTAAACTGATATACCTTATTTATAAATAAAATGACCAAGGAAATAAATCTCTTACAAACAAAATTGACACTTACTAAATTTTCTCTACGTTTTATTTTATTTTAATGTTTGGAAGACAATTCTTATTTGTATCTCGTGATCCAATTTACTTTTAGAATATATCCAAATTTAATCAATAAACATACCCAAAAATTTTTCTAGGAATTCATAGAAAACTTAACTAATAAAATTCATAAATACAGTATGTGCATTATATAACTCAAGGGAATAACTATATACTAATAATTCCTAAATATAGTCTAAAATGTTCTCTTCAGAATATCTAATTCTTTCAAATTTAACTAATTGTACCCCATCCTGAGATACACTATCTGAAAACATTTCATCGTGCAGAAGATCAAATAAATTGTCGATATAAATAATTATATACTTTTTCTTAACATTGATATTATTAAAATCACAGAATTCATTAAAAATTATAATTGAACAATCCTTCATTTTAAAAAACAAAACAAAAGCACACTGTGTTGAAGATCATCGGAGAAGGAAAGTTTTATCTAGAAACTCATTTTATTTATTTTTACATTCTAAAAGATCAAAATTATATATTTGATAAGGGGGTTTAGGAAAAGGATTTGAATTGATAAGCAATTTAATAGAAAACCCAACCTCACTATGAATAAAAAAGTATGAAAATCGTCAGGACATATATCTATATATTCATTCACTAGTAGTGCCTCAATAATTCCAATAGTTTAATTGTTCTCAATAATATAAACTAGTTAACATTCACTTCAATATCTAATAAATATCTCATCTTAATGGTTACTAATAAAATTCAGGAAATCATTGGACACAAAATTCATAGCTCTGCATTATTTTTTTGGATGATAAGCTAAAATCCTATATAAGCCTATAATTAAATAAAATTATATTATGTCATGTATAATAACATTTAAAAAACTATTCTAATAATGAAAATAAGAATATTCCTATAAAATATATTTTATTTAACTCATCCACGTAGTGTTTTAACCAAATTCACCATCTTATATTCATGAGGTGATATTACCAATTTAGTAGAAAAATTATCAGAAATGAAATTATCCAATGATCTAGGGTCAAACAGGGTATTGGTATAATTTAAGTAAACATGGAAGATATAAGTCACCACATCACTTGATAGCCCAACATCAACCATAGTAGTTTAAAAAATATTTGTACACCTTTATGATTTTATCCTGGATGATTTCACTCCTAAGTGAATAGATTTTGACAAATGTTAGCATAATTCCCCAACTCATTGAGACTAATGCATCTTATATCCAACTTTTCATTATTCACATTCTCATTTTACTTTAAATATTGATCTATATGTCCAAACATACAACACTTGATACACTTACTATATGTCTAAATAAATTCCCCATGATTGTTTTACCACATTTTTAACAATACATGATCTTGGCTTTTTTTCCAATATATTTCTATTGTGGATTATTCCACATTTACTTCAATTAGAAACTTTTCTTACTCTTTTCAACTCGAGGCTCCTATGTGCTAAAAAACTCCATCCCCACATTCTAAACACAATGAACCACATTCTCATTTCTTTTTAACTCTTTCATAGAAAATTCAATTCATAAACATGGTTTTAACACAAATTAATTTTTTTTAATCTCACTATCAATGTACTAAACAAAATCTTGTTTGTACTTCCTCGTCCAAGTAAATTTCCAGTATATGAGTCCGTATAATTTTCATCGTTTCCCCAATTTGATGATTTTTTTATTCAGATTCAAAAAACCTTAGAGAAGTATTTATCAAGGAAAAAATCATCAAATTTTTCACATTAAATGGAATCAAGATCATCTTTCTCTCTAGAATTCTAAACCATATACCCCAATAGATTATATTCATTGACTAAATTAAAAATAGAAATATTACACTATTGAAATTTTAATAATACCATGACTTGAAGTATCTTCTCTGGAGCATTGAATCATCCATCAGATACCATATAATCAAACGATCCACTGAGTGATAGGAAATTTTGTCTCCTTAAATTCTCAAATATAGACTTTTTTTCTCCATTGTATATCATGTTTCTCACTAGTATAGATACCACCACTATTTATATGATGTTTTGACTAATCCATCACCACAAATAATATATTCTTTTTCAATTCCTATCTTCTTAGGATGCTGATATGTAATGATATTTTCCTATCAGTTATTTCCCACTATAGCTTATGAATTTCCTCTATGGAAATCCATTTTGAACAATCATAGTTTAAATAAAGAATCATAGTAATCATTAAATACTATATCATTTCAAGTAATCCATAATAAAAAATATTTAACGGTGCTCTATTATATTTATATTGACCTCTAATGTTCTCCTAACTGAAATCTACCACAATCTTTTCTGTAACGACCTTAAAAATTACATAATTATTATTTTATGTCATGATTTAATTATATTACATTTATAAATACTTTGAGGTTGAGTGTTTTAGAGAATTAGTTCAAAACTAAACATTACAAAATCATATATATATATAAAGTGGAAACATTATATCAATATCCATTTTTCCAATAATATATAACTTCGGAAATGAAACATGATTTGTTTTAATGAAAAAAATCCACAATATTCAATTGGACAACTTAATTTCCCTTACACATCCTTAAACTATATGAAAATAATTTTTAAAAATACGATAAATATAATTTTTTTGTAATTCCCATAATTAGAACCAATTATTGTAACACCCCTTGGATTTATAAATAAATTAAATATTGATTTCTTGAAACATTGAGTCTCTACAAAACACCACTTTTTTATAACTTAACCATCAAACATAATTTTTTCACCTCTGTAATTTGAATTTTGAAAAACTGACATACATGGTTGCGTTCAGTAAGATATTTAGAGTCTGATAAGACAAATTTCATTTTTGGTGAATGGTAACATAATCTAATCTATAATAATATGAATAGTAATATAACCATTATGAATAGTAAATCATATTATTATTTTATATTCTTAACGTAATATGATAATGATATCTTGATTAATTTATCAATGTGATATAAACTGATTTATAGTTTTAAAATTATTATTTATAGAATAAAATATTATTTTATTTAAAAAATTTATTAGTCATATTTAGAAAATTAATTTCAAAAAATAAAATTCATTTTTTAATTATAAATGTCCAAAAATGTTTTGGAATTTTTTTTTGGATTTTTCTGAAATACATAATTTTTTTATGAATAGTAAAATACTGTAATCTACCGTATATATAAATTACCAATTAAATACATTATTCCAAGAATCATGGATTATGTAAGCACACATTTTTTGAAGTCACATTCAGTTATTACTATTATGGGTCACTTGAATCAACACTATTGGTTGTCTTGAGATAAATAACAAAATAATGAATAATATATTCAAGAATGGCCACTCTTCTCCACTATAACCCCCATTAAATCTTCTCTTCACTCCTCTAAAGCCTTGTTATTTTCATAAATACTACTAAAATATCCTACAAAGCTCTTCCCACACGTCCATAATCCATTGGTCTCATATAAAGGCCCAAACCTCTCCCCTAATGAGGCTCTCAAAGAAGATGACATCAAGAGGTAAATTATCTTTTCATTTCATTTATTTTGTGTTACTTTCTTTTGTTTTTCTTTAATCGCCTCCTTTAATCCAAATGTTATGATAACTAAAGTACCTTAAATGTACTATAATATTGTTATGATAATTTGATAATTCATAATTATCTATCATTTCACATTCTTTTATACTAGAAATGAAAACACCATCTGAGATGTGTTAATTTGTCACATTCAAGGATGACGAGTTTTTAATTTCAATTACAGTATTCAATTCGGGTGATGAATCAATTTTTATGGTTCAAAATGAATATAACATATGTATTATAACTTCTATTAGGTTATGGAATATTTTTTCACATGATATTAATTTAAAAACACAAACGACTTCATTGGGATGAAAAACTGCCAATTAACCCAAACAATCATCATTAAAACATTATATACTGATTCATATTCACTCCAAATAACCAATAGAATATTATAACCATGTAATATTATAGATGTTATCAAATAAAATACAACTTCTTATTCTGTACCACCATTTTCAACTTGCTTTTTATCATTACATGTATATAAGTAAATCGATCTTGTATAGTAAGGAAGAAAACGCTCCTAAACAATAAAATTGAACATCTTAAACTGATAAAGAAAGCCCTTAATGAACATAATAGGGAAATAATAAATCAATTAAGTAAATAATAGGTTATGAATATATTAATTAAGGAATTTAATTTTTTAATATAGGACATTAAATTCATTTTAAGAACACAATCAGACTTATTGTAAGGGTTTTCTACTAGAACCTCCATTTTAATTAAGGTTACTCTTATTCTCTACATAAAACAACTAAATTATTATTTATTTATATAAAATACCCATATATTTTCTGTAAATGTTATATATATGTGTACCAACCATAATACTACTTTCATTTATGGGTATTTATCTTTTTTAAATGGATCTTTTAAAAATACTTTATGAAATACAAGCCCGATTAAAGGGAATTTCTCAAATTCATACGTATTTTGAAGGGAAATATATAATCTATTTTTAGAAACTATTATCTTTATAAAATCACTCAATATATTATAAAAATACTATCTTACTTCACTTCTGGTCTTATACAAATATTTTTTCAAAAGAACTCTTCTTTTCAAAGTAAGAGATTATTTATCTCAAGAATTACTCGATAATTTTATAAAAGTATCTTCATATATTCCAAAAATCTTTTTTATTATTATGTATTATTGTGATTAATATTTTAGTATATCATATACCATATTTTATTGAATGGTTTTTGATTAGTTTTACTGTGTGTGTCTTATCTTAAAACCATTCACCAAATTACTCTGAATGGTTAGTGTTTATGCATAATGTTTGGGGAATTCTATTTACATTTAATGTGTTAGTTTCAATATGAATGTATATATTATTTATGTTTATCCCCAAACATATGAGGAATTTATTGGAATTAATATGTGATGGGTGGGTCCCTTTATATCCTTTGGAGGCATCAGTATGTCTATTGAGATAAACGATGGTCTTGGCAAGGCATCTTAACAAAATAGTTTTTTATGGTCTTAGCATGAGGCTTTGATTTTATGGTTATTATGAATAACATTATGCATTCCCTAATTATGAAACTATTAATTTAATGTTATTATGGTTATTTTAAAAGTATAATACCCATGATTATGCTTTGTTATGGCATTATATATTCTGCTATTATTCCTGTCAAAATGTGTTCATGATTATTTTTAAAGGCATGTACTTTTAGTTATTCACCATGCCTAATGTTTATGTTTATGATACCATTCACTTTATTTATTTAACATAATGAGTATTTTACATTACCCATTTTCTTATGTTTCATTTTACTAGGACATTAATATGTATATTATGAAGGAAATACAGAGATAACCTCAGAGTTATGGATGTTTTCAAAGGAATTTATTTATTTATTTTACTTTAAAGTTGTAATGTTGAACTGATTGATGGTTTTGATTTTAAATATACTAGAGTATTTTTTTCCTTTTGTATATAACTTTATTTTAATAATTCTAATGTAATGATATAAGGCACGAGCTCTAGTAAACTAGGTTCATGGGTTTTACAATTATTTAGTCTAGTGAAAAAATGAAAAACCATGAAATGATTAAATTTATTTTAATGTTATTTTAGAGAAATGAGATAAATAATTTTCAATGAAATCAAACATATATTCTGATAATATAAATCATTTAAAACCCATATAATGAAAAAATAAATCATACAGGTGATAAGGAACATTATCAGTCATATCAGAATAAAAAATAGAATAAATCATATAGTCAGCATCCATATTTCGAGTACTCAATGCATTGGAAGGATATCATGGATCCACGCATCAATGGATTATTACAGAACTACCCATAATTTTTTTATCAGAGAACCACCCATCCACAGTTAATAACATAACCATCTATACTTTATTTATAATGGAACAACCGACCATCATAAAAAATTCATAATAATCATGACATAATCATATATTATAAAATCATTCCTTTTCATCATAAAACCATTATAATGATATTAATACCATATGAAAAAAATAATTCATAAATAAAAGTACCAATTTATTTTGAAAACCAATTTCAAATATTTAAATACCCTTATCTTTTCGAACCCCATTTTCAATTAAAATTACTCACAAAAATAAATAGGAATTTTCTTTATAGAAATCATGAAATATTTTAGAGGAAGAGAAAAATCAAATATTGGTTATGTTGGAGGGAATGTTCCTTTTATCCATACATGGTAAAATATAAAATAACAATTTTCATTTGTAAAGAAAGTCAAACATTCTGTAGAAATAATATTTTTAGAGAAAAATGAAATAAAGACAAACCATATCCATCAACTGTCTCTAATTTATGTATAATTACATTCATATAATCATTTAAAACTCATTGACATTGAAGATGAATATATTTTTAAAGAAAAAAATATTATTTTAAAAAATAGTCTTGTATCATTTTGTAAGTGTTTTAATCACATTCCTCATGAAAAAATAACATTAAATAAAACATTAAATTTCATGATAATAGATAATTTCATGATATAAAATAAAAAATGGGGTTTAGATAAACATCATAAATAATATATTTTCATGGAATAAAAATATGCGTCAACAAAAAGAAATTTGAATGAATTCTCTTACCTATAGTTCAATTCATCATGTATGATATTTATCATCCTGAATAATAAATTTTTGTTAATTATTCACTTTATTAAGAAAAATTTTTCAAAAAATATTATTCCTTTTATTTCACATTTTACCAAGTTATATACAATTAAATAATAAATTTATTTTAAATTGGATGTTGTTATGATATTCAGCTTATGTATCAAATATTATATAGGTATGTTGACTATGGTTAATGTGGTTATTATTTAAGCATATAAATAATAATAATAAAAAATAATTAACATATTTATACATAAATTATATATTTTTAAATCAATATTGAATGAAGGTTTTTAAAAAAGAAATGTTTTTTATGATGAAGATGGTAGGCCATACGTATGCATTAGTAACATTTCTATTATTAATGATAATGATGGAAAGAATGAATGTATAATTTTATTGGAAAGATAATAATATCATAAGTAGCATTTTATTTTACTATATATATATATATATATATATATCTTCCATATTATTTATTGAGGAAACAAGTGTCACATCACTTCATAGAGGTGGTAGCCCACACATACACATGAAAGACGTTATCATTTTTGAGTGAAAGAATAAAAATGATATATTATAATTTCATAATTATGCATATTTCATGAATATAATAATTATTCTATATTAATTAAAATTTCCCTCATTATATTCCAATTAAATCATTAGTAAAAAAATCACATAACTTTGTGAGGTGGTAGTCCTCCGTACATATGAGAGCCGTTATTTTATACCCCTCAAGACGGAAAGTAATACGTTAAAATGGATATAATAGATTAATAGTAATAAAAAAATTAAAATTAATTTATATATAAATACTTTAAATCTATAATTATAATATTTTTTGATAGTTGATGATGGAAAATAAATGTCATTAGTTCATGAGGTATTCATTTTTCATACACACGAATGATGGTTTCATATCCCATTTGGTGGAAGAAGAGATGGATTTATGTTATTATACTAATATTAAAAAAAGTGTATGTTATATAATTTTGTTTTTATATGAGAATAATTTATGAATATTTTATGGAGTAGATATAAGAAATAAAAAAATGCACAGTTCAACCCAATACCTCTTCTTTGGACAAAACCTTGAGGTAAGCACGAAAAGCTTACATAATATGGATTTATGATAAAAAATGTGATATATTCCTTGGGGAGGAAAGTGAAAAATATATTCTGGTATGTATTATATGTTAAAATGGTCTATTATGTTTTAAACTGGAGAGGATAGGTGGTTTCCTTTTATAAGAGAGGTGAGTGGCACACATCAAGGTTTTGAAAACAAAAAGGTTTACTAACATTATTCACATGCCACAAGCCTCCATAATGGACAATTATACAAAATTAGAATTTAAATGGTAAAAATATCTCTATTAAATATATTTAAGACACTTTTTAGGTCAATGTAACCCTTATCATTTTGTTTTATCCCCTGGTAACCACGTTTTCACCTTTACCATTATAATTAGATTATATTGTTTTCACTATTCATTATGATAAAAAATTAAGAATACCTTTTTAAATAATCGAAATAAATATGATTCAAAATATTTAATCCATTTAAAAAAAATTCAATTCATATAAGTAAAAAAATTTACATTAAAATAATACCTGCAGACACGATGAAAAAGGTGTTATTTATGATGTGTATTTTTTAATAAAAATATGATTTCATATCAACTCAATGATGAATAATAATCATTATATGAATACCAATTAACATTTATTGATATATAATATAAATTCTAAAATTATAAAATTCCTCATTTTGGGTAATCTTAATTAATTAAAATTTTGAAGGATTGTGCACTTTAAAACTTTTTTTTTTGAAAAATCAATTTTTAACCACATAAATATGTATATAATAAAATATAGTATAAAATGACTAAAAATTAATAAATTTGAAAAATTATAAATATTTAATATTTAAATATCATTACCTTCTATTAAAAAATAGTGGGATTTTTAATTATTTAATTTTTTAAAATCAGTTGACTTTTTTACAAAAATCGTTATTTTTCACTATTTACTTGATCATAAATATTTTCTAAAAAAGACACAAAATTTCACCTTAAGATAATTTTTATATGGTGATTTATAAAATGAAGTTAATTTTTTTAATTCATATTATAAAATTTAGTAATTAATATTTTAAAAAAACCATATAAGAAAATAGTTTAGTTATTATTATTTCCCTTTTTATGTAAAAACTATATAATTTTCTAATTCTTGAAAATGATTTATTCTTTCATAACCTGGATTGTGAAATGGATACCATCGTAGTATTTTATTTTTTGTTGATCATATGTTCCAATGTATATATATTATTTTTAGGTTCCTATGTGATTAATTTGATTAATAATATTTTATAAAAAAATACTATATTTTAAAATAAATACATGATTAAGGTGAAGATAATCTTTTTGATTGATATGTAAAATGATGTTGATGTAGTTATAGTTAATTGTGATAATTAGTTATCTATTTTTTGAAAATAATAAGATAAATATTGATAGAATAACATTTTGGAATTTGATTTGGAGACATGGTAATTTTGGATATTTGTGCAAAAGATTAAAATCTTTTTCATTATATATATTATGATGTTTAATACTGATTTATTAATAATTTTATATTTCTTCATGTATAGTGGTTAACATGTATTCTAAGAGAATATTCATCCATTATATTTGAGTATCAAATATAGTGAGAAAGATCACATAAAATATGGATTTAGTTATTTTAAGAGGGTATTTTGTTAATATTAATGAGATAAAAATTAAAGACGACTAGGCTAAAAAAATATTCATATTTTGATCCCTTAGAATTAAACGAATCTTGTTTTTAAATAATGTTAAAAAAAATAGATGACACATATGATTTAATTTTCATATTAATATGTTCATAAAATATCCTTGGAAGCATTTTAGTTTTAGTATTTGGTTGAAAACATGATTATGAAGATAAATATATGAATTGTATACATTATTAAAAACTATAAATGTATATTTTGAAAATGGTTTTAAAAGAAAAATAATAAAATATATATATAATTTGGTATATTTTTTTCCAAGAATTTCCCAAGATAATGTTATTTGAAATTTTTAAAAATGTTTTATTTCGGTAATATATTATTAATACCCTCATCTTTTTTCAATGGTGGGAGAAATAACAATTTCAACATGCAAGTTATTTAAGGGGTAGAATATGTCTCCTAATAAAATTCATGTATATAATTAATAAGATTTATCACATTGGGTTGAAGTAAAAGTAAATTTTACATATTTTATAATTCCCTTATTTCTATAAAAGATAATGGATAATTAAAATTAATGAAATCATAATTTACATGTCACCTTGATAATATTCTAAAATAATAATCATTGTTATAACAGAAAATGTAAAAGAAAAATAAAAATACCTATAGAATCAACATACTGAAAATTATAAGTATTATTTATGTGATTTAATTTATAGAAATTAAATATAGAATTTATGATCATCGGTAATTTTTTTCTTCGATTATCATTTCGGTTGAGAATTATAGCAATTAGTCAATCTGAACAGTGGGTAATATAGTATTTGTTAATGTAACATTTATTAAGTCAATGTTATAGTTAATCTATATTAATGGGAATTAATTGGGTTAATTATTACATAATGGAGTGACCCTTTCTTGGACTACTTCCAAAACTGCTTATGAATATTATTTTTCAAGCCTTGGGAAGGAGATAGCCTCACCAATCTTCTCCCATATCCAAGACTATGTGTAACTTCAACAACTAATGTTGGAGATAAATCATTAGCAAGAGAATTTAATTCTATTAGAGATCATCACCGAATCAATGTTATTCAAACCACCACAGGAATGTACCACCATTCCACTCCTATCCCTTATAGAATAAATTTGAGTTATAATGGGTTAGGTACCTAGAGGTTATTAAGTATTCAAGTGTAAATTCATTTTCAAATGATGTAGTGGTAACTTTGATTCCCCTTTTTTAATTTAATTTCTCACATATAAAAGGTACACTATAATTACCCACATTAGATTATAATGAATATACACCTAATTCCAAAAATAGTGTTAAATAATTTCATCATAATAGTAACACAAATTATAATTCAACATAAAACTATATAATTAATATTATAATAATATCTAAATTTAGTATCATGGTATAAATAAAAATACACTGAAACACCATAACCCTATAATCTGGTGGATCATACTAAAAAAATAATTTCATATATATAATTTGTATACCTATTATAAAGAAAAAAATTATAAGTGGAATATAAATTTTATGTTTTTAGGTGAATTATATAAATAATTTTATGTATTATAATGAACTTTATACAGAAGGGGGAATATAACCATTAGAATATAAACATTGATAAAATGTAACCATTATAATATTAACAGAATAAATCTCAGAGAATCAATGGTAAATTTCCATTATATATAAATGTGAAGAATAATATTAATAAATCTATTTTATTATAAAAATAAATAATTTATTGTAATTTATATTAATCAATTAATACTGATGTAATTGTAGAGATATATCTTCAAGTAAAAATAATATAAAATAAGTTGAGTATTTATAATTTCTAGAACAAACAATAGGGTTTACAAATTCAATAATAATTTTAAATAATATGTAAAACATCCAGACATTGAAAATTATTTTAAAAAATTATTTAATTTTGAAGTCATTAAATTGAAACAATTCAATAGTTAATTTTTTATAGTTTTCTAAGACCGTTTTCATTTTTTCAAAATATTAAAACACATTAAGAATTTATAATAACAATTATAAATATATTATAATGTTAAAATGATGGCATGTTTAATATAAGTGAATAAAAGATTAAAAAATGTTTTTTATTTAAAATAATGTATTTTATCGAATGAATATGATTTTCAAGACCTATAAATAAAATGTAAAAGTATTAAATGGAAAATAGAATTTGACAAATATATAAATTACATTTATAAGGATAAAGTAATATAAAATTATGGTGATCAGTTCTAAAACATTAAAATATCAATATACATGTCTTAAATGTAAAAGAACATTTACTAAAAGAGTGGTTAATGATATGGTTTGTAATTTTCAAAATAATATATTTTTGTGGCCTCTGTTTTCAAACTAAAAAAATCACCATCATTTTATATAAATACCCACACAATTTAAAATTAATATTCACTCTAAATACTTTTTGAGCACCAATATATTCTCATTTTTTTTCTAAAGAAAATCTTCAGGGAGTTCCCAAGGTTAAAATTGTCACATATCAATCATTATGAATCTACCATTCATGGTAAGCATTGTCACTCATCCACATTCCATACTACTTGTAATACATTGTTATAATTTCATTTATATTTATTTGAAAATAATTTTATTATTATAATTTCATTTTATTATAGAAAATTTTTTATATTTTTAATGATACATTACTTTTTATATTTAATTTTATCATTTTCCTAATGCATTTTCATATCAATGTAAGTGTTCTCAATCCCCTTATTAATTTTTCAATTGAATTTTTTTTAAATACCTTTTTAAAAATGTGTTCTTATATATATTTTTATTATGATTAAATGGCATTATCATACATTTCAAATATATTTATTCAGAGATCACTTATTTCATCTCATTATAAAATTTACCTAAGATATTATTATTCTAAATTAAGGGTTCCCAATCCATCAATTTCCTTTTCAATAGTAATCATTTTATTATAATATCATTTTAAGTAACTATTTTTATAATTCCTTGATTATTATTCCAAGTTAAAATAATTTTTTTGATAAAACATTAATGGTACATTACTTATTACAACTCTGTATACCCTTTTCCTAAGACATTTTTTATAGTATTTGGCATTCCTAAAATCTCTTTGTTTAATTGAGTAATTATTTTCAATTAAATTTTGTTTCAATGTATGTTATTATAATGAAATATTATTATATATTCATTATTGTATTATTGATGAGATATAACTATTCCCTCTAATTATTCCACTATAATAAGATGTTATAATCCATAAACATTACCATATCCATAAACATTCTAAAATATTAGTAAGGTAAAAAAGTGTTTGAAAACTAAATTTTCTTATAAAAATACAAATAAATACAATAGGATGTAGGTTCTCTCATAGATAAACCTATTCAAAACAACCTTGAAAATGTGTCATTGTGTATTAACCCAATATTCACTCAGATCCTTATAAGTGGTCCTAAATGCATACCTATTTTGAAACTCCTGGTATTTGATGATTTGATTACTCCTTATGGACAATATGATATGATCCTTTCCTAATAGTATCCATACACTAGGGAAGTATCCCATATTACTACCTTATTTAATCCCTTTAATAAGGGTATCATCAATTTATATTTAAATATCCTCTATTTTTCAATATAGATTGTTGGATATTCTCCTTGATGGAAACCATATTAAATTTAATTATAAAATTTTTATATTGTCTATTTTCATTATTTATATTGTGATGAAAATAATTATTTTAGCAGTTATTAAGTAAATGGTTCTATATAAGACATCGTGATATGTACTGTTTAATCATTCACATCATATGACGGATGAATTGGTCTCTATATATGATAAATGGTTCATAAAACTATATATCCCCTTGATTCTTTGATGGGTGCCATAAAACAAACTAACTTTATTATTTCTATTATGTATTACCTTTTTATATAAAATTTCTTGGAATGAAGCCTTGATTGTATATTTATGATTCTCATCATTATGTATTCCATCACTATGAGATCAATTAGAAATATCAATCTATTTATTTATTATCATGTTAAATACCGAAATATTATGCTCAATGTTTTCATGTTATGGAATTACATAGTTTATTTACTTGTCCCAGATTTTTTTATTCCATGTTTATTCTAAGATTGATTCCACATTTCGTTACCCCTTATTGAGCATATAATCTCACAAATTTATATTGTATCACATTTATTCAGGAAACATTGACGACTACTATGTGTGGTAAAAGTAATTGAAAGGATAAGAAAATAAAATTGCATATATTAAACTAATGTATCTTTTTTTTCAATGAAATGTAATGATCAATAATGTATATAGTCTTTGATATTTATATGTTGTATTATATTATCATTGTAATATTTATTCTCTATCACATTGTAATAAAATGGCCACCAGATTCGTGTTACAGGAGGCATCGCATTTACATATATCTTAAATATAATTAATATAGGTAAGAGAATGTAATTTTGGTGCCTATATAACATTTAATCCAATATAATTCAAAAAATACTAACGTAGAGTCACTGTTTTCTTACTTGAAGACTAAGACAGTCAATTATAACTACATTATATTAGCCAATTCATTATTTCTATCATAAAACCATGAAGCCATATCCATCTACAATAAAGTTTTTTTTATTACATAGCATTCCCAAAAAATAAAAACTATATATTACATGTCAACAACCAAATTAAACATGAATACAACCTTTTATCCTACATGTAAATGACACAAAATCCCACTATGATAACCCAAATTCATTCTCAGTTTTGACTAAAAGTACAACGGTGACCACCAAGATATAGCATCGGTCTATTAATGTTTATAAAATACTTATCCATAAGATAATATAAAACATCATTTCATCAATTTGCATATATTATAATAAAATAATGAGATATAAATTTGGAATTTAGACTAACTTACATTAATAACTATCATATATTTTTATTATTACTCACTGACTTATTGAATAACAAAGTCAAAATTCAACTTTGCATTGTATCCACCATAGGAGTAACACTTTCTTCACATTAGATATCATTTTAAGACAACCATGGTCATAAAATAGATTAATTTTTTTAAAAATCTATTAAATCATTTAATAATAATATTTAACCTATGTCTAATGAGAAACTATACATCAAATTATTCAAGAAATCATCTGTAATAGTCCTAAAGAAACATATTAATCACAATAGACTAGTTAATTAATTTCAAATAATTTATGACATAAAATTAATTTTTCCAGAAAAATTTCATTAACCCCCCATAAAATCATTGGGCTAAAATGATGTGAGGTTTTAATATAATTGTTATATTTCATAATAATATTCATACCAATATTAATGGACTTTGAGAATTAATTTTTAACTATTATAAATATCAATGAAAACCCAACTCACAAGAAAATCTAAAAATGATTCTTTATTTTGGGGACTGCTATCAATGTCCCAAACAACATTATTTATTGTACCATGAAAATATGGGACATATTTAAAATAATTTTAGTTATTATTTTAGCACTACTTCTACTGGATCCCTATATTTATATGCCACTCAATGTTCTATAAAATTTCATCTCATAACACAATTACATTGTTAGTAATTACTTATAATATGAATTTAATTATAACATTCCCAGCACATGGGGTACTCATTTGGGGCCCATATCTCGAGATCCCAATTCATGCACACTCACTTATTCATAATATAATATAAAAATCATTGTTGGTATAATTGGTGAACTTCCATGCCATATTCAATATCTTGTTCCATAAGATCATGTAGCGAAATTTTAGAATTAAATAGATAAATATAAACCATAATAAAATCACTAATAATTGTTCTTCGGTCTAACCAACCAGAATGTTTTGAGAGAATGACTAAATCACAGACAATTTATTTCATCATGCATCCTGGTGTTTGATATCATAAAGATATATTAATTTTATTAGACCTAAATTTAGTTGACATGGGGATTAAATAATAAAAAACTTGGATTAAAACATTCTACCCCCTCTATGATTTCACATTTTTTAACACCCATTCCCCCTTTTAAAAAATAAAATATTCACCTTTTAGTAATACTTGATATATATGATTAAATAATAATATAAATCATCATAACAAATATATAAATACCCATTAATGGAAAATAATTTTCAAAATTATTAATTCAATAATAATAATTACCATACTTGATAAAATATATAAATAACATCCCAAAAACATCACAACTATAATATAAACTATAACAACCATCAATTAAAAAACCAAAAAATTAATTGAAACCATATTTGTGATGTTTAGATTTGGAAATTACTGTCTCAAATCCAGATTTAATAATTCATGGTTAGAGTGAACTATTATTTTTAATACACCAGGCTATGAATTCCTCCCTAACAAACTAAACATGAAATATATGATTAAATAATTGTTTTTTGAATGTACATTAATTAATTTCAATACATTATTTACAAAAATTAATTTATTTGACCTAATGTTTATAAATAAACCATCAAGATATATAACGAACAAATATAATGAATACATATATATAAGATATGGATAGAACCACAATAGGTTCAATTTATATACACATTAATATTTTATTTTATATGTTTACAGTATTTAAAGGTGTCACCTACTAAATCCATTTCCACACTCCCCAATATGATCTATTTGGGCTAATAAAAATATTAAAATTTATTCTTATATTGTGCACATGAAATACTTATATGATTCACATTGTCTAAAAAAAGGTTGACCATCATAAAATTACCAAATTAAAACATCCTTTAAACAAAAGAAAACTAACTAGATAATAATTTATTTACAATAACTTGAAATGTGATATATTTTTGAGAAAATATAATATAACTATTCCAAAATTTCACTATGAGAATGTATTTTATTTTCATAACCAAATAATATTATACATTTATTTTACATGATTTAATAAAACTTTTAATTTTTATACATTAATAAAACCCAATATGTTTATAATCCATGGCTATTGAATAAATATTCATGTTATTTTAAAACATATAAATCATTTCATCTATGAAATTAAACCAACATTATGTATTTCTAAACCATACATAATATTCTTCTTTATTACATTGGTAAAATGGTAAAAAGCATATCATAATTAGATCAAGCACTAATTGAGGAAAAACATATCGATAAGAGGATTTATCAACATCGTATAATTAAGTGGTGAAAATAAAAAAGAGAGTAACAGATTGTTTAATAAAATAATACCATTTAAGAATAAAAATAAATCATGGATGCATCATAATAGATCTTGCAATATAAGAAAATTACTGTCAAATGATGGTTATAAAAGTATAACATATCATATTGAAAAAGAATATAGAATCATATAAAAGTAACCATGAACCATGGTAACATAATATATAAATTTAGAACATGCCTAACTATTGAAAATCAAAACATATTTCAAGTATATTTTCCAACACCATAATAACAAAATTGAAACGTATGTATAATAATAAAGATGAATTGGATAACCTACCATGTCTAATACATTTCATATCATGTGATATAAATTTTTCCCAATACATTGGAGGGTATATAATTACTAGAACACCCCTCACATAATCATATATACATTTATATGTGTTCCACTAGAACACATATATGTATCCATTAACATGAGATATTAATTTGCCTATATAAATTGAATTGGATATATAATTTTTTTGAGATTTTTCATTACAAGTAATCCAAAAATAATTGGATGTTAGAAGAATTCAATAATGAAAATGAAATATATCATATGATAATATATTGGGTGATAGGTGATATCAATCAAAAATTCTTGGGTTCCAATATAGATTTAAATATTTATATGGACAAAGCATGTGCCTGGGTGGAGTATAGTATCATCATCAATGTTAACGGTGGTATGGGATTATCTATGTTGGTGGTTTGATCACTTCTTCAGGTGAATTAGCTCCCCATGGTTTTTGGTAACATAAAATGAAAAATATATGGTTTCTTCAATATGTTTCTAGGATTATTAAAAGAAGACCCATTATCCTAAAATTTCTTTATTCTAGTCCAAGACTCGTTTAGTTGGTGTTTAAATAAAACAATTGTTTAGGGTCATGTGTGGAAATTATGATGTTGGCCAAACATCAATGGAATTTCTCAATTATTAATTATATATTATCTTATTCCCTTCACCAATGGGAATAGTTATTCTATCCGACATCATAAACATTTCCTTGATATATATAGTAGGTTAAGTGTCCAAACCATAAACCAGTAAGAAATTAATATTTACCTTCTATGATAATTCTTTAATGTAAGGGGAGAAAATTTAATAAAGGTTTGGAGTTCATAGAAGGAATTTCTCATTGTATTATTTGGTACCCCCAATTTCCTCAATGATGGTGTGTTGTTCGTAAGAGGATAGAAATGGTGTTATAGATTTCGGTTTTATGTATAGTGATTTGATTATGTCAGAGATGATGAATCTATTTTTTATAGAAATAGAGAACACCAGGGGAGCTAATTGGATATCTAGTTTGATGCAGACTAGGTGGGTTTCTCATTTAGTGTGTGACTCAACATAGGGTGCAAGACACGAGGTGATGTGTTATGATTCATCTTTCTTATTGTGTTGGATGTTGTGCCTTGATTTTTTTAATTTGAATTTTGTTGATTTTTTTATAGATGTTGTGGTGGTAGGGCTTTTCTAGTGTGGATTTTGAATTTTGAATCTTGTATATTGTTGTTGATAATCTTTGTGGGGTATGTGTGGGTGATATTTGGAGGTTTTTTTATGGTTCCCACTTTTCCAAAAAAGTGGATTCTTCAAATATAAAAAAATTGCTTGTGGTGGTGATGATTGAATCTCTAACCGTATTCTCATTTTGAAAAATTATTTCCTCTCACTTAGTAGACACATCACCTTAGATAATAGTGTGATATTCTACATCCCCATGAATGTATTTTTATCCCTCAATTACACCAAGGTTTTTTTGTATAATATTTTTGAATATCATAGCTTCCTTCATTTGAGATGTACAAATAGAAGGTAGACATAATTGGGAATTGTGTCATCAGATGGCCCCTAAGGCAGAGAGCATAGGCATTGGATTTAGATGTTTCATGGAAAATCATGAACTTACTTCAATCTTTGTTATCTTACTATTTTATGTAGTGATTATTTTTTTTGGACATTTTCATTATCATGAAATATTGGGAATAACTAGATGGATTAAGAAAGAATAAGATCCTAGATTTGGGTCTCGATTTAGCACCATATACATATTCCTCATCAACACTCAAGGAGGATTGTGGGATGTTGAATAATAAATATTTGTACTGTATATTTTCTTGGGATTCCACAAGGATTTATAAGATTTTTAATTGCACATATCTACTTCATTTAGGCTACAATCTTTACCGCATGTATTTGTGCCACCTTTAACCCATAATATAAATATATATTTAGTTGTATTTAAATCAATATTAAACTCAACCTAATTATTTTTACATACTCCTCGACTGATATATTATCAAGAAAAGTGTACTGATGTTTTATGCTTTAAAATTTTGAACATGGTTCCTGGGGAGGGACTCTTTGGAGAAACAAAATTCTAGTTAAGTTAATCATCCTTGATAGAATATCCATGATAAGTACATTCCCATGGATCATGGAGTGAGATGAAATGGGATGTTCATTATTTCCGGTTGAAATAGCTTTCATAATACCATGGAATATTTTTCCTATCTCATGTTCATTTAATGAGAATGAGAGACCTCTATTTGGCGCGACATTAGATCCTTATGTAGTCAGGATGTGAAGGTGATTTATTATGACGCATGTATTCATTATTTGTTCCAAAACATGTATGAAAATATCCACTTGTTAAAGTTCAGGGTGTTTTTTATGGATATTTGATGTTATATTTTCCATAATTCTCATAATATGATTAAAAATGAATGGATTCCTAAATTGTATCTAGAAGTGACGATTAGGTCGTGATCATTTACAGCTATGTTAGTTCCTCTTTGTAAGAAGTGGGGCTCTCCCTCATTCTTACAGTTGTTCATGGATATCTGGATCTCTAGACACAAAGTTCATAGAATATCCCTATATGGTAAAAGAGTACATAGCATCCCTAATGTTCATTGTATCAAAATATATGTTGGTTGTTCATGCATTAATGGTGACATGTGGGATGTTAAATATATTTAAAACCATGTAGGTTATAACACATTTTAATTCGTCAATCTTTTTGTTCAAGGATATTCACTAATAGAAAAATCATATTCGATGCTCAAGAGGATAAAATTTTGGGACTACCATTATATTACACTGGATTGGGATGAAACTAATTCTTATATATTATAGATTTCTATACACAAGGCCTCATCAACCCCTTGTTCTATCTCTAATTTAGTTCATACATATATAATTCTTTTTAAAGATAACATATATTTTAAACATACCTAGCCAGAGGAAAATATGGTTCCATATTTTTTAGCCCCCAAGGACACTCCATATAACCCATGTAGTATCCTTAATGCCAGTGGATCCCTTCACCCATTGTGTGTTAATTTTGTGAGAGTTTATTTCCTAGGGATCCATTATTGCAGACCCCCTTTTCTATTTTTGGTTGTGTCTCACTTCTTAATAATGTTTTCTAATGTTTTATGGTAGGGAATTGAACTATAAAATATATTTGTTTTCTTTTTGAAATAATCTAATTATCCACTTAAATATTAACTCAATCTAATCAGGTCACGATTCATATATGTCTTTCCATGGTTTTGTTATCATCCATTAAATTTATCCCTATATTCATTAAAATATTATAACATTCATTCCTATAATAAATAATTTAAAAAATATAATATTTTTATGTATTAACCTCAATAATATATTTAAAAAATGGAAAAATTATATGAAACTTTTAGAGTTATAAAATGTCCGTAATTAGATCAAATACTTTTTCCCAAGAAAAATATCTATATCAAACCATAAAATCCACATTTCTATAAGAAGAATAATTAGTTTTTCATATTAAAAAACGTTTACATTAACTGATAATTTTGAAATTTGAAAAACCATCCCATACATGTGCTTCTAATCATGTATCCTATAAAATTCTTATTCGAATCATCATTCCCTTTATAAATATATTATTCAATCAATCATTGAAATCTATGAAAATTATGATCAGCGTTATCTAAAAAACATAACACTCATCAATAGAAATAATTTAATCCATATAATGATCAATCTAATATAAATTCACTCTATCCATAATATTCTAACATATATATATATATATGTCGAAATAAATACACATCAATCAATGAGACTTATGAATGGTTTTCTCAATGTTTTTATAGTAGTGGTTTATGATGTAAGATATTTATATTTAGAGCCTAAAATGAGGATAAATTCGAAATTTACAAGGAATTATTTTCCAAAAATATCAATATAAATTAATAAATTATTATATCCATAATTATCATCATCAACCCCATATTTTTCCCCATTTCTCGAAGAATAGAAAATATATAATTCAAAATAATGATGAAAATAACTTCTTTAATTAAATTTTAATCAATATTTTAATTTAGCATTCATAATAAATATTCCCCACTACTTTATAATACTAACAAAACTAGAATATATCTCCCCACCATCACTCTCATCATGGTATAAATTTTAATAGATATAAAATAGAGGAAATTTAATAACATGGTATAATAAATACATTACTCCATTGTTCAATTTTTTTCAGTCCTAAATATCAATTTGTGAACAATGAAAAACATATTGTGAACCATTCATCCTAATAATAAAGTGATAATTTCAAAAATTATTCGTTATTTAATTACATAAAATCCCAAAAACACCAAGAATCAACACAAACACTCTCTTTAAGACCAATTTAAATCATTCAATAATACCAAAGAAATAGAAATTTTACGATAAATAGAAATATAATATAGATTCCTATAAAAACATTATTGAACTATATGGGATCCAAAAATGATCATACAAATGGTAGTATCAAGATTAAATAAGATTAATATTATCTATGTTTGGTAAAAATAATTTTAGTTTCATTAAAAATAATTATGATAACAAATTATTATATTAAATGTTATAATAGAGAGTCATAACATATGAATTGAATTGAATTTTGGGTATTAGAATTAATATATCAAATGTGTATATTATTCCTCTCAAAAATGGGACCAAAAAGTAATGGTCAATCATATCATAGAAGGAATAGTAATAATTTATCAAGGTAATGAAAATTTTAAAATAATTAGATTTATAAAAATATATCATATTAGTAACCGTTTTAGAAACAACTCATATTTATAATGAACAAGATACTTTAAATAATTTTCACTAGTGTAATAAAATTTTTTAACCATGATGAATCAATGTTTTCTAAAAGTAAAATTAATTTTCTATGATGATGATGTATCATAGGAAAACATGGGAAATTGTCTAAATGGGTTCCAAATATCCCTTTACCATAGTTAAATTATACATTTTCCACAAAATAATACTATGGTGGGAGATATTTCTATGAAAATTTCTTTTTTTGATAAATGGGGAGGATAAAAAATAAATAATGAAACTCGGATTAGTTCTTTTTTAATAAAACCTCATATCATTGATCTGAATGTCTATTTTATTTAATCTATGGTCCCATTAATTTTTTTGTAGTTTTTTACATTTATTTAATAGAACCATCAACACATTTCAATTAATAAATCTCATGTTATATTTAAAATATTTCAAAAAAATATAGTGATTCCAAATATTCATTTAATCCCATGTTTGTGATATATCATATAATTATGGAAAAATATCTCATTTGGAAAATAAATATAGTTAATAATAAATATGGTCTAAAAACACAAAAAAAATATTAGAAGGGTATATCATACACTACCTAAGTAACCTTATCATCGACCCAACTTATAAACTCTTTAACCACAATAACACATTGGAGTGAAGAAATCAATAGAAAACACACCATAATGACATCTCCCTTCATTTTTAAACTTCCAATGTCTATAATTCTCATATTAGTACATAATACCAGTAGCTATTATTGAATGGTATGTTAAATTATGGTTGCAATAGTGTCTGAGTCATTATGGGAAAAGGGTGGATATAAAAACCTAAATTTCCTTAAAAACATTTCATGATAAATCAAAAGGCACAACCCCTAAATATTTTTTTTCAAGATTATTTTGATGATTCAATAAAAAAATACATCAAAATTAAAAAAATATATTATATTTATTTAAACTCCTTTAGTTTTTCCTATATCACATTGGTCTTCTTATACTATAAACGATCTTTTGGGGAATAAATAAGGGAAAATCAGGAGATATAAATCTTTTATAGGGAGTAATGAGGGAAATTATGACATATATGAGATAAAATATTATATGATGACAAAATAATAGAGAATATTCAAATGTAATCATGAATTGAAAATGAAAATATCATAAGATAATAAAATCAAATGAATTCTACGACAATATAAAAGATAAAAATATAAAAATATTCCAAGGATAACTTGTAAGAAATCAGGAAATATTATTCTTGGTTAACCACTCATACACTATACATGGAAACTTATTAGATTAAAACATTACCCATTTCATTGGAGAAATATCAAGGTGTACTCTTCATATTTCAAACATTTTGTGTTCTATACAAATAACATAACATAAGAAGGTATTTCAGAATTTAAATCCCATAATTAAGAAATTTGGGTCTCATAAATAGATTTAATGAATCAATGATGAATAATTACATCTACATTAATACCCATTAATGAAAGTAGTCTAGAGTATTTAAAACATGAATATTTTGGAAAGGAAATTAATGTTATAATTTTGGCAGTATGATGAGCATAGATAAACGTTTTTGGAAGGGATTAATGAGATATGAAGTTATTATTTCATTATTTGGGAATAATTTGGGTAAAAAAATTTCATAAACAAATAAATAAATTATTCAATTTATATTTAAATTGATTATTATAAATAATGTTTGTAAATAGAAGAGTGTATGGACAAAATCATTATGATAAATATCTCATCCTATCCATTGATCAGTTGATCCCATATAGTTAAATGAATAAACAAATGTCTTATTGGAAGGATATAGGAGGTTGGTATGTGATTATGTTCTTGAGAGTGAATAAAATGGGGTATAGAGGGGTTTATTTATTTATAATTTAGTACAATCATTTATTAATTACTAAATATATGTCTTGGATATCTAAATTTTGGAAATAAAATCATTGGAATACAAATTATTTTAGCTCGTTGTTTTGGAAATTTAAAGAACATTTATTATTTTTAAACCATGATAGAACTACTATCAATTTTTTATCTTACATAGGGTATGGGAATTTAATTACCCCAAATAATGTAGTTTATTAATACCTTAATTTCTATTTTATCCTTTGGGATCTTATTTATAGTTTGAAATAATTAATTAAATTATTAAAACACATTATATGAGTAAAATAAGATAAAATTTTTTTTAGATTCTCTTATATTAATTATTACATAATTATTATATAATTATGAATTCATAAAGCATACCTAAAATATAAAAACTTAATTTTTTCCCTATTCATTGAAAAAAAGTTCTTTTGAAACATAATAAAATTTGACTCTGACATAATTCTAATGTGGTGATTTAAAATATCATATTTATTTAATTAAAATAAATTCATTAATATGATTAATTATTGTTTTAAATTTAAATTATTTATATTTTATAAATTACTATTTGTTGGGGGAAAAATTATTTATTCTCACTCAAAAATTCTAAATTTTATTATTTCATATGTATTGATTCATATTGCATATACAAAAATATAATCAGATAATTAAAATCTAATTATTAATAATTATGAATTTAGTTTTAAACTTTTAATTTAATATTATATTAGATAATATTTCTATTTTAATTCTCTTACATTGGTATGATTGAAATGGTTAAGTATTATATAGGTAAAGGTTACATCCTAATGGGCTCATTTACCCTTACACCATATATATAACCCTTCATTTTCAAACATCATCACTTAATTCTTCACATTGGAATATTATATTCTTCCATAGATAATATATATCTCATTATTCAATATAATTCTTTTTTATAGTCTTTCTAGTAGGATTTTCCTTTATAGGAGAATTTGGGCCAATGGAATTTTCCATAGTGTTTTCACCATTGGTTTATGTTTATCTCTAACTATTATTCTCCTATATTATAGAAAATATTATTTCATTATATATAATGTTACTATTAAATTTTATATCCATTTTATGTGACTCAATTATATAACATAATATAACAATAATTTTGAATCATGGGTAAGCTTATTAACAGAATGATTTTTTTCATTAAAGATATAATTTTATGGTCTTGGTAAAAAGGAATTCCTTTTGAATATTAGTATAATCACATTATTTTGAACCCATGGGGTGTCTTTTTATTATTGGAATTCTTATATGAGTATTCCCTATCATGGGTTATAACTGAATGGTCTCACAAATATTCAACTTAGTAATAGTTTTAGGTAAAACTATCTCTTGATGTTGAATCACCTTTAAGTTCAATGTCCCCTTGAATGAGATATATAGAGATATATCTTAATACATATATAAAAGTCAATAAAAATTATATTTTTGGGAAATATATAATTTAAAAAATTTCCCTCCCTATATGCCTCAGAGTCATGTAATTAATGTTCATAGGGATCCATGAGGCTATCCATCACCACATGAATGTAAGTAAAGTTGTCTATAGTCTTCATTATTAATATATTCAATAATAGGGTAGATATGGTTTATGTGTGTCGTATATATTGGGGTATCATTTGGATGAATGTTATATATGTAAATTAATTGAGGTAGTATCTTGATAGGTAAATTGGGTTTAGTATAATGGTGATCAGGATGTAGTGGAGATCTCGATGTAGATGTATGGGGTGGAACATGTAGTAGAACATGTAAAATAACTATTTTGTATCATATATTATACTTTAAACTGATTATATTGCACCTATAATCCCTAAAATATCAATTAATCATAACCTGAGAGATTAATTTATATGGAAGACATACATGACATGGTCTCAAACAATGTTCATGACATAGTTTAGGATTGGAGGTAGAATTGCAATATATCTCAAAATAATCATCCTACCCTTAATTTTATAATTACTCCTCTCACCACTTATATTTTACCACTTGATCCTATAAAAAGATCATCATCACTAGTATTGGAATGTTGATTAACTAAACCTAGTTAAGATTGTAAAAATTCACATATATAATTGGTTTCTAGTGTTTTTTAGGATGGTTGATAAAATTACCCCCATAATATCCCATTATGATTCTTTCTATGGCCCTTTATATATACAAAAAACATCTAGTAAAGAAAACATTTTGGGATTAAAAAAATAGTGTTTAAAATGAAATCATTGACCTAGATCACATACACCAATAATAAAGGCTTTTAAATATATTCTTGAATGATCACTAGATAATTGATTTTGCGGATAGATATCTTGAATTATACTTTTTAGTTTTGGTCATATCATGAGCACTAATTAGGTAGGCTACAACAGCCATCCTCTTATAAAATGAATATCCATTTTTGGATCTATAACTAAATTTTAGTAAGATTTTTTCAGGAAAAATTTTTTTTTATAGATCCCAAATTAGACACCAAATACTACTAGAGATATATTATAAGGTTTTTATCCCAAATGAAACTGTACAACCTTTTTATCATAATATAAATTTCTCAAAAATATTATTTTCAACTCATAAATTGCCTAATCACATACCTGAAATATATTCTCATGATTCAAAACCATTATATCATACATCATTTAGAAATAAATTCTAATATTAAATAATATACCCATGTACATAGTTTTTCATGTTTGGATTCCTCTAAATATAATATCATGCATCCTCATTTTATGGTTAATTGAATTGAATTTTTGGTATTAGTTTAAGTTCTTATAAGTTAAAACATTGATCAATAATGAGTGGAAGGAAAAGGATTTAGAATGTTCAAGGATTTGGGTATGGGATGAAGTTTGGATAGATAAAGGTTTTGATTGTCAAGGGTTGTGATTGTCTTTTCATTTTTGATGGGTAATTTTTCAGTTCATTGAATGGTTTTATTATTTTCATTTTATAAAAGATTCAAAATAATGGTTATTAGTAATAAAAGGATTTTATAATGGTTGGGGAAATGTTTTACAGGTTATGGATAATTTTTCTAAAGTTAGACGTCAGTTTGGGTGGGAAATACATGCTATGGGGGTGGTTTTTGGGAAAACTGGAAACATTTCAATGTGAAATGGTACAATATGTTAATTGAATTCACATAAGGGAGTTTTAGGGGTTTAACATTGTTAATATTAGTAAAATGGATTGGAATACGACATGATTTGTTGAAATTAGAATCTGATAGAGGGTAGAAATAATAGGTTCAGGGAACTTCCTAGGGGTTTCATTAGATTTTCCATTGATTCATTCTAAAGTGGTGACATCATAACAAAGGTTCAACAATGAATTTACTTTTCTTAGAATAATGTATTTTTATAAGTATTACAATAAAAATATTTCAATGTGAATATTTGAAATCATGATAGAATATTTCATGAAAGGAATGTTTACATCCATTGATCTTGTGAATAAAAGTATAGTTTTGATCCTTGGATATTTTTTATCATGTCAACCCTCTCTCACAATTTATTATTTAATAATTTATAAGTGATATAGAATGATTGGATTCATTACATTCCCCTTTTTTTCCTTAAAGAGTGAATTTTTTCTAGGATGATATAACCTTTGAAATTACTATACTATTATTTCCCCTCTGATTGATGGTTATGTGGAATTATTTCTGATACTTCACTATAAAATTTCATATGGATTATGATTCATTCACTCATTGGATAAGAAGAAAAATGGAGGTTAATCACTTTTTTCTATTATTTCACCTCAACTTTCAAATAATGTGTTATGCATCCTCTCATGGCAATGATTCACACTTAATGAAATCAAAATGCATGATGTTTCAACATGAAATATGTTTTTGAATCATAATTTATGATTCCTTTGAAAAAATAAAAATAATTATACTTACAATGAAATAAATTTTTTTAGTTCAAATCCAAATTCATTATATTTTTCTTAGGGGAGAATTAGAGGTCTTGAGTGTCTATTTTTTATGGATTTGACCTCAACTTAAAAAAATGAAACATGTATCTAAATATTTTCTTAATATGAACCATTTAATGAAAAGAACAATGTCGAAAACTAAAATAAAACAAACCATGTTTTATTTTTAACTATATATATAGTCTAATTTTAAATCTTGATGTAGTATTGGGTATTTAATAAAATCATAGGTAAAAGATTCACCCTACTTGAGAATGATCTATGAAGTTTTAAAGGCACATATTGTTTACATTGAATTGACATTCCCCATTCCATTCAAACTTATAAACCCTTTGTTGGAAGGTTTTCATAACAAAATATGTACCTAACAATCATAATTTGATCATACATATGAATAATTACAATAATGAATTTAAATAAAGTACCTTTTCAATTGGTTATTTATTTTTCTTTATTGTCTTCGTTATTCCACTTTATCATGTTAATCAAAATTATTCTCAGTATTTCTCTCCATTACCTCATCAATAAAGTAAATAAAAGGTCTAAAATACCTATATAGATTCTCTTATAGTCCGTATTTCTCATCAATTGTGTTAATGGAATGAGAATCATTCATTCAATCTACATATTTAACAACTTCTATGAAATTAAATTTCACTTGATTCACCAAATTAGAAGTTCAACCATTAGTGATTGAAATCAATGAGTTATTTCACCATGTCCTAGAAATATCTTCCATGAATTACTGGAATCTATCATAAATCCCTCATCTATAAAATAAAACATTAATCAAAAAATTAATTTTCTAATATTTCCCTATGACATCCTACTGGGTGAAAATAATATAATTAATTTATCAGTCAACTAGGTTAAATGGAACACATATGTGATTTTTATTTCATAGATGAACATTATTTATGAAATTCCTTTTGGAGATTAAAATATTTCCCTCAATCACATATGGGTTTGTTTGATATGACATTTTATGTAAATAAATAATATAGAGATCTTTATGTTTTTGTATGTTGTTTATTTAATCAATATATGATAAATCTTTGATTAAATAGATAACTCCCATGTTAATATTTTTTTATTATTCAAATTAGTCATTTGAGAAACATGGTTTGTTATAAAATTTTAAAAACTTCCATGAAAATGGAAAATTTATTTTTTGCTATATAAATTTATCCATGAAATTGTTTTATAACGATTCAAAATTCCTTAGTGAATCCAATTTTCAATGGGAAGAGGTGGATAGTAATGTTTCAATTTATATAGACATAAATAGTCATTTAAAATCTACATCTATTACACTTCATTTTCATTTAAAGTATTTTTTGGTTATTATAAAGCCCCATCCTTAAACATTACATAATCTTGAGTTAAATCATGAATTTACATTGAGTATCTTTTCAGGTTTAGAGAATTAGAGAATTAGGTCATAACTATTAAATAAAAAATAGAAATACAATGTGGAAATATCCAAAAATATTTGTTTCATCTATAAAAAACTATGTAAGGGACATTAAAATAAAGAAAACCCATTATTCTATTTAAAACTGAATAACCCATTCAATGTTCATTGAGAAGATGAAACAAAACATTTTCAAATAAATAAAAATCATACATTTTTTCTCAATGAAAACACAAAAACCGGTAGTAAAAAATTAAAACTCTTTTAGGTGACCTATAGAATCATATACATAAAACCCTTTCAGACATCTTCCAATTAGAAAAACTTTATGCTTGACTTCCACATTGGATATCTATTTTGGGGATCACCCTTTGTATAAGTTATATCGGGCTCACCCGTGAGCTATAATGGGGAACAACCCTTAATATAAGTTGTTCTGGGCTCACCCATGTGTTATAATGGTGATCAACCCTTTTTATAAGCTATATCAGGCTCACCCATGAGCTATAATGGGACTCAATGCTTCGTATAATCAATATCATCCTCACCCATTTCATATAATGATCATGAACCATTTTGTGAACTAAACACATTCATCACACAACAACTTTTTTGAAATCTTCTACTAATAACATTTGAAAACAATTTCCATATAAAAATAGAATATTCATTTAGGAACCCATTTTTAATACCAAGATACCAAAATAATGGAACAAGGGATTTATTTTCATTTTAAAAGACATTAAGGCTTATAGAGGAATCCAAGAAACAGATAACAGCTACAACGGCAGAGAATTCATTATCGTCGTATATGTTAATAAAACATTCCTTTTTTCATTTTTTAGAGAAATTAAGGCTATTCATATAAGAAGATAACTTTTGAAAACCTTGAATGAAATTCAATATTGGAATTAAATTTTCTATATAATCCTTTTACACACATATAAATAAATATTTAATTTAATTTCATGAAGAAAAATATTTGATAATTAAATATTTAAATGTACAAGATGTCACATAAAACTTTGAACATTTAAATATTAAAATCCATGATTTATGAAATAAGAATATTATTGGTAAAATATGGACATGAAATGTCATAGTGGACTTATGGAAACCTTATAAAAGAATAGATGTGCATATTATCAGGAAATGCCTTAATGAAATGAGATTGAGACGATGTCTCTTACCTTGAGTCTAACATGTCTCGTTTATTCATTAATTTAATGAATAATAAACATAGGTTATTTTAAACTTTCCTTATAAACCTTTTTATGTTATTATTAATTTTATATTACTTATTACCATTTTATAGAAATTAGTTAATTTTTTGAGTTCATATAGAACATTTTGTCAATGTTCAGTATTTGAATAATAAATGAACGTGTTTTGATGAGAATTGTCAATGTGGTAAAAAATAAACTACCTATAGAATATTATTTTGGATTTAAATATCATATATATCTGGTATATATGAATTTATAATATTCCATACCATTTGGAGATTATAAATGAAATGCACCGTTCATGGAGACGGAATGCCGTACATATGCATGAACGTTACATTCATTTCTTTTTAACGATTAAAAAATAAAAGATACATAGGTATATTATAATTTTATTATAATATATTTTTTATATATGTTACATATGTTCATTAAATTAACCCTTTATATATTACATGTATTTCATGAAAGATTCATATCACATTGAGTGGATGGTAGTCCACACATCCTCAAATGAAATTATCATGTTTACACATTATGCAAAGCATAATGGTATGTTATAAATAAAAATTGTAGAATAATTGGGACAATATAAATATAATATATAGAATATATAAATATAATTCCATCAAAATGTCCACAATTATAAGTGGTACAAGAAAATTGATCATTCATCATTCCGTGAGGTCGTAGTCCCTCGTACACAGAAACAATATCTTCTATATCCATTGGATGGTGGTGTGAGTATGTGTAGGTAAAAAAATAGAATAAGAACATCCTAAAATATTTATGATACTGGTTTTGTTATAAAATAATGAAATAAATATAGGTTTCGGGGTTGGATGAGGAAAATAAAATAAAGGTGCTTGAGAGAAGACATTACCTCTAAATGAGTTTACTTCTTTTGATTTTAGCTGAAAGGGATTCTTGAATTGTCTTCACCAGAATTTAAGGATTTTAAGAGTATGTGTGAGATTATGGATGATTATTTTATCATAGTTTATATGATATTTGGGTCTTGAGATATGGGAGTAACTACGTAGAGGTGATGTCCTTTTAAAAGAGGTGGGAGGGGAACTTTACAAATGTCTTGAAGTATTATTTTATTATAAATTGATTTTAGAATTATAATAGTTAAAAAGAGATATATTTAGAGGAAATGATGGGTATTGGTATAAATAATCCCATCCAATAGGTTTTAGGCAAGTTGAGGTTGCAAAATTAACCTCAAATTTTAGCCTTAACCATTACATAAAAACATTAACTCTTACCAAGTCTTCTGGTATTTTCATAATATATGGTTACTATAGTTACTATAAAATTCCAAGGGACCCAAAAGTGGATAATTAAGGGAATTTTAATATTATATGTCATTTTACATAAACTTATATTTCTAGGAATACTATATCATTTTTATAAAATAGTATTTGTTTTAAAAACTCATTTATGTCAATTTTGACACTATTTAGATATTGATTTTTTAAGTCATAAAAAATTGATTAATTTTTAATAAATGAATTAACTAATCCATAACATTTAAATTTCATAAAAACAATTAGTTTATGGAATAAAAATTCTAAAATTACATTTATTTTAATATTTATAATATCATTTATTTGAATATTTCATTAATAAAGTAACCATTACATCATCATTGGGTCATAAATATATTTATTTTTTTAATGTATAAAAATTATAAAAAAAATCCTGATATAGGAAATATTTTATATTTATAATGAATATTTATATTTGAAGATATCATTTATATAATTCAAATTAAAAAAACTGTTAAGAGATATATGTTTATGTTTTATTTCCCTTTTCTTTAAATTAATAATTATTAAAGGTCATTATCACACCCATGTGGCTCTATGGGGTCCTAAATATGACCCAATGAAGCTCATTTTTGTAAATATCTCCTAAAATTGTATTATAACATGTGTTAGGATATTTTATATTTTTATAATATTATTTTTACTCTTATTTACCAGATTTAACCTTTAACCATGGTAAACAAAAATAATTACAGAATTTACTACTCATAATTTCCATAAATAAAAGGAATATGTTTACATAATTTGGAACTATTGATTCCAAATATGGAATCAAATTTTACAAATTCAAAACACATTATTAGCAAAAACTAATTTAAAATTTTTTCTTTTTGTCAAAATAAAAAAATTAGGTATTTAAGAAATAAAACCTATCAAAAGATTCAAATGTGTTTATGTCCAATTTAAATGTAAAATTATTTACAATGAATAACATTGCATTAAATAATAAAAACATAATCCAATTAAACTTTAGAAACCAATTAAAGGATAACGTAACTATATAAACAAATTAGTAGAAAAGGTAGTTTAAAATTTAAATGTAGTATTTTTCACAATTTATTAAAATACAAATATTATGAGAAAAATAAAAAAGAATTATCCAAAGTAAACTTTTATGTACTTATTCTAAATAATAAGTTTATTATATCACATAAAACTTGTAAAATAGTCTAAAATGTGATTTTAAAAGGGTTCTCTATCAAAATACTGTAAAACTACCTTTTAAAAAATAATAGAGTATTTTATGCTTAAAATTTGATTTATAAATATGAAATTTTTTAAAAAAACATTTGTAATCATAATATAGTATGTTTAATTCATTCCCTCTGATACAATTTCATGGCATTAACTACCATTTAAAATAATCATATTAATAATATACTATTTTTCAGTATAACTCAGTTTTGTGTGCATCGTAAGACTTCGGAGAACCCCGTTGTTTCGTTTCGGGTTTTCTATCACACATAATGTCCTATTTAAACTAAACTTAATATATATTTAATAAATATTAAAATGTATGGAAAAATATTCTTATATAATTACCTAGGATGTTTCTACATCCCCCCCCCCCCCATTTTGGAAATTTCATCCTCACAATTTTAATTTTGGGCTTGGTTGTTAAGGTTTTACCTTAAAAAATTTTCTTTCTTGAAATACCACATCAGAAAAAAGAGTAAATAAAACCTATATATTAAAATAAATAAAGTGTAGTAAAAAGGTAACCTGATATATAATATTCTAGGATTACCTATATTAAAACATGGACATAGATGAAAAAACTTAATCTCAAAGACTAATAGAGAGTGATAGAGAACATTGTCATTAGAAGGTTATCCATCACAAAACAATAATTATATGATTGGTAAAAAGGCCATTGATAAATGTAAACAAATATAGATTGTATTTAATGATCTTTTTGATAGAGTTGAGTAATTAATTTAATTCATAGAATATGAACATAAGGAAACATAACTACTTGGTGTGTTTCTATTTTACAAGAACAATTTCATCCATATAATATTCCCATAATATGATGTACATTCCTAAAAATAACCTTATGTATAAAATATCATAGAAACCAAAAAGGATATCAATATATTTAAAATGAGGTCCAAAATTAAAGGCACATATCCACATAACAAAAATATATACATAAACATAACCTCACGAAACATCTTCTAGAATTGTTCTTATTAACTTACTATCGCATCACATAATACCTCAGAAGGTGTGTCTAATAACATGAACTTATTGTTATCCTTTGAAACATATCAGGCACTTAGGAGCTTCCATCACTTCACTAGTTATCTCAACAACAACTGTGGTAGACGAAAAAGATTTTCCAAAAACTTTTTTGTTTTTGATCAAACTGATTTCCTCCCTAGGTAATTATCTTTATACCCTTATTTTCATAACGTCCCAACTCATTGAAGGTAATGTATCTTACTATTGAGTATCTATATGTTATCTGATTATTGGATTGTTCATGACCCTTTTCTTTGGGGTCACAAACTGTGTGACCAAACCTACCACCCTGATAACAATTTCTAGATCCTGACATACATTCAAAAAACAATATTTTACAACACATAGAACAATTTTGTGGCTTTCCTTCATAATATTAAGTTGGTTGCCTCTCCATTTCCAGGAACCTTGACCATTTATTACTCTTATCATCTAGTGTAACATAGGATTCAGAAAACTCCATTTTGAATTTCTCAGTAAAAAGAACAACTTTTTCATAACTTTTAAATTCTCAGAAGTCCAAATCTCTTTGTATCCCAAGTATCAATCCTGAGTAAAATATATTAATTTTACATTCAATATCTCTAATAAAATCCAAAACATACGTGTTCAATTTTACGATGTTCTCTATATATGCGGTAACTGAATCAACATCCCTTTGCTTTAATTCCATGAATTGTTTTTCCATCCTAATCCAAAAGACCTTAGGGAAATATTTATCAAGTAAAATATCCATAAATTCTGCCCATTATATGGCATCAAGATCATTTTTCCACCTAGTATTATTAACTAATAACCACCATCTATCAGATTCCCCTTCAAAATAATTATGTATAGAGTTACATTTTGACATTTAGAACATCCCTTGACTTCAAATATATTCTTTAGGGTATTGATCCGTCCTTCAGCTACCCCTAGGTCAGATTACCAATTTAATGATAGGGGATATTGCCTCAATAAATGTTCTACTACTGATATATTTTTCTGTGGTTTATCTAGATGATATCATGCTTGGATACCACTACCATTTATAGCATGTGTCAAGTACTCTTTCAGTATAAAAAGTTGTAGGAAACCATCCTGGACAGACATTGTTTGAATGCACCAACAAGGTAATCTTAAAATTCTACATCATTTCCTCTTAAACATAAACTAAAATTCTATAAAGGAAAGAAATTAACACAATCCTAACCTATGAAGTTATCTAAACTGAACTTCGATATCAATTTTAAGTCCCTAGACATAAACATTACATAATCTTCAGTTAAGTCGAGAATTCACATTGACAATCTTGTTATGTTTAGGGTTTTAGAGAATTAGGCCTTAACTATTACATAACAAAAAAATAGAAATACAATGTCGAAACATCCAAATGTATATGTTTCTTAAATCATATAAGAACTTTTAAAAAGAAACATGGTTTATATTCATGTTTAATCATCATAACATTTCATTGATTCCATCATAGACTTTATTCTCCATTAAATCATTTGAAAACAATTAAAAAAATTGGATAAGAAGAAAAAGATCTTTAAGGGACATAAAAATAAAGAAAAACCATTAGTATTGTTAAAACCCAATAACCCATTCAATATTCCTTGACCAGATGAAACAAAAGAATTTCAGATAAATAACACTCATACATTTTTCTCAATGAAAAACACAAAAATCAATATCAATAAATTAAAACACCTTAAGGTGACTTAGATCATCATATACATAAATCCCTTTAAAACATATTTCAATTTGAATAACTAGATTTTTCACATACAAATTGGAGATCTATAATGGGTTTCACCCTTCAAATAATCAATATCAGGCTCATTTGTTGGCTATAATTAGTATCGACAATTCATATAAGCTGTGTTGAGCTCGCACGTGAGCTCTAATGGGTCTCAACCATTTGAATAAGTTATATCGGGCTCACCTGTGATCTATCATGGGGATAAAACCTTCTTATAAGCAATATCAAGATCACCCATTTCATATAATTCCCATGTACCATTTCATCAATAAAACACGTTCATCACCAAACCCCATTTTTTGAAATTTTCTTCTAATCCTATATGAAAAACATTTCTGTATAAAAAAACATGTTTATTTATAAACCCATTTTCAAAACCAAGATGCCCAAATAAAGGGATAAGGGATTTATTTTCATTTTAAAAGATATTAAGGATTATAGTGGAAGCCAAATGTCAAATAACGATAATGGAAGTGGAGAAGTTGTTGTTTCTGTATATGTTAAAAAACATTCTTTTGACATTATATAAAGCAAGTAAAACACATCATATAAAAATACACCTTTTGAAAAATTTGAATTAAATTCAAGATAGACTTAAAATTTCCAAAATATTAATTTTATAAACATAAAAAAATATTTAATTTATTTTCATAAAGAAACTAACTGGATAATTAAATTTTTAATTATTTGAGTCTCTTTCAAACATTTTGTCGATGTTTGGTATTTGAGTCAAAAATGAACATGTTTTGATGAAAATTATCCATGTTGATATAATTCTGTTATCATTAAATATTATTCATTATTTAAATATCATATATAACCAATATATATGTATTTATAATATTTGATATTATTTAGAGATAATAAAAGAAATGCATTGTTCATGGAGAGGGTAGGTCATACGTACGCATGAATGGTACTTTAATTTATTTTAAAGAATAAAAATAAAATTTACTTTGGTATATTATAATTCTAGCATCATATATATGTTATATATGTCACATGTGTTCATTAATTCTATTTTTTTTACATTATATATATGTCATGAACGAGTCATATCAAATTGAGAGGGTGGTAATCCACAGTTCTTTAAATTTAATTATCATATTTACACATTATGGAAAGCATAATCGTATGTTGTATATAAAAATTTCAGAATCATATAGACAATATAAATATAATATATATCATATATAAATATATTTCTATCATAATGGCTACCATGATAGGTGGTAGAATAAAAATTAACAATCTTCGTTTCGTTAGGCAGTAGTTCATCATACATAGAAACAATATATTATATATCCATTAGATGGAAGTGTGTGCAAGTTTAGTTTGAAACCATAAAATGAAAAAATTATGGTATATTTATTATATTTATTTTGTTATTAAATAATCAAATAAATATAGGTTTTGGGTTTGGATGTATATAATAAATGAAAGGATATTGGGATAAGATGTTACCTCTAAATCGGGTAACTCCTTTTGATTTTAGCGAAAAGGATTCCTTGAATTTCATTTTTTCCAAGGTAACGATTATAGGAGGAAGGTATGGATGTTGGGAGATTATGTTAGCATAATTTAGTTGAGCCAATGGGCTTGAGAGTTATGAGTAAGTGGGTAGAGGTGGTGGCCTTTTATAAGAGAGAGGAGGGGATGTTTAGGAAACTCTTGAAATATTATATTATTATAAATTGATTTTAAAATTATAATAGTTAAAAAGTGATATATTTCAAGTAAAATATTATTATGGGTCGAAATACTCTCATAAATGTTTTTAAATATGTTTAGGTTAGAAAATTAATAATATCCTTTACTTTTAACCCTTAATTAAAAACATTAACTCTTACCATTTCTTCTTGTATTTCCACAATATAATGTTACTATAGTTACAAAAAATGGAAAGAAGACCCCAAGTGGACCATTAAAGACATTTCTAATAGTATATAAGTTAGTTATACAAATATTATATTTTTGGTACTATTATATCATTTAATAAAATAATATTTAAAAAAACTCATTTTTGTCAATTTTGACACTATTTATAAAGTGATTTTCTTTAATGACATAAAAATTTTGATTCCTTCAAACCAAAGAAATTTCCTCATCCCTAACATTTCGATTTCATCCAAAAAAATCGTTCATGGAATAAATATGTTCAAATTAAATTTATTTTAATATTTATAATATAATTTATTTGAATATTTCATTAATACGGTAATCACTCCATCATCATAGTGTCATAAATATATTTATTTGTATAATATCTAAAAATTATTAATAAAACATAATGATGTAGGAAATAATTTTATCTTTATAATGATTTTTTATTATCAAATTTATCTTTTATATAAATCAAATTGAAATTTTTTTAGTTTGGAGATACATGTTTATGTTATATTCCCCTTTTCATTAAATTAAATATTATAAATAGTAATTATCACAAGTAAGTGGCTCTATTGGGTCCTAAATTTGAATAAAGGATTCTCATTGTTGGATATATCTCATTCAATAGGATTAGAACATGTTTTGGATAGTTTTTTGTTAATATAATATTATTTATTACCCTTATTTACCTGATTTACCCTTTAACCTTGGTAAATAAAAATACTTACTGAAGATATTATTCATAATGTCCAAAAAAGGTGACTATTTACATAAATTTGACCTTATGATTCCAAATATGAAAAGGATAACCTAACTATATAAATAAATTAGAAAAAATGCATTTTTGAATTAAAAAACAGTATTTATCACTTTTCATTAAGATACAAGTTTTATCAAAAAATACCAAAAATTAAACCAAAGTAATTTTTTATGTACCTCTTCTAAAGAATAAGTTTATTATGTTACATAGAACATATAAAATTTTCAAAAATATTAATAAAAAAGGTTCTTAATCAAAAAGTGGTAAGACTGTCATTTAAAAAATATTAGATTATTTTAATATTATAATTGGATATATAAATGTCAAAACATTTTAAAACCATGTGTAATCATAATAAAGTTAGTGTTGTTCATTACCTAAAATAAAACTTCTAGGAATTAACTACCATTTAAAATAATATTATTAATAATGTATTATTTTTTTGTATAACTAAGTCTTGAGTGCAATGTAATATTTTGGAGAAACTCATAGTTGTGTGTCGAGTATGCAATCCCTCATAGTTTCCCCTTTAAACTAAAATTGATAACTGATCTATACATATTTATAGGTATGGAAAATTGTTATTATATAATTACATGGGATGTTATAGTTTTTATTAATCCCTTTTACCCTTTTACTTCTCCTTGAGGGTGTATAACTTCATTGTATATCTACAATCCATAACATCATATTTGTTTCTTTATCCCCCAATTCGATTATGTTTATTTTTAATTTACTTTTTTTTATTTTATAAAATTATTGGGAAATCTATACTTAATGGTGATCAATTTTTTGATGTAATGATCGGGGAATTTTCTAATGAGTTTCATGATTCTATTGGTACATTTAAAAATAAGAGAGACGATTATCAATTAATTAATTTGTGGAATCTTTCATACATAAAAATTGGGTTGGGAATCATTAATTTGGGATTTTATTTTTCTGGTTTGAGGATTCTTAGTCATTTTTGTCTTTATACCTCAAAATTTTGTTTCACTAGATTGAGTTTTTTTCTATCCTTGTGTAAAACACAAAGGTACATGGTAATTTTTCCATCATCTAGGTTTTTTCTGTCCTTTGTTTTGTTTTTTAATTTTAAATTAAAAACCAAATTGAATTTTTAATATAATTATGTGGCCATTATTATACCAAAAAACATGATTCTCAACTTTAATCTCCATATCCATACTTAAATAACCTAAAACAACTATATACCACTATAAATTTAATGTGAAATATAATTTTACAGTTATGGAGGTCCTCCATTTCATTTAAAAGCCAATAGAACCTATAATTTGTTAGAAAGGGTTTCTTTTTTGGCTATTATCTTACATAGTACATTTAATTAATCAATGAATCAAAATATATAAATTTTCTCCTATTAAAAATATGATATTTTAAATTAAAAACATCAAATATTTATTACAGTTTTACTAGTGTGTTTGTCAGGAGTCCTATATCACTTATATAATTAACCGCTGCTCTTATATTAGGTTGAAAATTGAAGGAAAATGTATTCATCTATATACACTATGTAACTCATTGTTTTAGAATCATTTTTATTAATTCCTCATTTTCCCTCATTCCATGAAACTGTATTATCTGTTTCTATGAAATTATTTAAATTTAACTTCAGATCTTCAAGGATTCCATTTGGCGGTATATTTTTTCATAAATAATTTGTCTAGATCATCTCATATAGTAATTAAATATAAGTTAATTATTTCATACATTCCATAGAGTTGTTCATTATTTTGAAAGGAGAAACACTTAGTCTTATCATATCATCACTCATAAAATTTTTGGAAGTATTAGAAATCTATTGAAATTTGGAATAAAATTAAGTGGATCATAAATTTTTGTAATTTTAATATTCTAGAGTTTTGTATTATATTTAATTTCACAACATAGTAAAAAATTATTATCTTATATCGATGTCCTTTTTATATTATCATAAGGTCTATCAACCGATGATAGTATATAATCTATTAAATTCATAACATAGTGTACTTAGACGAATCTATAAATTATTTATTCTATTTCATCATCCAAACATGGTTAGAAAAAATAGATCATTTCGGATCTTTGATTTCTCCACAAGAATCACTCGATCATAGGGTGGACATACAATAGCCCAATTTTCCCCATGCACTTCTAGATCAACTGTGTGGGGTTTCACTATTGAAAATATGACCTGAATAAAGAAAAACATGAGCACTCATTCAAGTGAAAAGTAAAATAAATGATAAATATGAAAAATAAAATATAAAATAATTAATGAAAAATTGTTAATTTTATGATTTTCTATTTTCATTACCAAGGATTCTAAAAACAAGACCCTTATATGGGTATCATAACTTCCTAATGATAGAAGATGGACTATAGAATTTATTTCATGAATGATTTATTGAAAACACTATGATATATTATAGAAATATAATCCTTGAGGTAAAGATACTAAGAATAATGTTATAGGAAAAAGACCAGTCTATGGTTGTTAATTATTTGGAAAACCTTTTAGTTGTTATTAAATTATGAAACCAAATTATTATATTAGAAAAAAATTATAAAAATTGAAAATAGAATTTAAATTAATAAAAATAATGATAAATATTTCTCTATTATTCAAACATAGAGATGTAGAGTTACATTCAAAGGATATGTTACCAAAAATCTTTATTTAATACTCTTATTTATGTGATTTCATTAATTTATTTTGATACTCCAAAAGGTAATCAATTTTAATTAGTCAGAAGTTAGATAATTATATTCAAAATCTTTGTATTCTATTTTTTTTTAAAAAAATCATACATAAACTTTAGTGAATTATGGTTTAATCACTATTTTAAAAGATAAATCTAGATAAATCTCATAGAAAAAATTCTCACATATCTCATTAGGTTTCCTCATCTACCTATTACTTATCCTAAATAATGAACATGTAATTATATACAAATTTATTCAAAATATAATAGTATATATAAAATAACTAATTATTAAGGAAAACAAATACATTGATGTAAAAAATCAATGTCACCCCTCAAGATTTATCATCACTTATGTGACTATTCGCCCATGCCTGATTTGAAAATTAATAATGTGTAAAAATAAATCTTATGATACATAAAATAAACATAATTAAATAATACAGACAATATGATCATCAAAATTATTTTTAGAAATTCAACTAATATTCAAAACCTTATTTTTATCCTTCCACTAAAACATTATTCTCTTTATATATCTCTATAGAATATTATGATTTATCAAAAGTCTGAATTATATTTATATCTACTATGAAAATAAATTTTTATAATAATAGACTATTTCATAACATAATTATTATTTTTCTTCTATGAGACATGTAACATATATAGCTTCCATATTATTTTCTCGGGTGATTTACCACTATGTATGATTGAATTACATCAATGAGGAAAGATACTTGTTTCTTAAAAATACCATTTTATTATTTATTTTATAAGATTCTAAGGGTTTTAGGTGGTCTTTGGGATGTCTTTAAAGAGTGGGGGAGATCGGGACATGTAGTTTAAGGACTACAGTGCCACCACCTAGCTAGTGGCCATCCAGTAACTAACCGAGGTGCTTCATATCTGCTATGTAACCAAATTTATTCCAAACCATCTAGATAATGAGACCCACCAGTAGGTATATGATATTTTAATGCCTTTTTAAAATTGTATATCTTTTCCCCTCCAACCCCTAGTTTAACCCCCCAACATTATTTTTCTTCTCATTTAGATTGTTGAACCAAGTTGGAGATCTTCCCCTACCTCTTCTCATCTTGTAATGTCTTTCTAAAATAATAAGTGCTGGTATTTTAAAACAAATAAATGAAATATCGAGGTAACATTCTTAATATTATTCCCTCTTTTCTCTAATTACTTTTTTTGTGGTGTTTTCTCTATTTATGTTAATATTATATATTTTCATGATTTCTGACTAGTTCTCCAATTTCATTACTTCCAACTAAAATATGAACCTAATAACATGTTAAGATTATTCCATGATCCCTTGGTAGGTTTTTTATTTTCTTTTTCTATCATGGTTCACTATTTTAAAATATTTCATTTTATCGTACATCGAACATTTCATACATTGATCATAAAATTTATTATTCTTTAATTACATACGTAATGCCTGACCAAGATATAACAATGTCCTCCTAAACCCTATTTATTACTGATTACCTAAACCAAAAACACACCTTAGGATTTTTTATCCTATAACTTTGACAACCATGGTTTAAATTTAACCATAACACTATTTTGGTGATGTTTGGATCACCCCTTAAGAAACCCCCATTTTTTCATCAACACAACTGAACAACCCATTAGGGTTTTTTTAGAGTCACTTAACACGTAAGAATTTTTAATATGGGACTTTGGTTATTTCAAGGGTAACATTAATACTGTAAATATGAGTATTGTGTCATTTATAAAATATAAAAACAAAATAACCTATTTTATAAACAATTCTAAGAGGATTAGAATAATTACATTTTGAAATGATCTGCATATATCATGAAAAATATTTGGATAAACCTACATTATTGTAATAAAATTATGATAAAATATTTAAAATGATTAATTTACTAATCACATATTATTAATTACCTTAAATCCCACGGTTATTGAATATGTACCATGGTCATACCATTAAAGGAGTGTCATTATTAGAGTATGTCTTGGGTTCCCTTTCTAAAATTATTTTAGTGATACCATGACATTTGACCAAATTAATTTATGTGAAATAAAATTACTAAACCTATCTAAGATCCCATCAATGACTTCCTCTCATGAATTCCTTGGATAGTCATTTCTGATTCATTTGGATCTCTGAAAACAAAACTATTTTGATCTTCCATGTATGTGATTAAGTCCTCATACATGTAACGCCTTGGGTAAGACCCCTTGAATTTAATTGAGACAAACCATTAAATAAAAGTATTTAATTCTATAGTTTGGTTAAACATTATTATTTAAAATTTAAATAGTTCATCTCTTGGTTTTACCTTGATTTCTAATTATCTAAATATCATTTCTTGATCACCATAAGTTGGTGTTGAAACTAAAAATTAAGAATTCAATTTCCCTCCATGGACTCAAAATGAGTGTGTTTTTTTATTTCTAGGAGCATAAATGTGGATTTCTTCTTATTATTTATTCATTAATTCCTTTTATAAATTCTTTTAGTCCCATTACAAATTAAAATTTATTGTGCTAAGAGACATCTATCTTAGGCTGAAGAAAGTAGGGTTAGTCGGGTGTCCCATTAGGATCTCGATCTTAATATGTTTTCTATTAATTAAATACATAAAATAATAATATATTCACTCATTTAAATTTTATATTCACATACTTTATTTTATTTTAAATCATTACTTATGGCCTATAATATTTTTCTAATACTTTTTACGTGCCACCACTTTCTGCCTAGAGCGATTTCAAGGATATAAGAAAGGAAAAAAATGAACGCTCTCAACTTTAGAAGCCTGATTTCAATCTTTGGTGGGGTAATGCGAGTAGTGGACTACATTGGGACATCGTATAATCAATAATATTATAATTTTTTTCTTTTTTCTTCTACATAGATGAGTACTTTTATAGAATAATTACAATAACATTCATATCTTTATTTTTTTCTAGAAAGAAATCATATGAATATAGTTTTCTTTAATGCATTTGTCTATTTTATTTATTATATGGGTTGGTTATATTGACACTATTTCAACTATCTCACTATGATATAGAGTTTATTATTTCCACGTCATACCACCATTCAGCCTCACTAGTAGACGGTATCCATTAGCTCAAGGGGAGGCACAGTTGAGGCCTTATAGCTCTCTATATATATTATTTGTCAATGAACTAGGTCGAGTACATAAAAAAGTTGTATAAGTGTCTGGCATTTCCATTTTTCATAGTGTTTTAGGATTTTATACAATAAAATAATTTGTTCCACAACATCTTAATAAGTTGGTTCATGTGATTTTTTAACCTTAATGCAGTGGAATTCTCGTGTTTCCATGGAAGGAATTTACTATTCTAAAGTTCACTTTTTATAGTATTAATATTTTCATTATTTGGTGACACATATGTTATATGACATTATGATTTATTTTATATACACCCATGGACCAATACAAAAATGGGGAACTAAGTTATACATCATTATTGGATCATATAGATTTCTACGTCAATCATATTCCATGTCGTGTATATTTCATCACTTGAAATTCTTGTTTACAACTTTATAGGCACTTGTAGATATGATTGTATTTCCTAAAATTATGTGTACAAAAAATTAAACACTTAAAGTCCCTATTTCATTCTAACTGTTATTCCAAAATATCTTTATGATGGCATTTTACAAAAATATTTCATAATTTAACCCAAAACTTAAAATATTTTTTACATAAGTAGATAATTTTAATTGTTTATAGTTAAATGGGGTGGTAATTTAAAAATACTCGGTGTATAAATATCATACTTGGTAATGGAAATAAACATAACTAAGACATTATATATATATATATATATTCTAATTTATAACCCATGGATTTGAAAGAGAAACGTCGCAAATGAATGAGATTCCAATTGAAACATTATGATTGTTAACTTCATAACATGGGATTCAGAAACTATATAACTAACCCATTATAATAAAGTGTTTAAAATTTCTTGTATAATTAGACCCTATGAGTGGGTACTTTTGTTTGGTGTAATTTCAAAAATTAGATCATTTTATGATTTTAGTGCATACCATATAGTAAGTTATTTCTCTTGCAATTGTTTTCTCTATGCAAAATTTCATCTCATATAGTATTTTCTTATGGAGAATTTACATGAAATTGTAGATACATGCATCAATGAAGGCCTTACTTCAAGTTCAGTGAAGGTTTTGATGACCATAAACATGTGGTTGTGGGTCTATAATAACTAGTAGTTTCAACGGTAGTGGAACCTCCCATTATACCACATATCGTTCCAAGATTGAGAACTAATTACCAACTTTTGGAGGGTATTAAATACCCTACAGTTTTTATTGAGGGCATTTCACTACCTACATCAACCATGTATGAGTTGACTAGGGAGTTCCAACATTATCATAATCCATCTTTCTATGTCAAGTTGGTCTCATGGATAAATATTCATGGTTAGTTTCTATGTATATGATCTTTCATAATTTAAAGAAACATATCGATATGATGGTGAATATTTGATCCTATATTATTCATGTTTCTTACATTATATTATAGGATTTTGTTACTAAGGATAATCAGTATCAGGGAATGTTCAATAAGCACTTCTAGAATAGCTTCTTCAATTACTTCTTCTTTGATACTTTGAAGGCTAATCGAGATATGTAATTAATACATATAGAGAATGGTAATACTTCCATCATGAATTACATAGCATAATTTAATTACCTCTAAAAAAATAAAAAGACTCTTATAGTTCATGAGGTGGACAAAGAAAGGTGTTTTGTGGATGGAAATTTATATTCTATTTAATCTTAGGAAAACATATTTAGAACATATACTATCACTAATATAGGGAACCATTGACTTGTATTTGAGTGAAATATAATGGAATATAATGTTATAGGTATTTTTGGTTCATCATTAATGACAATAAATGGATCATCCAGCGGAAGGTAGTGTCACGATGAGACTCCTCACAAGGGAAATGGAAACTAGGGTTTATGCACTGGAATTTCTTTGGTATGACATATGTATAGTAGGTAGGATCACATGACGCCTTGGGGTGTTCTGAAACTATTATAGTGACACAAAAATGAAAATTTGGGCTATCTCTAAATATTGTGTAGGACCATTCCACTGGTTTCCAGTGATATTGGATCTCCTCTACTGTAGAGATATGGAGTATGATCCAGGGAACCATGCCAAGTTGGAAGAAAGAGAACCATTGTTTGTTCAAGATAATGTATTGGTAATGTTTGTAGAAGCCATTAATATGGATTACATTTCTGGTAGAGTGAATCTATTGAGGAATTTTAGGTTTGATATTAGGGTGATAGATCTATCCAGTAACATGTAAGTCAACGTACACCTACTGATGAATGTTAAAAATTATCTACAATATAAGGTATGATCATGGTAGTATTTACATTAGTTTATTCTATTTTTAACCTAGGTAAATAATAAATGTTTAAATATACTAATTTTCTATTAATACAAGTTTGGGATTTTGATGATGAGTTTGTGGTGATGTCCCTTGACTCACCCCTATGAAGTTGGTCACAGGGGAATCACCTATGGAAGTTCTATTGGTGGCTATAGATTTCAATTGTACATTGTTTCCTTATGATGGTTTTTTTTCTTAATTATTTGGAATGGATGGAAGGAAACCTTTTGATTTCATATTGACTATTATCATTGGTGAGTATTCTTCTCATTACGTGAGGGTAGTAATGATGTACACAAGGTACAATGGGATATCATTTCATGTCACGGTTGAACCGATCATCGTGGATTGGCCAGTATCATCCAAGATTTCTAAAATCTTACTATATGTTCATGGTGCATAGTAGGTTTTCTTCCATTTTTAGTGGACTATTTCGTCGTTTTTTTCGAATTTGTTTTTCAAGATTTACATATGGGAGAGGGTTTTAATTTTACTATTGAGATTTTTCCAGGATATAACTTTTATCTATTACTTTATATAAAATTACATATAATGAGATCTAAAAACATAAGAGGAAATTATAGGGATAAAAAACCAAGGGATTTATATGACATATATCTTCTCATTTTGTAAAGACCCTGACCCCAGTTCCTAAAGATAGTGACTTTCATTATTACAATTGAACTGTGAACAATTTTTTTCATCCTAAATAACTTAATGATTTAGTAGCTTTGAAGAATCTGATACAAACATAATTGTTAAATTAATAAATTGAAAGGAGATCCCATATATAACCTCCACTAGAAACACCCATACACTTCTAGATTATCACTAAAAGTCATTCAAAATATAAATATTTATTTCAAAGAAAAATTAAAACATATAAAAGGGGTTAGCTAAAATACCCAGTAAGGATAAACAATACAGTAGAAGCTAATATAAATAAACATAAGTAATAAGGTAAGGTTATTAACAAAAAAACATTCCAATTAGACATAATCATGAGCATTATGTGGGAGGAATAAAATATGATTAAAAAATTCCACATAAATAATCATAAGAGAGTGAAACATAAATATAGATGTTCTATAAGTCAAATAATCACATGGATTATCAATTACTAATATCATAATGATAGAATTATAAATATTGGACATTTTAAACAAATCCTTGAGGTCTTTTCCAAGACAACTAAAAATAAATGGTTAAGGCCTCATCAAAATCAATATTTTAAAATAAATTGGAAAGGCCTCAGCCAACTCCCTATCTTGTTTGTCTAATGAGACCTACCGATGCATTGATGGGATTTAGTGGTCCATTACCATCATTTAAGAACATAAATTAACTATATTATTAATTTTTTGAAACATAATTAACAAAGATTTATGAAATTTAAATAACTTTCATCAATCAGTAAACATAATCACTATTCATTCTGAGTAATATAGTGAATGGTATCAAGATGCAACAACCATAGTAAAATAGATTATAAACCATTTAATAAAATATGTTATATGATGTAATAAAATATTAATCCCAATTAATAATAATATTAAATATAAGGTTTTTAAATATAATAGAATAAACTAATTAAATCATCATGTAATTCTTGAGAGAGATACACTTTTTCTTTTGGAAAGTAGTGTTTTTTGGGAATTCATTTTTATTTTTCCTAAAATAATATTAGAACATGTATATCGAAGAAAATAAAATTGATGGACAATGAAATTTTATTTTATGCCTAATTGGATTCCAAATGATGTTAAAACTTGTAAAAATATCATTTAAGAAACTTTAGAAATGAGTCACTTTAATGCGGGTTAAGGGAAAATACTAAAGAGTCTTTAAAACATACAACAGATTAATTTTTTATAAAACCATAAATAAATAAATATATTTCTTTCATGATAAATTGACTAATTTAAACAAATAATGGTAGACTATGATATTTTACAGAGTTCACTTGAAAACAGGAAGTAAATAGAGAAGTTCCCTTTAACCAGGATTACTGATTTGATGGAATTGAGAAGGGATCCTTATAAAATATGTATTTCCACATAAATGAAACATGAAATGATATGGATAAAATATTTTATAACATATAAACCTAAATTATAAGAATTATATAAAAAATTAATAATTACATTTTGGTAATGAGAGAGAAAGTGTAACCTGAACGAAAAAATAGTGGTTCGGGAGAATCCCTTTCCAATTTGCAAATAGTTAAATCATATGCAAACAAAATTAAGGATAATAAAATGAAAATTAGAATACCATGGGGATAAGGATATCCATTATATGATATATAAATGGGAATAATACATACACCACCAATAATAAATTGTTGTGAATGAGGCATATCTGAAAAAAATAAAAATGACATGAGAAAACCCTTAACATTCGTCCAAAAATGTTCAGAACATGTATTTAATGTCCTAGATAAAGAAATTAGATTCATTAATAATTTAATTAATAACTGATTAAACATTTATATAATTTATTATAATTTTATTACATTCATTTTTGGACTTTTTGAGGTGTTTTAATTATCAATTTCATTGTTCAGGAGTGTTTGTTTCCATGGTTTTCATGATAGGTTCCCTTGTATACATGCATTAATAATCAGGTAAAGTAGAAATATTTTTTCAAATTTGAAATTATATTTTAATATCGAAAATACATGATATTTAATGGTTTTATATATAGTATTTTTTATATATGATTATTATTCATTAGATAAAGTGTTAATTATAACCATTTAGATCATATTGGTATTTTTGATCATCACGAACTACTTTTGGCTTATGAATTAATATTATGTATATATATTGGTTAAAGAGAATAAAATAAGTTGTATTAAATAATTTAAAGTATTTTTAACCATATAAATGGTTTTATATCTTTCCTTGAAGATGGAATTGAAAAATACAAACTCCTCTTCCAGGAAGAAATTAAATCTGCACCACGCTGATGATGTTTTCATTTTTTGAATAAAAATGGAAGTGTATATAATTGATGGTTTTCATACCATTAACAAAATTAAATTCTAATATATAAAATTTATTGGATTTATAGACTACTTTTTTATATGGGAGGTGAGGCAAATATTACAAACAACGATAGATTTTAAGAGAGATATAGATAGATAGAAATAAGGTTTTCCCTGTTGAGTGTGACCTCCTTGAGAACCTCCTTAAGGGACTTGAAAATAGTCTTTTGGTGAGATGAAAAAGACCATAAAATAGTGAATATATTTCGGATGGTAAATTTGAACCATATAAGTAACAGTCAATGCATTTCATGTGTAAGGAGAACGGTGGTGAGGGTTAGTATTTATACAGGAGGAGAGGGGTGTTTTATGATTATTTTATTCATTTGATTATTATTTTGGCACATGACTATGAACACTGATGGTTTCTATGAATAAATATATTAAATAGTTAATTTGATTTTTAACCAATGGGTTCTTACCTCATTTGTACATAATCTATGACACAATAATTCATTTATTTTCTTATAATGTTATATACCGTAAATTATTGTATTTCATTATTCACTAAAAATTCAATAATTTTAACAAAATCCAAAAAAGAACCACTACCCATTTTTATATGTTTATAATTCAAAAAATAACTTCATTTCATGAAAATAATTTTATAAATATGAGAAATTTAATTATTAAATAAAGTCATCATTTACTCAAAAAATAGCAAGGTTAATATTATAACTGATTTTGAGAAACTTTGAAAAAATTAATTAAGGTCTCATAAAATTATCTTATAATCACAAAAAAAATACTAATCTATGAATATATTATATGAAAATAAATATTAATTTAAATAATTATTTAAATTATAAAATTTTAAACAAACATTTATGTTTCACAAAAATATTGACACTTAATTGATCATTTTTAAAAAATTTATTTAAATATTATAGTATATAAATATATCAAATTGTAAATTATAAAATAAAAAAAATATTTAAATTTTCATAGGTGTTGATACTATTAAAATCATTAATATTCCATTAATATAATTAAGTTCATTGATTTATAAAAATCATGATTTGTCATTATTCATGGGAAAATTAATATTTTCAGAAAAATAACAAAATTTTACCTTAACTCAATTTTTACATTTTCATTTTAAAAATGAATTTTATTTTTTTCAATATAATTTATTAAAGTTTTAAATCATATTTTTTATAATGTTCTCCGATAATTGTGGTGTAATTTCCTTTTAGAAAATATATCATTTTATACTTATAATCATATTTATTCTAATCTTAATATTGTAAAGCATATTTATTGAATTTAAAATTATTTTATTGAATATGTAATACAAAAAATTAATTATTATAAAAAAATAGGGATTAATTTCATATAAAATTCCATTATTATGATAAATATAATTTTTATAAAAACATGTCTTTTATGTTTAATTGGTTTCTATTTCCATTTCTAATTAATTGGTAACCAAGGAATTCATTTTATATACATGTGTAAAATATATTATAATAATTATCTTAATATTTTATATTCTCGTCATTCCAATGGATAGGTCACTATAATAGTATTTAATAATTTGTTTAATCTATGTGTTCTGTGTAACGTATTCTATCAAAGATGTTAAATTTTAAAAACAGACAAACCGTAAAATCCTGGGGTGTTAAACCTTAGGTTTTATCTATAAATTTCACTAAGAACATGGATGGTATATTGTTATTATGTGTGGATTACTGATGGTTTAATCTACTTATTGTTACAAACTGATACAAGCCTCCTTGTATTGATAATCGCTTCAGCTAACTCTGGAGATTTTTTATCTTCTTGAATATCTATTTATGCTTAGGTTATAACCATGAGAGATTTGGTCTCTCATACATACAAAGTAAAACATTATTACGAAGGTATGGATTATATTTTTATTCCATATTTTTATTCAGTCTAATCAATAAACCTACTATCTTTATGACTATAATGAATCAGGTCATTCAATCATATATGGATATCTTTATGGTTGTTTTTACAAATGATATCGATGTTCATTCTAGGTCTGGGGAGGAGCACATGTGGAATCTAGAGGTTATTTTGATAACTCTTTAAGAGTATCATATTTATAATAAAAACATTAAGTGTAGCATTTTTTCGATAGATTTCACTTCCAATGTATCATCATATCAGAAGAAAGTGTATTAGTGGATCCAAATAATCTGATCACAGTTATTTCATAGGATCATCATATGATTTTTTTTGGATATTTGGTGCATCCTTGGATTATATGGTCTGATGCTTTTGGAAAAAAAATTTGTGAGTGAAAAGTAAGATTGATCATAACTGAAATCCTGAATATTCCATATCTATGAATGGGATCAATATTTTTTCTGATGCATGAGGTTTCTAGTTGAGATCTATTTTAATGAATGTTGAATGAATTATAGGGAGTGGGTATTGGATGTTGAGGCCTCATGAGCGAAATTACCTAATTTATGGCCAGAAGTTAGTAGCTAGATTTCATGCTCTAAATTAATGGATTGATTTCATACCATGAGTGTGGTTTGTGTAATATACAAACCATAAGATAATATATATATATATATATATATAATAAATTCTGTCTAAACCATTGATAGTTTATTTGGGTTTAATATATATATATTTTTTAAACAAATATATGTTCTAGAATGGAAGTGTTGTTACTGATGATTTGAGATGAGAGGATCCAGGTTGAGTGGTTTAGGAAGCTAGTACTAAATAGTAGTTAATGACACTATTTTCCAGAAATTCTCTTTGATTTTTGGGACTGTGATTGGAATCCTAGGTTTTTGAAATTATCAATGGTTCCATCACACTAATATCAAGTTAATTGGATTCATCCTTATTATCCTAAATACTTTTCCTTAATTGGAAACATTTATGGAGTGTAGCCACTTATTGTTTGGTTTATTGATGAGGAATACATATTATATGTCCACATGACTTGTTTGGATCCCAGTAGGTATAAAATATGAATTCATGTGATAATATCATTCTTCAATGTTTGTAGTTCATCCCGAGATGTCAAAGTCGTATTGTGATATTTATTACTGCTGGTGGTCTAGGGATAAAAGGAAAATAACAAGATTTACAACATGGTGTTCTTCTTATTTGTAGGTGAGTCCATAACACAGTTGTTATTTTAAAAACATACCATTATTACTCATCCCATGATGGAAATTGGAAAGTCCACTATGTATAACATGAGGTGGTTACCAAAGTCACTCTAAGGTAGTTGAATCATATGAGTGGTTGTTGTCAGGCTAAAAAGGTCAACCATTTATTTCCCATATGTGAGACTATCTCAGCTGATGTGTTTAGGAGATTATACTTTTGAGTGATCATATATCTTGATAGGATTCCTTGAACCATTATGTAACATAGTGGCTCTTTGATTACATCATGGTTTTGGTAAGGCTTTTAGAATGCCTTGAGTGTGTAGGTACTCCAGAGTACAGCTTATTACCAAATAAAGATAGCTAGTATAAGAACATCATACTAGTACTGTATTACATTCATTAATGCATGAATCCTAGATTTACTAGTATAATGGGTGAAAAAATTCCCTATAGATTATTTTTTCTAAAATAATACTTTCTAAGAGACAATTCATATGGCTCCTTTTGATGTTTTATATGGAAGACCCTTACATTCACCTATTTACTTATTAGTGTAAGTGGAGGGCTCTTAAAAGGGACCAAGACTCCTTAAAGAGACTTCATATAGAGTTAAATTTATCTAGAATCCAATTTAAATGGATTAGTCTATGTAGAATTCATAGGATGATAGGAATCACCAACATTTAGAGTTTGATTTGAGGGTTGGTTCTATTATTTTCTTACTCCAATATTGGGGTGTGGACTGATTCTGAGGAAAGGGAGGCATTCAACTATATTTTTCATGATCTTCTTGATTTTATATTGTGTCTAGTTTGTATCAGATTGATTATCTTGTCTTTGGTGGTATATTTCTATTCATTATGCCTTGTATCTCATCACTGCCATTATTATCCCAACCCATTTAGTTTCTCTAATGCAATGTATTCAAATTAGAGGTTGATGTGTAATGTGAGGATTATATTTTTCATATTATTTCCCTTTTCATGATGATTATTAGATATATAAAAATACATCTAGTTTGTGTTTAATGAAACATACCCATATTTAGGTGGATAAGTGGGAATGAGAGTTCAATATAGGTGATAAGTGTCTTGATTTATTATATGATGAAGCTCAACACCCCATAAAAATAAACTAGTGGATCAGTTATCATAAGGAGGATATTTTTTAAGATATTGGTTCTTAAATGAGGTATATACACTTAATGTTTCTTCTAAAACATCCTATTTTACATCTTTTAGAATTGAAAAGGTTGGTTTGGGGCATCACAGTAGTGTTTAGGAAAACCAGAAGGGTTCCATGGAATGCAGTCCAAGTACTATAGTGTCATCGGTTAGCTATTAGTATTCCACTAGCTGGTCGGTGGGCTTCTAATGGGCTTGGTAATCCATTAGATGACCCATTGACTAGCTGTTTATTACTAGTAACCAACTAGTATTATATATATTCCCTGTATAAATAATGAAATTTGGGTTCTTGTACTCCACTTTTAACCCCTCATCTTAATTTTGATTATCGTTTTTAGTCAACACCATCATAGTGGATATCTCCCCACTCCCTTGTCACTTTATGTGAGATCAACCTTAAATCTCCAGCATTTGGTCTTCTAATTAAAACATAAGAACTCCTGAGGTTTGGTTTTCACCCATCTTCCCTCTTTTCACTGATTTCTTTTGTGTTATCTGCGGTATATTTTTTTGACCTAATATGACTAATTTTCAAGGTTTTAACTATTTTTTTATATTCTCTCTTTCATGCTAAAATATAATCTCAATACCAAATGAGGTGTTTTCTAAGAACCATAGGTAGGTGTTCTAAACTCTTATCCTTAACATATACCCATTTATAAAATGGTTTTTTGTTCCATACCCTGACCTTTTCATGGGCAGATCCTTGAATTTATAATTCATTAATTTATAAACTAAATCTCAACCTATATATTCCATGAGCTCTCTAAACCCTATTATTGGTTAACAACATAAACCAAACCCACCCATTTGGTTCTTTTTTTCAAACACCATGATACCCATAATTTAAATGTAACAAAAACACATCATTGGGTGTTTTTGGATTAGATTTTAAGAAAATACATTTTTCTATTTAATGTAACAATACCACCCCTTATTGTGTGTTTTTGGATCACTTAATAGGGGATTTATAATATGGTACATTGTATATGTATTGGGTAATATAAATATACCTAATATATTTATCATTTCCTTGATAAATTCTAGAGTCTAAATTCCATATTTGTTATGTTATTTAGTTAATATTGGATTAGTTATATTGTGAAATAATGTGGGTAACTGATAGAAAATATTCGGACAAACCTCCAAAGATTCAATTTAATTATAATAAAAGAATTTATATATTTAATTTACTATGAAATTAAGATTTATTATAATGTATTACATGGATACTAACTATAGGTCTTGGAAACACCGTTAATGGTGTGGAATGCCTCAAGAAAGACTAGGATTCTATTTATAGAATTCTTTAAGATGACTCATAGGACTTTAGCCGATTTGTTGATTTGAATTCCATCATGCAATAACATAATGGATTCGATCAATATAATACACTAATCAATTCCATGACCACTCATCATGGTTTCATTTGAATATCCATTAAAATTATAATATTCAAGATGATCTCTCATGTTAATATTAATATCCTTGGAAATTGAATGTTTCAAGTAATCCCTTTAGACTCTAATTGAGAACTACCCAATAAGGATAATATTGTTTTCCCGTGTTTGGTTTGAATCCCTTTGGAGTATAGTCCCATGGTTTCATCTAATGGATTCCACTTAAGAGAAAAGAGCTCAATGTCATGGATTGTTCACCATATGTTTGTTTAGAAACTAAAAATTCTGAATATCGTGGTTTAAAATGGAATTATAAATTTAAATATTGTTTTGGGATTATAGGAACATTTCAAGGGATTCTTTATAATTTTTTATTCTTGGATTCTTTGGTCACATGTAGTGACCCTGACCACAATAGCATGAAGCTCATTCTGGTTAGTATTTACATTATCATATGACACATATAATCATATCCTATAAGACCGAATTGTTTAGTAGTTTTTGTAAACAATATACATACATGAGTCTTAATTTATAATTGAACCCTAAAATTACAAAATAGTTTTTTTTTTCGAGAAACAATATATATTCTAGAATATCCATGAATATCAGTCCTATTAAATTTCAAGGAGTCCTGGGGAAATGAAACAAAATGAGGGTTTTCTTAAATTACCAGTGAGGGTTATGTAAAAATGAATTAATCAAGAATCAATAATAAGAACATGAGCCTCTGCCCAGTTGGTGATGTATCTATAAGTGCATCCACAAGACCCTGGTTCAAAACTAGGTAGAGGAATATTTCCGAGCAATATAACAGCACTGTAGCAGGCACTGTAGCAGTATTGTAGTAGAAATATACACAGTACAAGTACTGTAGTAGAGATGTACATTGTACAAGTACTGTAGCAGAACTGTACACTGTGAGGTACTGTAGCAGGCATTGTAGCAGTTACTGTAGCAGGTACTGTTCAGTATTGTAGCAGCTAGAACTATTCACCTTAGGCCACCGATTTGGGCTTGGAGTCCGTAAGGATTTCGGGCCACACAGGACTTCGGGCCAGTAGGGATTTTGGGCCACCTTTAAGGCCTTTGGTCCACTTCAAGGCCTTTGGACCACATATAGATTCCCTAGACACACTACAAAAAAGGAGAAACCCTAGAAGAGGACTCAGAGCAACTGCACTCACTAGAGCAGAGCAAAATTGATTTGTCAGAATGAGAGGGTATGGTTATGCTATTGGGACCAGCCTGTGCTTGCACGGGAAGCCTATCCAGACATCCATGCGAAGGTGGAGAACTACTATCATGATGTAGATATTGGGGAGGGACAGTTCCTTGTAGATAGTCTGGTTGAATTCCCTAAGTCCTTTGGGTCATGTAATCTCCTAAGCATATAATCCATGTAATCTTTGAGCCTATGGGCCTTGTAAGTGTTCCCCCTCATCCCTTGAAAGGGGGGGGTATCAAAAAATCCATAAAAATGAGGGCCTTTAGGCCATTCGAGAAAATATAATATTCTATATGGAAAGGTAAATAATAGATCAGATATTCCATTTAAATAACTGGATAAGGCATGATTAATATGGAAAGGTAAATAACTAAACACATAAGTTATTTAAATAACTTTACTATCAAGGTATGATAATACTAAATCAATATGGCATGTTAAATAACAGATAACACATTCCATTTAATCAATAAGAAGGAAATAAAATTAATCCATATATTTTATCATAGGGGAAATCTACTATATAATAATAACTAAATTTTGTATGAATGAAATTCGTAATTATTTTATTCCATTATTCCCCAATACATTAAATCATTGCCTATAAGACCTTTCAAAATATGGTTTAAGACATACTAATGTCGTGACCTTTCACAATACACATACTTTCAAGATCTATCCCCTAGAAATATTAAAAGTATTTAGTTACAAACATGAAGGCATTATTTCCAACTGATTTCATCTCATGAGACTACCAATGCAACCAGGGTTTTACATTAAATATCCCCCAACCCATGTCACACATGTCTGAAGCATATGTCATATATTTAATATTCTATTTAACACCTAAAAATGTTCCTTATAAAATATCTATATTAAATAAATTATAGAGATTTTTCAATATTTTCCTAGTTAATCAATAAATATTAAAGTATATATCATATGTAAAAATGTTATATGGTTTAGGAAATAAATGTATTTACTATTAATAATATTTTCATTTTGGGTAAATTTAATGCGCACAGGAATGATAATAATTTAAGATAATGTTAATGAAAATAAAAATGAATTATGAAAGTAAATGTCAATACATTCATTGGACAAAGTTAACATAAACCATCCAATGTAATATTAATTATATTATCAATATAATATATACCGATGAATCTAAGAATAATGTGTTAATGTCATTGAGGAATGGAAATACCATAAATTATCTTTAAAACATTCTTGAGGAAAATATCCAATTCATTTTTAAAAATATTTTGAGATTCCATATCATTGAAAATAACATTTAATAAATAAAATTTATGAATGTTTTCTAAAAATACCACTATTTGAAAATAAAATTGAAACCTATAGAATAATGTGGAAAACAATTTAGAGCTTGTGGTCACTATAAATTTTATTCATGTCGTTCATTTTAAAATAATGTTTTCTATCACATTTTCAGTCAAATCTAAAGAAGCATTATTTAAAAAATATATATATATATTCATTTGAAAACCTTACATAAAGAGTAAATAATGGGTGAAATTTACTTTAATATATAATTTTTAAATGGTTATAGAAAAATTTTAAAATAATTTTAGAAATCATGTTTTTTTAATAACACAAATGTTTAACCGAAGATAGCAATTGTAAGCCCCAAAACATGCACTTCCTGGTTTAATACGAAAACATGATGTATATTTTTTTATGAATGATAAAAAATAAAAATTATATTATAAATTTGAGGACCTTTTTCAGTCTAGGATCGACAGTTTTATACAAACAACACATTAAATCAATATTTACAAAAACATAAATATTCATTTAATTCCTTATTCTCTAGCTTCGTATTTTCCCTTGAATACTAGTACAAGTAGTCACGTGAGGATATACATCAAAACGTGGTGAGTTAAAATCCATGTAAGAGGATAGATAAGAACAATATAGCATGGGGTGATATAATCATAACATTATCATCAAAATAATTTGAGGAAACATTAATAATGTACTTGAAATGTGGAAATGCATAAAAATATAATATCATGTCTTAGTTTTCATCTACCAAACATAGTTGTGAACATTAATAGAATTATGTTCACATATAATTTCTATTTTACTCATGAGATTTATCACTTTACCTAATGATTTTGAGCTTTGTATAATTCCGAGCGCACCCGTCATGTTCAAATATCTATATTGGGTTATATAATTTCAGTCACTCCCATCAAATTATAAAATTTACATTATCATGCATGGAATATTAAAATATATAAAACATGAACATAACATAACCCACAGAAAGAAATGGGTATCAAATAATAAATCATACTTTCATAAACATTTTTTCTCCAAAATAAAGAGGGAATATCATTTATGACATAGAACCATTAATAATGAGTGAAGAGTGAAACAATAATCATGAAGAAAAAAGGGTGTGTTTATTTGAAAGAATAGTTATTTATGAAAAAATTGAGTTTCTAAAAAAATAAATTAGATAATTTTTATATCTCAAAAAATTTCAGATGATGATGAAAAAATGATTTTTATGGACTAACAACACCAAAAATGGAGTGAAAGAGGCTGATCCTAAATAATTAATGTTGGGTTTGAGAATTTCCCCTTACATGTATCTGAAAACTTCATTCTCTTTAATGTCCTGTATAATGGAATTATATTCATTAATTAGAAATTCCATAACTTTTTATACACAAATAGTGTTCATTTATGTTTCATTAAGTTATATTATGGGGATTCAGTTGACTTATTTAGTTTAAATACATTGTTTCAGGAATATTCATTTTTATGGTTTTCTTGAACAGTTCACTCGTATTCATAAATGGAAGTTTGTATGAAACATGGACAAACATCCAGAACTGATATGACATGTTATCAATGATATTACAAGATTTTAAATGATATTATAATGAATTATGTTATATAACATGTGAATGAATCATTAGTAAGGATTTAATGATGATCGTCTTAGGTTAATTCGGGCTGTTTTTCAACCACAACAAACTTGTTTTGTTTAATAATTTATTAATATATACATAAGTTAGTTCTAGAACATTAAATAGGACATAATACATGTAATATAATTTTTCCATCCATAAAAATGGTTTCATGACCAGATCTGAAGGTGGAAAATAAAAATTGAAAACATTTCGTTCTTAAAGGTGATAAATTAACACCACACAAACAATGTTTTCTATTCAATAATAAAAAAAATATGAGAAGGGGTCTGGATGATATAATATCCCATTAGTATAAATCATTACATTATATGTTTATTAGTAGAGTTACCATACCAGGTGGATTAAGATAGGTGGGGAGATAATAAAAAATAACATGAAGTTGAAAGGAAAATAAAGGAAAAAAGAAAGGGGAATTACCTCTAGAATCCTCCTCTTGAGATCCTCCTTAAAGAACCTAGGCTTAGTCTTTTGATGAGACCAGATGCTCTCAGACATGGGGGAAGGGCTAGGGAAGTTTTTTTGGAAAATATTAGAGAATTCTTGAAGCTTGATAGGTTTGAAAAAAGGAGGGTGTGAGGGGTGGTATTTATAGTAGAGGGAAGAGTGGTTTTCACAATATAATATTTATATTTTATTATTTTCTCTCAAGACAAGTAATAGTGAGTCTTCCATGAATAATTACAAAACTTTTGTCATTTAATCTGTGTCGATTGAACTTTCATCATTAGAACATCATACATGACTCTATAATTAATGTATTTAGCTTATTTTGTAAATTATGGTATTTCACTATTCATCAAAAATTCATGTGCTTCAGAAAAATCCCAAAAATTCAACCCAACCATTTTTCAACATTTATAATCCAAAAATTAAGTCCATTTTTCAAAAATAATTTCCTAAATATGATTATTTTAATTTTTAATTTAAATCATAATTTACTTGAAAAATAAAAACTTTAAAACATTTGTTTACTTATTCCAAAACATTGGAACATCATGCTTTCACATAAATCCAACATATATACTATCTTATGTGAGGTTACTATTCATAACGGTACATTACAATTCACCAAATAATTATGTTGGTTATATTAGCCTCTAAAAATCACCTTGAACAAATCCATGTATATTAGATTTTTTGAAATTCAAACCATAGAAGTGGAAAAATTATGTTTAACAGCTTCTTTATAAATTTCACATAGTACGTAGTATTTCATTTAAGCACATAGTGTTTCCTTATAAAATCTTGGGTTATTACATTATTCCCCTCTAAAATGAATTGTGTCCTCGCAATTTTTTCATTTTACTTATAATTCTGAATTAATATATTGATAATTAAGAAAAACTATTTCATTATGTGTACCTAAATAACCATTTTTTTAAAAGTTAATTTTAAAACTAAAAATTATAATCTCCAAATTTTTCTAGATAATTCCTATGATACCAAATGTAAGGCCCTAAACCTGCACTTCATGATTTAGTACTAAAACATGTTGTGTATTTTATTATATAAAAGATAACATAAAAATAACATGTATATTAGAAATTTGAGGAACTTTTCCTATTTAGGTTCTAGAGTATTAAAAAAAATAGTACATTAAATCAATGATTACAAAGACATAAACATTCATTTAATTCCTTCATCTCTACCTTCTTATGGGCCCTTGAATACTTATTAGTAAAAGTAGTCACCTGAGGACATACATAAAAAAGGGGTGATATAAAATCCAAGTGACAGGAAATATAATAACAGTATATCATGGGGTGAGAATAATCATAACATCATCTTCAAAATCATGAGATGAAACATTAATAAAAAATTAAAATGTGGAAATGAATAAAAATGGAACATCATGTCTTAGGGGTCATCAACCACACATTGTTGTGAACAATTCTAGCATCATATTCACACATCATTTCCCTTTTACTAATGAGATTAATCACAATACCCAATGCATTGGGGTGCTGTATAATTCCGGGTGCACCCATTACATTCAAACATCCATATTGGGAAATATAATTCTGGGTACACCAGTCACAACATAAAAGTTACATTATCATGCATTACAATTTAAAATATGTAAAATATGAACATAACATAACAAATGGAATAATTTTGGTTTCACATAATAAATCATACTTTAATAAAGATTGTTTTTCCAAAAGAAAGAGTAAATATCATTCTTGACATAAAAACATTAACCATGAGCGAAGAGTGAAACAATAATCACTAAATAAAAAAGGGTGTGTTTATTTGAAAGAAGAGTTATTTTGGAAAACATTATGTTTCTCATAAACTCAATTAGAAAAAATTAATATCCCAAAAAAGGAATGATAATGATTAAAAAATTATTTTTATAGATTAACCATACCAAAAAAAGAGTGAAAGAGGGAGAACCTGAAGATTGAATGTTGGGTTTGAGAATTTCTCCTTACCTTGTATATGAACACTTTATTCTCTTTAATGTCATTTATAATGGAATTATATTCATTAATTATAAATTCTATAACCCTTTATACCTGAATAGGGTTAATTCTGTTTTCATTAAGTTATTTTATAGGGATTTGGATGAGTTATAGATTTTGAATACATTGTGTAATTCCCCGATCCTAGTTACCCAAATTCAGTGCATTATTACATAACATTGGCATGATCACAAGGAAATAATTTCTCTAATGACCGATCCATTTAGTATTATTGGAAACAAGATTCATACATAAGTTCAACTTTACAGCTTGAAGAGAAATACAACACGAATATGTTTCATTAGAAACATCCAAGCCTCCTAGATTATGCCTATAGGTCACTCATAACTAACTTCCTCATATCCTTGGAAAATGAAACATAAGAAAGGGATGAGCACAAATTCTCAGTAAGGGTAAGTAATACAACACAAAATGACATAAATATTAATCATGGTGAATAATTGATACTACATGCCTTTAACAATAATAAACATGAATACTTTTTTGGGAGGAATATGAGATGATTAAATAAAGCCATAGTAAAACATAATCATGTGTATTCTACTTGTTGAATGACCACATTAACCATCAAGATTATTTTCATAATGAGGGAATGTATAATGCCGGACATTCTGAAACATTTTTTCAAGGCCTCGGCCAAAACGTCTAAAAAAGATTAAGGCCTCGGCCAAAACCATATATCAAATTGGGAAGGACCTCAGCCAATTCTACGTCTAGTTGTCTCATGAGAGCTACCAACACATCGAGGAGCTATAGCGGGCTCCACCTGTCACTTACAAAGTCCAATACATTCCTCATAAGAAAAGTTTGAAACATATCATAAACATTCGTAATTAAAACTAGCATAAGAAATGTCAATACTTTATCCATAAACCATGAATGGTATAAAAATAGCACATCCACAGTCAAACATATCACAAAACCATCAATTAAATATAGAAGTTTTGTATCATAATAAATCAACTTCAAATAATCTTAAAATCCATCAAAGGATGTTGACATAGATGAAATCAAAACCCTTTTTAGGGAAATATTGCTTTCTATTTTGAAATTATTTAAGAGTCACGTAATTATAAATAAACCAATTATTTTGAAAATATTCTTATAAGCTTGTAAGGGAACCCTTGATGAAGTTATAATGGCGGAAAATAGCCGCACCCGCCGTACAAGTTTAAAAAACATTCTTACCTCAAATTTGTCGAAAAGGTCAAAAAGTACCTTGTTTGGAAGATGATGGAATGATTCCTTTAAAAACACATAAGGGTATAAATGTCTTTAACCCATTGTCTAGTAAATAGTAAAAATGTTTTGAAATACATTTTTAAAAAACATGTATGTGGATGATAAAGGAGTTCCAGAAGATACTTACATAAAAACAACCTCGGATAATAAAGAGATTGTGAAATTAACCCTTAAATTATACTTTTCCTTTGTTGAGGGTAGTTTAACCACCTGTATAATGGTTAAATAATTGTTATTAAATTATACAATAATGATATACATTAATATGATATCATATATTATCTTTTAACATTGTTTTGTTGATAATATCTTAGTATTATCGTCGTTTCGGGTGTTAACGGATCAGCTTTCCTTTATATTCTTTGTTTGGTGAGTAATATTTGTTATGGATGGGATGTATCTAATTCGTATCCAGAAAGATATCAAGGATTTGAACATTATTTTTAATCATCTAATGAAAATTATTCTTGAATGGATACGATGGGGAATGAATCTCATCGCGTTCATGGAGACGGTAATCTGTACGTATGCACGAGCGAAAATATCATTATTTTGATATTAAAATAACAAATAATTGGATGTTATATATCATATATACAGAATAATTATCATGTTATATTTATTAATTACATCAATTACACATCATTATTATACCCATCCAAAAAATGATGTAATGAATAACAATTACACCACGACGTGGAGACGGTAATCCGTACGTATGCATGTATGGTGACATGTCATTCAAAGGATAGATAGAATAATGAATATGGATTTACCATATTTATAATAACATCATAGTATATAGAAGATACAAGAGTTATTATTTTAGAATGGAAATAACAATGAAGTAATAAGTAAAATAAGAAAATAACTTGAAAGAGGTTGGTGAAATTATTACCTCTTCTTCGGGTTCTTCCTTTTGATTTGATCAAAATGGCTCTGTAGGTTGGCTTTCTGACTAATGGAAGTCCTCTAGGATGAAGGTAGGATAGTTTATAGGTTATTTGGGTAGATTTTGGCCGAGAAAAATGTATTTGAAGGAGTGAATTAGAGAGAAGGGGGAGTGCCCTTTTATAAGAGGGGTGAGGGGCACCTTAGGAAAAGCTAGAAATATTATTTTATAATAAAATCATTTTCAGTTTATAATGGATCCAAAATGGATTATTTAAAGGATAAGGTGTAGAGGTGCCGAAAAACACTCCACCAACACGTTTTATACAGGTTTTTGTCACTAAATTAACTTTATCTTTTAGATTTAACTCTTAATAAATAGTTTGGCATTTACCATGTCTCTTTGTACTTTTATTTTATATGGTTAATAAACATACTATATACATCCAAGAGAACCAAAAGTGGTTCATTAATGATACAAATATAATTATATATGTCCTTTGTCCAACCCTTAAATTTTTAGGAATAGATATCAATTAATAATATAATATTTGTTTTCAAAACTGTTTTATGTCAATTTTGACACTGTTTGGTATTTTGTTTTTGCTAAATTTATAACAGCATAATTTCTTCAAAAAAATTCATCTAACCAACCCTAATATGTCATATTAACCTAGAAAATTATTTTAATTCCTAAAAAGTCTCAAATTACATTTATTTGGATATTTATAATATCAAATATTTTAATATTTTATTAATTAGGTAATTACTGTATCACCATTGTGTCATAAGTAAATTTAATTATTTAATGTCTCAAAATTGTAAATAAAATACCATTATATAGGAAATATTTATAGATTTCAAATGAATATGTATAATCGAATTTATATTATTTATAACCCTATATTAAAAATGTTTTAGTTATTAAACTTCGATTTTCACTCTTTTAACTCTTCTTTGAATTAAATAATAAAAGATGTCCTAATCTAATAAAAGTGGAAAAAAGAGGTTATTATTTTATTCCTAAGGTTGTTTTTGGTCGAATAATACTTAGACAATAGAATTAGGACATGTGTTAGGGTAATAACAATATCATTTTTACCCTTAATTACCATGTTTTCTCTTAACCGTGATAAATAAAAGTAAAAAGTTACTATTCCCCAAACATTATTTTTATCTTATTGAACCAAATTTTACTCCTTGATGTTAACCATGTCTCTTGGATTTTCTAAATTCCACTCACAAAACTGGTATAATTATGTTTTTTGTGAATTTTCAAATTCTCCTAGGAGTTGGGTAAAAGACTATGAAAAGTTCAATAAAATTTTTATATATCTAAAATTATTATAAATTGGCTCCAATAACTTACATTGAACTTATATAGGTATTATGTATCTATTTTGACCTAAACTAAATTTAAATAAAATAAATAATTATTTAAATAAAAATTTGGTTTTAAACTATAACTCAGTGTTTTTCACTATTCATCATAAATAGAATGTTTTCAAAAAAATACCAAAAAATCACCCTAAGCTAATTTGGATATTCCGAATCCAAAAATGAAGTCCATTTTGAGAGATAAAATTTAAAAAAAATCAAAAAGTGGGTATTACTATCCATAACAGCTAGTTTGATTGGTTGTGGTGTGTGTTATAACTCGAAGTTGCATACAACACACGCTACTATATTATTCAAAGGGAAACGTACCGTGGAAGCTTGGGGTGTTACATTCTCCCCTAATTCAAATAATTTAATCCTAGAATATTCTATAATAACACCCCATGAAAATAATAGGGTGGTTCTTCATCATAAGTTCCTCAGGTTCCCATGTTGCCTCTTTCATCTAATGGTTTCTCCATAGAACTTTTACTAGATGAGTCATCTAGTTTCTCAACACTTGTTCTCTAGTATCAAGAATCCTGACAGGCTATTCGCAATAAGATAGATCAGGTTCCAGTTCTAATTCCCCATAGGTGAGTATATGCATTGGGCCAGGCATGTATTTTCCCAACAGTGATACGTGGAACACATCGTGAACTTTGGAGAGATTTGACCGCATTGCCAAATGATAAGTTACAACCCCAATTCGTTCTAGACTTTAGAAAGGTCTGATGTACATAGGACTCAATTTTCCCTTCTTACTAAAATGTATAACACCCTTCCAAGGAGATACCTTCAAGAAAACATGATCTCCTACCAGAAATTCCAAATCATTCCTTTGGTTATCAACATAGCTCTTCTGCCTACTTTGAGCATCTTTGATGTGGTTTTGGATTACCTTCACCTTTTCCATCGTTTCCTCCACCAGTTCTGGGCCTATGAGTTTTCTTTGACCAACATCATCCCAACAGGTTGGTGTGCGACATCTCTTTCCGTATAAAGCTTCATATGGTTCCGTCTAAATACTTGAATGGAAGTTATTGTTTTAGGAAAATTCTACTAGAGGTAAATATTGATCCCACATACCCTAAAATTCAAGTGATAAATATCTCCACATGTCTTCTATGGTTTGAATAGTCTGTTCTGATTGTCCATCAGTTTGGGGGTGGCAGGAAGTGCTCAAACGAAGCTCAGTATCCAGGTATTTCTAAAGACTTTTCAAGAATCTTGATTTAAAATGTGGATCACGATCAGAAACAATCGATAGGGGTACTCCATGAAGTCTCACAACTTCATTAGTATATAGTATTTCTAGACGTCTGAGTGGTAAATCTTCCCTTATAGAAAGAAAATGTGCTGACTTGGTAAGATTATCAACAATGACCTATATTTCATCGTTCCTTCTAAGATTTTTCGGTAGTCCCATGACAAATTCCATTGTAATATTATCCCATTTCCACTCCGGAATGGGAAGAGGTTACATGACTCCTCCAGGCTGTTGCCTTTCAGATTTCACTTGTTGATAAACCATATATCTTGACACAAAATCAGCAATCACCCTCTTCATGTTGTCCCACCAAAAATGTTCCTTCAAATCGCTATACATTTTGGAACTCCCAGGGTTTATTGAGAAATTGGAACTATGAGCATCATCCAACAATTCTCTTGTTAGATCAGGTATATCAGGAACACAAAGACTCTTCCCAAAATTTAAAATTCCATATTCATAAAAAAATTCACTCAATCTCCCATCATTCATAGCTTTAATCTTCTTTTGAAACTCTTCATCACCGGTCTGAAAACTCTTTATCCTTTCTAGTAATGATGGTTTGGAAACCATTTGAAAAAGCATTGATGTTTCACCTTCCATGGTTATTATTGTATCCATCTTTACTAGATCCATATATATAGGATTATTTTTAACTCTCATCTTGTTCAAAACTCTATGATCCTTTCTACTCTAAGCATCTGCCACCTTATTTTCCTTCCCCAGGTGGTAGTGTATAGTGAAATCATAATCCTTGAGTAGTTCAAGCCGTCGCCTTTACCTCATGTTGAGTTCCTTCTGAGAGAAAATATACTTCAAACCCTTGTGATCAGTATAAATCTCACATTTTTTACCATAGAGATAGTGTCTCCAAGTCATCAAAGAAAATATTACATCTGCTAGCTCAATATCATGAGTAGGGTATTTTTTCTCATGAATATTCAGCTATCGTGATGCATAGTCAATAACTCTATCATTCTGCATAAGGACACATCCAAATCTTTTCTTCGATGCATCACAATAAATAACATACCCATCATTCCTCGATAGTAGAGTCAAGATAAAAGCATTGACTAATATTCACTTCAGTTATTCAAAACATTCTTCACACTCTTTTGTCCAAAAAAATTTATCCACTTTTCGTGTGAGCTTTGTTAATGGGTTAGCCATTTGGGAAACATTCTGTTAGAAACGTCTATAATAACCTACTAAACCAATCAAACTGTATACCTCAGTTATACTTATCGGTGTTGGCCATTATTGGATGGCCTTGGTCTTAGAAGGATCAACAAAGATTTCATCCATGGAGACAATATGTCCGTGAAAAGAAATCTCCTGAAGCCATAATTCACACTTGCTAAACTTCCCATATAATTCATGTCTTCTCAGAGTCTTCAGGATAATGCGCAAGTGATTTTCATGATCTTTGAATATCTTAGAGTATACTAAGATGTCATAAGTAAATACCACTAGAAATTCAACATGATATTCCTTGAAAACTCTATTCATTAGTTCCATAAAGATAGAGGGTGCATTAGTAAATCCAAAAGGCATTACTGTAAACTTTTAATGCCCGTACCTGGTTCAGAATACTGTTTTCAGAATGTATTCCTTTTTTACGCACAACTGATGATATCCAGATCGAAGATCAATCTTTGAATAGTATTGAGCTCTATCAAGCTGTTCGAATAAATAATCAATGGAAGGTAGGGGATACTTGTTCTTTATCGTTATAGCATTGATCTCCATGTAGTCAATGCACAACCTCATAGATCTATCTTTCATATTAACAAAAAGTACAGGGGCTCCCCATGGAGATACACTAGGGAGAAAAAATCTCTTATTACTCAATTCCTCTAGTTTTTTATTTAGTTATACTAATTCCACAATTTCCATTCTATAAGGGGTCTTCAATATGGGCCTTGAACCAGAAATTATTTCAATGGAAAACTCGATTTCTCATTCCGAAGGATTTCCAGGTAAATCTTCTGGAAAAAAAATAAAAATATTCTTTCACAATAGGTAAATCCTCTATTTGAACATTCCTTTCCTCGCCCAGAGTTATTTCATTCTCTTCCACCCCAATAATTGAATTTAGTTGAGCTACTGGGGGTGGATCTAGATACGAATCAGGTGGTGATGATTCTGCTCTAAAGATAATGTGTTCTTTATCATCATCATCAAAAATTATAACCTCCTTCTTATTACAATAAATTCTCACATCATGGTTCGCAAGCTAATCCATACCAAGAATTATATCAAATTCAATCATGGGTATGACGATGAGATCAACAGATAAACAACATTTATGTGCTCTAATTGGGACTGAATCACAAAACATTGTTGCAATGATACTTCCCTTAGGAGTATTGTCTAACAACTCCCTTGTTAAATAAAATTGGAAATATCTAATTCTCTTAGGAAACTGGGAATATATGAAACAATGCGATGATCTATAATCTAATAATGAATTTCCTAAACTTGAGGAAACCATTAAATTACCTGTCATTGCGTCTTTTGAAGATTCAACCTTAGTAGTAGTGATCGCATTTGATTGGCCTTGATCCCTTGGCCTTTTCTGAGGTACGTTTCCCAAACACTTAAGACATTCATTTTCATAATGTCCCAACTCCCTGCAATTTTATCTTAGAACATTGGTAGCGTCTTTATTTCCCTTACAATCACCAGTAATATGGCATTTCTGTCCACATTTGTAGCATACTCCTTTACTTTTTAGATAGGCACCAGGGTGCTTCCTTTTTCAATTATCACAGGGTGGAAATTCAATTCTTCCCTTCATCCCTATTTTCTTTTTTCCATTCCCAGAGTGTTCAAAAGATCTATTCTTCTCTTGCCTTGATTTAAAGTCATAAGACTTAGAGAATTCCTTTTTGGTCTTGATAGCACATGAAATAATATCTTTGTATGATGAGAAAGATTGTGATACTAATGCTCGAAGAAGAAATTGATTTAACCCATCAAATAAACGATCAATATTACTTCTTGGGTTACGTATATAATCTGCAGCATGCCATGCTAACCTTGTAATGTTAGCCTCATACATTGAGACATTTTTATCCCCCTTTTTCCTTAGAATCATAAATTGTCTTTCCATATCCGCTCGATGGTAATGAGGAAAGTATTTTTAAAAGAAAATTTCTTTAAACTCTCTGCATTCCATATTTGATACTTCATCATCTTATTTTGTGTTTTGAATCAATGACCACCATTGATCAACATCTCCAGTGAGGCGGTAAACTGCCATGACAAATTTTTCAATTTCATTACTCCCCAAGGTGGGGCTTATTTTCTCTATGGAAGTTATCCATTGCTCAGCTACTAATGGATTTGTAATCCCATTGAACATTGGTGGTTGTTGCCTCAAGAAACAGTCTAACATTGATCCTCCACACTGTGGATTAGGGTGCTCTATACGGGTACGGTCATTATTCAAAACCTGAGTGAGTTGTCCCAGTATGCTGATAAGCTGATCAGTACCTGTTGTATCACAAACTCCATTATAATTATCTTGAACCAGAGGAAAATCCCTACATGGAGTGCATGCATTGATATGGTTTTCATTCCTTCCACTAGGTGCCATATCCCAACAATGGCATAAGTTAGATTAGTTTATGAATCAAAATACATAATTCCAAACTTGTAAAATACTTAACATAAATTGAATAGATTATGGATATAATCCATAATCATAAAAATGTTTTCTTTGAGAAAGTATATACTCATAAACCCTTCATAATGGTTTTTAAAGAAAATGATAATTATCCTAAGAATATCCCCAAGGAGTGGCATAACCAAGAGTGCAGAAAGGCCCATTGTCATTCACCAGTTCTCGTTCGAGTCTAGCTCAAACCAGTGTTTTCAGGTTTTACCCCTAGATACATCTATTCCAGAGCCGGCTCTACCTACTCGTATCTAGACAGGGATGTATTTAATGGAAAACTCACAAAATATCTATAATACCAAAATTCTAGGAAGTTCTTCTATACTAATCCTCAATTTCTATCTTAGGGCTATGTGATCTAATCAGATTTTATCTAAATCTAGCTTCCATGGTTTGTACTAAACTTTTGCTGATACCAACTGTAACACCACAACCTTAGTTACCCAGATTCAGTGCATTATTACATAAAATTGGCATGATCACAAGGAAATCATGTCTCAAAAGACAGATTAGTTTAGTATCATTGGAAATAAGAATCATACATAAGTTCAACTTCACAGCTTGAAGAGAAATACAACATGAATATATTTCATTAGAAACATCCAAGCCTCTTAGATTATTCCATCAGGTCACTCATAACTAACTTCTTAAAATACTGGGAAAATGAAACATAAGAAAGGGGTGAGCTTAAATGCTCAATAAGGGTATATAATATAGCGGGAAATGACATAAATATTAAGTATGGTGAATAATTGAAACTTCATGCCTTTACCAATAATAAACATGAATATTTTTGTGGCAGGAATATGAGATGAGTAAACAAAGACATAATAAAACAAAATCATGGGTATTCTACTATTCTAATGACCACATGAACCATCAATATTATTTTCATAATGAGGGAATGTATAATGCCGGACATTCTGAAACAATTTGTCAAGGCCTCTGCCAAGACGTCTAAAAATGATTAAGGCATCGACCAAAACCATATATCAAATTGGGAAAGGCCTTGGCCAATTCCATGTCTAGTTTTCTCATGAGACCTACCGATGCATCTCGGAGCTATAGAAGGCTCCACCTGTCACTTACTAAGTCCAATATATTCCTCTTATGAAAAGGTTTAAACATATCATAAACATTCGTATTAAAACTAGAATATGAAATGTCAATAATTTAACCATAAACCATGAATGGAATAAAATTAGCATATCCACAATAAAATATATCTCAAAACCTTAAATACAATATGGAAGTTTTGTATCATAATAAATCAACTTCAAATAAACTTATCCATCAAAGGATGTTGACATAGATGAAATCAAAACCCTTTTTAGAGAAATATCGCTTTCTATTTTGAAATTATTTAAGTGTCACATAATTATAAAGAAAAATTTTATTTTGAAAATATTCTTATAAGCTTGTAATGGATTCTTTTATGATTTTATAACATTGGAAAATATCCGCACCTGACGTATAAGTTAAAAAACATTCTTACCTTAAATTTGTCAAAAAGGTCAAAAAGTACCTTGTTTGGAAAATGATAGAAAGATTCCTTTCAAAACACATAAGGGTATAAATGAAGTTAACCCATTATCTAGTAAATTGTAAAAAAATTATGAAATACATTTTTAAGAAACATGGATGTGGATGATAAAGGGGTCATAGTAGATACTTACGTAAAAACAAACTTGGATAATAATGGGATTGTGAAAATAACCCTTACCTTGTACTTTTCCTTGGTCGAGGGTCGTTTAACCTCCTGTATAATGGTGAAATATTTTTTATTAAATTATACAAGAATCATATACATTAATATGATATCATATGTGATCTTTTAACATTGTTTTTTTGTTAATACCTTAGTTTTATCGTCGTTTCGGGTGTTAACAGATTCGTTTTCCTTTATATTTTTTGTTATGTGAGTTGTATTTTTTTATGGATGGGATGTGTCTTATTTGTATCCAGAATGATATAAAGTCTTTAAACATTATTTTTAATCATCTAATCGAAATTAATCTTGAATGGATGTGATGGGGAATGAATCTCATAGCGTTCATAGAGATGGTAATCCGTACATACGCACGAGGAAAAATATCATTATTTTGATATTAAAATAATAAATAATTGGAAGGTATATTATATATACAGAATAATTATCATGTTATATTTATTATTTAAATAAATTACACTTCATTATTATATGAATCCAAATAATGATGTATTGAAGAACAATTACACCACGTCGTGGAGACGGTAATCCGTACGTACAAACGTACGGTGACATGTCATTCAAAGGATGGATAGAATAATGAATATGGATGTACCATATTTATAATAGCATCACAAAATATAGAAGATACGTGATTTATAATTTTAGAATTGAAATAACAAAGAAAGAAGAAGTGGAAGAAGAAAAATACTTGAAAGAGGATGGTGATATCATTACCTCTTCTTCGGGTTCTTTCTTTTTGATTTGATCAAAATGGGTCCTTTGGTTGGATTTATGACTAAAGTAAGGCCTATAGGATGAAGGTAGGATAGTTTAAAGGGTATTTGGGCAGAGTTTGGCCAAGCCAAATGGCTTTGAAGGTGTTAATTATAGAGAAGGTTGAGTTCCCTTTTATAAGAGGGGTGAGGGGAACCTTAGGAAAAGCTAGAAATATTATTTTATAATAAAATCATTTTCGGTTTAAAGTGGATCCAAAATGTATTATTTAAAGTATAAAGTGTGGATGGGTCAAAAACCACTCAACTAATTTGTTTTAGATAGGTTTGGTTCACTATATTAACTTTATCTTTTAGATTTAACTCTTAGTTAAATAGTTTGACATTTACCATGTCTCTTTGTATATTTATATTTTATGGTTAATAAACAAACTATATACATCCAAGAGAACCCCAATTGGTTCACTAATGATACACCTATAATTATATAAGTCCTTTTTCCGAACCATTAATTTTTAGGAATAGAATATCAATTAATAATATAATATTTGTTTTAAAAACTCTTTTATGTCAATTTTGACACTATTTGGTATTTTGTTTTTGCTAAAATTATAACCGAATTATTTCTTCGAAAAAAATTAATCAAACCAACCCTAATATGTCATATTAACCTAGAAAATTAGTTTAATTCATAAAAAGTCTCAAATTACATTTATTTGGATATTTATAATATCAAATATTTTAATATTTCATTAATTAGGTAATTACTGCATCATCATTGTGTCATAAATAAATTAAATTATTTAATGTCTAAAAATTATAAATAAAATACCATTATGTATTAAATAGTTTTATATTGCTAATTAATATTTATATTTGAAATTATATTATGTATAACCCTATATTAAAAATGTTTTAGTTATTAAACTTTGATTTTAAATCTTTTAACTCTTCTTTGAATTAAATAATAATAAATGTCCTAATCTAATCCAAGTGGACCAAATAGGTTTATATTTTATTACTAAGGTTTTTTTGTCAGAATTATACTTATCCAATAGAATTAGTATATGTGTTAGGGTAATAATAATATCATTTTTTCCCTTAATTTCCCTATTTTCTTTTAACCGTGGTAAATAAAAGTAAAAAGTTACTATTCATAAAATATTATTTTTATCTTATTAAACCATATTTTATTCTTTGATGTTAACCGTTTCTCTCAAATTTTTTAAATTCCACTCACAAAAGTGGTAAAATTATGTTTTCTGTGAATTTGCAAATTCTCCTTGGAGTTGGGTAAAAGACGATGAAAAGATCAATAAAATTTTTAGATATCCAAAATTATTATAAATTGAATCCAATGAATTAAATTGAACTTGTATAGATATTATGTATATATTTTTACCTAAAAAAATTAAATAAAATAAATAAATATTTAAATAAAAATTCAGTTTTAAACTATAACTCGGTGTTTTCCACTATTCATAAAAAATTGAATGTTTCCAGAAAAATACCAATAATTCACCCTATGCTAATTTCAATATTCTCAATCCAAAAATGATTTCTATTTTGAAAGATAAAATTTATAAAATTTCAAAAAGTGGATATTACAATTAATAATGGCTACTTTGATTGGTTGTGGTGTGTTAGAACTCGAAGTTTCTTACAGCACATTCTATTGTATTATTCAAAGGGAAACGTATCGTGGAAGATTGGGGTGTTACACATTGTTTCGGGAATATTAATTTTTATGGTTTTCTTGAATGGTCCACTTGTATTCATAAATGTAAGTTTGTGTAGAACATTGATAAACATACAAAAATAAAATAACATTTTATTAATGATATTAAATGAGATTAAATGATCTTATAATTAATTATGTTATATACAATGTGGATGAATCATTATTTAGGATTTAATGATTATCGTTTTATGTTAATTCGGGCGGTTTTCTGTCCACAATGAGCTTGATTTGTTTAAATATTTCGTAATATGTACATATGTTAGTTCCAGAACATTAAATAGTAAATAATACATATAATATAATCTTGTTCAATAATAAAAATGGTTTTATGATAAGATATGAAGGAGGAAAAGAAAATTGAAAACCTTTCATTCTTGAAGGTGGTAAGTTAACACCACACGAACAACATTTTCCTTTCAAAAATAAAAAAGAAGAGGAGCATGGGGTTGGATGATATAATATCTCATTAGTATCAAAAAAATTATTTTATTTATAATACTTGAGTTACCATACCATGTGGATGAAAATAGGTGGGGAGATAATAAGAAAAGAACATGAAGTTGAAAGGAAAATAAAGGAAAAGGGATCAGGGAAATACCTCTTTAATCATCCTCTTGAGATCCTCCATAAAAAACCTTCGCTTGTTATTTTAATGAGACAATAACCTCTTAGACGTGGTGGAGGAACTATGGAAGTTGTTTGGTCAGATTTTAGAAAATTCATGAATCTTGAGAGGTGTGAGGAAGTGAGGGTGTGAGAGGTGGAATTTATAGTGGAGGGGATATGGGGTTTCACAATATAATATTAATTAATTTGTTATTTCTCCTCCAAAAAAGTAATGGTGAGTCTTCCATGACTAATTAATGTAATTTTATCATGTTAATCCAAACCAATTGGGATTACATCAGTATAACATTATACATGACTCTATAATTAGTGTATTTAGCTTATTTTGTAAATTATGGAATTTCACTATTCCTCAAAAATTCAAGTGTTTCAGAAAAATCCCAAAAATTTACCCCAACCATTTTTCAACATTTAAAATCCAAAAATGAATTTCATTTTTAAAAAATAATTTTCTAATTATAATTATTTTAATTTTTAATTAAAATCATAATTTACTTGAAAATACATCTTTTAAAACATTTGTTTACTTATTCTAAAACATAGGTACATCATTCTTTCAGATAAATCATATATATATACTATCATATGTGAGGTTACTATTAATAAGGGTATATTACTATTCAAAAAGGTATGTTACTATTCATAATTTTAAGTTATTATTCACCAAAAAGTAAAATTGTTCATATTAGACTCTAAAAATCACCCTATACAAAACCGTGTATGTCAGATTTTTTTGAAATTAAAACCAAAGAAGTGGAAAAATTAAGTTTAATGCCTTGGTTATAAATTTTACATATTACTCAGTATTTCATTTAATCACATATTGTTTCCTTTTAAAATTTCGGGTTGTTATAGAAATGAAGTTTGATATTCTTGAAAACAATTTCTAAAACAGTTTGTGTAAAAAATAGTGGTAATTTGGTAATATTAATTGAAATAATTAATTAATAACCATATGTTAATAAAATGTAATGGTATATTATCATATTTCTAAGTAACTTCCTGCAAGAAATATTCATGAATAAGTAATCTCATATAGAATTAGATTGTGAAATAAACCCTTAAAATGAAAATAATGTTGAGGTGAGGATAAATGAAAATATTGTGTTTATAAACTATAAATACATATAAAAGTTTTTAAATACAACCTTATATAATCATAATTCATTACAGGCATAATCTTAGCATGACATGTCCAACGAAGTATAAGTTTAACCCAATGAGTTGAAATTAATTTAATAGATCTACTAAATGACCTGAGTCAATTCTTACATTGATGGGACAGGATGTGGTACTCCCAGAAAGGTATGCATAAAACTCAAAAATCCCTATCGGAACAATGCCTAAGAACTCTTATCTGGGATGAAGATTGGGGCCAAGACTGGACAAACTAGAGGATCCACTGGTAGTCCTTGATCAGTCATATCTGATGTCTGATCACTACCCTATAACTGGTGGACAACTAGAGGACGTCCCGGTGGAATGACTCTAAAAGGTCGAGCGCACACCTTAGATCAAAATTAGTAGGTACTGAAACTTAGAAGTGTAAGAAGGGAACAAGAGAAAGAAAGCATTCAATTTTTTTTCAAAACATGGATACACAGCATTTATAATTCATACATGGTGTGTTCCCTTAAGCCTTCACATGGGAATATACTTAAATCCTCTTCCCCTTCCTGAGTTCTGCTACACGACTAAGCCATACAATTATCCAGTAACTAGACTACATGGCATGTTAGTGCCAGACATGGAATGTACTAGACAAATTTCACTGACCCGTGTTGTTAGTTACATGGCCAGTTACATGGCTCACTCTACACGGCATGTTTCAGATGGACATGGCGTGTACTAGAAGGATTTCACCGCCCCGTGTTGTTCTTTACACAGCAGGATACAAGGGTCACACTACACGGTGTGTTCAATCTTAAAATGGTATGTATAACATATCTTTTATCCATCCATGTCTTTAGTCACACGGGTGGACACATGGTCTCCATAGCACTGTGTGTACATCTGGTATACGACGTGTCCCTTCAAGATTTCCCAACCCCGTGTCTCTACCCACACAGCCAGTGACATGGTTATAGACTACACGGCATGTACTTGAGAAAAACATTTCCTTCATGAATAGAATGACACAGGGCGTGTATTCATCATTACACGCCGTGTATTCTAGGTTTTTCTGTACAATAAGCCTTAGAAACTACTCTCAAATCCCTGAAAAACACTTAAATGAACATTAAAGTGTCAAATTTTGATCCATGAGGGCCCATACTCCCCACGAATCAAAACTTGAAATCTTATACATGTCATACACAAGGAATAACAATACAATGATTCACTAAATTCCGATCCATGAGGGCCCATAACACTTCAAGAACCAAAGTTTTGATTTCACTCAAAAAAACCTTACACAATCCAATACCCTATCAAATAGTAGGTATTCTATCAAGGCATCTATCACAACAACATGCATATCTAGCACAACATCTATAACAACAACCTGAAATCACTAATGCACCCTAAATGGCATGGAAAGAATGCAAGACATGTGATCTTTAGCAAGTTCCAATATGATGAATGAGATGGAATACCCTCATCTCATCAGGTTGCGATATAAATATAAACTCAATAATACCAATGATAATAGCACAAAACAAATGAATCACCCAATGGTGAAATCAAATCAATAGTAAAATTACAAAACCATAAAAATTGCAATAACGAGGTGAGTTGGCTTTTCCCGATACATGGGTTAGATATGCCTAAAAATAGCTTATTACCAAGCACCCATTCCCTCCTATCCCTAGATATAGGCTTCAAATAGTATGTCAAGAAAAAAATAATTCCTCTAATATCTTTTTGTAATGTCCCGGTTCCGGAAGCCGCCCAGAGGTTCCCTGTACTCGGTTGGTCACATGGACTCAAGTGAATTTCCTTGAATGCCAGAGGCTTCCAAATATTAGCGAGGGTCTTGGGTGTGATAGTGGGGAAACTATGCCCTTATTCGCAGAGTAACATAGTAGAAGTAAAATAGCTAGCAATAGCGGAAGCAGTAAAACATGCAATAAATAAACAGTGAAAGTAATAAACAACTGGAGCACACATATATATATAAATGATGCATGACACATATGTCTAAGAAAGTATCCAAAAAAATAAAAATGATGGAAAATAGTACTAAACCAAAATACAAAATAAAATCAAGTAAACATTCCCACAGCATCACAAGACTCATCTTGGTCCCATGCTCCCCAGCTCCACAGTAATCAAGTACCTGAAGTAGAAGGGAAATTTCCCTTATCTATACCTATAGCAATATAATCTGTTTGGGCCCGAAAGCATGACCCAAATAGGGTGTGAGACTAATCTTGTTAGGGAACCACCTAAAGATCTGTGCCCAACAGTCAGTGAATATATATGGCAGGCAAAATAAAAAAGAAGAAGTGAACATAGAAGTACAAAAAAGTAAATAGTTCTATAGTTTCATTTACAAAAAATTTACTTTTAAGAAGTTAATAAACCAAAAAAAATGCAACCAACCCTCTTGGTAGTTCTCACAGCCTAACCCCTATGGTTCACAATACAAGAGAAAAATATATCAAAGACTCTCTGAGGAAGCACTCACCGTCAATTCCCCCTTTAATCATGTGTGATCACAAACTCTCTGGGGAAGAACTCACTGTCAATTCCCCCTATAGTCTTTTAATGGTAACCTATAGGTACTATGAGGAATCACTTAATGTAAATTCCTCCAGTGGCCTCATAACATAACTATAGACACTCTGAGGTACCACTCAACTTTAATCCCCTCTATGGTCTCGCAGTGTGATAATTAAAATAGACACTCTGGGAAAGCCCTCAACGTTAATTTCTCATATGGTCTCACTACACCAAGTTCTTGTAGCCCCGTGTAAAGAAATTGTGTACAAATGATAATCAGCATCCAAAGTAAACCTCAGGAACTACTTGGATAAACAACTACAGCATATCATAACATATCAAATAATAATCACTCCGCCCAACAATACTGGGCATGGAACTAAAGTAGCAGCCTAACAGGTAGGGCTAGACCAAACGGTCAAAAACAAGAAAACATGAGAAAAAGATCCATATCTTGGAAAATATAACCCTATTCTCAAAAAATTAACCTCTATCTAGTCAAACAAGGCCTAACAGGAAATAAAAGAGCTAAAACCATAAACACACAATACCCTGAATGAGGGTTTTGGGCACTTTTGCACATATAACTCAAATTCTAAATACGTAAAGACGCAAAACACCTACCTCGGCATCATGAGATCGATATATGTGAACCTTATGCCTTGAATATCCTTAGAACATTGTAGATTTACAAAAATGATTAAGATGTTCAACCAAGGATATCTTGCGGAAGAGGATAAATCATGAGATGATGTTCAAGGATAAGGGAGATCTCACCGTGGTGATTCCAATGTAATATACAGCGGTCTACTTGGAGAACGGATGAAGATCCAAGGGCTTAGAGAAGATCTGAGGTTGTACGGATTATCCTGGACAAAATGGGTCAAAAAGATGTGTGTACTGTCTGTCAGATGCGACCGCGATCCGTTTAATGAGAAAAAGAAAGTACATGGCATGTTCTTTAAAAGTACACGGTGTGTACTTGTCTTTTCTGACCTCCACTTTAGGCGGTCTCCAGGTCACCACACATAGCCATATGCCCGGCCGTTACATAGCCTGCACACGGTCACCTGCAACAACTGGGTACACGGTGTGTAATTAAAGTACATGGCGTGTACTCCTGAAATTTCTAGAAACTCCTATTTTTCTAAAAAAAACAACCAAGAAGGAAACATACCTAAAAAGAAGTTCTAAGTTCTTACATACAACTTGGAATATTGGGATTTTATTTGAAGTTCATATAGTTTGTACATAAAAATATTATGTGTGGTTCAATGGGAATAAATCAATGTGAATGAGGACCAAGGAGTCTTGAACTATACAACACATTGTCAGGGTAGACTAGCACATAGTTTAAATTCATGATGTTGGGACTTGGGGCTCTTATTTTAATACCATAGAGTTCAAACATGTGGGGTTGAGTATATCAATTAAATATTTGTAGTTCAGTGGAATTACCAACCCAATGTGAAAGAGGAACACAGATGACCAACGCCACACAACACATTCCTAAGAAGGTTATTCACATATTTTAATGTCATGATACTGGGACCTGGGACTCTTAGATTAAGTTTATAAAATTTGGACCAAGTGTACAGTATAAAATCAAGTTCCTGAGACATGAACTCCTAGTTTATAGTCAGATATTTTTAACCAAAAAGGGTGTATCAAATGGATATATATAGCGTGAAAGAGTGAAAAACCTGATGTGAAAGAGGACTAAGGAGGCACAACACCACACCACATATTCTTGAGGAGACTCACACATAGTTTGAATTCATTATGACTGGGATTTTGGATCTTAGTTTAAGGTCATGGATTTTGGACAGAGCGCACAGTTTAATGTCACGTGCATGGGACAAGAAATCCTAGTTTAGGTTCATAGAGTTTGGAACTAGCATACAGTTTAATGCCATGTTCCTAGGACGTGAACACCTAGTTTAAGGTTATAGAGTTTGGACCAAGCACATAGTTTGACATTGTGTGCCTTGGACAAGGAATTCTCTTTATATGAAGAACTGTTTTAAAAACGTGGAATTGGTGGGAGGAGTGATATGCTCTTCATCCATGGTGATCAAATAGTATGTTCTATTGGAAGATACCTTATGAATGATATAAGGTCCTTCCCACATAGGCTCCAACATTGGTAGATTCTTTTCAGGTATCATTTGAATCCTAATATCTAGTACCATACCACCATGAAGGATGGATTAGAGGTGAACCTTATTGTTTAATTCTCTTTATATCTTGTTCGGGTGCCTCTATATATTATACAAGGCCTGGAGCCTATTCACTTTGAGGATTTCTACCTCATCTAGATAGACTTATGTCATTCCATAAACTTTTTCTAGTTGTAGAAAACTATTCAAATTGATGGAAACAAAACCAAAATGGGTAGGACTACTTCTGTTCCATACACCAGGGAATATGGGGTCACCTAGGTGGAATTATTAGTCATTGTCTAATAGGATGAGAGGGCATTGGGGATCTTTCCTGACCAACATTTCTTTTTCTATACCATTATCTAATACAAAATGTTATAGAGGGTCTTTTTAAACACTTTGACCTATCTTTTTGACTGTTCATGATAGAGGGATGTATGGTTTGACTGGATATTGTACTTGGCTTCCAATATCTTCAAATTAGCAGCCCGAAATTGGGTATTTTTATCAGTGAGAATGGCATGAGAGGCTCCAAATCATAGGATGATGTGGGAGCTCATGAAATCATTCATGGATCAGGCCTTTAATTCCATAAGTTAGATCTCTTCTTCCCACATGGAGAATAAATCCATCATGGTTAGAATGAACATTTTCTTAGGGTTATCACTGGTGGGTATAGTACCATAACATCAAGTCCCCATACTAAAAATAACCATATATACTTGGTGGTTTTAGGAGTTTTGATGGTTAATGAACAAAGTTTTAATGGATCTGACATGATTGGGACCTCTTGGAGAAATTTATGGAGTTATGAACCATAGTGGGATAGAAGTATCTCAACCTCCTAATCTGGTGGGAGAACTTCAATATTTCCTGATGAGAACCACATGACCTTACATGAACTTCCTACATAACTTGGGGAATATAAATTCCTTGGATGGAATGAAGGATAATTCCATCAAACCCATTTTTATAGATAGTTGATTCAAGGTTAGGCTCACTCTATAGGGTGAACTATGTTTCACATCGATGGATTCTCTCATACTCAGCTCGATCTGGCCAGAGAATTCCATGTTGGAGATACTTTATGAAATTCGTTTTCTAATTAGGTGTTTCCACTATTGCAAGTTAACATTGGGTATCTTAAGTAGAAGCTCTAATAGTTATCTAGTTTACCTATTGAATTTCATCATCATATAGAATGACCAGATTGATGACTCTCTGATGCGCCACATGAATGAACAAGTCATATTGGTCGGGATAGTTAAGGGATATAGCTAAACTATCCAAGGATTTTAGATCAACCATTATACAACTATGGGATATGAGTCACCTATCGCTAAGAAGGTAAATGGGCCATCAGTATATGATCATGCTATAATAAGGTCATAATTTCTAGCATCCTGGTGATGTTGTCACCATTAATCTGTTTGATGACTAGCTATGAGTGTCCCTTTACATATAAGTTGGGAACATCAATATCAATGGCCATCTCAAGACTAGTAATGAGTTCTTAATACCCTACCTTTTTTTTGTACAACCTTCTGACCATGAGAACATGTGTAGTGGGATATCCTGTGTCGGATTAATGAAGACAATCCCCTGGCCTACACTATTGAGCTTGGGATTATTGAGACTTCTACTAGTTGGGCTCTAATAGGCACCATAAAAATGATTATTCCAACATGGCATGGCTTAGTCCACTAAGATGATAGCCTCATATTAGAAATAAATGTCTAAAGACACTTCTTCAGGGACCAAATGGGTGGACACAATGTCTTCCAATGCTTGAACCTTGATGGATTTATATGGAATAAACCTCATGTAAAACGTTTTAAGGATCTATATTGAGAATTACAACCATACTGTCAACATAGGGTAGTTCATAATATACTTCATAGGATTCACATAGGACACCAGTTGTATCTCGTGATGCTACAGAAATTTTTACAACTTCTTCACTTTGAAAACTAGCATGATGAAACTCTTCTTGGTAGGGGAGTATTTGATCTCTTTATCAAGGATCATGAAATTGGGATAGTATAAATTGTTCTTTATGCTCTCAATTTTATTTTCATAAATAAGGGTGCTAAGGGACCATTCCATAGAGTTCATGTACATAAGAAGAAGATTCCCTAAGACAGGTGCCATCAGAAAAAGATGTTGTAGTAGATACTGCCCGACTTCCTCAAAGACAAACTAGTACTCTTTATCCCATTGGTATAAAATGACTTTCTTTATGATCCTCAAAATGGGATTACACTTTCCATGAAAATTTTCAATAAATCAACGTATATAGGCCTTATGTCCTTGGAGACCTTGGATCTTCTAAAGGTTTCTTAGGGGAGGCATATGAATGATGGATTTCATCTTATCTCAGTCGACCTTGATACCTCTATATCTAATGACGAAGTCGATAAAATTACAAAAATTAACCCCTAAGGAACACTTCAATGGGTTCATTATCAAATTTTACGAATGAAGGAAGATGAAACCCTTCTCAAGGTCATTAATATAGTTTTAAAAATAGAGGTATTTTCCCACCAGTTCATCCACAACACTTTCCACCAATGTCCTGAGGATCGGTTTGATGATGTGGTGCATGGCCTACTAATAAGTGTCTCATGCATTCTTCGGGATTAAGGGAATCACCTAATTAAAAAGGTCCCTTATAGAGCCTTGGAGGTGGTAGACTTATCATCTTCAAGGGACATACAGATTTGGTTATACCTAGATTATCCATTCATAAAAGAGAGATCCTAGAATTTGGATTTATCATTTATCAGAAGCTTTATCACTAGAAGGGGAAAATCATCATTCGTAAAATTATAGTTTAGGTCTCAGAATTTGATGAAAACCCTGATTTTCCTATTCCTCTTCCTAACTAGGAATATGTTTTCTAGCCACCAGGTGTACTGAAATTCTCTTATGAAGTTATATTTAATAATATTATCAATATCATCCCCAACCATAGGACCATGCTAGTGGTGCATCTTTCTGGGAGGTTTATTAAATCCGTGATGACTCCATGGGAGACCAAGATGGTGGAAATATACCTAGGGGTCTAGTCCTGGAATCTCATCATAACTCTAAGAAAACACATTGTGATACTGCTTTAGGAAATCCACATAATATTTTTTTTCTCCTTTGGGGGAATGTATGTACTGATTAACATTGGCCTTAGATCTTCCTCTATGACAAGGTTCACCTGAACCAACTCATTGGAGGTGGTGGATAGACCATATTCGAATATGGAATGACCATCTTCAAAATCCTCTTCACTATATGAGGTAGGAGAATCAATAGGATGGTGTTCATCTTGGTCATCTGATTTAAGGTTAGTATTGGTTCCTAAGTGTATGGATATGGAATCCTCACTAGAAGGTTCCTTCTCTACTGAAACCATGGTGAGAGAAGCTATAGATCCAATTTCATTAGGACTTCTATAAGAAGGTCCATACTTGATTTCAAAGAAATGGTGCAGAGTCTTCTTTTAGTGATTAAATCCTACTCTACGAAACATGATAGAATGTTGTGAAATGGTATCCATTGGGAGAACCTCTTGGTCATTTATTGGGTTGGGGGATTTTGGTATCACCTGGGCATGTCCCATGTAAAATTACAAGGTAATACTTAGACATTACATCCATTTTGGGATATGATATCTCTTTTCTAGTAAATTACAAAGCAACTTCCCAAGTTTGGAATTGTATCCTCCAACTAATGAATCAGTAGAATGAAATTCCCATCCATGTCCACCCATGGGATGGTTGTGGTGGTTGTGCATTCAACCTCATTGGTCTAAACATGATTACCCTCTCTCTTATAATAGCCTACATCTAGATAGTGGGATTCATAGGATTAAAAGGTGGAAGCATCACATTAGAGAACCCCTACTCAATTGTTTAAGGAGTACATGAGAAACATGTGATATGAGGAGGGAATTATTGCATAAGAATGAAGTCAGGGCCTACCCAATAGTGCATTGTAGGTGGTATCATGTGAGACAAAATGAATTTAGAAATTCCTATTAAGCCTCCAAAATAGGTATTCAACTGAATCTTACCACAATGTTTCTGATCGGTCTAGTCATAACCCTGGATCTTCAAATTTTAGGGATTAAGGTCCACTTTAGTCAATCCAAGCTTGCAGAGAATCTTGTTCAGGGTGAGGTTAATCCTAGAACCTACATCAACTATGAATTGGCAGATCTTCATGACATTGAACTAGGTTGTGACGTATAGTGTGAGAATGTTCCCCAACATGAGGTTTGTCACGAACCAACCTGGGTTGACCCTGAACCGGTCACCCAAGACGACCCGCGACATGGCCCGAGAGGTGTTCCCGATCCTCCCGGGCTGGCGAAAAGTGCCAGGGCATCAAAGAGAGCAAGAGGGAACGATTTTTCCCATAGAAAATAAATAGAGCAGCGGAAAGAAAATAGAACAACACAAAGTAAATAAACAACACGAAAATAAATAACGACCAACAACAACAACTAATCTGACCACGACCAAAATTCCTCGTGACTTCGAGATTCGATCACCAGTCCACAACCAAAACTCACCCACAAAGAGAGAGCTCAAGTCAACCTGCAACAGAAACTAAAAACAGAAAAACAATATGGGTGTGAGTATTAAAACACAGTAGTTAGGCCCGTCAAATTATATTCCCAATGCACATACCATTAAATAAAGAATTTATCAATTCCAGGTTTGAACTAAATTATATAAAATATTGGTTTCCACACACACTTTCATTTCTAAAACAAGTAACAGTCCATTTCCCTTTTTAACTTAAGAACAAGTTTAGGGTTTGGAAGAAACAGATGCATTGATTTTTAAAACACTTTTGAGAACAATTTAGAAATCCAAATTTTAGTTGTTGGTCAAATGGAAAACCACACACAACACACAACGCACACTAAGGGCAATGGAAAAAGTGGAACATGGGGCCAGCAACCGAACTAGACCCCTCAATCGTCTGCCACATATAAATAAACACTAAAAAAACATGGGTCGAACCTAGGAGATCGTGAACAATCCAGAACATACTATACATCTGACTCATCCTGAAGGAATTCCCTAACTCGATGACATCATAACGCCCATACTACTACCCGGTATAGCCCTGTATGGCCTAACCAAGGGTCCCAATCCCCATAACAGCAATAACTCAGTATTCCCCTACTATGGGGCCACTATCTAGTGCGTGGTCTAAACTAGTGCAGCAATCGTTCTCAGAATATACACTCAATATGCCAGGTTCCCATGTCAACACAAGAAATAAAAAGGGGGTGCATCCACAATGTAAATTAATCAGTCACAATGCACAAACATCACATACAGCTCAGGCAATCAACACACACCTAAGATCACCCCCGAGTGGGTTTTCCAAAATAATCTATTTTATTAATGTGCCAAACGGGCCTTCACCAATTTTAAAGTAAAACCTCATTTCTCAAAAATCTCAAAACTCTTGTTCAGAAGAAATAATTTATCATTAAAACTAGAAGTACATCTGAAATTCCGTGAATTATGTTTAAAGGCCAAATGGGCATTCTTTCAATACTGGGTGTCCGCCCGTCAAGAAAATGTTCCAAGTGTTCGGTATAAAATAAACGGCTCTTTTCGCAACAAATAATCATATAAAATTTAATTATATTATATTATTTAAAATTTATTAAAATTAATAAAACATCAAGAAATTAATAAATTCTAAATCTAAAGGTAAGTGCAATGGGGGACCTACCTCAACTCGCAGCTCAAATGCGACAATGTGACATGCCTCGCACAGGCGCACAAGCACGCACAAACCGATGATCGCTGTAACATAGGGTTACCCCGCCAACGTGCTGCAACTGCACAGATAAATAAAATACATGAACACAGACATAAAACAATTCATACAAACAAGCATAAAAAAAACCACCTCGACCTACTTTCAATGCATGACTTGCACCATTCGTACTATTTAATAAGTCACTTTAAAATTTATAAAACCAAAACCGAAGAGACTTGCAGTTTTACACACCCAAAACCAATTTCAAGACCACACGCACTCAAATGATATTTCAAAAGTGTGACATACACCATATCAACATTTTGGGAAAACTCAACTCCTTTTATAGAACACATTTGCACCTTTTATGAAACTCAATAAATCAAAAATAAAAAATTCATGTGATAGTTTACAAAGAAGTCACTTAGCTTTACCTACTCAATGCACACGATGTCTTAAATACCAAAAACACAAAATAAACCATGTAAAAATGAAATTCACAACACTGGCCCAGGTTAACAACCAACTATATAATTTATTCAAACGTAAACTATTGACTAAACATAAACTTCCAGAAAAACGCATCCATACCACATGGGAAGGCTTCTAACCAAAATAGACACACGCTAAACTCTAAAAAAACCAAATTTGAACCAAACAAATAAATTAAATAATATATAAGATTAATCAAACAATCAAGAAAAATTGTTAAATAATATTTAAACATGGAATCACCTACCTCGATGTAGGAATAACCTCGCAAATCGATGAAAAACTTATGCCGCACGTCGATTGCACTGCAATGGATCTATACTGGACCTTAAGACAAGGTATTGGGTCAAAGATGTCAAAAAAAGTGCTAATGGAAAGCTGAATCCTATCGGAATCACCACCAAAAATTGAATAGCAAGATGTCGAAGGGAAACGCACCTACGGAAAGGGTGCGGGAGGTCGTACGAAGCTCAAAGGAGGTTGTCAGACCTCGCGCAGTGCTGAAAAAAAGGGGTGGGGGTCGCTGGATATTCAGCCGCATTGGAACTGGGGTGCGCCGGAATCGGACTTCGCACCGGCTAAGGATCCATCGGAAGGCAGAAGCGCGAGGAAGTGGTGCATTGCGGTGCAAGGGAGCAGGGCGGTTCCAGCGATGGTCCACAGACGGAGAAATGGAGGACAGCGACTAGCCGTGGCTGTGGCGAGGAGGTCGGTGGAGGTGATGTCCGAGAGATCAGATTGGTGGTGGGGTGGAGCCTCTGAGCAACAACATGTCGAAAGAGAGGTATCCGGGAAAGCCGCTGGAAGGGGGGGTAGTGCAAGTGGGGATCGAGCGGGGAGGCAGTGCGCCAAGGGGGCTGGTTCATGATGGGAAAGAAAAGGGGGAAAGGGGGAGGCTGAGGGCGCTGTGCAGAGAGTCAGAGGCCTTGGCGCATGGTGGAGGGTGTGGGCGGCGCAGCTTGACTTGCAAAGGAGAAAAGGAACGGGTGTTGAAAGGGGTGGTGGTGGAGGGTGTGGCGGTGTGCAAGGGTACGGGAAGGGGACCCAAAACGAAAACAAAAAAATGAAATGGGGAGTGGGGCTACTAGGGTTAGAAAAAGGCAGAAAAGAAAAAAAAAGAAATAAAATCAAATAATAATAGAATAATAATAATAATGAATAATAATAAATAATAATAATAATAAATTCTTCTTAATAATAACACTAATAAAAAAAAGTTAACAAAAATAAAATAATTCCTACAATAATAAGAATTTCCTAAATAATAAGACAATGCTTCAAAATAACGATAATATTATGATTAATTTCAAAATAATGTTTTTAACTTAAATCTTAATATTCCTTCAACATCTTAGTTCGCCCCGCAAACCGGGCAGGTCACGCGGTGAATAGGGTGTTACTGCACAGTCTCTCGACCATGTTCTTCTCGAGCGCAGACGCCGCCAAACACACATATGCACGTTTTTCTCAAAAACTCAAATTTTTAACTACGGCTCAACCAAAAACCCGACCCGAGCCATAACCAAAGGAAAAAATTTAAACCTGGGTGTGAAAATTCTCCCCACCATAATGCTTTCCGCCCTCGGAAATCCATAAGAAGATCAAAAACCAAAACAAGAACCGACATTGCTTTACAATTCAAAGAGATCTCTAAAGAACGAAAACAAAGTGATACCAAAACACTCCCAAAAAGGGAGAGATAAACCAGAAGAACTCATGCAACAGAAATGAACTTCCCACTAAGTGTCACCCGCCCCCAACAGTGTGATCATCTCCAATTGATCGCTTCAAAGGACAGAGAACTTTCACCACAGTAAATCCACGCCCAACATACACATACCTTAAACACATTTAAATAGAACTCTACCATTTCCTTCATCCTCAATTCAACCATAAAACACAACATCTAGAAAAACACTTTGAAAAAAACACAACGACCCTATTGAAACCAACTAACTAGTTAAAACCACATCCAATGAGTACCTCTTAAAACATTACTCCAATCTGACACTAAAACTCTCACACCCCAACTCTTTTCTAAAAAAAATAATATAAAATTTTGTGGTTCCGCATGACACCACCCACCACCAAACCAAAACCTGAAACGAAACAGGGATATTAACATGGGAGGTCCGAACGGAATCCCCACCATAGGAAACAAGCCAAACTGAATTCAACGAGACCTGTGATGGGTCTCCCCACCATAAAGACTATTGAGATTAATCGAACTCGATGACTTATGCATTGCCAGAAACCCCACCATAATGGGAGGGGTGGGAAGGGTAGGCCCCAACTGATAGAGTATCCAAACTACAGCCATCGGTACACTAAAACCTTCACACCCTCAGAAGAACATGAACCATGGCACACTAAAGACAGTGATTAAACCAAGACCCTTCTTCACCATTGGGGTTCGTCTGACTACGCGCCAGCTTCACTCTGGGGCCTATGGCTGGAGCACTGATGATTGAAGCATCTCCTGCCTCGTAGTCAGACATCATAAATTCCCAAATATAACACACGAACTAGAATTTCACTAAACACACTTCTAATAAAAAAAAGTTTAGTATAGGTTCAGCCACAACCATTCTTACAACTGAAAGAAAGGAAACACCGAAAAATGCTACAGGAGACGATTAATACACCCAAGAAGCACTACAAAGAGAAAACCTCAAACTGGTCCCCCAAACATTGTTCTACTCCTACTGACGGGCTGAGTTGACCTTCGACGACCCAAGTCTAACTTCAGCATGCTTCTTGGAAACACCACGGAAGAATCGCTGCAATTGACCCCAATGTCCACAGGTGTGGCAGGATCTTGGAGCACTCAAACACATCGGCCTCTTGTGACCCTGCCTACCACACTGGTGGCAGATCATGGCATTGCACTGTGAAGAAGATGACTGAAGGTCTGAAGGCCTCTTGGTTTTTCTACCAGCACCACCAGCATCAGGTCGCTTCTCACTCTTCTTATCAGCATCCCTTGCACTACTTCTCAAAGTTGGAGGATTCGCCAGCTCACGTCCTCCCGCTAACCCAGCTTCAGCCAAAAAGGATTTCCCCACAAAATCCGAGAAGGTGGTTAGGTTGAGCTCTTCCACTTTCGATCGCAGCTCAGTTCGGAGTCCAGACTCAAATTGTCGAGCCTTCCTAGGGTCATTTGCAACAAACCATAGGTCGTATTGAACTAGGTCTATGAAACATCGATAGAATTCCATGACCGATTCAATGCCCTGCTGAAGACAACACAACTCCATCCTCTTCCTTAGCTTTGTCAACTCAGAGAAGTATTTTTGGATGAACGATGACTTGAAAAACTCCCATGTGAGATCTTATCGAGGATTGCTTCGAGACACGGACTTCCACCATTTCCAAGTTGGGCCTTCAAGCATAAAGGTAGCTAAATTCACCTTTAACGACTCAGGCATCCCAATGAAACTGAACTTCCTCTCAATCTTCTGCAACCACTCCTCTGCCTCAAGAGGCTCTTCTTGTCCATAAAAAAGGGAGGGTTCAACTTCCGGAATTCTAGAACATAGTCTATGGGTTGATCAACTGGAGGATTTGCTAGGGGCACACCACCCAAAGCTACACCTTGGGCATCCATCAAACTGTCATGGGGGTGAACACTACGGAACAAGGAAATAAATAGCATAATCAAAAAATGGTCATTTCCATTTCAAATTCAACTTTTCACAACGATTTTCAGAAAGTAGGAAAACTCAAACGATTCACTAGGGGGAAACTAGTGATGATGGGTGACTTTAACATATGGTTGACGGCCATACGCCAGTCACACCATCGTCACTGAGAGCATTATAGGGCAATGTCCCCAACTCCACAAGGCTTTTCAGACCATGCGAGCTCATGGAGGTCACTTTCCCGACTCCCATTTCATTTCCCAATAAAAAAACAAGTCAAAGTAACCAAAAAGACACTAACCACCCAGACATCTCATGGTGACCCGACGTTCGGAACGATCAAGGGTTCATGACGTCCTTCTCACCCGTACGCCCCGAGTCCTGACAATTTTACTCCTTCTACCATGACAACCCCAAATAACAATGGGCGCTCTTAAAAAATAAGGTCCGCTCAGGAGCTAACCTCCTCTGATACCATTTTGTCACGAACCAACCCGGGTCGACCCTGAACCGGTCACCCGAGCCAGCCCGCGACATGGCCCGAGAGTCGTTCCCGATCCTCCCGGGCTGGCGACAAGCGCCAGGGCATCAAAGAGAGCAAGAGAGAATGATTTTTCCCATAGAAATTAAATAGAGCAGTGGAAAGAAAATAAAACAACACAAAGTAAATAAACAACACGAAAAGAAAGAACGACCAACAACAACAACTAACCTGACCACGACCAAAATTCCTCGTGACATCGAGAGTCGATCACCTGTCCACAACCAAAACTCACCCACAATGAGAGAGTTCAAGTCAACCTGCAACAGAAACTAAAAACAGAAAAACACTATAGGCGTGAGTATTAAAACTCTGTAGGTAGGCCCATCAAATTCTATTCCCAGTTCACATACCATTAAGTAAAGAATTTATCAATTCTAGGTTTGAACTAAATTATATAAAATATTGGTTTCCACACACACTTTCATTTCTAAAACAAGTAATAGTCCATTACCCTTTTTAATTTAAGAACAAGTTTAGTGTTTGGAAGAAATAGATGCATTTCTTTTTAAAACACTTTTGAGAACAATTTAGAAATCCAAATTTTAGTTGTTGGTCAAATGGATAACCACACACAACACACAACGCACACTAAGGGAAATGGAAAAAGTGGTAAACAGGGCCAGAAACCGAACTAGACCCCTCAATCGTCCGCCACATATAAATAAACACTAAAAGAAAACATGGGTCGATCCTAGGAGATCGTGAACAATCTAGAACATACTATACATCTGACTCATCCTGAAGGCATGCCCTAACTCGATGACGTCATAATGCCCATACTACTACCCGGTATATCCCTGCATGGCCTAACCGAGGGGCCAAATCCTCATAGCAGCAATAACTCAGTATTCCCCTGCTATGGGGCCACTAGCCAGTGCGTGGTCTAAACTAGTGCAGCAATCGTTCTCAGAAAATTCACTCAATATGCTAGGTTCCCATGTCAACACAAGCAATAAAAAGGGGGTGCGTCCACAATGTAAATTAATCAGTAATGATGCACAAACATCATATACAGCTCACGCAATCAACACACACCTAAGATCACCCCCGAGTGGGTTTTCCAAAATAATCTATTTTATTAAAGTGTCAAACGGGCCTTCACCAATTTTAATGTAAAACCTCATCTCTCAAAAAGCTCAAAACACTTGTTCAGAAGAAATCGTTTATCTTTAAAACTAGAAGTACATTTGAAATTCCGTGAATTATTTTTAAAGGCCAAATGGGCATTCTTTCAATAATGGGTGTCCGCCCGTCAAGAAAATGTTCCAAGTGTTCGGTATAAAATAAACCGAACTTTTCGCACCAAATAATCATATAAAATTTAATTATATTATATTATTTCCAATTTATTAAAATTAATAAAACATCAAGAAATTAATAAATTCTAAATCTAAAGGTAAGTGCAATGGGGGACCTACCTCAACTCGCAGCTCGAACACGACAATGCAACATGCCTCGCATAGGCGCACAAGCACACAAAAACCGATGATCGCTGTAACACAGGGTTACCCCGCCAACGCGCTGCAACCGCACAGATAAATAAAATACATGAACACAGACATAAAACAATTCATACAAACAAGAAACACAAAAAACACCACCTCGACCTACTTTCAATGCATGACTTGCACCATTAGTACTATTTAATAAGTCACTTTAAAATTTATAAAACCAAAACCGAAGAGACTCGCAGTTTTACACACCCAAAACCAATTTCAAGACCACACGCACTCAAATGAGATTTTAAAAGTGTGACATACACCATATCAACATTTTGGGAAAACTCAACTCCTTTTATAGAACACATTTGCACTATTTATGAAACTCAATAAATAAAAAATAAAAAATTCATGTGATAGTTTAAAAAGAAGTCACTTGGATTTACCTACTCAATGCACATGATGTCTTCAATACCAAACACACAAAATAAACCATGTCAAAATGCAATTCACAACACTGGCACAGGTTAACAACCAAATACAAAATTTATTCAAACGCAAACAATTGACTAAACATAAACTTCTAGAAAAACGCATCCATACCATATGGGAAGGCTTCTAACCAAAAGAGACACATGCTAAACTCCAACAAAACCAAATTTGAACCAAACAAATAAATTAAAGAATATAGAAGATTAATCAAACAAGAAACCAAAATTGTTAAATAATATTTAAACGTGGAATCACCTACCTTGATGTAGGAATAACCTCTCAAATCGATGAAAAACTCCTGCCGCGTGTCGATTGCACTGCAATGGATCTATACCCGACCTTAAGACAAGGTATTGGGTCGAAGATGTCAAAAAAAGTGCTAACAGAAAGCCGAATCCTATCGGCATCACCACCAAAAATTTAATAGCAAGTGGTCAAAGGGAAACGCACCTACTGAAAGGGTGCAGGAGGCCGTACAAAGCTCAAAGGATGCTGTCAGACCTCACGCGGTGCTGAAAAAAGGGGTGGGGGTCACCAGATATTCAGCCGCATTGGAACTGGGGTGTGCCGGCATGGGGCTTCGCACCGGCTAAGGCTCCATCGGAAGGCAGAAGCGCGAGGAAGTGGTGCGTTGCGGTGCAAGGGAGCAGGGGGGTTCCAGCGATGGTCCACAGACGGAGTAGGGGAGGACAGCGACTGGACGTGGCTGCGGCGAGGAGGTTGGTGGAGGTGCTAGCCGGGAGATCAGCTTGGCGGTGGGGTGGAGTCGCCGAGCAACAGCGTGCCGGAAGAGGGGTATTCGGGCAAGCCGCTGGAAGGGGGGGTAGCGCAAGGGGGGCTCGAGTGGGGAGGCAGTGCACCAAGGGGGCTGGTGCACGATGGGAAATAAAAGGGGGGAAAGGGGGGAGGTCGAGGGCGTTGTGCAGAGAGTCGGAGGCCTTGGCGCGCGGTGGAGGGTGTGGGTGGCACTGCTTGACTTGCAAAGGAGAAAAGTAATGGGTGTTTCAAGGGACGGTGGTGGAGGGTGTGGCGGTGCGTAGGGGTATGGGAAAGGGACCCAAAACGAAAACAAAAAAAATGAAATGGAGAGTGGGGCTGCTAGGGTTAGAAAAAGGCAGGAAAGAAAAAAAAAGAAATAAAATCAAATAAAAACAGAATAATAATAATAATGAATAATAATAAATAATAATAATAATAAGAAATTCTTCTTAATAATAACACTAATAAAAAAATTAACAAAGATAAAATAATTCCTACAATAATAAGAATTTCCTAAATAATAAAACAATGCTTCAAAATAACGATAATATTATGATTAATTTCAAAACAATGTTTTTAAATTCAATCTTAATATTCTTTCAACATCTTAGTTCGCCCCGCAAATCGGGCAGGTCGCGTGGTGAATAGGGTGTTGCTGCACAGTCTCCCGACCATGTTCTGCTCGAGCGTAGATGCCGCCAAACACACATACGCACATTTTTCTCAAAAACTGAAAGTTTTAACTACGTCTCAACAAAAAACCTGACCCGAGCCATAACCAAAGGAAACAATTTAAACATGGGCGTGACAAGGGTTCCCTCATATTCTCTAGAGAACAAGATGATGTTTTGGAATTCTTATTTCTCAACCTCTTCTTCATAATAGGCCTCTCCAGTGACTAATTCTGATTCGAACTAGAGGGGGATCTTCAAGGATTTTGTAAGAGCCTCATGCATTTCTTTTAACAAGCAGAGGGAATTGAGGATCAATAGATTCATAATTATTTTAGTGAGGTCCTTCATCATTTCATACTTTCATGATAAAGGCATTTTTCTAACCAGAGGAGGACCCTCTTTGAAAAGGGGCACAATGGATGATGCCAGTTGTACCACAGGATTCTGGATATTATTGGAAATATCCTACAACTGACTAGATGACTCTTGTAGAACCACTATCAATAAACATTCATCTAGATAAATCCTAGATCTGGATAGATGTATCGTACCACAGTGTTTTAAAAGATTATCTTCTCAAATAGTTAACAAGGTTGACTCTCATGGATCTACTCGATCAATTAACATGGTTGACTATGGCATCATATATAACAGAGCAGGCTGGGAGGTCTCTTCTTTTCCAGCTTTGAAAAAACAGACTACCTAATTTTGGTAGCATTCATAACATTGTTAGGGGAACTAGCATGAGACTTATGGTGGCCCACGTTTCCTTGACCTCTCCTTCGATGGTGTCGACCTGAGGAATTTTGAGGATTTTCTGGAAATTCTTCATTGTAGAGAAGTGTGAAGCGGTATTCCAACTTGACAGATTTTAAAAAGGAATATTCTTTCTCATTAGAGGATTATTCTAATTTTGGGTAAACCCTAGGGTGATTCTCAACTCTTTGGGCATGAAATAACTAAGAGTATGGGATGGATTCGGTACTGGTAGGGGACTTTGATTTCCCATGTTCCATTGATGCTTAATCTTGTTTGATTTGGAGGGTCGTGACATAGATGAAAAATAAGTAGTTGTGGATAAAACAATTACTTCATGATGTTTACTCCTATCTGGGTAGGAGTAGGTGACACCATAGGAATGAGAGACTACTCTGTGATCCAACCAATTTTCATACTTCTTTGTCCCATGGTTGGAAAATTATTATTATTCAATTAAGCCCGCAAGGTCTCTTCCAGGTTTGGAGGAGATATTTTCCACTTATGTTGGAACAATTCCCAAATTGAACAAGCCAATGTACACTTGTTCCTAGATTAAATCATTGAAAGCAAACAATTATTTAATGGTATATCCATGGATATTGTAGTAATGGAAATGATCAGAGTGATCAGGGCACTCAATATCCTAGGGCCTCCTCCACTCTGGTAGGTTCAAAATCCCCTTTTATAAGGTATGATGAAATATCTTGAGAACCATGTATCCTAAAAATAATAGGTCACATTCCTTCTATATGGGAATGGATCCCTGAGATCCTTTCCTTTTTTAGGGTCCAGTGCTTGATGAGGTAAAATCCATAATATCTCATCAAGGTGGTTGTTCCTAGAGAGGCAGTGCTTAGAAGATCTATGTGGGTCAAGGCTGCGCTTAGTGGGGATGTTTCACTTGGTGAGTCTCTTCAGATGGAAGTTACAAAAACTCTAACGGTTCATGGGATTCAACTTATATGGCTGTTACGGTCTCTTTATTATCAGTTCTTCTCATAGGATCTAAATGAGGCATCAAACATGCATGTTTGGCCTACTGTAAGTATTCTTCCTGATATTAGGCCTTCTCATAGAGTTCTAGGAACCCAAATATTAAACTATATGTGAGGATGGTAGGAAACAACTCAATATTAACATTCCTCAATCACATCATTTGTATATTCTCTTGATTTAGTGGCATTTAGAGAGAGTATGTGAGGCCTTTCCACCAGATGAAAAATATGTGACTCACTCATCAGGAAGTTTCTTACACTTGAAAATGTCAATAATACAATTTTATTCATGGTATAAAAAAATTGGTAGAGTAATTTTCATGTGAAGTTCTTCCCAACTAGTGATAGAACCTATCAGTAGTTGGTTGTATAAAAATATTTAGATCCTTCCAATGTTTGGATGAAACAGTAAATCTTGGTAGCCTCTTACTACTATGGGGTTCCCATCATTGGTTTGTGTATTGATATTAAGTGGTCTGAATACTATAGTAGGTTGTTCAGATTATTTAAAGGGGGAAATATAGGGCTCCCAAACCCTGGGGGTGATCTCATGTTTCCCACCCATGCTCGGTATAGCTTTCCATCAGGTGTGATCGCCACCTACCATATTTCCTAGGCCTCGAGGTGAGTAATGATAGAGTATATAAAATAATCCTAGAGAGGGTCCCTATTATGATGATAATTCCTAACCTCCAATGATTTGAAAGGATCATAAAATTGGTAAGTAAGCTCAGTGGTTTATGGGTGGCACGACCTTGGTACTAAGGAAGGTAGTTACGCGACTCAGATGGGTTCATCAACTCATATGACGGTCACTTTCCATATACTACATACTATTCTATATCTAGATTCACAGGGTTACTAAGCTCTATTGGATATAACTATCAAAGGATAACGTGTGGTGCTCCTAGAGGAGTAATGAGGTCATGTTGAGCTACACCATAATTCGGGAACTAATTAGAAATGAGCTCATCGATAATCTTTTTATTCTCTTCAACCAATTGAAACAACGTGTCAATTGTGGGGACGACCTCTATTTTTTTTAAACATTATATGGATTGGTGGCCCAGCATTATGATTTCCCTTATCGTGAGGTTGATGAGGAGGCAACATCGCATCAAAAGGATTCCTGAAGCTAAGCATCTACCACTATTGGTAGGTGAAGACGCTTGTATGGGGGTCTGTATTATACTACATTGTCCCTTGGGGTGGTTTTTCCCCATCATGATCTTCATCAATTACCCTATCCCTCATATTCAATAGCAGGTTGGGGATAACCATGTTTACCAAAACTATACTTCGAGTAGAATTTTATTCATCGGTTGATAAGTTAGGATGTTGGAGGATAGAGCTAAAGTGGAGAGAAGAATATTGTCACCAAACCCTAATATTCACATGTAGAGACACCTCTTCCATTATTCGGTAGAGAACTATAAGGCTCTTGACACGTCTCTATAAGAGGGTATAGTGGTATCTGGGGGATTTAGGGTGGTGGACCACTGAATGTACTTCCAAATAAACCTTTTGGAACTGCTAAATGATGTCCTCGAGGTTCCCCAGTCTACCTGGGTTGGTAAAATTATGATTGTAGAGGCAATGAAACGTCACCTAGATGATCTGGTGGGAACACATGGCCAGGTCCTCAGAAAGGGACATCGGGATATCATATTTGGGAGTTTCTGATGACCAAAACATGACTGAGATCTGATCAGTTTCCAAATTCACCCATAGGCCATATATCTCAGAGGAAGATATGTACTCCTGAATATTAGAAACTTTGATCAATGCTAGCTAAGATATGGTTGGAGGCACTGATGTGGGTAGGTTTAGAGTCCAGTTATCCTATAGAGGATCCACTGTGTGAGTCGTCTTCAAATTTCACATTGGGTCAACTATTGGTGGTGGTACCAACCGCATCATCACATCCATGTATGATGAAGTGTTTACCACTACCATGTGTGAGAAGTTGGAAGTTATCATTGGTGGATCAACAGCGTGCTCATCATCTGGATGAGTTAGCCAATACCAAAAAAGATCTCAATTATCATGGGTATAAGTAGAGAGGGAAACTAGTGGTGACAGATATGGCTACATCGTGATCCCATTGAAGGTGGGGAAGAAATTCCTTCACCTGCATGTATTTAAGGATGAATCAGGGGATACTTTAGATTTCACCTCTCGTGAAATAAAAAATTAATTGTAGGGATCTTTACCAAAACTCTAGTAGTCGGGGTGGAAACAATTACTAATTCATCAATTTCCACAGAATCAGATAGGTCAACCAGGTCAACAATGACTTGGTGATTCCCAAGATTGTACCTTTAGCAGCGATTGTTCACCCATATACCCCGAGAAGGTTCTTTAGGGAAACGCACCTCATATTCATGAGGATGGCCTTCATGCTAGTAGGTGGTGACATGGGAAGGAGATCCACTTTTATTGGTTGTATCATGGGGAGGTCCTTCATGCTGGATTAAATGGAAAAGGGTAGGACCTCCATCTTGAGGATCAGAAGTATAGAGAAGACCTCCATACTGGTTTTTGATGGAGTAGGTAGGACCATATCTTGGGTTCAAGATAGTATATTAAGAGAATCTTCACTGAGTCTCATCATTATGGGTCATCATGTAATAGGTATAAGTAGTGACAGTGATTGAAAGGGACAACATGGAATACCAATGTGGTGGTTGGGGCATCGATCTCAATCATGCGAAGATAGATCTGTGTTCACCTATTGTAGTGAATACAAGGACCTTATACGATGTGTTGGTGGGATTGGGTGATAATAGAGTCATGGAAGATGATGCCATGGGGGTGGTGGTTTTAGGGAGGTATTGATGCATCCGGGTCTTATGGTACGTGTCCCTCATATTAATGACCCCCTCCTACTCGTACGGATGTGTGAGGGTTTAAATACCCCTCCATTAGATGATCTACAAGGGTGGTATGGGGTGTGGGAATTTGGTATTCGAAGGTGTTGAGAAATTAATGGTGGAGGTGGTGTCATTTGGGATTTCCACATTAACATTTCTCCGTTCTCTATTCATGCTAGAGTTGGGTTGCTAGTTTCCTGCAATCATGGTCCTATAAGGAAGGTGGATTGAGCCATCAGTACATGTATAAGGAAAACAATTCCCAATTCACCAACATAATACAATCATTTAATAATGGAGAAGGATCTACGCTGACAATGTCGCTTACCAAGGATTCCCAATTGTGAACTGCCCCAACCCTCTAGTGATTTTCATGTTAGGACCACTATTTTTCTCAGTTGGACCAAGTGATGGATGTTTTAATTTGGTGACATGTTAATCCACTGATGTCTTGAAATCTACTAGTCCCTATGTTTAGGATAATATATTCACATTGGGTTCACCATTTAGGTTTCTCACACTTTCATCTGGGCCCCACCTATGCGTCGACACAATGTGTGTGTACGCTGGAAGAACTGTAGCTCTGCATTCCCACTTTCCAAAGATTGGATGCTTTTATCACATCAATGGACACTTATAGTCCTTGATTTAAATGGTATTATGGTATTGTGGTTCATCATTCTATTTATTCCTCTTTGTAAATCATTACCTGGTTCGAATCTCCCTCATAAAGTTAAGTCTGGCTTGTAGAACTCATTCTGTGTGTCATCTCTTTGTGGATGCCAGTTAGTTACACTGCTTCTTTCTAGTAGGGAAGTAACCTTCACTTCAGAGATTAGTTTTTTGGGCATCATTGAGCATTTATATATTTTGGGAACATTAGTCATCGATATTTCTCCTCTTATGAGGGATTCTTATGTGAGGAATGTTAGGTGTGGAACCCAAGGCATCTCTTCTCAATCATGAGGAAATCACACCATGGGTGAAAATTCTCCAAGGATTTTTACCACACCAATCCCATTTTTTTCATAGAGTCTATGTTTTGGGTTGGGTCAAAAGTTATACATCCTTTGGATATGGATTAAAACATATTATTGACTTGTATTAGGGCACAAGTTTAATGTCTTGTAGAGACGTACACATGGTTAATGCCTTATAGAGACATGATGGATGAATCAGAATGTTCCTTGAGGCTAATCTAGAAGGCTGATCAGAACACCCCTTTAGGGGGATCAGGGATTTTCGTTGCTAGGATGGATAATGGAACACCTAAATAGTTTACCAAATTATGGATCAAAATTCCCCTTGACACGGACCCAGGATGGTTGATCAAAATTCCCCTTAATGTATATTAGGAAGGTGTGTCCCTATTAAGGATAATGTCATGCCTAAATATTTTATTGAGGGATGGATTAGAACACCCCATGAGACGGTCCTAGGATGGTTGATTCAAATTCCCCTTGAGGGGGATCAGGGAGGCATGTCCCTAGGAGGGATGGTGTGTCCCTATGAGGGATGATGTTACACCTAAAATGTTTAACAATGGATAGGAATTCCTTGTGGAGGTGAACCTGGTAGGTGTGGATCATATCACCCCTTGAGGAGAATCTAGGATGGATAGATCATAATTCCCCTTAATGAGGATTTGGGAGGTGTTCCCATAAGAGGGAGAACCAAGGTTTACCAATGGTTAGGATTAAACCATAGGGAGGCATCCTATATACCTTGCTTAGAAGACAGGTATCATAACCCATGTAGTTTGATGTTTTATTTTATGTTCATGTGACAAGACTGATCCATGCAGTTTAACATAATGTGGTAAGGATGCTAGTGTTGCAAAAGGACTGTCAATGAGGGATAGTGTGGGGATTACTAGTTAAAGTTTCCCTTATTTGAAGGACCCCGGAGCACCTTGAGAGGGGATGGGTGAATTAGGGTGTCAAAAGTTTCTTCTAGAGTGACAGATCCTATTCCCACATTGGTATTAACCTATTAAACCTATTTCATGGAAATTTTAAATAAAAAAACAATCACATGAAAATATACAACACAAAAAAATATTACTTGGTTCACCAATAAGGGTAAGTACCAGAAGCATACGTTGACAGTGTGTCAGTCATACCTAAATCCACTAATCTTCACTAGTTGTGGAATACATATGTTTAGAAACAGTCACTTTATTTCAGGAACACTTCCTTTAGAATATTTTAGGGATAGTAAACAATAACCCTCAGAACACTTATGTTGAATCAACCTAGATCACTGCCTTGGGTGAAGTTTTACTCAATTTATCAACTTGAAGGTCACTTCAGAAGATTGGCATTAAATTACTTTTCACTGACTAGCATGAGACTCTTCTAGAACATAAGACAAAAGTTTATGAACTTTAAAATCCTTGTTTACAGAAAAAATTTGTGTTTAAAACTACCTTTCATGAAGCTCCTTTGTGAATCCCACAACCTTTGCGAACCAAACTGCCTTTACGGAACAAACCATCTTCACAGAGCTCATGGATCCATCGTGGAATACCCCGTCATTCTGAAGCTCCCATTACTCAAAATCACTGGCATCATTCAAGACTTAACAAGTCTTTTCACAACTCATATAAATCCAAATTAGTGAAGCTCTATTCCTTCATGAAATTATAGAAATTATTGATTTTCTCTGAAAAGTTTTGTGTCAAATGAAGTGGGGGTTCCCTTATATTTATAGTATCAACCATTATCAATGCTCCACCATATCCAGTGAATTTTTTGATCTTTTAAAAACATCTTTGTGGAAATCCTTCATTAAATAATCTCCCCTGATCTTTTTCATTTTCATGGAGATCTCTGTCAATCCATCTCTCACTCTCAATGTTCCAATTCTCGTAATCATGGAGAATACTATCAACTCATCGTGAACTTGTGAAACTCACCATTGATAAACCTAGTGTTTGTGAAATCAATTCATTTACCATATGTATGAAGATTTTATTCCATAAAATAACCTTTCATGATGTTATCCTCTTCCTTCATATTTTGAGCCCAAAAAATTGTCAAACACTAGGAAATGATGCCACCACCAATACTATAGTTAGCTTGAACTGTAATGTCACCTTCCTTGAAAACACCCAAATTATAGAAGCGTGAATTCACAACAACAACAAAAACAATCCATATCCTTCAAAAGAACAATGTTGGTTCCAACAATCTCCCCTTTTGGGTTTGTTGGCCATCTGTAGATAAATTCAATGAAGAAACAGCCGCTATCAAGACCTGATATGTGATACGAAAATCATCCAACACTCTAATTCTACATGATCAAATCTCAATGTAGAAAACAAGAGGGGATCCATGAATTGGGTTCTCATGTTTTGGAATGCTTAAATATTTCAAAGTTAATATCTAATTGTTTACACATAGCACTGAATTCTCATTCAACTCCCTCATTCTATGATCTCATTCTCCCCTTTTATAATCATTGAATTTCACCATTTCCCCCCTTTGGAATGAAACACAAAGAAACTCTATTTTGACTTGTAGAGATCAAAAAAATACTCCCCCTAGATTTTATCTCCCCCATAAACTTGCATCCACTATAACATTAATAGATTTTTGTGAAAAAAATTTTGTGGCGGTTTACTAAACCACTGCTAAATTTTTTATTAATGATTTAGCAACGATTTTTCATAAACCGCCACTAAAACTTTTTTTCAATCCCGACACATCCCCCCACCCCCCTCCCCACCCCCCGAGACTCCCCCTTCTCCCCCCGACCCACATGAGCCCCCCCCCCCGGTGACCCCCGAATCCCTAGCCCCTCGCCACCTTGCTGATTAATTTTAAGTTCATATTAGGTAGTATTTTCACATTAAAATTTATTTGATACAGATCCACCAATTATGTTGCATAAACTATATTCATCTAAGTTTACTTCAAGTAAATAAAATTTCATAACATTCTCTTTAATAGTGTTAGATTGATATAATTTTCACTCTCAAATTCTATAGGTTTTCTTCCAACCATGATTGGAGTTTGAAATATCGTAAAATATTATATATAAAACTTATTTATCAGATTATTAGTATATTTAAATTAAGATAAAAGTATGTATTCAATTTTTTCATTCACCTGCAGCCTAAGAAAATATGTGCTTTCTCTAATCATAGATATTTGAAATTATAGACTCATCAAGTTAGTAAACTACTCAATTAGTTCCTTCTTATCTCTTACAAATATGACCCTGTTTTAATAGATGAGTATTATGAATTATTACTCATTGGATACTTTCATATAAAGATTATAGTCAACACCACCTCTCTTCAATTCAAACTTCTTCAAGTATGTATTCAATTGATCATAAAAATATAGAGGTGTTTATTTCAATCCATATAGATAATTATTAATATTATATACCTTTTTTCACCATCATCATATTAAAATCCAATAATTTGTTTAATATAGACCTCTTACTTTCTCATTTCATTAAAAATTGTTAACATTATATCATTTTGGTAGATCTTGAATATAAATTGTATTTCCACCAATAATAATAATCCAAATGATTAAAGTCATGAAAATAGTGTTAATGTTTCTTCAATGTCAATTACCTCCACATGGTAATATCCTTTAAATGTTAGTCATGCCTTATCACATATCACATTTCAATATTCATCATGTTTTTTCTTGAACACCTATTTTATTTCAATTCCTTTTTTGATCATCTGACCTCTAAACAAGCACTCATGTCGTTTCATTTTCAATTGGATCTAGTTATTAATTCAACGATTTAGCATATGATTCAACATTTTTTTCTTTTTTTTGAAGATATCAGTTTACTTGAGATATTAAACTTGTTTTCTAGATGTTTCTCATCCCCTGGGATTATATTGGATATTTTTTTGTCATTAATAATGTTTGACTCATAAACTTATACCCTTATTACTCTATTTATAATTTGAGTTTGTGAATGAATAATCTCAAGAACTTCTTAATTTATAATTTATTCTCAAAATACTAGGGTTTATAACATGATTATTAATCATTTATCAATAGACATTGTTGGTTTTTCTCATCATATAATAATTTTTTCCCCTTTGATTGTATTGTGTGTGACACCCTTTTCATTTTTTATGTTAATTGATTTCGAGAAACTTGTTATGACCATAATATATTTTTCCTTTAACCTTGGTGTTTGGATTGTTTTTTTTAAATTTTATTTCAAATATGTTTTAAAAAAATTATTTTAAATTTTTTTTAGTGAAATGGTTTTGTTTTATTTTAGGGAAAAATAAATGCTTTTGACTTTATCTGGTTATCAAATAATTTTTTATTTGAAAGACCCATTTCATTAAATGGATCAAATACTAGATTTGATTTTACTCAAACATAATGAATTTAAATCCCTATAGAATTTCTATTCCAAACATGAATACATGAACTACTTAATGAATTTTATTTCATAGATTCAGTGGGTTACGATGCTTACATAAATATTTTAGGTTTCAATTCATGTTCTGAAATGGGTATCTATCTTGGGTCTTTGATGATGAGTGGGATATGGTAATAAATCATGGGTTCATAGAGAATTTATCACAATGTGATTCGGGTTTGGTTTTACTTTTTGGTTGTTATTGTATTAATTTCCACTTTTATCTCTCTCTTGTTTTAAATATTGTTCACTATATATATATATATATATATATTATTTTGATGATTTAGAGGTTTATTTATTATTTCTTTCTTAATAATTTTCATTTATTATTCAATGGAAAAATCATTACCAATGTAGTGTTTCATGATGCCCAATAACGTTTTCCTATACTATGTAGATCGGGAACACCCTTCAGGATAGTGGCGGATTGGGTCTGTGTCGGTTTTAGTAGTATTTCAGGATGGTTTGTTACAAATGGTATTAGATTCATAGATACCATAAGATCCTAGGTTCTATGCTTCTCAACTATTATTTGGGTAGATTGGTAGAAAGTAAAATAGATCTATTATAAATCAATAGGTAGGTGTAGGGAGGGCCTCGTGAGCACTTTCTCTCCTCATGTCTTGAGTAACCTAGGGTTTTCAAGAATTTGATTTTATTCTGATTATTTTTTATGAATTGATATTTGAGATGTTGTTGTTTGATCCTCATTAACATCATGTCAATTAACTTGGGGTTTTTTATTTAATGGATAAATTTCTCCACTCAAATAAAATAGACAATATAATCATCAAATCATTTTTTGGTATTTTGGTAGGCATTTTATACAAATTTCATTAAATTGCAAAAAAATGGCCTACTAAGTATACTACCCAAAAATGGAGGTATTATACTTATAAGTACACAATGTTCATGTTTATATTGAACCACGTATTTTGATTGATATTACTCTAGTTAATAAAATGGTTATGTTAACCTAAAATTATCTTTTGAACCCCATTATAATATAAATTTTCCTTACTAGTGATGGATCAATACATTTGGTTTTGGTTCCATTATTAAATAACTAATATAAGGTGCATTTAAAGATGTATAATTTTAATTGGGTGATTTTTCTAACATATAAAAAATATTCTATATCTTTCCCCCTATGTCCATTCATCTAGATCCACCTATGACACTTTCTTTTCATCCCAACATCTATTTCTTTTCCTCCATGATTCCTCCATCTGTATCCTTTATCACACACGCATATCTTCAAAAATATAATATGACTCTATTTTCTCCACCTCATTCTTATTTTTTTATGTATCTATTCATCCATGAAATCTGTGATCTACATAGAAACCCTATAATATGCCGCTTAGGTAGTTTATCTAGGATGGTTTGTGACAATTTGATATCAAAGGAATTCATGCCTCTTCTTTGAAATTGATATATTGTTTGGGATGTCTTGGTAGACATGAGATAGTATTTTTTAGAATTAATAGGTATATTATGAGAAATTTCTTGGCCATATATCATCATCAAGTGCATTAAGTTACCATAGGCTATTGGGAAAAAGTGTATTTGAGGATTTTTTTGATCTAATCCTTGACCTTTTCCAAATAGTTAATATATTTATATATATTTTCTACTAATATATATGAATCTATTTCCCTATTTATTAATAGTTATGTGTTTTAATTTTTTTTAATATTTTGTAGGCACATTGTAATATACATGGATAAAATATAGATCACATTACAGAGGAACACACCACAGTATGTTAAGGGTTTGGAGGATATTTTAGATTTTTCAATTTCGAATCGATCCATTGAAGGAAGAATAAGATGTCCATGTCCTAAATGTAAATTTAGAAGATGGTTGAAGAGATATGGAGTTTATGAACATTTAATATTAAAGTAATTCCCTATTCAATATTTGTGTTGGATTTGGCATGGAGAATCGAACATTAAAAAAAGGTTGAGCATAGATGTCAATCCACATAATGAGCTCCCAACTTCATAAAAAATGGTAAATGAAATGAAAAACCTTATAAATGATGAATTTGGAACTAAAAGATACCACCATCAACATCAAAACATATCAGAACAACCAGATGAGGGTGCTACAAATAGCAACATGACAGGTGATGTATTTGAGACATTAGGACAACCAGATGATGATTGTAAAATATCAGTGGATCCTCCTCTTAATTATATGGAGACTAATGTAAGAGAAAACTTCACTGAGGAAAATACGTTTCATGATTTAGTTAATGATGGAAATCAAGATTTTTATAGTGGATTTTTGAGATATTCAAAACTTTATTTTTTGCTGAAGTTGTACCATATCAAATGTCTGTGTGGAATTACAAATAAGTCAATGTCCATTATATTGGAATTTTTGCGTGATGAATTTCCTGAAGCAATCATCCCTGAGTCTTTTTATGATATGAAAAAATTTGTTAACAAGATTGGTTTGAATTATACAAAAATACATGTGTGTCCCAATGATTTTATGCTTTATTGGTGAGAGGATTCAAGTAGATATGATTGAAAAAAATGTTCTTATTATATATGGAAGTCAATGGATGATGTTGGAAGTCTGAATCAACATATTTCCATAAAGAAGAACAAAAGGAATGCACCTTCAAAGGTTTTGCATTTCTTTCTATTAAATCCTCGATTGCAATGATTATTCATGTCATTGAAACTGTCGAACGCATGAATTGGCATTCTGTAGATAATAAAAATGATGGGTTAATGTGACATCCATGAGATTCACAATCATTGAAGACATTTGATTCATTACATCCAAATTTCTCATCTGATCCTAAGAATGTTCGATTGGGATTGGCTACCGATGGATTCAACCCATTTGGTACTTTGAGTACCAGTTATAGAATTTGGCTAGTTTTTTTGATCCCTTACAATCTGCCTCTGTGGATGTGTATGAAACAAATTTCTTTTATCATTTCAATGATTATTCCTGGAAAAAAATTCTTTGAAATGATATTGATGTATACTTCATGCCTTTAATTTAAGAATTATAGGAGTTATGGAGTAACGGTGTTGAGACATTTGATGATTCTTTTAAAAAAAATGTTCAAAATACATGCTGCTTTATTTTAGACCATTAGTGACTTCCCTAGAATTGGGAATTTATCTTTTTGGAAAACTTATACGGGTTTTTCTTGTCCTATTTTTAACATTGATTTTGAGCCCAAATGGCTACCTCATAGTAGAAAATGGTGCATCTTGTGCCATTGAAAATTTCTCGATGCATCAAATAGATTTCCTCTGAACATATCAAAATTTAATTGTTTCATTGATCATAGACCCCCTCCAAAGTTGCTAACTGGTTTTAAAATATTGAAACAACTTTGAAAAGTTGAAACAGAATTTGGGAAGTTTAATCATTTCAATGATAGTGGGAAACTGGTTTGAAGTTCATCGTCAAGTGAAATTGGAATGCAACAATGTGAGAAAAAAATTATATTCCTCAAACTTCTGTATTGGGAATTTACTTTTTTGAAGCATAATCTTGATGTGATTCATATTGAGAAGAATGTCTATGAAAATTTGATCTTCACATTGCTTAATGAGCATGGAAAGTTTAAGGATCATCTCAATGCTCGGAAATACATACAATTAATGAACATAAAATGTGATCTCTATCCAGATAAGAATGAAAAGTATGCTCTGGTATTTTTTTCAATGAAAAATAGGGATAAATATACATTTTGTCGAATTTTAAAGCATGTGAAAGTATCTGATGGGTATTCAAGTGACATATCGAGGTGTGTTGACTTAAAAATTGTATGTCACATGGATTGAAAAGTCATGATTCACATATTTTGTTACAACAATTACTACCATTGGCATTTAGTACATTATTACCTGAAAAACTCACTACTATTGTACTCAAATTTTTCACATTTTTCAAGTAACTATGTGAGAAATCTCTACATATATTTGAGCTTGAAAAACTTCAGGAGAGGTTTGTGTTGACACTTTTTGCAATGGAGATTATCTTTCCTCCATCATTTTTTACTATCATGATGCATTTAAATATGCATTTGGTTGAGGAAGCTAAATTAGATGGCCATGTTCATTATCAATGGTTGTATCCAATTTAGAGGTACTTTATTTATATGTTTTTTAGTTAAGTAAAAAAATTACTTAATTAAATTCATAATGATGTTTTTTTCTTTATTTAAAATATATCTTGGGCATTTGAAATCATACGTGAGAAATAAATCTCAACCAATAGGCACTATTGTTGAAGGCTATTTGGAAGAAGAGTGTCTTAGTTTTTATTCTAGATACTTGGATGATATTGATACAAGATTTAATCAAGTTGGAAATTTTGATGACACATCGACTCAATCTCAAATACATGGGAAATCAAATATATTTCATGTTATTAGTCAATCAGTTTGGGGGACCCCAAATGTTACACTGATAGAAATGGAATTATTACAGACACATAGAAATGTGTTTCTAAATAGTGAAATTGCAGATCTATTTATTGAAGAGTTGAGGATACAAACAAAGAGATTAATGAGAGGTCGAACAAAAAATGAGAAAGATATAAATAAAGTTGTTAATAAAGAGCATTTAGAATGGTTTGCACATCGTGTAAGTTCATAAATATTGAAATAAATACGAATATTAGGTTGACATGTATATTTTAGAATTCTAATAAAGTATATTTCTTTTATCAAATCATGAATACTGATACTCGATCGAAGTTGTCATAAGATTTGAAGTTTCTTGCTTGAGGTCCTCTAAAACAAGTTATAAAGTTTGACGCTTACAATGTAAAAGGTTTTATATTTCATACAGTCAATCGAGAAGAGTGTTTAAAAACATAGAATATTGGTATATTTACATTTTCTGAAGTAGGATAATATGGAAAGATGAATGATATTATTGAATTAAACTACCATAGGCATTTTTCAGTTGTTTTATTCAAATGCAATTGGGTTGATATTATCAGATGTGTTAAAAGATATTCCTTTCAATTTACTTATGTGAACTTCTCTTTCTTGATGGATGTTGGTGATTGTGAACTACATGATCCATTTATCTTATCATTTCAATAAAAAATGGTATATTATGTGAATGATGTTGTGGATGAAGGGTGGAGTGTAGTTTCTCATGTAAAAGAAAGAGATTTGTATGATATGGGTGATGAAGTGGAATATTTGACCTCTGACATTGAATCTCATCAACAACAAGAATCGAAATTATTTTTCCACCATGATATTGAAAATATTAGTTTAGAAAGGATGAATGAAGTTGATGAAGTAATGGAGTAGGAAAATGACATGATTGAAGGAGAAAATGATTGTATGTACACTTATACATTCATTTAGAAACCACTTATTTCATTTGTTCAATCATTCATTATCATTGTTATGTATATTTTGTTTGTTAGTACTATGCATCTGTTATCTTTTTTAATTTTTTTCTGCATTATTTTTTTGAAATATATGTTCTGAATATAATTTTATTTGATTAAATGATATGGATTCCAAGGAGGAAGTGATATATTGTTTCATCGACCACTACGACAGATTATGATCCATCTGTATCCCTCCCTACGACATATGAGCCACCATCTACCTTCCCCCTACACCATATCCCCCTACACCATATCTCAAACCCTCTGTGAGCATCCCTTCAGTAGCTCAGTCATCACCTCCTACTTCAGGAGCCTTAGTAGTGGGGGAGCAGTGCGCCACTTTTAGTTCTTTTCGAGGATACTGGATGGTGACTGTTATAGGTAAAAATTTTAATATGAATAGATTTATTGTACTTTTTTTATACTAACTATTTGTTCATTAAAGATGGAAGCAATGCAACTATGGAGAAAAATATAAAAATTTCAGATGTATGGAATCTAGCCGGAGATAAGATAGTTGTCCCATTTGATTCATATGGGGTCCCTATGGATGATTCTGTAAGATTATTTGGCCATATTTTAGGCCAGCTGGCCACAGAGCCCATTTACCTTCCTATTTCATATGATGATTGGAGACATATTCCTGCAAGTTGGAAAAATGAAGTTTTTGATTCCCAAATAAAGGTAATTTTAATACATTATGGTGTAATTGAATTTCATCTTATTAATATTTTCAAAATGAATTTCTGTGTATAGATGTTTTTCAACAATACGGTTGCTTATGTGATAACATGAAAGTGGACATCGAAAAATCTTGGAAAAAAATGGAAAGTCTTTAAATGGAGATTGTGGGGAGATGTCAACAATACTTCATTGACTGCCCAATAGATGTATGAAAATTTACCCGATAAGGTACCCAAAGATCAATGGAAAGTTGTTGTTGACAGACATCATGATGAGAATAAGATGGCATTTAAATATATATTACTATAATAATCTCATTTTACATTTATAAATGTATATGAAGAGGAGATGACATTGAATACATTACTATTAAATTTAATTTTATTTATTCTAGTATCTTTCAAGAAATAATGCATCAAGTCAGGTTAAGCAGGTCATCCCTCACACTACAGGGTCAAAGAGCTTTTTTAGAAGTCGATCTGTTGTGGTAATCATTTCATTAGTTTAAATATTTATAAGACAATATTATTTGTTTAATATATTAAATTTTTGATTTTTTTTAATGTAGTCATAGGGTTTAGGGCATGAAACATCCCAGAAAGAAGTGTGGTTGAATGTTCACCAAAAATTTGATGGAAGTTTTGTTAATGAGCCTGCCAAAGAAGTTGGGGTATGAACTCATTTTTCATTATAATAACTTATTATCAGTTGTTACTATATTAATATATATTTCTTCTAATATGACTATTATTTTATTTATAGTTAAAAATTAAAGAACTTTGGGATTTCAATCCTGAACAGTCCTAATCAGTCTCCCAAGATGACTCGGTTGATAAAGTCCTTGGGAAGGAGAATCCTAGTAGAGTGCTCGGGATGGGTTTGGGACCCATACCATCTGAGGTCTTTGGAAAGCCACTGGGGATTACAGCTGCATATAATTTTGGTTGTAGTCAGTCCATACCCCAGGATACTAAGAGAGAGATTGTTTCTCTATGAAACTCAGTTCACAACCAGGGGGCTCAAATATCCTCTTTGCAGAAAGCGTTGATTGATTTATATCAGAAAATGAATGGATCTTCCCCTGGTGGTATTGCATCGACTGGTGGTGAGCAGGTAAATCACAAAAATTCAAAATCATTTAGTTTACAAACTTTTATTGGTTTTAAGTTTAAATATAAATATACAAATATATTTAATTATCAATATAATTTTTTTAGGTGGTAGCAAGAAGTAGAGATGGAGGTGGAGAGGGTGACAAGATTTGTTCATTATCAGATCATGATTAGTTGTTTTGTTAATATGTTGGACAAATATGGTAACAGTCGGTTTGTATATGTATCATGTGTGGCACATAGTTTCCACCAAACATTTTCATGACCTAAAGTTTTCTTGATTTCTCATGTTTCCTTTATGTATTTTATTGATTTATGATGTTTCCTTTTCTGTTTTCATTTCTCGAGTGTGGTATGCTCCATATATGTCGATTATTTTTTTTCATGACTCATTTTTTATGATTCATTTTTCTTAAATTTATTAGGTTTGTTACCGAAGGATGAATGATCAAAAACATATCCAATAGTGACAGGAATCAATCAATTCATAGTTCTTGGAAAATGTCCTCTATAAAAATGTGTCTCGTGTATAGGAGAAGAAGGATGAGATTTATGGGAATAATTATGTGATAAAGAAATAAACAAATTGATGTGAATGAGGAAGGGTTTATCTTTTAGGTTATAGACAATGTGATTATAATTTTCACCAAGGCATGTTATAGGAGATCCCAACATCATTACATATATTGAAACATCATGAATCAATCCACATATAGTTTTTATATAATACCCCTATGCATATTAGGCTCTTTCCTAGGTTAAGAGTCATTTTTTCATAACATAGGTTTATGGATAAAGAACCACATGCTAAGGATCCTTATGTTGATTTGGATAATATGGAGAGGAAGACAGGTCTTACTAGGTAGACTTCTCTAAGAAATTTCAAGTCTTACAAGATGGAACACGAATCACATAGTTTAACTTCATGTGAAAATGCCTAAAATAATATATAGTTTAAGATCATAATAAAATTACCTTATTATATGAGGTTTAATGTAGTTTAAACTGATGTTTAAAATTAAATGTACTTGTCTTGATGCCAACCTTATGGATGGAAAACCAATGTGAATAAAGAAACCCAGTCACTAAGATAAAGTGGGGTATTTGATATCAGTTTTTTGGTTGGGTTTGAGATAGGAGATCTAGGAATAACTATGTATCCCATGAAAATAAGAATCAATCCACACATAGTTCTTATAATTTTTGGGAAAATATGATCACCTTGACTTAAAATTGAGAAATAATAAGGAAACCAAAATAAATAGAATTATTGTAATGGTATATATCCTTTATAAACTTCCCTTTCTGCATTATCAAGTCTTGGGGATGTTTAGAGAGAGTTTTGTGGTGATTTTGAGGTTTGAGGTGGTGTTTTATCCTTTTGAAGGCCACTATATCTTTTGTAATGACTTTTCTGGATATGAAGGAGGTAGTTTTATATTGGGCATACTTTTGTGTATAATGGGATATAAAACCCTAACTTGGGGATGACATTGTGATCTTCCTGTTTTCCTACTGGTTTTCCTATGCACCATAAGAATCTTGAAATTCCCTTGGGTGGGCATGGAATATCGGAGGGCCACCTGTCCAAAATAGGAAACCCAAGCTCACCACATTGTAGCCTTGGGAATGGTGAGGGTAAAATGATTAGAAAATGGGAACTAGGTCATGGATTCTATACATGTAAGAATATAGAAGAACCACTATGGCTTAGACCACTCCATGTTCTAAGATTTTTGGGAGGCCAAATTCCAATTTAAACTATAAAATAGATAAAACGAAAATGAGGGTTCTAGAACATAATTTTACCAAACCCACCACAAGAGTTTTGGATATTAACCATGTTTTGGTAGAGTCCAGTGTGATTCACTTATAAATAGAAGTTTTATTACCACATTGTTTTGAATTTTATACTTTCTTTCAATTCTTGGTTGACCCTTACTCATCCTCCCCTTCCACAGTCACCTCCCTTGGTGTTCCAAACCACATGGATCATATTGGATCATTTATACTGAATTTATTTGATTGAAGGTATACCTCTCTTTCCCCATTACTTTTTTATTATCTTTATATTATATTCAAGAGTTCATTGTGGTGTTAATTATTATCTTTTTTGGGTGGTTTTTGATGGAGTCTTATTATTCATTGGATTCAATAGTGATTCAATTAAGATCAGTGGTGGTTTATCCTTGGTTCTTATTAATTTCTCCTTAAAGATTCAGTCAATGTTGGGGATCCTTCATCTACCCTTCTTTATTTGTACATTTGGAAATATCATTCTTTTGTATTTCATTGGTTAAGTGGTACATATCATCTTAATAAATATAATGAAAACTCTTAATTGAATTTTAAGGGGAAGGGAGAAATCACATGGTTTTTACTTATTCTTCTTATTTATTATTATACGGCCACACTTACTTGGTTTTCCAATTATGACTTATTTTGAGATAGTGTGTTGTTTTGGTTTTTATAAAACTTTCTATGTATGTTTGTATAACCTCACCACATATGAAAATGACTAAGAATATATATCAAACTATTAATTTGGTTTCCCATGAAATATTGTATTTCTGTGTGAATACCCTTTATAATAATTTAGTAATTATGATAAAAACTTTTATTGAAACTAAATTATGTGTAGTGGTTATGATGTGTGGTGGTGGTGATGTGGGGTGGTTGTGATGTGGGGTGTAGCGATGTGTTTTGGTTATGATTTGTAATATGTTATATCAATTGGAATGGGTTTTTTAGGGCATTGGAAATGGGTCTGTAGTATCAACTACATTTTTTTGTAAATCTGGCTTTAGCGGTGGTTTTAACCGTCGCACAATAAATATAAAATATTTAGCGGCAGTTTTAACCACTGCTATAATTAATGAATTTTTCTATCTTCTGTGGTTAAAATCACCACTACGGACAATAATTTAGTGGTGTTTAAAACCGTTTCTACCCAGTTTCATATTTCATTATTATTCTGCAGTGGTTTTTATGGATTTAGTAACGGTTTTTCCCAGGGAAACTCATTTTTTTGGCAGTTATAACTACTGTTAAAATATATATCAGTTTTGCTGGGAAAACCCACTGAAAAATCCATAAAAACTGCCACATAATGCACCCACTATGACAGTTACCATAAACCACCACTAAATTGAGGAAACCTCTGAATTTTGTATGCCAAAACACACTTTGGTGGTATTTTTTAGAAACCACCGCAGAATCATATGACGAGGGATTATGTAGGAGCCATTTCCAAAAAAACGCCATAAAATGGTCATTTTTATGTAGTTATTACATCCACAAACACATTAAAATAGTTAACACAACTAGGGATAGGGGATCATTCATGACCTTATCATGCACTAGGAGGTGGTTGAACATTGAGGTTCAACCACTGTTTCTCGAACACATGTGCTACTAATGGATTGGTTAGAATGTAATCCACTTGGTCATTAGCTCCAACATGATCCATTTCAATCACGTCTTGTTCAACATTTTCATTGATGAAGTGATATATGATTTAAATATGTTTCATATTAGAATGATAAACATGATTCTTCATTATATTGATCATGCTCTTATTATCACAGTGAATCACCATTGTCTGTTTCACCTCATCGTCAATATCATTCAATTGTTGCTTCATCTATAATAGCTTAGTGCAAGCCTTTGAAGTAGAGATATACTCTGCCTTAGTAGTACTAAGATAAGTGATTTCCTATTTCTTACTCAATCATCCCACACATTTCTTTCCAATAAAGAACTCTCTACAAATTTTGGCCTTTCTATTCACCACATCTCCAACACATTCAGCATCAGAAAATGTCTATAGTTCATTATCTTATCCTGAATAAACATATAATATATAATTATGAGTACCTTTAATATACCTCATGACTCTTTTGTCTACCTCAATATTTTCTCCCTTCGGATTACTTTGAAAGAGGGTTACTAAGCATGTTGCAAAGACAATATTTAGTCAAGTTGCAGTTAAGTATAATAAGATTTTGATGATTGTCCTGTATGTGGTGGGATCCACATAAGTCTCATCCTCATGTTTTACATGTTTTTTCACAACTGTAATTAGAGTTGATGTTTTTTTGGAATCATTCATATTGAATTTATTCAGATCCTCTTTTGTAAACGTTTCCTAAGAAATGAATGTTTAATTCTTTTTATGATTCACCTACTGCCCTAACAAGTATGTGAGTTCACCAATCATAGACATTTCAAATTTTGATTTCATGTGATTGAAAAATTCTTAAAATGATCTTTCATTGTTCCCACCATATATAATATCATCCACATACACCAGAACCATAAATTGATATTCCATTGAATTCTTCACATGGAGATTATGGTTTACACTGCCTCTTTTAAATTTGAGCTTCTTCATATAAGAATCCATATGAGAATACCATGCTCATGGTGACTAATTCAAACCATAGTATGCCTTTTTCAACCTTAAAACCTTCATTTTATCATTAAAAATTATAAACCACATTGTTTGTTCAATTTATACTTCTTATTCAAGAACACCAATTAAGAATGTTGTTTTCAAATCTAACTGATACACCTTATTTCCTCTTTGAATTTCTATAGCAAGGAAAATCCCGATCGACTCCAATCTCACCACTAGAAAAAATCTTTCTTAAACATCAATTTCTTCACTTTCTGCATAGCCTTTACACACTAGGCATACCCTGTTTCTGATAGCATTTCCATGCTCATCAAAAAAAATTTAATGACCCATTCTGTTCCAATCACATTGTGATTTTTAGGTCTATTAATAAGTTCCCATGTATCGTTCAGGTTAATCTGATATAGTTATTCATTCATAGCTTTAACCCATGATTCATCCTCTGTATCTTCTTCAAATTAGGTTGGTTAAACTATTTATAAGAAAGAGTATTGTTTATCATTCCTAGTTCTTCTTGTCTATGGCAAAGCATTCCAATCCCCAATGATGTTGGATTGGTCAATTTATTCTCTTTTATTTCTCCTATGAGGTACAAAAGAATTTTCTTTATCCATGGTTTCCTCTTATGATTCTTCTTCTGAATCATCATCATTTTGTGAACCTTGAATGTTTTCTACACCTTCATATATTTCTTCATTTTCAACTATTCTATGTCCAATTTATTCCTCATCTTAAATCATATCATCATAAGAATTCCTCTAGGCATTTGTGGTTTTATATTTAATTTTCATGATGCCAATACTTTCAAAAATTCTTCTAAGATGATTATTAAAACATTTTTAGTTTTTACTCTTCATTTAATATCCAAGGAATATCCCTTCATTATCATTATCACTATACATTCCTTGACTAAATTCTTTGTTTTGGATAAAGTATTTACTTATGAAAACCTAAAAATACTTCAAAGAGTGATTCCTTCTATTCAACAACTCATATGGTGTCTTGGATTCTCCCATATATAGCCCTATATGATTTTAAGTATACACTGCTACTTTTACATCCACTTTCCAATAATGGTGAGAGATGTGGCTCTCAATTATTACAGTTATGGACATGATTTTCACCTATCATTTTGTTTCCTCAACAAATAAATTTTTCAATGGGGTTCTCATAGTAGCCACCTCATTCTTTATTCCATGTTTCTAAAGGTAATTTTCAAATTCAATGGATGTGTATTCCACTCCATTTTCATATCGTAGAACTTTGATTGTACAGCATGTATCATTCTCAGCTATTCGATGATAATTTTTATGAAATCAAGCATTTAATATTTCCTGTTGACCACGTTGTGATGACACATCAAATTGATTATGATTTAAAGAAGATTTTTTAGTCTAGGAAATACTCTAGGTTTTATCTCAAGGATCTTTGGTAGGTTTGGAGTGTGTATTTTTAATAAAATTTACTAAAATATCGGGGTGGTTTTGAAAATAATTTTAAGAAAATGACTTAAATTAAAGAGTTTAAGAGTTGATAAATAAATGTGGTGTTTTAAAAAAATTTATATAAGGAGGTCATTTAAAGTTCACTACACATCTTGGAAAGTTCATTATTCTGAAAAATACACATGGTTTTGTTTAATTCTTTGGTTGAGGCTTGACAAAATCTTGATTCCCCTCTTGCCTCTTAAATCCTTGCACAAAGTACCAACCCTTGACACAAAAACAATTTTGTAAAGGATTGGACATCAAAAATAGAGTGAAGGATAAAAACTCATAATAATATATTATGTATGTGTGAGAGAAAAATGATTCTTATGTTTCCCAATTAGAACAACCCAATATTCCCACTTCAAATTTCAAAGTAATCCCTGTGGAAATGAAAAGTAATTCACTTAATTAAACCTAAGAAATAAATTCAGAGGAGAATAAATTTTAGATAAAACATAAGTGAAATAATCCACAAAAAATTTACAAAAAACCATCAAAGTATCATGTGTTTTAACTCCCTCACAAGTATGTTTATCTCACTTGAAGTAAACATCCATCGTTTAGCTCATTATTGAGAGGAGGAGGAGGATCGTGTGGAACTTCGCCTTCATCCTTGATCCCCCTGTGAGGATTGGGACCTCTAGAACTTCTTATATGAGGAGAGGAATTCTTTGGGTCTCCAAAATTTCAGATCATTTCTTACCAGTCTATATTAAAAATGAGGTTCCCAAGGTATCATTTTATAGGCAAAGTGGAAGGTGGTTTTGGGCACACAGATTGTGTAAAACCACTACCCCATTGCTTTTGGTAGGTAAAAAATATTATCTCGCTTTTGGAAAAACTAAAAATTTGTTTACCCACCTCTTGAATATCTCCACTGAAATTATATCCTTATTTGGAAACCTACTACTTTAGATATTGACCTAACATTGAATACCACTTTTGACTTCATGTTGATTTTGTGTCTTGGAAAGATTAGTTAAGTTGAGACACTTAATGTATGAATTGGGCATGGGTTACTTCAAATTAAATTTATGCCATTAAATTTTGGACTGAACTACAAAATGAGAGCTCATTTGGATGCACAGTATAGTAGCAGTGTGTGGTTGAGTCCACTGGTGTGCTTGGATCCTCTGTAGCTTGGCCCATTTTTCTTGAACTTCATCATAGGGTCTTCAAATCACCTCCATCTACAATTAAATTATCAAAACAAGTAACATTTACCTTTTTAAAAATGATAAAAAAAAATTAATCAAACATTAAGTGAAATTTATTATTATTTTTATAATTTTCAATATAATACTAGTTTAACACAATGGTGTAAGGTTGAAAATGAAACAGTGAATCGTGGTGCGATCACACCCCCACACCTAAACATTTTAACTCCTATGAAAATTTACATTTCCAAAAAGTATTAATGGTAATATTTATAACTTCATTAAGACTTAACATTGAATTAAAATTTAATCCCTGATAGAAATTTGATCAGATAACAAATTGTATAAAGGATTTATTCTTAGTGGTAATGGAAAACGATGTCTAATAAATTTTATCAAAATGAAATTTTAAGAGATGCATGATACCAATATGAAAAAATAATTCAAAAGATAACCATGCCACTAATTATCCATGTATGTGTGTGAAATCCATTCCATTTAATTCTTTCTATTTTTTATCCAACAAATATAGGTTATATTAAAATCTCTCAACTTAAATGATTTTGTCCACTAAACCTACCCTACAACCTTTGCAATCAAATTTCAAGACCCACTCACTTAAGAATTCCTAGAAGTCAAACCATAATATCCTGACCTAGATATCCTCATAGGTTGTATATTTCATCACTCCCCTTATTTATTTATTTTATTTTATTTTTAAAAATTTGCACTTGGAAAAAATCTTACACTCTTTTCTTAACCATTGTTTGATCTCCTCACGACACTAATTGTAATTGGTATAACAAGATCAAAAATTGGGGAAGAGTGGTTTTTGACCTCCCCATAATACTACCATTTTTTATTTTATTTTTGTTTTTTATGTTTGAGGGCATACAACAGTCGGATAACAGGTACACATGCACAGTTCAATCCGGTACAGTAATGAAAAATTTTGGTTAAGGAACGAACATATGGAAAAAATAATTTTGGGAAAGATGATAAATGTTAAACTAACTTATATTTACCTTCCATTGAGTAATAAAAATTCACACTTCATGGTTGGGTGAAAAGATGTGTGGAGATATTTAGTGATACAATTTTCCCATAAGCTTCTCACATAAATTTTACCATTCTTCTCAAAGGTTTAAAAGTTTTACAACCATTTATATCATTTAAAAAAACCAAATTTCAAGAAAAAGTAACACCTTAATGTTTAATTAATACTAAAACACACATTCAATCATTGAAACAATTTTTTCTAATGTTTAAACAACATGAAATAGGGAAATTCCTCATGCATTTTCAATAACATCCATGATTAAGCAGGAATAATTTTTCATCATAAAGTGGGCATAAAAAATTAACATTTCAGAAAAAAAGTTAGGGTGGAATGAGGGGGGGAGTTAAAATACTATAAATCAAGAGCAAAAGAGACAAATAAAGAAAGATGATGAAAATTATTAAATAACCTAGGAATATACCCATCCCCCACACCTAAAGTGTGTATTTTCCTCACTATAATAAAATAGAATGTAGGAAGGAAGGATAAAACCTGGTGAGTTTCATTCATAGATTTCTTCTTGAAAATGGAGTTCCTCCATCTTGGATTTTGGAATGGCTTTATGAAAGTGCTTAAGTAGATACCCATTAACAGTGAAGGTTTGCTACATTTCATTATTTTAAACCTGAACAACACCAAATTGATGAACATTAGTAATAGTTTATGGTCCAAACTAGTAGGAAAAAAGCTTACCTGGATGTAACTTTAACCTTGTATTGTAAAGTAGTACCTTATTCCCAATGTGTATTTGACGATGAAGGATGAGATAGATATGGGAAGCCTTGGTTCACTCCTTATAAATCTAAGAGTTCTCATACGAATCTCTTCTCATTTCCTCCAGCTCCGGAATCTATAACTTCCTTTTAGAACCTGCACCAGAAAGACTATAATTTCATTATTTAATGGACTAGTAGGCTTGGTTCTATATATCAATAGAGACATGAAAAATCTTTCCAAACACATGCCTATAAGGTGACATTCTAATTGTAGTTTTAAAGGAAGTATGGTAAGCCCATAATTAATCATTGAGTATCAGACTCCAATATTTTCTATTAGGTTGAACAATTTTTTCAAGAATTTTTTAACTCCCTATTAGACACCTCTTCTTGACCATTGGTTTTTGGGTGATATGTAGTAGACACTCAATACCCAACCCTATACCGATGCCAAATTTATTTCATTTTTTGGTTGTAGAAATGAGTACCCTGGTCACTGATGAGGAACCTAGGTAATCCAAACCTATAAAATATTCGTGTTTCAAAAATTACACAAAAGTCTTGGAATCACCAGTCCTTATGGTCCGTTCTTCTACCCATTTTGACACATAATCCACTTCCAGATGAATGTACAAGTTTCTAAAGGAATTATAAAATGGAAACATAAAGTCAATGCCCTAAACATCAAAAATGTCATGGAATACCAAGGGTTGTTGTGTCATTTCCTTTATTTTAGAGACATTCTCTATTCTTTGACTAAAAATATGAGTTTTACAAAAAATAATGGGTATCTCAAAATAATTTTGTCCAAAAGATACCTGAATCAAGGGCCTTGTGAGCAGTCCATTGGGGACTAAAGTGGCCCCCATAAGAAAGAGTGGAAAAATCTAAGGATGGACTGAAACTCACTATCAGGAACTAAACACCTAAAGACTTGATCACTACATGTGAAACAAAGGTAGGTTTCATATAAAATGTACCAATGGGACTCATGTTTAAAACATTTATCTTGGATTGTTTTGAAATTAGAAGGAATATGCTACCAAATAATTTATAATTTTAGCATACCAAGAAATAACATATTGCACTCAGTAAAATTTCTCATCAAGAAACATGTCATTTATAGGAATACAGGGGGATGATTCAATGTTTGAGGATGGGAGGATCCTACTTATATGGTCAACCACCACATTATCAAATCCTTTTTTATCTATAATTTCTAGATTGAATTTCTAAAGGAGGAGTATCTAGTGAATGAGATGTGGTTTGACTTCTGGTTTCTTAAGGAGATACTGGAGGTTGTTCATGGTCTAAGAACACAATGAATTTGGACCCTAAAAGGTATGGCCTCAATTTATCTAAGGCATCCATAATGGAAATTAATTATTTTTCTGTTGTGGTGATGTTTGCTCAGGTAGGGTACAGTGTGCATGAGGGGTAGGCAATGACATGTGGAGCTTGATCAATCCTTTGTGATAATACTTACCCAATTGCATAGTCATAATCATAATACATGATCTAAAATGGTAATTCCCACTGAGGTGGTTGGATTAATGGGGGTGATGTGAGACTCATTTTCAATTTATTAAAATATTCCTCACATTCTTTATAAAAAAATTCCTTTTCTTTTTTGAGCTGTCGGGAGAGGAGGAATTCAATCTTACTAAAGTCGCGAATTAAACGGTGGTAAAATCCAGCATGAACTAGGGATGACCACACATACCACACATTTTTGGGGAATGTTAGGGAAGAAATGACATCCACTTTTGATTTATCAACTTGGATAGCATCCCCAGAATTAACATGTCCCAAAACTATACATTGTCACACCATGAAATGGAATTTCTCAGAATTTTATATGATATTATTTTAAATATAGAAATTTTGGACTGAACCAAGACTACACAAACATTTATCAAAATAGGATCTATAAACAATAAAATCATCCATGAATACTTCCATGTAATTCTCTAGGTAATCCGAAAAAAATACTAACCATGCATCACTAAAAAGTAACCAGAGTATTGAACAGACAAAATAGAATCCTTCTATATGAAAATGTTCCAAAGGGGAAAGTAAAGGTTTTATTTTCCTGATCCTAAGGGGAAATATAAATCTAAATTTACCCAGAATACCCATCAAGAAATTAGTAATCGGACATCCCTTCTAGCCTCTCTAGCATTTGGTCAATGAATAGAAATGGGAAATGGTCCTTTCTAGTGTTTTGGTTTAATCAGTGATAGCCTATACAGACACACTAACTATTCTTTACATGATTTGGAACCAATTCATTATTTTCATTTTTAAATACCGTTAGACCAGTTTTTTTTAGAACCTCTTGAACTGGACTGACCCATTGGCTATTAGATATAGGGTAAATGATTCAATCAGACAATAATTTTGTTACCTCTTTTTTAACAACATCTAAGAGGTTTGGGTTCAGTCAATGTTGTGTCGGCCTCATTAGTTTATCCCCATCATTTAACAATATATGATGTGTGAAATTGATGGACTAATACCAGGAATTTCATCAAGTGTCCATCCTAAAACTTTTTTATACTTTCTAAAAAGTTCAAGCATTCATAATTCATACTCTAGAGGAAGTGAACTAATAATGATGATAGGCATATTGTTTCTATTTTCAAGATAAGAATATTTAAATTCATGAGGTAGTTGTTTTAGTTCCAATTAAGGTGAATTTTGGATTGATGGGAGTGAATGTGATTGTGGGAGGTCAATGATCTCATATACATACTCAATGATAACATCCTCAGATGAGGAATGATATTTTACAAGCTTATTAGTATCATCGATGGTCATGGAATCCTTAGTGTTCAAGAAATTGTCAATTAACAAACATGCATGAAATTTTTCTTGAACGGTAGAACATTCCATGCATGACTTATTACCTAAAATTTCTATTAAGGATGAAAACTTAGAAAGGGGATTGGGGGAATAAAATATGTTTTATCAGGGTAAGGGAGTACATCAATTAAATTAACAGAGAGTGAGAAATGTTCTTCTGAGGGGTGATTCATGGAATTAAGGATGTTAAAGTGGAAAATGTCACCACCAAATTCCATAGATAATGTACCATTATAGACATTAATGATGGTTTTGGAAGTTTTTAGGAAGGTACTCCGAAATATAACCAGGTCATGTCCATTCATCTTATCATATTCCATTTTTAACAGATAAAAATCAATATGAGAAATTAAAATTTTTACCCTAACAAGAAAATCCTCTAACACACCAAAAGGGTGTGTTATACTATGGTTTTCTAATTGAACAACAATTCTAGTGGGTTTTAGTTCATCGACCTGCAATGAAGAGTAAATCTAGTGAGGAATCATATTTATAAAATCCCCCATATCAAGAATAGTATTGGAAAAGGAATACTCCCCTATGGTTCATTGAATTGATAATGTTCTGGGATCATTGAATTTGGTGGGAAGTGATGGATCTATCACTGTTGAGATGTTCCTCCCCAAGCTCACATTCTCATCACCTCAAAGTCCCCTTCAGTGTGAACAAATCTCATTCAGAAACTTGTAATATCATGGAATTTGTTTTATGGTATCAATCAATAGAATGTTTAAGAGAACTTTTTTGAAAGTTTCCCAGATTTATTGATAATGTTCTATTTATTTTTGTTTACTTGGTTGGGTATCCCTTCGGAGAAATGGGATAGGAATGGTTGGGCTAGGTGACTCATCGATAGACACACTCTTTCCTTTGGAAGGGCTTCTCCTAGGATATGGTTTTTCAATATTTGGAACATTTTCAATGGTTGGGATAGAGGTTTCCTTAGGCGGGTATGACTATAATGGAGGATTCATTTGGTTTTTTTGTTTTGTTCCACTAGTAAGGGTGATGGAACTGACATTTCTTTTATACCTAGGGTTGACTAGTGGTTGAGAAGGTAGTTTACCCAACCAATTACTTTGAATATTCCCCATAGAGTATGAAAGTGATCCTAATTTGGTTTTTAGGTCTTGTATGGATACTAGGGTGGTTTTTTGGAATTGAATATTGATGGAATCCATTTGTTTCATCATGTATTCTAGGCTAGGATTGGATTTTGGAGGGGGTTGTTGGAATGGCATTTGTGGTGGTTGAGGATTTATAAGTGGTGGTGGATGACTACCTATCCCAATTGGTTTCATGGTTATTATGGTTGGTTTAAATACCCCATTTCCTATAGTCTTGGTTTTCTTTCCTCCCAGGGCTGGATGAATAGTAAGGTTCTTTCCTAAAGGGTTGGTTATAGGGGAATCCTAGAAAGATGGCCTCACAACTCTCAAAAGTTTCTCTCAATTGAGGTAATTGATCAGTATAGTGGGTTTTGGAATGACATATTTCACAATGGATGGGAGGAGAATATTGGAATTTCCCTTGAGAAATAGAAATTTGTCTAAGAAGGTTACTAACCTATTCAAACTTGATGTCCACCTTCTTCTAAAATTCTATATATTTCACCTCATAAGCACCTTGAATGGGTATATTGGACCATGAAATGAGTTTTTGAGTGTTCTGTTCCATGTTCTCAATTAGGTTTCTTGCACCAATTGGGGTCTTATCAATTAGAGCAACACCTACAACATCATCAATTATATTTTGATCAATATGAATTAAGCATTCATAAAAATATTGAATTAAAATTTTTTCACTTTTTTGGTGGTGTGGGAAACTTGAACAAATACTTTTAAATATTTCCCAATATTCATGAATTTTCTCCCTTATTATTTCCTTATTCCATATATTTCTTTTCATATTATTTCATTTCAAGAGGCTAGGATGTATTTTTCAAGAAAATAGTGTTTCATGCCTGCCTAGCCTCTAATTGGGGAATTAACATAATATAGCCAATATTTTGTAGTATCTTCTAATGGAAAAGGGAAATCCCTATGTTTTATGTGTTCTTAATCTAAATTAGTCGGTTTTAATATAGAATACAAAGTATGAAATTATTTTAAATGATTATGTGGGTCTTCTCCATCAAGCCCATGAAATCATGTAAATAAGTGAATTAAACTGGATTTTAGTTAAAAATGGGTGCCTCAACTTGTAATTTAATATAAGTAGGTTGGATATCAACATCGGTTGAGAGAAATAATAAGGATCAAGAAGATCTCAAATGTTCTGGTTGTCCTCTTTAAATGGATCATTCGGTGCTTCATAGTGTCAATGATGAAAGATCCTCTCTAATTTGTGTTCAAATGGAAGTAGTTAATCTGATGAAGATCGTATCATGAATAAGGCATAAAAAGGATTATTTTAGAAATCAACTTAAAATTTTAAGGAAGAAAATAAGTGAAAAAATAATTACAAAATAGACAAAACTTTTATAAAAAACACACACTAAAAACAAATGTGCCCCCGGAAACAGTGCCCAAATTTCACCGTGTTATCATGACACATCAAATTGATTGTGATTTAAATAATACTTTGTAGTATAGGGAAGTCCCTAGGTCATCTCTCAAGGGGAATTTTTAGGTTTTTAGTGTATGTTTTTAATAAAAAATAATAAAATATGGGGTTGGTTTTTATAATAGTTTTAATAAAATGACTTAAATTAAAACGTTTAAGAGTTGATAAATAAATGTGGTGTTTGAAGAATTTTGATATAAGGAGGTAATTTCATGTTCACTACACATCTTGGATAGTCCATTTTTCTAAAATACACACGGTTTTGTTTAATTATTTGGTTTAGGGTTGTCAAGATCTTGATTCCCCTCTTACCTCTTAAATCATTGTACAAAGTACCAAACCTTGACACAACAATCATGTTGTCAAGGATTGGACCTCAAGAATATATTTAATTCTACCAAAGGATATAATATCTTATTTATTTGTGATATAAAGAGAATTATTGTGTTTCCCAAGCATAACAACCCAATATTCCCACTTGAAATTTCAACTCAATCGATGTTGAAATGAAAAGTGGTTCACTTAATTAAAACAAAGAAGTGAATTAAAAGGATAATCATGTTTAGATAAAACATAAGTGAAATAATCTAAACAATAATTGCAAAAATTAAATAGATTATCAAGGTCCAGAACTCCCTCGCAAGTATGTGTATCTCCCTTGAAATGAATGTCTACAGTTTAGCTCGCTATTGAGAGGAGGAGGATCGTGTGGAACTCAACCTTCATCCTTGATCCCCCAATGAGAATAAGGGCCTCCATAAATTCTTTTATGAGGATTATACTTATTTTGTTCTCCAAAATAAAATATATTTTCCTCCTGGTCTAACTTACAATTGAGGTTCCTGAGGTATCATTTTATATGAAAAGTGGAAATTGGTTTTGGGCACACAGATGTGTAAAACCAATTTTCCAATTATTTTTGGTGGGTAGATAATATTATCTAAATTTGTGAAAAACGAAAAAGTTATTAAATAACATATTTAATATCTACATAGAATTTTTGGCTTCATTTGGACACCTAAAACTCAAGATATTAATAGAACATGGTACATCACTTTTGACTTTGTACAGATTCAGTGTCTTAGACAGATAATTTATTTTGGGATACTTAATGGAAGAATTAGGCTTTTATTTATTCAAATGAAATATATAAAATTAAATTTTGGACCTTTCTACCAAAGTTAATCCCATTTAAATTTATGGTGAACTATAATTGTACGGTTGAGTCCACTGGTGTTCTTGGATCATGCGCAGTTTGGTCCATTTTTCTTGAATTTCATCATGGGACCTTCAAATCACCCCCACCTAGAATGTAATTATAAAAAAAAGTAACATTTACCTTATATAAAAGTGATAAAAACAAAATAATTTAATCAAACATAAAGTGACATTTTTTATTATTTTTATAATTTTCAATACAAAATTAGTTTAGCACAGTGGTGTAAGGGTGAAAATGAAACAGTGAATCGCGGTGTGATCACCTCTGTATAATCATTACACAATACATTATAATATAATTATCAATAAAAATATTGAAGTACCTCTCTCCATATGTTCCATTTATATTTATTGGAATATATACATCTTTTTTTATGAGATCAAGAAGATTTCATACCCTTTTCTTCTTTGGATGATATGAACTACAAACTAACTTTCCTCATATGCAAGCATCACAATTATTTTTCCATTTAAGCTTCAGATTGGGTATATCCATGAATATCTCCATATTAAGATATATTTTACATGTTTTTTGATTAATATGACCTAACCTTCAGTTCCAAAAAGTTTTTTCTTCTTCAACTATCAAGTAGTAAATATTATCTTTACTGTCAACCTAATAAATGTTTTCATCTGTTCTGCATCCTTTCATGAGGGAATTCCATGTAGTTACTTTTATTGTGCACCCCTTTTGATTAAATTTCACTATTATTATTGAGTCATAGTGTTGAATACCACTCAGAATATTTTTATGTTGTCCATCCATATAGAGAAATTTATTTTTGTTCATCTCGCCATTTACGAGATATATACTTCAACTACCTCTGATCTTCAAAGCACTACCATTGTTGAACATTACTCTTATGTAAACCCTTTTCATAAAATTCTTCAATAATTCTACATTTCCCTTTATATGGGATGAGAATCCACTATCAAGAATCCCTTTGATACTATTCTTTGTAGCTTTGAGATATACTTATGTAAGGTTGAATTTTTCAATTTTCTTCTTTTCACTCAATGAAGTGTTTGAATAAGTTGTGGATAATGATGTCCTTTCCAATATCTCTTATATAAGAACATTTTCATCATAATAATATTCTTATTCAAATAGAGAATTCCTATTTTCTAGAGAAAATCTACTTGGCTAGTGGTTTTTGACTTGTCTTTTTGTTTTATAAGTATTGTTTTCGCCTTTCCTCAGCCTACAATGAATAGAATTGTGACCATAATTAGAGAAATGAAAGAAATATCCATAAAAGTAATCTATTATATAAGATGTAGGATATGAATTTGTTCACCTTTTTTGAATTCCTATCTCTTCCTAATTCAAATAACTCCTTGCCTCTTTACAGTATAAAATGTTATGGCCCAGATTACTGCAAAATTGACATTGCATAAGAGGAAATTTCTTCTCACTTATATTCCACCTAATATCTCATTCCTTACGAAAAAGTTTTGACCATAGATCATTTATGAAAACATGTGGATGGTTTTTAGTTTTCCTTTTAGTTTTATTTGAGTCCTTCTTTGTTAGAACTTTATGTGACTTTTTGAAATGTCTGACTTCTAACTTCCATTTATTTTGGATCATCTTATTCCCAGCCTTTGATGTTTTATCATCAAAACCAATTCTACTTTTTCTCATGCATGTGGATATTTGATCATTCAAATCCATATCTACTCCTTTAGAACCACTCTTTTATCTCTCTAATAGCTCATCATATGAAAATATTCCAAACTGTATTTTTTTCTTTGTTTCCCTCGAATTTTATTCACTTTCAAGTTTAATCCTTAGTGTAACAAATACTTCTTTAAGACCCTAAATTGTCTTGTAATTCTCTTCCAGTCTAGATATAAGTTCATTGATAACCTTTTAATGTTATTTAATCATAATCTTAAATTCAACTACATCTTCTATGTTTTTTATAGTTTTTGAATGTATTTTTACTACTTCTTCTAGTCAATCAATTTCATCTTCAAGATGAACATAATATTCGGATGACTCTTCCAAAACTGTTATCCTATTTTTTTTTTCTTGGATTGTAAATATTAATAAAAGAATCCTCAAGTTACATATTAATATCAACATCAGAAATAAAATAATTATTTATGAATTTATCTTTTTATAGTTCATAATTTTCAACTATAGCCATCATGGATGCTTGAGATCTTGATTTAAAATATAGTTCTTCATCCTTGAAAATTTAATTATCATCATCTTATTCATAGATGAAACACTTCCTCTTTAATTTCTTTCATGATCTGTAGTCTCCCGTTTAGGGAAAACTTTAATGAGGCTTCTATATATTTTCAACTTCACTCTCTTTATCATCAAACTTCTTTGAACACCAAGATGAAATGTTCCAAACTCTACCACAATAAAAGCATGATAGAGGAAACTTCTCTTCAAATTTACCTTTTCCTCTCTTTAATTTCTTAGCAAAAAGAGAAAGAATTTAATATTATTCAACATATTTACCAACACTATCTCCAAAAATAACAATTTTTTCCATGGATTTGAGATTAATCTACGTGCTAACATGACCTGTTACATCCTCTAATTTGACTTTCATTTCATATTCCACCAAATTACTCGATATATCATCCAAAAAAAGTTTAGAAATATCCATTTATTAAAGTGATGAAACTTTTGGATTATAGAGATGTAGAAGCCTTCTTAAAATTTTCTTCATGATAGAAATATCGTTAATTTCTTCACCAAACCATTGAATTTCTCCAACAAATTCTGTTATTTGATTAAGAAAGGTATCTATATTTTCATTAGGATGTTCTTCAGATCATCGAACCTATTTTGAAAAACATGGAGTTTTTCCTCCTTTACTTTGTTGTCACCTTCATAAAAATTTTCTTATTTTCCTAAATTTACTTGGATGACATGAAACTCATTAACTTCAGATAGATTTGATTGGATGGAGCTATATTAAGGTAATTTTTTACTTTGGTATCTCCATTAATCATTTTCTTATCTGTTTCAATCATAGACAGTCCTATTGCATATGTTACATGAATCCCCTATGCTGTTGAAAAAGGTACTTCCATTCTAAGAGATCTTGATGAGATACCATCCGCTTCTTTTAAATCTGTAATTTTCTTCCATCAAATAAGGGGACTCCCCTGAAATTTGTTGAATTCTCCATTACAATAAAAGCAGAAAGATTTAACTCTAGAAACCTGTAGGCTTGGATACCACTTGAAGGACCCTGGAACACCCTAAAAGGGCAGGGGTGAATCAAGGTGTAAAATATTTCTTCTATAGTGGAAGATATTATTCATACATTGGTAAGAACATGTTAAACCTGTTTTATAGGAATGTGTAATAAACAAACAATCACATTCAAATAGACAACACAACAATTTTACTTGGTTCACCACTAAGTGATGGTTCAATGAGAATATGTTGATAGTGTGTCGGTCATACCTAAATCTACTAATATTCACTAGTTACAGAATACATAAATTTAGAAGCAGTCACTCTATTCCAAGAACACTTCATTTACAAGATTTTTGGGATAGCACACCGCATCCCTCAAAACACTTTCATCAACTCTCCCTAACTCACTACCTTGGGTGAAGTCTTAATAAATTTATCTAATTGAATTTCACTTCATTATATTGGCATTAAATTCTTTGTTCGTAAATTTCCTGAGGCTATTATTTCACCATAGACCTAATTTTATACACTTTTAAATCTTTTATTGTTGAAAACTAATGTTTAAAACTACCTTTTTCAAAGCTCCTCCATGAATCCCATGACCTTTACAAATAAAACGTCATTCACAGGAAAAAAAATATATATTCACAAAGCTTACAGATCCATATCATAATACCACATCAATATGAAGCACCCATACTCAAAGTAATTGGCATAAATAAAGACTTAGCTAGAGTTTTTGATATGCTTAAGCTCCCCTAGAAATCTAGATTCACAGAGCTCCCTACCTTTGTGAAATTAGAGTGATTACTGATTTTCTATGAATATATTTGTGTCAAATTAAGTGGGGGTAGACTTTCATTTATAGACATGTCCATTATCAATGATCCACAACCACCATCACATTTTTTTATCATTTAAAAACATCTTCTTAGTGCTCCTCCATTCATGAAGCACCCTAGATATTTTTCACTGTTGAAAATATCTTTGTCAAACCATCATTCACTCGTGATTATCCAATCATTGTAATCAATGATAACACCATAAAATCATTGTGAACTTTCAAAACTCACCTTTTAAAAACCTATTCTTTGATAAACTCATGAAATTACTATATTTATAATGAGTGATTCTAGAAAACAACCCTTCACGATGCAAGACTCTCCCTCTGGATTTTAACCCCCAAAATTTGGAAAACACTATGAAATAATGCCACCTTCAATAATGTAGTTATATTGAACTGTAAGATCACTTTCCTTGCAAACTATGTGGTTATATAAGTTTTAATTGACAACAAAGAAAAAACAAACACCATATCCTGCAAAGAACATCCTTGGTTCAAACATTGTGTTGTATGAAGTGGTAATTGTGTGGATGGGTCTTATGCATTGAAGCTTTCTGAAATATCTCATTCCATGTGAGTGGAGGAGTTTTGGGGAACATATCATGCCACTTATACATATAGAATCATATATTCTTAACATAGGGTATGGCTACAGTTTTACTTCATGTACTGAGGAAGTTGTTGTGTAGTTTAACTTTATATAACTAGGAGGTGGAACTAGGAAGTTTTATGTCATCCATATTGGATGTGGGTGGAATCAATCCTTTCTCATTGGGATTATGTGACCACCAATCATGACCCATTGGGTGGGGTATAGTGTTGGAACATCTAGGGAACAATGATGGTAGGAGTGGTCAATCAGGAGATCCACATTGTGGTCCCTGTGTTGAGAAGAAATATGGAGTACGGTACCAATGCTAAAAATAAAAATGTATGTGGGAGGCCCGATATAAACTTTGAGTGAAGTGGAGGAACACAGGGGTGGGTTGAATAAGTCACATAGGGACTCGGGGTGCATCTATACCAGCCTTAAATGGGTGTGGTGTTCCAAGGCACTAAACCTTCTCAAATGAGTATCTGCAGAAGGTAGGCCACATGGGGAGTTCTATGAGAGAGGTTTCAAAAATCCTAGGACCTTGAAGAGAGGTTCTTCACTAATCTCATGTACTTTGAGAAGTTCAAGGGCTTTACAATGGGTTATTCTTTACAAAATTGGGTTCCCCTATTCATAGTGATGTCTGGGTTTGGAATAAAATTGCATCGTGAATACTAAATGCTTCATGAATCCTCAAGTTCCCCATGGGGCCTTCTTCCTTTGTGAAGATAATAGGCCTTAATGAAAGGATAATACACATGGGTTTGAGGTTCATAAGAACATGAGGAAATGGGTTTTACATAGCTAGAACACCTTGGGTGATCCATATCTCTTTTCTTCTCAATTATTAGGAAGTTCGCAAATTGAGAGTGGTTTTGGAAGATGAATGTTTGGGAATCCCCCTAAAATATCAGAAATAATGGGTATTTATAGTCAAGGGGTTTCGGTTGGATTGGAGGTGTTCATGAATGGATAAGAGCTTCATGAAAGGGGAATGACTCTGTGAGTCTGAGAGTTGTGTTAATGAAGACACCATCAACTGTTCACATGGTTGCATAGCACTTTTCAACTCTAAAATGTGATTCATGGAGTTTTACCATCAATAATTTTCATGTTTGTGAATGGAATTCTTGTTCATGGAGCTTAGTGAGCTTTGACCACTCACAATGGAGTTGGGCTTCGCAAGGAAGACAATTTTAGGGGATTCTGGGCCGTTTTAGACTATATTTGTTCCAAACTGGTCATGCCTTCCTTGACCATACTCATGGTATTCATATTTAGGTGTTAATAGCTACCTTCCATCCAACAACATGTGGTCGATACATCAAATCTCCCATATCACTCACTCATTATAGTCTGAATATAGCATCCATACTCCTTCAAAAATCAAACTTGAGTTTTAAAAACTTATTATCACTACTAATACTAGAAATTTAAAACATGCCAGTTCACTGGATTTTGGAATCCATTATGACTATTTTCAAATGGTCCTTTATGGTCGCATTCATTATACTTATAAATGCATGCCCCTTTTTAATTAAATAATGCTCTACACCTTAGGATTTATCTTGTCATTATTTTACTAAAAATGATAAATTTTACCATGACACATGGTCCATCACCCCTGAACATGGGTTCTAGACATGGCCCACATGATTATTCCAAGTTTTAAAATGAAAAGATAGTAAAATAGTTGTTTATCATCATTATAAAATAAGTTCTATCTTACATGTATACATGATTCTCATACTGAGTCATGTTCTTTCATGTCAACAGTATATAGATTAAAATCAAAAACTAATCTGGATTGTAGTGTTATCTCACCCAATCCATTTTACAACATCATCCCAAATCACTAGGACAACTCATCTTACAATTTTCATCTAAAAGCTATAATTTTTGTAATAAGATCTCAACACCTTGGTCACTGTACTATGGAGATGACTAGTGAATGTATCCATCATGTTCTTATAACTCTTTCAAAGAAATCATGAAACCACATGATTTAAAGTATTACATGACCTTTTCACTCAAGATTCATATGATTCATCACATATTAAATCGACAGGCACCATGTATAACAATGTGTGCTACTATGATATAAAAATATATAAATGGGTGCTTCCATCACTTTTAATTTATAGTACCAATAGAAATAAGTATCCAATATTCATATTACCACACATGACTATAAGCATGTTAATGACCATCATATTAATCTATCAGAAAGAAAAAAATTCACATGGTCATCATGTTTTTTGAAAATTCCTTGGGTATTTCTAACCTAATAAACTCGAGAATTACACACTTATAACTACCTTAACAAGACACAACATAATGAACAACCACTTGTATACCTGGGGGCGGGGGTTTCATCTCACCACTAAGATTACTACTCATGAAAAACGGAACACACATCTAAAAATATTCATAAGAATTTATCAATGCTTTAATTTTTCAAGGTGATACATCTATAGGGATAGACTATTACATACACAAGGTATTGACCCTAAAATAATTACATGCCTAAAAATTTCATTGGGGATTGATGCCTAACCTCTAGGTACAACGCAACCTATGAAGAATATGTATGAGGTCCATGACAAATCTCATATTCCCATTCAAGGAAACTCTCTTTGAAACTTTTATAATTAACCCCTACATGAAGTTCCATGATATAATCAACTCTAAAGGGTTTCATTTTAATGAATTTAGTCTATGATCATTTATTACAATATTTGGAGTAAATATCGTATGAGGGATATCAAGTACATGTTATAATGAAAATAATTTTACAATTGTACGTAGTACTTTATTTAGATGATGTTATGAAGTATTATATGATAATTATCTCATAACTTCCTTTCACATATTTATATATACATAAATTATCATAAATGGCTTAGTTAAAATAGTGGAATAAACTCTTTGGTTGCAACAGGAATTTTAATTAACTGAAGCCTTGTATCAATAACACTCAAAAGAAGATAAAGGTGTCCTATCAACTTAAGGGTATTATTAAAGCAATACTCAATAATAAATTTACATGGAACACCATATAAGTGGATATTTTCACCTAAAAAATCATCCATATATCATAATCATACAATAAAGGGGTTAAATACTTAGTAAATAAGAATAAAGGTGACCTATAAGGGTCCCTTTATAACTATATGGGTTCATTTATATAAGTATGCATTCCAAATTTATAGAATTGACACTCTATAAATTAAAATTTGAATCCTATTTAAGTGAATCCCATAATACTTAATAATCCAGAATTACCTTAATGTATTTACCACATAGACATAAAATTCTAAAACTCCCCTACAAGGGTCGATTCAAGAATATAAGGATTTAGTTAAAATAATCCTCATTCTCGGGTTTTGAAGATAAAATACTTTATAAGTTTCAATTTACCAACCATTTTACTAACAACCATCACAGATAATTTAGATTTTTGAGGAAAAAATCATTTTACACTGACCCTTTAAGAGATTATTATACATGAATAAATTTATAAGATTGACCTACATTGATTGGTTATTGCATGTCAGGATTCCATTATGTGGGTATTCATTCCCATGTCATGGAGGCACTCACTCCATAAGTTATAATTGTTCTACAGTTTAATAAATATCCATAATTGATAACATGGATTTATTAAAACAAACCAATGTCTATGAAAATTAAAGTTTCCACAAAATTTAATTATATATACATTTAAAAGACATGTCAGTTATTTAATAAAATTCTGGTTGATTACATAGAATTCCACCATCAAGGTATATAGGGAAAAACCATTTAGGTTGATAATGACGCATTATTTAACTAACCATATATCATATCTATAAAAAAATAATCTATCACAAGTACGGTATTCATATAAGAATGATAATTTCATGTGATTCATATGTACCTAAAATGATGCAGGAACACACCCCATATCTTACCATACTAGTCCAAGAGATAAATATCATAAATAAGTAACCAATATATATATATATCAATCAATCAAGGTGAAATAATGTTCAATTATAACAAGAATAAACATGGACAAGAATCCATCCCTGTAAACATGATCTCCCCCAATGTGTGGGTTGGTCATACCCAAACATGAGCTTTTTACCATGTTATGACACATTTCTTGTCTCTTTTATACCATCCCAAATAGAAATATAAAGGAAAAAAAAGAGAATTTTATGACACATTGTAATGTCCTTACCTAGGATCCACTAAAATGGTTCCCTAATCCAGTGTGCTACATGACTTCAATCATGCCTCCACATATACCAGAGGCCACTGAAAATCATTAAGGGTCTAATGGATATACAGTGGGGAGACTATACCCTCTATTATTAGTACTAAATAATGGAGGAAGTAAATTAATAATATAATTATAGGAGATATAGTAGCTGATAACCTGACAAGTTCCAAATAAAAAACCATGAATTACATTCTAATTCCATAATACAAAGTATTCAAGCATATAGATAATACATATAATTGTGTTATCCTGAAAAGGGAATAAATAAAAAAAGACTCTAAATATGGAAGGTAGCATGAGTATATACTAATCTACAAGATCCTCAAAAATTCCAAGAATACATGATACAATTGAAAAAGAAGCATAATCCAAGGTTTCATCCTGTAAGAAAGAGGTATGTCCAGGTAAAAAATAGTGTCTTGAAAAGGATGTGAGTAAAACTAAGTAAGTCCCTGCCAATGGTGTACAATCAAATACATTCCCTTAATATTAAATGAGGTAATGGATTATAGGTACAATAATAAATTAATTCATTAAAATAAATTACATATACAGAAACCATGTCAAACTCAGGATCCTTATGGGACACATTCATGACCATTCTGGCTTTGGCTTATGCCATATTATCTATGAACATTTAACATTCTATAAATAAACTCTGGACCTAATGTATGTGACCAGGGAATCCATGTATAATGATGATCATTTAAATGTCTCTTATTAAAATAAAGTATCATCAGTCTAGGAATCTAAATCAAGGTAGAATAGAGTATCATGACCAAAAATTCACAATATTTGATAAGGGACACCATGCCAAATGATTATTAATAATGTAATTGTAATGAAAAGTAATTACATATCTGATTGGTTCTATTTTAATTGATAGTAAGGGGATCTATTCCAGACATTTCAAAAATAATGATATTTGATGACATGCATAACATTTCAATAAGTAATGAAAAGGAATGTCATGTCTAATAATACTTAATAATAAAGAGGAATTTTGTGTCAAAAATTATTAAATATAAAGTGAGTAACATCATATCCAACAATAAATGTAATTATTTGGATCATATTTTCTAACCAAATATAAATAATGGATATAGAACATCTTGTCCAACTAATAACCAACTATATTTCATTTAATTAAAAGTTCTTTAGTATCCCTTATACGTAATTCCATATCAGAATATAAGTGGCATGGTCTCATAATTCATTTTCCATTAAATGTGTTTAAATAGTGAAATCGCCATTAACAATTCAATCCAACTTTATAATTTGGCTTTATAAAAGGGCATAATAAAAATAATGTATTCAAGCCATGTCACTTTTTGGATATCTCTATCTAATTATCCCACTTTAAATCTATAAAATGGCACACATCAAAGATGGTTTTATTTTAAAATAGAAGCATGCTTTTATAGCATTTAATTTAATTCAATGTGATCATAATAAATATTCATAATTACATAAGCTCAAAATAAAATTAATTAGAATTTATATCAACATTCCTAAGGGTGTGGTTCTCATTGAGATGGAAAACCTCTAACATTATAATTGTGTCTCAAGGACTACCAAATCAAGGTGAAAAAAAATTATTTAAATAAATTTATCATTTTGTAAGAGATTAATGGAAAATATGATTAAAATATAATTTAAATTTTTATAAATGATGTAACATTAAGGGAATGTCATATCGACCACCTAGCTCATGGTTAGGAAGCCTCACATTTCCACTATTTTTCTTTAATTCAATACAAAACGAGAAAAATCAAAGAAATAGACAAACATCCTAAATATAGGTCATATGGTCCTATATGGAAATTGAATCCAATAGATCATGGAAAATAAAAGAAATAAGGAATAGGAATCAATGATTACTCGAGGGAGATGCAATGGGACTGACAGCATTCGATTCTATGTCCGAGTGAAGAAGATCTCACCATACCTAAGAGGAGAGACAAAAGGAAGAAACTTGTGGGAGAGATATTTTGAATATGCAAGAGGAAATATTATGGGTGATAGGTTAATGGAGGTAGGGTATTATTCTTAATTTACATCTATTTCAAGGGGTCCATGGTTTTACATAGGGTTTGGATAACTATGCACCAATGGTGGGGATCAAACTTCCCAAATATCACACCCTACATATTTCATGAGCACAGTTAGAAAAACCACATGCAATCCATGCACAAGTAACAATCTCACCACCATACCATGTACAGGCTAGGTTCATGGTAATACAAACCATGTGCATATCATGTGGTTTCCTCTATAAAAACTATAGATTTTTTTCATGGTTGGGCAGCCTAAGGTGCACGGTTTACAAACTATGTGATTCCTGAAAAATCCAAAATTGTAGTCTAGGACATCTTGAATGTTTTAGACAAACCATGTTTCTTATCAAAATAGGCCTGATGGTTGATCTGTATGGTTAGTACTAACCATGTTCCAACTGTTCGCCTATGCATATCTCCCTAAGAAATGTGTTTCCGATTCCTAGTGCTTTTGAAACTCATCCTAACATATGAAACAACTTCTATGACTTAATAATCATCCAAAAATAACATATTAAAGAGTTTAAACCCTCATAATTTCAATATGAATCTTAGTTAATGATTTAAACTATCCACCAAATGAAAATTTAAATTCCATTATAAATTTTTTACTAGTACAAAATATTGTGTGGTACACATTGTAAACAAGGATACATAAATAACATGTTTATATGAAATATATATTATCTCCCACTATGTTTTTCATAACTAACACCCTTATTAGACATATCATACTTTAAAACATTACTTATAACATAGGGAAATTAAACTTAACAAAGGGTGATCCCATATTACCAATAAGGGTAAATAAGGGGGATATCAATGATCACTATAATTTAACATGAGAATAAGTGTATTAGAACATGATCTAAACATTTAAAAAATCATACCCACAATATCAAAGATTATAATCACGAATAATGGCATAAATCATGGTAGTTCATAAGACATGAATCATAAGGAATCAGTGAACACGATCCATGAGAGCATAGTATTGTCATAAGACATAAGTTTTGGGAATACACATAATCACGGAAACTAGATCATATAAGCATGTATCATCACTGATAATATCATAGTGGATAGGTTTCACTCCCCATTCCATCATATACATAGTAAAGGTTCACTCCAAATACTATCATAGTGGAAAAAATCTCTGAATTAATAGGGTTCTCTTCTCATTACATCCATCTTTATCTCATGAGATATCCATCTTTACCCAATGCATTAGAGGGATATACAATTTTAGTACCACCCATAATATGATTAAAATAATACATATTTGTTACAAAAGATCATAAAACATTCATTATTGCATAAAATGTGGATAATAAATGGGTTTCATAAACATTTAATTATTGAAAAACCTATGGAATTGAAATGGGGTTCATAAAGGTTTTGTTATAACATAATTAACCAACGAGGAAGAAATGGATTTCAGAGAATCACCCATAAATTATCATAATCATAAGACAACCAAAAAATGAAATTGGATAATATTATTGGATCATATATATAGTAAATCATAATTAGTACCCAATGATGTTACCATAGAAGAAAAATTCCTTTAAAAACACCAGAACCTTTCTTAAGGAAAATACCCTTTTCAAATTGAAATCACTTATTAAAATATAAAAAAACCCCAAATACTAAGGAAAACGTTTTCAATGAAATGAAACTTTTAAAAATGTAATGAAATATTAAAATAATTGAGTGTTTAGGATAGATAAATATTCATTTCATGTTTTTCATGTTAAAATAGTGATTCATTTCACATTTTCAGTAAAAATTGAAAAGGTGGTCGTTCGGAAAATGACTAAAATATTAATTTTAATATATAATATAAAATGTAAATAATGGGAAAAATGGCCTTAAACAATTATTGTAAAATATTAAAAAAATTCTTGATAACATTTTTATAAAATATGGAAATGGGAGAAAAATGATTTTTGATGGAAGAGATAAATAAATTAAACTTTCTTTAAAAACCATCTTTAATATCTTGAGTTCATAAAGATAGAAAAAGGGGAGGAAAATATTTATTCTATTAAAATATCTAGATGAGATAAAAATTTATAGTATTATTGGGAGATAGGTTATAAAATTTCATCATTAGAAACAGGATCATAAACAATATAGATAGACAATGAGATTATAGCATAAATCCCTTAAAACTTTTGTAAATTTAAAATAAAAACTCAAGAAAATGACATCCTTATATAGATATTTATATCCCCATATTTTTCATGATATTAATCATAACATATATTCATTAAAAGTATATCAAAATTATAAATGAATCAAATGGTCAATATGTCATGTGTCTCATAGAAGTAAAAGTGAGACAAAAATCCCTTAACTCGAGTTTGAATTCATTTTAAAGAAAATTAACCTATTTTATAATAAATTTAAATTTACTATAAATATATACTAGAGTCATGTACATATTTATAATAAAATATATGATCCCTTTATAATATTTCAACACCCATTTATTAATTATCTTAGGGTGTTACATTTTATAGCCATTAAAATAACTTTATCCCTAGAAATTTCAACTCTATAATATAAATAAATGAGGGTATCTATGTTTTGAAAAATTCTAAGGGTCCCATATTTATTATTCTAATTTATAATTCCTCTAGAGAACTATAAATATATGAGTATTATTATTTCATATCACTTTATCTCTACAATCCAAGATTTATACCAATTGTTCTTCATATGAAAGATCGTACTCCACTGGAAAAACCTCTGAGTTCAATAAATGTGATGGATCAGGTATGTAATTCTCTATGAGAGAAACATGGAACCCATCATGAAATTGAGGGAGGTTCAGTGGAATCTGCACGCGATAAGCTACCATCCCTACTTGATCACGAATCTTGAAGGGGACAATACACCTAGTATTCATCTTTAACTTATCTCTGAATATCATAAAATTATTCCATAAAACATTCATAGTAATACCTTCTCACTAACATTTAATTACCTATTTTACTGATGATTTTTATCATAAAATTTATTCCAACTATAATTTTCCCTAATGTGATGATAAATTCTCTTGATTTCTCTAGCATTTCCGCAACAAGCTTAGGTAAAAATAGATTTCTTTACAAAACCTCATCCCAGCATATTGGTGGTATATAATTATTTTCAATGTATGATTCATAATGATCAATATAAATTATCAATTGAAAGATATTGTTGTATGAAAAATCAATTATAGGATGGTGTTGATCTAAACCTTATTTGAAATCCATAGAATAATACATCAGTATATCCTACTAGGTTTGAATGGTTCTCTTAAACTAACTATCTATCTGAGGATGATAAGCATTACTAAAATACAACTCTAAATAAAGATATTAATGGAGAGTTCTCCATAACATTGAGCTAAACCTAAAATCTCAATCAGATACAATATAATGTGGTACTCCATAAAAACATACCACTTACTTATTGTATATTCTAGAATGTTGATAAAGAGATAACACTTCTATAATAGAAATGAAATGTGTTGAATTCATAAGGTTATCCACTAAAACTTAAATAGAATATTGGACCATATATATTTTGGGGAGTCCAATGACAAAATACATGGGGGTGTTTTCCAATTTCCTTTCTTGTTTAGTTAATGGTTGTGACATCACCTTAGACTTATATCTCATATACTTTACCTTCATACATATTGGTACTTTAATTTAATACATACCAATAACCTAGAAACATACTTTATAATATCTCTCTTTATATTGTCCCATAATAAATATAATTTCATATCTCTATCAAAATTATTACTTCTAGGATTAAAGGAGAATGATAAACTATGATCATCATACAATGGATCATTATTCAAATATAATATGTATGGAACACATAAACAATTCCTGAAACTTATCATACATTCATAATTAAGTTAAAACTTGGAAAAAAATACCTTCTTTTTCAGTTATACATCTTCCTTTTATAATTCATTAATTTATACACGGATAAATGGATAAAAATTCATAAGAGAAAGATATGTTTTTCCCTTTTCATCAAAATTTCCAAATAAATCCTTTAAAGATATGGAAATATTCGATCATTTGAGATCCTCATTAGAGTTAAGGTAGCATGATTCTTTTGACTCAAAGCATTTTCCACCTTGTTCACTTTCCCAGGGTGGTAATTTATTAAGAAATAACCATCTTCACTGGCACATGGTCATCTCTCTTCGAGTGAATGTATACTTTAAAATTTTATGATCTGTATATATGTCACAACTTTATTTATAAATAAAATTCCTCCATATCATTAATGACATAATTACCATAGCTAAATCCAAATTTTTATTTGTGAAATATTTCTCATGAACTGTCAATTTTTGTAAGGTATAAGATATAACATATAATTATACATGAGAAAACATCCCAGTAATTTCTTCAATTCATCAATATAGATCACAATCCCTTATCCACTATGGGGTAGTGTAAGAATAGGTGTGTTGACTAACCTTCTCTTTAATTACATAAAATTATCTTCACATTAATCAATCTAAAATAACATGGATTCATTCATAGTTAACATGGTTATTAGATTACATGTCCATGATAAATTATTTATAAACCATTGATAGCATATATAAAAAATAATAAAACAATGGATCTCATTCAAAATGGTTGGTTTAGGAAAACATTCATTAACATCCGACTTTGAAGGATCTATTGATATAGTCTTGCTTGATATTATATGAACCAAAGTAGATACTTTTTGTAGAAAAAATTATAGACTCGGTAAATTTTTCATATAGATTTTCCTTTATTTAGGGTATTCAATACAATGGTCAAGTTATCTTCATTACCATCATTGATATTTGAATATATAATAATATCATATTGAAAGACTACCACAAACAGGTCAAGGTAATCTCTAAAGAATTTTTTCATTAAATCCATAAAGATAATGGGGTAATTAGTAAGACCAAAAGAAGTCACTATAAATTCAGTGTCCATAAATTTTATGGAATATTTTCTTAGGTATAGCCTCCTTTTTGAAAATAAATTGATGATATCTAGAATAAAGGTAGTTATTTGAAAATTATTGAGCTCTGCAAAATTGATCATATGAGTAATAAGTACGGGGTGGGTGTAACATTTTCATGATATTGGTCTTATTATGTTCTTGATAATCAATATAGATTAGAATTGACAAATCAATCTTAATAAAAAATAGGTTCACCATAAGGTGATTCACATGGCCAAATGAATCCCTTGTCAAGATTATCTTAGAGATACTTCTTCAATTCCTACTACTCAATTAGATCAATTATACATATAATCTTTGAAATACATGCATCACTATGTATGAGTTTTATTGAAAACTAAACTTCATGATTATGTGGAATACTATGAATATAATCCTAGAAGACATTAAGAAACTATAATATTATATATATATATATATATGTCTTTGATTTTGATTTCTCCCAAACCATATGATGAAATAACCCTTTCTGAATATGAATCAAGAGTCGTATAATGTATGTGATTTCTATCAGAAGTTCCTATTTATCGTTACCTTAATAGATGATCATAGGTTGATTTGGAATACCAAAACTTACTTCATTTCCTCATAAATTTATATGGGATTTATGTTATTAAATATAATCTATGACTATTATAACATCAAATTAAACTAATGGAATAATAATGATATTTTTTTGGAAGTACATTCCCACAATCTTCAATCGAAGAATAATCATAAAAATGATATGAAATCATCATATCATTAGGAGTTTTCACCACTATATAGAAATATAATAATTGAGGATATGAATTAAAATTTCATGATACATTTATTGATATACATTAATTCATATAAATAATATCAAATATGGTACTTCAATATTTGAGAATACATATTACCACTAGAACTTTATCATTCTATATTCAATCAGAAACTAAAATAAAATTGGTTGGAATGGCCACTAGGATTATTTAATCATTAAAAAACATTAAAATGATGTCTAAGTCATGAAACATTCTTTTCAATTGATGAGACCTTAGTTTTAGCCTAGGTCATACATGATCATAAACTATTAAATTCTTTTATAATGGTTCTTAAATAAAATATCATTTAATCCAAAAATATCTACCAAGATTGTTAAACGAAGTGTGCAGTAAGATCTTGCTCGTTGTGAACCAAAATGATGGCTAAGATATACATGAAAATTCTTTTCAAGGTTTTCATCGCTAGATACATATATGTAAAAACAATTTCCACTAGTAACATATAGAGAAGGATGTATTACTATGAAAACCATGTAGTCTCTTCCTTAAAAAAAATATAATGTTATCCTATATGTAAAATTATCCCCTTGGTTTTTAAAAATTTCTTCAATATTAATCTCAAATGATTTACTAAACCCAACTCTATTACCAACTATATTGACCCATAATTTCATACCAAAATATTACATCTTGTTTTATGAATATTCAATACATAAAATTACAATCCATGCCATAATCATATAGTCTTAATGTATATGGAAACATGGATACATAAATAACTTGTTCAGAAGATGTTTACATCATATCCCACTATGTTATTCACAACTACTACCCTTCTTTGAAATATCATACTTAAAACCTTTCTTTATAACCTGGGGAAAGGAAACTTAAGAAAGGGTGAGATCAGATTATTTATAATGGTAAAAAAAGTATAGTTCATTTACCACTAAATAATAAAATGATAATAAGGGAAAGAGATAATGAGATAAACATTAGATAACCATGCCAAGAATATCATAGATCATAATCATGAATCCTATAATAAATCATAGTAGTTCATAATACATGAATCCTAAAAGAATCAATGAAAATGAGTCATGAAATTCATAACATTGGTGCCATACATAAGTTTTTTGAATACGCATAAGCATAAATATCATTTCCATAATCATGGTTTACCTCTAGGACTATCATCTTGGATTGGGTTAACATAATATTCAGGCATATCCTTAGTCAAGGTTCCCTCATATGGATATAAAACTATAAAATATTCCAAAACTGAATTGGGTTCAATCCCCATTCCAGTCATTATTATCTCATGAGATATTCATCCTTATCTAATGAATTGAAAGTATGTATAATTCTATTGATTTGAAATAATAACATTAGACACTTTTAACATATATATTTAAAATCAAAATACAAATTTTTTAGAAGTTTATAATCTTTTATCTTTTATACTTCCCATATTATTTATAGTGTTTTTGTAATAAATTGTTTTTATCAATAATAGAATTTATTTTCCATTGAGATAAACATCCTTACAAGACAAAAAAATAATTTGTACATCAGATAGAATGGTATAGAGTTAATTGGATGGTTTTTTAGATATTTTAGAAGAAAAAGTATAATGAAGTATATTGGATGAAGTTTTAAAAATTATATAGTAAAATCATCATCAAAAAGAGGCATACATGTCTATCAAATTAATTATCTAAAACCTACAAAATGGATGAACATCAAACATTCCACTAGAAAAACATTTTTATTTCTACTATATGAAATATATTAGCATTTTAATGGTTCTTTATCATGATGAAAATCAAAAGGAGAAGCTATTATAAACCATTCAAGTAAAAAATGATTTCATATGATGTAATTTTAACCACATTAGATTTATATGTAATATGATCATTAGGATATTTATTATAAATAAAAACTGCATAGGAAGAGGAGGAATGTTTTTAAAACTATGATGTTCTAAAGTTTTTTTAAATATTTTGTAACATATTATTATGTTGAGAGGACTACATTGTAATATTTAGAGATATTTTCTTTTAATTTATCCATGTATGGAATTTTTTTAAATGCCTTGTAAATTTTGATTTATAATTTTGTGTGTCTGATCTAGTGTGATCATGGGATCTTAGGGTTTAGAGATATAATTTTTTACTAATATTATGATTGAGGGATCCCATGTCTATGGAAATAGAGGATTTATACAATCTTTGTGATCATGGACTTATGTAAGTAGGAATTTCAACCTTTACAGTAAGGTTAATTTCATGGATATCTTATGTTAATATTATTGAGTTACTTTAAATTGATTGTTAAAGTGTGGAAATATTTTTGTAAATATCTATTTATGTTTTTCCTACATTTTTTATAAGTTTTTGTTATAGCCTACTTTTTATAATTTTTTAAATTTAGTTGTGAATGACATAATGGGAGGTGTATATTATTTGTTATAAAAATTTATAAACATTGATTATATAGTATATTGGTTCATTATTATTCCTGATTATTTCTTATAAGAGGTTGTAAAAAAATTTAAGTTTTATTTTATAAACTAAAAATCACCCCCCCCCCCCTTGTATCATAAAACATATAATCTTTTGATCTTATATTTGTTATCAAAGTATGTTCTACTAGTTATGAATTTTTCCAAAAACGTGGTTATGTAGAAAAGAGTATCTTTTTTTAAAATAAATCAGGTTTGTCCATTTAAAAATTATAAAATTTGTAGTTTATTAGAACACCTATATTTGATTGTATTAATTATGAATATTAGAGAGATTTCATAAGGTCGTTAATTAAAATAACTAGAGTAGAAATTTTTTCATGATGATAAGAGATTATAAAATTCTTAATATTTATGTTATTATGTTTATAAGTTAATTAAAAGTAGATTATCAAGTAAATTATCGAGTCATAAAAACATCGTTATGGTCAATGACTTTAAATATCTATAGTAAGATTTATTTCTTAGAAATTTCAAAAAATATTTTGAAGAAATTGGAAATTAATAATTTGGGAACTACATGGATTTTTTAATCTATAAGATCTATATATAGAGAAAAGTATATAGATTTTTATTTTTCTACTTGGAGACTCAATTGCACATATTCATTAAAGATTTATGATCATTGTTAATACTCTACAATATCTTAGATATAATGACTAGACTGATGATAACATGGAAGAAAAAATTATTGATATCATCCCTAATGATTGGGAATATAGTATAATACCTCTTTATGATACTAAAAATATTAATATGTTGAGTTTAGATTATATTATTAAAACTCTCATGCCTTATAAGGGTAGATTAAAATGTGATGCAGAGAAAGATAAAATGAAAAATGGTGCATATTTTTCATCAATTTGTATATAGATTATGAATGTTAAATCAACTTATAAAGTTTATAAATATTTTAAGAAGATGAAAGTGATTATTGAGACTGAAATATGTTATTTCAGAATAGAGTGTGAATGAACTTTTTAATCATGAAAAATGAATGAATAATTTTTTTGGAAGGAGGAATTTTAGATAAAATTAAAAGAGAATACAAAAGAAATAAGTTATATTAAGGCTTTTTATGATATTTTTTCTTACCAATGTATGAAACCTAGTCATATCATACTAGATTTTATTCGACTAAATAAGAAGGATAAGAAAGATAGAAATTAAATAATATTATACAATTAAAAAGGTAATAATTGTAAAAAAGTATCAAACACTTCAAATTAAAGTGGATAAGATATTTATTTTGATATTTATTCATATAATAGTAGTGAATATTATAAAAATATTTTTTTTTATGTTGAGATTCTAAATAAAAAAAATCAGTATGGTAAAGGAGTCTACTAAATCCTTAACTAATCTCATATTGAATACAAGTTATACTGATTCTGATTATGAATATTCTATTTCTTATGATGAATAAAATAATATTACATCTGATGATAAATATTAATTGGAAAATTTGGAGTAATTTTCTTTATATTCTACTTTTTAATAAAAATAAAATAATAATGTTTTTAAAAAGTATGAAAATTATATGGCAGAACATGACAAATAAAATTCAAGGATTTCAAAACATTCCATTTAGATTTAAAATACTACTAGTGAATTAGATAAAAACTATATCTCTACTTCAACTAATTTAAATAATAATTTTGATATATAAATTTTTTTGAAATATTTAAATGAAAAAAAATGACATTCATATTTTACCTCTAGAGAGGAAAATTTTAGTAACATGTAAAAATATTTGAAACCTAAAATAAATAATTCTATTATTTTTTACAAAATAAAAATCTCATGTTCAAAATAATTACATTAATATAAAATTTCTCCATTATGTTTAAAAATTCATAGTAGTGCACACTGGAAGAAGAAAAATTCCTTGAATGAATTTTAGTATTTTGTATTTCACAATGGTTAAATTTCTAATAAAATAGAAGTTGTAAAATATAGTAATCTTGATAGATATGTATTCTAAATGATCTATTTTATAATAATACTATACCTATGAATGTTTGCGTATGAAAACTTTGAATTTTTAATTTCATGAAAATAAGAAGTGGAAATAGAAATAATATTTTTTAAATGAATAGTTGGTGTTCCCAATATATTACAGTAAACATAAAGTTTTTCAAAAATATAATAAAGATAAAAGGTGGTAATGCTACATTCATAGATAATTATCAATGATAAAAATATGTTATTAGTGATATTAGTCTTCTTTGATAATATTTAATTTCAAATATTTTATGGGTTGTGTGATATAGGAACAACCTCACTAGAAAAAATAAATTATGTGATTAAGGTTACCTTATGAACTTAAGGAATGATAAATGTATGATTCAAAGATCATAAGGAAAATTTATTCTTTATACTGATAGGAATGAAAATGTATACACTCTAAATTTATAAAACCTTAGAAGCTCGTATATACCTTCACTTAGTGAAATGGATGATATTTCCTTATTATGGAATATAATGTTATAACATTGTAATGTTATAAAATTATCCAAAATTTATAAGAAAGGACTAGTTAAAAATTTTATAAATATAAGGTTTAATTATTATAAATATTTTTATATTTAATATAGAATTAATCATATGTGAAGATTTATATTTATTAGTGTTTTTACAATATTTGATGATTTTTAGTTAGTTCACATGGATTTATTTTTTACAATAAAAACTATAAGTATTGGTGGAAAATACTATGTATATGTCGTATTTTACAACTGCACTAGATATATGTGGGTCAATTTCTATGTTAAAAAGTTGGAATTCATTTTCAATTTTCAATTTTTTATACCCCATGATAAAAATGAGAATAGTCTACCTTTCGTAACTATTAATAATTATCACAGTGGAGAATTTTTAAATTCTGATTTTGAATTTTTTTTGAATTAAAATATGTATTACACATAAATGTTTAGCTGATAAAATATAAAAGAAAAATAGTGTATTTAAATAGTGAAATAGTGTTCTTTAGGAAATTAAAAAACTATGCTGAGTGAATACTCAATTGAAAAATGAAAAATTTGGGATGAAGCAGTTAGTAAGTCTTGTAATACTATAAATCAAGTTTTACTTAGACATTTTATTAATAAAAATCATTATGATTTGTGGATAAGAAGAAAGCCAAAACATTATTACTTTATATTATTTGGATGTAAAGTATTCATCTTGAATAATAAATATCAATTTCATAAAATTTAATCAATAAAAAATGAAGGAAATTTTCTTGGATATTATATAAATTTTATGTATTGTATAGTTTTTAATAAAAATAAATGTATTGTTTGGGAAACTTTTCGTGTTAAATTTAATGAAATAGATCCTTTTAATTTTAAAAAAAATGACCCCACAACATCAAATAATACCTATAAAACTAATTTTTAAACCATGTTGTAAAATTATTCATGTGATAGAACAACTGAAGTAACATAATCTAAATGTATACATCTAGAATATATTCAACCTATTTTTTAATAAATTGTTTTATAAATATAAATTATTAAACGATCCTTATGAATTGTCCCACAGATAATATCATTTTTTATTTAGATCAACCTGACAAAACATTATGTTTCTTAAGGAATGAATGCTTTCATTGTTCATTTTTATCACAATTTGAATCTAAGTAACCTTATTAAACTTTAGGTGATGAAGAATTGATAAACTCAGTGCAGGAAGAACTCAATGAATTTTATAGAAACCATGTTTGTACTTTGGTTGAAAATTCTAAATATTTTTTATGTAATTCGTGTAAAATTGGTATTCTATAAAAAATAAAACTGCCAAAAATGGAAAAACATGTTGTAAAATGAATTTTTTTACCTTAATAGATTATGGATATGGAACTATTTTATTTACCATTAATTTTTTTTTAAAATTAAAAAAAAAATTCAGATACTAACTTTTGTGGATGTAAATTGGAAAAAAAGGGTACCTCTAGAACTAGTATTATATTAAGAGGGGATATAGTGTATTTTTATTTAAATAAAAAATATTTAGTAGCTCTTTACACTACTAAACTTGAATATGTATTATTTAGAAGTTGATTTTATCCTGTCTTGTGGATGCAACATACACTCACTATATTCTATATGAGATTTAGTAAAACTACAATTTTTTTTGAAAAAAAAAAGTGTCATGGATCTTAATAAAAACTCATAACATCACTCACGAGCTATGTAAATTGATATAAGACACTATTTCCTTTGAGATCACACAAAAAAAGAGATATCATTTTATAATTCATTGGAATACAAGAAAACATTGCTGAACTTTTTACAAAACCCCTAAATTCTATTAAATTTTAATATATTAAAAAAATTAATTAAATGGTCAGTATGAAATTACCATTTACCAAGAATTTTAAAATATATCTACATTAAGAAAATAAATCCTCAATAAAGGGGATAACATTTTTAATATGTTCTAAAAATCTAGTTTTCTTTAAAAAATTAAACATTTCCTTTAAAAAATCAATCAAATTTTCCCTTTAAAATTTTATGGAAAAAATTTTCCTTAAAATTTTTTCAGAGAAACTATTTCTTAAATTCTTATCTATAATGTTTTTTTGAAAATTCTTACATTTCACCAAACAAATCTTCATTTAAGTGGCCATTTAATAGACTCTTTTTCAATCTATTCTAATAATATTTTATTATAAATTTTTCTATCCATTATAATAATATTTTATTATTTTTATAAATTTTATAAAAAAAATAGTATAAATTAATTACAAACTATAATGTTTCATCAGAAAAAAAAAATTTATAACAAAATATAAACCAATAGTTATAAAACTATAGGAGTTAAAAAAATATTTTTCAAATTAACATTATCAAACTATAATATCTATGAGGGTTTCAATCAAAGTTATTGCATCGAATGTAGATGGAACATCTCTCTATTTTTATCAATATAAAGAAGATGTAGGTCATCACATCTTCATCACCAAGTGATTTAGGTGGACATCTTTCACCATTTTGATTTCCCTCATTCTGATCTTCTTTATGCTCATGTGTCGGTCTTCAAGTCTATCCAATATGATCATGGAATCATCGACTAATTTCGATAATATCCTGGATTTTAATGAAAGTTTGGAAAATAGAATTTTTTATAAAAACTATGATTTCTTACTAAAGTCAAATATAGATTTTCAAGGTTGGGAATTTCATTATGTATCTAAAGATGATTTTAATTTACATTATTCAAACATAGTTAGTGGTTTTTATAATTCTATTGAGCTTATTAAAGTAGATTAACTAAAGGTTTTTAACTTTAATTTTTTTGGAATTTCATATAAATTAATAAACAGTAAAGTTGTTGAAGTCATTCAAATTCTATCATAAGGTGAATAAAACCTTCTATTCAACAAGTTTCCTAAAAAACTTGGTAGTTTTGAAAAGTCTCAGGCTAAAACATCCCCTTTTTCTTCATATGAAAAAGTAGATAATATTTCTCACATATATCCTAATGTAATAAATGTTTATTTATGGGTTCATAACCTTATTATACCATGAAATTGTGATAGATATACTCTTAATTATCAAGATATATAGGTTTTGTATTTACATTACAACATGAAAAATTTTAACTTAGTGAAGCTCTTATTTAATTATATCGAGGCAGCAAAAGTAAGGTCTATAAATTTGAAAATTAGTCTCTACATAAGTATTATAAATATATTGTTTGTAAAAGTTATAAAAGTTAAAATGGTTAAAAATGAATCAACTATAATTAGTTAAAATTATTCTTTTATTAATGAAGAAACTATTTATAAATTAATATTGTGTTTGTTCCATTTTAAATATATTTATTAAAAAAATGGAAAAATATGTGTCGATTGTAGAGACTGAAAGGCTTAATGAAAAAGTGTTAGAAAAATGAAAGAAACTGAAAAATCTCAATCAATCATAACAAATAAAGTAATGGCCATGTTGGATAAAACTTTTCAAGATTTTCATAAAAATAAATGTGATAATACTTTCAATATTCCTTCATTTGGGTAAGATAATGATGATTCTTTATCTCTAAGGGAGAACACCTATAAGCATATCAAATAAGAGGAAACTAAGAAGAGGAAGTAATAAGTTTATCAAAAATATAAAACTATCAAAAATTTATTAAATGGTATTGAGAACATCCATTCAAGATTTCATGTAACACTCTAAGATTTTACAATATATTTCTTTTATAATAAATTTCATTTCATCGATAACTTACGATACACACAACATTGGGTTTAAAGGAAATGTGGTACTCTACTAAAATATTATATAAACATGAAAATTATAACCTAGATATTAAATTAATGGTTATTAATATAATTGAATTAGGAAAAATATATATTGGTCACTTTTATATTTGTTATCTTTTTATTAAAAATGAAAAAAAATGTTTTTTGAAAAACTATATTTTTTCTAAAACTGGGTTTAATAACACTTTGAAAACATGATTTATAATTACTTTATACTAATTTTAAAAATTAATTTTAAAATTTAAAATTTATTTTTAAAATTAGAATATCAAAATTATCTTATGGTGAATTTTTGTAGTTTTTCTAAAAAGTTTTATTTTTTGATAAATAGTGAAAAATACTTAATCCTAATTAAAAATCGCTTATTCTTTTAAATAATTTATAATGTTAAATAATATTTTTAATTGTTTTTAAATTAAAATTTGTACAATTATCAATTAATCTAATTTAGGTCATTAGAATCATTTTCATATTGAAATTTTATGTAAAAACATTTTAATGTTTTGAACGTTTTCTCTTTAAAAACTCGCTTTCTCGTCACGTCAGTGGGATTAATTTTAAATTAAAATTTTTTCAAATTATATGAATTGAATTTAAAAAAATTGATTAAATATTAGTAATAATAATAACTTATAATTTATAATAATTTCAACCTGATTTTGGACCAAAATTAATAGTGAAAATTGTAAAAAATAATTACCACGGTTACAATAAAAATGATTTACTAGGGGTTAAACTAAGAGTATATGGGTTAAAATGACATAAAACCCCATTATATAGACATATTTTGACCAAAAAACATTTATTTTTTATAATGGACCATTTTGGAATATTTTGGTAGGATAAAAACATGGATATGATGGAATCTTTTCAAATAATTACAATTGTTCCATTCACCTCACTTATAAAAGGCCACCACCTATCCTACATTTTTCACACCTTAAAACCTATTTGGTTCTTCAATGACCAAATCAAATAGATTTCCAATATCCCTATACTCATCATATAATACTTATTCATAAAATAAATATATCCTAGTAAGGATTTAGTGCAAACATAAGAAGGACACCTGAAGAAGATATAATGTTCTTCAATGAGGGTCTTTATTTTATTTCTTTCTCCACCTCCTAAAATTATTATTAAACCATAATAATATAAAAATTTAAGTCTGTTAAAAATAAATGGGTTTTTTTTATAATAATATCTTGACCTAAATCCATCTCCGGTTACATCAAATAGGTTATGAAATCGTCATTCGTGTGTACGGAGAAATATCACCTCTTGAACGGGTGTCATTCGTTCTTACATTACCACCTTTCACAGTTGGGTGTGATGATTAATCTAAAGAAAATATATGATATTCATAACATCTTTATACCTTTTTAGTCATTATATAATTTAAATCATTTTTACCTCAAATTTCATTGGAGATACGATAACATCGCTAATGTATACAGTGGACTACCACCTCATGAAACGAGGTTATTCGTCATTCACTAACACTTTACACGGAAGGTGATAAGGATAATGTTAATTATTATATGTGATATGCATAAAATTATTATGATATTAATGAAATATTCATAATTCTAAGAATATACTATATATATATGTGTGTGTGTGTGTGTGTGTGTCTCATTGTGTTTCTTACCTTTTCACTAACATCAATAGGATAACATCATTCCTATATGCGTGGACTACTGTGTTAACGGAGGGATGTGACTCTATTTTCATCACCACACCACATGTATGATATATATAAGTAAATAATATGGAATATATAATATTATTATCATTCTATAAATATTATATATTACTTACCTTCTTTCCAAAATGATCATTGGAAAATAGAAATGTCACTCATGTGTATGTACATCCTACAATCTCCATGATCATAACATACTTAATTTTTTAATAACTATCATTCATGATTAGTTATAAAAGTAAACTTGATGTAAAAATATGATAATAATATCATTATTATTATTATAGATATTATATAACTATATAATATGCATAAAAATTAGATATTTCATAACAAATCATGCATGAGAAAATAACTAAATTAACACTCGAAATAATGAAAATAATGAAAGATTATTAACAGAAGGGTTACAAGATGATATAAAAGAATAATATATGATATTATAAATATTAATATTCTTTTCATATGAGTTAATAACATTTTTAAAACCACTATACAAGGGGTTAAGAACATTTAAGCAAAATGAATCATAAAGTAATGGATTTCTTGTCAATTTACATTCCATTAGTACTTATTTGTTATAATGCACCAATTCACTCTTATGTAGTGTATATACTACCCCATGAAAGGAAATATATTGATTTATTAATAATTCATGGTATTTTAGGTTTCAATATTAATTGTTTCATCTAAGGGTATTTGACTTGAATATTACCTTATAGTAATAGTTATTGTGCAATCTCACTTTATTTGTTGATTATTAATTTTATATTAAAATAATCTCATTATTAAGATCAAATTTAATTGGTCATTATATTTCTATTGAATATCCATATTATTTAATGATTGGTATGATTTTTCCTAAACTGTAGACCATTTTATACATATGGTGTTTACTTTTAAATTTGTTTGATTAACAGTGGAAATATTGATAAATCTGTATCCATTACTCAATACAGATATTTGATGATGAGACGCATTGATTCATGAATTAAATAAATCATTTGATATATTAGGGATTCTTTATATATGAAATGATAGGTGGGTATAGATTTATATAGCCCCTCAAATCATCAACAGGTCTCATGAGATATATTAGTTCACAAAATTAAACATGTTTATACCTATAGTTTTAACCATCTTGTGAAATATCTTGACGGTAGTGGTTTTCATATTCCCTATACATGACGTAAAATAATTAAAAATTTACTTCCTTATAAATTTAGTTACTATTATCCATTATATTTAAACAATGATATTATCTATGGATTCATTTCATTCTCAGTATATTAATTAAATGAAATGTTCTTTCAATTATTTACATTGAAAAATTTATTATTCCTTATCCATTTTTTAAAATTGAAATCATTCTCATTTATTTATTGTTTCATATTAATTATAATTATTAATTAATGATATATTTAAATTTACTTAAACCTTACTGATCATTTGATCTTGCCTTTATTTTGTTTCCTTTCCTCGGGCTATGAATATGAATCATTTGAATGACTTTTTAAGGTTGATGATAATTTTATTTTATTATGTACTATTTTTTATATTATATTACCAATGCAAAATGGGTACCATGTATGAATTTGGTTCTCCAAAACTATATACATGATTGGTTTTCTGTGATTTTATTCCTTTTATCTATGTTAATTTAATAAATTAAGACATGTTATCCATGTTTCTAGAGTTAGGGTCATTACACTTGCTATCGAAAAAAGGTTTCATAGAAATCATGAAAACTAGATTAAGGAAAACATGGATTATGGAACATATCCCTAAGATATACTTTGAGGATAAGTATAGAAGAACATCCAAAAAAATTGGTAAGGAAGATATTATGTGGGTTTCCCTAGAAATACTTCTATGTTTGGATACTAAAAGTAAAAATGGATCTAGAATAGAGGTACCTAGGGGTAATAACTCCAAAAAGGATGCCCTGGGTTAGACCCGATTGTCACATAGTTCATGAAAATGGGCCTTACTATACACCTGGTTTGACACTCATAAAGTATATTATTAGGATACTTTACATTTTCTTTACAAACCATTATGAAAGATTTGGAAATAAATATATCCCCAAATAAACCAATGTTTATGATTTTGAGAATAAAAATGCATAAATTTTTAATTTATGTTATGTGTTACACCATATTTATAATTATATATTATGATTTAAAATTTAAAATTTAATGAGATAATATAGTATCATTTAGAAATTTCACCTTGAAGGAATAATGGTATCAATACTCATGGCCAATGTAGATATTAATTTACTAAGGAAGCCAATATAGATGGTATTGGAACTAAGAAAATTTTGGCTATATTAAGTTAAATTAATCAAGTTCTGAAAAATAACCATACCAGTATGTGGTAACCTATTACACCATGATATATTTCTATGGTGGATCACTTTATGTGACAGAATCCCCCATCATTTAGTTGGACTACTGATCCAATGGTATCTGAGAAATGGATTAAGTATCAAGAGAATATATTTATAAACATGGGATGTAGTGAAAAGGAAAAGGATACACTTTCATAGTATTGTATCAAAGGTGATTCTGATCAATGGTGGTCATTGATCTAGAATACTAGGAAGTAAGAGGAAATATAATGCATGGAATGGAAATATTTTAGGGAGGAATTATTTGAAAAAAAAATCTCTCATGAGAAACAAATTTAAATGAATAGAATGTTACTTATCTCAAATAAAAGTGAATAGGAAAGTGTTTTTGAGTATTAGTATACATTTAAAAGATTATCTAGGTATTCTATGGCTTATATACACAACACAGAGTGCATGATTTACCATTTCTTGGAAGGGATTAAGCCAAGTATATGGAGGGTGTTGTTCTCTCAAAAAAAAATCAAATGATGAAATGGTTTTATATTCCATAAAAAAAGAAATAATTCTATAAATATTACAAATTCAAGGGTAATCAAAAGAATAATAGGTCACAAAAACACCATGAAAAAGTGAATGTATCAAAGAATAAAAAGAAATTGAAGCAATTTTCATCTTGTGAAAACTTTTTAAAGAATCACTATAAGAAATTATTGAAGGGATTTTTGAGTTTGTTGTAAATTTTGAGATAAGGGTAACTATTATAATAAATATAAGGGTAAGAAACAAATCAATGTTTTCAATCTCTTCATTTTTAAATAGATGGGGCACTATATAGATGAATTCCTCAAATGTCAAGGTAATCCACCACAAATGTGTCCAAGGGGAGAAGGCCCAGGTTATGTGATCACTAAAATTGAGGTGGAAGTACCCAATGATATGGTGGTAGGTAATTTAATCCAATATTAAATTTTAGATAATACTTTATTTTATTCTAGATCATCATACTTTTTTTATCTACCAATTTTTTCAAGAAAATTAGATATTTTCCTTCTAATTTAATAAGGGAGTTATCAGTAAAAAATCCTCAGGGAAGTATCATTTCAATAAGGATGTGTTAGGATGTCCCTATTATGATGCATAAATATTCTTTATTTTCTAACCTTATTATCATAGCTAAGATTTTCTTTAATATAATTATTGGTAATGGATGGATTTCAAAATATGTTGAAACAATTTATTACAAGAAGAAGAAAATTATTATTTTTGAGGAAGATTTAGAATCCCTTATCTTTAGAGTAGAGATTATCTAGATCCACTCTGAATATCTATACTTAATGAGATTCTTGGTGAATAAGAGAAAAAAAATCTTGAGATGGATAAAGTAATATTTAAATTTAGGATATACCTATTGTATAGGAATACTTTGATGTATTTTCTAAGGAATTACATGGACATACCCTAGAGCATAAATTTGAGTATTCCATTGATTTAATCCTTGATATAAGACCAATATCAAAGAATCCCTATAGAATATGTATTATGTAATTAGTGGAGTTGAATAAACAACTATAGGATTTAGGGGATGAGGGATTTATTCTCCCTATTGTTTAACCATGGGGAGCCCATGTTCTCTTCTTTAAGAAGAAAGATGAATCCATTAGGTTGTGAATTGATTATATAGAATTCAATGCTATTATGATAAAGAAAAAGTAACATCTACCTCTCATTAAATACTTGCTCAATAAACATCTTGGAGCCCCATGTTTTCCAATGATTTAACTTCATTCTGGTTATTATAAATTGTGGGTAAATAATGAATACATTCTAAATACAACTTTGCAAAAAATTTATAGACATTACCAATTTATAGTAATTACATTTGGATTGAATAATTCACCCTCTTTTTTTAAGGATCTAATGAACAGAGTGTTCAAAAAATATTTTGATGATTTTTTTGTATTAATTGATTATAATTTGGTATATAATAAAAGATATTAGGACCATGATAATCACTTACATATTATTCTTGAGACTCTTAGAATGAAATATTAATATGGTAAATTTAGTAAGTGTGATTTCTAGATTTAATATGTTTCTTTTTTGGGCCATATTGTCTCAAATGATGGAATCTATATTGATCTTGTGAAGAGGAGGGTAGTAAGATAATGTCCTATTCCAATGAAAATATCTGAAGTATGTTCTTTAATTAGTTTAGAAGTTTACTATCAATGATTTATTAATAATTTTTTCTAATTGTGTATCCCTTTAACAAATAATACACGTAAAGGAATTAAGTTTATTTGGGCAAAGGTATGTGAAGAATTTTTTGATAAACTAAATGGTAGATTGGTAAATGCCCTGATTTTGACTCTACCATCTAGAAGTGATGGTATTTTGATATATAGTGATGCATCAAAGAATGGAAGTGGTTGTGTCCTAATAAAAAATTATAAAGTTATATAATATGAAATAATAAAATTAATGACTCATGAATAGAACTACCCAATCAACAACCTTGAGTTGGAAGATGTAATATTTTATTTGAAGATATGAAGACATTATCTCTATGGTGAAAATATGAGATGTACCCAGATCATAAAATCTTAAAATATATCTTTTCACAAAAACATCTCAATATTAGAAAATTTTTATGGCTTGATCTACTCAAGGATTATGATTTCTCAATACACTACCACCTAGGAAAAGAAAATAAGGTTGCATATGCATTGAGTAGGAACGATCATGGATATATGACCCAAATGAGGATTGAGAGGGATCATATGTTCATGGATATAGTAAATATAGATATGGGAATCATTAAGGAATAGATGACATCACTCGTTTTTTAAATGATTAAAATTCATATTTATAAAAAAGATAAAAATTTCTCAATATTATTATGAGAACTTTTAGAAGAAAATTAAAGTTGTGAATGATGGGAAATTAGAAAATATCATTTCTGAAGATGGTATTCTGAAATTTGTAAATATATTATGTGTTCCATTTATACCTTATCTAATAATGGAATTATTTTATGATGCTCATAAATGAACTTTATTTATACCCTATGGATGCACAAATATGTATATTGGTTTGAAGAAACATTTTTGGTGGGATAAAATAAAAAATAAAATTTTTGATTATGTATCCATATGTTTGGTTTTTTAAAAAATGAAAGCAATGAGACAACATCCTAGAGGATTCATTAAACCTCTTTTTATTCCTCTATGAAAATGGGATTACATTATAATGAAATTTTTATAGGACGAACAAATACTACTAGAAATAATGATTCAATATGGGTTATCGTTTATCTCATAACAAAATATACACATTTACTTACTATAAGAGCAAACTTTAAACTTTAGTTCCTTGCATGGATATATATTAATGAAGTTGTAATACTTCATGGTGCACCACTTTTTATATTTTTAGATCTTGATCTCCATTTGACATTAAAATTCTTAAAAGGTCTTTAGGAGGCTCATGATATTAAGATTGATTTGAGAACTACCTAAAATCATCAAAATGATAGACAATCTGAAAGGATGATTCAAACAATGTAATTCATGTTGAGGTCAATCTAGCTCTTCTTTTAAGTTAGGTGGGATCAGTATTTACCTTTAGTATAGTTTTTTTATAAAAATAGTCTTTATTCAAGTATTAAAATGGCATTGTATGAATCATTATATGGTAAGTGATTTCATACTCCTACTTTTTGGGATGAAGTTGGAGAAAGGAAAATCATAGGGTTATAACTTGTTAAAGATACCAAAAAAGGTAAAGGCTACTTAGGTTCACATTAAATAATCCCAAAGTAAGAAAATTAGTTATGCCAATAATCTGAGGAAGGATTTGTAATTCCAAGTGGAAGATCATGTTTTCTTAAAATTATATACATTGAAGTGTGTTTTAATATTTAGTAAAAAATTAAACTAATACCTTGGTATATAGGACCCTTCTAAATTCTTGAAAAAATTATAGTTTTTTCTTATCTTTTATCAATGACTCTAAATCTCTCAAATATGCATGATGTGTCGCATCTATTATTGTAAAAGTACATGATAGAACCAACACATATACTCACTTATGATAAAATATAATGGGAACCTGATCTATCATAATATGAAGAAACCATCCAAATTATAAACACTAGAGATAAATTATTGATGAATTATACAACTTGACCAGTAAAGTTACTTTGGAAAAATCAAAAAATGGAGAAAGCAACATGGGAACGAAAGGTTATTAATAAGGACTACCCCCATCTATTTTGAAGGTAATATAAATTAAATTTTGAGGAATTAATTTTTGAAATAGGGGATAATGTAACACCCCAATACTTAAGAATATATTTATTTTACAATAAATTTAATTTCTTCAATAACCCGTGATGCACGCAACACTAGGTTTAAGAGAAACACAATACACTATTAAAATATTTTTTAAACAATACCATTATAACTTAGATATTAAATTAGTGGGTATGAATAAAATTAAATTATGGAAAATATATATATCAAACATGTATATTTTTTATCAAATTATTATAAATGAAAATAATAATCATTTGGAAGAAAAATAAATTTTTTCTAAAAACCCGTATTTTTACTAAAAGACGGTTCAGTCACACATTGTACATGTGATTTATAATTAATTTTCACCACATTAGAAAATTTATTTGAAAAAATATAATTCATTTTTTTAAATCATAAAACCAAAATTATCTTATGATGAATTTTTGGTATTTTTTTGAAAATTTTCATCTTCTAATAAATAGTGACAAATACAAAGTTTTAATTGAAAACTACATTTTCATTTAAATAGTTTAAAATGTTAAATTATATTTGGATTTTTTTAAGTAAACATTGTTCAATTATATATTAATTAATAAAATTTATGTAATTTTAATCATTTTCATATTTATTTTTTATATAAAAACTTTGTAAACTTTTGGACTTTTCCTCATTAAAAATCTGATTTCTCATCGCATCTGCGGGATTAATTTTAAATTAAAATTTTTAAATTATGCAAATTTATTTTGTAAAAAATTAATCCATATTTGGAATTATAATAATTTGTAATATTTTAAAATTAAAGTTTTAAAAAATTAAGAGTGAAAACATTAAAAATTATTTAACACGGTTAAGGTAAAAATTGATTTACTGGGGGTTAAACTAAGAGGATAATGGCTGAAAAAGGAATTCCAACTTATAAAAACCCCATTGTAAGAACATATTTTTACCTAATATCTTATGTATTCTATAATGGAACATTTTAAAAAAATCATGATAAAAACATGGGTATTATTGAATCATTTAAAAAATTACAAATGTGCTACTCACCTCACTTATAAAAGGCCACCTCCTATCCTCTCTTCTTCACACATTAAAACCTATTTTATTTGGACAGGACATACTCAAATAAATTCCCAAAATCTCTACACTCATATTAGAAAAATTATTTTTTTCATAAATCCATCATATAAAGGATTTAGTGCAAACCTATAGAGGATACCCGAAGAAGAGGTATTGTTCTTCAACAAGCATCTTTATTTTATTTCTTTCCACACCACATTAATTACTATTAAAAAATTATTATAAAAAATCTTATTTTATTCTATATACTAATATTATTTTTTTGATAATTTTATGACCTAAAACCATCTCCACTTCCATCAAATGGGTTACAAAATCATAGTTTGTGTGTATGGCGGACTACGGTTTCGCGAACTGATGTCTTTCATTCTTCCATTACAACCTTTCACAGTTGGGTATGATAATTGATAATATATATATATATATGATATTTATAACATATTTATACCACTATAGTAATTATATAATATATATCTTTTTTATCTCCTATTCTGTAGGAGATATGATAGTGTTGCTCGTGTGTATGGTAGACTATATCCTCGCAAACTGATGTGATTAATCTTTCACTAATGCTTCACAAGGTAGGTGATGATAAGGATAATGATAATGATTATATGTGATATAAATGTAATTATTATGATATTATGAAATATTCAAAATTCTGAGATGATACTATAAATATCATTTTCTTTCTTATCTTTTCACTCACTTCAAGATGATTACATCCTTAGTGTATGTGTGGACCACCACCTTAATGAAACTATGTGACTGTATTTTAATAACTGTGAAACATGGATGATATATATAAGTAAATAATATTATATATTTTATATTATGATAATTATTTAATTATTATATATTAATAACTTTATTTTTATAATGATTATTGGAAAATGGAAACAATACTCACAAGTATATATGGCATACCATCTCTATGATCGTAATGTACTTCATTTTTTATAACCATATGTCATTATTTTTTTTAAGTAAAATTGATGTAAATATACGATAATTATTTCATGATTATTATTTTGGAGAGGATGTAGCTATATAATATGTTCAAGAACCAAATCTTTATTAATGAAACACATATGATAAAATAAGGCAATTATCACCCAAAACAATGAAAATAATGAAATATTATCAACATAATAGTGGTAGGATGCTATAAACGGATCATATAATATATTATAAATATAAATTTTCTTATGTTATAAGATATTAACATGTTTAAAACCACTATACAATAGTTTAAATAATGTTAAACCAAAAGAAATCTTGAAGTAATGGATTTCATCTCAATTTACATTCTATTGAGAATTATTTATTATTATGCACCAATTCACTCTTATGTAGTCTTTATACTACCCATTTTATATATAATATCATGTTTTTTTCCTAATTCATGGTATTTTAAATAAAAATTTGAATTATTTCATCCAAGGGTATTTGAATTGAAAATTAACAGTTGGTAAAAGTTATTATGCTATATCATATTCTTTTATGATTATTAACATTCTATTGAAACAATCAATATCTTGGGTTAATTTTTCATTAGTAATTACATTTATTTTAAATATAAATATTCTTTTATGAGGGATATTACTATTTCTTAAACCGTATACCATATTTTACAAATGATTTTTACTTTGAAAAATATTTGATTAACTGGGAAAATATTGATAAATATGTATCCTTTACTCAATTTGTATATTTCATGATGAGGCATATTGATTCATGAATTAAATATATCATTTGATACATAAGGTATTATTTGGATAGGTATTTATTGATGGATCATGGACTTCATATATCCCCTCAATGCATTGATGGGCCTCATGAGACATATTAGTTCGCCTAATTAAATGGGTTTCTACCTGTAGTTTTAAACCATATTTTTAAAGTTCTTTATGGTAGAGGTTTTCATGTTATTGATACATAAAATACAATAATTAAGAACTTATTTCATTATAAATTATTTTATTATTATCCATGATATTTTCACAATGACATTATCTCTATATGCATTTCATTCTTAGTTTATTGATGAAATGGAATGTGTGTTCAGTTTCTTACCTTTCAATATTAATTATTCCTTATCCAATTATTTAAATGGAAAGTGTTCTAAGTTATTTACCACCACATGTTGATTATTATTTTTAATTATTTATAGCTTCTGTTATTCCTAACACTTACTGATCATTTAATCTTACACTTATTTTGTTTCCTTTCCCTAGGTTATAAAGATGAATCCTTTGAATAAGTTCTCAAGGATGCTAAGAATTTTATTTCATTTTTTAATATGTTTTATATTCTATTACCAAAATAAATGGGTATCATATATGTATATGCTTCTCAAAAAAGGATAAATTAATCGGTTTTTTGGGATTTTATTCCTTGTATCTATGCCAATGTAATAAATTAAGATACTGGATCCAGACTATTGGCTTCAGGTTCTTTATAGTTGAAGTTGAAACAAATCAAAATATTCCTCCATTGTTCCATATTGGTTTGCTCAAAACGAACAAAAGAAATATCAAGCATCATAAAAAACTGTCATCAGTACAAAAGACAATAGAAAATAAGTAGTCATTGAGAAATGTGAGTTTGAATATATTAAAATTTAAGATGAAATTTTTCTTAAATATCAAGAAAGATCTAGCTGAGAAATAATGATGAAATTTCCAAATATTTTAAGAATTCAATGGATTTAGATGTGATTTAAACTGAATATACTACTTCCTTATCCGCTCAATCTCAAAAAATGTTAATCTTAGTGAACCAGAAAAATAAAAAAACTTTAGAGGAAAGAGAACAACATTCCAAAACAAAATCATCTAAAAATGTTGAAAATGATTTGGATGTTGAATTTATTAAAGTCTCTAAAAATTAATATAATTAATAATGATAAGATCCTCACCCCTCTATACCATATGACCCATTCTTTTATGATGTTTATATAGATTCCACCAATAGTGGTCCAAGAATAAGTTTCAAACAATGGAGATAAAAATGAATTACATCAATGAAGATATCTAAAGTCTTAATGAAATAATTCAAATCTTCCCTAACATTCAATAAAGTTTTAATATTTATCCATGGGATAATTGATGTGTTTGAAAACTCAAGTTTCATAAAAAACATAATTATATTATAATTCAAAATGAGGGAGAGTTCTCGGACTTTAAAGGGAAAAAATAAGTGGAATCAATAAAGTTAAAGTAATTTATCAATAGGGTAAAAAATATTGAAATTGATATCATGTTTTATGATGATTAAATTGATTAGATAAAAAAGGAAACAAAATTAAATTCAAAATTTACAAGAACTATCAGTTTAGAAGCTTGTGAAAATTCAAGTTAATTTATTATTATCATGTATCTATCAAAGAAACAAGATAATAAGATAAGAAATAAAGGGAATAATATTCATGATTTAGAGGAAGAAGTCTTAAAATTGAATAATGATAACAAGATGATAGAAGTTCTTAAAGAAGAATATGGGAAGATAAAGTTAATAGTTATTTAATATGAGAAGTAACTAGATGATATTAAAAAGATTAAAATTATCATATGAAATATTTAGAAGAATGATTGATATTTTTTGAACTTTTGAAATATCTTGTAATGAAAAAAACTCAATATTTTTTAGGGATGATTCATCCTTATATTTTGGATAGAATTTTTCTAATTATTTTAGATGAATACATTTTTATATTTTTTTGAAGAATATCACTCTCAAATTTATTTATTGATGATTAAATATAAATCATTTTGTGTAAAAAAATTCAAAAACCATTTTAGGAACACATTCTACCTATAACAAATCCTTCTCAAGAATAACAAATGTTGAGATAATATCTGTACTTTTGAACATAAAAGTGAAAGGTTTGGAAGAATGAACCTAAAGATTTGGAAAATTTTCAACTTTCAGAAAAAATGGAAGAAAGGTGTATTGTTATAACATTTAAATAAACATGTAATATGGGATATAATATATGACTAAGGTAGTAAGTATATTATTATTTTTTAATTTTTTTTAATCATTAATTTTTATGTTTTTTTCTTTCCGTAAAGGTAGATATTGTTGAGTTTAAAGTATAACATTAAATGCAATCTAACCTAATTTTTGAATATAAAAAACAAATTCATTAAAATTTTATGTTCTTCTAAAATTTATAATTCCCATGTTCCTAATAATGTTTTCTTTGAAATTTATTTTACCAGATATATAATTTCCCATCCATAGGATGGAAAAACCTTACTAGATGAACATATACTTTGTACATATAATTTATATATATAAAGTTCACCGAATAGAGGTTTATAAAGTCTAAAAGACATATTATAATGAAGTCCATGGGATGAACTTTTATAAATTATACTAGGAAAACATTAATATATGGAGTAAGATATGTCTTCTGGAAGAACATTTTAAAATATACCAAATTGATAAACTTCAAAAATTCCATTAGATGAACATTTTTTATTCTAATCGGTAAAATATTTAATAATTTTAATGGTGCTTTATTAAGATGACAAAAAGATATAGAAACTATGTTAAACCTTTCAAGTGAAAGAGTTTTTTTGATTTCATTGACACCACCTCTGAGTTGGTCAGAATATGACTGTTTGGATTTTTTTTATAAATAAAATATACATATGAGGTAGAGGGATAATTTTATAACTCTTATGATCTAATTTGATGTGAATTTTTTGTAACATCTTATTACATTATGAGCACTTCATTGTAATCTTTAGATATCCTTACTCTTAATGCATCCATGTGAATAATTTTTTGTAAATTACTTAATAATTTTGGTTTTAATTTACTATATATTGTCTTATTTGATCAAGGTATCTATGGGTTTAGAGAGACAAAGGTTTACAAATCTTCTGATCAAGGGTTCCCGAGCCTAGATAAATAGAGTATTTTTCCGATCTTTATGATTAAGTACTTTCATGGCTAGGAATGTATTGTTTTATGGTATGATTAATACCACAGATACCTTAATTCAAGTTTAGTTTCATACTGTATGATTATTTTTAATGTTTTTAATCTTTTTTATAAATCTCTCTTAATGTTTCTCATATGTTCTTTATAAAGTGCTATTATTAATTGTTTTACAAGTTTCTTAATTATATTCATCATGATAAAAGAAAAGTTTATATTTTTTGTTATAACCTTTTATACACTCTGATTATAAATCATATTGGTATATTTATATATCCAATTAATTTCTTATAATATTTTTTGAAAATTTTAAGTTGTTTTTCATTAGTTAAAATTCACCCCCTATAGTAAAACACATACTCTTTTGATCCTAAAAATTCCAAGCCCTTTCGTCATATAATTAAAATCATACATTTTTATGCCAAAATACAATAAAACATTCATCATGACATAACCATTTGAAATTAAATGGGTTTTATAAATATTTTATCATTGCGTAACCCATAGTGAATAATTGGGTTTTATAAAGGTTTCATCATATCTTAATTAACCCATAGAAAAGAAACAGGTCTCATGGAATCTTCCTTTAAACATCACCATAATAATACATTAAAATAATTAATGTAGATTACTTAATTGAATCATATCCTAGGTAAGGTATAAGTAACATCAATGGATGTTATAGTAGATCAAAAATGTATTTAAAATATCACTAGACCATTTCATGAGTAAAATACCCGTTTCAATTTGAAATAACATGATTAAAATATCAGAATTTCATAAATATTAAGGAAAAAATTACTTTAAAAATAAATTTGGAAACATGTAATTAAATATTCACATCATTTATTGGTAATTATAGCAGGAACTATCATTCATTTTCAGTACATTAAAACAAACATTTCTTTCACATATTTGATAAAAAATCAAAAGTAACTCATTTAGAAAATGCCAAGAAATTAATTTTAAAACGTTCAATAAAAATTTAATCATGGGTAATAATGAATTTATAAAACCATAGGATAATAGTAAAAATATTCATGAAAACATTTTTAGGAAACATGGTAATGTAAGAAAATGGATTTTTGACTAAAGAGAGAAATAAATTAGATTTTACTTAAAAACATTCTCTTTGTATCATGAGTTCATAAATAAAGTAAAATTAAATGAACAAATTTATTCATTAGAAATAACTAGTACATAAGAAAATTCATGGGATTATTGAGATTTATATCATAAAATTTCATCCTCAGAAACATGACATAAACAATCCCGATAAACAATGAGATTGTAAGATGAGTCCCTTACCATTTTGATAACTTTCAAATAAAGACATCATAAAAGAGGTAATTATAGATGGATATATATTTATTCATATGTTTAATGAAAATAATAATCAAATTAATTCATGGTAATTATATTCTTCACATAAAATAATTAAGTGGCGAATTTGGCGTGTGCCCCAAAGAAGTAAATGTGAGACGAAAATATCTTACCTCGAGTTTGAAATTCTTAAAATGAAATTTAACTTAATGTATAATTAATTTAAATTTATTATTATTATATATAATATTAATTTAAATAAATATAATATCATACATTATCCTCATATAAAATTTCAACACCCATTTATTAATTTTTTTATTAAAATCGTCATATCTGGGTGCTAACTATTTCGTATTTCATGAGAATTTTTGTTCAGTAGTTTTGGTAGTGGTACATTGATCATAATTCCATATTATCCTTAATATTAATCCTAATATAAATATAATATATATTAATTATATATATATTCATCCACATAGGATAGATAGAGAAAAATTAATTACACCATTCATGGAGACGGCAAGCCGTACATACCCATGAACATTGTTTTCATTTTTCGAGAGATGGGGAGAAAGAAAGGTAAATATTAATCCACATTTCCTGAATAATTATTTTTTTTACACATAATATATATTTTTTAAATCTATAATTACTACCATATATGTAAATATCAAATGAAATACTAATCGGATCAAATTTTGGATGTGGTAATCCATAGGTACACATGAGCGACATTATTGTTTTCCAAATGAATTAAATGTAAGAAGGTAGATATGATATTATAATTCTAGAAGAATGATTTTGTCATAGAAATTATATATATATATATATATATATATATTAAACAAATCATAATAATAATCCATCAATCTTGATGATGTAAAATGAATTTTATCGCTACGTGGAGGTGGTAGTTCACACGTAGACAAGCGATACATTCACTTCACATTTTATGGAATTGGGGGAGATATTTGTGGTTACATAATAATCTGAAAATTTTAGTAAATTTAAGATAATAAGGATATTATTTTACTATTAATATAATATATTTAGAGGAGGTGTAATAATAAATAATTTTAAATAGGTCGGGTAAGATGATTACATCTTCTTCGGTAGGCCTCCTTTACAGCCATTCTTAATAACACTTTTAATGGTATTTTAAGAATACCATGTCCTATAATTCATGGAAAATAAATTTTAGAAACTATTTTGGTAGTTATGGGTCAATATAGAAGGCTTAAAGTGGTGTAAATAGTTTAAAAAGGGGTTTCCTTTTATAAGTGGTGAAGATGACACACTTAGAATTTATTAGAGGATTAAAATATAATAAATTAATTTTCAAGATAAATTCTTTGAAATGGATAGATATTAAAATTCGAGGAAGGATTAGTTTGATATATGTATATAAATTATAATTTATACAAGTTTATTTGGAAAATATACACTTAGATTTTTGTTTAACCTCTGATAAACATGTTTTATCCTAAATAGAAATGACAAATTTTTATTATTTTTTATTCGTCATGAAAAAAATGAAAGTGACCTCATTGAAAAATTTGAACATGATGATTACAAATATAAAATTAATTTAATCAAACTCAATATCTAAAATTAGATGAAAATACTTTTAAAATAAACTTGCAAAACACAATGAAAAACATTTTTCAAGATAAAATGTGTTCTTAAGAATAAAATGTCTTTATACCAAAATAAACATAAAATTAATTATAATTTCCATAATTTGATTATTAATTATATTAATGTACTATTTTTATATTTATAATAATTTTAGAACAAAATTGGACTTGGTAAATTCTTTAAATGGAAATATAATTTTTAATAAAAATCATAATTTTTCACTATTTGTTAAAAAAATAATATTTTAATAAAATTCTCAAAAATTAACTTTAAGATAATATTGAAATGTTGATTTCAAAAAAATCATTTTCTCAAATAAATTTTCTAAAAGTTGTAAAATTTTAATATTTTTTATCAAATAAAATTAATAATAACCAATTTTGAGGAAAAAAAGTATTTTTATAAGATATAATGACTTGATTAAAATTGAGTACTTAATTATAATTATAATTTATTTATATAAAACAATTATAAATATTTTTAAAATATGGTTATTCATATTCTTAGTTCCAATTTAAAATTTAGGTTATAAAAGTGTGTTCTATTACAGTTTATTTAGACTCTAGATTGCGCGTATGGAAAACTATCGAGGAAATTAAATTAATTTAAAGAGAAATATGTCATAAAATATCAGGGTGTTACATATATGGAGGACCCTCTTGGAGTATTCCACTAGAAATTTCTAGAATCTACCTATTGGGATACCACATGATAGTTAGTGGTACCTAAACCTAATATAAGTTCTATCCAGGTACCATCGGCTGTCCAGTGATAGACACTGGCTACTCGATGACATTTTTCATGAAACAAATATAGCCATTGTAGAGGGACTCAAATGCCTTAAATCGACTCATAATGACTCTATTTTACCCATCAAAACCACTAAACTTTTGATAATTCTACAGTAGGTTATAAATTCATTCCTATGGGTTCTTTGATGCATGTGGATACCTTAAATATCAATTTTGAGCTTAAGTTTCATCATTATAAACATCTCTTTCTCAATTTTACCTATTCCTCCCATCACTTATTATTATGTTCTTACTAGAGGATTAATATTGTTTTTCTAATGTCTTATATAAAGTGATTCTATTATTTTTTCTTTTCTCAATTTCTCACTTCTATTGAGTGGGTGGGGGTATATTATTAATACCTTTAAAGTGAGGGATTAGGTGCTTGCTAACATTGAATAAGAGGGGGATAGGTGATAACTACCATAAATGTGAGGGGTTTTGGTTTCCCTTCTACAACCATTAAAAGTAAATTCATGTATTTGGGTTTCTTTTTACTAAACACTAAAAACTATGGATCTTACTTCTTATAATGGGTTTTCATATTACAACCTATTAAAAAAGATGGTTTGGATTTTGTTATACAATTATTAAAAAGAAATGATTAACCAAAACCACTCAAAGATTATTTAGGGTAGGTTATATAGTGATCCATTGTGGATTATTCTTAAACTCAATTATAAATCACTTTTGCTTTGTCATTTAATTTTTATTTCTACTATGATTTTTATGTCTCAACAAATTTGACATACGAGAAGAAGAGAATTCTATCAAACTTGAAAAAGGGTAGAAATAAACCTAGAATAATATTTGAAGAAAAAAATGTTCAAATGAGTGAAATCTTGAAGGATGGATTGATTTCATGATGTAAAAATGACTTCACAGACCACCGCTCCATGTGGCATTCTGACATTTCATGGAGCACCCCATGAATGAAATAGTTCATAGGAGATGTAGGTACCATCAGTGCCCAAAAATAAAACCCATATTCATTTGTGGGGATATGATTTGATTCCTCTCCCATGAATGACCATCCCCATAAACTAAATAGTCTTCCCCCGCAAAATATGACCCCACTCTGTGAATGACCGCTCCCCACTGAATAAGTTATTCACAGGTCGAGGAATCCTTTTTATTCTCCCAAAAAAGAATACTTGTGGCCCACCATGGATGACTATACATACTGGTATCCAATCCCTCTTCTATCCAGTTAAAATACCCAGATAAGGATTGAAATAAGCACCAAAAAACCAAACCGAAGAGAGTCGAAGGAGACGAGTGATGAGGAAACGTAAAAACCAGAGCCTCTCCATCAATTACCAATAAGTATAAATATGCCTCATATCAGTAATGAGGAAATAATAAATCCCTCAGTCTTACACAAACTCAAAACCTATTTTTAGAAATCATTCTATGGTGCATAAAAGGATGTCCCCTTTAGGTACAAGAATCCCTTATAGTAACACGCTACACAGGAAGAACCCTACCCTACATAGAAAATTCTACATAGGAGGAACTCAGCCCCACGTAGCAACATGCTACATGGAAAGAACCTCGCTCCATATAGAAACACACTACATGGGTAGAACCTAGGTCTGCATAGCATAATGCTATATAGATGGTTTTCTCACCTACATAGAAACATTCTATATGGAGGGAAATTTATCTCACCTAAGAACCTAATATGTGGAATGGGTCATCCTTGGGTGTTCTACTCTCCACCTCTCATCACTCCCTTCCATCATTTCATTGGCCCCAATGTTATCCCCTCTATGAACCAGTCTAATGACATCAGTCCAAGGCCCCTTCCAAAGACACCTAACATGTATGATAATATCATCGATCACATCAGTGTGTCCTCTTTAGTTTACATAACCATAGTAAGTGAAGTCATGTGGGTAACCTCCACAATAAGTTGGACCCTTAAAATGTCTTAGGGTTGACATTCCCATTGTAACGAGGGTTATGACATTAGGGTGATCACGTGAACCTACCAGTTCTATGTGAGGAGGGTAAGGATCATGATTTCCTTTCCCTCTGACAAAGAATGATATCATCCCTCCAGAACCCATTTTAGGGAATCCCTCCTAGAGTAATCCCCAAGTCTTTCTTATGGGAGATGGAACTTCTTCTAATCTTTTTCTTAGCTCTGGATATAGCTAGATAGATCACCAAATGTGATTACCTCGGTTACCAAAATAAAATAGTAGATAGGAAAATTAAAATACCTCCCCCTCTCCATTTGGTATTTATCACCTCATCCACCTTTGGAAAAATTGGATCATGCGATCTTCAGATCCACTGCTTCCTCTTATTTCTCAAAACTGAGCATGACTCAGTTGGGCTTAGAGGTTGGTAGAGATTAGGACATCTGCATAATCCCAAACCTCAATCAGGCCTCTTATTTGGTGTAAGCCCCAACCATGACTCAATCTAGATAGTTCTTCTAAATATATGTAATCCAAAACCTTAAATCCAAATGGGAATCCTCCATGCATAAACCCCAACCACATGGACCTCCCACTCAATGTAAGTCCCAACTTACAGAACTATGTGGGATTTGATTCCCAAATAATGGGGATATGTAAGAATCCTCACTAAGGTACAAACCCAAAACCCAAATCCACCCTAATGTTATTCAGACCACATTCTTGGTAGAGTCCTATACACATAGGATACCATATCTCTTCTGGGTTCCTTGGGCCTCCTACTTAATGTAAGACCCAACTTATCAAACTATGGGTCTTTGATTCCCAACTAATTGGGATACGTAGGAAGCCTCAATGAGGTCCAAACCCAGCAGCTGAATCCGCCCTTATGTTCTTTATGCCACATTCTTGGTAGGGTCCTATCCACTTGGGAGACCACATCTCGTACGGGTCCCTTGGGCTACCTCGATGTAAGTCGAACACAAAACATTGACTAGGCACCTTCCACTTGGACGTCTTTGTCATATGATGTTAAACTTCTTAGTTGGTTCCTGGTCACACAACCTTAAAAGGTGATGTTCTCTATTAATTGGCATCGAACTACATGGTTCTTGATTCCTTTCATGATGATACAAAGTAATATCATTATATGGGTTCGATCCCAACCTAAAAACAATTATTAACTCCCTATATGATATAAAACTCTAGAGATCCACACTATGTGACTTAAAACCAGTGTTGTCCTATAAAATGACCAAATAATATTTTATCCATTCATAAAAAGGGTAACATTGATGGAGAACCTCATATACATATATATATCCCCATTTATGGAGAACCTTGGATACATGAAGATTATTTTGAACCCAATCATATTAATGATTGATCATTACCTTAAAGGAATATATATTATACACACTTGGTAATAAAAAAAGGATTCAAGAAAATATCATAAATCTATAAGAGAGTCCAGGAATAGGCAATAGCTCCCCGAAAAAGGGTGTGATGAGCCCAAACTCCCATCTAATCAACCAATGTGAGTTCTTAAGTTTGTTTGGATAATTTCCCCAATGAATGCCTAGCTTTGGAAAGTAGTTCCATGAGTCTTCAGGGATATGAGAGTCATTGGGTATTTCCATCTCCACAAACAAAACCCATTGGAGACCATTCAAATATGTTGGACCCAACGTCAGTGATTTCACATCATTCATCCCCTTGAAATCAATAATTGGTCACAAATAGTTTTTTTAAAACAAAATTGTGAACCCGATGCGAATCCTTGACTAAGGTAGTGGTGTTATCTGATGTTATTCCCCTTTCATATCAAAAATGGAAAAGGGACCAACAAGACCATAAATTATGCATGTGTTCATGAGATGCTACTTTGAAGAGGTTTTTTGTCTACGTTTGTAAAATATATTTCAAGAACTCTTCAGAGCACTTTTCAATCAAATGGCATCTCACCAAATTTTGTAAACACACGTATGAGCAACTATACAGGTTGGGTTATCCACCAAAATAAGGATGCCATCACCTACCCTATGTATTCAACACTGGGTTTCAAATGAATTGGATCGAGAGTACCACTAGAATTGTACTCTTCCCACCCTGGAGGTAGCTAGATAGGCCCTCTAGTTCATGAATCCATACCTACCATCCTCCTAGTAATGGTTCGTGGAAAAAAATCATATAGATCTAGTAGCTATCTCTTACAGTTTCAATATCATGTCCTTGAAATATGATAATGAGTTCCTCCGTTACCTTAGGGAGGCTGATGAATTCAACACCAATGACATCATCCTAGAATCACATGGGTCCCACCCAAGGTACCCTACTAGAAATCATCATCGCCAATTCCTTGCGGGCTAGTATCTTCATTATGAAGACAATATCACCATGTGGGCCCTCGATGAAGTCAAACTGAATCAGTACCAAGGGAAACCCACAGAGGATGATGATCATACAATTAGGAACAGGACATCAACCTCATTCCTATTGAAGAATCCTGCTGTGGAAATACGATGACACACTATGGAAAGACAAATATTCATGCTCCCTTTTAGGTAGTCTCTTAGTAAAATACGATGGTAAATTACAAGCAGGCACAAATTCTTGTTACTGATCTCCAAGACTACCTAGAAAATATGATTAAAATTTATAGGAATATGCATATCCCTACCAATGAACATCAATCCCATTATCTAAATATGATAGTAACTAACCATGAGCATATGAAAATCCCTACACTCCAATATGAATCTCATTAGTCAAATAAGAAGAAAACCAACTATGAGAATATGTATATTTCTGCTACTTCACTTGAGTCCCACTGGTAAAATACAAAGGAAAACCATGAGAAGACACAAATCCCTACTCTCCAATATGAATCCTACCAGTCAAATATGGTGGAAAACTACAGGTAGGTGTAAATTTCTATGTATGCATACAAAGCTTGTCATTCAATATGATGGAAATAAACAAGAAAACATAGATACCTGCTATAACACATCAATCCCACCTTGAAAATATGGAAGCAATTGGAAAAATAATATGGTGTGTCCCTATTTTGAATCATGCGTAGAATCATATCTTTTCCCCAGCATAAGATAACATCCAGTACCTACTAACAGGAAATGGGGGGTTGGAGTAGGCATGTATTCCTACTTTGACACAGTAATGGGAATATATTCCCAATCTCACCAAGGATGTATCTTAATAAATATTATCAATTATGGAGTATCATACATCAATTCCTAACCACATCCTATAGACTTGTAAAGATATAATCACATTTGTGGAAATAGAAAGGATTCAAAATCACAAACTCACCTCCCCTAGTGTGGTAACTCATCCACACAATGAGATGGTCACATAGGAGTAGACATGAATCCCTACTCCCATCCAAGAAGTTTTTCAGAAATATTATTCAATTAATAAACAACATGATTGGGAAAAAATACTTGTTTCAACTTAGGGACACCAGTTCACTTCAGTGGTCACTCCAAGGAAAGAATATATCCCTTCCAGAAATCAGCAAGCTTACCAGTATATCCTAGTATCACCATGAGAGACACTCTAATAGACAACCATATATGAAATTCATCACCTAAATAAATCCTCCCTAGTCTCTTACAAGAGAGCTCCTCAAAATAAATCATGCCAAAGGCAACTGGAAAAAGAATAGAAAACTCATGACCCTGCTCTACTGGAAGTCGGAATTCTTGAGGTCATAAAACATCTATAAATGGTGGATTAGGGTCCTATTAACCCATTAGAAAATTAAGGTAGTGGTATTGGTAGTTGAAAAGGTCCTCCTTGAAACATTATCACCAGAAGCTCTAGTGGTCCTCCCCAGAGCACATACCACTAGTACTTAATTTGTGGACACAAATTAATCAATCATGAGAGCTTATATCTTGATAAGCATCATGGTATCCACCCTCATAGATATAATATGAAACATAAATAAGTTAATCCCATTACTATTGTTCTCCATGATGGTCCTATCCATGGTATACACTACAAAAATTCTCCCTACAGTCGTTCATCAAGCTATGATGGTAGTCCTCACTATGATGGCTTGTGCTGCGAAGGTCCTCACCGTAGTGACATCTTATCTTAGAAAGAAGGTCATCCCCTTGTTTTTATCTTCCCTAAAGGTCCTCCACATGTAATATACTTCATAAATTCTCCCTATATTCTAACATCAAGATATAATGGTAGTAATCTCCATGATAGCGCTCACTAAGAAGGTCCTCCTCGCAGTAACATTTCATGTCAGAAGGAATGTCCTCCCTTTTTGTAGACAAATAAAAGTAATCTATCATACTATGAGGTACTTAGAAAGATAATTACATAAATATCAGAGACCCTATCAACAAAATAGAACATCCTTTTTTAAATAATATATGGATTGAGATAATTCTTATTCTTTAAGCCACACATGGGACATTCCCATACCAACGATGTCACGAACCATCCCGGGTCGACCCTAAACTGGTCACCTGAGCCGGTCCGCGACATGGCCCGAGAGGCATTACCGATCCTCCCGGGCTGGCGACAAGCGCTAGGGCATCAACAGAGTACAAATTGGAACGATTTATCCCAATTAAAATGAATAAAACAATGGAAAAGTAGAAGAAGGGAAAGTAAAAGAATGGCCCGGAAAAGAAAGGATGACCAACAAGACACACTAACCTGGTCTCGACCAAAACTCCTCGCGACTCCGAGAGTCACTCGCCAGTCCACAACAAAATCTCGCCCACAATGAGAGAGCTCAAGTCAACCTGCAACAGAAACTAAAAATAGGAAAACATTATAGGCGTGATTATTAAAACTCAGTAGGTAGGTCCGACTAATTCTATTCCCAATGCACATAACATTAAGTAAATAATTTATCAATTCCATGTTTGAACTAAATTATATAAAATATTGGTTTCCACACACACACACTTTCATTTCTAAAATAAGTAACAGTCCATTTCCCTTTTTAATTTAAGAACAAGTTTAGTGTTTGGAAGAAACAGATGCATTTCATTTTAAAACACTTTTGCGAACAATTTAGAAATCCAAATTTTAATTGTTAGTCAAAATGAAAACCACACACAACATACACTAAGGGCAATGGAGAAAGTGGAACATAGGGTCCTGCAACCGAACTAGACCTCTCAATCGTCTACCACATACAAACAAACACTAAAGAAAACATGGGTTGAACCTAGGAGATCGTGAACAATCCAGAACATACCATACATGTGACTCATCCTGAAGGCATGCCCTAACTCAATAATGTCATAATGCACATACTACTACTTAGTATAGCCCTGCATGGCCTAACTGAGGGGCCTAATCCCCATATAAGCAATAACTCAGTATTCCCCCGCTATGGGGCCACTAGCCAGTGCGTAATCTAAACTAGTCCAGCAATCGTTCTTAGAAGATTCACTCACTATGCCAAGTTCCCATGTCAACACATATAATAAAATAGGGGTGAGTAAACAATTCCAATCAATCAGTCACGATGCACAAACATCACATATAGCTCATGCAATCAACGCACACCAAAGATCACCCCTGAATGGGTTTTCCAAAATAATTTATTTTGTTAAAGTGCCAAATGGGCCTTCACCAATTTTAAAGTAAAACCTCATTTCTCGAGAAAACCCAAAACACTTGTTCAGAAGAAATCACTTATCTTTAAAAATATAAGTACATTTGAAATTCATTGAATTATTTTTAAAGTCCAAATAGTAATTCTTTCAATATTCGGTGTCTGGTCAACAAGAAAATGTTTCAAGTGTTCGGTATAAAATAAACGGCTCTTTTCACACCAAATAATCATTTAATAATTAATTATCTTATTTTATTTCTCATTCATTAAAATTAATAAAACATAAAGCAATTAATAAATTCTAAATTTAAAGGTGAGTGTAGTGGGGGACCTACCTCGACTCGCAGTCGAAACACGATGACACGACACGGCTCGAGCAGGCGCACAAGCACGCGCAGGCTGATGACCGCAATTTCGCGGAATTACCTCGCCAATGCACTGCAACAAACGCACAACAACCAAAATACATAAACACTAACTTAAAACAACCCAACCGAATAAAAAACACAAAATAACTACCCCAACATATTTTAAAAACACAACTCTCACAAGGCTCATCTACCATAAAACTTGTCAATTCAATTAAATGGGTGAAACTATTTATCCAAACAAAGTAAAACCAATGATTTCCACATGATATAATTAATTTAACAACAAAAACACATAACCAACAACTTAAGAGGTGATAACATCAAGTGATCAAATTAAACTTAATTTAAAGAGGCATGAGTAATGAGATCCAACCTCACAAATAATGAAACTTTCGGATTTCCAGTGCAAAACTTCAAACGCACAACGTTCGCACCCCAAGGATGTTAATCTCCACCCTAAACAGTATTATTAAAACAAAACTTAGGATTCACCCCTAAAAATTGAAACCATGGAAACAAAATATCATGAAAATGGGAGGGAGAGAAAATAATTACCGAAAGGGGGATTTGCCACTAAAAGAGAGGTCAGCAGGGGGAGAGGGTCGTTGGTAGGGCAAGGCCAGCCATAGGGATGGTTAGAGGAGGATGTTACAAAGTTGGTCACTAGTGGGAAGAGTGTTTTGGCCTAGAAGGGGGGTCACCAGACCTGGGGTGCATCTGAAAGGTGGTGCGGTGGCCGGACAACGTGCGGACAGTGGGCACGTGGCGGCTGAAGGGTGTGGAGTAGCCTGACGGTGTAGGGTGGTTGGTGCGCAGCCGGTTGGAGGGTGTGCGCCGAAACAAGGGGACGTCTAACAGGGTTGGAGTGACACGGAGGGGAGATACTAGCGAACCAGGTAGGGGGGAGGAAACCCAAACAGTGGGGGTTTGAGTAGGAGGATCCGAAGCATGGGAAAAAGATCGATGGTTGGGCACGCGGTGTGGGGAAGCTACCTGGAGGTCGGGAGTGGCCTGGACGGGTGCGGCCGGTCAGGAAAGGGGAGTCCTCTGGGAGAACAGCACGTCAGAGAAGGGTAGGTGTAGGAGCAGTCTGTTCGAAGGGCAAGGGGGTTGCATGGAGGAGTTGTGCGTAGCAAGGGGGAGCTCTCCGTGGGTCTGTTCCTCCAACGGGAAGGAGGGATGTAGATCACAAGGAGGGAAGGGCCATGCTGGCCGTAGGGGCACCGATAGAGGGTATTGATGCGCCAAACTCAAGGGGGAGTGGGCCGTGGAAGGAGGCACGATGCAGCAGGGGGTTCCAGAGGATGATGTTACAGACGTACGAATAGGGAGGAGCGGCGGAGGTGGACTCGGGGCATTGTCCAGGGCAGGAGGCAGCAGTGGAGGAGAGGTGTTGCGGGGAAAAGATGCAGGGAGAGGGCAGTGGAGGAGATGGGCTCGCGGGGCAATGGTAGGAGGGTCGGGCGTCGGCCACAGTGACAGGCAGAGCAACAAGGAGGGCAGGTCGCATAGAATGTTGCTGAGGAAGGAGAGCCGAGGGAGAAGAGAGCAGACATAGGGGTGGTAGCACAACAAGAAGCAAAAGGGAAGGGAAAAAAGATTAGGAGGCATAGGATTAGGCTTAGCAGAAAATAAAATAAAAACAAACAAAAATAAAACCAAAACTAATAATTGAAATAGAATAAACATTTATCTATAAAAAAACTCATAAAAATAATAAGAATAACTCTAATAAAATGTAATAACGATAAAACAATTCTTTTAATAATAAAAATTCCTTAATAAAAATAATAATAATAGTGATAATAATAATAATAATAATAGTAATAAATTATTTATTATTTCATATTTAATAATAATTATAAAATTATTACCAACAATAAAAAAATGTTAAACAACACAATAAATCACAAACATCACTCATTTTAAAATTTCCAAAGGCAGGCGGATCATGCCGATGTCTAAGAGGCACCGCATGGGGTATCCAAAATGCGCTCTTCCTGGGCGCTCAGCAACGTCAACTCAAAACGCGCTCTGCCCAGGCGCTCAGCGACGTTAGCTGAAAAATGCGTACTTTTTAACATGACTCAAAAAATTTTCATTCGGGACTCAACCCGAACCCCAAAAAAAATTTAAAAATTCAAAGAAAATTATAAAATAAAATAAAATATGGAGCGGGGTGTGACAAACGAGACCCCTATTATTCTCACTACTAGCGAAAATAATAGCCGACAAGAACCCATTATGGGTAGATCAAGTTAAGGATTCCTACATAGAAGAACAAAATGATATAATTATTTTGAGTAGAAAATTTTCTATGAATGATATAACCATTATTTTTTGGCCCTCAATTACTTATCTTTTTGACATTCCATAGGCATTGTCAGAAGAATTCATACACAACATTAGTCTAAATCTCTGGAAAACTCTCTTCCACCCAAAACCAATATTATTACCTTATGATGGGTATGTAGACCATGTCAAAATATTGGAATATATTCATCATCAAATTGACTTTGAATCCCTTCTGTTTTCATGGTGACTATGATCACAAAGGTGACAGAATGATCTTTAATCGTCATGCCTCAATGCATTTCATAAGTTTCGTTGTCTAATTATTGATTCCCTACCTGGTGTTCATATCTAAGGATGGGGGGAACATGGATATTTTCATTTCACCTCACACCCTGTTTAGTAGAACCCATTAGAAATGACTTCTTATAATTTCATTATTCAAGGTGTCTATTAAGAAACACCCTGCCCATGAAAGATAACACACTCAACAAGAACTGGCCACGAGTAAGTCACTAATGTGTCTAGACTGATGAGAGAAAGAAATCAAAAAACACCTAAACCAGGAAACTAACAACATTTAATAGGCTTATTGCTTAAGGTAATCCAATCACCAAGAATTGTTATTGTCCTTAGAAAAAAAAAGTTCCCACATTGACCTGACTATTTATCTGGTTCACACTCTAAAAAGGATGCATGAGATCAAGAGAGTGGTGACAGTAGCAGCATCAATTCAAGTATGGGATTATCCCCATTCCATGGGGCTAGGGGAATTTTTAACACAAAATATGCCCATAATACTGAAAATTTTGACTGAGATATAACAATAAGAGAATAGGAGAAATCCTAGCCTATAGAGATAGGGGAATTTTTACATCAACCATCCACTCAATAGAAATTAGTATTTTCCCATTTATGGAGAAAGAAAAGTGTTATGGTCTCCCATATTATCCCATATTATGACCCATTTCACCTATAATAGAGGTATACGACCAAGATGCATAAATTTTCCATCTGAGTTAATCTTCAATAAGAATCCCAAAGATGATCCCAAAAAGGAAGAGAGAGATCGAGAAAAGTATGCAAACAGATATCCTACCATTTGGTAGCTGATAAAATGATCATGAAGTGTTATGAATTAGTGAAAATTATAGATTTAAAGACTAAAAAATGATATCAATTATGAGGAAAACATAGAAGAGAAAGGGGAAGATGGTTCCATTAGGAATATGGTCTACACTAAGAATAAAGTTGGGCATACCCGGAACCATATAATCACCCTAAATTTGGGTTCCCCATCAATAAATCCCCCATTACCTCCTCAAAAAAACCATATCATATATAATAATACAAGAAAGGTATCATACAATCCACCTCCTCTTCTTAATGATAATGATCTCCCCACACTCGAATAAATATTCGATCTATAGGAGGAAGAAATGAAAGAGTTGAGGTGACTCAATGATGAATTTTTCTAAGGTAGCATTCCTATTAAATATGCTCCTTAGGGAGAGCCTCAATGTACACTTCTAGCAGGTGTACCTTAGCCCTAAGTGTTGGTCAGAGTACTCAAGAGTGTGGTGAACTGAGTTCCAATTAAAATTTCTTTTAAAAACTTTATTGATTAAAATTCTCCAATTCAAAACAGCCCAGTTAATTAAGGCAGTAGAGATTTAAATGTCCAGTTGGTCAACAGGTTTCTCAAAGGGTGATTAGTCCTCATTTGAATTTGTGTAAAAACACTTCTTCAAGTTTTGAATCAAGTTTATTTAATTCAACATATACACACACTAACCAAAATAAACTATGAAAGTGAATGCAAAAATTGTTTTCTGTCTTTGAAAAATGTAACCAGCGGATAAAATAAAATAGAGTACTTGAAGATTAGCACGACAATGTAAACAAGAGGTTTAGTATGAAGCCGAGACCAAATCCTCTCCACTTGGTGATCACCTTCCACCAAGAAATTTATATAAATAAATTTGATACACAACCTATATCGGGCTTTAAAACAATTTTTACAAACTACCCAGGTTCTACAACCTCTAACACCATTCTACGTGGGAAAACAAGAAACCAAGCCACACAAGTCTTCTTCCATAGTTATGTGTGGGAAACAAGAGTTAAATGAGTTTTGAGTGGGGATTTTTAGTATCCCCTAGTTAAAGCACAGGAGACAGTGTGTGTGTAACAAACACACACTACTCAGAAATGTAAAATAAGGAACACAGTAGAGCTAAAGAAATTTGAGTTGATTTTAGAATTCTCTATGTGTTTGAAGAATAGTTATGGCATTCTTAGAGTTGAGGAAATGAAGTTTTTGTTCTTCTCTACAAGTTTCCTCTAGAAACAGAGTGTCGCAACTTTCAGGTACTGGATTCCAGGTACTGAGATGTTCAACTTCTTGGTACAAGGGTTCCTTGAATCACAGCCTTGAATATGTTCATCAAAAGGATCTTCGTGAAGCTCTTGATTTTTCAGCATAATCATTTTTCTTCTTATTCTTGTTCTTCAATGTTGTTTGATATTGTATTTTTCAGCTTTCCCTTACTTCGAATCTTTTAGCTCGGTCTCTCTTTTTAATTCCATAGAGCAAACAAAAAGAATGATCGAACCATGTGCGGTCTTCCTCATACTTCATACGGTTTCCAGATACTGTCTCCTGAAATGTCTATAATAAACATTAATTAATTTCAGATTCATTAAATCAATAAAATATGTCTATTATGATAATATAAATAAAAATTGATAAAGTATAGAATATGTTATCAGTAGACTGGTAAGAGTAGCATGTCAATCGGTAGAATCTTCAACAGCAAGATTAATCAGTAGTAGACTTCTAATTGTAGGTGTATCTAGTGGTAGGCTTCACCAACGGTAGGCTTGTCCAACGGTAGGCTTCACTAATGGTAGACTTGTCGAACAGTAGGCTTGTCCAGTGGTAGGCTAGTCCAGCGGTTGACTTTATCAGTGAGCTCTTCCGCAGTAGACTACTTAATAGTAGACTTCCAGTAATAAGTCTGATAGTGGACTTCTAACAGAAACTCTTTGTAATAGAAACCTTGTCTCAATAGTGACCTGTCACATTAACTAACCATCTGTATGCTTCAGGAAGTACTCCAATGGTAGGATTTACAACAGTGACCATGTACCGGTGACTTCCAACAGTAACTTTATAAATGTAGCTCTTATAATTATAACCTTCATCAGTAAGGTCTTCAATGGTGACCTTTTCAACAATGACTTCAAGTGGTAACGTTCAGCTGTAGGTTTGTCAATGGTAACTATGACAGTGGCCTAAAACAGTGACCTCTTACAAGTAACCTTCAAAAGTGAACTTTTACTTAGAGACTTTTTATTCTATAAACTGATGTGAACAAGGTCATGAGATTAAAATAGATTAAAATAGATTATAAAATAACTAACTCATTATATAATTAAATGTGATTTGGGATTATCAAAATAGATGATCCCAAAAATCTCCCCCTTTTTGATAATCACAAATTATGCCATTAAACTTTAGAATAATTACAAGATTATCAGAGATAATGAAAATAATAGGTATATTAACAAATAAATAGTTGTTACAGATAAGCCTATCACACATCTATCACACATATAGTAGCAGAGGTTAATGTGATATGGATATTGAATTACTTTTGTTGTATTTTCTCCCCCTTTATGATTAACAAAAAGAAATACAATAAGAGTCAAAATAGAATATTTGTATTAATGAAATAGCATTACATGATTCAATGAGCATAAAGAAATACCTATAAAAAGATACAAACACACTCAATCCACATTAGAAATAGGTAAGGATTCCTTCCCTTTGGAAGAGGAAGGAGGGTGTGAAATTGGAGGTAGAGTCCAAGGGATAGCATCAAGGATGGTAGGAGAAGCTGCAATAGAAGCTCTAGTGGCTCTGGAGGGAGTGAATCTTTGAGGAATCATTGGAGTCAAGCTTATAATGGCTTGAGCAGGAGACATCATATGAGCAGCACTGGTCGAGGCTGAGGCAGTGGAGGCAGAAGGTAATTTTGGAGGAACAACGATGGGTGTACAGTCCACATGGAGGAAGGTTAAGAGAAGGTTTCTGAAATCCATGATGATTCTTCCACCTCTCTTCATGGATGAGATAAAGTCATCCTCATTCTCTATAGATTTCTCCAATGCAAGAGTCAACTGTCCTAGTCTGCTGACCAGGTCTTTAAAAGATCGGGTGATAGGAGGAATCCTCAGGTTTTCCAAGAGCTACTTGAGGTTCCCATTCATCTGATTCTTGGTATAAAAACTTTTGTAATAGTAATCAATATATTCCATAATGCTCTTCTGGTCCTGGGTAGCTTCCCTTAAATAATTTCTCACAAGGGTATGAATTTCCCTCGTAATTGAGATGACCTGAGAGTCTAAGGTACAAGAACCAGAGATATTTTCCACTTCTTCTCTAATAATGGATCTGAAAGCTTCAATTTCAACTAGAGGATAGGATAAATATGAAGCAGAAGAACTCATAGGTTCCACAAAGAAATCTACTATCTCCTTAAAGAATTTAGTCAGAACACTGATCAACCTCTTCACATCATCATCTTGGCTCTTCACATGGGATTTCATGGACTTTTTAAAGTCCTCAAAGACTATAACCATCTGCTACACTACACGTCTGAAATATTGAATATCCTTGTCCACCTGAGCCCTATAGGTAGGAATAGAATTCATGCTCACCACGGATTGTTTCAGAAGCTCCATAGACTCTAGAAACTCACTCAGTTGACTCAGACACTGCTTTACTTACTGGAGCATATTAGATTGAATACTGGAGTGTATTTTGGCTAACTTAGATATTGAATTATCCTAAACTAGAGCAACAGCCTTGTCCATATCAGATGACCTATCCTTAGACATTTTCTGTAGGTCGGATTTCAAGAATTCAAGGTCTTCCTTACTAACATAGTCTTGAGGGAAATAGGTTTCTAGAGGTAAAACAATGAATTTTGGCACTGAAGGTCTTCTGTTGGGCCTTTCATCTTCTGAGTCATCATAATCTAGACCCAACACCATAAACCTCGGGTCCTCATACTAACCCTAAATGTTATGAACAATAGATAATAATCCTTGGGAAAAATGATTCTCCCCCTCACGTGGAGATACCTCCAGGACAACTACATTAGCCTCTTCTAGTCTTGTCCCTTCAGCAGCTCATCCTACTTGATCAACTGACCCAGCAGTAGAGTGATTCACTACTTCTACTGAGTCATCCAGAATCTCTATTTCATCAGCACCAGACACAACCTCTTCTTCTTGATCACTTACGTCCCTTTCTTTAGTGCCTATCGAAGGACTTAGACTGAGATCCTCTCCTTTACTATCATTGGTGGATGTCCCATATTCCTTATAGTCAGAATGACCAGATTCAGCAGCTTCTTCCTCTTCTGAGTTATCTCTAACAGTAATATGAGCCTCATAAAAAGCTTCTTCACTAGTTTCTTCATTCTCGCTATCCCTTAGGATAGATTCTATCCTCGGTGACTCTCTTGGAGGACTGGTCTCTCCAAAATCTACCATTCAAACTATACGATTGGCTGGTAGATCAGGATCACTCCTATCATCTATAGGAGTACCCTCTTTCTCAGGTTCCATAGCCTCCTCTACTTCTTCATCAGAATATACAAGTTATGCCTCATCAGGCTTCAGACCTGGATCCCTCTTATCCTTTGGCCTAGAATGATTATTTATAGGATTGAACTTCTCATAAAGTTTACCTTCATCATTTACCAATTCTCTTATCCAGGGATTCCAGCTAATCTTCATGAAATTTCATATTACCTTAGAGATACAAAAAATTTTCTTGGATAAAATTGTTTCTTCTTTATCTCCAGCAATGATCTTGACCTTCAACATCACAGAAATCAGATTGGCATGAAACATAGCATTTGATTTAGAACTTGGCTTAGTCATGTCTTCCAACTGAGCCATCAGCAACCTAAACAGGTTGATATTATGTTCATGCGTCAAAAAATATAATATAAATATGTCATGATACTTCATTACAGCGAATTCCCCTCTCCTGGGACTTATCACATGTTGGAAAAACTTGAACAGAAGTCTATCCTCTCAATTCATTTCAACAGCAATAATCTTCTGTGAGGTCTCATTTCCTGTCAGATCTTCCAATGCTTTCTTATACCCACAAATCTCACTATCTGGAGTATTCACTCCAGAGTAGTAGTCACATATACCTTTATGAGGTACCCTTAGACATGAATCCCACTCAACAGATGAAAAGATTACCTCAATTCCATTTACTCTTGACACCAGTCGGCTCTCATCATCTGACTTCTCGAATTTCAGATAGTCATAAAATTCTTTGACTAGCCTCGGGTAATATAGCCCATTATTGTTTGCAAATAACTCCACCCAGACTTGAGTCTCAAGTGCCTCCATCACTAAGGATTTTCTTGAGTGGAACCAATCTTCACTTAACTCCTTTTCATCCACAATCGTTCTCTTTGACAGATGCGGTTAACAGGATCTATTGATATATTACTACCACCACTGGAGTCGTCTCGGGGTCTCTTAGGCCTTGGTGCATCTCCATCATCAACTAAAGTTCACTTGACTCTTTCCATTGAGGATCGAAGTGGTTTGAGGGTTCAGCAGAAAGGTAGGGTTTAAGGATTTTGGGAGTAGGGGTTCGAGAGTGAGGAAGAGAGTGGATCAAAATGTGTTTGTGGTCTAATTTTATCATTTAGGGATTGAAACAAAAACAAATCAAGAAAAATAATACTAATAAAATGGTTCATATTCCAGCATAAAATATGAAGTAATGGTAAATACCAACAGTGAGGTACCCAACAGTTAGGTTCTAACTATGAGGTTCAAATAGTGAGGTGCAATAGTGAGGTCTAACAGTGAGGTTATAACAGTGAGGTGGAACGGTGAGGTCTAACAGTGAGGTTCTAATACTGTGGTGCAACGGTGAGGTATAACAGTGAGGTTCTAACAGTGAGGTGCAACGGTGAGTTCTAACAGTGAGGTTCAACAGTGAGGTCTAACGGTGAGGTCTAACAGTGAGGTTCTAACAGTGAGGTGAAACGGTGAGGTCTAACAGTGAGGTTCAATAGTGAGGTCTAACAGTGAGGTCTAATAGTGAGGTTCTAACAGTGAGGTGCAATGGTGAGGTCTAACAGTGAGGTTCAATAGTGAGGTCTAACAGTGAGGTCCAATAGTGAGGTTCAACAGTGAGGTCTAATAGTGAGGTCTAACAGTGAGGTTCAATAGTGAGGTCCAATAGTGAGGTTCAACAGTGAGGTCTAACAGTGAGGTTCAATAGTGAGGTTCAAAAAGTGATGTCTCACATCAATATGCTTTTTCCAAGCATGAGATACAGGATTTTTAGAAATGTTAATAAAACTTTTATTATCACAATATATTGAGACATGTTTGAATTGATATCCATAGTCTAGTAAAGTGTGTTTCATCCACCGAATTTGAGCACAACAACTACCAACAAATATATATTCATCTTCGGTAGTAGATAATGCAACGAAATTATGTTTCTTACTACACCATGATACTAGTGACTTGCTTAAAAGGTGACATGTTCCAGAGGTGATTTTTCTATCTAACTTGCAACTAGCAAAGTCAGTATCAGAATAACTCATCAAATCAAATGATTGTCTTCTTGGATAAAATAGTCCTAAGTTGGGAGTATATTTGAGATATTTGAAAATCCTTTTAATAGTAGATAAATGAGATTCTTTTGGATTAGCTTGAAAGTGAGAACCCATACATACACTAAACATAATGTCAGGTCTACTAGCTGTAAGGTAGAGTAGACTCCCTATCATACCTTTGTAGTTGGTTTGATCCGCTGGTTCTCCAGCTCCATCTGTATCCAACTTACAAGTGGTACTCATAGGTGTATCGCTACCTTTACTACCATCCAAAGAAAAATGATTTAAAATATCCTTAATATATTTACTTTGATTTAAAACAATACCATCTTTATTTTGAAAAATCTTAAATCCAAGGAAAAATTTATGTTCTCCCATTAAACTCATTTTAAATTCATTTTGCATTATTTTTGAAAAATCAGTACATAAAGAATTTTTAGAAGATCCAAAAATTATATCATCTACATATATGTGTACTATAAAAACATCTTTGGAAATTATTTTAATGAAGAGAGTAGGATCATCTATTCCTTTGGTAAAACATTTTGAAATAAGAAAAGAGATGATCTTATCATACCAAACTGTGGGAGATTTCTTTAAACCATATAAAGCATTCGAAAGTTTAAAAACATGGTTTGAAAAATGGGAATTTGTATAACCAGGGGTTTGTTCAACAAAAACATCCTCAACTATATACCCATTTAGAAAATAACTTTTAACATCCATTTGATGAAGTTTAAAATTCAGATGAGCTGCATAAGCAAGTAGTATCCTAATGGCCTCTAACCTTGATATAGGTGAAAATGTCTCCTCATAGTCTATTCCTTCCTCTTGACTATACCCTTGTGAAACTATCCTAGATTTTTTTCTAACTATATTTCCAGACTCATCAACTTTGTTCCTAAATACCCATTTAGTGCCTATTGTCAAAGTGTCCTTAGGTCTTTCAACTAATTCCTAGAATTTTTTTCTTTCAAATTGATTCAATTATTCTTGCATAGCCATCACCCAAAATTCATCATTGATAGCATCATTAATATTTTTGGGTTCAAGATGTGAAATTAAATCTTGATGTTCAACTTGGTTTCTCAGAGAACCTCTAGTTTGTGTTCCTATATTTAGATCACCACAAACAGCATCTAAAGGATGATTCTTAAGAGTCCTAATGCCTCTAGGAAGGGTTGAACTAGATTTCTAAAGGTTGTCTATTGGTTCAGACTCAACAGATGTAGATTCTAAAAAAATTCTAGAAGTAGTCACTTTCACAGGGGGGGGGGGTTCACTATTTTTATCATTAAGGTTCAGAATTGACAAATATTCCTCAAGATATTCAAGAGAGGTTTTAAGTACATGTGGATCAGTCTCATAGAATTTGACATGAACTGTCTCTTCCACACATTTAGCTTTCTTATTGAATACTCTATATGCTTTACTAGAGATTTAGTAACCTAGGAAAATTACTTCATCGCTTTTGGGAGAAAATTTGTCAAGATTATCATTAGTGTTAAGGATAAAGACTTTTCAACCAAAAACTCTAAAGTAGTTAACCTTATGCTTCCTATTATTACAAATCTCATAAGAGGTATTCTTAAGAACAGGTCTAATCAAGACTATATTGATGGTATAACAAGCTGTATTTATAGCTTCAGCCCAAAAATAAATTGGTAAATCATAATCATTGAGAATTTTCCTAGAAATTTCTTGAAGGGTCATATTTCTTCTTTCCACGACTCCATTCTATTGAGGTGTTCTAGGAGAAGATAAATTGTGACTATAGCCATTGTGTGAGCAATAAGATTCAAACTCCTGATTTTCAAAATCATGGCCATGATCACTTCTCAAGGTCTTAATTCTAATTCCACTAAGATTCTCTATAGACATGGAGTATTTGGTAAAATAAGAACAACATTCACTTTTGTGAGCTAGAAAGTATACCCAAGTATATATGGAAATTCATCTACAAGAACATAAACATAGTGCTTCCCATTTAAACTTGAAACTCTGGATGGTCCAAAAAAATACATGTGAACCAACTTAAGTGGTTGAGAATTAGAGAATTATTTATTTGGTTTAAAGGAAACTTTTGTGTTGTTTTCCCTTTTGATAGGGATTGCACGCTTTGTCAAGTGGGAATTCTAATTTAGGTAGGTCTATAAATAAACCATTCTTAGATAGTTTCCTAAGAGAGTACACATTGAAGTGTCTTATTATTCTGTGCCATAACCAAGATTCCTTATGAAAATCATTTAAGTAAGAAACATTTTGTTTGTATAAGTAATTTAAATCAACAGCATACACATTTTCATTTCTACATGCAGTGAAAAATAAATTATTTTTGGAATCAAAAACAATGCATGCATCATTTTCAAATTTTACATTAAACCCATCATAACACAACTGAAAGATACTAAGTAAATTGTATTTTAATCCATCAACAAAGAGTACTTTGGAAATTAATATTGTATTAGGGTTACCAATTTGGCATAAGTAGATGATTTTTCCCTTTTCATTGTCACTAAAAGTTACATGTCCACCATCAACTTTGATTAGGCTCTTGAAGCAAGAATAATCTCCTTTCATATGTCTTGAACACCCACTGTCCAAGTACCACAAGGTCTTACAAGAACTCTTTAGACAACGTCCCTACAAAACAGATTAGGCATGGGGTAACCTTGGTACCCATATTTTCTTGGGTCCAGAAAGGTTAGAAAGTACAAATTTGGGAACCCATACTTTTCTTATAGGTTTTCTATAGTAAATAGATATATTTTGAGACATGAACACTTTGTTTGGTCCTTTAGAGAATTTTTTTTCAAAAGATGGTATAGAACTAGAACTATCAGTGGATTGTCCATATTTTGGAAAAAATTTAGTTTTAATAATCCTTCTTTGTCCTGGTTGATATCCTAGACTAGTTTCATAATTTGGGGCAATTTTTTTCCTAGAAACTGATTCATGGTATTTTTACCAGCAGTAAAATTCTCAAGATATTTTCTTAATTTCTCATTGGATAATTTTAATTCTGTATTTTCTTTTAACAGTTGGGAGAATTTCTCTTTTTCAATATCCAGATTTGACTTATAATTTTCATTTAAAGAATATTTTCTTTTCAACAGTTTATATTTATCCTTGAGTTCATTAAAGGTATCCTCAATCATTCCATAGTATTCTAATAGTTCATCCTTAGTCATATTTCTATCATTGTTTGATTCACCCTCATTCCCATAAAGATAATCATTAGGTTCAGGGGAATTTAGTGTTACCTCAGATGTTTCTATCATGAAACATAAGTTGGCATGATTGTTCTATTCACTATCATAAGCATCAGAAAAACTAGAGATATCTTTTGAAGCACTCTAAGTAGCTTTCATATCCTTTTAATAACCCTTTCCCTTATCTTTATATTTCTTCTTAAATTTTAGCTTGGGGCAGTCTGCCTTCACATGAAATTTTTGTTTTCACTCATAGAAGATTATTTCATTTGAGTTTTCATTCCATTTTCTATATTTATTTCATTGTCCTTTACTATCATACTTTCCCTTGTAGTTTGACTTCCTAAAGAATTTCTTCTTTAGATAGAACTTTTTGAACCTTTTAGCAATATGAGTCATCTCCTCATCACTGTCTGAATCTGACTCTTCACTAGTGGAACTGTCTATAGGAACTTGAAATTTTTCTTTATCTTTGTTCTTTGAGGTTGAAGTCTTGAATGCTAAAGATTTCTTCATTGGTTCTTCATCTACGTCTTGATTAACTTTGCGTTATTCTTCAAAAAATAATAAGTTTTCCAATTAGTTCCTTTACTGTTAGTTTTCCCATGTCACAAGATTCTCAGATAGAAACAGATGTTCCTCTCCATCTGTGAGGTAGGAATCGAAGCAATCTCAAGATTTGGTCCTTGCTATCCATTGGCTTCCCAAGTAGACTCATGGTGTTCACTATCTCATTGAACCTGAGATACATGTTAGAAATAAGTTCATCAGGATTAATTTTAAATTATCATATTTAATAATATGTGTATTTAATCTCATTTCTTTAACATTGATTGTTCCCTCATGAGAAATAGATAAATTGTCCCAAATTTCATATGTAGTTTTACAAGAAGATATTCTACTGAATTCCTCATCACATAGAGAATAGTACAGAGAATTCATTGATTTACGGTTATTATTATATATGGCTTTATTCAACTAAGACCATGTGTCTCTAGTAGTAGTAGGAAATATATGTTGTTCTTCAATTGTGTCCCAGATTTTAGGTCTCATGCTCTCTAGATACATTTTCATTTTTTGTTTCCACTGAGCATAGTTAATATCATTAAGGAAAGGTGTCATGTTAGTTGCATCACCCTCAACTCTAGTTTCCATAGTTACTTAGAGAATTCAATGAACTGAAAATGTAGATATGATAGAAATTTTAAGATCTTTAAGATACAATTAAAATCACAGTTGAAAAGAATTTGAACACTTGAAAATATAGTCCTCTGATACCAAATGTTGGTCAGAGTGGATACTCAAGAGGGGGGTGAATTGAGTTCTAATTAAAATTTATATTAAAAACTTTATTGATTAAAATCCCCCAATTCAAAACATCCTAGTTAATTAAGGAAGTAGATATGTAAATGTCTAGTTGGTCAACAGGTTTCTCAAAGGGTGATTAGTCCTCAGTTGAATTGGTGTAGAAACACTTCTTCAAATTTTGAAACGAGTTTACTAAATTCAACATATACTCACACTGACCAAAACAAACTATCAAAGTGAATGAAAAAATAGTTTTCTATCTTTAAAAAATGTAAGCAGTGGATAAAATAAAACAGAGTACTTGTAGATTAGCACGACAATGTAAACAAGTGGTTTAGTTTCAAGATGAGACCTAATCCTCTCGGCTTGGTGATCACCTTCCACCAAGCATTTTATATAAATAAATTTTATACACAACCTGTATCGAGATTTACAACAATTTTTACAAACTGTCCAGGTTCTACAACCTCTACCGCCGTTCTACGTGGGAAAACAAGAAACCAAGACACACAAGGATTCTTCCACAGTTATGAATGGTAAACAAGAGTTAAGTGAGTTTTGAGTAGGTATTTTCAGTAACCCCCAGTTAAAGCACAGGATACAGTGTGTGTGTAAAAAACACACACTACTGATAAATACAAAATAAGAAACACAATAGAGCTAAATAAATTTGATTTGAGTTTAGAATGCATTATGTGTTTGAATATCAGTTCCAGACTTCTTAGAGTTGAGGAAATGAAGGTTTTTTTCTTCTCTGCAAGTTGCCTCTAGAAACAGAGTGTCGCAACTTTCAAGTATTGGCTTCCAGGTACTGAGATGTTCAACTTCTTAGTACAAGGGTTCCTTGAATCATAGCCTTGGGTAGGTTCTTCAAAAGGATATTTGTGAAGCTCTTGATTTTATAGAGTAATCACTATTCTTATTCTTGTTATTCAATGTTGTTTGATATTGTCTTTTTCATCTTTACCTTACTTCTCATCTTTTAGCTCGGTCTCCCTTTTTAATTCCACAAAGCCGACAGAAAGAATGATCGAACCATGTGCGGTCTTCCTTGTACTTCATATGGTTTCTAGATACTATCTCCTAAAATGTCTACAATCAACATTAATTAATGTTAGATTAATTAAATCAATCAAATATGATTGTTATGATAATATAAAGAAAAATTGATAAAGTATAGAATATGTTATCAGTAGACTGGTAACAGTAGCCTATCAATCAGTAGCATCTTCAATAGCAAGATTAATCAGCAGTAGACTTCTAACAGTAGGCGTATCTTGCAGTAGGCTTCTCCAACGGTAGAATTGTCCAACGGTAGGCTTCACCAATGGTAGAATTCTCTAATGGTAGGCTTGTGCAGCGGTAGGCTTGTCCAGCGGTTGACTTTATCAGTGAGGTCTTCTGCGGTAGACTACTTAATAGTAGACTTCCAGTAATAAGTCTAACTGTGGACTTCTAACAGAAACACTTTGTAACAGAAACATTGTCACAACAGTGACCTATCACATTGACTTAACATCTGTATGCTTTGGTAAGTACTCCAATGGTAGGCTTTACAACAGTGACCTTGTACTAGTGACTTCCAACAGTATCTTTATAACTATAGCTATTATAATGGTAACCTTCATCAGTAAGGTCTTCAATGTTGACCTTTTCACCAATGACTTCAAGCGGTAAGGTTCAGCTGTAGGTTTGTCATCGGTAACTGTGATAGTGGCCTAAAACAGTGACCACTTACCAGTAACCTTCAATAGTGACCTTTGACTTAGAGACCTTTTATACTGTAAACTGATGTGAGCAAAGTCATGATATTAAAATAGATTGAAATAGATTGTCAAATAACTAACTCATTATAGAATTAAACATGATTTGGGATTATCAAAATAGATGAGTCCAACACTAAGGATTTGTCCCAATAAGGGAAGCATCTCCCAATCATCTTTCCAAAGTAGCTCTTGGACCATTTATTTACCTAGATCTAGTTATGGATGGATATCAAGATTTACCTCCATTTAGGATACAACTAGATAAGGTTCAATAAAATCCTCAAAAGATATCCTTGGTCAGATATGTGCCTCAAATAATGGCAGAAGTAGCATGTTAGATCCTGCCGATTTCTACCCTAGTCCAAGCTCAGGTTTAATAGAACACTCACTAAGGGATTATCAACACCATAAATTCATTGATAACTCTATTGGAATCCATAGAGGACTGTAATGCACCAATACAACCAAAACAAAAACCATAACCTAATTGGGTAAACAACACCCTACCACTTCCAAATTTCAGGAGTCCTATGTTTCTAATATTCAATGGATCAGGTGACCCATAACAACATCTAATGCACTAAGCATCCCATTATGATACCATGATGGGAACTCCTGATAAACAAGAAGCAGTTAAACTCATATACTTTTTGTGAACCTTTCAAGGGCCATCCTTCATATGGTTCCCCATTTTTCCAGCTTAGTCGATAATAGGATGAGAGGATCTCCATCTGTAATTCCCCTTTCAGTTTAACTCAATGTTTTAAAGGACAAAAATTAGTGACCTCTTGAATTGAAAAAATAAATAAAATGATAGTGTCTCAAATTTCATTTCCATATGGAAATGGATGACTTGCTCCCTAAACTGATTGCTTCCCCAGGAAGATATTCTCTCCCTATGAATTGATAACCTTTATGATGAGCTATGAATGTCGCTCATCCCAATGAAGTATAAAATTATGTTTTGGTATTTCTAAATCATTTCCCAAAGAATATAAAACTCCATACAACAAACTAAGATCAAGTTCCGAATAACTCCACCAGTCCCAGTAAAAGGAGCAGGAAGGGATGAGGCAGCATCTATCACTTAAACCATCCTCTACGCCTACTCTAACATTAAATTCTACACCATATCATGAAGCACCCCTAGGACTAGTGGAAGAGAATAGATTAACAAGTAGAAATAAATTATATTAGATAAGGAGTAAATTTTACTCATTCTAAGAAGATCAATTCAGTGGCTATTTTGTAGTGACTATAGACAATGATTTACTCCACCTGCCTGAGCTGAAAAGGGCCGACCAGGTAGTCCTTGATGACCAGCTTGATTATTAAAACTTTCATTGGATACTAGGAAACATCATTTAAGAATTATTTATCTTTAAAAACCTCCTATAAAAAATGGAAAATTATGGTCAGGTGAAATTGGGAAGGTCACCAGTGTGGGTGGTGTATGTCTCCTCCACTACCCCCAAAGAAGGAGGTGAGTGGAAAGAATTTGTTAGGAGGATAGAACAAAACTTATATAGTTGGATTAATTATAATACAATCAAAATAACTCATGGTACTCTCTGAGGATAGTTGAAACAACCAATTATGCCCCTAGTCACTTCTATTGCAACACAACCAACTTCATTGGCCCCACAAGCCTCCATGGACCAGCCTTCCAAAAAGTGTTCTGAATAGAAAGGAAGGGAGTAAGTTTAGGAGTATAAAACTACATAAAGTATGAGTTTATCCTCAACCCTTTAATATTTTATGCCCACATATTTGATACAACAAGCACCACCCCTTCAAATAGCACCACCAAAAACGGTCATCCAGACAAATTCATCATCAGATGAGTAGTTGATCTTCATCTCCATTAATGTCATTCAATTAATGTATCACTTGTTAAATGATGAGTATGGATATTAAACTAATTTCCCCAATACTAATTGGTAAACTAGAGAAAAGTCTGCAGGATTCAAGGATACCATAGGAGACATAGTTGTGGCTAGAGCCAGACTTCTAGCCGCACCCCTTCTTGGACTTTCAATGTTGCTGAAACTTAAATAAGAGACCTTAATATATTACAAAACAAACAATAAAATCATCTTACATTGGCCATAATCCATCATATCCTCATTACTTTATAATATCAATTAGAAGAGGAACAGATGTCATATCATCTTCAGCGGGTAGGCAGACCTACCCAGCCAAACCCACTGACTACAGGAGAACCTCTAACTCCTATTTTGAGGTTTGATCCATCTACTTCAAATAATCATTTCCCTAAATTTCATGTAAAATAAAATCCCCTACTAGGTAAGCGTGGACCTTTATACTAGAAGTATGAAAACCTAAAATAGTTTGCCTCAGTACCAACCAAACTATCGATCATTGATGCCCTGAGTTTGTCAAAAGACCTTATGGAAGCGCTCATTTAGGATTTTCTAAGACCCTAGGAGTTTGAATATGGAGTAACTATTGTCGATGTCTATCGAAAAGATACTGATCCTTTATAATTTCATGCAATTATCGCCTTCATAGATCATAATAAGGATTCCATATTACAGGGACACATCTGACCCTTGTACATATCTGGTAGGATAAATGATGTCGATGTCTGAAAGGTGTTTATTGACAATGGATCTGGAGTAAATCTCATTCCAGTATGAACACTTTGTTAACCAGGCTATGATGAGGATAACCTATCACCTTCCACCATAACACTACAAGGCTATAAAAAAGTAAGTAGAAGACATTAGGTTAAATCAAGATCAAGGCCCATTTTGGATACCTCATAGATGACTTAGAATTTTTTGTAGTTCCATAGAACATAGCCTTTAATGTCTTTCTAGGAAGTCCCCGGTTGAACTAACATGAGGAAATACCCTCATCATACCATTAATGCATTAAATACTTCATTAATTGGAAAATAGGGATGTTTCACACTAATAAGGCCCCATTTGAATCCTATAATTCACGTTATAATGATTCATAATTCTATCAAGGGAAAGGAAAACAACCCCTAGTTGATGGTATTGATTGGTTCACCACCCTGAACTATCTAGAAATGATCTCATTTGACCCCTTCAAAGAGCTTGGTGAAGAGTATGTTTTACCTATCAACTAGATTGAGCATATGAGTCCAAATTCAGATGCATATTCAGAAATCTTCATGATTTCAGTCATGACCACTAATTCCATGAGTGCTAAAAAAATTTCTAACTCCCCAGACAGTGGTGAAAGCTCAGATGAAAGAACATTTTATCTATCCCCAGAGCTCCAAGAAATACCTACCTCACTAATTTAGGTGGAAGATATTGTCTTGTCACTCAAAGTTTATGAATTCACTCGTCCATCTCCCATACCATCATCTCCAAAGTTTCAAGGAAATCACATGTTGTCAGTTGTGTTATAGGAAGTTGCTTCATCTTCAAAATTCCAAGATATTGGATTTTCCCTAAAAATTTTAGAATTTATCCCACTACTTACTCCCCATATGAAACAAGATTAAAAATATGAAGTGGGAAAGAAGAGGGGGAGAACCTTAGGGATTCCCCTCTAGCATTTTAGGTGTGTGTCTATACCACCATTGATGAGCTTAGATAAATAAATTTTTGCACATAAGAATATCCATGGCCCACCTTGATTAGTTCAGCCATGCCTTCTAAAGAATAAGAGGTATATACCTCCTTCTTAAAGATTCACCAGGATGTATTCACCTAGAAATACACTAAAAAGCTAGGTTAAGATCCTGAGGTGGCTACTTACTACCTAGGTCTGACAGAGGACCACCAAGGCTATAAATAAGCAACCAGATGGATGCACCTGACACATGATTCCAAAATTGAGGTTGTTGTGGACAAGATCATTAGAAAAAACTTTAGTTGGTAGGTCTGATAACCCATATGGATATCCAATATCATCCCCATCAAGAAGAAGAAAATACAAATAAAAGTCTATATTGATTTTAGGGATCTCAACTGACACTTCTTGAAGGATGATTTCCCAGTCCTGATAACAGAACTACTGATTGATGGAAAAGCTAGTTATGAGGATTTTTTCTTCATTGATGGATATTCAAAATATAATAAAATCTAAATGGACCAAGCATATAAAGAACCCCCCCACCTAAAGGGGTTCCTGAGGATTATTTTTCTATTAGGTAATTCCCTTTGGATTGAAGAATTAGGGAACTACATACCAACGTTCCATGCATCGCATCTTCAAACCCTTACTGGGAAAGTTTTTTGAATAATATTTTGATGACCTAGTGGTTAAATCTCGACAACATTCTAACCACCTGGAAGACCTTTAAACCATATTCAATAAATTATGGTAGCACATCTTGAAAATTAACCCCTTGAAATTTGATTTTTTTGTTACCACAAGGAAATTTTACAGCTTCATTGTATGCCATCATGGAATTGAAGTTAACCCCAAGAAGAAAAAGGATATCCTAGGCATGTCACCTCCTCAAAACTTCACAGAGTTTAGAGGACTTCAAGGACACTTGGCCTACATTCGGAGCATCATATCCAACCTTATAGTAAAAATTATACCCTTAAACATGTTGATAAAACGGGGGTTTCATATTAGTAGAGTAATTATTTTTGTGAAGCATTCTAAAATCTCAAAAAATATCTATTAATCCCACCGGAGTTGATGCCACCTATCAAAGGAAGTCCACTTATTTTTTATGTGAAAGCCTTAGGGTGATCATTGTGTTCTTTTATCAAGTAGAAGAATTATTACAATAGTGAAAACAAACTCTATTATCTTAGTAAAACCTTTATTGATGCTGAGACTCATTATTTGGATATCAATAAGAGATGTCTAACACTAATCTTTGCAGTAGAAAAGATGAGGAACTATCTATAGCATCATGAGTATTGTTTAGTCTCTCATAGAAACCCACTAAAATAAATTCTCAGTCATTTGATGTTGACTAGATGACTGTTATAGTGAAAATTCATCCTATAATAGTTCAACATTCATTTTGTGCCTCAGAAAGTGATCAAAGGCCAGGCATTAGCTGATTTTTTGGCAGAGCACCCCTTAGAATAAATGACTCAATTGGACATTGATCTACCCAATGAAGGGGTTTTCTCTATTAAAGAGTGACCCTAATTATGGGAGATGTATTTTGATGGTAAATCTAGAATCTTGACAATAAAGAGGATGGAGGACCCTAAGCTCAACAAAATTGGGTTGGGGGTCATTCTCATATCTATATAAAAGGTAGTCTTGCCTTACTTCATCCAACTGTTTGAGGGGTGCATGAAAAATGGTGTAGAATATAAATCTCTCATTTTAGGGATATAGATGTAACTTCAATTACAATTCAATCACTTGAATATAATAGGTGATTCATAACTAGTCACTAAAAAGGTTGATAATGATTATCTTATCAAAAAGGAAGAGATAATCCCACTTCAAAATCACATCTAGTGATTAATGGTGGAATTCACTTTGGATTTGACATTCACTTAAGTCTCACAGTCACAAAATTCCCAGGATGAAGCCCTAGAAAATGAATCCACATCTCTAGTTGATCCTGAGTGGGGATAAACATCCATCAGTACTGTGCATCACCAGATATTATCACTATTCATTCAAGAAAACATGGAATAAATTGATGGTATTATCTCTATACCTGAACTGTATGGTCCTACCACCGGCTGGATGACACCAATTGTATACTACCTTCAAAATGGATAACTCCCACCGAACATACCTAGAAGATAGAAAATCCTAAGATGATAAATTAACTTTGTTTTCTATGATGGCACAAACCATAAAAAAGAACTCTATAAGGGGATCCTCAGTGGGGTCATTCTCAGATGCATTGATGGAGAATAGACTATTGTTGTCATGAAGGAAGTGTGCATCGGAGCTTGTGGTGACCACCAGTCAGGACTCAATATTTCCAACCAAATTCAAAGGCTTGGGTACTAATGGCCCAATCTAATATAGGACTGTACTAAATTTACTAAAAATTTACATTTCTGCTAGGTTCATGCCAACTTCATTCACCTACCCCTAGAGTTTCTTCACCTATCCAGATACTCATAGACATTTTCTGTGTGTGGAATGGATGTTGTGGGACCATATCCTCCCACAAAGGCCAAGCAGTCTAAGTACATTCTTATTACAACCAACTTATTCTCTAAGTGGGCCAAAGATATGACCCTTAAAGAAGTTAGCGCAAGGAACATTTTCATCTTCATGAAATCCAATAGCATCACCAGATTTGGTGTCCCTCATAGAATACTAGCAGAAAACAGCACCAATTTCTATTATACTAAGTTGTAGAAGCTATATCAGAAGTATGAAATCAAGTCCAACCATTTATACTGCTACCATGCAGTGGATAATGGAATGATAGATGCCTTTAATGAGACCCTATCAACTTTAATCTAGAATATGTTAGATAAGGATAAAAAAATATTGGCTGTAAAATCTCTTACATGCCCTATAGGATTACCAGACCATGACCCGCACTTCCACCCAGGTGACCCCATACTCATTAGTTTATGGGATAGAGGAATTCTTACCCATTGAGGTTCAATAACCCTTGCTCTTCATTTCCATATGTGATCAATTATCCTCATATGAGAAATCCCAAAAAATGGATGGATGAATTGGAGTAACTATAATAGAAAATATTGCATACCTTTCATCGTTTGTAAGTCCATGAAAACTGCATCGCACAAGCCTTTAATCAGAAGTTTCACCTATGATTTTTCCTCAAAGGAGATATGGTGTTATTCCTCAAGACTTTGATGATACCTAGAAAGAAACCTCTAAATTTGGAACCAAAATGGGAGGGAAATTATTCCATAAATGAGCTCTACTCTAATTGAGCTTATTCTATGATTTCGATGAACGGACATCTTACCATAGCTCCCACCAACACAAGGTTCCTTAATAATTATTTCATGTAATTTCATGATAAATCATCTTTATTGCATGAAGATAAGCTGCATGATAAATCATCTTGATCACATGATGATAAAATTCATGAAACATCATCCTAGTTGTATGATGGTAAACATCATAACACATATCATCATTATTGTATGATGTTAAATTTTGTATCTGAGTCCAAGAGTCATGACTTTAAACTATATTAAATAATATTGGGAATGTGTAGAGTGAAACTGGTCCTCCTAGGCCATCACTCATGCTGGTTTTGTCACTCTACCACACAAAAAATTCCCATTTTGGGAAGACTCCTTCCCTTGGTCTAAACCTCATGACCTTAAACTAGAAACCCAATTCCAAGAATTGCGACTTAAAACTATATACAATCCTCCTCAAAAATGCATATGTGGTGTGTGGGACTTCTTAACCCTTTTTACGTTGAGTTTGTTACGCCAACACATCATGCATATCATTTTTTGGGTTCTTACCCCTTTTTTCTGATCTCTATGACATTAAATTAGGGGTTATCATCCTAATAACATGACAATAAACTACATGTTATAAAGACCCAGCTGCATAACATTAAACTATATAGTGAGTCTTTTTCACATGACTGTAAAAATAATGACATTGTTTTCCATATCACAAGACAATAAACCGCATGAAATCAATGTCCTCACCACATGACATTAAACTGTATAGGAATCATCATTTTAATTAATGATTCCCCACATATGAGCTAGATATATGCGAGGGAAATATGAAATGCTCCTATTCCCGTGTGAGATTCAGATCCATGTAAAGAGTCTCTTTCTCAGTAACTATGTGTGGCTTGATTCCTATTACAATAGGATACATAGTGATGTTTGGACCCTATGTCCTAGGTCTAGAGATAAAAAATTGGAAAAATGACCCCTTATAGATATGGGTCAGACCTTCATAGTAAATTCATATCCAGAATTATGTGTGGATTGATTCCTATCATCATAGGATACATAGTTACACCTATACCTCTTACGTTAGGACCAACTAAAAATTTCCCCTCATTCATAAGATGATTTTCTTACCATACTTTGGCATCAAGACCAATTTTCATGTTGGTATTATGTTTCTCATTGGTCTACAAAATCATCATTTCTATAACTATAAAACAAAATAATCCTAATCACATGATGTTAAACTACATGGCACACCATCCATGATGCAATAAAATAAACTACATGACAAGAATTTCATCTTTATATGATGTTAAACTGTGAGAACCATAATGTTCTTATTGGGGAAAATCCCTCAAGGTAACATTGCAGCATTTTTGGGTTGGTTGTGTTTGTTGACAATGTATGTTTCCATGGTGAATTCTCATGTTCTATATAATTTGTTAAAAATACATGTTGACAAAGAACCATAACAAAGAAATGGATGATCTAGAGGTGGTACAAAAGAGTAGATACAAGGCGGCACCATTTTCCAGTGTTTGCCAAATTTTTGAGGTCCAAAATTTCGGATTTGGTGAGCATCGACAAAAGTGGATTTCCTTGAAGATATCATCAAAATAAAGAAAATTCATGAGTTTCATGAATATGGGATTCATGAATCATATTTCTCAAAGACATGATAGATGGTGATGGTGGGCTCTGCAATTACGATGAGATTCACGAATGGTAGAGGAGAAAAGCTTTTAAAGAGAGTATTGTTGTGGTGAAGAGCATTGTGAGTGGAGCATCACGGTGGTGCAAAGGTTTTGAAGAAATGATTTGTGATTACGACAAGCATTGAGAATCTAGAAAATTTCTATGGTGCTTCATGAAACAAAGTGAATTTCAGTGGAAATTTTGGATCTCTAAAATTTGGTGCTAACATGGTGCTGAGGTGGCTGGAAGGTTCTAGAGTTGGTGGAAATCAACTATAAATAGATCTCGACACCCTCGAGAGAAGTAGAGATTTTCCCAAGAAAAAGTTATAGCTCTCAAATCGAAGAGGAGGTTCGTGGAGGCAGAGTTCTTCGTGAAAGTTAGGATCTTCACGGTGGATAATCTAGCTCTGCGAAAGAGGTGTGTTCAGTATTGGCTTAGTGAGCTTCGTGAAGGAAGTCACTTTGTTATGGCTTGATCTCTTTGATGGACTGCGCTTTGATAATTCTTGCGCTCTATGAAGTCTTGAGATCTGTAAAGTCTAGAGCCATACAAAGTAGTGTGCTCTGCGAAGCAGTGAGCTCTATGAAGGTGTGTGCTTTTTAATAAGGTAGGGACTTCTCGAAGGCTTGTTTGAGCTTTTCGAAATTGGGAACTTTTCAAAGTAGGGAGATTTTCGAAGGTATTACCAAATTTTGTTGCCCATAAATTTTTGGAAAATAGGTATTCATAATTTGATAAAATTTGGACTTCAACAGTGCATCTACATACAGTGGATGATTCATTCATTTGAGATAATAAATAGACCTAAAGGTATATAAACTATGATTGGATATTTTGAAGAAGCAGTGGGAACACTTTAATTGAGAGAGCAGTGATTTCTCAATTTTTGAGTGGTTTTAAACCAAGAGGGATAGTGATTCCACTTCAAACTTGTAAACAGAAATGCGCTTATAGTTGATTTGGTACATCAGCACATCGCTGGTGTATGATCCTTGGATGTAGCCTAGTGAGGGTAAACCAAGTAAAATTTGTGTATCCTATGCATGATTTAAGATTCATTCATACTCTACGACAGGAAGGAGAGAGAGAATTGAGTTTTTTCTAACAACAAAACAAGATCAAAAGGGGTAGTTGTTTTAATCTATCATACCCTGATTCACCTCCCCCCCCCCCAAGGTATCTAGCCTAGTGGACCTAATAGTTCTCACCCAAGAGGACATTTCCCCTCACATCAATCATCTTCCATGTCATATTCAAGAACTACATATGGATTAATTTATTCCTATATAGGATATATAGTGATTCTTGGATTCTACATCCTAGTCCAGCCAACCAAATAGTTAAAAAAAATACCCCCACCCTGCGTATGGGTTAGACCAATGTAGGGATATTTTCATAAAGAACTATACGTGGCTTGATTCTCATTTTGAAGAGATATGCAGTGAAACCCAGACCTCATGTCCTGGGCCCATCCATGAAATACAAGAAATTTCCCCTCCCTTTGATACAAACTAAATCATTGTAGGGGACTCTAAAGTAGGTCTTATTGAAATTTCCATTTTAAGAAAAATACCCCCTCCCTGTACAAGAGTCAAATATATACAGGGAAGCACATAGAGAACTACATGTGGCTTGATTATGGCCTATACAGGATATGAAGTGATACCTAGAATTCTAGTTCTAGGTCCATCTACAACATTCCCCATATTTAACATTGGCTCACCCTCATCCTCGCTGCATGACATTAAACTACATGGGGCCTCAGAACTACATGTGGATTGATTCCTTCCCAAATAGGATACATAGAGATGCTCAGATATCTAATATCAGGTCCAGCCACAACAATCAAAAAAAATAATGGGAAAAATCCCCCCCCCCCACCTCAGCATATAGATCAGACATGCATATAAATTTCTCATTAAAAACTACATGTGGCTTGATTCCTATCATTATAGGATATGTAGTGACACCTGAATCTCTAATCACAGGTCCATACATAATGAAAGTTAAAAATTCCCTCCTCCCAATATATGGGTCTAATCTGCACAGGGATTTTTCATAGAACTACATGGTTCTTGATTCTCATTTTGATGAGATATATTTTGATGCTTGTATTATCCATCCTAGCCAAGAAACCACAAATTTTAAATACCCCCATCTTTCATTACATTGCCTCTATGTGTTGGAATAAACCTTGGGCCCCCCTTGTTTATCACACTGAGCACAGCTCATGTGGGATTAAGAGTTTTGGTAGGGGATTCCCCATATAATCAAGGCGTATCAATCCACATAAGATTATCCTAGTATAAATACATTAAAAACACTAGGTATTTCCTCTTCATAATGGGGAACCTATGTTCTTACGACATGATGTTAAACTGCATGGTACCTCAAGATCTATGTGTTTCTTGATTATCATTTTTACAAAATATGTAGTGATGCCTAGAACTCATATCCTAGTCCAAACCAGAGGTTTACAAAAATTCCCCCATATCATGTATACAAACAAAGATCTATGCAGGAGATATCAATTTTGGGTCCCTCATTTAGGGATCAATCAAAGAAACAGAAATGACCCCCTTAAATATAAGTTATTTTTTTGTAGATAATTTCACAATCCATGGTTAATCTTGGTCTAAGTTTTTCCTACATACCCAAAAACATTTCTTCCATTCATCATACATTATTCCCTAGGAAATTTCAGATCTTCAAAATCCTCCCTTTTTCATCAAAAATAGAGGTTCAGTTTCTTAGGGGAACCTTTGTTTTTCTATGCATAATATTCCCTAGTTGTCTCTACATAAGTATCATATAAAAGGGAATATTAACCAAAGTAAAATTCATCCTCAAGAGAGGATTATTCTATCTCTATTATCCCCAATGTCGTTTTTTCCCCAAAAAATTTCTCTTGATCCAAGGATCCCTGGAATCATGGTTTAAACTTTATTCTCCCTCATTTTTATGGCATGTAAAAACAACCTGGACCAATGAGCCTCTTATTACTCATTTCCATGACATATGGTCCAAGCAATATGACCCAAAACTGCAAGACCTCATGATGTCCTTATTGCATGGTTTTAAACTGCATGGATGATGTTTTAGTTGCATGACACTAAAATATGTGATTCTTGAGAACTACATTCATCTTGATTCTTATTTCAATGAGATATATAGTGATTCTTGGATCCTCAATACTAGGTACATCCATGAGATAAAAATGTATCCTTTTTACTGTGTATGGGTAATACATGCACATAATATTTCTAACATTGAAACTGAATAATACAAAGAACTGTGTGTTGCTTAATCCCTACCATTGTAGGGTATATAGTGACACCCAAGCATCCAATACTAAGTCCAGTCACAAAAAAAGTTCAAAATACTTTTTCCCTGTGCATGGGTCAGACCTATATGTGATCCCTATAAGAAATACGTATGGTCTAATTCTTACTTTGATAGGATACGCCCTGACACCTGGATCTTATATCCTAGTCTGAGAATATAAAAATGAACTACTATCCTATGCATGAACTCGATATTAATAGGAGAGTCTAATATGAGACTCACCCCATTCGTGAGCTCGTTTCCAATGGAAATTCCCCTTTCCCACACTAGAGGTTGATCGGTATGTGTGGGAACATTCCTAGACCCACATATGTCTTGATTCCTACTCGCATGGGATATGTAGTGATGACTAGGTCTCCAATCCTAGGTCCATCCACACAAAAAAAATTACCCTTCCATATGCATGGGTTAGACTAGCATGGGGAACCTTCTCAAACCTACGTAAGGGAAACATTTCCACCCATTCCCAAGAAGTTTCAACATGAAGTGCTCCCTTTATTTTGAGGTAATTTCCTTTCATAAACCAAACTCTATGTATGGAATGGTCCTAATCCTCATAAACCTCCTCATTGATTGGAAATAGAGGTTCAGTGTCCTGAGGACACCTTTGTTTGAATTTGCACAATTTTCACCAATTGGCTCTGCATAAGTTTCCTAAAAAATAACATAATCCAAAGAAAAATTCACCCTTAGGAGAGGCTTTCACTATATTTTTATTCCACAATGAATTTTCCATCCCATATCACTCATCGGATTTTAGAACCCCTGTATTAAAATTTACAACCTTTCTCCTCCATGCCTAAAGATGATGGAATATTCATGGAAATATTACCATGAAAAAGGACAAATTGTTTGTCCCTTGGCCAAAGCTAAGTGACCATAAATATTATATCATTAAAATACTTTCCATAATACATTAAAATACATGTTCCATGTCTAAGTTGTATGACATTAATCTACATCATACTCCAATCCTCCTTTATACCAGCCAAATTCATGTAGGAGTGGTTTCTTATTCATGGTTAGTGATGATATAGATGCCCTTTTCATTTTTAGACATCATTACCTTGGCAAGAAACCCATCATGGTCTTGATAAATATGAATTTTCACAAATTAACTAGATATCAGAAATGGAGGGTTAGTGTCCAAAGGACCCCCCTTTTTGACTATTCACAATATGCCCAGGTTGGCTCTGTATAAGTTTCTCACAAACCAAAGGAAAATTCATCCCCATGGGAGGATTATCCTACCTCCACACACCCCATAAAAATCATGTTTGAAACAATTATTATACTTAATCCTCTTACACTTTCCCAAAACCATGTCTGAGATTCAGAAATCAAAAAACTATGGTTAAGAAAAATCCCTTATTCATTTCTGAAAAATATTGGGACATTCTCATCTAGTAATCCATATTGGGGTTCTTTCCCCATAATTCATGGTCAAGGTTGTTCAATCTAAAACATTAGTTATATTATTCCAGTTTTCAAGACTTTAAAATACCCAGGAAAATAGACATAAAACTCGCCAGGTGGAAAACCTTTAAAGGGAACCTTGTGTAAAAGTTGAGTACCAGCTCTCTATACCTATTATTTTCATGGTTTAGGAAAACAATTAGTAATAAAAATTTATGAAGAGAGAAAACTAGTTGGGTTGAAAACTTTTGAAGGGAAGCCTAACCAAAATACAATTTATGCTCACTAAGTCCACACCATAGTGGGAATCAGCAAAATTAGGGTGATAATAGAAAAGGCACAAAGTTAATTGGGTCTTTTGTGTAACCCTATAAATAGTAAAACTATGCTCACTAAGTCCCTTGGATCAAGAAAAAAATAGATAATCGTCTTATCTTTCATCCAAATCAGTACTGCTTATTCCTTAGAATCACCTCCTCTTTGTCCCGATCGAAGCAAATTTTGAAGGGGGGTTTAGGTCCTAAAAATTCCACATATGAGAAGAATATAATTCTAACAAACTCATAAAATGATATAAATAAAATAAGAAGAATATTTGAAGGAAAATTTTCAAAGGGGGGAATTCGAAAAGGACAGGTTTATTCTATGAAGTAAAAAAATCACATCATAGACCGCCACTCCTTATGGCATTCCTTCATTTTGCAAATCACACTGAGAATAAAATATTTCATGGGTGGAGGTGGTGCCATCAACACCCATGAACATAAACTATATTTTTTTGTGAGGTAGGGAGGTGATTTATTCCCACACGAATGACCATCCCTATGAACTAAATAGTTCTCTAGTTGAGGCGGCACTGTCAATGCCTGTGAAGGAAGAATAGTCATTCGCAGGGTCAGGTGGTGATTTCTGCCCCGGTAAATGATGAACCCCCTCCATGAATGAACACTCCACATTGACAAAGTCATTCATGGGCATGGACATCCTCCTTGGACTCTAATAAAATAATCCTTGGATCCCACCATGGATGACCAACCATGCCAGTATCTGGTCCTTCCACTCTCCTATAAAAAGACCCCGAGAGGGACCGAAAGAAGGATCATGAGACTAATCTAAGGAGAGATGGAGGAGAATATGGATGAGGCAACACAAAAAACCTAAGCCTCTCAATTTATTCATAGTAGATAAAAATCTTATGCATAATGATAAGGGGAAAATAATAAATCATCCAGTCGTCCTTGAACTCAAAACCCCTTTGTGGAGACCATTTTGGGGGGCATAAATGGATGGGCCCTTTGTGGAAAAGTATCCCTCATAGTAATTTGTTATGCAGGTAGAACCACATACTGCCTAGTAAAATGTTATTTGGGAGGAACTCAACCCCATTTAGCAACATTCTACATAGACAGAACCTATCCTCACATAGCAATACGCAATGTAGGCAGAACCTTGGTTTGTATAGTACAATGTTACACTGACGATACCCCCACCTGCATAGCAAAATTATATGTGGAGATAACCCCATCCTACCTAAGACCCTCCTATATGTAATGGTGAATCCTAGGGAATTCCACTCTCTACCTCTCATCACTCCCTTTTTTCATGTTATCGACCCCCATGTTGGCCCCTCCATGAACTAGTATAATGGCATCAGGCCAAGACCCCTTCCAATGTCACCTGATATGTATGATAAGATCATCAATAACATTAGTGTGTCCTCTTAAGTTTAAATACCCATGGAAAGAGGAGTTTCATGGGTAACCTCCACAATAAGGTGGTCCCTCATAATGTATTTGGGTTTATATTCTTGTGGTAATGAGGGTTATAACCTTGGGGTCCTCATGTGAACCTCCTAGTTCCAGGAATGGAGGGTGAGGATCACACTTTCCCTTCCATTTGATGAGGAATGAGATCATCCCACTGGAACCAATTTTACGGAATCCCTCCTAGACTAAGCCCCTATTCTTTGTTTTGGGATGAAGATCTTTTTCTCCTATTCACCTCATCTCGGGACATAGTTGAATAGATCACTAAATATGACTATCTCAATTACCAAAATAAAAGAGATGAATAGCACATTCAAATCCCTCTCCCTTTGGGATTTCTAAAATCTTCCACTAGCAAAAAAAGTGGATTTTGTGATCATTATATCCACTTATTCCTCTTGTTTCTCAAACCGAGCATGGCTCACATGGGATTAGAGGTTGTACAGATCATGAAATATGTATTATCTGAAACCTCAAAAAGTGCCTCCTATTTGGTGCAATCCTTAACCATGCCTCAATCCATACAGACCTTCTTCGTAGATGTAATCATGAACTTCAAATCAAAATTGTAAGCATTCATATATAATCCCCAACCAAATGGTCCTCCTACACAATTTAAGGACCAACTTGTAAAAATACATGCGATTTGATTCCCAACTAACTAGGATACATAAGAAGCCTCACTAAGGTCCAAACTAAGAACCCAAATCCACCCTAATTTTATTTGGACCACATTCCAAGTAGGTTTCTATCCACCTAGGATGCCACATCTCTTATGGGTCCCTTGGGCCCCCTACTTGATGCAATCCCCAACTTACCGAAATATGAGGGATTTGATTCCCAACAAATAAGGATAGGTGGGAAACCTCACTGAGGTCCAAACCCAACACCCAAATCCACCCTAAAGTTCTTTGATCCACATTCCTAGTAGGGTCTTATCAAACTGAGAGAACACAGCACTTCTGGGTCCCTCAGACCTCCTTCGCGTAAGTCCCACTCCAAACTTTGACTAGGAACCTTTCACCTGGACGTCATTGTTCCAGGACATTAAACTGTATGGTTGGGTCATTGTCACATGACCTTAAAAGGTGATGTGCCCTATTATGTGGTACAAAACTACATGGGTTTTTATTCCTTTAATGAGGATACATAGAAATCCCATTATATGGGTTTGATCCCAACCTCAAAACAATTCCCATATCCTTGGATAATATAAAACTCTAGAACGCCTCACTACATGGATTAAAACCAGTTTCATCCTAGAAAACGACCAAAGAATCTATGATCCATTTATAAAAAGGGTACCATTGATAGAGAACCTTAGGTGCATATAGATATCCCCATTGATGGAGAGCCTCATATACATACATATGATTCTAAACCCAAGCATATTAATGATTTATCATTACCTTAGGGTAATATATATTATACACACTTTGAAATGAACAAAGGATTCATGAACATATCATAAATATATAAGAGTGTCTCGGAATAGGAAACAGTTCCCCCCAAAAGGGTGTGATGATCCCGACTTCCCATCCTCTTGACCAATGTGAGTTATTATGTATCATTGGAAAAGTTACCCCAATAAATTACTACATTTGGAAAGTAGGTCCATTAGTCTTAATGTAAATGTGAGCTTTTGGGTGTTTCCATCTCCACGAACAAAACCCATTGGAGATCATTCAGATATGTTGGACTTAATGTCAATGATTTCACACCGTTCAACCCTTTTCAATTAATCATCAGGCGCAAACAGTTTTCTTCAGAAACAATGATTAACACTTGTAGTATTTTTTATCACATTATTTTTTTTAATTATATAAAAAATTACATTCTAAATACTCTTAAAAGGAAATTCACCCCCCCCCCTCTTGCAGTCTTTACTTTGACCAACAATTTTTATCTGAGAAATCCATGATTTTAAAACTATAATTAGTGTCATGGAATGAATAATTAATCATGTCCTTAACCTCAAATATCCTAGGTGCTTCAGAAGGATACTATGGGTTGATCTTCATACATTGATATATCATACTGTAGTTATTTGAAAAGTTGAATGTAATATTTTCACATGAATATAGTATTTCTATCATGGAGAATACTTATGCATGGATATACCCCCACTCAATAAAATGAAAAGAAAATTAACCCATGAAACTATATTTTCTTTTGATCTTGATGAAAAATACATAAATTTGCTACTTTTAGGGTTTTATAGAAATGAATTTAATAGAGTTTCCATGTGTAAAACCAACCATGAGATTTATAAATTATTAGAAATTATGCCTAATAGTACCAATAAAGAATTGGATTCAATTATTGATATGTAACCCCCAAAAAGTGATTGTATGCATCATAATGAGTTAATTGTGGAAATTTTTAGTAGGTTTTTTGGAATTTTTAATGGAAGGAAAAATCTTGGGTATGATCTTATCATAGATACTATTTTGAAAAAGATACTTTGTATCTTTCCAAGATCTTGGGAATCTAAAGTGAAGATAATAAAATGAGTAAATGACATCAAGAGTATGCCAATGGAAGAGAACATTGGGTACCTCATGACCAATGATATTGCAATGAAAAAGGTGTGATATCAAGGAATATAAATAGGTCAATGGGAAAAACAAAAGAATTTCATTCAAGTCAATTGATGATGATTTATCCAAAATTGATTTGGATCTCAAAAACTTCTCCAATAAGCTATATAGGTTCATGAAAATAAAAAATTCTCATATCATGCAAAAAAGGAGAATTAAAATGGTGAACTAGAGGATTGGTGATATAATTAAAAAAAAGTCACATCAAGCCTTATTTACCCTTATCCAAAAAGAAGTTTGAATATAAGAATGAATATAAGAAATTATTCAAAATTTCAATTTTGATTCCATTCAACAACTCCCTCTCCTCATCTAACTCAAGCACTAAAATCCACAAGTGTCTCATGAATGAGATTGAGGTAAATCAGGAGGTAAATTTCCCCACATGAACTTTTTCTTCTTAAAATTATTATTTTTCCTCAATTAATCTTTATTTTGAAGATCTCAAATATTCTAGATAATAATTAATGGAATGACTTTATGAACTCGCCAAAAATAAATGATCTCAAAAATAAATATAATCTTATTTTGAGTTAAAATGATCAACTTGGTAAATAAAAGGATTTTTTATCATTGAAATTAAAAAAAACTGGAAATTTAAAAAATGGAATCAATAATTGAAAAACATTAAAAAACATATTTAAAAGTTCACCCAAGGTGAGAAAATTTTGAATTTAAGTTTAGGTTCCCAACATCATAAAAATAAATTTATAGCCCTATCCATAATGAAAGCTCCTCTAAAAATTACTTGGATTATATTTTAATAATACATAGATCTCAATATAAATTTTTAAATTATTATAGTGAAACCAAGAACTTCATTTATGAATTAAATTATAAAATTTCCTATTATGTTAGACCAAAATTGGTCCAAATCTCTTGAAATATTTTTCTAAGAAGATCCCATATCTATTATGTCTGAAAATATTCTTTTTATTAATGATAAAATATATATTTTACTTGATCAAGGCAGTCATAAGTGATGATGAACTAGGGAATAACACTAGAAAAATAGCTTACAATCCTTTGGAATGGACCCCAAACAAGAATATAAAATAAGTTCCACATTTGGGATCCCTTTTCTAGAAAAATAATCGGTTGAAAATTTCCATTCTCTCTAGGTATAACCAACACCAATTCCATGATTAACCATCCTCTTGAAATTCCTAACAAATTATGTTAACTCCCATGGTGAGCTTTTAAATCCATGAAGGATCCCAAACAACACACTAGATTATGATTCCACCTCCATAATGTGAATATTGTAATTATTGCATAATTTATATCTAGTTACTATATCCCTTTCCCCTTCTCCAATAGAATATTTTAGCCCATAATAAGAGATGAAACCAATTATCATCAAACCAATTATCATCAAACCAATTTTATCCCTAACCAATCTTATTCCCATGTAAATATTTCAAATCCATTGGATTTGTTGATTTTTAGATCATACTTCTCAACTCGTTAAATATTTCGATATGGATTTCCTCTGAAAATTATTACTGTTGGATTTGGTCTGGGGGTTCTTGGATTTTTGGAGGCTACTCAATGAATGTTTTAAAATGGTCCCATGTGATTGATTTTAACTCTAAATCCCCTATTTCCCTTATTTGGTTAGGCTTCATAGATATTCTATTACACTTATTCAAACAAATTTCCCTCTTCCCTATTATTATGTTAATTGGCCACACTATTAAACTAGATTCAGCTACTGGAAACCTTATAATGACATTGGTTGTGTGTGTTTGTGTTGAGTTTTACCTTATGCAATACTTACCTTCAGTAATTTGGATCCAGAATAGTGATGTGGGTTTTTCCAAGAATTGTTCTATGAAAACTTACCTAGATACTACTATAATTTCCTACACCTTAGACACTCCCTTGGATATTCTAGCTCTAGTAAAGACCCCATGAGAAATTGTAACTTTGTAAAATCCCATACACCACCAAATAAAAGGAAAGAAGTGGGATTGAGAAATATATATGGCTTCCTAATGAACAAGCTAAACCCTCTAATCCTAATGCCCCAGTAATCTCTTCATCCACCCCAGATTCCTATCCAGGACAGCCTCAGCACACTCAAGTTGATGTTTTCTTTAGTATTTTGGATACGGTCAATAATGATGAACCTATTATGGTCACTTTAGGAGATTCTTAAATTAATCACAAGATGGAACAATAGACTCACTCTATTTCTGGTGATTTTAATCATGATGACCATGTGCAAGTAATTCAAATTTAGGATAACTATTTTCAATCGAGTGCCAAAAAAGTTAAGAAAAATTTTATTGATTCTGATGGTTTTATCACTCCCTATAATAGGAAGACTATAAAATGAATTGATTACTCCAAGTTGGAGATAACCATTTTCACTATATCCTCAAGGGTTTGAATGGAAAAGGCCAAAATCCCTCCACAGCTGGCAGTTAATGAAGATCCCACTAAATGTACACCCACTGATGAAGAGGGTTCCTCCACATCCTCCAATTAAGAGGACTCCTCCTTATATGAAGATAATCAAGAGGATAGAATAAATATTAATAACTAAACTCATGTTATTATGCAGGGATACAAGGAGGAATTATACCCTTAGATTGAGGAAAAAGAAAGCATGTATTTTTGAAGATATCGTAATAAGGAGATAATAGTTGATGATTATCTAAGTATCAGAGAATTAATGTTTGATAGAGTGGAATTTGAGATTGATAGAAATATTTATTTTGATTATCTTTAACTTTTTTGGGAATAAATATTTTGCAGGAATAGTGTTTGAGTCTGATTTGTACTCATTTTTTATGTTGCCTCATATCTTGAGTTTAGGATAATGGGATCTTGTTGAAGAGTGATTATCAAATCAATGTTAGTTTTTTATATTGTTATAGGTTGCAGTCTATAATTTCCTTTACTTCTTAATTTTGTATGACAATTTCTTCGGCCCGCTTGATATACATAGAAAAAATGCAGAATTATGGAGCTTGATTTTTTAAATAATTATGAAGAAGAACATGATATGAAGGTGTTGTAAGTGGACCTTTTATAGAATTGGCTCATGTTTTATCATGTTTGATGTTACTACCAAAATGTTATACATGAATGTACCTACATGGATTTGTGATCTTCGTTATGTATGTGATAAAATTTCCATTTTTATTTTTTGGAAACAAAAATAATGTTAATATACATGAGTCAACTATTGGTCTGAAAATTCATCCTTTGGATTCTTACACTGACTATATTAAAGTTATTTTTTTAATACTGGGACACTACTGGACAGGGGATGTTTTGATTCCTTAGAGATAGATATTATATTCATGAGAAGTGTGAAAGTGTTTTTAAGCCTGAATGATGAGTTTCAATATGGATTTTTTTATTTCTTTACATTTTTATGCTGGGAAGATGATTTGGTGAGTCTTGAATCTATTCATGTTAAGCTCTATCATGTCCTCATAGGGATGATCTAGAGTTTTTTCTTGCCATTTTATTTTCATTTCAATGATTCACTTGCTGGCATAAACCCTTTGTACCTCATGAATTCACCTGACATTTATATTCTTGTTTAATAAATTTTGGGGAGAATGTGTTTTACTCATGCTTCGAGTGATTCCAGTTATTATTCTTTATAATTCTTGACATTTAATTTTTTTTCACTAGCATTGATTCATGATTCTTTATCATATTTATATAATTCATTTATTCCTAGAATCTAATCTTATTTCTTGTTTGAATTCTGAAATTCTTTTTTAAATTATTTTTGATATATAATTTTTAAATTACATTTTTAATCTCTCTATTCATGATTTCTCAAATATAAAACCCTTTGATTGAAAATTATTTTATTTTAATATGAGGGAGATAAGATATATTTCATACAATATATTCATTTAAATTTTTCAAGAATGGGGATTTTTCTCCCATTTAATCATTCAACCATAAGTTTTATTAAGGTATGATTTATTTTTATTCTTGAGATTTATTTATTTATACTCTATTTTTAATCTTGAAATCATTGAACTATTCTTAAAATGTTGATATCCTTGATTAATTTAGCTTCTTCATTTAATTTTTGAATTGATTTATTGATTTATCTCCCTCTGTTAAGTGATGTTTTTCTATTTTATTTTATATTTCTTTTAACTCTTGTTTTATATGATTTTGATGACCACTTATACTTTTAAAAGGATTCATCATTTTAGGGGGGTTAATTTTTTAAAATTCTTTAATACACCTTTTAAAATTAAATTTCAAAGAAAATGGGTGTATATGTTTTTTAAAATTAGATTATATGGGGATCTTGGATGGTTATTTTAATTATATAATTTTTGGAGATGGAAATATCTTTATATATGTTATGATTTAAAAGTTATATTTTTTCTAAAAATACCCATATGTTTATTTTCAATCAAATTTTAAGAATTGTTTTTAAAATTTTGAATGCATGTATTTGAATTTTTGTGTTTTCTAAATATGTTTTGGAATGTTAAAAAATTTTAATACTTCATATTCATTTTCAATTTTGAACCATCTTTATATAAAATTATAGGTTATTTATTTTTTATATTCATATTTTCTACCTTATTCTTGAACCTCATGTTATCTTTAATGTATTCACTTCATTTATCTAACCTTTAATCCTGATCTTATTGATAATATCATATGGGGAGTGGACTTTGTTGACATTAAAAGGTATAATTTCTCTCAAGAATTTTTATATATATGTTTTTATAAATCGGGGGATAACTTTGACATAAAATGGAAAATATTTTATATTTTGGTGGAAAAGTTAATGTTTTCAAAGTAATCTTGAATCATTTTAATTCTTTTGAAAATTTAATGATTTTAAATTTTAATTATCCTATATTTTTTGTAATAATAAATTTAGAGAAGGTTTGAAATTTATTTATTGATTAAATCCATTTAAAATCATTAATGAATGGAATTTATATTTTTTTCAATCCTTTAAAATGATTTCATTATGATTGGATGAATCTCATTATGAAATTCATTTTATTTATATTCATGAGAAAAGCATCTTGACTATTCTTGCATTACTAATTGTATATGTTTTTGTGATCATCAAGTATGGGGAGAATGTTGTACATATCACCATATTATGTGGTATTTAATGATTGCAAGAAGATAAATACGTTTTTTACATTTTCACTTGATGAATTTCATATCATTTATGGTATAGATTTTTTTAAGTAATTACTTTAGAAATTAGAGGGATTGAAATGGAGTGGAGGAACCTCTTGGAGTTTTCTAAAATTAGGTTCCAGTGGCTACCTGGTTGGATACCACCAGATGGCTGGTGAAACCTTGAAATAAAACAAGTTCTTTCCAAGAACCAATGGTGAGTTGGTGTGGTATAGACTGAACCAAGGTTCTATCCTAAAGCCACCAGATACCCATTGTCCCTTTTCCAAATAAAAAATATAGATATTAGAGAGGGTCACAAATGACATAATTCTACCCTTAATGTCTTTATACAACCCCCAACACCTCTAGAATGGTCCTAAGGCTATTTGAGGCTATAAATACACACTAAAGGGTGCTTAAATAAATATAGGTACCTTAAAGATCATTTTTTAGCTCATTTTTCTTCATTTTCAACATCTTTATCTCTCTCTCACATACGTCTATCTTCATACCATATCTTCTTATATTGTTCATATTTGAGGATTTATAGTGTTTGTAAAAGGTCTTTAATAAAGTATGTATACTCTTTTTTATTTTCTTGGGTTCTCCCTATCATTGACTATGAGGGGGATAGTTTATCACTACATTTAAAGTGAGGGTTTGGGTAATAATTTTCATTGATTGTGAGGGGGAAATGTGATCACTAACTTAAAATTGAGTGATATTTTGTTTCTAGAAACAATCATTAAAAGGATAGCCTTGTATTTGGGTTTCTAGGTGCCAACCACTAAAAACCAAGGGTCTTAATTCTTGTAACAGTTTTTATTTCTATAACCACTAAAAAGGATGGGATTGAGTTTCTTGTTATAACCGTTAAAAAGAAATGTTTAAACCAAAACCTCTTAAGTATTCTTATGGTTAGTAGATGTGGGGATACCTTGTGGATTATTTTCAAACTCCTTTGTCAATCACTTATTCTTTTTTTTAATTTATATTTATTTTACACATAACTCTTATAATATTTGTTTATTTAATTAATTATTTTAATTCCATTAAAATTTTATATACATTAAAATAATTTTTAAATGGAAAGTAACCCCACCTATTTCCATATTTACAAAAAAACTCTTTTGGAACCTACAATTTATGGTGTTGATGGAAAATTGAACACATCGTTCATAGAGGCGTTAATCTACACGCACGCATGATGACCTTTTCATCTTTATTAATGATTTTGTAGGAAATAATAAAATGGATATTCAGTTTTTATAAAAAACTTAATCATATTAAAAATTATATTGTTAGAATTCCTTCATGGATGGAGGGTATTTTAGGGGTGCATAAGAATAAAAGGCCTAGATAAGTTGGGTTCAGAGTATTACCTCTACCTTGGAAGTTCTCCATTGGTTGACCCATTATGGATATTTAGCTTAAAATTTTGGTTAGACCAAGGATTCATAGGCTTGGAGAGGGTGTTTAAGAGAGACATGGATACATTTTTGGTTGATCAGTGGCCTTATAATTGATAATTATTAGGGAGAAGGTGGTATCCTTTTATAAGTGAAGAAAAATGAACTTTTCTAAAAGATAATTGTTTAATTTAACTCCATTATTCAAGGAAAAAATCTCAAAATATGACTAATAATGTTTTGGGGAAAATGATAAAGTAGAACCTCCCACATCCATTCAATATCACACATTTTTTCACATTTTTTAACCACTTTGATTGTGTTAAACCACTTTTACCCTAATTTACCATTATCGTGGTAACTCCACTTTCACCTTTAGAAACTAAAATTAATGAAAAAAATTAAAAATTGATATTGTTTTATTATTTGAGAATATTGGTTTTAAATATGGAAATTATTTTATAAAATAAAATTTTAATGATTAATATAAATTAATTTTTTTATTATCTCAAATAACACATTAAAAGTGTATCTCGGAAAATGTTCTTTTAAAGATTAATATTAAACATGGGATAAGATTTTCAATGTTCATGATTTCAATCAAATAAATTGGTTTATTATAAAAAATATATATGTCTTTCAAATATTTTTAAAATCAATTTTTCCAAAATATTTAAAATAGTTGTTTTATTAGGTTTAAAATATTAATTTTTATAAGGTTAAACATAAGTTTTATAAATTTAAAACTATATATTTAAAATGAATAACATTGGTCTTTAAATAAATATTTTCTCAATTAAAATGTTTTATAAAATTGTGCATCTCTATTATATAATTATAAACTAATAAAAGGTATCAATTTGGAAAAAAAATTATTTTATCACTATTCAACTAAAGAAAAATTATTTTATAATATATGAAAAATTATTCCTAAAATTATTCCCACATGATGAATCCAATAATTGATGTAATTTTTTATATTCAGCATATATAAGTGAAAAAAATTAATTATAAAATTTTAAGTGTATAATGTATTAAAATCATTTATTTGAATAATATAACATAAGTTCTAAAATGTCAAATATGGTTTTTTAAATTGAAGAAAAAAAACTGAAATCTTAAATTAAAATGTAATATATATATATATATATGTATGTATATATGTATATATATATATTTGGTATTAAAAATGTTTAATGATTTTCCAATCCATACTTATATACTAATAATGTTATAAAAATCATGTAATGTATAAAAATAATATTCTACATTATTCACATAAATATCAAACTTATTTGTTTAAAACCAAAAATTAATATTAAAATAATTAAATTATAAATAAAAATATGAATTTTATTTTGTAAAATTAAAATTTTAGAATATTTTCATTTAAATTTTAAATAAAATTATAAATACGATAAGAAGCATCTTTTATTGAAAAGTATGTATTTTTTAAAAAATAAAAAATTTCTTATCCTTAATTTATATAAAACTAATAATTATAGATTTAATCAAAAAATATTATATTTTATTAAAATCATCAATTATCAATATTATAATTAGTTTTATTTAATAAAAATTTAAATACATAAAATGATAGATTCCTAAACACAATAATGAATTAAGTATATCTGTATAAAATAACCTTTATATATAAATATATAAATAAAAATATTTCATAGTTTGGTTACTCATGTTCACATCTAATAATTCAATGGTTTTGTTTTAATGGTCTTAACATATCATAGTTTTATTTTAGATCGGTGTTGCATGCATAGAAAGTTATTGAACATATTTGACTTTATTAAAGGAAAACATATATTAAAATCTCAGGTCTTGATATTCTCCCCCTTAACTAAATTGTGTACTCATAATTTTTAAATTCATAGGATGAGTGTAATTTATATAGGGGGCTCCTAATTAATCATACATTTCTAGTTGATCAAGGGTTTATTTAGGATATGAAGTGATATTTCCTTATATGGAATTTGATGTGATCCCATTATAAAAAGGCATAGTCCATTCCTAATAAAATCCTAAAAATTGAAAATGAGATAATTCTATAAGGTGTAACATTATATAAAAACATGAAGAAGATTCATATACCATGGATATAATAATTTTACTACCAAATTTTGTTTATTTATATCTCAATACATAACATGTGATATATTACATGACAAAAGATATCGATAAATCTAGATTGAAAATCACTATTTAACTCAATAGTAGTCATTTCATAAGCTTTTACTTGTTCCCATGATAAAGGAGGTGGTTGGTGTCAGTTTTTTTGTTTTAACCCTTTTATTGGTGAATTAGGTTGCATATTGGAAAAATTCATCACATCTAAATCATCAAATCATTAGTGTATCCTTATGAAGAACATTATCTTTATTCCTTTTATCCTTCTATTTTCCATGACAAATTATTTCTCAATGCCCTCTTTTACCACATATAAACTATATTCTAGTCCTATTGAGGCAATTACCTTGGATTTTATTACCACATTGTTGACATGTAGGGTGTTTAATATTATTTCCCTCATCATCTTTATCACCCCAGTTCACATTAGACTCCATCCTTCACTTCATTGGTAGGTACAATATTTCATCAATTCTCACATGGTTAATCATATTTCATAATATTTGGTTTTTCATAATCAATATATTTCATAGACCTACTCCTATTATAATGGGTTGATTATTGAGGTAATTATAACACCATCCTTCATACCCAAGGTTAAATCAGTTCCTACTAGTTATAAACATCACTAAAACCAAAATGGTTAACATGAGTGATGAAAAATTATCTTCATTAGGGGATTATCATAATATATACCATTAAATAGATTCAACCTTAAAACCTTTTACGCTTTTCTAATCATGAAATACAGTGATTCCTTTAGCTAAAACTGTATAAATGTTAGTTTAACCTAGGTTAAATTATGTTGGGTTATTTTATACTTCTCAATATAGTCCCTCAATGTAACCATAGATTCAATTCAATATAGTGTTTCAAAAGGAACTTGTGATTAACAAATGTATATCTTTTGGGAGTTTCTAGTCAGGTGTTTAGCTAGGCATATTTTTCATGAACCAATTAAAGTTTTAGTTAAAACCCAACACACCCTTTCAAGTTTATTACCCTTAGGTATAATTGTGACACATCTTTATCCACTTTCCCATATCCAGATAGGGTTGTTTTTTATAGGAAAACAACCCAAAATCTTCTTTACCAAAACATCAAGTTGTTATCCTATTCTTAGTATTATACTTTTGGTTTCCAATCATGTTATTTATTCATAATTTTAAAAAATAAGTAGACCTTTCTTTGATACCAACTATAGATACCCAAGACTTAAACATACTTTATTTCATGATTTATAACATAATTTCCTAGAAATACGTTCCATGGATATATAGGCATATTTTCTTTAGAATATGTTATACATAATTACAGCATCTTAAAATTAAAAAACAATATCATTACTTAAAAATTCACATAGTGATCCTAACTCCCATATATCTTCTTAAAATACTTATGATACCCTATGGAAGAGTACATAAGGAAAAGGGTAATCTAGAAATTCATATAATGGAATAACAAAAATAAATCATTAAGTCATAAATGGGTTAGGATTCATAATGTCACGACCCGTCCCTCGGGGCTCGTGTCGTGACTACCCTAAGCCCGCCTTCCATAGGCTAGGGGTTGGAGACTAGCACCAAAAAGGCGTATCCCTAAAATGGTAAGGCATTTCCTTTTTAACCTGTACAAACACACAGTCCAAGAATATAACAAGAAGCAACACGAAGTAAACTGCTATTATAAAAGTGTGCTGAAAGTAAAGGGGCCAGAATACAAGCCCAACTAAAAAGTACAAGTACAACTGAAAAGTACAAAACAACTCCTAGATCATCCACCGAGGATCCTACCTGAAGGGTAGGTTCAACTCACGAATAGTAGTCCTTGCGTCACGTCATGCCATATGGCCCACCTTCAAGTATCGTCCAGTCTTGGCTCCCTCAACCTTGGTCAATGTTGTTCATCATCTGCACAAGACACAACAAGGTGCAGGCATAGACCATGCAAGGGTGAGTATAACGATACTCAGTAGGGACCCTAAGACCCTCGTAGGTCTCCCAGAGTTCCACAAAGGAAATACCACAAAGTAAGACCTCAATCTCAAAGCACGAAGAAATACACAACAACAATACTTAGGTATATTCCCATACATAAACCTAATTTATCAAGATATACTCATCTCATGCATGAGGGAAGAATACCACAATGGTAACACCACGAAGGTAAAAGTACCACACATGTAACACCACGAAGATAACACCACGAAGGTAGAAATTCCACACAGGTAACACCATGAAGTTAGAAGTACCACACAGGTAACACCATGAAGATAGAAGTACCACATAGGTAACACCACGAAGATAGAAGTACCACACATGTAACACCATGAAGATAACACCACTAAGGTGAAAAGACTCAACTCAAAATTAGGTATAACGTAAGTACAGAAGTACAGATGATTAGTCATAATCTAGATCATATTATTCTATTAAGAAGAACTGTTGTTGGCCCACACAGGATCGATAGGTACTAACCCCCGCTGACCCACACAAGATCTGAACCACATAGGATCGGTATGCGCTGACCCACATAGGATTACTGAGCGCTGACCCACACAGGATCTCCCAGGTACTAACCCCTTCTAACCCAAATAGGATCTGACCCACACAGGATCGGTATGCACTGACCCACAAAGGATTGTTGAGCACTAACCCATACAGGATCTCATAGGTAATAACCCCCACTGACCCACACAGGATTTGACCCACACAGGATAGATTAGCGCTGACCCACATAGGATCAATGAGTGCTGACCCACACAGAATATGATAGTAGCTGACCCTTATAGTATTTATAGATGTTGACCCACATAGGATTGATAGATATTGACCCACACAGGATTGATGTTCTTCCTTCATGTTATAGCCTCCCACAGGATTCCTCTCACCCTGTGCGCTCGAGTTCTATAGAATCTGCCCCTCAAGATATTGTTCATACCTCAACCACCTATAAGCTCTACAAATTAATAACCCAAAGGACCGCTATGTCGTAAAGGTTCCAACATGACAGATGGTGCATCAATCGGAAGTCTGGTATATGAGTTATAAGCATTTTAGTTCCGAGGGCCCAGTTGGATTCGGGTTTGATCCAACCTGGTCAAACTCCAACTATCTCTAATACCAAACTGGATTATACCCAAAGGAACATCTAAATCCACGGATCCCAGCACCGTATATGATTCTTCAAACGAACGTCTAGTTCTCAAGATATAGCCCTTTAAGTGTTTCTGGGTCCGGTTGGGCCCAGGTCTGGTCGAACCAACCCAGCCTGACCTGGTCTGGGCTAGGCCGCGGTGGGCTCGGCCCACTAGGCTGAGGTCTGACCCACCCTGGAAGGGGCGGCCCGCAAAGCGCATCCCGTAAGGGCAGCCCGGCCCACAAAGGGGTCGTGGCCCGCTGGGCAGGCGGCCCGACCACATGAGGTGCGGCCCACAAGGGGCGACCCGGCCGCATTAGGTACAGCCCACAAGGGGCGCATCCCACAGTCTGCCTAAGGTGGCAAGGGGGGGTGTTCCCCCCTGTATTCCAAACGGCCCAGAGTCCGTTCAGTTTTGTGAAACGGAAGCACCACGTGGGCACCACCCGGTCGCCGCAAAACCCGTGTGGCGGGTTCCTCCTCCATCATGGCTTCGGTCGCGGCCTATTTCCCATCAGAAGTGTGCTGGTCATGCTGTCCTCTGCTTCCGTGATGTGATGGCCACCTTCTTTGACCGTTGCGGCTGACGAACCATAGCCCCTTTCTCACCAGTGGCGCGCGACGGCATGTAGAAACTCCTCAGCAGCCATCCAGTATCAGCCGCTCCAATGATTGGTGTAGCTTTGTGCCATGGCCTCCTCTTGTGGAGCGCGTCGGCGTGCTTCCTTCTTCATAGCTAGTCAGTTCCACTGCGCTGGCAGTCTTCCACGGAGGGCACAAGGGTATCAAAGTAGCAGAGGGTTCGGGTCGGGTTCGTTAGGCCCGCACCCTTCGCGTTAGCTTGTAATCATAAGGAAGGATTTAAGGGTTCAAGAAAATCACTTGAAATAAGAAAGAATCAAACCCCTACCTCAAGAACGATGGAGAGACATCCACGGTTGAGGAATTGGGTCGGTGTTCACCATCCCCTGTAACTAGCCTCCAACGACATTGCTCAGTTGTCGATCTCCAGTTTGGGGTTTTGGTGTCGCTCATCACCTCCCACTGGAACCGGCTCCATCCTCCAAGGGTTTGGTGTCTCTTCAATTTGTCAGTACTTCGTTGCTTGGTGAATCAGTGTCGACACCTCTCCCCAAGCTCCATATAAATAGGATAGGGGGAGGGTGTGCAACATTCATGGAATTATTAGAGGCCCATTAATTAGTAACCTTCATAATTCTCCAATTGTGCATTTACTTAGAATTGAAAGTTTAAGCCATTTATTGGCATGATATGTTGTTGGTCCCACACTCTTCTTGTCCGTTGGAGGAAATGATAAAAGAAAAAATAAAATAAAAAAGTTATTTTATTTATTTCTTTTAAAAATTCCCAAAATTAACTTTTTCTCCAGACCTATTACGGTCAAAGTGAAGTCTCCCTTAAGTGAATCTCGGTGCTGCAGATTCAACGGTGCCCTCAAATTTTTAATCTAAGCACCAGTTCAAAAGTTAGAAAATATCACTCATGCGTTTACTGAACGTACCTTAAAAAAAGTTCATAAATTCATTCTGAGCACACCGGCCCTCGGAATCACACGCCATCAATTTTCGCAGACTCATAATAATTCCATACAATTAAAAAAAATACATGGAAAATCTATTTCATTATATTCTCCCCACCTTAGGTCTTTTCATCCACAAAATCCACAACATAGACTAAGGAAAAAAAGGGGGTACTAAGCATGAATCTGATCCTCCCGCTACCAAGTGCTCTCCTGGAGGTTCTCGTATTACTAGAGAACGTGTACCAGAGGTATTGACCTCCCAAAAAGGACTCACTCATGTCGATCCTCAATCTCTACTGGAACCTCTGTAAAAATCACCCCATCATCAAAATCCAGCTCGCCGTGGTCGATGATGTGAGATGGGTCATGCACATATCTCCTTAGCTATGATACATGGAAGACATCGTACACCCTCCCCAATTGCAGTAGTAGTGCCAAGCATTATTCCACCTCACCTAACCTCTTAAGTATCAGAAATGGTCCGATAAATATCAGTGATAACATGTCGCCTCAGCCAAATATCCATAGTCCCTATCGATGAGAGACTTCTAAGAATACGTGGTCCCCCTCCTAGAACTCCAAAGGTCTCTGCCTACTGTCAGCATAAGACTTATGTCTACTCTGTGTAGTCTTCATCTCCTCCTATATGATCTTCACCTTCTCAGTGGTAGCCCATATCAACTCTGGACCCATAAGTGTTGACTTCCCTGGGTCTTTCTAGCATAGAGGTGATCTTCAAGGTCGGCTGTAAAGGGCCTTGAATGGTGTCATACCGATTGTAGAGTGATAATTTTTGTTTTATGTGAACTCCACCAAGGGAAAGTGATCCTCTCAACTATAGCCAAAATCTAGGATGCAAGCATGAAGCATGTCCTCCAGTGTCTATATGGTCCACTCAGTCTGACCATCCTTCTAAGGATGAAAGGTGGTGCTTAAACGTAGTTGAGTCCCAAACACCTCCTGTAATCCCTTCCACAACTAGGATATGAAATGTGTGTCACAGTCAGAGATGATCATCGATGGAACCCCATGGAGTCGCACAATCTTCGGTACGTAGAGGCATCCCAAGCCCTCTACTAATCCCTACTATCAGATAGGTAGGAAGTGGTCCGACTTGGTGAGTCATTCAATAATCACCCATATAGAATCATGTCCCATATACGTACATGGAAGCCCTATCAAAAATTCCATAGATATTCCATCCCACTTTTACTCCAGCACCTCTAATGGTTGTGCTAATCTTGTTGGAACCTGATGCTCGACCTTCACTTGCTGACAAGTGAGGCATTAAGAAACAAACTCTACCACTTATTTCTTTATCCCTGGCCACCAGTGCTGATGTCGGAGGACCTGATACATCTTAGCCACACCAAGATGTACCACCATAGGGGACGTATGGAACTCCCTCAACGGCTCCTCTTATAGCACCATTGGTACCATGGTACGTCCTCTAAAGAGGATGACGTGCTCCCCACCTCCAGAAAATCCATCAGGTGCCTGTCTTGAGGATATCTGAGCACATCGAGCCTCACATTCAATGTCCCTAAGTTGCACCTCCCTGACTCGCTGAAGGAGTGTGGGAGTGACTATCATAGACTGGAGGTAAGATGCTCCATCTCTATCCACAAAGGATATCTGCAATGTGGCTAGTTGCTCTGTCACCTCACTCATCTACTGTAGACCAGACCTCCTGATGATTGCATCTGCTACCACGTTCCCCTTCCCATGAGTATATACTATCTCAAAGTCATAGTCCTGGAGAAACTCTAGACATCGTTGTTGTCTCAGGTTCAGGTCCTTCTGAGAGAAGATATACCTGAGACTCTTGTGATCAGAGTAGACTGTAAAACGTTCGCCCATCAAGTAATGTCTCCACATCTTCATAATGAAGACCACTACTACTAACTCCAAGTCATGGGTAGCATATTTCTTCTCATGTTGCCTCATTTTTCATGAGTTTTTTGAGATCACTTCTCGCTCTCGCATCAGTACACACCCAAGTCCGGTCCCTGATGTGTCGTAGTAGACTACATACCCAATGCCCTCTTCTAGTAGCTTCAAGATGGGGGCGCTCGTCATTATTTTCCCCAACTCCTGAAAACTATGCTGGAATCTCTTCGTCCATACAAAGGGTTGTCCCTTCTTCATCAATGCTGAAAAGGGTGTTGCAACTTTGAAAAAGACAGGTACGAATCTCCGGTAGCATCTAGCCAACCCTAGGAAACTCTGCACCTCGATCACACTCCTGGGTGGCTCCCAAGAAAGTATAGTCTCTATCTTTTTTGGATCCACTACAACTCCATCCTCCAAGATAACATTTCCCAGAAAGTGTACATCTCGTATCCATAACTGGCACTTCAAGAGCTTACCATAAAGGAGGTTCTCTCGAAGTGTATCCATAACTATCTGAAGATGATAGGAATGCTCCTCCTCTTTCGCTAAGTATATCAAGATTTCATTGATGAAGACCACCACAAATCGATCAAGGTATGGTTGAAAGATTGTGTTCATGATTCCCATGAAAACTGTTGGGGAATTGGTCATGTCAAACGGCATAACCAATAACTCAAAGTGGCCATACCGACATCTGAAGGTCATCTTCTACACATCCTCATCTCGTACCCTAAGCTGATGATAGCCTGATCTGAGGTCAATCTTCAAAAACCAATGAGTTCCCTTCAGCTGATTGAAAATATCATCAATCCTTGGAAGTGGATACTTGTTCTTCATGGTCACTTGGTTCAGGCGCCCATAGTCCCCACAGAGTGTCAAACTCCCATCTTACTTCTTGGAGAACAAAATTAGGGCTGTCTATGGTGAAGTAATAGCCCTTATGAACCCCTTTCTCTATAATTCCTCCAACTGTACTCATAACTCATGAAGCTCTATGGGGGCCATCTGATATGCTGGTGTAGATATCGGTGTCATCCTGCAGTATAGGTCGATGTAAAAGTCTACCTCTCTGTATGGTGGTAGTCTAGGAACCTCATCAGGAAATACATCGGCATACTGGTCCACCACTACCGGAGAGTTGGGACTCTCAATATCTACTACTCTAAGGTTAAGGCTAGCCAAATGATGTGTGATCGGCTGCACCCTCCTCCGGGTTAGTCTATCATGTGCTTCAAAGATTCTCTTCTCGCCGATGAAGGAAAACATAGTCTCAACCTCATGGACACACCGAACTTTGTGCATAATATAGTCAATATGAGCATGGACTATGGATAACTAGTCCATACCCAAGATGACATCGTAAGGCCTCGACACTGCTACTAGAAGATCACAGTTAAATCTCTCGCCTCCTAGAGTAAGATCACACTTCTGGTACTAGTGTGTAATCGTCGAATCTTCTCCCGTATAAGTTTCTATCAATAAGGATCAAGCCAATGGCTCCTCAGGAATCTCTGAGCTCCGAACGAGGGTCGTGGAATTAAAAGAGTGACTAGCACCTGTGTCTATAAGTACTGCATCTAAGGTGGAGTAGACAGAGATCATACCTCAAATCATCTCCGGAGTGTCGTATTCATAGGACTCATCTACCTGGATCTAAGCTCATCCCTATCCACCTACTCTCTATGGTTGGGGTGGACCACCTGTAGGTGTGGGAAATAGAACCTCGAATCGTCTCCCACCACCTGCAGCACAGCCATCTCTTCTGACACATTCTCCTACTACCTTTAGACCTCCCAGGTTGAATCTCTACCTCTACCTCAGTGGTCCCTCGACCATATGTTGTTTTTCCTTACAGAGGGTCGGGTAGTCACATGCCATGTGACCCTACCCGCAGCACGAGTAGTACTGCCTGCTCTTCAACTGTCATCCTCTGTCCCGTGATCCCCACACCACCCAACCTTGTATCTTGAGGTCATCCACTGGAAGGTCTAGCCCACTTGGGCCCCTGCTTAATCCGCCTACTGCCTGCTATAGATGACTCTACTACCTGATGTCCAGTGGTGGCTCTCAGTGTCAGTGCCTGTTCATCTTGGAAGCTCACCACCAAAAGAACTCGCCCTAGCACCCCTGCATGTGTCGGTATGCTGAGCAATATCATCAACACTCTGATATCTCATCAGAGACCTTGCTAAAAATTTTGGGCCTTGAAGAAAGGGTATCATACTATTTCATTGGAGTAGTGGGAGAGATCAGTGAACCTCACTGAGTACTGGGCCACAGTCATGCTGCCTTGTTGTAAGTGCAGCAGCTTCTGTATACGCACAGAGCGTAGGGTCGCTGGGACAAACTCTGTCCTAAAAAGGCTCTCAAATTCCTCACAAATGAGGGTCACCTCATCGTATATCTGAAGCATCAAGATCCACCATCTCCCTGCTACTGTCTGGAAAAGACTGGCTGCTAGGATCACCATAAGGTCAGCTGGTGTCCCAACCAAGTGAAAAACTCTGACAACAGCCTTCAGCCAGTCCTCAGCCACCTGCGGGTCCATCTCACCTCAGAACCTTGGAGGCCTCTGCCACTGAGACTCATGCAATGTGCTCAATCGGAATCCATCCTCTACTGGTGGGGTTGGTGGCAACAGCTGACCAACAGGTAGTGGTACTGCTAGTACACCACCTGGAGGTGCTAATGCCGTAAGAGGGCCCTACACCAAGGCCTCATCACTCGGTGGGCTGTCATCATGTAATCTCTCAGTAATCCTGGCTGGCTGTCTACGTGGAAGAATCCTAGAAGAAAATTGGTGTGCCATGTTCAATAAGCTTTACCGAGTGACCTAACTCAAGAGATCAAAAGAAAACATTTTAAAACACACGCAATCAGTTTTTTCGTATACTGAGTCGGAAATCAGAAGTCATGGTCCTAGTGTATGGATACGTCGGCCACTGCACCAACACTGGATTCTCCAAACTGAAAACCACACTCATAACACATTACACTATTTCCACATAGAAAATATCATAGTCATAGTTCTTCGGTAGAATCTACTCCTCCGATACCACTTTGTTATGACCTGTCCCTTGGGGCCCCTGCCGTGACTACCCCAAGCCCACCTTCCATAGGCTAGGGGCTAGCGACAAGCACCAGAAAGGTGTATCCCTAAAATGGGAAGGCATTGCCTTTTTAACCTATACAGACACACAATCCAAGAACACAACAAGAATCAACATGAAGTAAACTATTATAGTAAAAGTGTGCTGAAAGTAAAGGGTCAAGAATACAATCCCAAATGAAAAGTACAAGTACAACTGAAAAGTAAAAAAACAGCTCCTGGATCGTCCACTGAGGATCCTACCCGAAGGGTAGGTACAACTCACAAACAGTAGTCCATGTGTCACATCACGCCAGATGGTCCACCTCTGAGTATCGTCTAGTCCTGGCTCCCTCAGCCTCGGTCAATGTTGTTCGTCATTTGCACAGGACACAATAAGGTGCGGTCATATCTCGTGCAGGGGTGAGTATAACGATACTCAATAGGGACCCTGAGACCCCTATAGGTCTCCCATACTTCCACAAAGGAAATACCACAAAGCAAGACCTCAATCTCAAATAATGAAGCAATAGACATCAACACTACTTAGGTATATGCCCATACATATACCTATGTTATCAAGATATACTCATCTCATACATGAGGGAATAATACCACAAAGGTAACACCACAAAGGTAAAAGTACCACACATGTAACACCACGAAGATAACACCATGAAGGTAGAAATACCACACAAGTAACACCACGAAGTTAGAAGTACCACACAGGTAACACCATGAAGATAGAAGTATCACACAGGTAACACCACGAAGATAGAAGTACCACATAGGTAACACCATGAAGATAACACCACTAAGGTAAAAAGACTCTGCTCACAATCATGTGTAACTTAATTACATAAGTAAAAATGATTATTCGTAAGCTTGATCATATTATTCTGTTAATAAGCACTACTGCTGACCCACATAGGATCTAACCCACATAGGATCGGTATGCGCTAAACCACACAGGATCTCTAAGCGTTGTCCCACATAGGATATCATAGGTACTAACCCCCACTGACACACACAGGATCGGTAAGCACTGACCCACACAGGATCATTGAGCGCTGACCCACACAGGATCTCATATGTACTAACCACTATTGACCCACACAGGATCTGACCCACATAGGATCGGTATGCACTGACCCACATAGGATCGTTGAGCGTTGACCCACACAGGATCTGATAGTAGATGACCCTCATAGGATCAATAGATGCTGACCTACATAGGATCGATAGATGTTGACCTACACAGGATCGATGTTCTTTCTTCACGTTACAGCCTGCCACGGGATTCCTTGCACCCAGTGCGCTCGAGTTTTGTAGAATCTTCCCCTCGAGATATCAGTCATATCTTGAACTTCGCTAAGCTCCACAATGGAATAACCCAAAGGAGTGATATGTTGTAAGGGTTCCAACGTGATAGACGGTGCGTCAATTGAATCCCAGACCTCTGAGTTAGAAGCATTTTAATTTTGAGGGCCCGGTTGGATTCGGGTTTGATCCAACCCAGTCGTACTCCAACTATCTCCAAAACTCAAGTGGAGTATACCCAAAGGTCAGTCTAGATCCAAGGATCCCAACGCCACATATGGTTCATCAAACAGACATCTGGTTCTCAATATATATCCCTTTAAGTGTTTCTGGGTCCGGTTGGGCCCAGGTCTGATTCGACCCAGTCGGATCGAGCCAGCCCGACCCAGTCTGGGCTGGGCCGCAGCAGGATCGGCCTGCTGGGCCACGGTCTGACCTGTCTTGCAAGGGGGTGGCCCACAAAGGGCGGCTTGTAAGGGTGGCCCGTCCCGCAAAGGGGGTGTCCCATAAAGGACTGCCCGCAAAGGGGCTACGGCCAGCTGGCGCACGGATTAATAGGAAAGTGGCTCGGCCACGTGAGGAATGACCCACAAGGGGTGCCCCAGCCGTGTGAGGTGCAGCCCGCAAGGGGCACGGCCCATGGTCCACCCGAGCTGGCAAGGGGGGGTGTTTCCCCCTGGTATCCCGAATGGCCTAGAGTCCATTCGGTTTTGTGAAACAGCGGCACCACGTGGGCATCGCCCGGTCGCCGCGGAACCCACGCAGTGGGTTCCTCCTCCGCTGTGACTTTGGTCACAGCCACTTTCCCACCGGTGGTGTGCTATTTGCGCTGGTCGCGCCTCCCTCTGCTTCCGCAGTCGGTCGATGTGTCGGTCGCCTTCTCTGACCGTCGTGGCTGACGAGTCGTGACCCCTTTCTCATCGGTGGCATGCGACGACATGTCGCACCTCCTCAGTGGCCTCCTCTTGTGGCGCGCATCGGCATGCTGCCTCCTTCATATCCGGTCAGTTCTGCCGTGCTGGCGGTCTTCCATAGAGGGCGCAAGGGTAGCAAAGTAGCGAAGGGTTCGGGCTAGGTTCGTTAGGCATGCACCCTCTGTGTTAGCTTGTAATCATAAGGAAGGATTTAAGGGTTCAAGAAAATCACTTGAAATAAACAAGAATCAAACCCCTACCTCAAGAACGATGGAGAGACATCCGCGGTTGAGGAAGTGGGTCAGTGTTCTCCATCCCCCGTAACTAGCCTCCAACAACATCGCTTGGTTGTTGATCTCCGATTCAGGGTTTTAGTGTCGCTCGTCACCTCCTGCTGAAACCGGCTCTGTCCTCCAATGTTTTGGCATCTTGGCACTTTGTCATCACTTCTTTGCTTGGCGAAGCAGTGCCAACACCTCTCCCTAAGCTCCATATAAATAGAAGAGGGGGAGGGAATGAAACGTTCATGGAATTAATAGAGTCCCATTAATTAGGAACCTTCTAATTCCCCAATAGTGCAGTTACTTAGAATTAAACGGTCAAGCCGTTTATTGGCTTGACACATTGTTGGTCCCACACTTCTCATGTCCGTTGAAGGAAAAGATAAAAGATAAAATAAAATAACAAAGTAATTTTTTTATTTTTTTTAAAAAGTACCAAAATTAACTTTTTCTCCAAACCTACTATGGTTGAAGTGAAGTCTCCCTTAAGTGAATCTCAACACAGTGGATTCAACGGTGCCCTTGTATTTTTAATCCGAGCACCGGTTCAAAATTTAGAAAATGCTTCTCACGCATTTACTGAACGTACTTTAAAAAAAATCAGGAATTCATTCCGGGCACATCAGGCCTCAGAATCGCGCGCCGTCAATTTTTGCAGACTTGTAATAATTACATATAATTAAAAATATTCATGGAAAATTTGGGTCTTTACACACAACGTGATACCATAAGTAGGTTAATCATAAGCATGGAATCATGGAATAATTTATTTAAATAATAAGATCATGGAATCATAATCATGTATAAATATCGTAAAACATGACATGATAAGCATATTTCAAGGCTGAAAACCAAGAAAACATAAAATTGGCTAATCGTTGTAATAATAATTTAATGTTTCATGATCTCATCCCCAAAAAGGTACCCCACATTGGTTGGTGGTGAGATAAGGGAGATTGTAACACCCCGAGATTTTAAAAGAACACTAAGTTTGATAGTATATTCAACATGCACCGCAGAGTTTAAACGAATCATGAAATATTATTAAAATATTATTATTTAAATAATATAATTATAACCTATCCATTAAATTTCTAGGTATTAATATTATTAAATATTTTATAAAATATATATAAATTAATTTATAAAAACATTATTACAAAAAAAAGATTTTTATTGTTTTTTTCATCAACAATGTAAATTATTTTTTAATATTTTTGGAATTTTATTTTCTATTATGAAAATAAATTTTAAAATAGTAATATTTATATTAACTTAAGTTTTAATATTTTGTGATTTTTTGGAAAATATTTATTTTTTAGCAAATAGTGAAAATACCATTTTTTTTAATTATCATTTCTTTTAATAAATGAAGTAATTTAGAAGTCTCATTATTAATTTAATTTAATTATAACTATAATATTTATTATTTAGTTATACATAATCCAATTAATTTCCTTTAAATTTCATTTTTACTGGATTTTGGTATAAGTTTATTTTTAGGGTTAAAAAACATTTTTTTTAAATGTTTTAAAATGCATAATGTTCCACCATTTTAATTAAAAAATTCACCTGATGAGTAATGATATAAATTAAATGTATATTATATATATATATATATATTAAAATTCTTATAATGATTATTTATATTCATACAGTTGGTATAAGATCAACTTTTCTTTGAAAAATTCATTTTTTAGAAAAAAGATTTTCATCACTTTTGTAGGTTTTATTTTAATTAAATTATACAAATTCTAGGAATTGAATTTTATAAAATTTATTTCATATTTTTAATCTGAATAATTTATATTATATAATATTTTCAACTTATATTTAGGTGATAATTAATAGTAAAAACATTAAAAAAATAGTTATCATGGTAAGAAAAAATTTCTTGGTAAATGTGAGTAACCTTACATGTAAAGAAGATAACATGTTTAAAAAATGTTTATTTTTAGTATTTGAGGTGTGACTCTACCTTATTTATCCTATAAAATTTTATATATCATTTTTTGAGGCACTTTTATTGAGAGTGATATCCCATTATTGAATAGTTATGTATATTTACAAAAATGACACCCCTCTTCAATTATAAAAGGGAACCCCCTCCCCTCAATTATTCACACCTATCAAGATAATTGGCATGAACAAAACTTGAAAAATATCTCCAAAAAATAATTATACACATTCTAAATCTATTTTCGTACAAAAATACCAAACTTAGGGTCCTTAATAAGATATTCAAAGGAGGTTCTTATAAGCAAAAGAAATCATCTTCCCCAAGCTATTCTTTTTGGTTATTCTTTTTACTCTTATAATTTTTTATTAAAAATTATAATATAATAACACAATTATATCATATATATATATATAATATAATATTTTTGGCATAATATTTATCCATCCCCTCTCCCATCAAATTAGAATCAAAACTATCATGCATGTGTACGGGAGACTACCACCTCACGAACTAATGTAATTCATTTTCCATCATCAAATCTCATGACTATTATGATGATAGATTTAATATTTATATATGATATTAGTGATATATTATTCATTATACGAAAGTAACATATCATATAAATTATTACCTTACCTACCATGGAAACATTGTAATGTTGTTTCTCTATATGGCGGACTACCTCCGCGCAAAATGATGTGATTCGTTTTTTATTAACTTATCACATGGATGGTATATGTAAGTATATTTAAATAAATAATATTATATATATTATATAATTATAATTTTTTAAATTTAAAATAACCCATGAATTATTTCCTTCGTGTCTTTTGAAAAATGGACATGGTAGACATGTGTATCTACGACCTATCATCTCCATGATTGTGACATATTTTTTTTCACAACCATAATTTAAGGTTGATTCTAAAATTATAATTTATGTGTAAAATTAAATTTATTTCATGATTATTATATTTATATGATATAACATTGACCCCGTTGACCACAATCAACACACCAATGTCATTCTATAATTATGAAACAAGCATTCCTCAAAACACCTAATGTGAACATAACTTTGTAATTAAACATGTCACTAAAATAAATGAAGTAAATGGTTTAATTAAAATGTATTAAACCTATAAAATTTTCTTAATATAAAAATTAATTGATATATGTTAATTACATATGAGATAAAATTCTGACACGATAAATCCTAGACTTGTGGTAAGGGTTTCATCTCAAAAAAACATTCTTTGAGACACATGTTCATTTATGCACCAAGTTTAATTTAAAGAGTATATATTATTCCTATATAAATATTATATCATGAATACTATATACATCCTAATTTTTTTAAGTGAAAATTCATTTACTTCATTCATGGGAGTTATGATTCATGAGGTACGAGAGTGGTAAGGTTTAATGTATCAATCTTATTTTAATTTGTATTGTTTTTTATTACATTTATATTATAGGAAATTATTTGAACATTATATAATAAATACCTTTAATTTTATTAACCTACTATTATTAATTAAATTCTCATGTAATTGTACCATTTTCCCTCCCTTTGGTACTTAAAATCATTTATAGGTTTTTTTAAAGAAAAGTATACTTCATTTCTCTCTTCATTCAAAAATCCGTTTTCTTCCATATTAATGTTTTCTGAAAATAATTTCAAGAATATTTTTATCATTCCCCAAAAGATTTATTAAATTCATTTTTAACTTTGTTTTAATTTCTATAAAAAATTTAAATAAATCTTCCTTTAGTTTTTTGAATGGGTCACTTTTTTAACCATTTTACAACATTGTGAAAGGAATTTTTCTATTAAATTATGACACATGTTAGGAATTACCCATAGTAATTAACACTCAAATAATTGAGTATTACATTATAATATCCAATGTTATTTTTAAATAAAATAATTTCGATAATATTTTGGATGTTTTTAGATTTTGAGGAAGTAATTTGAAAGTGAAAATGATATTTTTCATAAGGAACATAACATGTTATCTTGTAAAGGCATTTTCATAAATTATGAAAAACTTTGATGATTTATATTACTTATAAATTATGTATATATGTCTCTCAAAAATATAAATATCTTAATCTCCCTTAATTTGATCAGGTAATACTTGCATTATGTTTATCTCTCAAATTCCTTCATTATGAAATTTATTTTTATTATGAGATGATACATGGTTATGCAACTCATTTCATTCCATGGTAAATTCTTATGTTTATGCCTTATGATTGATTTTCTTTTTATGGAACATATAAGAATGAACATGTTATTATGGGTGTGCTCAGATAGTGCTCTAATGTATTAGGTAATGTTTTTAGTCTGTTGAGATGTCTTGAACGGGATTATAGGGTAAATTTAATCCATTATAGTACTTTTTACACCATGTGATATTTTCTAAACAGTTGGCCTTGAATCATATTTATGTTATGTTATATGTTGAAACCACCTTTCTTATGATTATATGATCTTACGATACCATGATCTTTATGTTATGATCTCATGATATTACCCTTGATCCTTCTCTTTTATGATATAATGTTATACCATTGACTCACACATTTTGTTACCATGTCATTTATATTCTTCATTTGGTTTTTTTAAACCACCCCTTTTATCTATGTATTCCACAATTTATCTCATGAATTTTTAGTAGCTCAAAATAATTTAGGATTCCATTATGGATAATAAGAATAAATAATTTTTTTTATACTCACTTTAATATATTATGAACCTTGTCATCCAAAGACACTTGTCCTCATGTTATTTAGGTTGTAATTAGTATATATTTATTTTAAAATTCATGTAATAATATGTGTAAACATCTTGGGTCTCTATTATTGGTATCTGAGCGAGGTATAGTTATTAAGGACAAGACTAAGTATAGATAAATGTCAATAAATTTTGGTGAAGTGTAGAGAGAGTGGTATCCAAGAAATTACATACCTCTCTGGATACTAAATGCAGATGTGGATATAGTATAGTTTTACCTAGGAGTAATAACTCCAAAAAGGGTTCATTGGGAATGAATAAATCATCACCTACTTCATGATAATGGGCCTTTATGCACACTTGGTTTGAATATCATGAGGGAGATGCTTTGTAAATTCACAAAACTCTTTAATAAAAATTATCAATGACATAAACAAATTTTTAGGTTAGAAAACCAAATAGGAAACTTTACCATGGATAACCAAGATTGAAACCTATAAACTAACAAGTTAGGATATTCTTATCAGATATAATTTTTTCTTATATATTTCTAAGTTTCCCCTTATGTATCATAATGCATTCTCATATTTTTTCTTGTATTCTTTTTTTCAAGATGGTAAATATGAGAAAGCATGCTAATAACCAATGTAATGGGAAATGAAATGATTTCCATAATGAGATACCTAACATAAATGGAATATAATTTATACATATTGTGATCATGAAAAATGATCTATTTTGAATTATGAATAAAAACTGGAATATAATTGAATTTCAAATCACATAAATGAAGATAAGGATTATGTATATTGGAATTTCAAGTGTTAAATATGATAATTAAAAGAATATTAAATTTCATATATGTAAAAAATTTGGGAATATTCACCATGTAAAATTCCTTGAAGGAATTATACAATCCTTTTTTGGGTAAAGGAGGCCCCAAATTAGCTAATTACCGATGAAAAATGAAGAGTGTAGTTAAACATATATGGTGAAACAAATTTCAACCTAAGGAACAATAAATATTTTAATGCCATAGATGTGGGGAACTTTTTCATTATCCAAGTAAATTTACTTATCCAAGGATTTATTCTAAATGGATTATGTTATGAATATCATTTAAGTGGTATGATTGAATTATTTAGGTGTTGATACTTGAAAATCATGTTTTTGAAGTATTTTTATCAATGGTATGTTTGTTATAAGAATAGTGAAACTTCTAAGGATTATTTTTTGATCATATTTATGTAAGTATTTGTAAGAATATATTTAATGGATCAAATGACCAATAAAGATTATTTAATTATTAGGTTATATATTTTTTAAAAACAAAATATTGGGGGAAGTATAATCATTGATATGGGCATTAAGTTTAGTTAATTATACACAATTAAGATTGTTTTATTTCATGGAAATAATAAGTTGTACATAAGACTTTAGTGGTTGAAAAAAAAATTGACGATTAATTTTCTTTTGAGGATTTTTATCATGTTTTTTGTAACAATATAATAATTATATTAATATAGTTTTAGAAAAATTAAAACCTACATGATGGGTGACAACTCATTGTATCGGGTAAGGTCATAGGGCTTGAACCCACAACCGATGTGGGATGAGGGTGAAACACCTTCAATTAGCCTATATAATGTACCAATTAGTATTATATTGTTTTTACTTAAATGATTTTGTGGATAAATTTTATTTTTATTTTGCGAAACATATTATAGGATCAATTATTTTTTAATTTTAGGATTTTGAGGTGATTAATGATATTTTTGGAAACGTTTTTTTGGGTTAACATATATATATAAATATATAATCTTTAGTTTTAAGTTAAATGATTCATTAAGAAGAATGGTATTATGTTTTTTGAGATGTAAGTTGAAGGGTATGGGATAACTTTTGAGGTTAAAATCTTCTTTCATGTTGATATTATTGATGTTATTTGGGATATAGGGTTATTTCAATAAGGAATGGTCCATGTTAAACCTGTGGTTTTATTATTTAATTTTAGATATTAATATATTTATATTAATTTTTGGTATTATATAACATTAGGCTAACCATTTTGGTTTAAATAAAGATAATAGGAATATTTTATTACTATTTTATTGATTTTATAATCAATTAAAAGTTAAATTTAGTGCATCAGGCATAAAAAAAAATTGGATATTAATTACTTATAGAAATAGGTGGAGTAGAAATTGATCAAAGTATAAGGATAGTATGAAATTGTGTTTATGAAATAAAAATATATCAATTATTTATATTTTATGGTTTTCTCTATCTTGATAGAAAAATAATCCCCCAACTCTAGGAAAAGGATCTTGAAAGAAATGTTATCATATTACCTTAAAATTAGATGAATCAATGAAATTTTAATTCATCATATATTTATGGTTTTTTTTTGTTAAGTTTATATTAATAATTCACTTTCTTGTAATCAATTATCTCTATAACACTCCATAATTATTTATGTTTTTCTTCGATGTCCGTATTTTATCTTCCCACTGAGGTTTTCTTAGTTTGGATCCTAGTATTAAGTTATTTTAGATAACCTTAGTATTTCCCTTTCCCTGTATTAAAATAAAATTTTATTAACCCTTTTTACAAAGTGGGTTTTCCAAAAGGGTATTTTTCAAAAGTTAAACTCTTGATTGTAGAGTAATATTTCAAATTACATGGATAGAATTTATTTAAGGGCGTAGAACATAACCCTATCCCCCCTAGAGATTTTAAATTAACACTATGTTCGACATCGTATTTGATGTGGCATTTAAATTTGGTGTTTTTATATATCATTTAATTATTATTTTTTATTATTTATTTAAATTTTTCAAATTTATTAAATAAATGAACTTTAGTAATTATATATTTGAATTTTTAAATTAATAAATTTTTATGTGTGCTTTTGTATTTTTGTCTTTAAATTATTAAATCTCTTTTCCTAAATTTTCTTTATATTTTATTTCTAAATATATTTTAAAATATTAATTATAGGTGTGTCTATTTTTATTTTTGACATTAGTGATTAAATATTCTATCATTATATTTTTATTTAAATAATTGAACATTAATTTAATTTATAATCTTTTGTTTTTTTAATATATATTTAAATTGTAATTTTACAATTTTAATTAATAATTTATTTTTAAATATAAATAAATAGTATTTGAATTTATTTAATTATTCATAAGATTTTAATTTTTCAAATTCAACCTATGATTTGCATATTAAATAATTAAATGATTCGATTTTAAATTTTTAATATTTTATTTTAATGTTTTACTATTTTGATTAATGTTAACTTTTTTTAAATCTATTTTAAATTTAATTTTTCTACTCCCAGAGTAAATATTGTTCATATTGGTGTTTTTGAGGTTGATCTCTTTAAATTTAACCTAATCTAAGTGATGAATCCTTTTCTCCAAAGTTGAAAAAACCTGGTTTGTTAATTGAATCTGACACCGCCTGAAGACATATCGAGGTCTATTTCTAATAGAGATGTATGAAGATTCCATTTCTAGAAATATTTTTGATGAGAGAGATCAAAATCATGTGGGTTATTTAGGGTTTGGTTAAATAAGATTATGAAATTCAGGACAAGGTTCTGAAATTGGAGTGTCGAGTACTAAAACCACTATTTGAGATTTCTTTCACATGAAATGGAGGTGGGGTTTGAAGTTGGGAAATGTGAAGTTGGGATTACAGTATCAAAGGATGAGATGAAACTAGGTTTGAACCTACTTGGTTATTTGATCAGTGATACATGTCTAACTAAATGAGCATAGAATGAGATTGAAAAAAAATAAAGTGGACTTTGAAGATAAACTTTTTTAAGTCACATGCATGATTTTCAGAAAACTTCATCATCTAATACAAAGGTTCATTGAAGCTATTCTAAGTCTAGGATTATATTTTAAGGGGAAAACAAGTTTGTTTGATGAAGATTGTATTAAAGTTCAGTGTTTTAATGTCATCTACGCATTTTTGGTCTTTTAAGTCTAAATGTTGAAATGTTTTATAAGAAAATAATATAGGAGGTAGTGAAGAGATTCATAGCCAATAAGATGAATTAATTCAAGGATTGGGTCCAGATTCAATTGAAACAATATGAATGTGAGTTTTTTAAATTCTATTCTAAGTAGGTATGATCGTGTTATGTGAAAGTGATAATAATTCATGATAAGTTCCATGCGGTCATCAAATAACTGAAGAATGAGTGATGTCGATGAAAAATATCAATGGCATACCCAAAAAAATCAAAAAAAAATATATGGAATAGGGGACTAGATGAGGGTATTTTTTCACTTTGAGATATTAAAACATAGTTTTTCATCAGAAATTACCAAAGACTTTGGAGAAGAGAGAGGAGCATATAAGCACTCATCGTGATCAATATTATAGGGGAGATCATTTATCTTCTATTAATTTCATTCAATTCAATTGTAAAAGAAAGTGAATACATTAAATGTTCATGAATTTAGAATGATTTTATGCTAATATTTTAATGTTTAGGGATTTAATAATTTTGGTTTCATATCTTCACTGCTTCACATATATTTTCATCAGATATCATAATTAATTGGCAGGGTCTATTTTGAATATAATTTTCTTACTTCTCGCATCTTTTTTTCAAAACATCGTAATCAATCATAAAAATTTATTCTAAATATGTTATTTTAAAATTCATTTAATTTTGGATGATTCTTTAATTGGAGAGATTCAATAATCATTCGTTGTAAAGAATTATCTCTTGGTGAGGTAGATAAATTGATCCAATTTTTAAGGATGTGATTTCAAAAAAAATCAGTTTATGAAGAAATCTAGTATAACCAAAAAGTATTATTTCCCCTTGAATCTATCTTGATTGGATTTTTAAATTATTTTTCTCACTATTTGATCACATTTTCTTTCTCAATTTTATTTAAAATCACCATTTCCTCTTCAATCAGATAAAAAATCCATTATTTTAGGTATTTTATTTTCAATTGTGGTTGCATGATAACAATCATCCTTCACTATGGGTTTGAAAACTTATGCACTAATATAAAGTATAAAATATGAGTTATAAATAATTAAATTTTCACATATTTAATTATTTACGTGTCAATATTTTGGTTTTGTTGGTTGGGAAGGGCTTTGTTAAACCAAATTTCAAAAAAAATAAAAAAAATGAATTTAAAAAAAAACTAGAAATTGATGTAAATTTTTTTCCTTATTCCTATCTTCTTATTATACTTCTTACTATTGTGAGATTTTTGTGTTGTAATTTTTCTATATTTTTCTCTATATGCATGAGAACACTCTATGATAGGATCTAGAAAAATATTCCTCAAATAAAAAAACACCATAGTTCCTTAAAAAAGAAAAACAAAATTGAAATGAAAAACATAGGTGAGAGAGTGACTATTAATAAGGAGATAAATTTTCAAATAGAACTCATTTTAGAATAAAATAAAAGGATTTTGGTGAGGTAATTTCAACTCCATCAAGCTTCTTGGTACCCATAATCCATTAGTCTTTCATCGGGGTCTCAAAATTTCATTCTTTAAAAAATCAAATGTTTCTCTATTTTTTGCATTTAATTGCTTGTCTAATGAGTTTTCTTTAGAATTATTCATACATTTATACAATACAGTGAAACATTAACCTATGTTAGGACTCAATTAAAAATTAATTTTGGATGATAGTGTTTACCTTTTTCCTTGAAACGAATGCACAAAGTTGGATGTTGAGTTTAGACTGAAATATTTTTTTAAACTAGGATGAAGTATATAATTCATTTTTAGTGAAATTTTACCCTAAAATACATAAGGGAGATCTAATAATGAAAATCAATAGTTTTTATCAAGTGGATGGAGAAGCCTTTCATGGGGCTTGGGATATATTTATAGGTTTTCTTAGGTAGTGTCCTTGTAACCAGTTTCCCTCTTATGTTGTCATGAATACCTTCTATGATAGATTTTCCTTCTCAAGATAGAATTTTTTAGATTATTCTATTGGGGTTAATTATAAATATAAAACTGATGAATAGTTAAGAAACATTTTCAATAATATTTCTTTAAATCTCAACATTAAAACCCTAGTAGGAAACGACTAAATAAATATGGAAATAATAATGGTTTAGTTATAGATGAAAATACTCAACTTACTAAAATAAAATATCAAAACAATCTATCATGAACAAAAATGAAAAACCAAGTGTCAATCAATTGGGATTTCAAAACCAGAATCAATACCTTATAGATAATTGTGCTCAATGTGGGATGTTTGAAAACACTGAATTTTTTTTTCAAACTATGATATTCCATCCAACAATAAGAGAATGTTTATTTTTCAAGATATGGTCCTAGGATTTATAATAATAATGATCCTTTTCAAAATAATTACAATCATGTCTATAAGAACTATTTCAATATTTCTTAGAAGGGAAAAATAAATGGTAGACAGCCTTCTATGCCAAGTTACCAAAACTATCCTAAAAAATATCAAAATAAATAAAGGGATGAACTCTCCACTTCTCAAGGGAATTTTTAGGGGAAAATTCTTAATATGATGGATCATGTGTTAATAATATTTGACTCACAAGAGACTAAATTTGACTATCAAAAGGCACAATATTAATCTAATAAAGGTGAAGTTGAAGCCATAATTCACAATCTGGAATTATTGATGGGTCAATTAGCAACAGGCATGATATATAGAGATAGAGGAAAATTTTCTAGCACAACTAAAATAAACCATATGAAAAATTTCATGGCTATAGTAACAAGAAGAGGGCCAAATACTCAAAAATAAACTATAAAAGACCCTGAGAGTTCTCAAACTAACAATTTAATTCCATCATGTGTAACCGCCCAACCACATGGAGAAACCACATTCCGCCTTTGAATCTATTCAAGATTTCATATCATGTAACTCCATGATCTTCCCTTTTATCACACATAGTTTCTTTATTCTTCTTGGCAGGTCTCTTTTCCTTCCCTTGGTGCATTTTGAGACCCTATTCCTGAGGCTAGTTGTGTGCCTATGCTGGAGCCTTTCCTACGCACTCTTGGATTCCTTGGAGTTTCTCCTGTGCTAGTCGTGCATCCCTAGTTCTTGGCACAAGGAAGAAAACTTCGATCGTTGATCATCCAGGTAGTTTTTTCCTTCATCTCTCTTTATTGTGCATCATGTGGGGTGGGTATGATGATGTTCCCTCAAGACATAGATAAAACCAAATTTAACAAATATAATAAATGAACCTTTAAATAATGAAGGGGTGGGAACGATGATGTTGTTGTTGTGTTATACCTTTTTTGTTATATTATGAATATTATGGGCTTTTTTCCACTGAAAATCATGGCCATTTTTGGTCCTTCTTGTGCACTAATGATCCTCTATTTTTCTAGTTCATCCTGTGATTTAATGTATGTATCATGAGAAATGGTTAATCATGTAAACTTGGTTGATTAAATGGATTCCCAATGAATAATAATCCTTGTGTGATCACCCCGATTAATCAAACGGAAAGAATGAACTTAATTAATGGTGTTGTTAAATCTAGAAAAAACATCCTTTCTCTATTCTGGTGATGTGTATGGTTGTTCTGATGATTCTTGTAAGGTGAACTAGATGGGGATGAGATCCCCCATTGTGCAGTTGTTGGTTTGTGTATTTGGGGTCGTGCAGGTCTATAATATGGGGCTTGGTTTGGTTCCAGTACTTCAAGGGATATCACAGATCCCTTTTGTTGTTTTGAATTTAAAAGAGAATTAGGTGTGAATGCTTAAATTACTTCTTGGATGTTTTTTCCTTCTTTGGATTATAGTTATTCCTGTTAGTTGCCCGATAGTGAAGATTTATTTAAAATGGAATCACTTGAATATGATAACAAGAATCGGTTCAATGGGGAATTGTTTTTTAAGAATAAGTTGTACTTGGTTGTGGTTGTTGGGATTTTGTATGAATGAATGGTAATGAGGGTGCTTGGTCATGGGATAGTTTTGAAACCCTTAAGTTGGGATGAGTTATTTCATACCTATGTGTATAAATTTATTTTTTATGTTTCTTATTCGTGACCCACCCAAGTTGAGCACTTTGTTCCGAACACCCCCATTCCATGGGGGGGTCTAACATCATATTGGGTGGTTGATTATTAGCTCTTTTATGCTCCCTCTCTCGAGTAGACCAAGACTCTTCGGGCAGGCTATGATGGCCTGAGGTCTATTGTATCCCAAGATTCTTTGGGCAGGGTATGTTGTGGTGGTTGTCCTAGGTGTGTGCGGGCAGGGTTTTTTTCCTAAGAATATTTGGGATGTGTTCAGGTATCTTCGGGTGTGGCAGCGGTTATTCTGGCCCAGGTATCTTCGGGCATGGCAGTGATTGTTGTAGCCTAGGTGTCTATGGGTGGGGATGTGTGTGGTGGCTTAGGTGTCTACGGTCGGGGATGTGTGGTTGTTGTAGCCCAGGTGTGTGCGGGCGGGGTATGGTAGTGGGACTGCAGTGAGAATGGCGGGAGAGGTTTGATGCATAGGATGACTTCAATAAATAGTGGGAAAGTGGCGTAGGGTACCCAAACATCAATGTGTTATTACTATTATTCTACCTGACTTGTGTTATTTTGGGAGTGTACCTTAGTGGGGTTGGGTGGATAGTTTCTTTGTTAGGTTCTTTGGCCATCTCCTTTTCTCACAGGGCATTAGAATGACTCCCCACTTGTGCATGAGTTCTTTTGGTTTTCCCTATTGAGTATACCTGTATACTCACCCTATGTATATAAAAAACTACTTTCAGGTTTCCAAGAGAACTTTGAGGACCGTTCCGGACATTACTAGCTCAGACATTGGGACAGTTTTTGTTTCCATTTTCCTTTTCATTTTGTACTTTCCCTTTTGTATTCTTGTGCCTTGTATGGGTTTACCTTTGGAACATGCATAAGGAAATGGTTTTTGGATTTACTTTTACCTTCAATTTTGGAGTTTTTTGGTTTTTTACCATCATATCTTCCGATCCTACTAAATAAAAAGGGTAATTCCTTCAATATTATGTGTGATTATATACCCCTGGTGCTAGTCTCCACTCTGGGGCCTATTGAATGTGGGACTCGGGGGGTCATTATCTCTTCTTCAACTTGAAGAAGGAAGGGTCTGGTAGTTTGCTATCCCTTACCTCATCTCGTGGAAGGTAGGTCTTGACAGAATTGTATCAAAGGTGATGGTTGAGAGATAGGATTGAGCTTGGGATTAGGCACAGAAAGGATTGCAAGGGATGGTAGGGAAACAGTGTTAGGCAATCTTGGTATGTGAAATAGTCTAGGGAAGATCGGCTAAGACAAGGGATTTTAGGGCCCCTCGTGATCTGATGCAAAGACTCTGGACCTACCGAACGACCAAGTGAGGCTACATTGATTGCAGGGTAGAGACCCTAGGAAAGGTACATGAATCATAATTGTAAAGACCTAGAATTTTCTATGTAGTTTTTTTTAATTATATGGAAATATTATGAGTCTGTGAAAATTGACGGCGCGTGATTCCGAGGCCCGGAGTACCCAGAATGAATTTATGAACTTTTTTTAGCTATGTTTAGTAAAAACACGAGTGGGTTTTTGTAACTTCTGAACTGGTGATCGGAATTGAAATCGGAGGGTGCTGTTAAACTCACAGCGCCAATATTTGCTTAAGGAGACCTTCACCTCGACCGTAGTAGGACGGGGGGTGGAAGTTAGTTTTTCAGTTTTTTGTGGAAGAAGAAAAATAAAATAATTAACATTTTACTTTTCTTTTTGAAACCTATCTTTTTGAGTTATGGAGGTGGGGACCACCTGAGTTATAAATCCTCCCAATTTGAATTTTGTGGTGGGGACCACCTGAACCCCTCTTAATGTGGGAAAACATTTCAACTCTCCATGGTTAATTGTGCCAACATCAATTAATTAATTGTGGAAAATTCAATTAATCAATTTTTCCAACATTAATTAATTGATAGACTTTTTTTATTATGTTGGCTCCTCATTTTCTTGGGGAAAATAGTTGGCAAAGGAGGGTTGGTAGAACCAGGGAGAACTGGGAAGAGCTTTCTCCAACAAAGAACTCTTCTCCTTTGATGAACTTTTCTCTAACAAAGAACTTCGTCGGAGGATCTCCAACGAGGAATGTCTTCAAAGACGATGAACCTATTAACGTCTCTCCCACTCCTCACCAATTTCAATGAATATTTGAGGTATGTATTGTTGTTTTGAATACCCCTTACCCCTTTCTCGTCATTATTCTTGAATCAAGAACAACTATGATACTTGATACAGTTCTAACACCAAGGGTGTGGGAAAAATGAACATGACCCGACCCCTCCACAACCATTGTGGATTTTGGTGGTCTGGAATTGATGGTGACGTCTTGAGATGAGTGAGGGAGTCTTCGGAATGAAGATTTGGCCACCGAGGCACCCCCGGTGACTCGAGGAATGTCGTCGGTGACTGTGCCGGCGACCGGCACTGGTGGGACATGGGAGCGGCGGCTGGCACTCCGGCTGGCTGTGATGGTGGCGGCAGCGCGACCACACCACTGGAGAAGGGTCGTGGCCCGTCATCCATAGCTGAGCAAGGGCGATGGCCGACGCATGGTCGGCTGCATGAAGGGGGTGAAGGCGCGCGTTCACGCCACCGGCGTGCAGGGGTCGCAGCGGCAAAGGAGGGGTGGTCGGCTCGCTACCGGCCACTGGTGGTAGCGCGGTGCACAACTGCGCCGTGGAGGAGGGCTAGTCATCTAGCCTGCCGGGGAGCCGAGCGGGACCCCAGGTCCAGCGTGCCAGCTGTCGGCGCTACGTGGTACCGTCCGGTCGGCCTCCCAACCCAAATGGCCCAGTCATTCGGGATACCCAAGGGGAGCCTCCCCCTTGGGTGGCGGCTAGGGTAGACCCCACCGCAGGGCCACCCAGTTGCGGGCCAGCCGTGGGCCGCCCAGCGTGGGCCGCCCAGCATGGGCCGCCCAATGGGTCAGGCCACATCGGTGGGCTGATCCATGCCGGCAGGCCGGGCCAGACCCAGCGGGCCATGCCGGACCCAGCAGGCTGGGTCGGACCTAGGGTCGGACCCGAGTCGGGCTGGGTCGGACCGGACCCAGACGAGCTTCAACCCCTTTCCACTCTTTTGGCTATAACTTGAGCTACGGGCTACCATTTGATGAACTATTTATAGAGCTAGAAAACTTGGATTGATAAAGTTCTTTTGGTATACCTCACTTGAGTTTTGGATAAAGTTGGGGTACGGCCGGGTTAGATCGAACATGAATCCAATTGGGCTCTCGGGACTAAAATGCCAATAACTTATAGACCAGGTGTCTGATTGACGCACCGTCTATTGCGTTGAGACCCCTTTTACGTGGTGGTCCTTTCGAATTGTGGATTGAGGAGCAGACCCTCCCAAAATCAATCTATCTTAGTGCGGGAACCATGTGGCTGGTTGTAACATGAGAAAGGGATCCTATGTGCGTATATGCATTAGGATCCTACGTGGGTCTGTGTTTGAGGAATCCACTTGGATCAAATCTAAGAATCCACATGGGACTACTATAGGATCCTACATGGGTATGTTGTACTTGGATCCTACATGGGTATGATGATTTAGGATCCTACGTGGGGCTGCCACTCAACAGAGTAAGATGATTTAGTATTTACTTCTAATCATCCTTACTACCGTACCTAAGTTATTCCTAGTGTTAGCTAAGTCCTTACATTTTTGGCATGAGCTAATTCCTTGAATTTGTGGTGTGAGCTAAGTCCTTACATTTTTTGTGTGAGCTAAGTCCTTACATTTCTGTTGGGAGCTAAGTCCTTACATTTGTGGTGTGAGCTAAGTCCTTACATTTGTGGTGTGAGCTAAGTCCTTACATTTGTGGTGTGAGCTAAGTCCTTACATTTGTGGTGTGAGCTAAGTCCTTACATTTGTGGTGTGATCTAAGTTTTACCTTTTTGGTATTCTTCTGTGTGGATTTACCTTTGTGGTACTTACCTTTGTGGTACTTACCTTTGTGGTGTTACCTTTGTGGTGATCTTTCCTCTGTGGAACAGTTGATCTTTAGAATTTTGAGTTATGCCTTGTGTTTCCTCGTGAATGAGATGGATATACTTGATAACTTAAGTATATGTATGGTTATATACCAAAGTTTGGTTTTTCAGTTGTTTACATGCTTTTTTATTATCCTTTGTGGATTTTGTGATACCTTTGAGGGTCTCAGGGTCCCTACTATGTATCGTTATACTCACCCCTGCACGAGCTATGCTCGCACCTTATTGTGTCTTGTGCAGACGACAGACAGCGCTGATGGAGGATGAGGGTACTAGGACAGGAGGTAGCTCAGAGGTGGTCATTAGAAGAGGTGTATCACAGGGATGACTGTTTGAGACCTATACATACCCTTTAGGTAGGATCCTTGGCGGGTTTCCACTAGAGTTGTTTCAGTTTTACCTTTACTTTTCAGTTTACTTGTACTTTTCAATTGGGCTTGTATTCTGACCCCTTTTTCTTTCTGTACACACCCTTTTTACTATATAGTTTTACTTTGTGATTGTATCCTGATTTTTTATTAGTTGTGTGAGTTTACAGGTTATAAAGGCAATGCATTCCTAGTTTTAGGGAATACGCCTTTCGGTTTCTAGTCGTCATCCCCTGGCCTATGGAAGGTAGACTTGGGGTAGTCACGGAATGGGCCCTGGGGGACGGGTCATGACAAATTGGTATCATAGGAGTCAGTTCTACCGTATAACATCGGACTCTAATATTTTAACGGCAACAGTGTTAGTTTTTGTGAGTGATGTTATCTGTTTAGGGAATATAGTGTTGGTGTGGTGGCCAATGTATCCATACACCAGGACCTTGACTTCTTATTTCTGACTCAATGCACGAAAACACTAATTGTGTGTGTGTTTTGAAAATTTTTATTTGTGATATCTTTGAGTCATCTCACCAGGTATAACTTATTGATCATGGAGCACCTGTTTCTTTTCAAGATGCCTCCACATAGACATCCATTCAGGGTTCCAGGTATAGTACGCGATGATTGCCCACCGAGCGACGAGGCCTCGGGGCAGGGCCCTCTTTCAGTAGAGGCACCAGCGGAGGAACCAGAAGTACCATTACCTACTGGGCCACTAATTCCAATAGCCTCAGCAGCAGAGAGTGCATGCTTCTTGAGTGCATTGCATGAGTTCCAGTGCTAGAGTCCACCCAGGTTCAGGGGTGAGACGGACCCACTGGCAGCTGAGGATTGGCTGGAGGCCGTGGTGAGAGTCTTTCGACTGGAAAGGACACCAGTTGATCTCATGGAGATCCTTTCTGCCAGTCTTCTACAGGTAGCAGCAGGAAAATGGTGTATCTTGATGCGATAGGTTCACGATGAGGTGACACTTCTCTGGGAAAACATTGAGAGCCTGTTTTGGGTAGAGTTTATCCCAATGACCCTTCGTGCAGTGCGCATACAAGAGCTTCTTCATATACATTAGGGTAGCATGATTGTGGCTCAGTACTCAGTGAGGTTCACTGATCTCTCATGCTACTCCATTGATATAGTCCGGGACCCATTCTTCAAGGCCCGGACCTTCGATCGGGGACTCAGGCGGGAGATCAGGGCTTCGATGATTTCTCTCAGCATCCCGACACTGGCGGGGGTTTTAGAGAAAGCCCTCTTAGTGGAGAGTTTTATTGCTGAGTAGTCACCAGTAGTGATACCCACCACTGGGAGTCACATAGCGGAGTCTTCTGTAGCTGGTAGTAGATAGATGTCACAGAGGTCCAAGAGTACTAAACCTACAGGTGGACGATTGTAGGATTCAAGGTCGGTTGTGCGGGGCACCCGAGATAGAGCCAGTCATGTGAGGATCAGGCAGTGTTACGCATGTAGCGGGTAGGGTCACATGGCTCATGACTACCCGACCCGTCATACGGATGATCAGCAGATGGTTGAAGGACCGCCCTGGAAGAGATAAAGGCTCGACTGAGGAGCTCCACAAGGAGTAGCCGGATGTGGCAGAGGAGCTGGTCATGCAGCTGGCGGTGGGTGACGATTCGAGATGTTACTGCCACCACCACCAGGTGGTCCACCCTGACCATAAGGAGTAGGTGTATAGGGGCGATCTCAGCTCCAAGCAGCTGAGGCCTACAACCACGATGCTTCGGAGATGATGTGAGGTATGATCTGTGTCTACTCTACCTTAGTTGTAGTACTTATGGAAACATGTGCTAATCATTATTTTATTCCCACTTCCCTCGTTCAGATCTCGGAGATTCGGGTGTAGCTTTTGGATCAATCCTTACAGCTAGAGACTCCTACGGGAGAGGATTTGATGATTATACACTGGTCCCGGCAGTGTGAATTTACTCTAGGAGGCGAGAGCTTCAATTGGGATCTCCTAGTAGTGGCGTCGAGTCCTTACGACGTCATCTTGGGTATAGGCTAGTTATCTACAGTCCATGCTCAGAATGACTGTATTAGGAATAAAGTATGGTGTATCTTCATGGATGGTACTAATTTTACCTTCACCGACGAGAAGGGAGCCTTTGCAGTATAGGACAAACTTACCTGGAGGAGAGTACAGTCGATCACTCGTCAGTTGGCAAGCCTTACCCTTGGGGTGGTTGATGTGGAGAGTCCAAGCTATCCTGTAGTGGTGGACCAGTATGTGTATGTCTTCCCTAATTATGTTCGAGGACTACCTCCTTGCAGAGAGGTGGACTTATATTGACTTTTACCTCATGACAGCACTGATATCTACACCAGCGTATCGGATGGCTCCCACAGAGCTTCGTGAGCTGCGGGTAAAGATAGACGACTTACAGGGGAAGGGGTTCATCCGGTCTAGTGTTTCACCTTGGGAAGCATTTATTTTGTTCACCAAGAAGGTGTATGAGAGCTTGAGACTTTGTGTTGAATATAGAAACCTAAACCAGGTGAACGTGAAGAACAAGTACCCACTCTTGAGGATTGACGACCTCTTTGATCAGCTAAAGGGAGCATGGTGGTTCTCGAAGATAGACCTCGAATTAGGTTATCACCAGCTTAGAGTACGAGATGAGGATGTGCAGAAGACAGCTTTCAGATGTCGGTATGGCCACTACGAGTTCTTGGTTATTCAATTCGGTGTAACCAATTCTCCAGCTGTGTTCATGGGGCTCATGAACAGGATCTTTCAACCATACCTTGATCGCTTTGTAGTAGTTTTCATCAATGACATTCTGATCTACTCGGCTACTGAGGATGAGAATGTCTATCATTTGCAGATATTTCTGGACACACTCTGGGAGCACCAGGTTTATAGTAAGCTCTCAAAGTGCTAGTTCTGGATCCGAGAGGTTCAATTTCTGGGACATGTCATCTCATAGGATGGAGTTGGGGTGGATCCAGTGAAGATTGAGGTAGTACTTTCTTAAGATCCACCCAGAAGTGTGACAGAGGTATGGAGTTTCCTAGGTTTTCCTGGATACTACCGAAGATTTGTTCCAGATTTCTCTAGAGTTGCATCATCTTTATCAGCGTTGATGAAGAAGGGGCAACCCTTCGTGTGGTCAGAGAGATGCTAGCAGAGTTTTCAAGAGCTGAGGCAGAGGCTGACTAGTGCCCCCATCTTGAGGCTTCCGGAGGAGTGCGTTGGGTACATAGTCTACTGAGATGCATCAGGGACTGGGCTCGGGTGTGTCCTGATGCAAGAGAAAGCAGTTATCACAAATGGTTCTCAATAGCTGAGACAACATGAGCAGAAATATGCTACCCATGACCTTGAGTTATCAGCAGTGGTCTTCACTTTAAAGATGTGGCGACACTATCTGATGGGCGATCGTTTTACGGTCTACTCTGATCACTAGAGTCTCAGTTATATCTTCTCCTAGAAGGACCTGAACCTGAGATAGTGGTGTTGGATTGAATTCCTCCAGGACTATGACTTTGATATATTCTATACTCATGGGAAGGGGAATGTTGTAGGAGATGCACTCATTAGGAGATCTGGTATACAGCTGCTAGGTGAGGCGACGGAGCAGCTAGATGCTTTGCAGATATCCTTTGTGGATTGAGATGGAGCATCTTTTCTTCAGTCTCTTATAGTCACTCCCCCACTCCTTCAACGAGTCAGGGAGGCGCAGTTTGGGGACACTGACTGCGAGGCTAGACATGTTCAGATATCTACAGGGCAGGCACCTGATGGATTTTCTGAAGGTGGGGAGCACGTCATCCTCTTTAGAGGACGTACCATGGTACCAGTGATGCTTCAAGAGGAATTGTTGAGGGAGTTCCATACGTCCCCTCTAGCGGTACATCCAAAAGTGGAAAAGATGTACCTGGACCTCTGAGGACAGCACTGGTGGCCGAGAATGAAGAAAGAAGTAGCAGAGTTTGTTTATTGGTGCCTCACTTGTCAGCAAGTGAAGGCAGAGAATTAGGTACCAGTAGGCTTAGTTCATCCTTTAGAGGTACTAGAGGGGAAGTGGGATGGAATATCTATGGACTTTGTGACAGAACTTCCACATACATCTAGGGGTCATGATTCTATCTGGGTGATCATTGACCGACTCACCAAGTTGGCCCACTTACTACCGATTAGAGAGGAGGGTTTAGTAGAGAGCTTGGGACGCCTCTATGTGCAAGATATTGTGCAGCTACATGGAGTACCCTCGATGATTGTCTCTGATAGTGATTCATGTTTCACTTCCCGGCTATGGAAAGGGTTACAGGAGGCTTTCAGGAATCATCTTCGTTTGAGCACCATCTTCCATCCTCAGACGGATGGCCAGACTGAGTAGACCATTCAGACACTCAAGGACATATTGCGTGCTTTCATCCTCAACTTCGGTCATAGCTAGGAGGATCACTTGCCCATGGTGGAGTTTTCATACAACAACAGCTATCACTCCACCATTGGGATTCCACTATTCGAGGCTCTATATGAACGACCTTGCAGATCGCCTTTGTGATGGACTGGCCCAGGGGAGTCAACACTCGTGGGACCAGAGATGGTACGGGCTACCAAGGAGAAGGTTCCGATCATCCAGGAGTGGATGAAGACTACATAGAGCAGGAAGAAGTCTTATGTCGACAGGAGATGAAGACCTCTAGAGTTTAAGGATGTTGACCACATCTTTCTACGGGTCTCACCTCGATGAGGTTTGCGGAGATTTGGCCAGGTTAGTAAGTTATATTTAAGGTTCATAAGACCTTTTCAGGTCCTCAATAGTGTTGGTGGGGTGGATTAATGCCTAGAACTTCCCCCTCAGTTGCACCAGGTGCATGATGTTTTCCATGTATCCCAGCTGAGGAGATACATGCATGATCCTACTCATGTCATCGACCATAACGAGCTGGAAATCGATGATGGGGAGACGTTTACAGAGGTTCCAGTAGAGATTGAGGATCATCAGTAGAGAGTCCTTTGTGGGTGGCCAATACTATTAGTGCATGTACGTTAGTAACACGGGAACCTCCAGGAGAGCCCCTGGGAGTGGGAGGCTCAAATTCGTGCTCAATACCCCCACTTGTTTTTCTAGTTTTTTTTATGTGGATTTAGGGGATGCAAAGCCCTGAGGTGGGGAGAATGTAAAGACTTGGAATTTTCCATGTAATTTTTTTAATTATATGGAAATATTACGAGTCTGCGAAAATTGATGGAGCGTGATTCTGAGGCCCGGAGTGCCCGAAATTAATTTATGAACTTTTTTTAGGTACGTTCAGTAAACGCGCAAGTAGATTTTTGTAACTTTTGAACTGGTGATCGGAATTGAAATATGAGGGCACCGTTGAACTCGCAGCGCCGATATTCGCTTAAGGAGACCTTCACCTCGACCGCAGTAGGACGAGGGTGGAAGTTAGTTTTTCAGTTTTTCATGGAAGAAGAAAAATAAAATAATTAACATTTTATTTTTCTTTTTGAAACCTCTATTTTTGAATTATGGAGGTGGGGACCACCCAGGCTGGAAATCCTCCCAATTTGAATTCTGTGGTGGGGACCACCTGAACCCCTCTTAATGTGGGAAAACCTTTCAACTCTCCATGGTTAATTTTGCCAACTTCAATTAATTAATTATGCCAACTTCAATTAATTAATTGTGCCAACATTAATTAATTGATAGAATTTATTTATTATATTGGATCATTATTTCCTTGGGGAAAATAGTTGGCAAAGGAGGGTTGGGAGAACTGTGGAGAACTGGGAAGAACTTGCTCCAATAAAGAACTCTTCTCCTTCGACGAACTTTTCTCCAATGAAGAACTCTGTCGAAGGATCTCCAATGAGGAATGTCTTCAATGACGATGAACCGATGACCATCTCTCCCACTCCTCACTGATGTCAACGAATCTTTGGGTAGGAATTTTTGTTTCAAATACCCCTTACCCCGTTATTTTCATTCTTCTTGAATCAAAAACAACTATGCCACTTGGTACCTTTCTAATGCATAGGGTGCAGGCCAAACGAACATGGTCCGACCCCTCCCAAACCTTTGTGGATTTTGGTGGTATTGAATTGATGTTGACGTCCTGAGATGAGTGCAGGAGTCTTCGGAATGAATATCGGACCACCAGGGCACCCCCAGTGACCTGAGGAATGTCATTAGTGACCGTGCTGGTGACCGGCACCGGTGGGACTTGGGAGTGGTGGCCGACACTCTAGTCGTCCACGACGATGGTGGCGGCACGACCGCGCTGCCGGAGAAGGGTCGCGGCCCGTCGGCCGTGGTGGAGCAAGGGCAGTAGCCAGTGTACAGTCGGCCACGTGAAGGGGGCGGCGGCACGCGTCCGCACCGCCGGCATGCAGGAACCGCATAACGAGGCCGTAGTGGCGAAGGAGGGGTGGTCGTCTCGCTATCGGCTTCCGGTGGGGGCGCGGCGCGTGACCGCGCCACAGAGGAGGGCTGGTTGTTCGGCCAGCCGGGGAGCCGGGCGGGACCCCAGGTCTCGTGTTCCAGCCGCCAGCACTACGTGGCACCGGCCGGTCATCCTCCCAACCAAACGGCCCAGCCATTCGGGATACCCAAGGGGCGCCTCCCCCTTGGGAAACAGCTAGGGAGGACCCCACCGCGGGGCCACCCAATCGCAGGCCAGCCGCGAGCCGGGCCGTGTCGGTGGGCCGGGCCAGACCCAGGAGGTTGGGCCAGACCCATCGGGCTAGGTTAGACCCAGTGGGCAGGGACGGACCCATGGCCAGACCCGGGTCGGGCCAGGTCGGTCCGACCAGGTCGGACTGGACCCGGACCAGCTTCAACCCCTTTCCACTATTTCAGCTATAACTTGAGCTATGGACGTCAGTTTGACGAACCGTCTATGGTGCCAGAAACCTTGGATAGAGATGGTTCTTTTGGTTTACCTCACTTGAGTTTGGGATAAATTTGGGGTATGGATGGGTTGGATCGAACACGAATCCAACCGGGCCCTCAGGCCTAAAAGGCCAATAACTTACAGACCGGGTGTCCGATTGACGCACCATCTATTGCGTTGAGACCAATTTTATATGGAGTTCCTTTGGGATACTTTTTCATTGTACTTCATGGAAGTTGGATTATTGACCTATGGCTTGAGGAGAGTACCCTCCCAGAATTATGCTAGCTTAGTGCGAGAACCATGTGGCTGGCTGTAACATGAGGAAGGGATCCTATGTGGGTCTGTGCTTTGGGATCCTACATGGGTCTGTGTTAGAGGATCCCACTTGGATCTGCTCTAGGAATCCACGTGAGACTACTCTAGGATCCTACGTGGGTTTGCTCTACTTGGATCCTATGTGGGTCTGATGATTTAGGATCCTACGTGGGTCTGCCTCTCAATAGAGTAAGATGATTTAGTAGTTACATCTAATCATCTTTACTACCATACCTAAGTTATACCTAGTGTGAGATAAGTCCTTACATTTGTGGTGTGAGCTAATTCCTTGCATTTTTGGTGTGAGCTAAGTCCTTACATTTGTGGTGTGATCTAAGTCCTTACATTTTTTGGTGTGATCTAAGTCCTTACATTTGTGTTGTGAGCTAAGTCCTTACATTTGTGGTGTGAGCTAAGTCCTTACATTTTTTGTGTGAGCTAAGTTTTACCTTTGTGGTATTCTTTTGTGTGGATTTAACTTTTTAGTATTTACCTTTGTGGTGTTACCATTGTGGTAATCTTTCCTCCAGGGAGCAATTGAGCTTTGGTCTTTTGAGTTGGGCCTTGTGTTTCTTCATGAATGAGATGGATATACTTGATAACTTAAGTATATGTATGGCCATATACCTAAGTAGGGTTTTCAGTTGTTTACATGATTTGTGGTTTATCCTTTGTGTATTTTGTGATACCTTTGAGGGTATCAGGGTCCTTACTGAGTATTATTATACTCACCCCTGTACGAGCTACACCCGCACCTTGTTGTGTCTTGTGCAGACGATGGACAGTGCTGACGGAGGACGAGGGTACTAGGACTGGAGGTATCTTGGAGGTGGAAATTAGACGAGGCGTACCATAGGGAAGACTATTTGAGAGGTGTACCTACCCTTCAGGTAGGATGCTTGGTGGGTGTCCACTGGAGTTATTTCATTTTTACTTGTACTTTTCAGTTTACTTGTAATTTTCAGTTGGGATTGTATTCTGACCCATTTTTCTTTCTGTACACACCTTTTTTCCTATATAGTTTCACTTTGTGCTTGTATCCTGTTTTGTGTTTAGTTCTGTGAGTTTACAGGTTATAAAGGCAATTCCTTCCCAGTTTTAGGGAATACGTCTTTCGGTGCTAGTCGCTAGCCCCTGGCCTATGGATGGAGGGATTGGGGTAGTAACGGCACGGGCCCTGGGGGATGGGTCGTGACAATAATGACTTGTGTTCTTGCATGTTCTAGGTGTTCTAGGAATTTAAATAACTAAAAAGTTTAATCAAAATTTAAAATAAATATTTTAAACTACTCGGGCTTAGGAATTCCTTATTTACCTTGCAGTTATGGCACCCAAACGATGACCACAAGTAGTGCGGGAGATCGAGGCCCAGGAGGCTGATCTGGTTGATCAGCGGAGGAATAGTTGAGAGGAGGAGGACGACCAGTGGTAGAAGATGCTTCATGCCTTTCAGCGGAAGACCCTCGGGAAGTATGAGGGTAGCGTCTCAGACATGGAGAATGAAATCTGGCTTGAGAAGATGGTGATAGATTTCATCTTGATCCGGGATCCGGCATAGTACTGGGTTCTATTGGTAGTCAGTCATATGAGGGTAGAAGCACGTTATTGGTGGATGCTCTACCTCAGAGATAGTATCGAGAGTGAGATTTTATGGGTTGACTTCAAGATGTAGTTCCGAGCAGAATTCCTTTCTACTATGATGAAGGATGAGAAGAGGCTGGAGCTACTATCCTTTCAACAGGGGAGTATGTCCGTGAGGTATATGTGGATCAAGTTCAAGGATCTCCTTTATTTTTCTCTAGACCTTTTTTCCGAATGAGGAGTCTTTGGTGAGACATTTAGCAAAGGCACTATGGCATTCTCTTCAGTTTTTTGTTACTCCCTTCACCCTACCGACGTACTTGGAGGTCCAGAAGAAGGATGAAGTGGTGGAGAGGATGCATATGATAGGAGGTGTTCCGTGAGAGGGGAGCCAGTTGGGCTCGTAAAAGGGGAAGGTATTTAGTAATATCCCTCCATCATCAAGTCCTTCTAGGTTTCAGCCAGTGGGGAGCATGCCCCAGTAGTTCTAGTTTCGATATCTCGGTCCTCTTACTTTCCTTTCAGGCTCAATACTGAGGTGATTTATCTGTGGAAGTCGTGGTCACCTTAAGAATCAGTGCTCGAACTAAGTATAGTACAGTGGGGGTGGGAAGGTTCATCACTCACCTCAGCATCAGCAGTTTCCAGTCAGTCCCTTTTAGCAGTAGAAACAGGGATAGCAAGCTCCCACCCCTCCGAGAGAAAAAATTGCAGGAGGAGGCCGACCTCAGGGTGCTCCTCAAGGACCTCGACTAGGGCATGGTCGAGGAGTCAGCTAATAGTCGAGGGGTAGAGGAGAAGGGAGTGGGCAGTTTCATTCCACAGAGGCAGTAGTTCCAGTAGGGCCGGAATTCATTCATGGTATGATCAGCTTTTTTAGCACTCTTTCTTATGCCTTATTTGATTCATGAGCTTTACACTCCTTTGTTACACCCGGTCTAGCCAATGCCTTGGGCTTAGATGTATAGAGACTCTCTATGCCCTTGGTTTTGAGTATTCCAGTTGGAGGTCAGACAATCTTGTCTCATGTTTTCCGTGGATGTAGACTAATGTTGGGACTACATCAGTCTAGTGGGGATCTTCTTCTACTGCAAATGCATCCATACAATGTCATCCTAGGAATCGAATGGCTATTTTCTGTGCACGTTGTTATCGACTGCTTCTGGAGAAGAGTAGTTTTCTCCGATGAGGATGTAAATTGTGTGGATTTTGTTGGCAAACAGAGTTGATAGGTGGGGATATGGTGTATGGAGACTCCTCCTTCTAAGTTAGTTGAGATTTCAATAGAATCAGTGGATGTTGAGATGATGGATGTTCTGGGAGTTATCAGAGAGTTCCTGGAATTTTTTCCCAAGTAGTTTGTGACTCTACCCCCTCAACGTGACATTGACATTGGGATAGTCTTACAACCTGATGCCCATCTGATTTCAATGACTCTTTATCGGATGGCACCTTATGAGTTGCAGGGGTTTTGGATTCAGATTGATGATTTGATGAAGAAGGGTTTTGTCTGACCCAGAATGACGACATGGGGTGCTCTGGTCTTGTTCGTGAAGAAGGTAGATGGTGGTCTCAGGCTGTGCATAGACTACCGGAGACTGAATCAAGTAACGGTCGAGAACGGTAACCCCCTCCCAAGGATAGACGATCTCTTTGACCTGCTGAGGGGAGTAGTTTGGTTCTCTAAGATCGATCTTCTGTCTGGGTATCACTAGTTAAGGGTGAAAGATAGTGATATCCTGAAGACTTATTTCAGGTGCAGGTATAGGAATTTTGAGTTCTTAGTCATGTTGTTCGGTGTTACGAACACACCTACTATATTCATGGGGCTCGTGAACTCTATTTTCCTTGAGTTTCTGGACCATTTCATCATTGTGTTCATCAATACCATTTTTATCTACTCAATATCAGAGGTGTAACATACTAAGCACCTTTGGATGGTCTTGGATATCCTTCTACATCACCAGTTCTATGGGAAGTTGTCTAAGTGCAAGTTCTTGACATGAGAAGTGCACTTTCTTGGACACGTGGTTCCTCGACATGGGGTAGCGGTTGATCCGTCAATGGTTGAAGTGGTTGTTTCTTAGGAAGCACCAAAGAATGTGATAGAGGTTTTTATTTTCTTGGGTCTGGCATACTATTATCGGAGGTTCATACCCAACTTCTCTCGAGTTTTAGCTCCTCTGAAATATTTGAATAGAAAGGAACATGCCTTCATGTGGAGTGAGCAATATCTGGAATATTTCAGATATCTGAAGTAAAGGTTGTTCAGTGCTCCAATGCTCAGGTTTCTAGAGTAAGGGGTGTTGTTTGAGGTGTTTTGTGATGCTTCTGGACTTGGTCTAGGGTGTGTGCTGATGTAGTAGTGGGGAGTGATCCCTTATGGGTCTAGAAAGTTATGTCATCATGAGCGTAACTATGTCACCCATGACCTAGAGCTTTCATCAGTAGTGTTTTCATTGAATTCGTGGTGACATTACCTCATCAAGGATCACTTTTTGGTCTTCATAGATCACAAGAGTTTGAGGCATATCTTTACCCAGTGGGACCTGAACTTGCAAAAGAGAATGTGGGTGTAGTTTCTTTAGGGCTACAACTTTGTGATCTCTTACACTAACAGTAAGGGGAATGTTGTGATCGATGCCTTGAGTAGGAAGCCACATAGGGAAGTTGTTCAGGAATCTGTGGATGCTTGGAATACAATGGAGGATTTGGATGGCTTACACCTAGATGCAAGGGTGGATGGTGGTAGAGGTTGTCTGTTTTGGATGATAGTGAAGTCATCTCTGTTTTGGCAGGTGGAGAAGTCTCGGTGGGGAGACTTAGTGAGTGAAGTGACGCACGATTATTTTGATCAAGGAAATGCTCCAGAAGGGTGGTCGGAGGATGGTCAGAATTAGATTCTTTTATGAGGGAAGTTGTTTGTCCCAGAGACAATGCACGATGGGTTTCTCTTCAAGTTCATTAACTCACTCGTGGAGGTACACCCAAGAGTTCCCAAGATTTACTGAAGCCTGAGGGAACAGTTTTGGTGGCCTGGGGTGAAACGGGTAGTGGCAGAGTTTGTGGAAAGGTGCATGGTGTGTCAGTAGGTGAAGGAGAAACACTACTTCCCATGAGGTTTTTTGCAGACTTTAGATGTCCTTGAGTATAAGTGGGATGACATCTTTATGTATTTCATCACAGGACTACCCAAGGTTCAAGGAAACTGTGATGCAATCTGGGTAGTGGTTGACCGGCTGATGAAATCAGCTCACTTTCTGGTGATCAATGAGTCGAGTGCGGTAGATGCCTTAGCACGGATATATGTGGATGAGGTGGTGTGGTTTCATGGAGTTCCAAGGTCCATAGTCTCTGATAGGGATTCACGGTTTACCTCATGATTCTGGAGGGGATTACAGCATTCTTTTGGCACCCAGCTACGCCTTAGCACTGCTTTCCACCCCCAGATACATGGGCAGACAAAGCGGACCATCTAGACATTAGAGGATATGCTACGAGCATGTGTTTTGGACTTTGGGGGATCATGGGAACTAAATTTTCCTTTAGTATATTTTTTCTACAATAATATCTATCACTCTACTATTGGCATGGCACCGTTTCAAGCCTTGTACAGGAGGTCGTATCGTTCGCCCGTGTGTTGGACCGAGGTTGGGGAGGCAAGTGTTCATGGACCAAAGGTAGTGCAGAGAACAACGGATAAGGTTATCTTATGCATGATAGGATGAAGGAATCCCAGGACCAGTAGAAGTCGTATGTCGATCATAGGAGGAGGCCCATGGAGTTTGAGGTTGGAGACCATGTGTTCTTGAATATATCCCCTCAACGTGGGTAGCGAAGGTTCGATAAGGGGAGAAAGCTCTCTCCTAGGTTCATCGGGCCTTTCTAAGTGTTGGGGCGAGTCGGTGAGGTGGCATATCAGTTGGCAATGCCACCTTAGTTGTAAAGGATCCATGACGTTTTCCACGTCTCCCATCTTCATCGATATCTATAGGATGACTCCCATGTCATTGACTGGGGAGAGTTGGATATAGGGGATGATACTACGTTCATGGAGCGACTAGTGAGGATCGAGGATCGAAAGTAGAAAGTGCTTCATGGATGAACCATCCCTTTGATTTGTGTGTTGTGGAGGCACGGTGGCCTCAAGGAGAGTACCTAGGAACGGGTGGCACATATACGGGCCCAGTACCCAGATCTATTTTTGAGTTTTGTTCTCTTTTTTTTGTACTTGTTTGTGATGTAGTGCTAGACCTTGTTAACTATGAGATGGGATGTTTCCCTTATTCCTTGAATGTGTGTGAATAGTACTGACCGTGGGGAGGGGAGGACCTGATCCCTAATCAAGATTCATCAATGTGGATGTGATTAAACTCATGAGGGTGAGTCAATGCCACCCAAAGTAGATAGTATCTTGACATAGAGGAAGGGACTTCTTGATCTATATGACTGGATGGTGTGACCTTTGTATGTTTGTGTGGTTACCTCGAGGAGGGGAGGGGTAGTGTATCCATAGTTGTTCAAGAGATAGATGATGGAGAGGTGTTCCTAGAGGCCAATGTTTGTTTCGGCTTTTGAAAAACACTAGGGTGGTTCGGCCGTGAGAGGTATCTTTCGAGGTGGTTGTTCAGACCCCTCTTTTTCTTTGGGTTTATTTTTGATTCTCGAGGATGAGAATAGTTTGAGAGGTATCTGATTTAATGTCCTAGACCCTCCTGGTCCATTAATTTGCAAAATTATGGTTTTTGGGGCGCCCTAGACCCCATCAGTGAGTTGTTAGGGCAGCGGTGTGGGTGGTAGGGTGTCGTCGTGGTTTCACCCATCGGTGTGTCACTGATCGGTGTAACCCAGATCAGTACCATGGGGGGTTGTCGGGGGTTTCTTTCCCCAGTTTTCCTATAAAAACATCTTTATGGTTTAATACCTCTTTAAAGTAGTATAAGGAAGTTTTAAATACCATAAATGATGTTCTAATCCCCAAGATTGGGGCGGCCCTCGACCAACTCAAGCTATGTGTCGATGTTACGTGTTTTCCTCTATTTAAATTAAATCCTTTAACTCATAGCTATTATGGAAACCTCTCTAATGAAAATTATTAAATAAAAATTTTATTCCATCATGTGTAACCACCCAACTGCGTGGATAAACCACGATCCGCCTTTAAAGCTATTCAAGATTTCATATCCTGTAACTCCAGAATCTCACCTTTTATCACACAGAGTTTATTTCTTCTTCTTAGTTTGTCTATTTTACTTCCCTTAGTGATTTTGGAGTATATCTTCATGAGGCTAGTTGTTTTCCTGTGTTGGAGCCTTTCCTACCCACTCTTGGAGTCCTTGGAGTTTCTCTCATGCAAGTCACGCTTCCCCAGTTCTTGGTGCAAGAAAGAAAACTTCGATCATTGATCATCCATGTAGGGTTTTCCTTCGTCTCTCTTTACTGTGTATCATGTGGGGTGGGTATTATTATGTTCCCTTAGGACGTAGATGAAACCAATGTTAAAAAAGATAATAAATGAACCTTTAAGGAATTAAGGGGTGGGAATGATGATGTTGTTGCTGTGTTATACTTTTTTTGTCATATTATGAATTGTATGGGCTCTTGTCCCCTGAAAATCAGGATCGTTGGTGGTCCTTCCTTGTGCACTAATGATCCTCTATTTTCTGGTTAATCCTATGATTGAATGGTTATAATATGGAAAATGTTTAATCATGTAAACTCAGTTGATTAAATGGATTGAAAATGAACAATAATCCTTTGTGTGATCACCATGGTTAACCAAATGGAAAGAAGGAACTTAATGAATAGTGTGGTTAAATCTTGAAAAAACATCCTTGCTCTATTCTGGTGATGTGTATGTTTGTTCCGTCGATGCTTGTAAAGTGACGTGGATGGGGATGGGATCCCCTGTTGTGTAGTTGTTGGTTTTTGGATTTGGGGCCGTGTTAGGTTGTACTATTGGGCTTGGTTTGGTTCCAGTACTTTGAGGGATCTCATAGATCCCTTTTGTGGTTGTGAATTTACAAGATAACTGGGTGTGAATGCTTAAATTAATGCTTGGATGTTTTTCCTTCTGTTTCTTGTGGCTATACCTGTTAGTTTCCTGGTAGTGAAGATTTATTTTAAATGGAATCACTTGAATATGATAACAAGAATAAGTTCAATGGGTAATTGTTTTTCAGGAATAAGTTGTGCTTGGTTGTGGTTGTTGGGATTTTGTTTGAATGAATAATAATGAGGGTGTTTTTGCATGGGCTAGTTTTAGAACCCTTAGGTTGGGATGAGTGCTTTACTACCTATGTGTATAAATTTAGTTTTTATGTTTCTTATTCGCATCCCACCCAAGTTGATCACTTCGTGCTAAACTCCACCATTTCATGGGGGAGGGTGTTTTTTCCAACATCTTATTGGGTGGCTGGTTATTATCTCTTTTCTGCTCCCTATTTTGAGTAGCCTAAGACTCTTTAGGTGGGCTGTGATGGCCTTAGGTCCATTATATCCCAAGATTCTTTAGGCAGGGTATGTTGTGTTGGTTGGAACAGGTCTTTGCGGGCAGTGTTTGTTTCCCAAGAATCTTCGGGATGAGGACCAGGTGTCTTCGGGCATGGTAGCGGTTATTCTGGCCCAGGTGTCTTCGGGTATGTTAGCGATTATTATGGCCTAGGTTTCTATTGGTGGGGATGTGTATGGTAGACCAAGTTTCTATAGAAGGGGATCTACGGTTGTTGTAGCCCAGGTTTGTTTGGTAGGGGTATGGTAGTGGGACTCCGGTGAGAATGGCAGGGGAGGTTTGATGCATATGATGACTTCAATAAACAGTGGTAAAGTGGCACAGGGTACCCAAACATTGATGTGTTATTTCTATTATTCTACCTGACTTGCGTTATTTGGGTAGTGTGCTTTAGTGGGGTTGGGTGGATAGTTTCCTCGGTAGGTGCTTTGATCATCTCCTTTTCTCACAGGGCATTATAATGCCTCCCCACTTGTATAGGAGAACTTTTGATTTTTCCTAATGAGTATACCTGTATACTCACCCTATGTATATAAAACTTATTTCAGGTTTCCAAGAGGACTTTGAGGACCGTACTAGACATTACTAGCTCAGACGCTAGGACAATTGTTGTTTCATTTTTCCTTTTCTTTTGGTACTTTCCCTTTTGTCTTTTTGTGCCTTGTATGGGTTAACCTTTGGAACATGCATATGGAAATGGGTTTTGGATTTACTTTTACCTTTATTTTTAGAGTTTTTTTTATTTTTACCATTGTATCTCCTGATTCTACTAAATATAAAGTTTAATTCCTTCCATATTACGTGTGATTTTATACCCTTGGTGCTAGTCTCCACTCTAGGGCCTATTGAAGGTGGGACTCGGGGGGTCATTATCTCTCCTTCAACATGAGGAAGGAAGGGTCTGGCAGTTTTTTATCCCTTCCCTCATCTCGGAGAAGGTGGGTCGTAAAAAATACATCAAAATTTAAATTACTTTTTAATAAATATATATATATATATATATATCATACTGTGTTCAAAAAAGACATTATAGCTTAGTGGTTAGGTCATTGAAATATAAGTTGGAGGTGTTGCGATCAAATATAGTCAATATTTTTTTACATTAACTATAAAAATGGTTTTTAAAACTATTGGTATAGGTATTTAATATGACCTATACCAACAATTTGGGAATCGTTGGTATATCACACCTATACCAATGGTTTCCTTGGTCTATTAACCAAGATCAAAGTGAATATTCCATTCATCCAAGCCTTAATTGAGATATCTTATTATCTAAAATATCTTTAAAAAATATTTCAATCAAAAAGTATATATATGAGTTTGCTACATACATTCTCACTAGAGAGTTTAGTGGTGTTCATCAAAAGAAAATACCTCCAAATATTGAGGACCCTAACATCTTTTTCATTTTTTCCCCTAAGAGAATATTGGTAAACTCAAATATCTCTTTGATTTAGGTTCTTGTATAAATTTTCTAAAATTATCAATATTTTAATAGTTGAGATTAGGTGACCTTCAACTCATCACTTTCATTTAATAGTGTTTCAACCATTCATTCACACATCTCATAGGATAGGTAGATGATATAATGGTTGGAGTCGGCAAGCTATTTCTGCTAGCTGGCATTCTTGTTTTAGATATGGAGTGTGACCATGAGGTCCTAATCATCCTTGGTATTCCCTTATTATTCACTGGAGGATCTATTATAGATGTCTATAAGGACCAATTAATATTTATGTTTAGTAATCTGTATGGGGAATTTAATATTTTTAAAAATCTTAAAGAAATTTCTTTTGGTGAAAATTTTTCTAGAGTGGATCGGTTAATATATGACCACTCATTAGAACATTTAAAATAATCCATAAAAACCTTTAACTAATGAAACTAAGTTTTAATTTGAAAATGATTTTTTAAACAATTTTATTTCTGTTTAAAGTGAGAATTAAGAAAATTTTCTAGAATTGGACAAATAATATTATTTTTACTTTCATGTGTGATGTTGAAGCTGAGAATGAATCTTTTGTTTTGAAACAGAAATTTTTTTTATAGAACTTGATGATGATTCTACTTCTTCAACCAGTTCCAAACAATTTGATAACTTTTATGGAGATATTTTAAAACAATTTGATGGTTTTACCTTGATAAATTTATTGAATTATGATATTGAGATCATTAAGATTGAGTTGTGTACTATGGATAGAAGTGAAAGAAAATTTAAAAATGGTTATGAAATTCAAAATAATTACACATTTCAAACTCTTTATAATAAAAATTTTATATATCTTGGATGTTCTAGGCCTAAGAATCTTCCATAAAGTGAAGAATCCACCACTTAGGAGCTAAAACCACTCCCATAAAACCTAAAATACTAATTTCTAGGTGAAAATCAATACTGTTAGTAATTATTTATGATAAACTAAAAGAAAATTAAGAGGAAATTTTTTTGGGTGTTTAAAAAAATTAAAACTACAATAGGTTAGTCCGTATCTTACATTAGAGGGATTAGAACTTCATTTATCATGCACAAGATTCCTATGGAACCATACCACAAACAAAGAGTATAATTTCAAAGGATACTAAACACTATCATGATATAGGTTTTGAGAGATGATTTAATTAATCGGTTAGATATTGGGGTAATATATCCCATTTCTGAAAGTGCTTTGGTCTGTTTGGTGAAATTATTCCCAAAAAAAGGAGTATTCAATGTAGTAACGAATGAAAAAATGAACAAATTAAAGTGATAAAAGAAACCAAATTGAGATTTTGTATAGATTACTAGAATCTCAATTCATCCAAAATAAGGGGTCATTTTACTATGCCACTTTTATATCAAATACTTCATAGGTTTGTTGATAATGAGTTCTTTTGTTTTCTAGATGGATATTCTAGTTACAACCAGATCCATGTAGCCCAAGAATGTTGGGATAAAAATACATTCACATGACCCTTTGTGAGATTTTATTAACATTTAATGCCCTTTGGATTATATTTTTTACCTTCTACCGTCTAAATATGTATGGTGGATATATTTTTAGATATGATAGAGTAGAATACTGAGGTATTCATGGAATAATTCTCTATTTTTTGGAGCACATTTGATAGCTATCTGAAGAATCTATAATTGGTTTAAGAGAAATTTTTAGAGACCAACATAGTTCTAAATTGGTAGAAATGATATTTTATGGTCACTTGAGGAATTCTGTTTGGATATAAAGTGTCTAAGATGGGTTTAGAAGTTGATACTACTAAGATTTAAGTAATTCAAAAATTTCCCCCTCCTAAAAATGTCAAGGGTGTTAGAAATTTATTAGGGAATGTCATTTTTTACTAAAGGTTTATTAATTATTTTTATAATATTATAAAGATATTAAGTTTTATTCTTACCAAATATTCACCCTTAATATTTGATAAAAAATTATGTGGAATCATTTAATCTTCATAAAGAAAAACTCACTTCATCACCCATCATAACTACACCTGATTAAAATTTACCTTTTGAAATTATTTTTGATACTAGTGATATAATTATTAAAGATATTTTAGGATATAGGAGAGATAATAGGTACTATGTGGTGTATTATTATAGTAAACTACTAGTTGATGCTCAATAAAAAACACCACTACTGCGAAGGAGTTTTTATCTATTGTCTTTTCACTATACAAGTTTAGGAAGTACCTTTTAGGTTCAAAATTCATAATCTTTACAGATCATTCTTACTTAAAGTATATATTGAAAAATAAGGAGGCCAAACATAGAATCATTAGATGTATTATATTATTACAAGAGTTTTATATGGATATTAGAGATAATTATGGGGTTGATAATGTTGTTACATGTCATTTTTTAGGTTATTCAATACTCAGTGTGAAGATCCAAGGGAGATTAATTCTTCCTTTCCTGATGAAAAGTTATTTACTACCTCTATTAACCAGTATACTTGGTTTACATATTTCATTAATTTTTTTAGGATCAAGTATAATCCCTAAGTATTTTTAAACTAATTATAGGAATAATTTCATTTCAGATCTTAAGTACTATCTATGGGATGGCCATTTTCTTTTTAAAAGGTGTGTTGATGGGTTTCTGAGAAAGTGTGTACTAGAGGAAGAAGATTTGTCCATTTTGGAGATTTTTCACTCCTCACCTTTTGGAGTACATCATGGTGGAGAGATAATGACCCAAAATTACTTAAATAGGTATTTTACTAGTATACATTGTTTAAGGATTCAAGGAGTTTTTTTGTGGGATGTAATTGGTGCTAAATATTAGGAAATGTGGGGAGAAATCCTATTTACACCCATAATTGTGCATTATACATTTTTACATTGAGAATTTGAGAAAGTTAGATACTATGCAAGAATACCAATACAAATACCCATAGGTAGAATCTAAATAATACAAGCTTGGGATTTTCCTTATAGGAGAATATGCTTTTGAACTGTTGTATTCATTTTACTTAGGATATTCTATGTATTTATGAATTTCCAATTTTCCAAAAAGTATGGTTCAAACAAGGCTAACAATCCCGGTAAGCTCGACTTAGGCTCATGCAGGATTCACCTCAACCATTACTAGGGATCTAGACTGGCCGGCTAGCATAGGTGGAATAGCGAGGATAGGCAAGCTCCCATGCAAGAGGGACAGAGTTGTGTCATAGGGCAGCAACGTAGTGGTAGAGTGGGATGACATGGGGCAGTGCTATAGTAGGTTGGGAGCAGAATCGGGTACTCAATTATAGTGATCAGTAGTTCCACATTTGATTTTAAATTAAAGGGAAGCCTCTGATGGGTTTCTATGTGGGATAAAGAAGTTGATGGTACTGTTCACCCATGGTTAAAAATCCAAATATAACCAATGCCGTCAGATGTGATTGATCCTCACTATCCATTTAAATCTCATGATCCCGCACTGTACATATTTGAAATAATATAATCCCACATAGTTCTAAACTTTCAACTTTAACCTCTCAAATCCATAGTTCGATGTCTCGAGTCATGCCTGATGCTCACTCAACACCACTTCCATATCCCCTAACCTCTAGTCCTTTGATGATATCCACACGAGCTTAAGACAACCAGCATGGACACCCCTATGATAAAAATCCTCCATCCATCTTATACAAGAGTCATCATGTGAATATCATTGATCACATGAGTAACCAAATATCATGTGATCACATGTACAGTGAGCCATCGTGCATGAAATATATATCTTTCATGCATAGTTTTGTTTCAAAGACCATAATCCATCATAAAATAATTCATCGCATGAATATTATCTTAAGAAACATGGGCATGTCACGATAACTTTCATTAGTTAAAGAATACAATGCATGATGACCTTTTTACCACGTTATCGAGTGAGGTCTACCACTAAAGTCATTGCATGAATTTTATGACCACATTTGTAACGCCACGACCCTAGTTGCCCAGAGCTAGTGCATTAGTTTATTACATTAGAATTCTTAAAATAAATTCATATACCAAAGGATTGATTATTTTAGTAGTTTTGGAAAACCAGATACATACATAGGTTTTACATTACAACTTGAAATTAAATACAACATAGAAGTTTTATTGGGAACATCCATAACTCTAAGTTTATCCTTGCAGGTCATTCATAATAAACTTATTCACATCCTGTGAAAATGAAACATAAGAGAGGTTTGATCTTAGATTCTCATTAAGGGTAAGAAATAAGTTTGAAGATATCATAAACATAAACATTAGGCGTGGTTAATAACTAAAAACATGTGCCTTTAAAAATACACTTGAACACATTATGGTAGGAATAAGACCTGAATAAATAATTCCATAATAAAGAATAATCATGGGTATTCTAATAGTCTAATAACCACTTGAACTTTCAATTAATATTTTCATAATGAGGGAATTAATAATTCGAGACGTCATAACCATACCATCAAGGCCTCATGCCAAGACCATAAATATCCATTTTGTGAAGGCCTCGTTCCAAGACCATTTTATGTCTCGTAAGGCCTACTGATGCACTGAGGGGATATAACAGGTCCCACCCAACACTTACTAATTCAAATGAAATACTCTTGTGAATGTGGATAAACATAAATAAAATATACATTCATATTGAAACTAACATATGAAATGTAAATAACTTTTTTCATACATTAAACATAGACACTAACCATTCGACGTAAATTGGTGAATGGTATTAAGATAGAACATCCACATTAAAACTAATCAGAAACCCTTAAAAATAATATTTTACAAGATATCATAAGATATAAACCTATTTGAATTAAAATATTCATCAAAGTATGTTGATATAAATAAAGATACTTTTAAATGAGACTGTTGAGAAATTCTTGTGGAAATAATCCTTAAACATTCCAAAGTGTCGCATACCACCTTGAAACATTCAAATCATAATCAATTAGAATATCGTGATAGTAAGGATACTCTTGATATGATATACCAAGTGTAATTACATACACCACATGCAATTAATAAGTGTTGAACAAGGCATATATCTCATAAAAGTTAAAGTGGGGTGAGAAAAAACTATTTTACTTCAGAAAGAAGTGTTCTTTTAGAAAATCATTTGTATTTGTCATAAATATGTTTTAAAAAATTTATATCCCATAAAAGAAAATTTAAGTACATTGAGATTACATTTGAGGTATAAATGATATCCCACTAAAGTGAAATCATGTAAAAAGTGTTTTTAAAGAAGTTTTAGAATTAAAACATTTTAGTGCGGTTTAAGGAATTCATTAAAGATATTTTAAAGCGCAAAGGAATGATTTCTTTCATAAAACCAAAAATGAACCAAAAATATATTTTTCATGTTAAAATATGTGATTTTATAAAGATAAATCTATCTTAAAATATATTATACAGTGAGATTCAAAATAGTTAAGGATTCGAGAAGTTCCTTGAATTGAGCTTCCATTTCGGAAGAATTTTTGAAAGATTATTTTAAAACATATAGCTCCCCATAAAATAAATAAAGATTCTGATTGGTAAAAATATATATAACATTAAAAGATAATTTGTGAGTATTACAAAATAAAAAATAATAATTTCATTGATGTGAGTAGAGAATAAGAGGAACCCAAATGAAAATGGAGGTTTGGGTAGAAAATACTTACAACTTTGTAATCAATTGAATCATATGCCCAAAATATAATAATAATAAAATTATACATTGAATATAATTAAAATAAATATATTCATTATATTAAACATCAATTGTATGTATTCATACACCATACACAAATAATTTTAGTGAATACGGAATATCACACAAAAATGGAAGTGATATGAAGAAACACTTACCTTAAGTCTGAAGGTGTTCTCCACTTGAACTTAATGACATAAATAATAAAATTTAGGTTCATTAATTAATAATTATATAAACTCATATTTATTTAATTGATTTATTTTAACCTTATTACGTTCATTCATGGCCTTTTTGATGGGTTAATAGGTTCAATTT